>CM065594.1:168222321-169649730 GCA_033119425.1 Bufotes viridis | reverse complement strand
CCAGTCTCTTCCATTTTACTGTGAACTTAGCGCAGGTAGAGACATGATAGACTCTAGGCACGGTGATTAGGAAAGACCTTCTTTACAAAATATAACATTTGAACAGTTCAGGAACAGTTTAGTGATAGTGTAGGGATGTAATAGGGAGATTTTATCCACACTATATTGAAAGTGCAGGGACCAATTGAACAGTGTAATGCTTGGCTAATAGATATGCCATTCTATTACATTATCAAAGTTTGATCGGCACTCTTATCTGGTCATATAAAGAGAGATAGATGTGTATATATGTCAATAAATATCCGTATTCATTAAAAATTCATAAACACTATAAAAACAATTTCCTAAAATTAATTCAGTACGTATAATGATCCAATGTGTCTATTTATGTATAGAAATTAAGCCCACATAATTAATGTATATTCAGCATGCAGATTTAAATATGCATCCAAGAGAGAGGCCTTCTCTAGATAAGAAGGGCATTCCTAAAATGTCCCTCTTGGATGCATATTTAAATCTGCATGCTGAATATACATCAATTATGTGGGCTTAATTTCTATACATAGATAGATGCATTGGATCATTATACGTACTGAATTAATTTTAGGAAATTGTTTTTATAGTGTTTATGAATTTTTAATAAATACGGATATTTATTGACATATATACACATCTATCTCTCTTTATATGACCAGATAAGAGTGCCGATCACACTTTGATCATTTACTATTTTTTCTATTGTTTGGGTGAAACAATTCTGATCTGTGCACCATCCAGTTAAATAGTCAGAGAGCCGTCCATCTGCATCCATTCTATTACACCTTACTGCACTAATTGGGGTTAAAAATCATTCTAAGGGCTCATGCACCTGAACACACTTTCTTTCCGTGTATGTTCCGGGTTTTTTTTGTGGACCATATACGGAACAGGTCAGAGCTGCTATTGTCCTTCAGTGGTCATGTTTTGACCAATAACCCAGATGTCCCTGAATGGTTGATTCGCTCTTCAATATAGAAACATAGAAACATAGAATGTGTCGGCAGATAAGAACCATTTGGCCCATCTAGTCTGCCCAATATACTGAATACTATGAATAGCCCCAGGCCCTATCTTATATGAAGGATGGCCTTATACCTATCCCATGCATGCTTAAACTCCTTCACTGTATTTGCAGCTACCACTTCTGCAGGAAGGCTATTCCATGCGTCCACTACTCTCTCAGTAAAGTAATTCTTCCTGATGTTACTTTTAAACCTTTGCCCCTGTAATTTAAAACTATGTCCTCTTGTAGCAGTTTTTCTTCTTTTAAATATTCTCTCCTCTTTTACCGTGATGCTTCCCTTTATGTATTTAAAAGTTTCTATCATATCCCCTCTGTCTCTTCTTACTTCCAAGCTATACATGTTGTGGGGGTTTGCTCTGGTAGGCAGATGGTAGCGGTGGCAGTATAGAGGCTCAGGAGACAGGCTTTGTGTCCACACCGTGCTCTTTTATTCACGCCAGTGCATCACATCAAAACTGTGCAATTCACACCACAGCAAAGTTCATAAACCCCACCTCCCACAACGAAGTCCCAAACGCAGCCGGCGTCTTGGTGCCTGTTCACACAGTCTCTCACATCCGTGATCAGTACTACACCTTGTCGTGGGGCGGGTTTGTCCAAGTTCGTACAAGTTAGACAGGCCACGTGTCGGCCTGGACAAGGGAATGGCTCCGGCCACAGGATCCCTTCTTTTGGCCCTTCCCGGAGCCTGCAGCAACTGGGCAGTCTTTGTTAGCAGAGCGGACTACAGAGCTCAGCCCGACCATGCGATCAGCCTCCCGTACAGCCTCCTGCAGTGAGACAGGAGAGCACACTTCATCACCCCACAGTCAGTGAGCATCAAACTTATATTCACAGCCCTGGGTGTAGCAGGAGGACCACACCCACCGAGCATAGTGAAGGATTAACTCCTTCCCTACCCAACTAAGGCCAGAGATAACCAACCTGCCAGGATCAGTGTAGACTGACACCAACAACCGAATCCCGTCCAGCCGTTGTGGTCCGTGGGGAACAGACACCCACCCTGCTCTTTGCCTGTTCCCAGTAAGAGCCGGCCCGGACCGCTGTGTGACAGCACTCACTGCTGACAAAACACAAAAGACCCGGCTCTTACTCCACCGGGGCCCACGACCCCCGGTGGCACGTATCTTCCACCCACTACCACACCAGACACTCTCTTACATATCCCCCCTTTGTTCACCCCTGAAGGCTTGACGACCCTGTTCAATCCTATCGGGGTGAACACACATATAACAGTGTACCCGGGACAGGGCATCAGCGTTCCCTTGCAGGCGACCTGCCCTGTGCTCAACCCTGAACTTAAAATTCTGGAGGGATAAGAACCATCTGGTGACCCGGCGCTCCCCTCCTTGGCCTGGCTCATCCACCGGAGAGGGAGTGGTCAGTCACCAGACGGAACCTTCTCCCCAACAGGTAATACCTGAGAGATTCAAGTGCCCACTTGATGGCGAGGCATTCTCTTTCTACCACGCTGTACCGGGTTTCCGCTGGGGTGAGCTTGCGGCTCAGGAAACTAACGGGGTGTTCTTCACCATTGATTTCCTGGGAGAGTACCGCCCGAGGCCTACTCCAGAGGCGTCCGTCTGAACTATAAACTCCCGTCCGAAGTCGGGCGTCACCAGAACTGGGGACCCGCACAGGGCCGACTTCAAACGGGAGAACGCCTCTTCCGCCTGCTCATCCCAGCGAAGCATTACTGACTTCCTACCTTTCAGGAGTCCTGTCAACGGGGCAGCTATAGTGGCAAAATGTGGGATGAACCGCATATAATACCCTACCATCCCTAAAAATGATCGCAGTTGCCTGGTCGTAAGGGGTCTAGGCCAATTTCGGATCGCCTCGATCTTATTTATTTGGGGCTTAACGACTCCGCGTCCAATGACATAACCCAAATACCACGCTTCCTCCAGGCCCACTGAGCACTTTTTTGGGTTGGCGGTCAATCCTGCCTTCCTGAGCGAGTCTATCACTGCTTGAACCTTCGACAAGTGACTTTCCCAGTCCTGGCTAAATATGATTATATCATCCAAATATGCTGAAGCATACCGGAGATGTGGTCTGAGGACGATATCCATCAGCCGTTGAAACGTGGCTGGAGCACCGTGCAACCCGAAGGGCAACACTCTATAATGAAACAGCCCCTCTGGCGTAACAAAGGCGGTCTTCTCCTTTGCTGTCTCTGTTAAAGGTACCTGCCAGTACCCTTTTGTGAGATCTATCACCGAGAAATACCTGGCTTTACCCATTCGCTCTATTAACTCATCTACTCGCGGCATGGGATAGGCGTCAAACTTTGAAATCTCGTTTAGCTTCCGGAAATCATTACAAAAACGTAATGATCCGTCGGGCTTTGGGATAAGAACGATCGGGCTAGCCCACTCGCTTCTAGACTCCTCGATGACCCCTAACTTCAGCATAAACTTTACTTCCTCTGAAATGGCTTGTCGCCGAGCCTCCGGTACCCGGTACGGTCGTAAGCGTATTTTTTCCTGGGGCTCTGTGACAATGTCATGTTGGACTAGATCGGTACGTCCCGGAAGGTCAGAGAACACGTCTTTATTCCTGCTAATGAACTCCTTCACTTCTTGAGTCTGCTTAGTCGACAAACCGCTACCTATCTTTACTGCAGGGATGTCCTCTGGTACCACTGTAGGGCCGGGGGCGTTCTCTGCAGCCAAGACAAAGCGCGGGTCATCCCCAAGGAGACTTTCTCTATCTTTCCAGGCTTTCAGTAAATTAACGTGGTACACCTGCTCGGGCTTCCGCCTTCCCGGCTGGTATACCCTGTAATTCACGGGGCCTAACTTCTCTCTTATCTCATACGGTCCTTGCCATCTGGCCAGAAACTTGCTGTCTATGGTGGGCACTAGTACTAACACTCGGTCGCCCGGGTTAAACTTCCTTACCTGGGCGGCCCGGTTGTACTACGCGGCTCTGGGCCAGCTGGGCCGCTTCCATATGTTCACGGACTATGGGCAGAACTGTCCCAATCCGGTCCTGCATCTTCTCGATGTGCTCAACTATGCTTTTGTGAGGGCTAGGCTGCTGCTCCCACGCCTCTTTAGCGATATCTAACAGCCCTCGGGGATGCCTACCATATAACAGCTCAAACGGTGAGAACCCTGTGGATGCCTGGGGCACTTCTCGCACCGCAAATAACACATAGGGCAGCAAGAGGTCCCAGTCCTTTCCGTCTTTTGCCACCGCTCTCTTGAGCATGGACTTTAGGGTCTTATTAAAGCGTTCCACCAGCCCATCAGTTTGGGGGTGATAGACGGATGTACGCAAGTGCTTAATATTTAATATTTTGCAGAGCTCCCTCATCACCTTGGACATGAAAGGGGTCCCTTGGTCTGTCAATATCTCCTTCGGGATCCCCACCCGCGAGAACATCCCCATCAGCTCCTTGGCTATTAGCTTGGCCGGCGTGTGGCGCAGGGGTATCGCCTCAGGGTAGCGAGTAGCGTAGTCTACTATGACCAGGATATGTTGGTGGCCTCTGGCTGACTTATTAATGGGGCCTACAAGGTCCATAGCGACCCTTTCGAAAGGTACTTCAATAATGGGCATGGGCACCAGGGGACTACGATAATGAGGCTGGGGGCTGGTCCTCTGACACTCGGGACAGGACTGGCAAAACCTCCTGACTTCCTCATATATCCCCGGCCAATAGAAACGCCGCAGTATACGTTCCTGAGTTTTCTGGACCCCCAGATGCCCTCCTAACACATGAGTATGCGCTAGGTCTAATACCATGCGGCGGTATGGTTGGGGTACCACCAACTGTTCTATTACCTCTTGCCGGACTTTGTCGACCCGGTACAGTAGGTCCTGGTTACAGGCCAGGTGGGGAAATTCCGAGTCTGCTCCCGGGTGCTGAGCCACTCCATTGATGACAGTCACCCCTTCTCTGGCCCGTGACAATGTAGGATCCTGGAGCTGGGCAGTCCCAAATGTGTCTCGGGATACTTCTAGTTCTGGAACAGATGGGGCTGCCACCGGCTCACCAGCCAACCCTTCTAGGGACAAGCTATCAGGGTGACACTCTTCCCGCTTATTGGTGACCCCTACAGCTGGTAGCCCCTCTTCAGGATCAACGGGCACTGGCTCTGCACCCCGTCCCTCCCAAAGAGACCAAAACAGGGGACAATCCCTACCTAGGATGGCAGCGTAAGGGATTTGTCGCCCCACCCCAACAACATGCTGTATCTCCCTCCCGGGGGTAGACAAGGTCACACAGGTTGTAGGATATTCTCGCCGGTCCCCATGAATACACACAACACTGATGGTTTGCTTGCCTGGGCCGCGACTGGCCACCAGGGACTCGTGAACGAGGGTCACTAAGCTCCCCGAGTCCAGCAATGCCTTAACTGGGTGTCCATTAATAGAGACGGCACACAAAGGAGGTGTATCAGCGGATAGCAGCGAAGCAGCAACACACACCGGTTGGCCGAAAAAGGAGGATCGGCGTGCGAACCCGCAGTCCATGGGCTCTGCCGCCCTCGGGCAGTTGGCAGCAACGTGTCCCAGGCCCTGACAGTGCCAACATCTAATCCCGGGGTCTCTCGTCTCCCCAGGTTTGGCCTCCCAGGAGTGGAAATCACCTCCCCCTTAAGCGGTTGAGCCCCCTTCTCTGGTCCCCTTTGTGGCAGGGAGAGTGAGCGCGGCTTTTGCAGGAAGGCGGAGTCTCGGACCAAGTCCTGGGTTGCCATGTATCTCTCGACTAGGCCAACAACTTGCTCCAGGGTGCCTGGATCACCTTGTCCCACCCAGCGCTGTATTGCTCTTGGGAGGGTACGCACCAAACGATCGACCACCACCCGTTCCACCATCTGCGAGGGGCTCAATGTCTCAGGCTGCAGCCATTTTTTTACCAGGTGTAACAGGTCATAGGCCTGGGACCGGGCAGGCCGGGACTCGGAGAAGGCCCACTGGTAGACTCGATGTGCACGCACATAGGTATTAACCCCAAGACGAGCCAACACCTCCCCTTCAGCCTCTCATAGCTCTTGGCTTCCTCCTGACTGAGGTCGAAGTAGGCCTTTTGTGCGTCTCCCACTAAAAATGGCGCCACTACTTCGGCCCACTGTTCTGCCGGTAACCTTTCCTGTTCCGCAGTGCGTTCGAAGACCATCAAGAACGCCTCGATATCATCCTCGGGGCCCATCTTTCTTAATGCTGAGCGCACCTTATCCCGGGCAGCAGGTAGGATTGCGGTCCCCCGGGACAGTTTGTTGTTGTAACACACGCATGGACTCCTGCATAGTCGCCAGTTGCTGGGCCAGTAGACTATTCAACTGCCGCTGGTCTCTCAGGGCTTCCTCATGTCTCCGAGTAGCCTCCTCATTGCTTTGCACCAAGTGTCTAATGGCCTCCTCCATCTTATCTGGAGCCACAAAACTTGCCGGCTTAATATATGACATACAGTCCAAATAACACAATTTTCGGCCTCACTGCCGTTTGCCCGCTGAAGCCACCAATTGTGGGGTTTGCTCTGGTAGGCAGATGGTAGCGGTGGCAGTATAGAGGCTCAGGAGACAGGCTTTGTGTCCACACCGTGCTCTTTTATTCACGCCAGTGCATCACATCAAAACTGTGCAATTCACACCACAGCAAAGTTCATAAACCCCACCTCCCACAACGAAGTCCCAAACGCAGCCGGCGTCTTGGTGCCTGTTCACACAGTCTCTCACATCCGTGATCAGTACTACACCTTGTCGTGGGGCGGGTTTGTCCAAGTTCGTACAAGTTAGACAGGCCACGTGTCGGCCTGGACAAGGGAATGGCTCCGGCCACAGGATCCCTTCTTTTGGCCCTTCCCGGAGCCTGCAGCAACTGGGCAGTCTTTGTTAGCAGAGCGGACTACAGAGCTCAGCCCGACCATGCGATCAGCCTCCCGTACAGCCTCCTGCAGTGAAACAGGAGAGCACACTTCATCACCCCACAGTCAGTGAGCATCAAACTTATATTCACAGCCCTGGGTGTAGCAGGAGGACCACACCCACCGAGCATAGTGAAGGATTAACTCCTTCCCTACCCAACTAAGGCCAGAGATAACCAACCTGCCAGGATCAGTGTAGACTGACACCAACAACCGAATCCCGTCCAGCCGTTGTGGTCCGTGGGGAACAGACACCCACCCTGCTCTTTGCCTGTTCCCAGTAAGAGCCGGCCCGGACCGCTGTGTGACAGCACTCACTGCTGACAAAACACAAAAGACCCGGCTCTTACTCCACCGGGGCCACGACCCCCGGTGGCACGTATCTTCCACCCACTACCACACCAGACACTCTCTTACAATGTTAAGGTCCTTTAACCTTTCCTGGTAAGTTTTGTCCTGCAATCCATGTACTAGTTTAGTAGCTCTTCTCTGAACTCTCTCCAAAGTTTCAATATCCTTCTGCAGATATGGTCTCCAGTACTGCACACAATACTCCAAATGAGGTCTCACTAGTGCTCTGTAGAGCGGCATGAGCACCTCCCTCTTTCTACTGTTAATGCCTCTCCCTATACACCCAAGCATTCTGCTGGCATTACCTGCTGCTCTATGACATTGTCTGCCCACCTTTAGGTCATCTGATATAATGACCCCTAAATCCCTTTCCTCAGATACTGAGGTTAGTACTGTATCACTGATTTTATATTCTGCTCTTGGGTTTTTACGCCCCAGGTGCATTATCTTGCACTTATCAACATTAAATTTTAGTTGCCAGATTTTTGACCATTCCTCTAGTTTTCCCAAATCCTTTTCCATTTGGTGTATCCCTCCAGGAACATCAACCCTGTTACAAATCTTTGTGTCATCAGCAAAAGACACACCTTACCATTGAGGCCTTCTGCAATTTCGCTGATAAAGATATTAAACAATATGGGTCCCAGAACAGATCCCTGAGGTACCCCACTGGTAACAATACCATGGTCTGAATATACTCCATTGACTACAACCCTCTGTTTTCTGTCCTTCAGCCACTGCCTAATCCATTCAACAATATGTGAGCCCAAGCTCAAAGACTGCAGTTTATTGATAAGCCTTCTATGTGGGACAGTATCAAAAGCCTTACTAAAGTCCAGATAGGCGATGTCTACTGCACCTCCGCCATCTATTATTTTAGTCACCCAATCAAAAAAGTCAATAAGATTAGTTTGACATGATCTCCTGAAGTAAACCCATGCTGTTTTTATCAATCAACCCATGGGTTTTTAGATGTTCCACAATCCTCTCCTTGAGTATGGTTTCCATTAATTTCCCCACTATTGATGTCAGGCTTACCGGCCTATAGTTGCCCGATTCCTCTCTACTACCTTTCTTGTGAATTGGCACAACGTTTGCTAATTTCCAATCTTCTGGGATGACACCTGTTACCAGTGATTGGTTAAATAAATCTGTTAATGGTTCTGCTAGTACACCTCTAAGCTCTTTTAATAGCTTTGGCTGTATCCCATCAGGCCCCTGTGATTTATTTGTATTAATTTTAGACAGCCAACTTAGAACCTCTTCCTCTGTAAAGACACATGCATCAAAGGATTCATTAGTCTTCCTCCCTAACTGAGGTCCTTCTCCTTCATTTTCATTTGTAAAAACTGAACAGAAGTATTCATTGAGGCAGTCAGCTAGTTCTTTATCCTCTTCCATATACCTTCCTTCTTTTGTTTTTAATTTGGTAATTCCTTTATTTAATTTCCTTTTTTCATTTATGTATCTGAAGAATGTCTTATCACCTTTTTTCACTGACTGAGCTAATTTCTCTTCTACCTGAGCTTTTGAAGCTCTTATAACTTGCTTGGCCTCTCTCTGCCTCATCTTATAGATTTCCCGGTCATCCTCGTTTTGGGTGTTTTTATACTTACTAAATGCCATCTTTTTGTTTTTAATAATTTTGGCCACTTCTGCTGAGTACCACAGTGGTCTCTTCCTTTTTTTGCTTTTACTGACGAGCCTAATGCACTTTTCTGTTGCCTTCAATAGTGCCACTTTTAAGTAGTTCCATTTCTCTTGGACTCCATTGAAATTGTTCCAGTCTGATAGGGACTCGTATACCACTGATCTCATTTTAGAAAAGTCTGTTTTCCGAAAATCTAAAACTTTTGTTTTTGTGTGGAGTGACTCAGTCACTGTACTTATAGTAAACCACACTGACTGGTGATCACTGGATCCTAAGCTTTCCCCTACAGTAATATCATCTCAACTGACATGAGACACTCCCAGCCAGGAGTCTGTGGGTTCCTCTGACACCACACTTAGTTGGCATGGCCCTGTACTGAACCTTCAACTTTCATTTTCTGTTCCTTCTACTCAGGAAGTATTATATGCTGTTGGCTCTGCTCCACTTTTCAGCGAGGATGAGCATATTGAGGATAGTCAGCATCTACTGCCCAGCCAAGACTTAGAGAAGAAATCTGCTGCTTCCTCGTTTAGGCAGGCAAGTAGCAACAATGAGAGTTGCAATTGAACAGGTTTTGCGAGCAGTCAGGCATGCAGCCTGACTGTGACATCAGTGAAATGCAGACAGTAGTGGATGACGATGTAGCCAATTGGATGTGGGAGCTGGGCGAAAAGGGGGCTTTATCATCATTATCAGGGGATAAGGGTGGCAGCTTGCATGTGAGATAGCAGCTGAGCCTGCAGGGTGCAAGTGTGGCCGTGAGACAGCAGGGAGGCAAAAGTGTAAGATCTGGAGCCAAGCATGCCCAGGGTAGACCGTCTGCTACTCAGGAGCCTACTTGTCTGGAAACAACAAGGGGTACATGGGTTCATAGAGGCAGCAGCAGGCAGTCAGCACGTAGTGGCGGAGGTAAAATTCCCTACTAGCTGGTGTGGAAATTTTTCATCAAGTCATCAAAGGACATCAACGTGGTCGTGTGTAGAATCTGAGGGCACAAGGTAAAACGTGGCCTGTGACAACACGGCGCAGAAGCTGGAAGTGCTAGTGTCCAAGTTGTTGGTACTACAGTCCCTCCCTTTCCATGTGGTTGACTCTGCACCCTTCAAGAAACTGATAGCTTGTGCCAAGCTAATGTGGAGAGTCCCAAGGCATCATTACTTCTCCAAAAAGGCTGTACCAGCCCTGCAAATGTACATGTTGAACAGAAGGTAGGCCAGTCCTTAAGTCAGCTGGTGTCTGGTAAAGTTCACGGTAGCACCGACGTGTGGAGCTGTAACTATGGTTAAGGAAAGTATACAGTATGTCCTTTACGGCCCACAGGGTAAATGTGGTTCCTGTCCAGGCACACCAGCAAATTGGCCAGGTGACAGCATTACCTCCTCCAAGCTGTAAGTCCTATGCCAATGTCCTCCACTGCCTCCTCATCTTCAACCTTATCCTAAGATTCCACTGCAGGCAAAATTTGGGATGCTCCTCCAGCATACCACCTATGCAGAGCACGGAGGTGTCATGCTGTTTTGCACCTGGTTTGCCTGGGCGAATGGAGTCACACCGGGGAGGAAATTATCTGTGTTCTTCAAGAGGAAATCGAATCCTGGCTATCTCCTAACCAACTGAAGATCAGAACAATGGTCACCAATAACGAGAAGAACATTGTGTCAGCACTACATCAAGGAGGGCTGACCCATGCACCCTGTGTGGTGTATGTCTTTAATCTGGTTGTAAATCAGTTCTTGAAGTCTTCCACCCAACTGCAAGACATCTTGAAAATGGCCAGAAAACTGTGCATGCACTTCATCCACTCTTACACTGCAAAACACGCCCTTGAGCTGCAAAGCCAGAATAGCGTCCTCCAACATCGCCCCATATGCGTCATTTCCACCTATTGCAACTCCACCCTCCACATGTTGGACCGACTATGTGAGCAGAGGAAGGCTGTGAATGATTTATTGATGATGCAGGTGGACAGGAGTACTCCCCTGTCTAACTTCGACGTTAGCTAGTGGCAGCTTATGCGTGAAATCTGCCATTTGCTCAGGCCCTTTGAAGAGGCCACTTTATTTGTCAATTGCCAGGACTATGGGATGAATTATGTCATTCCTCTCCTTCATGTCCTGGAGCAGATGCTGATAAATCTGGCTGGCCAGCGGACAGGAGACGTGGCGCCTACATCTCATGGCCACTCTGGGAGCTGAACTGGTGGAGGAGGACACTCAGCACATGCAGCTTATATGGAAATGAGTGGTTTATCTGCACAGGTGACAGTAGAGGAGCTGGAGCGCGATGAGGAAGACCAGGAAGATGGGGGAAGGGGGTCAGGAGCAGCCCAGTTGCATCAGCAGTAACTTAAGTCTGGAGTCTCTAATAAGCACTTTTCTTCACAGGCCTACTGAACAAACTACCCATCAGCAGCAGCAGCAAGCCATGGAGCAGAACCTGAATCGGCAGGTGGTGGCATACTTGGACCGCACCCTGCCACCGCATTTCCAAAATCCCCTGGACTACTGGGCAGGCAAACTTGATTTGTAGCTGCAACTGGACAAGATTTCCTGCCCGGCCAGTAGTGTGGCATCAGAGTGGGTGTTTAGTGCAGCTGGGGGTATTGCCTTTTGTCTTCCCATTTGTAAAGATGAATCAGGCCTGGATCAACCAGGATTTCCACATGACAGTGCCTGATGAATTTGACTAGATGAGGCATGCTCAAACTGCGGCCTTCCAGCTGTTGTAAAACTACAACTCCCACAATGCCCTGCTGTAGGCTGATAGCTGTAGGCTGTTCGGGCATGCTGGGAGTTGTAGTTCTGCAACAGCTGGAGGGCCACAGGTTGAGCATGCCTGGACTAGATAATTTTGGGTACCACACTACAACATTGTTAAAAATGTCCCGTTACATTTGGTCACGTGCTTCAGCTACTATTCTGATGCTGTCACCCGCATGATGCCCCACACCTGCTGCGTCTTCTGCAATCTTCTTCTACTGCCACTCTCTTGTGCTGTTACTGCCACTGCTGTTGCCCCCACCTCACCATTCTGTTACTGGGCCACTATGTTGACACCTCATGCTGTATCCATCTCACCACTCTGTGAAGGTGACACTGTGTTGCCTCTTCATGCTGTTGCCAACTCACCACTCTGCCACTGGGCCTCCATGTTGACTCCTCATGCTGTTGCCACCCTCACCACTCTGTAACCTTGTAACTGGGTCACTATGTTGACCCCTCATGTTGTTGCCATCTCACCACTGTGTGGAAGCCAAAAGCAAAAGTGTCTCCAAAACAAAGAGGACATGCAAAGAAATCCATCACATGTTGTCTTGGTTTTGGACTCACTCCTGTTTTTGCCTTACCAATACTGATCAAATACTGACCGTGTGATAGAAGCCATTAAAAGCCTACATGCAGGACCTCTTTCCCATCTGAATAAAACAGATTTCAGAGGCAAATAGCCAAAACCCATGCCAATTGCACACAAGGCCTCTAACACAGTGTGAATATTTTGCATCCAAATTTGCTCATGATTTAGAAGCCAAAAGCAGAAGTGGGTACAAAACACAGAATACCTGCAAATATTCCCATCATGTATCATCTCTGTTTTGGACCCACTCCTGTTTTGTTTTTTGTTTTTTTGCCTAAACAATACAGATCAATTACTGATTGAATGCTGACCATATTAAGGCGGATGCTCAAAATTCAGGATCCGTTTTTATGGTGTTGTTCTTATGACGGATCATAAGGGAAACATGAACAGTGAAGTTAACACAAACTTACTACTGACACTCTCTCCACTCTGTCATGGGACCACTACTTGTATCAGTGTAACAGAATTGGTTCTCTAGAAATCTATGTGGAATCAGCAGATGGTGTACAAGGAGAGTGTTTTTTTTCTCTTTATAGTAGAATATTGGGCCACTGCACAGTTTAGTGCTTTATACCTGATAATGACCTGTAAGGCTGAGTTCACACTTCAGTTATTTTGTCAGTTTTGGACCCGTAACTGACCAAAAAATGTAAGTGTGAACTGATTCTAAGAGTGACACCTGTCATCTGCCTGTCATACTGATGCACAGTAACTGTTTCATAAGCACAGTGGACTAGCTATGCATGTTTCTGCACTTCATAGTAATGTACACTGAGATTCACCATCCATGATTTCTAATGCACTTCGTGACAATTTAATTCGTATCGAATCAAATTTTTTGGGAAAGTGTCTGAATCACATTTTTTAAAACTTCGCTCATCTGTACTTATTATATATAGATTAACTAAAATATCTCACACAGGCGACTAAAGTAAGATGTCAAATTTAAATGGTCATATGAAAGAAACTCATGGTCGGTACTGCTGTCTCTAGTATGTCAGTGTGAGGTATTTCTACAACTTCAGTAGGGTGGTCAGCAGCAACAGTCAGTCCATAAGTATACATCCATAAAAAGAATATCAAATAAAATCTTCTTTATTGCATCTTTAAAAGGAAAGTGCAGATAGACAGGCATAACAGCACAGCTTCAGCCAGCACAGCCTACGGCCATTTCAGATGGCATCTAAGGATGCGAAACAGCCATAGGCTGTGCTAGTTGGAGTGGTGATGTTGTGCTCATCTATCCACTGCACGTTCCTTTTAAAGTGATGCAAAAAGAAGATTTTTATTCATAGCGGTGAGTGCTATGGATATTCTTCTTATTGATGTGTATCAAATTTAAATGGGCATTACATCCAAAGGCATTTATGATCTATCCATTGGATAGATGATAAAAGATTAATATAGGGGCCAGACAACTGGCATTCCCACCATTGCACGAATAGCAAGCAAAGTAACCATTTTAACCCATCAGCATGTCAACTGGTAAGAGGAACTTAAATGGAGTTCCTATAGCAAAAGAGGACAAGCACATATGTATAAATACCCCTAGTACCCTAATATGTGGAGGCTTTAGCAGTGAGATCCCACTTATCAGGAATTCTTGGTATGTCCTGTGTAAATGCTATGTTTCAGATTAGAATGCTGTATACAGTAATACCTGAGAACTATTCTCTCCAGATAAAAATGTATTTGCAAAAAAGTTACACATTTTGGCACAAACCAATTTTGCACAAAAATATGTGGTTAGCTATGTTAATTCGTTTTTTTTTTTAAGTAGCAAAATAATGCAATCTCACTCCAGTAGTAGAGTGGCTGTAACTGGAGTAACATCTATACACAAAAGTGTTATGTTTAAATTTGTGCCAAATATAGCATCCTGTGACTTTTCCTTAGTTTGGTGCAAATGATGGCAATGCAGACCTAAGTAAAGTAGCTTCAATAATTCTCCTTATGATACATTTACCGACCAATGAACACTAGACAAAACTTCAATACATAGCATGGGTTGATTCATGTTAATGAGAAAAAAAATATTAAAGTGGACTGGGGAGACATATTAGTGGAACAACATATTTGGAAAGGGCTCAGACTGGATAAAAAAAAAAAAAAAAGAATCATTACTAGCCGATCCCTAATGCTTATTGGGCCCCTGTTGTTCTTGCCTCAATACACAGGAACTTCTTGGTAATGGCCACTCAGCTAATCACTGGCCACAGTGTTGACCCACTTCAGAAAGTCATGTGCTAAGTAGGTATTTTCTGCAATTTTATGTGTAAGTATCAGAATGAATAAGTTGAGATTTTTTATTTTTATGTTTTCAGCCCACTCTGACTGCCCACTGGACAACCCCCTTAAAAGTTCACAACATTAAAAAACAAAAACAAAATTTAGACTGTCAAATATTATCTGGGAAAGCGTGATCAGCCATAATGCCATGCATGCAGCCAATCAGCAGCCAGCCCTGTGATGTCACAGCCCTATAAATAGCCTCAGCCATCTTGGATTCTGCCATTTTCCAGTGCAGGGAGAGACGTCAGCAGGCGCTAGGGACAGTGCTAGAAAAAACGTCATTGTGCTAAAAAAAAATATTTACAAGTTCAGGGAAAGATTATTCAAGGTGTAGGGAAAGGATAGGGAGGAATCATTCCACAGCATTTATGTTGAACAGGGTTCAATAGGACAGGTTACAGCCTGGGTAATAGGAATAATCCTATTACACGTATTAGTGGCAAAAGTAAAATATATTTGCTGTTCAGTGGTGCAGTTATATGTTCTAAAGCTCTTTTTGTTGTGTATTAGTGGCAAAAGAAAAATATATTTGCCATTCAGCGGTTCAGTTATGTGTTCTGAAGCCTTTTGTGGTGTGTATGAGAGGCAAAAGAAAAATATATTTGCCGATCAGTGGTGCAGTTATATATTCTAAAGCCTTTTGTGTCGTGTATAAGTGGTAGAAAAAAAGAGGCCTATTTGCCATTCAAGGGTGCAGTTATATGTTATAAAGCCCATTTTCTCGTGTATTAGTGGCAAAAGTAGAATATATTTGCCGTTCAGCGGTGCACTTATATGTTCTACAGCCTTTTGTGGAGTGTATAAGTAAAAAATATATATATATATATACTTGCCATTCAGCGGTGGAGTTATATGTTCTAAAGCCTTTTGTAGAGTGTATAAGTGGAAAAATATAAAAATATTCATCGGTGTGGTGATATTTTCGAAAGCCCTTTTTGTCGTGTATTAATGGCATTAAAAATATATTTGCTGTTCAGTGGTGCAGTTATATGTTCTAAAGCTCTTTTTGTTGTGTATTAGTGGCAAAAGAAAAATATATTTGCTGTTCAGTGGTGCAGTTATATGTTCTAAAGCTCTTTTTGCAGTGTATTAGTGGCAAAAGTAAAATATATTTGCCTGTTCAGTGGTGCAGTTATATGTTCTAAAGCTCTATTTGTTGTGTATTAGTGGCAAAAGAAAAATATATTTGCCATTCAGCGGTTCAGTTATGTGTTCTGAAGCCTTTTGTGGTGTGTATGAGAGGCAAAAGAAAAATATATTTGCCGATCAGTGGTGCAGTTATATATTCTAAAGCCTTTTTGTGTCGTGTATAAGTGGTAGAAAAAAGAGGCCTATTTGCCATTCAAGGGTGCAGTTATATGTTATAAAGCCCATTTTCTCGTGTATTAGTGGCAAAAGTAGAATATATTTGCCGTTCAGCGGTGCACTTATATGTTCTACAGCCTTTTGTGGAGTGTATAAGAAAAAAAAATATATATATATATACTTGCCATTCAGCGGTGGAGTTATATGTTCTAAAGCCTTTTGTAGAGTGTATAAGTGGAAAAATATAAAAATATTCAGCGGTGTGGTGATATTTTCGAAAGCCCTTTTTGTCATGTATTAATGGCATTAAAAATATATTTGCCGTTCAGCGGTGCAGTTATATGTTCTAAAGCCCTTTTTGTTTTGTATTAATGGAAAAAGAAAAATATATTTGCTGTTCAGTGGTGCAGTTATATGTTCTAAAGCTCTTTTTGTCATGTATTAGTGGCAAAAGTAAAATATATTTGCTGTTCAGTGGTGCAGTTATATGTTCTAAAGCTCTTTTTGTTGTGTATTAGTGGCAAAAGAAAAATATATTTGCCATTCAGCGGTTCAGTTATGTGTTCTGAAGCCTTTTGTGGTGTGTATGAGAGGCAAAAGAAAAATATATTTGCCGATCAGTGGTGCAGTTATATATTCTAAAGCCTTTTGTGTCGTGTATAAGTGGTAGAAAAAAAGAGGCCTATTTGCCATTCAAGGGTGCAGTTATATGTTATAAAGCCCATTTTCTCGTGTATTAGTGGCAAAAGTAGAATATATTTGCCGTTCAGCGGTGCACTTATATGTTCTACAGCCTTTTGTGGAGTGTATAAGTAAAAAAATATATATATATATACTTGCCATTCAGCGGTGGAGTTATATGTTCTAAAGCCTTTTGTAGAGTGTATAAGTGGAAAAATATAAAAATATTCAGCGGTGTGGTGATATTTTCGAAAGCCCTTTTTGTCATGTATTAATGGCATTAAAAATATATTTGCCGTTCAGCGGTGCAGTTATATGTTCTAAAGCCCTTTTTGTTTTGTATTAATGGAAAAAGAAAAATATGTTTGCCGTTCAGTGGTGCAGTTATATGTTCTAAAGCCTTTTGTGGAGTGTATAAGTGGAAAAAAAAAAATATATTTGCCTTTCAGCAGTGCAGTTATATGTTCTAAAACCCTATTTGTCGTGTATTAGTGGCAAAAGAAAAATATATTTGCCGTTCAGCGGTGTAGTTATATGTTCTAAAGCCCTTTTTGGCGTGTATTAGTAGGGAAAAAGAAAAAGGGCTTATTAGCCGTTGTGTGATGAAGTGAGAAAATTACAACCCTTTTTGGTATGTATTAGTGGCAGAAAAAAAATAATTCTGTTCAGCCGTGAAGTTCCATTGTACTACAGCCGTTGTACTATTAGCTGTTCTGCAGTGAAATGTGATTGTTGTATTTATTTTTTTGGGGGTGTATTAATAGGAAAAAGAATACGGGAAAATTGATGGGTGTTTATAGAATATCTTCTGTATGAACCGAATTATGTCGATTATCCATTCAGTGGTGAAATTTGTTTGTGATACAGCCTTTTTTGGGAAAATTGGTCGGTTGCTATAACTAGGGTCAAGTAAAATATATGTTCTTTGCAGCCCACTGGGTAAATGTGGTTTCTGCCCAGTCACACCAGCAACTTGGCCAGGTGACGCCACTTCCGCCTCCACGTTCTCACTCCGTTGATCCTGCGAAAATGCCTCCTTATCCTCAACCATGTCCTCAGCCTCCACTGCAGGGACAATTAACAGTGCCTCTCCAGCATACCACATGTGAAAGGCACGGCAGTGTCACGCTGGTCTGCACCTCATTTGCCTGGGCGAACTGAGTCACACAGGGGAGGAACTGCTTCGTGTGATGCATCAAGAAATCGAATCCTGGCTTTCTCCGCGACAACTCAAAATCGGAACCATGGTGACTGACAACGGGAAGAACATGGTGTCGGTGCTGCATCAAGGAGGGCTGAGCTATGCACCCTGCATGGAAAACGTGTTCAATCTGGTTGTCAAGCGGTTCCTTAAGTCTTCCACCCATCTGCAAGACATTCTAAAAATGGCCAGGAAACTTTGCATGCACTTCAGGCACTTGTACACTGCAAAGCACACCCTCCTTGAGCTGCAGTGGCAGAGCGGCATCCCCCAACATAGGCTGAAATGCGATGTTTCCACCCATTGGAATTCCACCCTCCATATGTTGGACCAACTATATGAACAGAGAAAGGCCATAAACGATCTTGATAATCCAATTGGTCAGGAGTATTCCTCTTTGTAACTTAGATTTCAGCCAGTAGCAGCTCATGTGTGACACCTGCCGTTTGCTCAGGCCCTTTGAGAAGCCCACAATATTTGTCAGTCGCCAGGACTACGGGATGAACAACGTCATTCCACTGCTTCATGTCCTGGAACAGATGCTGGTAAATTTGGCTGGTCAGGGGACTGTAGACGTGGCGACTAGATCTCATGGCTACATGAGACTTGTGGGGGGCTGAACTGGAGGAGGAGGACGTTGGAGCACAAGCAATGTCTAGTGAAATGGGTGGTTTTTCTACATAGGTGACAGGAGAGGAGGGGCAGGAGCAGCCAGAGGAACTACAGAGTGATGAGGAAGATGAGGCATAGGACCCAGACACACCGTGGCAGTATGCAGTGGTGATGGAGGCAGGGAGTCCCTCCGAGTCACTTGCACAAATGGCCCTATGCATGCTCACTTGCTTGCGTAGTGACAGACGAATTGTCACCATTCGGCAGAGGGATGACTTCTGGCTCTCCACCCTGTTGGACCCTCATTACGGTTCCAAAATGGGGGCCTTTTTCATACCTGCTGAGAGGGAGGACAAACTGAATGATTATAGAAACATCATATGTAGTCAGTTGGCTGCTGTCTATCTGCGCTATCATCCATCCTCTCGCAGATCTGACTAGGGGGGTCCTCTGCGCTCACTTTCCTCTGCCATGGCTGCTGTGTCAGGGTGGGGGGGGGGTAGGAGCAGTTCCAGCTTCATCATCAGCAACTTGAGTTTACAGTCGCTGATGAGCAGATTTCTTCACTCGCCTAGTGAAGAAACTACTCACCAGCAGCAGGTAGACCTGGAGCAGGACCTGAACCAGTAGGTGGTGGCATACTTGGACAGCACCCTGCCACCCCACATTAAAGATCCGCTGGACTACTGGGCAGCCAAACTGGATTTGTGGCCACAACTAGCAGAGTTTGCCCTGGAAAAGCTGTCCTGCCCGGCCAGTACTGTGGCATCAGAGCGGGTGTTTAGTGCGGCAGGGGCCATAGTTAGCTCAAGAAGAACTCGACTGTCTACCCAAAATGTGAAGAGACTGACCTTTGTCAAGATGAATCAGGTGTGGCTCAGCAAAGATTTCCACCCAGCAATGCCTGATGCATCAGACTACATCATCCATGGTGCCATACCAACACTTTGACAAAAGAGACGGGTTTCTTCTGGCTACCTGCCTCAGCTAATATTCTGATGCTATCGGGTCACTCTGTGGTCTCCTGATGCTGCTGCCACCTCCACACTATATCACCTTGCCATTCTGTGGTCTCCTGATGCTGCTGCTACCTCAACACTATATCACCTTGCCACTCTGTGGCCTCCTGACGCTGCTGCTGCCACCTCCACACTGTCATTGTGCCACTCTGTGGCCTTCTGATGCTGCCACCACCTCCACAATCTGTCATTATGCCAATCTGTGGCCTCTTGATGCTGCTGCCACCTCCAGACTCTGTCATTGGGCCACTCTGTGGTGCCCTCATGTTGCTTCCATCTCACCACTATGTCATAGGGACACTCAGTGGACTTCTCATGCTGTTCCTACCCTACCCACTTCATGACTGGGCCACTATTTTGCCTTTCGGCCTGGCTGACATCAACATTTATTTGACTTTTCTTCTGATCTGTCAGAAGGAAGGAAAAATGAGATGCACAACGGATCCTGTCTGTGAAGAAGCTGTAAGGCCTTTATAGTCCCATCAGAATTGGCTTGTGATTTGGTAGCCAAAAGCAGGAGTGGGTACAAAACACAGAAGACATGCAAATATTCCATTCACGTGTCATCTCTGTTTTGGATCCACTCCTGTTTTTTTTGGCATTAGCAATACTGATGGATTACTGTACTGACCAAATGCTGACCGAGTGAAGGCAGATGCTCAACAGACAGGATCCGTTTTTTGGCGGTTATTGTTCTGACGGATCAGAGGAAGGGCAAAATAATCAGTGACGTCAACACAAACTTACTGCTGACACCCTCTCCACTTTGTTGGGGGGCTCTACTTGTATAAGCGTTTGATAGAACAGGTTCTGTAGACGTCTATGTGGAATCAGCTGATGACGGTGTAAAAGGAGTGCGCTTCTTCTTGGCGCTAACATCGACCTGTAAGGCTGAGTTCATACTTGAGTTATTTGGTCAGTTTTGGCCCCGTGACTGCCTAAATAAGTGAAATGTGCAGTGATTCTAAGATGCCTGTCATCTGCATGTCATACTGACTCACAGTATTATGGCTCTCTGAAGCTAGGAAATAGCCGTTGTTTAACGCGATTCGCCATGATCAATTTAGAATCAAAAAATTTGGCGAAACGGCTGAATCGAATTTTTTGAAAAATTAGATCATCTCTAATTACAGAGTATAAGCAAGTATCAAGTATAATTTAATAACACACAGACTGCATAGTACATACAGTACAAGTTAAAGGGTATCTGTCAGCAGATTTATAACTGTGAAACTGTCAGACCCCTTGTATGTGTGCTTGGCAGAAGAAGGCATCTGTCTTGGTCCCATGTTTATATGTGACTGCATTGCTGAGAAAAATGATGCTTTAATATATGCAAGTGAGGTTCTAGGAGCAACAGGGTTGTCGCCTTTACACCTAGAGACCCTGCTTTCTCTATAACTGCCAAACCCTCTTCACTTTGATTGACAAGACATGATGATTAAAGATGAGCGAACTTCATGTTATGAAATTCATTCATGCTTCGTTTGGTGGTAAAAGAAGAATTGCGTTATGGATTCCGTTACCAAGGACCATAACGCAATTCTATGATAGAATGCATAACGGAATGCCTTTAGAGGCATTCCGTTATTTATTCCATCATAATAGAAGTCTATGGCCTGTAAAACGGACCCATCCCGTTTCCGTTATGTAGGAGAGGACTCCCCTGCATAAGGGAAACAGGACGGATCCGGTTGGTAATGGAATCCATAATGCAATTCTGCTTTTTTTTTTTTTTTTTTTTAAATTTTTTTAAAATATGAAATTCGCTCATCTCTAGTTATGATGTTTTCACTGCCTGGCCCTGAAAATCAAAGTGCAGCACAAATGGCAGTTACAGATAAAACAAGAGCCTCTAGGAGTAATGGCAACAGAGGCTCATTTGCATATATTAAAACTTCTTAGCAATGCGGGCACATATGAAAATGGGACCAACACAGATGGCTTTAGCACATGCAACAGGTCAGTCAGTTTCATAGGTACAAATCTGCTGACAGATGCCTTTAAAAGTAGGGGCAGCAAGGTGGCTCAGTGGTTAGCACTAGTACCTTGCAGTGCTGGGGTCCTAGGTTTGAATATGGCCAAGGACAACATCTGGATTTTGTATGTTCTCCCTTTGGTTGGTTGGGTTTCCTCCCACACTACAAAGACCAGTACCAAAAAATACAATAAAAGGGTAATAATCAGCCTTACCTGTTGGTTAGGGGACACAGTTACAGATTTGGCATTGTGACCAAGGAGTTGCAACTTACGCTTCTGTTAGAAGTCCTATGGAATACTTATGGAAAACTATATGGAGCTACATAGAACTCATAATGTACACAAACATCTGGCCACATATAAAGTTTCAGAGTTTCACACGGGGGCGTAGCTAGAAATGCATGGGCCCCATAGCAAAAAAAATGTATGCCCCCACCCCCACATATCTATCGGGCCTCCCACCACCCCTTCCAGAGCTCCCACCCAAACACCCATCCTAGATCTCCCACCGCCATGAGCATAGAAAAGTCAGAGGAAAAAACAAATAAGTATATGAACCTTTTTATGCAAAATTGAAAACCATCCCCATTATAGTCAATGGGGACGGAGCAGCAGTCCAGCAAAAAAGCGTCAGGACGGATCCGACAGGCTGAACAGCCTGCCAGATCCGTCCTGCCGCAAGTGTAAAAGTACCCTTAGTATGTCATATAAGGGTGGGGGGGGGAAGAAACCCCAGAACTAGAGTGTGCCCCCCAAAAGAAGGAAGGGGCGCCCTCCTTATCACTGCTGGCATCTTTATTTAACTTCAGATCATCAGACTCTCACTTACTAATTACAGCACACACCCCTGTAGTGTCCACCATCAGACAGGGGAGGGAAGAAACCCCAGAACTAGAGTGTGCACCTTCATTATTTTGGGGAGCACACTCTAGTACTGGGGTTTCTTCCCTCCCCTGTCTGATGGTGGACACTACAGGGGTGTGTGCTGTAAATTTGTGATTAGTGAGAGTCTGATGATCTGAATTCTGAAGTTAAAAAGAGCTGCCAGCATACCTGCAATGCTAAGGAGGGTACCCCTTGCTTCTCTTGGGGACCCCAAGAGCAGGAAGGGGGCAGGGGGTTCATTCCCTCCTTTACTTCAGGTCTGCAGGTAGATCTTTTTAACTTTAGAATTCAGATCATCATTATCAACATCACTCAGTATCTCATAATCATTCTTCTCACTTTCTTTCACTTACTTTTAGAGCACACAGACTAGTCACTCACAGCAACAGCCAGCAGGCACAGAGGCAGGACTGGACTGGAGACTGGAGTGGAGACCAGTTGAGGAGGAGGCAGGAGCACCGAGCAGAGAGGAGAAGAGGACCGGTGACCAGTCCCACAGCGCAGGCAGGCACAGGCTGGCAGCAGTACTGTGAAACTGAGACACTCTGACTCAGTCAGTCTCAGTCAGACACTGCTGCGCTGCTCAGACTGGTTTTCAGAAGTCAGAGAGCAGGAATTTGACTGGCGCCGCGGCAGGACCACTTCCTCCCTAGTCCCTCCACTCCAGGTACACCCCGGTCCGGCCCTCTCCACTGCCTACCTCATCTGCTGCCCTACGCTGCTCCTGACTCCTTCTCCCCAGCTAGGCCCAGGCTGTGGACCGCCCACTAGTGTAAATAAAAAAAAATCAACAGAAGGCAGCCCGGGCGGGCCCCTAGTGGCGTAGGGCCCCATAGCCACTGCTGTGGTTGCTATGGCGATCCCTACGCCACTGGTTTCACAAAAGAAAATAATATATGGTGGTACATTTATGTTCATGTACAAGAAAATAATTTCAAATAGGGTGGAATTGGGGAAGAAAATTCTGCCACAGTTTTACAGGTTTTGTTTTTACAGTGTTCCATATGGAGTAAAAGTGATCATTAATTTCATTCTCGGGGTCAGTACAATTACGGCAAAACACATTTGTATAGTTTTTCTTGCATTTCAATACTGAAAAAAATAAAAACCTTGAATTTTTTTTCTTTTCATCACCATATCCTGAACCCTATAACTTTTTTGTTGTATACAGAGCTGTCTTAGGGCTCATTTTTGGGGTGTTTATGACTTTTTGATCACTTTTTTTTCATTTTTTTTGTCAGAGGTGTAGTGACAACAAAAAGTCAAATTGGCCATTTTGACTTTTTTCGGTTTGGCCATTTTCTTTATGCGATAAATATTTTTATATTCTAATTCTACTGGCGTTTTCACACATTTTTTATCTATTTTGATTTTGAAGAATCATTAGAATTTTTTTTATATCTTTAAAAACATTTATTTATTTTTTTCACACTTTTTTTTATAGTCCCCCTAGGGAACTTGAACAAGCAATCATCAGATTGCTTCTCTCATAGACCTCAATGCATTAGTATTGGATATAAGATTTAGGCCTTATGCACACAACCGTAGGTGTTTTGCGGTCCGCAATCCGTGGATCCGAAAAACACGGAAGCTGTTATGCGTTCTGTTCCGCAATTTGCGGAACAGAACGCGGCCCATTGTTGAAATGCCTATTTTTGTCCGCAAAACGGACAAGAATAGGACATGACTAGAGTTGAGCGTACACCTGGATGTTTGGGTTCGAGAAGTTCGGCCGAACTTCCCGAAAATGTTCGGGTTCGGGATCCGAACTCGACCTGAACTTTATCCCGAACCCCATTGAAGTCAATGGGGACCCGAACTTTTGGGCACTAAAAAGGCTGTAAAATAGTCTAGGAAAGGGCTAGAGGGCTGCAAAAGGCAGCCAAATGTAGGTAAATGCCCTGCAAACAAATGTGGATAGGGAAGTTAATTAAAATAAAATAAAATAAATAAAAATTAACCAATATCAATTGGAAAGAGGTCCCATTGCAAAAAATCATGCGTCATATCACCCACCACTGGAGAAGGCCACTTTCAGTTATTTAGGTCCCAGCACCCAGACAGAGGAGAGAGGTCCCAAAGCAAGGAATAAGGCATCATATCACTCACTACTGGAGAAGGCCACTTTCAGTTATTTAGGCCCCAGCACCCAGACAGAGGAGAGAGGTCCCACAGCAAGGAATAAGGCGTCATATCACCCACCACTGGAGAAGGCCACTTTCAGTAATTAAAGGGAACCTGTCACCAGGAAATTCACTGATAAACCAGGCATGCTGCCTTGTAGGGCTCGCTCTGCTGAATATAATGATACCTTTTACTTGGTGATCTGGTGCTTTATTGTGGAGAAATAGTACTTTTAATCCATATGCTAATGAGCTGATTTGAGTCCAGTAGTTGATATGAGTCCAGCGTTTTTTCTATTTAGAGCTGTAGCCACTCCCCTATTCACTTCTTCAGTTGTAAAAGGGGCGTGGTTTATTACATCATTCATTCATTTTAATAACTGGAGGGAAAATGAATAACAGGGAATGCTTAGGTAAAAAAAGGGGGAGGAATATATTATTGAAGTTAGTAATTATAATAAGGGCTAGTTTGTTCATGGGGTGATAAACACATGATGGCTGATAAGGGACATGTCGCCGTGGGTATGGCAGTTAGGCTTTAAAGTGAAAGGCAGCAAGGCTTGTACTGGCTATAATGCAGGTCATTTTTTTAAACCACGCCCCTTTTACAACTGAAGAAGTAAAAAGGGGAGGGGCTACAGCTCTGAATAGAAAAAATGCTGGACTCATATCAACTACTGGACTCATATCAGCTCATTAGCATATGGATTAAAAGTAATATTTCTCCACAATAAAGCAACAGATCACCAAGTAAAAGGTATCATTATATTCAGCAGGGTGAGCCCTACAAGGCAGCATGCCTGCTTTATCAGTGAATTTCCTGGTGACAGGTTCTCTTTAAGGCCCCAGCACCCAGACAGAGGAGCGAGGTCCCACAGCAAGGAATCATGCGTCATATCACCCACCACTGGAGAAGGCCACTTTCAGTTATTTAGGCCCCAGCACCCAGACAGAGGAGAGAGGTCCCACAGAAGAGAATCCTGCGTCATATCACCCACCACTGGAGAAGGCCACTTTCAGTTATTTAGGCCCCAGCACCCAGACAGAGGAGAGAGGTCCCACAGCAAGGAATAAGGCGTTATATCACCCACCACTGGAGAAGGCCACTTTCAGTAATTTACGCCCCAGCACCCAGACAGAAGAAAGAGGTCCCACAGCAATGAATCATGCATCATATCACCCACCACTGGAGAAGGCCACTTTCAGTTATTTAGGTCCCAGCACCCAGACAGAGGAGAGAGGTCCCACAGCAGAGAATCATGAGTCATATCACTCACCACTGGAGAAGGCCACTTTCAGTTATTTAGGCCCCAGCACCCAGACAGAGGAGAGAGGTCCCACAGCAAGGAATCATGCGCCATATCACCCACCACTGTAGAAGGCCACTTTCAGTTATTTAGGCCCCAGCACCCAGACAGAGGAGAGAGGTCCCACAGCAGAGAATCCTGGGTCATATTACCCACCACTGGAGAAGGCCACTTTCAGTTATTTAGGCCCCAGCACCCAGACAGAGGAGAGAGGTCCCACAGCCAGGAATCATGCGTCATATCACCCACCACTGGAGAAGACCACTTTCAGTTATTTAGGCCCCAGCACCCAGACAGAGGAGAGAGGTCCCATAGCAAGGAATAAGGCGTCATATCACCCACCACTGGAGAAGGCCACTTTCAGTTATTTCGCCCCAGCACCCAGACAGAGGAGAGAGGTCCCACAGCAAGGAATCATGCGCCATATCACCCACCACTGGAGAAGGCCACTTTCAGTTATTTCAGGCCCCAGCACCCAGACAGAGGAGAGAGGTCCCACAGCAGAGAATCATGCGTCATATCACCCACCACTGGAGAAGGCCACTTTCAGTTATTTCGGCCCCAGCACCCAGACAGAGGAGAGAGGTCCCACAGCAAGGAATAAGGCGTCATATCACCCACCACTGGAGAAGGCCACTTTCAGTTATTTAGGCCCCAGCACCCAGACAGAGGAGAGAGGTCCCACAGCAAGGAATAAGGCGTCATATCACCCACCACTGGAGAAGGCCACTTTCATTTATTTCGCCCCAGAACCCAGACAGAGGAGAGAGGTCCCACAGCAGAGAATCCTGCATCATATTACCCACCACTGGAGAAGGCCACTTTCAGTCATTTTGGCCCCAGCACCAAGACAGAGGTCCCACAGCAAGGAATAAGGCGTCATATCACCCACCACTGGAGAGGGCCACTTTCAGTATTTTCGGCCCCAGCACGCAGACAGAGGAGAGAGGTCCCAAAGCAAGGAATCATGCGCCAAATCACCCACCACTGGAGAAGGCCACTTTCAGTTATTTAGGCCCCAGCACACAGACAGAGGAGAGAGGTCCCACAGCAGAGAATCCTGCGTCATATTACCCACCACTGGAGAAGGCCACTTTCAGTTATTTCGGCCCCAGCACCCAGACAGAGGATAGAGGTCCCTCAGCAAGGAATAAGGCGTCATATCACCCACCACTGGAGAAGGCCACTTTCAATTATTTAGGCCCCAGCACCCAGACAGAGGAAAGAGGTCCCACAGCAAGGAATAAGGCGTCATATCACCCACCACTGGAGAAGGCCACTTTCAGTTATTTAGGCCCCAGCACCCGGACAGAGGAGAGAGGTCCCACAGCAAGGAATAAGGCGTCATATCACCCACCACTGGAGAAGGCCACTTTCAGTTATTTAGGCCCCAGCACCCAAACAGAGGAGAGAGGTGCCCGGAGTACAAGAATTCATGGTTGAGGGGAGGCAGTTATAGATGTCTATTCTGTACAAGGGAGGGACAGGTCCTGTGGGATTCATGCCTGGTTCAGTTTTATGAAAGTCAGTTTGTCTACGTTGGCTGTGGACAGGCGGCTGCGTTTGTTAGTAATGATGCCCCCTGCCGTGCTGAATTCACGTTCAGACAAAACGCTGGCCGCCGGACAGGCCAGCACCTCCAAGGCATGAAATGCTAACTCTGGCCACGTGGACAATTTGGAGACCCAGAAGTTGAATGGGGCCGAACCATCAGTCAGTACGTGGAGGGGTGTGCAGACGTACTGTTCAACCATGTTAGTGAAATGCTGCCTCCTGCTAACACGTTCCGAATCAGGTGGTGGTGCAGTTAGCTGTGGCGTGGAGACAAAACTTTTCCACATTTCTGCCATGCTAACCCTGCCCTCAGAGGAGCTGGCCGTGACACAGCTGCGTTGGTGACTTCTCGCTCCTCCTCTGCCTTCGCCTTGGGCTTCCACCTGTTCCCCTGTGACATTTGGGAATGCTCTCAGGAGCGCGTCTACCAGCGTGCTCTTGTACTATCGCATCTTCCTATCATGCTCCAGTGCAGGAAGTAAGGTGGGCACATTGCCTTTGTACCGGGGATCCAGCAGGGTGGCAACCCAGTAGTCCGCACACGTTAAAATGTGGGCAACTCTGCTGTCGTTGCGCAGGCACTGCAACATGTAGTCGCTCATGTGTGCCAGGCTCCCCAGAGGTAAGGACAAGCTGTCCTCTGTGGGAGGCGTATCGTCATCATCCTCCGTATCCCCCCAGCCACGCACTAGTGATGGGCCTGAGCTGTGTCGGGTGCTACCCTGCTGTGAACCTGCTTCATCCTCATCCTCCTCGTCCTCCAGTAGTGGGCGCTGGCTGGCCACATTTGTACCTGGCCTCTGCTGTTGCAAAAAACCTCCCTCTGAGCCACTTCTAACAGACTGGCCTGAAAGTGCTAAAAATGACCCGTCCTCCTCATCCTCCTCCTCCTGGGTCACCTCGTCTTCCATCATCGCCCTAAGCGTTTCTCAAGGAGACATAGCCGTGGTATTGTAATGCAGATAACGGTGTCATCGCTACTGGCCATGTTGGGGGAGTACTCTAAACAGCGCAACAGGGCACACAGGTCTCGCATGGAGGCCCAATCATTGGTGGTGAAGTGGTGCTGTTCTGCAGTGCGACTGATACGTGTGTGCTGCAGCTGAAACTCCACTATGGCCTGCTGCTGCTCGCACAGTCTCTCCAGCATGTGCAAGGTGGAGTTCCACCTGGTGGGCACGTCGCATATGAGGCGGTGAGCGGGAAGGCCGAAGTTACACTGTAGCGCAGACAGGCGAGCAGCGGCAGGATGTGAACGCCGGAAGCGCGCACAGACGGCCCGCACTTTATGCAGCAGCTCTGACATGTCGGGGTAGTTGTGAATGAACTTCCTGCACCACCAAATTTAACACATGCGCCAGGCAAGGGATGTGCGTCAAACCGGCTAGTCCCAGAGCTGCAACGAGATTTCGCCCATTATCGCACACCACCTGGACGGGCTTGAGGCCCACCAGCAGAAAACCACTCGTCGGTATGTTGTTCAATACCCTGCCACAACTCCTGCACGTTGTGGGGCCTGTCCCCCAAACATATGAGTTTCAGAATGGCCTGCTGACGTTTACCCCGGGCTGTGCTGAAGTTGGTGGTAAAGGTGTGTGGCTGACTGGATGAGCTGGTGGAAGCAGAGGAGGAGGAAGCCGAGTAGGGGGAGGAGGCTACAGGAGGCAAAGAATGATGCCCTGCGATCCTCGGCGGCAGAAGGACGTCCGCCAAGGAACTCTCCGCCTGGGGCCCAGCCAACACTACATTTACCCAGTGTGCAGTTAGGGAGATATAGCGTCCTTGGCCGTGCTTACTGGTCCACGTATCTGTGGTTAGGTGGACCTTGCCACAGATGGCGTTGCACAGTGCACACTTGATTTTATCGGATACTTGGTTGTGCAGGGAAGGCACAGCTGTCTTGGAGTAGTAGTGGCGGCCGGGAACAACATACTGTGGGACAGCCATGGACATCAGCTGTTTGAAGCTGTCTGTGTCCACCATCCTGAATGACAGCATTTCAAAGGCCAGGAGTTTAGAAATTCTGGTATTCAGGCCCAGGGCTCGAGGGTGGCTAGGTGGGAATTTACGCTTTCTCTCCAAGGTTTGTGAGATGGAGAGCTGAATGTTGTGAACATGCTGGATCCACTGTCGGCCACCGAATTGACTAGCGCCTGTACCTGCTCAGGCCTTACCATCCTTAGAACGGCATTGGGCACCACCAAATATCGCTGTAAATTCTGGTGGGTACTGGAACCTGAGGTAGTTGGTTCACTAGGACGTGTGGCTGTGGCAGAATGGCCACGTCCTCTCCCAGCAGCAGAGCGTCCACTAACACCACCGCGTCCGCGTCCCTTACTAGATGTTTTCCTCATTGTAACCATTCACCAAGCACCACAATAAGAAAAAATATATTTGGCCCAATGTATTGATTTCAAAATCAGGCCTTTTTTTACAGGCACCTAACACTATCTGCCTATTTATTTATGTACCGTATTACACTAATCCAGGCACAGCAGTAACCACTGATTTAGGGGAATATCAATTGTAGGCCTAGTATTTAGGCCCTGGATGAAATGTATCTTTTTATGGACAGATTTACACTTGGAGATGCACAGTAGCGTGTGAAAAAATATTTAGGATTATGCCTTCAGCAATTGTATTTTAACACTTTGTGTAATATACCCTTTAACGGACAGAAATACAATGGGAGATGCACGGTAGCGTGTGAAGTTGAGGATGACCCTCTCAGCACTTGTATATACACCTTGAGTGTAATAAACCCTTTTACGGACAGATTAACACTTGGCCTGCAACAGCTGGAACACCAGATTTAGGGTATTGCTATTTTGGCAATTAAGTTTCACCCCAGAACAAAATATATCCTTTGCCGGACACTATTAAACTTGGCTAGCCACAGCTGAAACCACTGATTTATGGCATTGCAATTTTGGCAATTGAATTTCACCCCAGAACAAAATATACCCTGTTACGGACAGATTTAAACTATGCCTGCAACTGCTGGAACACCAGATTTATGGTATTGCTATTTTGGCAATTGAATTTCACCCCAGAAAAAATATATCCTTTGGAGGACACTATGAAACTTGGCCAGCCACAGCTGAAACCACTGATTTATGGTATTGCTATTTTGGCAATTGAATTTCTCCCCAGAAAAAAATATATCATTTGCAGGACACTATGAAACTTGGCCAGCCACAGCTGAAACCACTGATTTATGGTATTGCTATTTTGGCAATTGAATTTCTCCCCAGAAAAAAATATATCCTTTGCAGGACACTATGAAACTTGGCCAGCCACTGCTGAAACCACTGATTTATGGTTTTGCTATTTTGGCAATTGAATTTCACCCCAGAACAAAATATATCCTTTGCAGGACACTATTATACTTTGCCAGCCAGAGCTGACACCACTGATTTATGGTATTGCTATTTTGGCAATTGAATTTCACCCCAGAAAATAATATATCCTTTGCCAGACAGCAGACAGTATTACATTTGGCTAGCCAAAGCTGGAACACCAGATTTGGGGCATTGCTATTTTGGAAATTGAATTTAACCCCTTAATAAAATATAGAAATTGCTATCCTGAGTTTCTAGGGGTGACAATAAGCACAGCCAAGGCCCTGATGTAGGATATAGCAAAAAAAAAACTAGTAATGATGGATTGATGGACTTGGTGGCAGCTTGTTCTGGTGCACCACAAGTCACAAAATGGCCGCCGATCACCCCAGAAAAAAGTGACAGAAAAACGCTCTGTGCAGCCTAAAAACCAGTGAGCAAGTAAGTAGCAGAAGTTGAATCATTCACAGCTGTAGATCGATCACTTCATTAGGTGCTTTTGCTCACTTTTCCCTGCCTAATCTCGCCCTCACAGAAGCTGTGTCCTCTCCCTACACTAATCAGAGCAGTGTGACGTGCGGCGCTACGTGACTCCAGCTTAAATAGAGGCTGGGTCACATGCTGCATTTGGCCAATCACAGCCATGCCATCAGTAGGCATGGCAGTGATGGCTTCTTAGGGCAAGAAGTAAAACGCTAGCTGATTGGCTGCTGTGCAGCCCTTCAGAAAGCGGGAAGAAATCGCGAACAACGGACCCGAACTTTTTTGAAAATGTTCGGGTCCGGGTCCGTGTCACGAACACCCCAAAATTCGGTACGAACCCGAACTATGCTCGAACTGTTCGCTCAACACTAGACATGACATCTTTTGCGGCCCCATTGAAGTAAATGGGTCCGCGCCCGAGCCGCAAAATATGCGGCTCGGACGCGGACCCAAAATACATTCGTGTGCATGAGGCCTTACACTATGGCCTCATGCACACGAACGTATTTTCTTTCCGTGTCCGTTACGTTTTTATTGCGGACCATATGCGGAACCAGCCATTTCAATGGGTCCGCAAAAAAAACTGAAGGTACTCCCTGTGCTTTCCGTTTATGTATGTCCGTTTTTCCGTTCCGCAAAAAAAATAGATCATGTCCTATTTTTTTCTAGTTGGCCGACAAGGATAGACATTATTACAATGGATCCGCAAAAATAACGGTTTCGCAAAAAAAAATGGATGGATCCGAAATTTGCGGACTGCAAAATTCATATGGTCGTGTGCTTGACCCTGGGAACACACCTGAGCGTTTTTCAGCGCGTTCAAACGCGCTGAAAAACGCTCAACATGTGAAAAGCCATGCATCCCTATGGGCATGGTTCACATTTGGGCGTTTTAAAGCGCGTTTGAACGCGCTGTAAAACGCCCAACGCCCAAACAAGTACATGAGCTTCTTTTGGGCGTTTTAACGCGCCTATGAACAATGTTGCCATAGGGGAGAATCACTGAATCGTGCGTATGATGCTCGTTTCTTAGTTACAAAAACGCGCATCCAAAAACGCGCATAAAACGCGCGTCATATGCGCGATTCAGAAACGCCTAGGTGTGTCCCCAGCCTGAGGCCTATGGGTCACATTTATTAAGATCGGCATTTTAGACGCTGGTCTTAAAAAAGCCCTATGCTGGTGGATTATCTGCCGAATTTCTGTAGAGGCGCATGCCTCTCCATAATTTCGGCACATCCAGTGCCAGTTCTAAATGTAGGACAGCATCCAAGCTGTCTTACATTTAGACCTTTTTCTATGCCTAAAACAGGTGTAAAAAATAGTAAGTGAGACGGGCGTGCCTGCCTGTCCCCTTCCCCGCCCATGCCACGCCGATGATTTTAGACCTGGTGTTAGACGGGAGAAGTCGTAGATAGCAGTACAACTTACTGCACCTGAAATACATATATTTCAGTATATGACCCCTATGTTCCTATGGAGCCCTGCCACAGCCAGGGTCTCCATAGAGACCTATGTGCGGCAGTCTCAGATGAGCAAACAGGTTCTACTGGGTTGGGATTCGATCCAAATTTCTCAAAAAGTTTGGAGTCACACAATGCCAAATTTCTTGTGGTTTCTTTCAAGCAAACCAATAAGAGACAGAAAGAGCCTAGTATACTAACCGCCGATTCTTCACAATATGTAAGGGATTTAAGAGATACTCTATCTCATTATGAAGAGTCCCTAGTATGCAGAGTAGATGTGCGCAGTATTGTAGGTCAAGCGAAACCCCTATGGATTTCTGCTCTACCAGATGCTGTGGCCACGTTTGACTATGGCATCTGAGGGGTTAAACATGTGCGATTGATGTTATTGTTGATTGCATACATTAGTACTGGGTGTCTGCTAAACAGCAGGCATTCAGTGGCTATGGTGCCTGCAGTGATTGCAAATGGGCAACATCCTTAAAGATTTGGCCTGTGCCGTACATGTACGGCACTTTATGAAAGGGAGTTAAACACACAAATACACTCCTTCCAGTCAATGATTGCTTATGGCAAAGATATTATCAGGTTAATTCACAGTATATTAAGTTGTAAGTTTACTCATGCAGTATGCAAAAACATTGTGCTGACTATAAAGACTCTTCAAAAAGATTTAAGAGAAATGTCCTCTGGGTGATTTTGGGCCCCAGCGCAAAATCTATCACAGAGCCCTCCCAGCGTGCACTTTCTATAATACCAGTTTCTTCTTATATGGCACATGGGCCCCCTCAGGCTCCTGGGCCCGGTAGCGACTGCTACCTTGCACCCCCTGTAGCTACGCCCCAGGGGAGAAGTCGAAGCAGGTCTTTTTAGTAGACATTTATTTCCATACTCGGCTCTTTTTCACATACGGTATGTTTTCTCTCTAACGGTGCAGTGTTTAGGAGTAAAAAAAAATTTGTAATGAGAAAGCTTCTCAGTATTTCATGTTGCCATGTTTAGAACAATATCAGTCTACTGGCAGGTTTTCTTTAAAGTATTTAGTGAAATATAAAACATACTGCATATGATGAGTTTTGCTTTGTGGTGTTTTTGTGGCATTTTTTTGATCAGTTGGGATTTTTAAAAATGCAGCATGCTTGGGTACTGAATTTTTCTGCCATTTTTTTAATTTGTTTCTCAACAGTAGAGAGAAGGAAAACTGCATGTATAAATGACACTAAATGAAAACACCACAAAAACATCAAAAACATTTTAAAAAACACAAGGGTTTCAAAATGCATTTTTCATGCAAGAGAAAAATATACTGTGTGAAGGATCCCTACAGGCAGGTTCCCATTGGCATCAGTCAAAAAATCTTCAGTCACATTCCCCATGTGTACAAAAATGGAATCAACTCACCATGGACACCAATACTCCCCCATTGTCACAAGCAAATGATTCACCTGGATACTTTATCGCTTTTATAGACTTTTGCAAGGTATGATATGCTGTTTTATATAAAATATTGTGACATAAAATAAGGATGACAATTGAACAAATATGTATAAATAGGTACGTAACTGGTTAAAGGATAGGAGACAGAGAAATGTTGTTACTGGAACATGTTTGAACTAGAGCTCAGTTACGAGTGAAGAACCACAGGTGGTAATACACCCCTCCCCCAATTCCCTTTATCATATTTATTAATAACTTCACAGATTTCTTGCAGAATGCATCATATCCTTTTCAGTATGTTAGCTAATAACTGTGCAGATGGCTTGTGGAGTAAATTTCTCATATTTGCTGAAAATATTGAGTATAGTAATTGAATCAAAAGAGCATGATAATATATTGCTCATTGATTTAGAGAAGGTAGAAATTTAGGTTAAGAAAAATAATATTACATTGAATTTAATTTGGAAAAATATAAGGCTGCACATTTAAGATATTAAACCAAATGTTATTTGGATAAATCCTAAATTAGGTAATTCGACTGTAACCATCTTACCTGTCCATGATCCAGAAATGTGCTCTAGGGCTATGGCTCGGCTATCAGGTTCTTCAGTTTGGCTTTTCTGACTATCCTTGGTACCCTTATTTGGTACAGTATTGTCCCCCCGATTTTGACCTATTTCCGCATGACCCTTCTCTGTGTGGTTGCGTCTGTCTGTCTTGCACTTGGTAGATCAGGGAACTTTGACTAGTTGCAGACCTGCCACTTAGGTCTTGCAATGCAAGTAGGCAGGGAAAGTGGGTGGGTTCCAGTCAGGGCTCACTGTATTCATATTTCCTGCTTGCTTACAGTGCTGACAGAGATATTCAACGTTAATTGTAACAACCAATATGTAAAATAACAGGGTTTATTAAGGGCTATAGACAAACATGATGAAAGAAGGTGACCATACTAAATCTGTGAAGAAGAGTGCAAATCCAGAAAGGGTACTTAAAGGGGTTGTCCCATTAAAAAAATGTATCCCCTATCTACAGGATAGCAAATAAGGGTCTGATTGATGGGTGTCTGACAGCTTGGCCCACTCTACACATGAGAATGGGGACTTATTCTCCCCTGTTTGAATGGAGTGGTGGTCACAAACTCATTCAGCTCTACTGGGCTGCTGGAGATAGTAGAGTGCTTGTACTTGGCTAACTGTGACAGTCTCATGAATGTACAGGCAGAAATGCATGCTTGTATGCACTCTAGTTAAATAGGAGCATAAGTCCCCATTCTGATGATCGGGGGGCTCAGGCAGTACGACCCCTGTCAATCACTTATCATGTGGATGGCGAATATGTTTTCTTAATAGGATAACACCTTTAACCCTCCACCGTCACAGCAAAATTGAAAAGACCATTTTTTATTGTAGCTTTTGAATTTATGTCTTAAATAAACATACCTGGCTCACAATTTAGGTGACATTGTGGCTGCCTTCCGTGACAGCCTGTGACATACAACCCCCTGGATCTCACAGGCAGGAAGCTGTAAGTGTATTATAATGAGTAATACACTTACAGCCAATGCATTAGAATACAGAAGTATTGTAATCCATTGTAAAGGGGATCAAACCCCCAAAAGTTGAAGTCCCAGAGTGGAACAAAAATTAAAGTGTTGAAAAATAAGTTTTACAAAAAAAATTAAAAGTTTCAAGTAAAAAAGCGTCCTTTTCCCAAAATAAAGTAAAAAAATTGCAAAAAATAGGGAAAAAAAGAAAAGTAGACATATTAGGTAGTGCCGCATCCGTATCGGCCGGGTCTATAAAAATACCACATGACCTAACTCCTTAGGTGAACACCGTAAAAAAAAAAAAAAAAACTGTGGTAAAAATTTTTTTTTTGTCACCTTACATCACTAAAAGTGCAACACCAAGCGATTAAAAAGGCATATGCCCCCCAAAATAGTACCAATCTAACCGTCACTTCATCGCACAAAATAAAGTCCCTACCTAAAATAAGCTCCCAAAAAATAAAAAAAACTATGGCTCTCAGAGTAGGGAGACAATAAAACATGATTTTTTTGTTTCAAAAATGCTTTTATTGTGTTAAAAGTAATAAAAAAAAAAAAGTAGTCATATCATGTATCGCCGCATCCGTAACATCCTGCTCTACAAAAATATTGTATGTATTTGTCACTTGGATGGCACACTGTTTATTGAACACTGCAGATAATATGTTGGTCCCTGGCTGAGCTCAGAAGTACTACCTAATTATTTTACACAAGAGTTCTCTCTCCTCCTTTGAGGGTGGAGTCCGAACTCTGGGAGAATTTAAAACTGAGCGAGTCAAGGTCCAACATGGAGTCATGATTAAGAGCAGGTGTGCTCGAAACGCGTAGACGATCCTCTGCAGACCCACGTTAGGAGGTTGAGATTCTCTTGCTGCACAAATGAATTTTTTGTACCATATTCAATAAAGGAACCAAAGAAAAATCTTTTTGAAAAGTGATTGACGTGTTTATTGTCTTGTCTACAAAAATACCACATGAACTAACCCCTCAGGTGAACACCGTGAAAAAAATTAAATAAAAACGATGTAAAAAAATACATTTTTGTCACGTGACATCACAAAAAGTGTAATACCAAGTCATACACACCCCAAAATCATACCAATCATACCGTCATCTCATCCTGCAAAAAATGAGACCCTACGTAGGACAAACTATGGCTCTCAGAATATGGAGACACTAAAACATGATTATTTTTTTATGCTGTTACTGTGTAAAACTTAAATAAATAAAAAAAGTTATTATATTATGTATTACCGCGTCTGTAAGAACATGCTGTATAAAAATATTACATGACCTAACCCCTCAGGGGAACACTGTAAAAAAAAAAAAAAGGTGTCTAAAAAGCCATTTTTTGTCACCTTACATCACAAAAAGTGAAATACCAAGTGATTAAAAAGTCATATGCACCCTAAAATAGTACCAATCAAACCGTCATCTCATACCGAAAAAAATGAGCCCCTACATAAGACAGTCACCAAAAAATTTAAAAAAAACTATGGCTTTCAGAATATGGAGACACTAAAAAAATATGAACGTTGTAAATAACAGAAAATAAGAACGGTGCCAAAACTGCTATTTTTTATTACCTTGCCTCACAAAAAGTGTAATATAAAGCAACCAAAAATCATATGTACCCTAAAATAGTACCAAACAAACTGCCACCTTATCCCATAGTTTCCAAAATGGGGTCTTTTTTGGAGTTTCTACTCTAGGGGTGCATCAGGTGGTCTTCAAATGTGACATAGCAACTTAAAATTATGCCAGTGAAATCTGCCCTCCAAAAACCATATGGCATTCCTTTCCTTCTGCGCCCTGCCATGTGCCCTTACAGTAGTTTACAACCACATATGGGGTGTTTCTGTAAACTACAGAATCAGGGCAATAAATGTTGAGTTTTGTTGGCTGTTAACCCTTGCTTTGTTACTGGAAAAAAAATTGATTAAAATGGAAAATCTGCCAAAAAATTGAAATTCTGAAACATCATCTACATTTTCCTTTAATTTTTCTGGAACACCTAAAGGGTTACCAAAGTTTGTAATTAGAGATGAGCGAACATTTAAAAAAAGTCCGTTGTTCGGGGTTCGGGTGGTGGTAAGCCGCGCATCCCGTTATGGATTCCACTATAGCGGCATATGGAATCCATAAGGGGCGGCTGCCACCTACCCGAACTGTTGCACAGCCGAAGGACCTGGGGTGACGTCACTGTCATGTGATCAGTGCAGGGGGCGTGGCTCAGCACGGGATCAAATCCCGTGCTGAGCCACGCCCCCTGCACTGGTGACATGACAGTGACGTCACCCCAGGTCCTTCGGCTGTGCAACAGTTCGGGTAGGTGGCAGCCACCCCTTATGGATTCCATATGCCGCTATAGTGGAATCCATAACGGGATGCGCGACTTACCACCACCCGAACGCTAACAACGGACTTTTTTTTAAATATTTGCTCATCTCTATTTGTAATATCAGTTTTGAATACCTTGAGGGGTATGTTTTCCAACATGGGGTCACTTATGTGGAGTTTCTACTCTAGGGGTGCATCAGGGGGTCTTCACATGTGACATGGCAACTTAAAATTATCCCAGTGAATTCTGCCCTCCAAAAACCAGATGGTGTTTTGTTTGGCTGCTAACCCTTGCTTTGTTACTGAAAAAATATGGATTTAAATAGAAAATCTGCCAAAAAGTGAAATTCTGAAAGTTCATCTACATTTTCCTTTAATTCTTGTTGAACACCAAATGGGTTACCAAAGTTTGTAAAATAGGTTTTGAATACCATGAGGGGTGTATTTTCCAAAATGGGGTCACTTTTTTGGAGTTTCTACCCGTGCAGCAGTTTACGACCACATATGGAGTGTTTCTGCAAACTACATAAGCTGGGTAATAAATATTGAGTTTTGTTTGGCTGTTAACCCTTGCTTTGGTAGCTCAAAAAAATGGATTAAAATGAAAAATCTGCCAAAAAAGTGAAATTATGAAATGTCATCTTCATATTCCTTTCATTCTTGTGGAACACCAAAAGGGTTAAGAAATGTGTAAAATCAGTTTTGAATACCTTGAGGCGTATAGTTTCTAAAATGGGGCCATTTATGGGTGGTTTATATTGTGTAAGCCTCACAAAATGACTTCAGACCTGAACTGGTCCTTAAAAAGTGGGTTTTGAAAATTTTCAGAAAAATTTCAATATTTGCTTCTAAACTCTTCTAAAGACTTCTAACGTTCTAAAAAAAATGTAATTTACAAGATGATCCAAACATGAAGTAGACATATGGGAAATGTAAAGTAATAACTATTTTAGGAGGTATCACTATCTGTTTTAAAAGCAGAGTAATAGAAATTTAGAAAATTGATAATTTTTCCAAATTTTTTGTAAATTTGGTATTCTTTTATAAATAAAAATGAAATAATTTGACTCAAATTTACCACTGTCATGAAATACAATATGTGACGAGAAAACAATTTCAGAATGGCTTGGATAAGGAAAAAGTGTTTTAAAGTTATTACTAGAGTTGAGCGAACACCTGGATGTTCGGGTTCGAGAAGTTCGGCCGAACTTCCCGAAAATGTTCGGGTTCGGGACCCAAAGTTCACCCCAAACCCGAACCCCATTGAAGTCAATGGGGACCCGAACTTTGGCGCACTTAAATGGCTTACAAATGTAAAAACAAAGGTGCAATGGCACACTGCAGCTAGAGCTCCGTCCTGCCACTATGCTGGATGTTAGATGAGGCATTAGTTTATATTTTGGCCAAATTATGTAAGCCACCAACCACTTCACGGTTGCCTCTCGAGTGGTCCCTAACATTAATTCTTACCTTTTATGGGCCATATCAGCCACACAAAACCCAGGGAGTGCAGGTGCAGCATGCATGCCAGATACACTCTGCCCGTAACCCCGTCTGGTGCCATACAGCGTTCATCAGATCAAGGGATGCAAATACCAACATGCATGCTGAGCCCACTAGTACTTCTCCTGGAACCAAACGGCTTCTGGTAAGTTCAATAAAGCAGACTCGGTTTTATACTGACTTTAAAACCAGCCTACAGGGCGGATTCACTAGTCAGGTGTGCATGACTGCATGGAGGTCACCACGCCTCCCATATATGCTACAAAGGAAAAAAAATGGAGGTTGCAGTCAGCACAACCCAATAAGCAGGTGCACGTTGCTATGGTGAAATACACATACAAATGTAAAAACAAAGGTGCAATGGCACACTGCAGCTAGAGCTCCGTCCTGCCACTATGCTGGATGTTAGATGAGGCATTAGTTTATATTTTGGCCAAATTATGTAAGCCACCCACCACTTCACGGTTGCCTCTCGAGTGGTCCCTAACATTAATTCTTACCTTTTATGGGCCATATCAGCCACACAAAACCCAGGGAGTGCAGGTGCAGCATGCATGCCAGATACACTCTGCCCGTAACCCCGTCTGGTGCCATACAGCGTTCATCAGATCAAGGGATGCAAATACCAATGGATGCAAATACCAACATGCATGCTGAGCCCACTAGTACTTCTCCTGGAACCAAATGGCTTCTGGTAAGTTCAATAAAGCAGACTCAGTTTTATACTGACTTTAAAACCAGCCTACAGGGCGGATTCACTAGTCAGGTGTGCATGACTGCATGGAGGTCACCACGCCTCCCATATATGCTACAAAGGAAAAAAAATGGGGGTTGCAGTCAGCACATCCCAATAAGCAGGTGCACATTGCTATGGTGAAATACACATACAAATGTAAAAACAAAGGTGCAATGGCACACTGCAGCTAGAGCTCCGTCCTGCCACTATGCTGGATGTTAGATGAGGCATTAGTTTATATTTTGGCCAAATTATGTAAGCCACCCACCACTTCATGGTTGCCTCTCGAGTGGTCCCTAACATTAATTCTTACCTTTTATGGGCTATATCGGCCACACAAAACCCAGGGAGTGCAGGTGCAGCATGCATGCCAGATACACTCTGCCCGTAACCCCGTCTAGTGCCATACAGCGTTCATCAGATCAAGGGATGCAAATACCAACATGCATGCTGAGCCCACTAGTACTTCTCCTGGAACCAAATGGCTTCTGGTAAGTTCAATAAAGCAGACTCAGTTTTATACTGACTTTAAAACCAGCCTACAGGGCGGATTCACTAGTCAGGTGTGCATGACTGCATGGAGGTCACCACGCCTCCCATATATGCTACAAAGGAAAAAAAATGGAGGTTGCAGTCAGCACAACCCAATAAGCAGGTGCACGTTGCTATGGTGAAATACACATACAAATGTAAAAACAAAGGTGCAATGGCACACTGCAGCTAGAGCTCCGTCCTGCCACTATGCTGGATGTTAGATGAGGCATTAGTTTATATTTTGGCCAAATTATGTAAGCCACCCACCACTTCACGGTTGCCTCTCGAGTGGTCCCTAACATTAATTCTTACCTTTTATGGGCCATATCAGCCACACAAAACCCAGGGAGTGCAGGTGCAGCATGCATGCCAGATACACTCTGCCCGTAACCCCGTCTGGTGCCATACAGCGTTCATCAGATCAAGGGATGCAAATACCAATGGATGCAAATACCAACATGCATGCTGAGCCCACTAGTACTTCTCCTGGAACCAAATGGCTTCTGGTAAGTTCAATAAAGCAGACTCAGTTTTATACTGACTTTTAGTGATGAGCGGCAGGTGCCATATTCGATTTCGACGAAATTCGCGAATATTCGAATGAATATTCGTTTCGTATTCGTCGAAATCGAATATTCGTCATTTTTTCTAGTTATCGCGATTAAAATGCGATTTAAATAATCGCATATTGCGATTTGTACTTAAGGCTACTTTCCTATTGGTTTCATATCTAGAATTAGCGAGGATGACGAATATGACGAATGTATTCGTCATATTCCTCAAAGCGAAGATAGCAGTATTCTACATCTTCGTTTTAGCAACCTATTCGTCAACCTCGCTAATTCTAGCAATCAAATAGGAAGGTTGACTATAGAGACAGCTGTGTTAAATTCGCTATGCGATTTTTTTAATACAATAATTATATTACTTGATATGATAATATTATTATAAGTATTCTATTTATTAAAAAAAAAAAAAAATCGCATAGCGAATTTAACACAGCTGTCTGGTAAGTCAACCTTCCTATTTGATTGCTAGAATTAGCGAGGTTGACGAATAGGTTGCTAAAGCGAAGATGTAGAATACTCGTTATCTTCGTTTTGAGGAATATGACGAATACATTCGCATACTCATCCTCGCTAATTCTACCAAGCCAACCATAACTTCTGTGCTCATGGAGCGTCCCCATCACCATGGGAACGTCTCCATATACTAAAATGTACTGTCGGATTTGAGGAATTACGTTGAAATCGCAATGCGATTAATTCAAGTTATATTAATCGCATTGCGATTTCAACTTAGAGCTGGGTTTATAATGGGTCAGCTTGCTAGAATTAACGAAGTTAACGAATATGGAATATAGCAGCAGTGCTAAGTTGAAATCGCAATGCGATTAATTTAACTTAAAGTATTCGCATTGCGATTTCAACTTAGCACTGCTAGTGCATAGCTATATATTCCATATTCGTTAATTCTAGCCTATGTAAGATAGCAGTGCTAAGTTGTAATCGCAATGCGATTAATATAACTTGAATTAATCGCATTGCGATTTCAACGTAATTCCTCAAATCCGACAGTACATTTTAGTATATAGAGATTTTCCCATGGAAGGGGACGCTCCATGAGCACGGAAGTCGGCAGAAGCGGCAACGGGCACTGACTGGAGCAGCCAGGAAGCCAGGAATCCTCATGACAGGTAAGAACTACTTTTGGGAAGTGGGAAAGAAAAAAATATAACTAAAAAAAAAAAAAAAAAAAACGAATATTCGAAATAGCGAATTTATAGCGCTATATTCGAAATATTCGCGAATTAGCGAAGTGCCGATATTCGCTAAAAAAATTCGCTTTTCGAATATTCGCGCTCAACACTACTGACTTTAAAACCAGCCTACAGGGCGGATTCACTAGTCAGGTGTGCATGACTGCATGGAGGTCACCACGCCTCCCATATATGCTACAAAGGAAAAAAAATGGAGGTTGCAGTCAGCACAACCCAATAAGCAGGTGCACGTTGCTATGGTGAAATACCCATAAAAGGTAAGAATTAATGTTAGGGACCACTCGAGAGGCAACCGTGAAGTGGTGGGTGGCTTACATAATTTGGCCAAAATATAAACTAATGCCTCATCTAACATCCAGCATAGTGGCAGGACGGAGCTCTAGCTGCAGTGTGCCATTGCACCTTTGTTTTTACATTTGTATGTGTATTTCACCATAGCAACGTGCACCTGCTTATTGGGTTGTGCTGACTGCAACCTCCATTTTTTTCCTTTGTAGCATATATGGGAGGCGTGGTGACCTCCATGCAGTCATGCACACCTGACTAGTGAATCCGCCCTGTAGGCTGGTTTAAAGTCAGTATAAAACTGAGTCTGCTTTATTGAACTTACCAGAAGCCATTTGGTTCCAGGAGAAGTACTAGTGGGCTCAGCATGCATGTTGGTATTTGCATCCCTTGATCTGATGAACGCTGTATGGCACCAGACGGGGTTACGGGCAGAGTGTATCTGGCATGCATGCTGCACCTGCACTCCCTGGGTTTTGTGTGGCTGATATGGCCCATAAAAGGTAAGAATTAATGTTAGGGACCACTCGAGAGGCAACCGTGAAGTGGTGGGTGGCTTACATAATTTGGCCAAAATATAAACTAATGCCTCATCTAACATCCAGCATAGTGGCAGGACGGAGCTCTAGCTGCAGTGTGCCATTGCACCTTTGTTTTTACATTTGTATGTGTATTTCACCATAGCAACGTGCACCTGCTTATTGGGTTGTGCTGACTGCAACCTCCATTTTTTTGCACTTAAATGGCTGTAAAATAGCCCTAGAAAATGCAGCAAAATGTAGGTAAATGCCCTGCAAACATATGTGAATAGGGACATGACTTAAAATAAAATACAGAAAAATAATAAATAAACATTCTAAACTTGAGCCCAAGTGAGTGACAGTGGGGCCTGTCACCCAGCAAACAGAGGATGTGGCAGCAATACCACCACATCTGTCATTGTCACCAAGCATCTCCACCAAATCCCATGGAAGTGTTCAGCTATCAGCTGTCCATCTCCCAAACACTGGAGAGAACAGGAAATAGAAAGAGGAAGTACCCCCCTTCCCATGGCTGAATGCCTTATTTCAAACTTCCTGGTCTTTTGAAATGCTGTCATTCTGTCTGGTGGAGAGTTTTAAAAACCTTATGGCGGTGGCTATCCCAGCCGCATCTACTTTTGCAGACGAGCCATCCCTTCCCTGCACAACCAAGTGGCAGGCAAAATCAAGTGTGAATTGTGCAACACTATCTGTGGTAAAGTCCACATAACCAACAACACAGTGGGTAAATGTAGCGGCTGGCCCAAAGGCGGATAGCATTTTTGCGCATGTCCTTCCACCCCCGAGGATTGCTGGTCACTTCTCTTTGTATCCTGTTACCTCCTCATCCTCCTCCTACTTGGCTTCCTCCTCCTCTACCTCATCCACTCAGCGTAACACCTTCACCACCCACAGCAGCACAGCCAGGGGGAAACAACAGCAGGTTGTTTTAAAACTTGTGTGTTTGTGAGACAAACCCCGCAACGCGCAGGAGCTGTGGCCAGGCATGGAACAACAGACCGACCATTGGTTGGTGCCACTGAGCCTCCAGCCCGGCCTGGTGTTGTGCGCTAATGGGCGAAATATACTAGCAGGTCTGGGCCTAGCCGGTTTGACACACATCCCCTGCCTGCCACATGTGCTGAATTTGGGATGCAGAAATTCCTAAACACCAGACAGTGAAAATCAATTCAGTTAATTGAACACACACAACACCCCCACCGCCCCTTTCACTCAAACCATTAGCAAACTATTTACAAATTTTCTTAAAAACATATTAAAATAACTATAATACAGCTAAACTTACTATATAAACAAACAAAACTATATACACGCTTTATCCTTAACTTAAGGCCAGTGACATCCAAGTGGCTCGAAGGGTGGGTTCCTGCACCAACATAGTCCCTGGCCTGGAACACAATTGTCCAGCCAAGGCACAGTTCTGAAGGATAAGGAGGATAAGGAGGAACCGTGTTCTCAGCAGGGTGGCATCCAAGCCAGCTCACGGGCTGGGTTAGCATTGGAGAAATGTGGGAAAGCTTTGTCATCACGCCACAACAACCTGCACCACCAGCAGATCTGAAACGTCTTAGCAGGAGGCAGCATTTCAGCAACATGGTGGAAGAGTACACATACTTACTGATGGGTTTGCCCAGGGGCGTAACTACAGGGAAGCGTGGGAAGCACACTGTTTTGGGTCCCTGACCTAGAAGGGGCCCATCCAGGAGTAGGAGGAGAACTAAAAGACTTTGTCAGGACCCCCTTAACAGTATTATACAATGAAATACAGTGGCAGTATAGACAGTGTAGAAAGCGGATGGAAAATAAACCCAAACAGCCTCACACCCTACACACTCAACCCCACCCCCCCTTTCACTCAAACCATTAACAAACTATTTACAAATTTACTTAAAAACATATAAAAATAACTATAAGGCAGCTAAAGATAAAGAAACAAAACTATATACACGCCTTATCCTTAACTTAAGGCCAACCAAATACAAGTGGCTCAGATCTGCACCAACATAGGCCCTGGCCTGGAACACAATTGTCCAGACAGGGCACAGTTCTGGAGGATCAGGAAGAGGAGTAGGAGGAACGCTGGGGGATACAGAGGACACAGACGATATACCTCCCTCAAAGAGGATAGCTTGTCCTTGCCTCTGGACAGCCTGGCAGACATGAGCGATACATGCTGCAGTGCTTGCGCAACGACCGCCCAGTTACTGTCACGACCGCTATCTCAGCAGCAGTCGTGTCGCACCAGACGGAGGGGAAGGGGGACCCTTATCTACGGATGGGAAATAGAACGGCCACCCCTGACAAACCCTACGCTGGCACCTGTCTGCCCTGATACCCTAGACGGGGTGTGAACCCGTGCGGCGAGCAGGATGCCTAAACCCTGAGTCACCCTCAGAAGACTAGACTGGGGAAAGGCAGATGGGAGCACTAGTCACCATCACTCATGTCTAGGAGAACAACAGGGGAAGACAGTAACAAACAAACAATCTCCAGCAGAGATAGACTTATCCAGTCACGAGCAGAGAAGATGATCCCAACAACGACAGTCCACGCCAGACAAGAGCTCCACAGCAATACCGTCAAACGATCTCCTTAAAAGGTCAGAATAGCACTGGAAGTAAGGACTATATCTGGCAATGACTGCAAGTGAAACTGAAACTAATATAGTAGCTGGGAGTGGCAGACAGCACTCACCTGAGAAGAATGCCTACAAACTCCCAGTCAGGACAAAAAGGTTCACAAGGCAAAACCCGGATGACATACCCTGAACCACGGAGCAAACTCACAAGCTATCGCGAGTAGCAAGTCGCTGCGACCTTCTCTTCCCAGATCTATCTGGATCAGTCACAGTCGTGACAGTTACTGCCACATTCTAACTTTTGCTGATTACTAGGTGGCCACCCTGCTGCATCCCCGTTACAAGGACAACGTGCCGTCCTTAATTCCCTCACTGGAGACCACTAGTAGACACTCTGCTGATGGCATTCACACCTGATACCGGGGACTCAGTGGAAGCAAACAGTGAAGGCAGAGGAGGAGGAGGAAGAATTTGCCAATGCAGCTGGGTCACCAGCAACACCTCAGAAGGCAGGGTTAGCATGGGCAAAATGTGGAAAAGCTTTGTAATCACGCCACAACAACCTGCACCACCAGCAGATCTGGAACATCTTAGCAGGAGGCAGCATTAAAGCAACATGGTGGAACAGTACACGTACTGACTGATGGGTCCGCCAAGGGGAATAGATACAGGGGAAGCAGGGGAAGCAACTGCTTTGGGGCCATGACCTAGAAAGGGCCCATCCAGGAGGAGGAGGAGGACAAACAGTATAATACAATGAAATTATATACAGTGGCAGTATAGACAGTGTAGAAAGTGAATGGAACAACTGTTGGGCCTGGTCTGAGAGAGCGATCGTTTGTAGCCAAAGGCATAGCGGCATGAAAGGAAGGGGTTTGCGCAAAAATTACTCAGGGAGGGGGGCCCCATTGAAAAATTTGCTGTGGTGCCCAATCATTTCTAGCTACGCCACTGTGTCTGCCCCATTTAACTTCTGGGTCATCAAATTGGGCACATGTCCTGAGGTTGCCCTTTACGCCTTGGAGGTGCTGGCCTACCCTGCAGTCACTGTATTGTCTGAAAGTGTGTTTAGCATAGCTGGTGGCATTATCACAGACAAGCGCAGCCGCCTATCCACAGACAATGTGGGCAAGCTTTCGTTTATTAAATAGAAACAGGCATGGATCCCACAGGACTTGTTTGTACCTTATGCAGAATAGACATGTATACCGGCCTCACCCAACCACTGTTATACTACCGTGCACTTAAACTTTGTTTTATTTTTTATAAATTTTCCCAATGTTTTGGGGTCTACACAAATTTATTTAAAAACATAAATAAAAAAACAGTTATTGGCGACTACCCAAAAAGGCTTTCTTTCATGCAAGAATTAACTGCCAATAATAAGTTCCCTGTCAGATATGCAGTGCAGGGGTTTGTACCTGGCAAAAATGGTAATATTTCACCCAACAATTTAAAATCTATCCTGTGCCGGACATTATTAAACTTGGCCAGCCACAGCTGGAACCACTGATTTACGGTATTGCTATTTTGGTAATTGAATTTCACCCCAGAAAATGATATATCCTTTGACGGACACTATGAAACTTGTCCAGTCACAGCTGGAACCACTGATTTACGGTATTGCTATTTTGGTAATTGAATTTCACCCTAGAACAAAAGCTATCCTTTGACGGACACTATAAAACTTGTCTTGCCACAGCAGAAACCCCTGATTTAGGGTATTGCTATTTTTGCAACTGAATTTCACCCCAGAAAATAATATATCCTTTGCCAGACAGCAGTCAGTATTACACTTGGCTAGCCACAGCTGGAACACCAGATTTAGGGGATTGCTATTTTGGCAATTGAATTTAACCCCTCAATAAAATATAGAAATTTCTATCCTGAGTTTCTAGGGGTGAAAATAAGCACAGCTAAGCCCCTGATGTAGGATAGAGCAAAAAAATTAACTAGTATTGATGAATTGATGGACTTGGTGGCAGCTTGTGCTGGTGCACCACATGACACAAAATGGCTGCCGATCACACCAGAAAAAAGTGACATAAAAACGCTCTGTGCAGCCTAAAAACCAGTGAGCAATTAACTAGCAGAAGTTGAATCATTTACAGCTGTAGATCGATCACTTCATTAGGTGCTTTTGCTCACTTTTCCCTGCCTAATCTCGCCCTCACAGAAGCTATGTCCTCTCCCTACACTAATCAGAGCAGTGTGACGTGTGGCGCTACGTGACTCCAGCTTAAATAGAGGCTGGGTCACATGCTGCACTTGGCCAATCACAGCCATGCCATTAGTAAGCATGGCTGTGATGGCTTCTTAGGGCAAGAAGCAAAATGCTAGCTGATTGGCTGCTGTGCAGCCCTTCAGAAAGCGAGAAGAAATCGCCGAACAACGCCGAACCTTTTTGAAAATGTTCGGGTCCGGGTCCGTGTCCTGAACACCCCCAAATTCGGTACGAACCCGAACTGTACAGTTCGGGTTCGCTCATCCCTAGTTATTACCACATAAAGTGACACATGTCAGATTTTCAAAAAAATGGCCTGGTCCTTAAGGTGAAAAATGGCAGGGTCCTGAAGGCGTTAAAGGCTAAGTAAATTTTTTGGGGCAATTTTTTTAATTATTGCATTTTGCTCATTTTGAGATAAAAATAATTTTTTTCAATTAGTCTTTATTACAAATATGGAACCCTTTTTTCTGTACAGAGCTGAAATGCTTTAATAGAAGGATCTGAATTTTCTCTCTGCTCAGTCAACCAGCTAATCTGACCAGTTTTTTTTCTCTGCTCCTTAGGATTATAAACACTCATTATAGCCCAGTTCTGATCTTACTGATAAGAATGTGGCTTAAATAAGTGTGTATAACCTCTTAGTAATTTAGAGATAATGGTTATTAGAAGATGGGTACAAAGTGGAAGTAAAAAGTAAGATTCAAACAGCTAGACAAACAGGTAACCCTTTGTGACAGAACAGCTCAATATTTTTAATAAATACCAATTTAAAAAAATGATTTTTAGCACAAAATGAGTAAAAAGCAATCAAAAATAAATTGCCTTTGAATGTGTACATAGCCTTTAAAGGCTATGAACTCCTTCGGGGACAAGTGTTTTTTGATAGCATTTTACTCATTTTGAGCAAAAAAATTTTTTATTGGTATTTATTAAAAATGCTAAGCCATTCTGTTTTTCTCATTGTGTGAATTCTACTTTTTACTTTCACTTTGAGCTGGTCATCTAATAAACCTTATTTCTAAATTATTAAAAGGTCATAAACTCAGTAATATAAGAAATGAGCTATAATGAGTGTTAATAAGGTTAATAAGTTAATAACTCAGAGAAAAGGAGACTGTCAGGTGAGCTGGCTGACGTAACAGAGTGAAAATTCAGATCCTGCTACTAGATAAACTCAAGGCTGCACAAAGACAGTGGTTCAAATTTTTTAACAAAGACCAATTGAGAAAATAGCTGAAAATGAATGCAATGCAATATTTTTTTTTTTAAATCGCCCCCAAAGGTGTATATAACCTTTAACATAGTAACATAGTTCATAAGGCCGAAAAAAGACATCTGTCCATCCAGTTCGGCCTGTCATCCTGGTAGCTGATGCAGAGGAAGGCAAAAAATACCCCTGTGAGGTAGAAGCCAATTTTCCCCACCTGCCCTTCAGGCAATCAGAAGTACTCCCTGGATCAACGACCCATCTCTAGTAGCTATAGCCTGTAATATTATTACACTCCAGAAATACATCCAGGCCTCTCTTGAATTCCTTTATTGTACTCACCATCACCATCTCCTCAGGACGAGAGTTCCATAGTCTCACTGCTCTTACCGTAAAGAATCCTCTTCTATGTTTGTATACAAACTTTCTTTCCTCCAGACGCAGAGGATGTCCCCTCGTCACAGTGACAGTCCTGGGAATAAATATTTGATGGGAGAGATCTCTGTACTGACCCCTGATATATTTATACACAGTTATTAGATCTCCCCTCAGTCGTCTTTTTTCTAAAGTAAATAACCCTAATTTTGATAATCTTTCAGGGTACTGTAGTTGCCCCATTCCAGTTATTACTTTAGTTGCCCTCCTCTGACCCCCCTCCAGCTCTGCTATGTCTGCCTTGTTCACAGGAGCCCAGAACTGTACACAGTACTCCATGTGTGGTCTGACTAGCGATTTGTAAAGTGGTAGAACTATGTTATCATCACGGGCGTCTATGCCCCTTTTGATGCAATCCATTATCTTATTGGCCTTGGCGGCAGCTGCCTGACATTGTTTTTTGCAGCTTAGTTTGCTGTTTATTAAAATTCCTAGATCCTTTTCCATGTCAGCGTTACCGAGTGTTTTACCATTTAGTATGTACGGGTGACTTGCATTATTCCTTCCGATGTGTATAACTTTACATTTGTTAGTGTTAAACCTCATCTGCCACTTATCTGCCCAAGCCTCCAATCTATCCAGATCCCTCTGTAGCAGTATATTGTCCTCATCAGTGTTAATTACTTTACACAGTTTAGTGTCATCTGCAAAAATTGACATTTTACTATGCAAGCCTTCTACAAGATCATTAATAAATATATTGAAAAGAATAGGGCACAATACTGACCCCTGAGGTACCCCACTATTGACAGTTGCCCAATCTGAGTGTGTTTTCCGGTTAATAACCACCCTCTGTTTTCTGTCACTCAGCCAGTTACTTACCCACCTACAGACACTTTAAGGAACAGTAACATTTCCCCCCTCCCCCCATCTGTGTTCTATTGATTATCACTTATTTATTTTATCTTAAAATTAGGTGAATATGGCATTGAATTTTATGGGACAATTTTTAGTTTTTATAGGAATTATGTTGGTGTACATACAATGAATAAATTACATGTACAGTATTTATTTAATTTTGAGGGGGTAAGATATTAAAAAAAAATCCTACACCTTTTTCAGTGTTTCTCCTGAACTAAGGAGCCCTATGTCGCAGCCAACTTTGCCCTGCTTTGCCATATTGGTTTGTTTTGTAAAACGAATTGTAAGGGAGGGCAATTTAACCCTTTATAAATTGGGCTGGGTATTGGCTACATATGGGAGCCTGCTCTAGGTTTACAATCTAATTACTGTGCTAGGCGAGCCACATGGAGATGGAAATACAGTATCTCACAAAACTGAGTACACCCCTCACATTTTTGTCAATTTATTATCACATTTCATGGGACAACACTGAAGATATGACACTTTGATGCAATGTAAAGTAGTCAGTGTGCAACTTGCATAACAGTATAAATTTGGTGTGCCCCCAAAATAATTAAACCCACAGCCATTAATGTCTAAACCACTGGCAACAAAGTACACCCCTAAGTTAACCACCTCCCGTCACGCTAACGACGAAAGGCGTCCGGGAGGTGGTTCTCTCAGGTCTCAATGACGCCTATTGGCGTAATCTCGTGAGACCCGAGATTACATGTGAACGTGACCGCGCGTTCACTGCAGCGCGGCAGTGTCACCGCCGGTTCTGGGAGACGGTCGGTCAGAGGTTCCTCCCTGTCTTGTGTATGATGTTCTTTGTTTTGGTTTCAATTTGCTCAGTTCCTTTCCTCAGTCCCAACTTTCTCTCCCTCAGCTGCCTCTTATCTTGATTAATTGGCTTGCTTTATATTCCCCCCCATACTGCTTCTCCTTGCGGTTTATATTACTTCCTGGATGAAGTGTGTGCTGCTGGAGGCTGCAGTTGTTTTGCTCTAAGATAAGTGCATTCCGTTTACTTTGTGTTTTGTTTGCTGGCTTGATTCTAGGTGACCCTGACTCCCTCAGTATTCTGTGCAGGGAGCCGGTGGCAGTTCCCCTCACTACTATAGGGAATTCAGGTGTCACTAAGTTATAGGTACAAGGGCATGTATTTGTCTATCACCGGGACCTGTACATATGCATAGCAGTTAGGGAGAGTTCTTAGGGATTTATAGGGCCCTCCTATATTTTCCTTAGTTTGGGATCAAGCCAGTCTGTCGTTAGTTATCAGTTCCTGCTAACTGTTCTCCATCCCTGACAGGCAGATTACAACTTATTCTACAGCCTGCCAGCTCTGATCATTCACTGGCAGGCTGTAGATGTAAAAAAATTGCATCCAAATTGCATATAACTGCTGCCTGCTCCTCTGGTGGTCCCTTTTGCTTGGGACCACCAGAGGACACAGGCAGCTATGTAAGTGCACCAATCACCACACAACAACCCCCCCACCCCCTGTCACTTATTAACCCCTTATTAACCCCTGATCACCCCATATTAACTCCCTGATCACCCCTGTCACCACCATGTCATTGATCACCCCCCCCTGTAAGGCCTAATTCACACGTCCGCAATCTTCGTCCACACAACACCGTAAAATCGCTGCGGCGCTATAAATATCACTTTTGAGCTTTCTGGATCTTTATTAGCGATCGCAGCTTTAGGGTCCATTCACACGTCCGTGGTGTGCTGCGGACCCGCAAATTGCGGATCCGTAGCACACCATGTCGGCACTCTCCATAGAGATTTCTATTCTTGTCCGCAGAATAGGACATGCTCTATATTTTGCGTCGGAAGCTCCGCAAATGTTGATGCGGAGAGTACATAGTGAATGGGTCCGCATCTATTCCGCACAATTGCGGAATAGATAGAAACACTTTTGAGCTTTTTGGATCTTTATTAGCGATCACAGCTCTACTTTGCAAGCACTCTGTCCTTTCTCCTTTTTTTGCACATTTTTTGACAGAGATTTTTTCATCCACATTGATCGATGCGAATGAAAAAAACTGTGTGTTCATTTTTTCTTTCAGCCCAGATGTAGAGTTGAGCGAACACCTGGATGTTCGGGTTCGACGAGTTCGGCCGAACTTTCGAAAAATGTTCGGGTTCGGGATCCGAACTCGACCCGAACTTCATCCCGAACCCGAACCCCATAGAAGTCAATGGGGACCCGAACTTTTGGGCACTAAAAAGGCTGTAAAACACACCCGGAAAGGGCTAGAGGGCTGCAAAAGGCAGCAAAATGTAGTTAAATCCCCTGCAAACAAATGTAGATAGGGAAATGATGAGTTAACATAAAATAAATAAAAATTAAACAATATTAATTGGAGTGAGGTCCCATAGCACAGAATCAGGCTTCAAGTCACCCACCAATGGAGAAGGTCACTTACTATTATTTTGACCACAGCACCCAGACAAAGGAGAGAGGTCCCACAGCAGAGAACCAGGCATCATATCACCCACCACAGGAGTAGGCCACCATTTAGTTACTTTGACCCCTACACCCAGACGGAGGAGAAAGGTTACACAGCAGAGAATCAGGCATCATATCAACCACCACAGGAGAAGCCACCATTTAGTTACTTTGACCCCTGCACCCAGGAAGAGGAGAGAGGCCCCACAGCACATATTCTGGCATCATATCAGCCACCACAGGAGAAGCCACCATTGAGTTACTTTGACCCCCGCACCCAGGAAGAGGAGAGAGGCACCACAGCACATATTCAGGCATCATATCACACACCACAGGAGAAGGCCTCTTTCAGTGATTTAGGCCTTTGGACCCAGACAGAGGAGAGAGGCACCACAGCACATATTCTGGCATCATATCAGCCTCCACAGGAGAAGCCACCATTGAGTTACTTTGACCCCTGCACCCAGGAAGAGGAGAGAGGCCCCACAGCACATATTCTGGCATCATATCAGCCACCACAGGAGAAGCCACCATTGAGTTACTTTGACCCCTGCACCCAGGAAGAGGAGAGAGGCACCACAGCACATATTCTGGCATCATATCAGCCACCACAGGAGAAGCCACCATTGAGTTACTTTGACCCCTGCACCCAGGAAGAGGAGAGAGGCCCACAGCACATATTCTGGCATCATATCAGCCACCACAGGAGAAGCCACCATTGAGTTACTTTGACCCCTGCACCCAGGAAGAGGAGAGAGGCACCACAGCACATATTCAGGCATCATATCACACACCACAGGAGAAGGCCTCTTTCAGTGATTTAGGCCTTTGGACCCAGACAGAGGAGAGAGGCCCCACAGCACATATTCTGGCATCATACTAACCACCACAGGAGAAGCCACCATTGAGTTACTTTGACCCCCGCACCCAGGAAGAGGAGAGAGGCACCACAGCACATATTCTGGCATCATATCAGCCACCACAGGAGAAGCCACCATTGAGTTACTTTGACCCCTGCACCCAGGAAGAGGAGAGAGGCCCCACAGCACATATTCTGGCATCATATCAGCCACCACAGGAGAAGCCACCATTTAGTTACTTTGACCCCTTCACCCAAACAGAGGAGAGAGGTTCCACATCAGAGAATCAGGCATCATATCAACCACCACAGGAGTAGGCCACAATTTAGTTTATTTGACCCCTGCACCCAGGAAGAGGAGAGAGGCACCACAGCACATATTCTGGCATCATATCACACACCACAGGAGAAGGCCTCTTTCAGTGATTTAGGCCTTTGGACCCAGACAGAGGAGAGAGGTCCCACAGCAGAGATCCAGGCATCATATCACCCACCACAGGAGTAGGCCACCATTTAGTTACTTTGACCCCTACACCCAGACGGAGGAGAGGTTACACAGCAGAGAATCAGGCATTTAGATCACCCACCACAGGAGTAGGCCCCAATTTAATGGGACCCCGGCAACCATGTCAGATGGCACAGCCATCAGCTTCATATCAATCAGCACAGGAGAAGGCGACTATTGAAAGACTTTGACCCCTTCACCCAAACAGAGGAGAGAGGTTCCACATCAGAGAATCAGGCATCATATCAACCACCACAGGAGTAGGCCACAATTTAGTTTATTTGACCCCTGCACCCAGGAAGAGGAGAGAGGCCCCACAGCACATATTCTGGCATCATATCACACACCACAGGAGAAGGCCTCTTTCAGTGATTTAGGCCTTTGGACCCAGACAGAGGAGAGAGGTCCCACAGCAGAGAACCAGGCATCATATCACCCACCACAGGAGTAGGCCACCATTTAGTTACTTTGACCCCTACACCCAGACGGAGGAGAGAGGTTACACAGCAGAGAATCAGGCATTTAGATCACCCACCACAGGAGTAGGCCCCAATTTAATGGGACCCCGGCAGCCATGTCAGATGGCACAACCATCAGCTTCATATCAATCAGCACAGGAGAAGGCGACTTTGAAAGACTTTGACCCTACACCCGGACGGAGGAGAGGTTTCAAAGCAGAGAATCAGGCATTTAGATCACCCACCACAGGAGTAGGCCCCAATTTAATGGGACCCTGGCAACCATGTCAGATGGCACAACCATCAGCTTCATATCAATCAGCACAGGAGAAGGCGACTTTGAAAGACTTTGACCCCTTCACCCAAACAGAGGAGAGAGGTTCCACATCAGAGAATCAGGCATCATATCAACCACCACAGGAGTAGGCCACAATTTAGTTTATTTGACCCCTGCACCCAGGAAGAGGAGAGAGGCCCACAGCACATATTCTGGCATCATATCACACACCACAGGAGAAGGCCTCTTTCAGTGATTTAGGCCTTTGGACCCAGACAGAGGAGAGAGGTCAGAGATTAGCTTCATATCCCCCAGCACAGCAGAAGACCGCTTTATTTGACTTAGGCCTCAGCACCCAGACAGAAGACAGAGGTAGCATGGCAGAGGTTATGGCTTCATGTCACCCGTTAGTTTAACCGGCCACTTTCATCTGGTTAGGCCCGGCGCCCAGACAGAGAAGAGTTTCATTCAACTGTGGGTTTCATAAAATTTGTATCAAATAAAAAAGTGGCCCGTAGCACAACAAGACATGTTTTAGGCAGTTAATAAGGACTACTCTGCACAAGGGAGGGACAGGTCCTGTGGGATCCATGCCTGGTTCATCTTTATGAAGGTCAGCTTGTCCACGTTGGCTGTGGACAGGCGGCTGCGCTTGTCAGTAATGACGCCCCTGCCGTGCTGAATACGCGTTCAGATAAAACGCTGGCCGCCGGGCAGGAAAGCACCTCAAGGCATAACATGCTAACTCTGGCCACGTGGACAATTTGAAACCCAGTAGTTGAATGGGGCCGAACCATCCGTCAGGATGTGGAGGAGTGTGCAGACATACTGTTCAACCATGTTAGTGAAATGCTGCCTCCTGCTAACACGTTCCGTATCAGGTGTCGGTGCAGATAGCTGTGGCGTGGAGACAAAACTTTTCCACATTTCTGCCATGCTAACCCTGCCCTCAGATGAGCTGGCCGTGACACAGCTGCGTTGGCGACCTCTTGCCACTCCTCTGCCTTCACCTTCCACCTGTTCCCCTGTGACATGTGGGAATGCTCTCAAGAGCGCCTCTATCAGCGTGCGCTTGTACTCGCGCATCTTACGGTCGCGCTCCAGTTCAGGAATTAAAGTGGGCACATTGTCTTTATACCGGGGATCCAGCAGGGTGGCCACCCAGTAGTCTGCACACGTTAAAACGTGGGCAACTCTGCTGTCGTTGCGCAGGCATTGGAGCATATATTCGCTCATGTGGGCCAGGCTACCCATGGGTAAGGACAAGCTGTCCTCTGTGGGAGGCGTATCGTCATCGTCCACCGTATCCCCCAGCCACGCACCAGTGATGGGCCTGGGCTGCCACCCCGCTGTGAACTTGCGTCATCCTCGTCCCCCTCCACCTCCTCCTCCTCATCCTCCTCGTCCTCCAGTACAGTGCCTTGGCTGGCGACTTGTGAACCTGTCCTCTGCTGCTTAAACAAACCTCCCTCTGAGCCAATTCGAACAGACTGGCCCGAAAGTGTTAGAAACGAGCCCTCATCCTCCTCCTCCTCCTCCACCTGGGCCACCTCCTCTAACATCATTGCCCTAAGTGTTTTCTCAAGGAGACATAGAAGTGGTATTGTAACGCTGATAACAGTGTCATCGCCACTGGCCATGTTGGTGGAGTACTCGAAACAGCGCAGCAGGGCACACAGGTCTCGCATGGAGGCCCAATCATTGGTGGTGAAGTGGTGCTGTTCGGCAGTACGACTGACGCGGCGTGCTGCAGCTGAAACTCCACTATGGCCTGCTGCTGCTCGCACAGTCTCTCCAGCATGTGCAAGGTGGAGTTCCACCGGGTGGGCACGTCGCATATGAGGCGGTGAGCGGGAAGGCCGAGGTTCCGCTGTAGCGCAGACAGGCGAGCAGCGGCAGGATGTGAACGGCGGAAGCGCGCACAGACGGCCCGCACTTTATGCAGCAGCTCTGACATGTTGGGGTAGTGGTGAATGAACCTCTGCACCACCAAGTTCAGCACATGCGCCAGGCAAGGGATGTGCGCCAAACCGGCTAGTCCCAGAGCTGCCACGAGATTTCGCCCATTATCGCATACCACCAGGCCTGGCTTGAGGCCCACCGGCAGAAACCACTCGCCGGTCTGTTGTTCAATACCCCGCCACAACTCCTGCGCGGTGTGGGGCCTGTCCCCCAAACATATGAGTTTCAGAATGGCCTGCTGACGCTTACCCCGGGCTGTGCTGAAGTTGGTGGTGAAGGTGTGTGGCTGACCGGATGAGCTGGTGGAAGCAGTGGAGGAGGAAGCCGAGTAGGAGGAGGAGGCTACAGGAGGCAGAGAATGATGCCCTGCGATCCTAGGGGCGGAAGGACGTGCGCCAAGGAACTGTCCGCCTGGGGCCCAGCCGCCACTACATTCATCCAGTGTGCAGTTAGTGAGATATAGCGTCCCTGGCCGTGCTTACTGGTCCACGTATCTGTGGTTAGGTGGACCTTGCCACAAATGGCGCTGCGCAGTGCACACTTGATTTTATCGGACACTTGCATGTGCAGGGAAGGCACGGCTGTCTTGGAGAAGTAGTGGCGGCTGGGAACCACATACTGCGGGACAGCCATGGCCATCAGCTGTTTGAAGCTGTCTGTGTCCACCAGCCGGAATGACAGCATTTCAAAGGCCAGCAGTTTAGAAATGCTGGCGTTCAGGCCAAGGGCTCGAGGGTGACTCGGGGGAATTTGCGCTTCCTCTCTAAGGTTTGAGATATTGAGAGCTGAACGCTGCTGTGTGATATAGTGGAGACGCTAGTTGACGGTGGCGGTGGTGGTGGTGTCGGTGGCACATCCTCTGTTTGCTGCTCGGCAGGTGGCAACATTCCTCTCGAGGCGGAAGCCGAGGCAGCAGCGGTAGAGGGAGCAGGGGAGCCTCAGCGAGTGCCTGGTTTTTAAGGTGTGTACCCCACTGCAGTTCATGCTTTGCATGTAGATGCCTGGTCATGCAGGTTGTGCTGAGGTTCAGAACGTTAATGCCTCGCCTCAGGCTCTGATGGCAGAGCGTGCAAGTCACTCGGGTCTTGTCGGTAGGACATTGTTTAAGGAAGTGCCATGCCAGGGAACTCTTTGAAGCTGCCTTTGTGGGGCTGGGTCCCTGTTGGCGATGTCCAGTAGCAGGCGAACTCTGGGGGCGGCGGCTCGTCTGCTTTGGCCCCTGCTCCCTCTTTGGCTTCGCTGTTGTCTCGGTCTCACCACTACCTCTTCCTCTGAACTGTGAAAGTCATCGCCACGACCTTCAGTCCATGTGGGTCTAAGACCTCATCGTCCTCTGCATCGTCTTCCACCCAGTCTCCTCCCTGACCTCCTCCTGTTCAGTCTGCACACTGCAAAAGACGCGGCAGTGGGCACCTGTGTTTCATCATCATCAGAGAGTCGGTGACTCTGCTGTGGTGGTATTCCCATGTCCTCTTCATCTGGAGACATAAGTGGTTGTGCGTCAGTGCATGGTATGTCTTCCTCCACTGGGGAAGGGCTAGGTGGACGCCCTGGGAAACCCTGGAAGCAGAGTCTTCAAACAGAAGAAGAGACTGCTGCATAACTTGTGGCTCAGACCGTTTCCCTGATATGCTTGGGGGTGATGTGACAGACTGATGGGCTTGGTTTTCAGGTGCCACCTGTGCGCTTCCGCAGAAGACTGGGTGGAAGACCATGTGGTGAACGTGCTGGAAGCACTGTCGGCCACCCAATCGACTAATGCCTGTACCTGCTCAGGCCTTACCATCCTAAGAGCGGCATTGGGCCCCACGAGATATTGCGGTACATTCTGCCGGCTAGTTGAGGGAGTTCGCTCCCTACTGTGTGCGCCTGGGGCCGAACGGCCACGTCCTCTACCAGCAACAGAGGCTCCACGGACACCACCACGACCGCGCCCTCGTCCCTTAATAGTATTTTTCTTCATTGTTGCGATTCAACTCGCACCACAATGAAATATATTATTTTTTATAAGCAAAATCCCTCACTGGAATACTTTCAGTCTTTTGACTGTATGGATTACAGATGGAATGACTGTTATATGTGAGTACCGCTTTCTTTGACAGATTCTAGTATGGGTACATATATGTTTTCCCAACCCCAGCACATTAATTTGCTAATTCCAGATGTATGAAACGCAGGCCTAACTGTATCTAGTATATTGAACGCCAGATAAACTAACTTGGCCTTTTTAAATAAAAAAATTCCCTCACTGGAATACTTTCAGTCTTTTGACTGTATGGATTACAGATGGAATGACTGTTATATGTGAGTACCGCTTTCTTTGACAGATTCTAGTATGGGTACATATATGTTTTCCCAACCCCAGCACATTAATTTGCTAATTCCAGATGTATGAAACGCAGGCCTAACTGTATCTAGTATATTGAACGCCAGATAAACTAACTTGGCCTTTTTTAAATAAAAAAAATTCCCTCACTGGAATACTTTCAGTCTTTTGACTGTATGGATTACAGATGGAATGACTGTTATATGTGAGTACCGCTTTCTTTGACAGATTCTAGTATGGGTACATATATGTTTTCCCAACCCCAGCACATTAATTTGCTAATTCCAGATGTATGAAACGCAGGCCTAACTGTATCTAGTATATTGAACGCCAGATAAACTAACTTGGCCTTTTTAAATAAAAAAATTCCTCACTGGAATACTTTCAGTCTTTTGACTGTATGGATTACAGATGGAATGACTGTTATATGTGAGTACCGCTTTCTTTGACAGATTCTAGTATGGGTACATATATGTTTTCCCAACCCCAGCACATTAATTTGCTAATTCCAGATGTATGAAACGCAGGCCTAACTGTATCTAGTATATTGAACGCCAGATAAACTAACTTGGCCTTTTTTAAATAAAAAAAATTCCCTCACTGGAATACTTTCAGTCTTTTGACTGTATGGATTACAGGTGGACTGGTATTAGTAGGGGTGACACAAGCACACCCAAGTCCCTGATGTAGGATTTCTATGGCACAGACCACTATTACAAGTGATTAATGGACGTTGGGAGAGATTGTGCTGCAGCACTAGTCCCAAGATGGCCGCCGCCTATCAGCCCAGTAACATGTGCCACAAAATGGTCTGCACAACCTTTAAAAAAATAGCCTTGGACTGTGCTGCTAAATCGCTATTGGTCTGAATCCCAGGTGTAGATGTCTGACTTGTTTGGAGCTTTGGAATGCACACTGTGGCAGCTTCTGCTGCAGCACTACAAGTCGCAAAATGGCGGCCGGCGGTCAGCCCAGGTACATGTGGATGGAAAATCACTCTGGCCACTCTAAAATAGCCAATCCCTATCAAAAAAGCAGCTCAGCTGCAGTTGTTCAGATGAATCACAGGTGGAGGAGAGAAATTTGCTTCCAGTTATTCAATTATCCCTGCCTATTCTCGCCCTAGCATCAGCTGCGTCTATCCCTGTTCTATTCACATCGGGAGTGAGCACGTCCCGACGTGCGCACAAGCTTATAAAGAGGCTGAGTCACATGCTGCACTCGGCCAATCACAGCCTTGCCAATAGTAGGCATGGCTGCGATGGCATCTTAGGGCAAGTAGTATGATGCATGTTGATTGGCTGCTTTGCAGCCTTTCAAAATGCGCCTAAATACATGCCGAACGACGAACTCGAACCCGAACTTTTTTGAAAATGTCCGGGTTCGGGTCCGGGTCCCGGACACCCCAAAATTCGGTACGAACCCGAACGATGCTCGAACTGTTCGCTCAACACTACCCAGAGGCTAAACGGAAAAAAAAAATCTAATTACCCATATGCTCAATATTGGGCCTCATGCACACGATAGTATTTTTTTGCAGTCCGCAAAATGGGGTTCCGTTGTTCCGTGATCCGTGTCCCTTTTAGCTTCTGTTGTGTTTCTGTGTGTCTTCCGTTTTTTTTAGCGGACATGACCCAAAATATATTACCAAAAGACAGGCTGACAATTTGCCAAAAGCCTGCCAAGGGATCCGCAAAAAAATGCGGACGCGGAATGCGGATGACACACTGATGGCCATCCGCATTTTTTCACGGTCCCATTCACTTGAATGGGTCCGCGAACCGTTTTTCGTGGACAAGAATAGGACAGGTTATATTTTTTTGACGGACTGGAATCACGGACCACGGACGCGGAGGACAAACGGTGCATTTGCTGAGTTTTCCACGGACCTATTGAAAACCAATGGGTCCGCAGAAAATCACGAAAAATGGAGCAACGGACATGGAATCAAACAACGGTCGTGTGCATGAGGCCTAATGAGAATAGCAGAAACTCCTATTGCTGGCTATACATGTAATGATTGTGGAGACCCTCAAGTGCCAGGGCAGTACAAACACCCTACAAATGACCCCATTTTGGAAAGAAGACACCCCAAGGTATTTGCCGAGGGGCATATTGAGTCCATTTAAGATTGAACTTTTTGTCACAAGTTAGCGGAAAGGGAGACTTTGTGAGAAAAAAAATAAATCAATTTCTGCCATTACTCGCCATGCCCCTTACGAAATACCGTGGGGTGTCTTCTTTTCAAAATGGGGTCACATGGGGGGTATTTATACTGCCCTGGCATTTTAGGGGCCCTAAAGTGTGATAAGAAGTCTGGAATCCAAATGCGTAAAAATGCCCTCCTAAAAGGTACTCATTAGAATTTGGGCCCCTTTGCGCACTTAGGCTGCAAAAAAGTGTCACACATGTGGTATCGCTGTACTCAGGAGAAGTAGGGCAATGTGTTTTGGGGTGTATTTTTACATATACCCATGCTGGGTGAGAGAAATATCTCTGTAAATTGACAACTTTGTATCATTTTTTTTTTAAAGTTGTCATTTACAGAGATATTTCTTCTATGAACTCGCCATGCCCCTCACGGAATACCCTGGGGTGTCTTCTTTATAAAATGGGGTCACTGGTATTTATACTGCCCTGGCATTTTAGGGGCCCCTAATGCGTGAGAAGTAGTTTGGAATCCAAATGCGTAAAAATGCCCTGTGAAATCCTAAAGGTACTTATTGGAATTCGGCCCCTTTGCGCATCTTGGCTGCAAAAGAGTTGTCGCTCATGTGGTATCGCCGTACTCAAGAGAAGTAGGGCAATGTGTTTTGGGGTGTATTTTTGCATATACCCATGCTGGGTGTGAGAAATATCTCTGTAAATGACAACTTTTAAATTTTTTTTATACAAAGTTGTCAATTTACAGAGATATCTCTCTCACCCAGCATGGGTATATGTAAAAATAAACCTCAAAACACATTGCCCTACTTCTTCTGAGTACGGCGATACCACATATGTGCCATTTTTTTGCAGCCTAGGTGCGTAAAGGGGCAGAAATTCCAACAAGTACCTTTAGGCTTTACAGGGTTGCTCACAATTTAGCCCCGCCCAAAATGCCAGAACAGTAAACACACCCCACAAATGACCCCATTTTGGAAAGTAGACACCCCAAGGTATTCACTAAGGGGCATAGTGAGTCTGTGGGAGATTTTTTATTTTTTTTGCCAGATGTTAGCAGAAATGGAAACTTTATTATTTTTTTTTCCTCAGAAAGTGTAATTTTCTGCTAATTTGTGAAAAAAATTAAATCATACATGAACTCACCATGCCCCTCTGCGAATACTTTGGGGTGTCTTCTTCCTATAATTATGTCATTTGGGGGGTATTTATACTATCCTGGCATTCTAGCACTAGTGTTGAGCGCGAATATTCGAAAAGCGAATTTTTTTAGCGAATATCGGCACTTCGCTAATTCGCGAATATTTCGAATATAGCGCTATAAATTCGCTATTTCGAATATTCGTTTTTTTTTTTTTTTTTTTTTTAGTTATATTTTTTTCTTTCCCACTTCCCAAAAGTAGTTCTTACCTGTCATGAGGATTCCTGGCTTCCTGGCTGCTCCAGTCAGTGCCCGTTGCCGCTTCTGCCGACTTCCGTGCTCATGGAGCGTCCCCTTCCATGGGAAAATCTCTATATACTAAAATGTACTGTCGGATTTGAGGAATTACGTTGAAATCGCAATGCGATTAATTCAAGTTATATTAATCGCATTGCGATTTCAACTTAGAGATGGGTTTATAATGGGTCAGCTTGCTAGAATTAACTGAAGTTAACGAATATGGAATATAGCAGCAGTGCTAAGTTGAAATCGCAATGCGATTAATTTAACTTAAAGTATTCGCATTGCGATTTCAACTTAGCACTGCTAGTGCATAGCTATATATTCCATAATGGAATATATAGCTATGCACTAGCAGTGCTAAGTTGAAATCGCAATGCGAATACTTTAAGTTAAATTAATCGCATTGCGATTTCAACTTAGCACTGCTGCTATATTCCATATTCGTAACTTCGTTAATTCTAGCAAGCTGACCCATTATAAACCCATCTCTAAGTTGAAATCGCAATGCGATTAATATAACTTGAATTAATCGCATTGCGATTTCAACGTAATTCCTCAAATCCGACAGTACATTTTAGTATATGGAGACGTTCCCATGGTGATGGGGACGCTCCATGAGCACAGAAGTTATGGTTGGCTTGGTAGAATTAGCGAGGATGACGAATATGACGAATGTATTCGTCATATTCCTCAAAACGAAGATAACGAAGTATTCTACATCTTCGTTTTAGCTACCTATTCGTCAACTTCGCTAATTCGAGCAATCATCATCATTCATCAAATAGGAAGGTTGACTTACCAGAGAGCTGTGTTAAATTCGCTATGCGATTTTTTTTTTTAATACAATAATTATATTACTTGATATGATAATATTATTATAAGTATTCTATTTATTAAAAAAAAAAAAATCGCATAGCGAATTTAACACAGCTGTCTCTATAGTCAACCTTCCTGTTGATTGCTAGAATTAGCGAGGTTGACGAATATGACGAATGTATTCGTCATATTCCTCAAAACGAAGATAACGAAGTATTCTACATCTTCGTTTTAGCAACCTATTCGTCAACTTCGCTAATTCTAGCAATCAAATAGGAAGGTTGACTATAGAGACAGCTGTGTTAAAAATTCGCTATGCGATTTTTTTTTTTTTTTTTAATACAATAATTATATTACTTGATATGATAATATTATTATAAGTATTCTATTTATTAAAAAAAAAAAAAAAAATCGCATAGCGAATTTAACACAGCTGTCTCATTAGTCAACCTTCCTATTTGATTGCTAGAATTAGCGAAGTTGACGAATAGGTTGCTAAAACGAAGATGTAGAATACTTCGTTATCTTCGTTTTGAGGAATATGACGAATACATTCGTCATATTCGTCATCCTCGCTAATTCTAGATATGAAACCAATAGGAAAGTAGCCTTAAGTACAAATCGCAATATGCGATTATTTAAATCGCATTTTAATCGCGATAACTAGAAAAAATGACGAATATTCGATTTCGACGAATATGAAACGAATATTCATTCGAATATTCGCGAATTTCGTCGAAATCGAATATGGCACCTGCCGCTCATCACTATCTAGCACCTGAAGAAATATGCTCAAAAAGTCAGAGCTGCTTCAAAATGCAGAAATTCACTTTTATGTACCATAGTTTGTAAACGCTATACCTTTTGCGCAAACCAATAAATATACACTTATTGGATTTTTTTTTTATCAAAGACATGTAGCACAATAAATTCTGATGCAAACTTGTATAGAAATGTAATTATCTTTGAACAATTTTACCAGAAAATTTTAAAAATACAAATTTTTTTGAGAAAATTGCGGTCTTTTTTTTATCAATATCAGAAAAACGAAAAATCTCAGCAGCAATCAAATACCACCAAAAGAAAGCTGTATTTGTGAGAAGAAAAGGAGGTAAAATTCATTTGGGTGCCAAGTTGCATGACCGAGCAATAAACCGTTAAAGTTGTGAAGTGCCGATTTGTAAAAAAGGGCCTGGTCACCAGGGGGGTATAAACCTGTGGTCCTAAAGTGGTTAAAATGGCCAAATGGTACCTAATTAGCTATTTTCTGTCCCCGTGTCATGTAAATCGTTAGTGTTACAAGGTCTCAGGTGTGAATGGGGAGAGGTGTGTTAAATTTGGCGTTATCACTCTCACACTCTCCTACTGGTCACTCGAAGTTCAACATGGCACCCCATGGCAAAGAACTCTCGAAGGACCTGAAAAAAGAATTGTTGTTTTACATAAAGATAGGCTATAAGAATATTGCCAACACCTGGAAACTGAGCTGCAGCATGGTGGCCAAGACCATACAGTGGTTTAACAAGAGTTCCACTCAGAACAGGCCTAGCCATGGTCGACCAAAGAAGTTGAGTGTGCAGGTGCACCACGTGAGGAGTACAAAGACAACTGTGTCTTGCCTACAGTCATCTGTGGGGCATTCTCAAACAGAAGGTGGAGGAACGCAAGGTCTCTAACATCCACCAGCTTTGTGATGTTGTCATGGAGGAGTGGAAGAGGATTCCAGTAGCAACCTGTGAAGCTCTAGTGAAGTTCATGCCCAAGAAAGTTAAGACAGTGCTAGAAAATAATGGTGGCCACACAAAATATTGACACTTTGGGCACAGTTTGGCCATTTTCACTTAGGGTTGTACTCACTTTCATTGCCAGCAGTTTAGACATTAATGGCTGTGTGTTGAGTTATTTTGAGGGCACACCAAATTTAGGCCTTGTTCACACTTGAGTTATTTTATCAGTTATTTCCATCAGTTATTTGGAGCAATAACCAGGTGCGGGTCAAAAACACAGAACAGGTGAATATCTTTTAATTACACCTTATCTCTGAGTAGCCTCTACACCTGGTTTTGGCTCACAAAAACTGATGGAAATAACTGACCAAATAACTGATGTTTGAACTAGGCCTTACACTGTTATAGAAGCTACACTGACTACTTTACATTGTATCAAAGTGTCATATTGTCAATGTTGTCCCATGAAAAGATATAATAAAATGTGAGGGGTGTACTCACTTTCGTGAGATATTGATATATGCTTTAGAAATTGGGTATGGAGTAAAAGCTGCAGGTTTATACAGCTCTCATTGGGACCCATTTCTAAGGGATGTAACTCCCAATTTATGAGGACTAGCACCACAATCTTCTTTAAAAGATTAGATTATCAGAAATAATCCTTAGAAATAGCCTTCCTTCTGCAGCCACACAGTCCCGAACAGTGTTCATTCAAAACAGTATTGGCCTTTCTTACCTGAATTAACACTGGATGATCAGTGGGGGATTAAGCCAATTTCCGATGTTGCTCGTTTCACTCCATGCTGAAAAAAGGCCGGGATAACACATTGGTTTTTTTGGTTCTTTTTTTTATCTAACTTCATATCTGCGTATTTATCGGACCGCGCTGCTCAAAATCCTCAGGAAGTGTTCCTCTTTGGAACTATATGCACCTTCAGACATAGAAAAAAATTGGTACCCACATAAGACGTCCTCTATTTCATTAAGCCACTCTGTAAATCAGCAACGATGTCACACAGATAGTGAAGCACCATCAGCCAGGGTCAACTTTTAAAAGATTTATTATACTCACAAACATAAACAAGTTTAAAGGATAACTGTCACATTTAGACCCAAATTTCAGTTTTCATATATGTAGTTACTAATATGATAATATTCCTGAATCAATAACTATTAGACTTTCTTACCCCATATTTAATATGATTCAGCCCTTAGCAACCAGTCTGCATAAAACTGCAATTTCACTATTCTGTTAAAATGGCCGCCCTCAGCCCTGAGGCTAATCCATAGGACGCCTGCAGTGAAGTTAGTGAAGACCAGCTCTGTATAGGGGGGTCTTGCAGTGAAGTTCCCAGGTCTGGCTGAAGCCTGTAGTCCTTCAACAAGCTCTCCTCTTATCAGATAAGGCTCTCATTTATACACTGAGCAGCCACATTGTCCTGCACTGCTAAGGGAGTGTCTGCCAAGCACAGGTATGTGGAGAAGTTCACACACACAGCCCAGCACTGTTATCTCCTGTCAGGAAGACCCTGGCTTTTTATACAACCCCTTACAATGTTGACTCACTATCAGTTCCCAGTGCACGCAGCGTGCTCCGTCCTCATCTGGTAGACGGAAGGAGCATAGCAACCTGATTTTAATCTCAGGTAAATATAGCCAATACTGGGGACTTTTAGGTCGCTTTTAGGGGTTATTTATTAAACAATCAGAAATTAAAACAGGGCCAACAAGGTGATATTAATCACCAAAATCCAATAGTAAAAAAAATAAAAAAATTGACAGTTATACTTTAAGCCCTCGTGTTCCTGCCAGACCTGGGTTTTGCTCACGCTTCGTCAGGGACGAACACTCCTCCCTATTTTGGGCTGTTTTTTAAACCCACACAACTTTCTCCTTCATTGTTATCCCACATACCCTATAAAACATCAACAACCCTGAGAACTATAGTTTTAAAATTATTTCCAGTCACAACCCAAATTTGTTCTTACAAAGAGCATATGAGGCATATATACAGATAATATACAGATTTCATTTTTTCAACCATACCAAACTACCAGCTGGTACTACTTATACTCCAATCCCATGTTCCATTTGCCCCTTCCAATTGACATCCATTCATAGAAACTTCACTACACGTTGCCCATTCATCTATTAGATCCTAATCACATGGTGAGCCAATCAGAAGTTACAACCTTTTAATTTACCAAACCTTTGCTCCGTAGTGCTTCTCCCTCCCTCAGAACAGCTAACAGATCCCATTCAAACCTCTTTTCCCTTTTGGTCTCCAGCTACCACACAAACGCACGCCCAGCAATACAGCGTACAACTCCATGCATATATCAAAAGTCAGGAATGCTATTAGATCCAATTCTCAACACCTTTTTAACATTGCCATATAATTATATGGTCAGCAATACAGATATGCATTGTGATATGATATGCTGTGGACACAGCCCCACTATACAGTGAGGACGAGTTACTAGAGGACAGTCAGCAGCTACTAGCCAGCCAAGATGTAGAGGAGACATCCGCCGTTTCCTCCGCTAGGCAGGCAAGTATTGATGAGGAGAGTGATGTGGGAGCTGGTGTTGCGAGCGGTGAGCCTCCTGACCAAGAGACCGTTAAGGAGGATGTCAGTGATATGCAGACAGTACTCGATGATGATGATGTAGCTGATCGCATTTGGGACCCAGGTGAATTAGGGGCTTCATCATCGGGAGAAGAGGGTGGCAGCTTGCCTGTAAGGCAGGGGCGGAGTCAGCAAGTCGCTAGCGTGGCCGGGAGTCAGAAGTGGGAGGTCGGTAGCCAAACGTGCCTGGGGTAGACCACCGGCTTCACAGGAGCCTACCTCCCCAGAAAGTAATGGTTTACGGGTTCACGGAAGCAGCGGCGGTAGCAGTCAGTCAGTACGTACTGTTGGGGAAAAATCACATACTCGGCAGTGTGGCAGTTTTTTGTTAAGCTGCCGGAGGAGTTGAACATGGCCATATGTAGAATCTGGGGGCAGAAGGGGAAGCATGGCCAGGGTGCCAATGTTAGCACCACGGCCCTGCGTCAACATATGCAGGGTCACCATAAAGTGGCCTGGGAGAACAGTTGCTCTGATGCTCCTCCTACTCCTCGTCAGTCATTCCGTCAGCAATCGATCACAAAGCGATTGTCAAGAGAAAACAGTATGTGTGCACTCATCCAACTGTGCAGAAGCTGAACGTGCTCCTGTGCAAGTTGCTGGTGCTGCAGTCCCTCCCTTTCCAAGTGGTGGACTCTGCACTTTTCAAACAACTGATGGCTTGTGCCAAGCCAAGGTGGAGAGTCCCAAGCCGATATTTATTTACCAAAAAGGCAGTACCAGCCCCGCACACACATGTAGAACACAAGGTGGTCCAGTCCTTGAGCTTGTCAGTGTCTGTCAAAGTGCATGGCAGTGCCGACATGTGGAGTTGTAACTACGGTCAGGGACAATACATGTCCTTTAAGGCCCACTGGGTGAATGTGGTTCCTGCACAGCCACACCAGCAACATGGCCAGGTGACAGTGCTTCCGCCTCCACATTGTCACGCTGTTGGTCCTGCGACAATGTCCGCCTCTGCCTCCTCATCCTCCACCGTGTCCACTCCTCAGCCTCCATTGCAGGGACAATTCACAGACTCACAGTGCCCTTTCAGCATACCACATGTGCAGGGCACGGCATTGTCATGCTGTTCTGCACCTTGTTTGCCTGGGCGAACTGAGTCACACAGGGGAGGAACTGCTCCGTGTCCTTCATCAAGAATTCGAATCCTGGCTTTGTCCGTGACAACTCAAAATTGGAACCATGATGACCGACAATGGGAAGACTATGGTGTCGGCATTGCATCAAGGAGGGTTGAGCCATGCGTCCTGCATGGCACACGTGTTCAATCTGGTTGTCAAGCTGTTCCTGAAGTCTTCCACCCATCTGCAAGTCATCCTAAAAATGGCCAGGAAACTTTGCATGCACTTCAGCCACTCGTACAGCACAATGCACACCCTACTTGAGCTGCAGAGGTAGAATTGCATCCCCCAACATAGGCTTATATGCAACATTTCCATCCATTGGAATTCCACTCTCCATATAGAAGACAAAGACACGTTAGAAAGACAATACGAACAGAGAAAGGCTACACAAACGATTTCTTGATGATCCAAGCTGAGAAGAGTACACCCCTGTGTAACTTCGATGTCAGCCAGTGGCAGCTCATGTATGACACCTGCTGTTTGCTCAGGCCCTTTGAGGAGGCAACATTTGTCAGTCGCCAGGACTACGGGATGAACAATGTAATTCCACTCTTTCATGTCCTGGAACAGATGCTGGCTGATCAGGGGACTGCAGACGTGGCGCCTACATCTCACGGTCATGTGTGCTCTGTGGGGTCTGAACTGGAGAAGGAGGCAAATGAGGAGGAGAACATTGGAGCATAAGCAATGTGTATCGAAATGGGTGGTTTTTCTACACAGGTGACAGGAGAGGAGGAGTAGGAGGAGCAGGACCAGACAGAGGAGCTACAGGGCGATGAGGGCGATGAGGAACCAGACACACCGTGGCAGTATGCAGTGGTGATGGAGGCAGCAAGTCCCTTTGAGTCACTTGCACAACTGGCGATGCATGCTCACTTGCTTGCGTAGTGACAGACGAATTGTCACCATTCGGCAGAGGGGTGACTTCTGGCTCTCCACCCTGTTGGACCCTCGCTACCAGTCCAAAATGGGGGCCTTTTTTACGCCCGCTGAGAGGGAGGACAAACTGAACTACTATAGAGACATCCTATGCAGTCAGTTGGAAGCTGCCTATCTGCACCATTGTCCATCCTCTTGCAGGTCTGACCGGGTAGGCCATCTGCGCTCACGTTCCTCTGCCATGGCTGCTGTGGCAGGGTGGGGTGGCAGGAGCAGTTCCAGCTCCTTCAGCAGCAACTTGAGTCTAGAGTCAGTAGGTGGTGGCATACTTGGTCAGCACCCTGCCACCCCACATTATAGATCTGCTGGACTACTCAGCAGCCAACTGGATTTGTGGCCACAACTGGCCGAGTTTGCCCTGGAAAAGCTGTCCTGCCCGGCCAGTAGTGTGGCATCAGAGTGAATGTTTAGTGCAGCAGGGACCATAGTTTTTCCAAGAAGAACTCGCCTGTCCACCCTATATGTGAAGAGACTGACCTTTGTCAAGATGAATCAGGCGTGGATCAGCCAGGATTTCCACCCACCAATGCCTGATGCATCAGATTAGATCATTCATGCTGCCTCACCCAAACCTTGTCAAAAGAGACCGGTTTCTTCTGGCCTTAGCTACTATTGTGATGCTGCCACCCGCCTGATGCCACACATCTGATGCCAAGTGCTCTGTGACCTCCTCATGCTGCTTCCACCTCGCCACTATGTCATAGGGCCACTCTGTGGACTTCTTATGCTGTTCCCACCCTCTCCACTTCATGACTGGGCCAATATTTTGTCTTTTGGCCTGGCTGACATCGTCATTTATTTGATCCTTCTTCTGATCTGTCAGAAGCAAGGAAAAATGAGACGCACAATTGATCCTGTCTGTGTAGCAGCTATAAGGCCTGTATGTCAGAATTGGCTTGTGATTTTGTAGCCAAAAGCAGGAGTGGCTACAAAACACAGAAGACATGCAAATATTCCATTCCCGTGTCATCTCTGTTTTGGATCCACTCCTGTTTTTTTTGGCATTAGCAATACTGATGGATTACTGTACTGACCAAATTTTGACCGAGTGAAGTCGGATGCTCAACAGACAGGATCCATTTTTTTGGCGGTTATTGTTCTGACGGATCAGAGGAAGGGCAAAATAATCAGTGACAAACTTTCTGCTGACACCCTCTCCACTCTGTTGGGGGGCTCTACTTGTATAAGCGTTTAATAGAACAGATTCTGTAGACATCTATGTGGAATCAGCTGACGATGGTGTAAAAGGTTGCTCTATTTGGTCAGTTTTGGCCCTGTGACTGCCCAAATAAGTGAAATGTGCAGTGATTCTAAGAGTGACGCCTGTCATCTGCATGTCATACGGACTTACAGTATAATTTCACTACCAAAGCAGACTCCCTATGCGTGTTTCTACAAAGCACAGTGTTCTACACCACTATAAAGGCTCTCTGCACTCAGGAAATTGCTATTTTGTAATAAAATTTGTCACAAATAAATTCAGCGAACCGGCGAATCGAATTTTTTTAAAATTCGTTCATCTCTACCTGTTACCTTTGATAAATTTGGCACATCTTTCCGTATCTCAAAGTCAAAGCAAATCTGACCCCAATCATTTCTATCATGATACATCCCACTAATATGTTACACCTATAATAACTGCATCCATAGGCAATTACCACATTGATTTAAAAAGCTTGACCTGTAAAATAAAATGTTTTTTAGGATGCGTGTTGTGTTGCCTTTGTTACCGCAACAAAAATCTATACCTAAATCTAAGAGTGCATGGATGGCTATAAAGAATACAAGACTCATCTATGCCCTTGCTGACCAACATTCTCTGCTTCACCACCAAAATGCTGAAGTTTCATCAGTTTAATACAGTGAAAATACAGATTTCATTTTGTATTCTGAAAGTATTTGTTTATGCTGCCGGCCAAGCAGCATTTAATAAACAATGAATAGGAGTGCATAGTTTTCTCATCAATCAAACCCTATAAAAAGCTCAGCCAGAGATTTAATCTCTCTTTTCTTCGAGCTGTCGCAGTACAGCGCTTTTTTTACAAGATGTTTTTGTTCAAAACATATATACTCTATCCACGTCTTGTCATTAATTTGAAAAATTGCATGCATGGATCGCAATCCCTGGGAAACATGGACAAATCTTACAAGTATTCTTTAGAAGTAATTTATCTATTCACCAAGTCAGGGTGATCATCTATACAATCTGTCAAGGAAGGAAAACTGAACTGAGAGCACAGAGATGTGAGCAAATTCAAAGTTTTATATGGTTTTGTGTTTCTTCCGATGTTTATAAAAGCATGAAGTGCTCAAATAATGACTAAATTAGTCATTTTAAAAGCTCCACATACTTCCATCCTTACTTGTGGGAGACTAACGTACAACTCCAGTCAACTTCTCATTTTCTATCGATAATTAGGTAGTTAAAGGGGTTGTCCGGGTACAGAGCTGAACCCAGACATACCTCCAGTTTCACCTAGGCAGCCCCCTGACTTCAGCATCAGAGCAGTTCATGCTCCGATGCTCTCCTTTGCCCTGCACTAGATCGCTAAAACCCGCCCATCAGTGCTGGTGACTTCACCGGGCTTCCTCGCAGCCCTATGGAGAGCCCGATTCGTCACCGGAACTCCTGAAAATACCTTTTCCCTGCGCAGGGCAAAGGAGAGTATCAGAGCATGAACTACTCCGATGCTCCTGTCAGGGGTGTTGCCTGGGTGAAAATGGAGGTATGTCTGGGTTCAGCTCTGAACCCGGACAACCCCTTTAATAGTGCGCCATTACGATTTAGCTTTAATTCTGTAGAATTAAAAGACTATCATACAATTTTTAATATTCTGTATTATCGACGAGGGATTCGATTTGTTCATCAGACTTCTTGAGTAGCGAAGGGCTGACCCTGCTGCTCAAATAGCTACCCTCCTCCCCCTAGATTGGCAGGGCTGGACATTTTGCCTGAACCTGTCAATTTCGTGTTGTTGCTCTGAGTAGCAGTGCAAGTGCAAAGGCTCTGCAGCTGCTACCGGAGCAGCGCAGATGCCAAGTGTGCATGCACTGTTACACTTCTGGGTATCCAGAAGCACAGCAGCACATGCACAGGAAGGTTATCTATCCCTGTCAATCAAGAAAGAAGGGGGTGCTGCGGCGACCGGACACCCTAGGGGATGATGTGCATGAGCATAATAGTAATGAGGTGCCGAGGACAGTAGTACTCATGGTTAAGTTGTCCCTTGGGGCAGGCATCCAGTGGATGGGAAGACAGCGCAAAATCCTCCTGTGCACTCTCAGTTGCAGGGAACACTAGCCAGGTGGAAGTTGAGGTGCCCTTGATGGTGGTGGTGTTTAGGGTGCTTTTGGTAGATGGGCCCCTGGTTCGTGATGCCAGCACCGTAAGGTGCAAATGTTGGTGGTAGTAGTAATGATGACATAGAATAAGGAGACTAGAGCTTGTAACAAACTCAGAGTACTTTACTGAAGCTGATGCACAGGTCATCAATGTATGCAAAAGTCATTTACATCAAGGCCACTTTTACAGTAATTCAGCTTGGTTCCCAGAAGTTGCATATAAGGAGTGTTTTCCTATGACAATCAGTCCCTCTCTCTCTCTCTTATTTCTACAGATTGAAGAGAAATGCTGTTTCTACTGTTCTTTACAATCCTATACTTCTGTAGTCTCTTCTAAGAGTACTATTCTTCTAAGAGTACTATATTCCTACAAATGGCCTTTTTGTCTTTGATAATGGTGGGCAGCTTGTAGCTTGAGATCTCTCCACCTAATGCAAAGTAGCCTGGAGTCTGATAAACGACAGTTACCGTCCTTTGTCAATATTCTCATTCCCTCTCTGAGTTGTCTGAAGGTACTGTGATCTTTTCCCTACAATGGGCTAGTATATGGGATTAACTATGGAGGATTTGTAAATCTCCAAGATGGAGGCTGATTTGCAGCTTGTCCTGAGACATAAAACACTGACTTTCTTTTTCCTGCACTGAGCACTGTGTAGGGTGGAGTCAGCCCTGGGAGGCTTGTTAGAACCTCCCCCTCCCAATGCAACTTTATGAGCACTCATATACAAGCACAATTTGCATGAAACACAATCACAACTTTAACCCCTTCCCGACACATGACGTAATATTACGTCATGGAAACCACGCGTTCCTGCAATTTGACGTAATAGTACATCATGGTGATTGTCCATTCCATAGTAGCCGGGCCCCTGCTGTATCCACCGGCATCGCTGTAAAAGCCGATGCCGTCAGATTAACCTCCTCTTTGCTGCGGTCCCCGCTGACCGCGACAAAGAAGGGGTTTGTGATCGGGTGCAGGAGCGCATCAAGTCCCCGCGCTGCACAGGGACCTGCCTTCTACGGGTGCCGAGGAAATTCAGCCTCAGGCTGGATCTCCTAGGCAACCTGTTAGTGTATGACTCAGTGTCATACACTAACAGGCAATGCATTGCAATACAGATGTATTGTAATGCATTGCAGAGGGGATTAGACCCCTAAAAGTGAAATTCAGAAATAAAATGAAGAAACAAGAAGTTAAAAAAAGTATTTTTAATAAAATTAATAAAGTTTTTAAGGAAAAAACGCCCCTTTTATCTTATTTTATAATAAAAAACTGAAAAAAATCACATGATTCACCCTGTCCGATAAACACCATAAAAAATAAATAAAAACTGCAAAAAAAAGCCATTTTCGTCACTTTATATCACAAAAAGTGCAACACCAAGTGATCAAAAAGGTGTATTTCCCACAAAATGGTATCAATAAAACCGTCACCTCATCCCGCAAAAAATGAGCCCCTACCAAAGACAATCACCCAAAAAATTAAAAAACTATAGCTCTCAGAACATGGAGACACTAAAACATAATTTTTGTGTTTCAAAAGTACTATTATTGTGCTAAAGTGAAATACATAAAAAAACACATATTATGTATCGCCACGTCCGTAACAACTAGCTCTATAAAAATATCACATGACCTAACCTCTCAGGTGAGAAATACTATGGACGGAGGGGGCACACCAAATAACAAATAATATAAAGAGTGCAAAAGAGTGGTTTATTATAATAAGGACACAAATAGACTCACTGAAGAGTCAAAAGAACCACCTTAAAAATGCACATCCAACAATAACCATAAGTAAAAAAATATATAAAGTTTATTAGACAACACAGACAAACAGACAAATAAAAAAAATTGTATACAATATAAACAACGTGTTGGTGACCAATGAGACCAACACATACAAGATCCACTGAACGTCCACAAAATCAGGACATAAAATGTATATCAGCTATGCACAATGTAAACATATAAGCAACATATAGAAAATATTAAATAAGTTATGGCCACAAATAAATGGAAACATATCGCAATGAAGTCAAAGAATAAGAGCCAGAACCTGTGAAAGCAGCTGGTACAGTGGATCTGGACCAAAAATGAGAGACGCCCAACGCGTATCGCCGGCGCAGTCCGGCTTCCTCAAGGGTGAACACCTCATCCCACAAAATATGATACCCTACGTAAGACAATTGGTCAAAAAATAAAAAAGCTATCATTCTCAGACAATGGAGGAGCGAAACCCGGGATGGGCTTGTGATGGCTTTATGTGCTGATAACAAACTGCGATTTTGTGAGTATAAGAAAAGCGGCAACACTTTTTTTTACCGGAGATATTGCGCAAAGTGTAAAGTCGATATTGCGCAAAGTCTTTTTCTACAAAAAGGTATCCTGGTAGTGGAAACTGCCAGCTGATGGTTTTATGTGCTGATAATAAAGCCGAGACGTTTTATTCTGAGAGTGGAAGCTGCCAGTTGATAGTTGTATGTGCCGAGAACAAGTTGGAATCTTGTATCCTGGGAGTAGAAATTGCCGGTTGATGTTCTGTGACAAAGTAACTACGTGAGGAGATAGCGTTAATGAAATCTGTGCCTGCGGTGTATATGAAAGCACGGACCTGAACCCTTTGATAGTCGATGATGAATAGCTTTCTTCACAAGCATAGTGAAGAAACTACTCACCAGAAGCAGCAGCAGGTAGACCTGGAGCAGGACCTTAACCAGCAGGTGGTGGCATACTTGGACTACACCCTGCCACCCCACATTGAAGATCTGCTGCACTACTGGGTAGCCAAACTGGATTTGTGGCCATAACTAGCAGAGTTTGCCCTGGAAAAGCTGTCCTGCCCAGCCAGTAGTATGGCATCAGAGCGGGTGTTTACTGCGGCGAGGGCCATAGTTACCCCAAGAAGAACTCGCCTGTCCACCCAAAATGTGGAGAGACTGACCTTTGTCAAGATAAATCAGGCGGGGATCAGCCAGGATTTCCAACCACTAATTCCTGATGCGTCAGACTAGATCATACATAGTGCCACACCAACACTTTGATACAAGAGATCAGTTTCCTCAGACTACCTGCCTCAGCTATAACTTTGATGCTGCAAACCGTCTTATGCCACATATCTGATGCCAAATGCTCCTTACTTCACCCACCTTCGTCAGCGGGTACTGGTATTGCCACCCACTGCCCCACTCTGTTACCGGGTCACTTTGTCGTCTCCTGATGCAGCTGCTGCTGCCAGCTCCAAACTATGTCACCTTGCCACTCTGTGCTATCCTCCTGATGATGCTGCTGCTACTGCCATCTTCACATTATGTTACCTAGCCACTCTGTGGTCTCCTCATGCTGCTTCCACCTATAGACTCTGTCATTGTGCCACTCTCTGGACTACTCATACTGCTGCCACCTCCACACTCTGTCATTGTGCCACTTTGTGGCCTACTCATGCTGCTGCCACCTCGAGACTCTGTCATTGTGCCACTCTCTGGCCTACTCAAGCTTCTGCCACCTCCACACTCTGTCATTGTGCCACTCTGTTGCCTACTCATGCTGCTGCCACCTCCAGACTCTGTCATTGTGCCACTCTCTGGCCTACTCATGCTGCTGCCATCTCCACTATCGGTCATTGTGCCACTTTGTTGCCTACTCATGCTGCCATGATCCTTTATTTGACACTTCTTTAGATCTGCACAGAAAAAAAGGGGGTCAAGGTGTATGTAGCCATGGCAAAATATACATACAAACACAGAAATGCAACAGCACTCTGCCCTGCCTCTATGCTAGAAGTTAACAGAGTCCTCAGTGTACATTTTGATCAAAAAGTAATAAGAAACTCGCTGCGCCAAGGCCGCATCTATGAGTGGTCCTAACACTAAATCCTACCTGTTATGGGCCATGACAGCCACATAAAATCCAGGGAGTGTGGGGCCAGCATGCATGATGGATCCACCTTGCTTATTAACCCTTTTTGGTGCCATAACAGCCTCCATTAGATCCAGGGATGCAGGTACCAACATGCATTCTGAGTCCACATGTACTCCTGGTTTTAATCGGAGTAAGTATAAAACTGAACTTGCACTCATAGTACCTACTAGTAGCCATTTGGCTCCAGGAGGAGTACATAGTGGGCTCAGCATGCATGTTGGTACCTGCATCTCTGGATCAAATGGATGCTGTTATGGCACTAAAAAGGGTTAATAAGCTAGGTGGATCCAGCATGCATGCTGGGCTAAAACTCCCTGGATTTTATGTGGCTGTCATGGCCCATAACAGGTAGGATTTAGCGTTAGGACCACTCATAGAGGCGGTTTTGGCGCGGTTAGGGGCTTATTACTTTTTGATCAGAATGTACAATGACGCCTCTGTTAACTTCTAGCATAGAGGCTTGACAGAGTGCTGGTTGCAGAGTGCTGTTGCACTTCTTCAGATCTGTCAGAAGGAAGGAAAAACAAGACGCGCAAAGGATCCTCTCTGTGTAGCAGCTTTACGGCCTGTATGGTCCCATCAGAAATTACTTATGATTTGTAACAAACCACACCAATGCCCACGTTGTACCCTCAGGATACTACACATTTATTTACAAAAAGGTCACATAGACCTACTAAATCATTTCAGGGGTTACAACATAGATATTAAAACGTAACCTTTATAAAAATTTTATAAAAGCTGATATATTTATTTATACACCCAGTCCCATTAAAATTATCAGGGAAGGAATCAGATATTCCACTCAATACTGAATGTTTGTAATCCTCTTTTACTTGGTGGTACTGCTTATGGCTGCAGTTCACTTTGCTGTGTTATAATGTGTGTATCTGCCTTAGGTTAATACATATGTTGATGAGGGTGTAAAAGAAGTGCGCTTCTTCTTGACGCTTAGATATACCTGTAAGGTTGAGTTGATACTTGAGTTATTTGGTCAGTTTTGGCCCTGTGACTGCCTAACTAAGTGAAGTGTGCAGTGATACTATGAGCGATGCCTGTCATTTGCATGTCATATGCACTCACAGTATTATTTCACTACCAAAGCAGACTCCCTCTGCGTGTTACTGTAAGGCACAGTGTTCTACACCACTATAAAGACTCTCAGCAGCCAGGAATTTGCCATTTTTACCATAATTCGCAGCAAATATATTTGGATCGAATTGAAATTTTTCTGAAAAATTCGGTGAATCGAATTTTTGAAAAATTCGCTCATCTCTAGTGGCTATGGCTCATCCACTCATCTATGATTCACACCTAGTGCCTCATGATTGTGTACACGGCATTATGAGGAAGGCAGCTGGACAACCACCAGAGGTCATGTTATCTTTCTTTGCCTTTTGATGATTCGCCGAAATCCAAAACCTCTGGGAAACTCACAACTAATCTGCTTTGTGACAATCTGTGCTTGCTGTTATTCAATAAGGAACTTCATGTTTTACTGTAACTACAACAAGCCAAGCACATGTATTTCCATCACTTGACTATGGAAATTAAGTAATGAGTAGTGTTGAGCGAACAGTTCGAGCATAGTTCTGGTTCATACCGAATTTTGGGGTGTTCAGTACACGGACCCGGACCCGAACATTTTCAGAAAAGTTCTGGTTCGGGTTCGTTGTTCGGCGATTTATTCCCGCTTTCTGAAGGGCTGCACAGCAGCCAATCAGCTAGCGTTTTACTTCTTGCCCTAAGAGCCCATCCCAGCCATGCCTACTAATGGCATGGCTGTGATTGGCCAAGTGCAGCATGTGACCCAGCCTCTGTTTAAGCTGGAGTCACGTAGGGCCGCACGTCACACTGCTCTGATTAGTGTAGGGAGAGGAAGCAGCTGCTGTGAGGGCGAGATTAGGCAGGGAAAAGTCTGCAAAAGCACCTAATGAAGTGATCGATCTACAGCTGTGAATGATTGAACTTCTGCTAGTTACTTGCTCACTGGTTTTTAGGCTGCACAGAGCGTTTTTCTGTCACTTATTTTCTGGGGTGATCGGCGGCCATTTTGTGACTGGTGGTGCACCAGAACAAGCTGCCACTAAGTCAATCAATCCATCAATACTGGGTTTTTTTTTCTATATCCTACATCAGGGGCTTGGCTGTGCTAATTGTCAACCGTAGAAACTCAGGATAGCAATTTCTATATTTTATTAAGGGGTTAAATACAATTGCCTAAATACCAATCCCCTAAATCTGGTGTTCCACCTTTGGCTAGCCAAGTATAATACTGTCTGCTGTTTGGCAAAGGATAGATTATTTTCTGTGGTGAAATATAATTGTCAAAATAGCAATCCTCTAAATCTGGTGTCACAGCTGTGGCTGGAAAACTATAATAGTGTCCGCAAAAACATATATTTTGTTCTGGGGTGAAATTCAATTGCCAAAATAGCAATACCATAAATCTGGTGTCACAGCTGTGGCTGGAAAACTATAATAGTGTCCGCCAAAACATATATTTTGTTCTGGGGTGAAATTCAATTGCCAAAATAGCAATACCATTAATCAGTGGTTTCAGCTGTGGCTGGCAAACTGTAATAGAGTCCGCCAAAACATATATTTTGTTCTGGGTTGAAATTCAATTGCCAAAATAGCAATACCATAAATCAGTGGTTTCAGCTGTGACTTGCAAACTATAATAGTGTCCGCCAAAACATATATTTTGTTCTGGGGTGAAATTCAATTGCCAAAATAGCAATACCATAAATCAGCGGTTTCAGCTGTGGCTGGCCAAGTTTCATAGTGTCCTGCAAAGGATATTTTTTGTTTTGGGGTGAAATTAAATTGCCAAAATAGCAATACCCTGAATCTGGTGTTCCAGCTGTTGCAGGCCTAGTATAAATCTGTCGGTAAAAGAGAATATTTTGTTCTAGGGTGAAATTCAACTGCCAAAATAGCAATCCCCAAAATCTGTAGTCCCAGCACTGGCTGGCAAACTATAATAGTGTCCGCCAAAACATATATTTTGTTCAGGGGTGAAATTCAATTGCCAAAATAGCAATACCATAAATCTGGTGTCACAGCTGTGGCTGGCAAACTATAATAGTGTCCGCCAAAACATATATTTTGTTCTGGGGTGAAATTCAATTGCCAAAATAGCAATACCATAAATCTGGTGTCACAGCTGTGGCTGGAAAACTATAATAGTGTCCGCCAAAACATATATTTTGTTCTGGGGTGAAATTCAATTGCCAAAATAGCAATACCATAAATCAGTGGTTTCAGCTCTGGCTGGCAAACTATAATAGTGTCCGCCAAAACATATATTTTGTTCTGGGGTGAAATTCAATTGCCAAAATAGCAATACCATAAATCGGGTATCACAGGTGTGGCTGGCAAACTATAATAGTGTCCGCCAAAACATATATTTTGTTCTGGGTTGAAATTCAATTGCCAAAATAGCAATACCATAAATCTGGTTTCACAGCTGTGGCTGGAAAAATATAATAGTGTCCGCCAAAACATATATTTTGTTCTGGGGTGAAATTCAATTGCCAAAATAGCAATACCATAAATCTGTGGTTTCAGCTGTGACTGGCCAAGTTTCATAGTGTCCTGCAAAGGATATATTTTGTTCCGGGGTGAAATTCAATTGCCAAAATAGCAATACCATAAATCTGGTGTCAGAGCTGTGGCTGGCAAACTATAATAGTGTCCGCAAAAACATATATTTTGTTCTGGGGTGAAATTCAATTGCCAAAATAGCAATACCATAAATCAGCGGTTTCAGCTGTTTCTGGCCAAGTTTCATAGTGTCCTGCAAATTATATATTTTGTTCTGGGGTGAAATTCAATTGCCAAAATAGCAAAACCCTGAATCTGGTGGTTCCAGCTGTTGCAGGCCTAGTATAAATCGTGTCCTGTAACAGAGATATATTTTGTTCTGGGGTGAAATTCAACTGCCAAAATAGCAATTCCCTAAATCTGGTGTCCCAGCACTGGCTGGCAAACTATAAAAGTGTCCGCCAAAACATATATTTTGTTCTGGGGTGAAATTCAATTGCCAAAAATAGCAATACCATAAATCAGTGGTTTCAGCGGTGGCTGGCCAAGTTTCATAGTGTCCTGCAAAGGATATATTTTGTTCTGGGATGAAATTCAATTGCCAAAATAGCAATACCATAAATCAGTGGTTTCAGCTGTAGCTTGCAAACTATAAAAGTGTCCGCCAAAACATATATTTTGTTCTGAGGTGAAAATCAATTGCCAAAATAGCAATACCATAAATCAGTGGTTTCAGCTGTGGCTGGCAAACTATAATAGTGTCCGCCAAAACATATATTTTGTTCTGGGGTGAAATTCAATTGCCAAAATAGCAATACCATAAATCGGGTGTCACAGCTGTGGCTGGCAAACTATAATAGTGTCCGCCAAAACATATATTTTGTTCTGGGTTGAAATTTAATTGCCAAAATAGCAATACCATAAATCAGTGGTTTCAGCTGTGGCTGGCCAAGTTTCATAGTGTCCTGCAAAGGATATATTTTGTTCTGGGGTGAAATTCAATTGCCAAAATAGCAATACCATAAATCAGTGGTTTCAGCTGTGGCTGGCCAAGTTTCATAGTGTCCTGCAAATTATATTTTTTGTTCTGGGGTGAAATTCAATTGCCAAAATAGCAATACCCTGAATCTGGTGTTTCAGCTGTTGCAGGCCTAGTTTAAATCTGTCCGTAACAGGGTATATTTTTTTCTGGGGTGAAATTCAATTGCCAAAATAGCAATACCATAAATCAGCGGTTTCAGCTGTTTCTGGCCAAGTTTCATAGTGTCCTGCAAATTATATATTTTGTTCTGGGGTGAAATTCAATTGCCAAAATAGCAATACCCTGGATCTGGTGTTCCAGCTGTTGCAGGCCTAGTATAAATCTGTCTGTAACAGAGAATATTTTGTTCTGGGGTGAAATTCAACTGCCAAAATAGCAATTCCCTAAATCTGGTGTCCCAGCACTGGCTGGCAAACTATAATAGTGTCGGACAAAACATATATTTTGTTCTGGGGTGAAATTCAATTGCCAAAATAGCAATACCATAAATCTGGTGTCACAGCTGTGGCTGGCAAAATATAATAGTGTCCGCCAAAACATATATTTTGTTCTGGGGTGAAATTCAATTGCCAAAAATAGCAATACCATAAATCAGTGGTTTCAGCTGTGGCTGGCCAAGTTTCATAGTGTCCTGCAAAGGATATATTTTGTTCTGGGGTGAAATTCAATTGCCAAAATAGCAATACCCTGAATCTGGTGTTCCAGCTGTTGCAGGCCTAGTTTAAATCTGTCCGTAACAGGGTATATTTTGTTATGGGGTGAAATTCAATTGCCAAAATAGCAATACCATAAATCTGTGGTTTCAGCTGTGGCTGGCCAAGTTTCATAGTGTCCTGCAAAGGATATATTTTGTTCTGTGGTGAAATTCAATTGCCAAAATAGCAATACCATAAATCTGGTCTCACAGCTGTGTCTGGCAAATTATAATAGTGTCCGCAAAAACATATATTTTGTTCTGGGGTGAAATTCAATTGCCAAAATAGCAATACCATAAATCAGCGGTTTCAGCTGTTTCTGGCCAAGTTTCATAGTGTCCTGCAAATTATATATTTTGTTCTGGGGTGAAATTCAATTGCCAAAATAGCAATACCCTGGATCTGGTGTTCCAGCTGTTGCAGGCCTAGTATAAATCTGTCTGTAACAGAGAATATTTTGTTCTGGGGTGAAATTCAACTGCCAAAATAGCAATTCCCTAAATCTGGTGTCCCAGCACTGGCTGGCAAACTATAATAGTGTCCGGACAAAACATATATTTTGTTCTGGGGTGAAATTCAATTGCCAAAATAGCAATACCATAAATCTGGTGTCACAGCTGTGGCTGGCAAAATATAATAGTGTCCGCCAAAACATATATTTTGTTATGGGGTGAAATTCAATTGCCAAAAATAGCAATACCATAAATCAGTGGTTTCAGCGGTGGCTGGCCAAGTTTCATAGTGTCCTGCAAAGGATATATTTTGTTCTGGGGTGAAATTCAATTGCCAAAATAGCAATACCCTGAATTTGGTGTTCCAGCTGTTGCAGGCCTAGTTTAAATCTGTCCGTAACAGGATATATTTTGTTCTGGGGTGAAATTCAATTGCCAAAATAGCAATACCATAAATCTGTGGTTTCAGCTGTGACTGGCCAAGTTTCATAGTGTCCTGCAAAGGATATATTTTGTTCTGGGTGAAATTCAATTGCCAAAATAGCAATACCATAAATCTGGTGTCAAGCTGTGGCTGGCAAACTATAATAGTGTCCGCAAAAACATATATTTTGTTCTGGGGTGAAATTCAATTGCCAAAATAGCAATACCATAAATCAGCGGTTTCAGCTGTTTCTGGCCAAGTTTCATAGTGTCCTGCAAATTATATATTTTGTTCTGGGGTGAAATTCAATTGCCAAAATAGCAAAACCCTGTATCTGGTGTTCCAGCTGTTGCAGGCCTAGTATAAATCTGTCTGTAACAGAGAATATTTTGTTCTGGGGTGAAATTCAACTGCCAAAATAGCAATTCCCTAAATCTGGTGTCCCAGCACTGGCTGGCAAACTATAAAAGTGTCCGCCAAAACATATATTTTGTTCTGGGGTGAAATTCAATTGCCAAAAATAGCAATACCATAAATCAGTGGTTTCAGCGGTGGCTGGCCAAGTTTCATAGTGTCCTGCAAAGGATATATTTTGTTCTGGGGTGAAATTCAATTGCCAAAATAGCAATACCCTGAATTTGGTGTTCCAGCTGTTGCAGGCCTAGTTTAAATCTGTCCATAACAGGGTATATTTTGTTCTGGGGTGAAATTCAATTGCCAAAATAGCAATACCATAAATCTGTGGTTTCAGCTGTGACTGGCCAAGTTTCATAGTGTCCTGCAAAGGATATATTTTGTTCTGGGGTGAAATTCAATTGCCAAAATAGCAATACCATAAATCTGGTGTCAGAGCAGTGGCTGGCAAACTATAATAGTGTCTGCAAAAACATATATTTTGTTCTGGGGTGAAATTCAATTGGCAAAATAGCAATCCCCTAAATCAGGTGTCCCAGCACTGGCTGGCAAACTATAAAAGTGTCCGCCAAAACATATATTTTGTTCTGAGGTGAAATTCAATTGCCAAAATAGCAATACCATAAATCAGTGGTTTCAGCTGTGGCTGGCCAAGTTTCATAGTGTCCTGCAAAGGATATATTTTGTTCTGGGGTGAAGTTCAATTGCCAAAATAGCAATACCCTGAATCTGGTGTTCCAGCTGTTGCAGGCCTAGTTTAAATCTGTCCGTAACAGGGTATATTTTGTTCTGGGGTGAAGATCAATTGCCAAAATAGCAATACCATTAATCAGTGGTTTCAGCTGTGGCTGGCAAAATATAATAGTGTCCGCCAAAACATATAATTTGTTCTGGGGTGAAATTCAACTGCCAAAATAGCAATCCCCTAAATCTGGTGTCCCAGCACTGGCTGGCAAACTATAATAGTGTCCGCCAAAACATATATTTTGTTCTGGGGTGAAATTCGATTGCCAAATAGCAATACCATAAATCAGTGGTTTCAGCTGTGGCTGGCCAAGTTTCATAGTGTCCTGCAAAGGATATATTTTGTTCTGGGGTGAAATTCAATTGCCAAAATAGCAATACCCTGAATCTGGTGTTCCAGCTGTTGCAGGCCTAGTTTAAATCTGTCCGTAACAGGGTATATTTTGTTCTGGGGTGAAATTTAATTGCCAAAATAGCAATACCATAAATCAGTGGTTTCAGCTGTGGCTGGCCAAGTTTCATAGTGTCCTGCAAAGGATATATTTTGTTCTGGTGTGAAATTCAATTGCCAAAATAGCAATACCATAAATCTGGTGTCACAGCTGTGGCTGGCAAACTATAATAGTGTCCGCAAAAACATATATTTTGTTCTGGGGTGAAATTCAATTGCCAAAATAGCAATCCCCTAAATCTGGTGTCCCAGCACTGGCTGGCAAACTATAATAGTGTCCGCCAAAACATATATTTTGTTCTGGGGTGAAATTCAATTGCCAAAATAGCAATACCATAAATCAGTGGTTTCAGCTGTGGCTGGCCAAGTTTCATAGTGTCCTCCAAATTATATATTTTGTTCTGGGGTGAAATTCAATTGCCAAAAGAGCAATACCATAAATCAGTGGTTTCAGCTGTGGCTGGCCAAGTTTCATAGTGTCCTGCAAAGGATATATTTTGTTCTTAGTGACCAAGCTTGTTTGGGCCTTTATGACCATGCCTTTTACTTCCTTTTTTCATGGTCTCGTTCCAAGAGCTATAACTTTTTTATTTTTTCTCCTTATAGCTTTATGAGGGCTTGTTTTTTACGGGACAAGATGCAGTTTTTAGTGGCACCATTTTGGGGTACATGTATCTTTCTGATTAACTTTTATTAACTCTTTCTGGGAGGGAGATGGGGAAAAATAGCAATACTGCCACAGAGTTTTTACATTATAAATTTTACGGCGTTCATTTTTCGGTACAAATAACATAATATCTTTATTCTCTTGATCAGTACGATTACAGTGATACTAAATACTTATAATTTTTTTTTACGCTTTACTATTTTTTTTCAATAAAACCCCTTTTATTAACCCAAAAAATTATTTTGCATTGCCACATCCCAAGACCGATAACTTTTTTATTTTTTATTCTATGGAGTTGATTGAGGGCTTAATTTTTGAGGGAAGACTTGTATTTTTCATTGGTATCAAATTGGAGTAAAAGCCGCTTTTTGATCGCTTGTTATTACGTTTTTTTTCAGTGGAAACTAAGAATAAATTAGAAATTCTGTCTTTTTTTTTTATTTTTTTTCGGCGTTCACTATAGGGAATAATTTACGTAATATTTATGTAGTCCGGGTCGTTATGGACGCGGCAATACCAAACATATGGGGGATATTTTCTTTTAGCAATTTTTTTCAATGAAAAGCGTATTTTCAATGGAAAAAAAGCATATTTTTTTATTTTATGGAATATTTTTAATGTGTATTTTTTTCTATTTTTTTTTACTACTTAATAGTCCCACAAGGGGACTATAATATACAGTGTTTTGATTGCTTTTAAAATGTAATGCATTATGTCTATAATGCATTACATTTTAATAGCAATGCTATTCCAACTTTGACCAGCAGGCTGCGCCAGAGAGGCACAGTCTGCTGGAGATGCCGGAAGACAGGCTCGGGGCCCTGATCGGAAGCCAGGTAAGCTTCCCAGCACATCAGCACCCCGCAATCGCATTTGCGGGGTGCTGATGGGAGACAGAGGGAGTCCGCTCCCTCTGTTACCACTTTACATGCAGCGGGCGCCATTGCGCCCAGCATGTAAAGTGTTAAACAGCCCGGATCGGCACTCCTGCCGGTTCGGGCTGTTAGAGCAGGGCCCCGGCTCTCATGTGAGAGCCGGTTCCGTGCTCCCCGCTGCACAGGGTAGCCGTGCAGCGCTTAGACTGGGCCGCCGTAAAAACGCGGTGGCCCAGCCTAAGGGCCCTTAGTGACCGCCGTGAAAACACGTATGGGTGGTCACTAAGTAGTTTAATCTGTCCATAAAAGGATACCTTTAATCCAGGGCCTAAATACTAGCCCTAAAAGAGATATTCCCCTAAATCAGTGGTTACTGCTGGGCCTGGATTAGTGTAATACGCTACATAAATAAATAGGCAGATAGTGTTAGGTGCCTGTAAAAAAAGGCCTGAATTTGAAATCAATACATTGGGCCAAATATTTTTTTTCTTATTGTGGTGCTTGGTGAACGGTAACAATGAGGAAAACATTTAGTAAGGGACGCGGACGCAGTCATGGTGGTGTTAGTGTACCCTCTGGTGCTGGGAGAGGACGTGGCCATTCTGCCACAGCCACACGTCCTAGTGAACCAACTGCCTCAGGTTCCAGTACCCGCCAGAATTTACAGCGATATTTGGTGGGGCCCAATGCCATTCTAAGGATGGTAAGGCCTGAGCAGGTACAGACGCTAGTCAATTGGGTGGCCGACAGTGGATCTAGCACGTTCACAACATTATCTCCCACCCAGTGTTCTGCAGAAAGCGCACAGGTGGCGCCTGAAAACCAAGCCCATCAGTCTGTCACATCACCCCCATGCATATCAGGGAAACTGAGCCTCAAGTTATGCAGCAGTCTCTTATGCTGTTTGAAGACTCTGCTGGCAGGGTTTCCCAAGGGAATCCACCTAGCCCTTCCCCAGTGGTGGAAGACATAGAATGCACTGATGCACAATTACTGATGTTTCCTGATGATGAGAACATGGGAATACCATCTCATCGCAGTCCGCACGTCTCTGATGTTGACGAAACACAAGTACCAACTGCTGCGTCTTTCTGCAGTGTGCAGACCAAACAGGAGGTCAGGGAGGAAGACTGTGTAGAAGATGATGCAGGGGATGATGAGGTCCTAGACCCCACATGGAATGAAGGTCGTGCCACTGACTTTCATAGTTCAGAGGAAGAGGCAGTGGTGAGACCGAGCCAACAGCATACCAAAAGATGGAGCAGGGGGCAAAAGCAGAACAGCCGCCTCCAAGAGAGTTCGCCTGCTACTGGCCACCGCCACCAGGGACCGAGCACCCCAAAGGCAGCTTCAAGGAGTTCCCTGGCATGGCACTTCTTTAAACAATGTGCTGACGACAAGACCTGAATGGTTTGCACGCTGTGCCATCAGAGCCTGAAGCGAGGCATTAACGTTCTGAACCTTAGCACAACCTGCATGACCAGGCATCTACATGCAAAGCATGAACTGCAGTGGAGTAAACACCTTAAAAGCAAGGAACTCACTCTGGCTCCCCCTGCTCCCTCTTCTGCTGCTGCCTCGGCCTCTTCCTCCGCCTCGGGAGGAATGTTGGCACCTGCCACCCACCAAACAGAGGATGTGCCACCGACACCACCACCTGCGTCACCAAGCATCTTCACCATGTCACATGGCAGCGTTCAGCTCTCCATCTCACAAACCTTGGAGAGAAAGCGTAAATTCCCACCTAGCCACCCTCGAGCCCTGGGCCTAATGGCAAGATTTCTAGCCATACTACTGGCCTTTAAAATGCTGTCATTCAGGCTGGGGGACACAGACAGCTTCAAACAGCTGATGTCCATGGCTGTCCCACAGTATATTCTTCACAGCCGCCACTACTTCTCCAAGACAGCCGTGCCTTCCCTGCACAACCAAGTATCCGATAAAATCAAGTGTGCACTGCGCAACGCCATCTGTGGCAAGGTCCACCTAACAACGGATACGTGGACCAGTAAGCACGGCCAGGGACGCTATATCTCCCTAACTGCACACTGGGTAAATGTAGTGGCGGCTGGGCCCCAGGCGGAGAGTTCCTTGGCGCACATCCTTCCGCCGCCAAAGATCGCAGGGCATCATTCTTTGCCTCCTGTAGCCTCCTCCTCCTACTCGGCTTCGTCCTCTTCTGCTTCCACCAGCTCATACAGTCAGCCACACACCTTCACGACCAACTTCAGCACAGCCAGGGGTAAACGTCAGCAGGCCATTCTGAAACTCATATGTTTGGGGGAAAGGCCCCACATCCGCAAGAGTTGTGGTGGGGTATTGAACAACAGACCGACGAGTGGTTTCTGCCGGTGGGCCTCAAGCCCGGCCTGGTGGTGTGCGATAATGGGCGAAATCTCGTCGCAGCTCTGGGACTAGCTGGTTTGACGCACATCCCTTGCTTGGCGCATGTGCTGAATTTGGTGGTGCAGAAGTTCATTCACAACTACCCCGACATGTCAGAGCTGCTGCATAAAGTGCGGGCTGTCTATGCACGCTTCCGGCGTTCACATCCTGCCGCTGCTTGCCTGTCTGCGCTACAGCGGAACTTCGGCCTTCCCGCTCACCGCCTCAAATGCGATGTGCCCACCAGGTGGAACTCCACCTTGCACATGCTGGAGAGACTGTGCGAGCAGCAGCAGGCCATAGTAGAGTTTCAGCTGCAGCACGCACGGGTCAGTTGCACTGCGGAACAGCACCACTTCACCACCAATGATTGGGCCTCCATGCGAGACCTGTGTGCCCTGTTGCGCTGTTTTGAGTACTCCACCAACATGGCCAGTGGCGATGACACCGTTATCAGCGTTACAATACCACTTCTATGTCTCCTTGAAAAAACGCTTAGGGCGATAATGGAAGAGGAGGTGGCCCAGGAGGAGGAGGATGAGGGGTAATTTTTAGCACTTTCAGGCCAGTCTGTTAGAAGTGGCTCAGAGGGAGGTTTTTTGCAACAGCAGAGGGCAGGTACAAAGGCCAGCCAGGGCCCACTACTGGAGGACGAGGAGGATGAGGAGGAGGTGGAGGAGGATGAGGATGAAGCAGGTTCACAGCGGGGTGGCACCCGACACAGCTCAGGCCCATCACTGGTGCGTGGCTGGGGGATACGGAGGACGATGACGATACGCCTCCCACAGAGGACAGCTTGTCCTTACCTCTGGGGAGCCTGGCACACATGAGCGACTACATGCTGCAGTGCCTGCTCAACGACAGCAGAGTTGCCCACATTTTAACGTGTGCGGACTACTGGGTTGCCACCCTGCTGGATCCCCGGTACAAAGACAATGTGCCCACCTTACTTCCTGCACTGGAGCGTGATAGGAAGATGCGCGAGTACAAGCGCACGCTGGTAGACGCGCTCCTGAGAGCATTCCCAAATGTCACAGGGGAACAGGTGGAAGCCAAATGCGAAGGCAGAGGAGGAGCAAGAGGTCACCAACGCAGCAGTGTCACGGCCAGCTCCTCTGAGGGCAGGGTTAGCATGGCAGAAATGTGGAAAAGTTTTGTCTCCACGCCACAGCTAACTGCACCACCACCTGATACGGAACGTGTTAGCAGGAGGCAGCATTTCACTAACATGGTTGAACAGTACGTCTGCACACCCCTCCACATACTGACTGATGGTTCGGCCCCATTCAACTTCTGGGTGTCCAAATTGTCCACGTGGCCAGAGTTTGCATTTTATGCCTTGGAGGTGCTGGCCTGCCCGGCGGCCATCGTTTTGTCTGAACGTGTATTCAGCACGGCAGGGGCCGTCATTACTGACAAACGGAGCCGCCTGTCCACAGCCAACGTGGACAAGCTGACGTTCATAAAAATGAACCAGGCATGGATCCCACAGGACCTGTGCCTCTCTTGTGCAGAATAGACATTTATAACTGCCTCCCCCTCAACCATGTATTCTTGTACTCCGGGGCACTTCTTTATTGAATTCTCATTTTTTTAACTTTACCACTATCTTGCGGTGCAACCCAAAGTTGAATGAACCTTTCTTCTGTCTGGGTGCTGGGCCGAAATAACTGAAAGTGGCTCTCTCCAGTGGTGGGTGATATGACGCATGATTCCTTGCTGTGGGACCTCTCTCCTCTGTCTGGGTGCTGGGGCTGAAATAAGTGAAAGTGGCCGTCTCCAGTGGTGGGTGATATGACGCCTTATTCCTTGCTGTAGGACCTCTCTCCTCTGTCTGGGTGCTGGGCCTAAATAACTGAAAGTGGCCTTCTCTAGTGGTGGGTGAAATGACGCATGATTCCTTGCTGTGGTACCTCTCTCCTCGGTCTGGGTGCTGGGCTGAAATAACTGAGAGTAGCCTTCTCCGGTGGTGGTTGATATGACGCATGATTCCTTGCTGTGGGACCTCTCTCCTCTGACTGGGTGCTGGGGCCTAAATAACTGAAAATGGCCTTCTCCAGTGGTGGGTGATATGACGCATGATTCCTTGCTGTGGGACCCCTCTCCTCTTTCTGGGTGCTGGGGCCGAAATAACTGTAAGTGGCCTTCTCCAGTGGTGGGTGATATGACGCATGATTCTCTGCTATGGGACCTATCTCCAATTGATATTGGTTAATTTTTATTTATTTTATTTTATTTTAATTCATTTCCCTATCCACATTTGTTAGCAGGGCATTTACCTACATTTTTCTGCCTTTTGCAGCCCTCTAGCCCTTTCCTGGACTATTTTACAGCCTTTTTAGTGCCCAAAAGTTCGGGTCCCCATTGACTTCAATGGGGTTTCGGCCGAACTTCTCGAACCCGAACATCCAGGTGTTCGCTCATCTCTAGTAATGAGTTTCATATTGAATGATGCAAAATACTGAGAACCATGTGAAATTGTTTGAATATAGTATCTCTTAAGAAAGATGAGTTTTTATTTGTTTATTTTCTATTTACTAAGGAGTCATGAACAAATGCTTTTCTCAACAAATCCCAACTTAAGAGGAGCTTCATCCTTGTGTACCTGCCAACCTGATCGCAATACAGAAGGTTGTAGTTAAAGAGCACCCACCTGAAATCAGGTTCAACCCTATGATGGCTTTAGTGCACCAAGGTGTGAGGTCTAGCCCCTGAGTACACCCCAGGTCCTCAGGTATTCAGCACTGATCATGCCCCTCTGTGGACTGAAGACCTCATTTGCATCAAGAATTAGATTTTTTTTCCTCAGAAGTGCCACAACTGATTTTCCCAAGAACAATTATCGTTTTAGCCATCAGAATCAACCCTCCCAGGCAGCATGCCTTGTATAATAGGTTTGATCCTGCTGACAGGTGCTCTTTGAAATATAGCCCAGGGCTCATGCACATGTACCTTTAGTACAGAGGTGTACAGGCTCTGTCAAACTTTATGAGTACAGAAATATTCTCCCTTAAATGCAATGCTTTTAGAGGAGAACACAGATGTGCATACAGAGTTCAAGCAAGCATGGCATCATTTTTTATTGTTATATCTCTACAGAATCCTGCAGCAAAAAAATTTATGCTTGTGTAAGAAGCTGGAGGCAAATGGAGGTACAGGAAAGGCAACTCTAGCAAATCTACTGAGGCTGTGCTATAGCTCTGTGCAAAACTGAATACATGAGCTGTCATAATATGATCTGGAAAAATGTGATATGGAAACAGCAGACACCTGATAATAAAATAAATGATACAGTATTTGCACACAAAAAAAAACTAAGAGCACAAAAATTACTTACAATGTAATGATATAAAACAGAGATACCACTTTCAAATGTGACCCTTGATCATCAAATTCAGACAAGGTCTGGTAAAGGGATATGCACTTATGCTTTGGACCTTTTTTACACAACTCATGTGACTGACATTTTCTCTATGTATATGATTTAGTTAAGAGTAAGGCTACTTTCACACTAGCATTAAAATTGTACGGTATTGAGATTTGTCATAAGATCCCAATACCGGAAAAAAACGCTTCCGTTTTGTCCCCATTAATTGTCAATGTGGACAAAACGTAACTGGACAGAACGGAATGCTCCAAAATGCATTCCATTCTCATACCAAAGAGCAAACCGCAGCATCCGTCCTGGGATGCGGAGCAAGACGGATCCGTCATGACCCAGAATGCAAGTCAATGGGGACAGATTCATTTTCTCTGACACAATCTGACACAATAGAAAATGGATCCTTCCCCCATTGACTTTCAATGTTGTTCATGACGGATCCGTCTTCGGTATGTTATAGATAATAAAACCGGATCCGTTCATAACAGATGCAGATGGTTGTATTTTCAGTAACGGAAGCGTTTTTGCTGAACCCTGCCTGACCCAGCAAAAACGCTAGTGTGAAAGTAGCCTAAGTGGAACACGATTGAAGAAAAACATGTAAGACTTTACAAATACTCTATTTAGATCAGTTTTTTGCAAAATGCATGTAGAGGAAACACAGATAACAAGCATATGAATTAACTTTCAGAGATAAAGATAGCACAGTGCCTTATAGAAAAGGACACCCAGCAACTCTTTTCTGTGTCCTAGCTACAGTATAGGGACTGCAGAGGAAAAAAGAGCGTGAACATCAAAATTGATTGACCTATTATGTTGCATAACAATGTAAATAAAAATAAAATAAAAATAAAAATAAAAATTTTATATTGATTTTCTATGCCAGGAAAGAAATTGGACACATTATTTGCATGTCATAATTTCCTAAAACAAACAATTACAAAACTCCAGGCAGTCCCTCTGCAATACTGTAAAACTTAGAACTCTAGTCTTATTTTTTTTCCTTTATTTCTTTGGATGTCTGTAAAGATTTTATATGTGGAATTGTGCTGGCCCCTAGTGGTATAGTTAAAGAGTTAAAAGGACTTGGATAAAATGTGTTATCCAGTAGTTGAAAATTGTCCATGCAATGGCTTTCCTCCTTAACTTGCCTCTAAAGTACAATAATTACATCTCAGGGAATTGGATTTGGACATCTTTGTCTGTCTTAACACCATCTGATAGGGTCTTTGTTGGATCAAACCTAGACCAAAATAATGCACTTTGCTAGCAGCTTGTAGTTGGTAATATATAGTGAGGGTGGACTAAAGACAAAGTCTGGTCAGAGGTTGCCATGACAAGGTTTGGAAGGAATGGAAAGGGGCATAATACTCTTTAAGGGAAGACTTAGCCAGCTAGATGAGGTAGAGGCAACTGCCATAGTGACTAAAGAAGTGAACAGGGCATGTTCAGTCATTGCATTAGTGGTGTTGAAACTGTTCAGACTGGTCATGTGTGGTAAAGAAGAGCTTTCTGTTTTATCACAGCAGCTTGTGTCGGGGGAAGGGTGTCATGAAGTTGGTTCCAAGATGTATGAGGTTGGGGGAAAGCTATTAATGCTCTGTACGCCACAATTTGTGGTTTACAAGCATATACACTGGTTTTCTATTCTTCTCAATGGAATTGCCAAAATAACTAAGTGCTGAACACATTCCCATAGAGACTGAATGGAGTGATGTGGTGAATGCTCCACCAGCCTCTCCATTTATTTTAAGGGACCCACTTTCTCATGATTGGTGGGGTTTTGGACCCCACTGGTCTAATAGTAATCCACTATTATGTTTAGAGATGAGCGAATCGAAGCTGATGAAGTGGAATCCATTTAGAATTTCAGGAAAAATTTGATTAGCAACGAATGCGAATTTCCTTGCACTTCGTGGTAACAAATCACGCATATAGGGGCGTATTTCAATACAACATGAAAAATAGATATACACTAGTGATGGACAAACATCGGGCAGGACGGTTCGCGAATGCAACCGCGCATTCGTGATCAAGTGCACCATGGACAGTGACATACCAGAAGGGGATCATTGGCAAAAATTCCCACAAAAAATATGTATTTTAATCAGGGGCCATTTTTAAATAGGAAAGGGAAACTCTCAAAATGTGCCCTGCTGGAGCCTAGAAATTTTTTATTTTTGGTCACGGGAGTACAGGCCCCAAAAATTAGGCATTTATCTGACAGAAAAAACTTGTGATTATGTGCCTGGAGGCAGGGCCTGATCAAGGTTCATGTGGGCCCTTGGGTGAAAAATCCCAGTGTGCCCCCTTGAGGCATTTTTGTACATTTACATGTACCTCTGTGGCTCCCACATGGTACAATGACCACCAGTGGCCCCTATACAGTATAATGACCACTAATGGCCCTTCACACAGTATAATGACCCCCCAATGCCGCTAAACACTGTATAATGACCCCCAGTGGCTCCACACACAGTATAATGACCCCACAGTGGCCCTTAATTCAGAATAATAACCCGCAGTCGCCCCTCATTCAGAATAATGACCCCCAGTGGCCCCCTCACGGGGGTTATAGTGTATGGAGGGGGCACTGGGGGTCATTATACTGTATGATGGTCACTAGAGGTCATTATATTGAATGGGGGCTCTGGTGGTCATCATACTGAATGGAGGGTCATTGGGGATCGTTATACTAAATGGGGGGCTGCCTACTCCAAAATCTCAAATCAGTGGTGGTGAAGGTGACGATGATGACGTATCGATGGACATCACGTGAGTGCCCACAAGAGAGGAAGAGGAGGGGAGTTCAGAGGGAGTGACGGAACAGCAGGAGGAGAAGCAGGCAGAGCTCCCTGGGCACAGGAGGCAAAAAGCAGACTGCAAATGTATCTGGAGCGAGTCATCCACCATGCACGGTCACTTCTGGTGCTCCCTGGACGCTGGCACATGGCTCTGCAGTAGGGGCTTTTTTTAATGTGTCAGCTGCTGACAATAGTGTTGCCATCTGCAGCATGTGCTGTCAGCGCATAAGCCTAACACTCACCTAGGGATGACCACCTTAAGAAGGCACCTGGCCTCCCATCATCGAGGCCAGTGGGAGCAACGCATTCAGAACCCACAAAGCCACACTCCTGGCTCTCCACGTCCTACCTCTTCTCCTTCTCCTCTCTCCTCCCATTTGTCCTCCACTCGAACTTCCACCGTGCCATGATCGCGTTTATCTGGCAGAAGGCAGGCTTCCATGGCCCAAATGTTCGAGCGTAAAAAGTTGATGGCGCAAGATAACCCTCTTGCCCAACGGCTGACTGCTGGCTTGTCGGAACTGCTAGCCCGCCAACTACTGCCATATAAACTGGTGGGCTTGGAGGTCTTTTGAAAATTTGTGGCCATTGGCACGCCACAATGGAAGGTCTCCAGATAGAAATATTTCTCCCAGAAGGCCATCCCAGAGCTATATGGCCTCATTCAGCGGGAAGTGAAAATATCTCTGGCACACAGTGTCAAGATACACCTGACCACAGACACATGGTCTAGCAAACACGGGCAGGAAGGGAAATAACTTTTACTGCACACTGGGTGAACCTTCTGACGGCCGTCAAGAATGTCACCCGTGGCTGCTGTGTGGATTTGGTGTTACCGCCAAGGATTTCATGCAGGTTTGCCTCTTCTTCTCCTACTCCATCTTCAGTCTCCTCCTCAGCTGACTCCTCCTTTTCCACTGCTACCGCCTCTTCCACTGTGCCTCCCAAGCTCCCCAGAACCTATTTGACGTCCCAGGTGAGACGTTGCCATGCTGTTCTGCGGCTGTTGTGCCTAGAAGCCAAGAGCCACACCGGTCCTGCACTGCTTTCAGCTCTGCGGTCACAGGCTGATCAGTGGCTAACCCCGCTCTATTTAACAGTTGGTAAAGTGGTGTGCGACAATGGAGCCAATCTGCTGAGCGTAAGTAAACAGGGCAAAATGACACACGTGCCGTGCATGGCATACGTCCTGAACTTGGTTGTGCAGCAGTTTGTTGCCAAAATCTTACAAGGCCATGGCTCACCTTGCTGACGTTCAGTGGCGACACCATTTTTCCATTAGCCGTCTAATTTGTGACAGCCCGACGCGTTGGAACTACACCTTGTATATGCTTAATAGGCTGCTCCAGCAGCAACATGCCGTTAACGACTACCTGTACAAACTCTACAGCAGGACAGGTTCTGGGGAGCTTGGATTCTTTTTACCTCGCCAGTGGCTGCTCATGCGTGAAGCATGCAGACTTCTGCGCCCATTGGATGAGATCACCAAACTGGTCAGTCGCAGCCAGGGTGCAATCAGTGACATCGTACCTTACGCTTTCTTTCTGGAGCGTGCATTGCATCATGTCATTAATCAAGCTGTCGAGGAGCAGGAGCTGGAAATTGAGGAAGTCGCAATGCAAAATGAATTCCCGGCGGAGGGGGGCTATTCCATCTGAGACAAGTAAGCAGGAGTCTGAAGAGGAGTCAGAGGAAGATGGTGGCATGCTTTGGGGGTACTTTAAACTTTTCGGGGATCCCTGGTGTTGTCAGTGGCTGGGGGGAGGAGACCGAGGACGACATTCTCCTGGGCGATTAGCAGGAGCCAGGGCACTGAACAATTTAGTGCAAATGGGGGCCTTCATGCACCAGTGTTTGAAGAGGGACCCCCGTATAAAAATCATAAAGGGCAATGACCAGTACTGGTTGGCAATGTACTTAGACCCCGGTACAAACACAAAATGGCGATCATGTTACCAGCATCACAGAGGGCTTGCAGAATGCAGCATTTCCAGGCCTTGCTGCGAGAGATGCTGCATTCTGCTCTTGCGGGCACTGGCAGAGGAATTTCCACCCATGACGAAACAGGTGCGGGTACAAATCCTACCGCGCCTGCAAGAATAAGGCAGTTTGAAGATGTGTTGGTCACTTTGGATATGAGATTATTCTTGCAGCCAACTGTCAGGCTCTTAAAGGTGAGCTTGCGGGAGAACAGCGAGGCGGGAACCCACTTGAAGGTAGCAGCCAGGAAACGAGGTACCAAAGGACAATTCAAAAGAGTAGTCGGGCAAAATCCAAGGTCGAGGCAGGAAGCACAGGGTCAGAAACGGTGGTCGTTCCAAATTCGGTACACGGGAAGTCAGCAGGAAACCATGAACAAGGCACCTTGGAGGCTTAGTTTGTCTCACCATAAGGTGGAATAACTCAGCACTAAGCCAGGGCTCTGATCAGGTTTTTATAGCCAGAGGGTGTTTGTTTCTGCTCCTGGTCTCCAAGGTGACCAGGAAGCTTCCTCTCCTGCGGCCCAGTAGCAGATGAAGGCGTGAGTGTGTGGGCTGGGAAACCTCCCCCAGCAAGGTCCACAGCTGAGGACTAAATGAGCGCACTAGCGACTGGGACGCCTGTGGATCTGCCAGGCTGATGGGAGGTTCGTAACCTACACCGTACCCTCCGAACCCGGGGAAAGATGACGTCCCCATCTTCCTGACACCAACCCATCAACAGCCGCCCTCCGGATCCAGCCTTAAGGAATGCCTAGACTGACAGGTGTCTGACTACATCGTGTTAACGGCCGATGTGGATGCTCTGAGAAGCGAGGAACCCCTGGACTACTGGGTGTGCAGGCTTGACCTGTGGCCAGAGCTGGCACAATTTGCCATGGAACTCTTGGCTTGCCCCTCGTGTCCGAAAGGATGTTCAGCGGAGCAGGGGGGATCGTGACCGATAAGCGCACTCGCCTAGCTCATGACAGTGTGGACTACCTCACATTTCTTAAAACTAATGAGGCATGGATCTCGGAGGAATTAAACACCTGTGACGACCACGTGTAATTGAATTTCCTCATGCCAGCCCACACATATCCGCCACCAAGCAGAACAAAGAATGGTCCTTTTATCTATATGCAGTATTTTGTGGAAGCCGTTATCTTGCAGGCCTCAATCAATATTTGGTGGAAACAGGTATATCGAACCCCTTAATCGGTATTTTGGGGAAGCAGGTATATCACAGGCCTCAATCAATATGTGGTAGAAAAAGGTATATCAAACCCCTTTAATCTGTATTTTGTGGAAGCAGGTATATTGGAGGCCTCAATCAATATTTGGTGGAAACAGGTATGTCGAAGCCCTTAATCAGTATTTTGTTGAAGCAGGTATATCGCACCCCTCAATCAGTTTTTTTGGGGGCAACAGGTATATCACACCTGTTGAAAATAGTTGTTCCAATAGTGCTTGTCCCTCTATATAGGTGCGGTATCACAGCAGAACCGCACACAACTGCTGCACAATACAAATGCACTATATACTTTCTATTTTAGAAAGCATATTATAGGTATATCATACCCCTCAATCAATTTTTTGGGGGGCAACAGGTATATCACACCCATTGCAATTAGTTATTCCAATAGCGTTTGTCCCTCTATATAGATGTGGTATTGCAGCAGTACCGCACATAACTGCTGCACAATACAAATGCACTATAATATACTTTCTATGTTAGTATATATTCGGCGAATTGCGAACATACAATGTTCGCTGCGAAACGACCGCCGGGCGAACCGCAAGGCCATCTCTAATACGCACTGCACTGTTGCAGTTATTTCTGGTGAAAGCACATAGGGGCGTATTTCAGTGCAAAAAGAATAATATATACGCACTGCACTGTTGCATTTATTTCTGGTGAAAGAGTATAGGGGCATATTACAGTAAAAATATATATATGCACTGCACTGTTGCAGTTATTTCTGTTGAAAGTGCATAGGGGCGTATTACAGTAAAAAAGAAAAATATATTTAGACACTACACTGTTGGAGTTATTTCGGATGATAATGTATAGGGGCGTATTTCAGTCCAACAAGAAAAATATATTATCTGGTCACTTCTGCAGTTATTTTTGTTGAAAGCGTATAGTGGCCTATTTCAGTCTTACAAGAAAAATATATTCTCAGGTCACTTCTGCAGTTATTTCTGGTGAAAGCATATAGGGGCGTATTTTAGTACTACAAGAAAAATATATACGCACTTTACTCTTTAATAGTTTTCTGTTGAAAGCGTATAGTGGCCTATTTCAGTCCAACAAGGAAAATATATTCTCAGGTCACTTCTGCAGTTATTTCTGGTAAAAGCGTATAGAGGCGTATTTCAGTACTACAAGAAAAATATATTCTCAGTTCACTGTTGCAGTTATATCTGGTAAAGCCTTTACTAGCGTATTGCAGTAGAAAAATAAATATACATTCTCCATTCGCTGGTGCACTTATATGTAGAAAAACCTTTATTGATGTATATCAGTAGAAAAAGAAATATACATTCGCCATTTGCTCCTGCACTTATATCTTAAGAAACCTTTATTAATGTATATCAGTAGAAAAATAAAAATATATTCAGCTGCAGTTATATGTGGGAAAGTCATTTTTGCTGTATGGACTGAATTACGTTGTGGTGAAATTTTGTATTTACGTTTCACACACTGCGCGCTTATGTGACGAAGTCCATAAGAGCGGCGTACCAATACAAGTGAATACACTATGCACTAACCCTGCACAAACATTGCAACAAATTCACACCAGCCCGCATCTATCTGCGGTATTGCTTACTGAAGAAACATACTTTTCTGAAGCACAGAAACCGCAGGAGGACCGCGTCTCGCTCTTCTGGCGCGGACCTACTTCCTCTGCTACGTCCAGTTTACTTCATATCACGCCACCTCAGGCGCCGTTGATTTTTTGAAACAGACAGCCTATAACCCACTGTTGAAAAGCCTTTAGTGGCGTATATACGTGGAAAAAGAAAAATATACTCGGCGTTCACTGTTCAAGTCATATGTGGTAAAGACTTTAGTGGCGTAAATCAGTAGAAAAAGATATTTGGCGTTCAGCGCTGCAGTTATATGCAGAAAAATATATTTTTAAGTATTTTGGTGGAAAAAAATTGTATTCAGCGCTGCAGTTATATGTGATAAAGTCTTCTGTGACTTATTTCAGTGGGAAAAAAAAACTTGTATTCAGCTTTCAGCACTGCAGTTATATGTGGTAAAATCTGCAGCATGGGGGCCCTTGTGTAGCTTCTACACACTTTCAAAATAATCATTCAAAGGAGCGAATAGATGTCGGATGACCGGAACACTCCTTTACCTTCCCAGGAGTTTGTATTCGGCGATGCTGTTATATGTGGTAAAATCTTTTGTGGATTTTTTTTTTTTTATATGCAGTAAAATCTTTTTGGAATTATTTTGGTGGAGAAAAAACTTGTATTCAGCATTAAGCGCTACATCTCTGAGGGACATGAACATGTGGAGTCACTATGGGTAGAAATACATGGAGCAAAAAACAATAATAAAATACTAATAGGAGTGTATTATAAACCACCTAATATACCAGAGTCCACAGAAAATCTATTACTAAACGAGATAGACGAGGCGGCAAATCATAATGAAGTCGTTATCATGGGGGACTTCAACTACCCAGATATAGACTGGGAAACTGAAAGCTGTACATCCCAAAAAGGAAACCGGTTCTTGGCAATAGCCAAAGACAACTTCCTTTCCCAACTGGTTCAGGACCCCACTAGAGGGACGGCCATACTGGACTTAGTATTAACCAATAGACCTGATAGAACAACAGATGTGCAGGTTGGGGGACACCTAGGAAATAGTGACCATAAAGTTATAACCTTCCAATTATCCTTCAAACGAGAGTTTCTAAAGGGAGGAACAAAAATACCAAACTTCAAAAAAGCTAAATTTAGCCAACTAAGCGAGGCCATAGGCCTAACTAACTGGGACAAAGTCCTCAAAAATAAAAATACAACCATAAAATGGGACATTTTTAAAAGCATTGTAACATGTAATTGTGAGAGGTACATACCTTATAGGAATAAAAGGCTAAGGAACAATAAGAAACTAATGTGGATAAATGGAACCGTAAAGAAGGCAATAAATGACAAAAAGAAAGCATATAAATCACTAAAACAGGAGGGGAGACAGGAAGCATTGATAAACTATGAGGAAATAAATAGAATATGTAAAAAACTAATAAAATTTGCCAAACTAGAGACTGAGAGATTAATTGCCAAAGAGAGTAAAACTAACCCTAAAATGTTCTTTAATTATATAAATAGTAAAAAATATAAATCTGAAGGAGTCGGCCCTCTACATAGCAATGAGGGGGGTGTTGCAGAGAGCGACGAGGATAAAGCAAATCTATTAAATATTTTTTTCTCCACTATAGGAAAATAAACTGTCAGATGAAATGCAGAATGTAAAAGTAAATCCCCCATTAAAAGTGCCCTGTCTGACCCAGGAAGAAGTACAACAGCGACATAAAAAGATTAAAATAGACAAATCGCCAGGACCGGATGGCATACACCCCCGTATCCTAAGGGAATTAAGTGATGTCATAGCCAGACCATTATTTCTGATATTTACAGACTCTATACTAACTGGGAATGTTCCACAGGATTGGCGCATAGCAAATGTGGTGCCAATATTTAAAAAGGGTCCAAAAACAGAGCCTGGAAATTATAGGCCGGTAAGTTTAACATCTATTGTTGGTAAACTGTTTGAAGGGTTTCTAAGAGATGCTATTTTGGAGAATCTCAATGAAAATAAGCAAATAACACCATATCAGCATGGCTTCATGAGGGATCGGTCATGCCAAACGAATTTAATCATTTTCTATGAGGAGGTAAGTTCTAGACTTGACAGCGGCGAATCAATGGATGTCGTATATCTGGACTTCTCCAAAGCATTTGACACTGTACCTCATAAAAGGTTAGTATATAAAATGAGGATGCTCGGACTGGGAGAAAATGTCTATATGTGGGTAAGTAACTGGCTAAGTGACAGAAAACAGAGGGTGGTTATTAACGGTAGATACTCAGATTGGGTCACTGTAACTAGTGGGGTACCTCAGGGGTCAGTATTGGGCCCTATTCTCTTCAATATATTTATTAATGATCTTGTAGAAGGCCTGCACAGTAAAATATCTATTTTTGCAGATGACACTAAACTGTGTAAAGTAATTAACACTGAAGAGGACAGTTTTCTGCTACAGAGGGATCTGGATAGATTGGAGGCTTGGGCAGAAAAATGGCAGATGAGGTTTAACACTGACAAATGTAAAGTTATGCACATGGGAAGGAATAATGCAAGTCACCCGTACATATTAAATGGTAAAACACTGACATGGAAAAGGAATTTTAATAAACAGCAAATTAAGCTGCAAAAACCAGTGTCAGGCAGCTACTGCCAAGGCCAATAAGATAATGGGTTGCATTAAAAGGGGCATAGACGCCCGTGATGAGAACATAGATCTACCACTTTACAAATCACTAGTCAGACCACACATGGAGTACAGTGTACAGTTCTGGGCTCCTGTGAACAAGACAGACATAGCAGAGCTGGAGAGGGTTCAGAGGAGGGCAACTAAAGTAATAACTGGAATGAGGGATCTACAGTACCCTGAAAGGTTGTCAAAATTAGGGTTATTCACTTTAGAAAAAAGACGACTGAGGGGAGATCTAATAACTATGTATAAATATATCAGGGGTCAGTACAGAGATCTGTCCCATCATCTATTTATCCCCAGGACTGTGACAAGGGGACATCCTCTGCGTCTGGAGGAAAGAAGGTTTGTACACAAACACAGAAAAGGATTCTTCACTGTAAGAGCAGTGAGACTATGGAACTCTCTGCCTGTGGTGATGGTGAGTACAATAAAGGAATTCAAGAGGGGACTGGATTTATTTCTGGAGTGTAATCATATTACAAGCTACAGCTACTAGAGAGGGGTTGTTGATCCAGGGAGTTATTCTGATTGCCTGATTGGAGTCGGGAAGGAATTTTTTTCCCCTTAAGTGGGGAAAATTGGTTTCTGCCTCACAGGGGTTTTTTGCCTTCCTCTGGATCAACTTGTAGGAAACAGGCCAAACTGGATGGACAAATGTCTTTTTTCGGTCTTATATACTATGTTACTTAGAAGAAAGAAAAAAGAAAGAAAAATCCAGCTCAGCTCGGGTGACTCATATTCATAGACTTTATTCCAGCGGTAAAAACTTCATACAAAATGCGAAAAACTGTTACGCGTTTCAGACCTCCATAATATCTGGGTCCTTCTTCATGACAAACACACAAAGTATGATGGAAGCTGCCCCTGATATACACCCTCCAGAATCAGGCAGACAAGCAACACCTGAATAGAGGAGGTGTCAGAGGGAGGTTCCACACAAACCTCACAAAACTATGTTACTTATATACTATGTTACTTATATGCGGTAAAATGTTTTTTGAATTACTTTGTTGGAAAAAATCTTGTATTCTGCGTTAAGCGCTGCACTTATAAGCGGGAAAATCTTTTGTGAATTTTTTCACCAAAAAAAATTGAATATTCGTCATTATTCTATATATTGTGAATGTTACGCGAATTTATATTCGCATTGCGAATTAAACTTAGAGCGAAGTTCCTAATGGTTGTAACTTGTATTGCTAGAATTGCTGAAGATAACGAATATCCCGAATATAGCACTATATTCGTCATCTTCGTTATATTCTAGCAATACAACCATTAGGAACTCAGCTCTACACTAAGTTTCATTCGCGAAGCGAACATATAATCGCATTGCGAATTGATCTTAGAGCTAAGTTCCTAATGGTTGTATTGCTAGAATAAAACGAAGATGACGAATATCACGAATTCACGAATATAGCACTATATTTTCAATCTTCGTTATATTCTAGCAACAACAATTAGGAACCAAGCTCTAAGTTTCATTCGCGAAGCGAACATATATTCGCATTGCGAATTGATCTTAGAGCTAAGTTCCTAATGGTTGTATTGCTAGAATAAAACGAAGATGACGAATATCCCGAATTCACGAATATAGCACTATATTCTCAATCTTCGTTAGATTCTAGCAACAACCACTAGGAGTCCAGCTCCAAGTTTCATTCGTGAAGCGAACATATAATCGCATTGCGATTTGATCTTAGAGCTAAGTTTCTAATGGTTGTATTGCTAGAATATAACGAAGATGACGAATATTATGAATTCACGAATATAGCACTATATTCTTAATCTTCGTTATATTCTAGCAACAACCACTAGGAGTCCAGCTCCAAGTTTCATTCGTGAAGCGAACATATAATCGCATTGCGATTTGATCTTAGAGCTAAGTTTCTAATGGTTGTATTGCTAGAATATAACGAAGATGACGAATATTATGAATTCACGAATATAGCACTATATTCTTAATCTTCGTTATATTCTAGCAACAACAACTAGGAGTCCAGCTCCAAGTTTCATTCGTGAAGCGAACATATAATCGCATTGCGATTTGATCTTAGAGCTAAGTTTCTAATGGTTGTATTGTTAGAATATAACGAAGATGACGAATATCACAAATTCTCCAATATAGCACTATATTCTCTATCTTTGTTATATTCTAGCAACAACCATTAGGAACTCAGCTCTAAGTTGATTTCGCAATGCGAGTAATCCAGGTTATATTAATCGCATTGCGATTACAACTTAGTAGGGATGAGCGAACCCGAACTGTATAGTTCGGGTTCGTACCAAATTTTGGGGTATTCGGCATATAGACCCGGACCAGAACATTTTCAAAAAAGTTCGGGTTCGGGTCCATTGTTCGGTGATTTCTTCCCGCTTTCTGAAGGGCTGCACAGCAGCCAATAAGCTAGAAGCCATTACAGCCATGCCTACTAATGGCATGGCTGTAATTGGCCAAGTGCAGCATGTGACCCAGCCTCTATTTAAGCTGGAGTCACGTAGCGACGCACGTCACTCTGCTCTGATTAGTGTAGGGATAGGACGCAGCTAAAACACCTAATGAAGTGATCGATCTAAAGCTGTGAATCATTAAACTTCTGCTAGTTAATTGCTCACTGGTGTTTAGGCTGCACAGAGCGTTTTTCTATCACTTTTTTCTGGGATGATCGGTGGCCATTTTGTATCTTGTGGTGCACCAGCACAAGCTGCCACCAAGTCCATCAATCCATCAATACTAAGGTGTTTTTTTTGCTATATCCTACATGAGGGGCTTGGCTGTGCTTAATGTCACCACTAGAAACTCAGGATAGAAATTTCTATACTTTATTGAGGGGTTAAATTCAATTGCCAAAATAGCAATACCCTGAATCTGGTGTTCAAGCTGTGGCTAGCCAAGTGTAATATTGTCTGCTGTCTGGCAAAGGATAGATTTTTTTCTGTGGTGAAATTCAATTTCCAAAATAGCAATCCCCTAAATCTGGAGTCCCAGCAGTGGCTGGCCAAGTTTAATAGTGTCCGGCAAAGGGTAGATCATTTTCTGGGGTGAAATTCAATTGCCAAAATAGCTATCCCCTAAATCTGGTGTCCCAGCAGTGGCTGGCCAAGTTTAATAGTGTCTTGCAAAGGATATATTTTGTTCTGGGGTGAAATTCAATTGCCAAAATAGCAATACCATAAATCAGTAGTTTCAGCTGTGGCTGGCCAAGTTTAATAGTGTTCGGCAAAGGATATATTTTGTTCTGGGGTGAAATTCAATTGCCAAAATAGCAATACCATAATTCTGGTGTCCCAGCAGAGGCTGGCCAAGTTTAATAGTGTCCGTCAAAGGATTTATTATTTTATGGGGTGAAATTCAGATGCCAAAATAGAAATACCGTAAATCTGGTGTTCCAGCTGTGACTGGACAAGTTTCATAGTGTCCGTCAAAGGATATATTATTCTCTGGGGTGAACTTCAATTGCCAAAATAGCAATACCCAAAATCTGGTGTTCCAGCTGTTGCAGGCCAAGTGTAAATCTGTCCGTAAAATAGTATATTACACTCAGCGTGCATCTCCAAGTATATTTCTTTCCGTTAAAGGGTATATTACAGTAAGTGTTAAAATACAGCATAATCCTCTACATTTGCACACACTGTTTTGCACCTCTAAGTGTATTTCTTTCCGTTAAAGGGTATATTACGCAAAGTGTTAAAATTCAAGTGCTGAAAGCATAATCCTATATATTTGTTCACACGCTACTGTGCATCTCAAAGTGTAAATCTGTCCGTAAAAGGATACCTTTCATCCAGGGCCTAAATACTAAGCCTACAATTGAAATTCCCCTAAATCTGTGGTTACTGCTGTGCCTGGATTAGTGTAATACGGTACATTAATAGATAGCCAGATAGTGTTAGGTGCCTGTAAAAAAAAGGCCTGCATTTGAATTCAATACATTGGGCCAAATAATTTTTTTCTTATTGTGGTGAACGGTAACAATGAGGAAAACATCTAGTAAGGGACGCGAACGCAGACATGGTTGTGGTGTTGTTATTGGACCCTCTGGTGCTGTGAAAGGACGTGGCCGTTCTGCCACAGCCACACGTCCTAGTGAACCAACTACCTCAGGTTCCAGTACCCGCCAGAATTTACAGCGATATTTGGTGGGGCCCAATGCCGTTCTAAGGATGGTAAGGCCTGAGCAAGTACAGGCGCTAGTCAATTGGGTGGCCAACAGTGGATCCAGGACGTTCACAACATTATCTCCCACCCAGTCTTCTACAGAAAGCGCACAGGTGGTGCCTGAAAACCAAGCCCATCAGTCTGTCACATCACCCCCATGCATATCAGGGAAACTGTCTGAAGTATATCAAGGAAACTGTCTCAAGTTATGCAGCAGTCTTTTATGCTGTTTGAAGACTCTGCTGTCAGGGTTTCCCAAGGGAATCCACCTAGCCCTTCCCCAGTGGTGGAAGACATAGAATGCACTGTCGCACAACCACTTATGTTTCCTGATGATGAGGACATGGGAATACCACCTCATCAGAGTCCGCACGTCTCTAAAGATGACGAAACACAGGTACCAACTGCTGCGTCTTATTGCAGTGTGCAGACCAAACATGAGGTCAGGGAGGAAGACTGTGTGGAAGACGATGCAGGGGACGATGAGGTCCTAGACCCCACATGGAATGAAGGTCGTGCCACTGACTTTCATAGTTCAGAAGAAGAGGCAGTGTTGAGACCGAGCCAACAGCGTAGCAAAAGAGGGAGCAGGGGAAAAAAGCAGAACAGCCGCGGCCAAGACAGTTCGCCTGCTACTGGCCACCGCCACCAGGGACCGAGCACCCCAAAGGCAGCTTCAAGGAGTTCCCTGGCATGGCACTTCCTGAAACAATGTGCTGACGACAAGACCCGAATGGTTTGCACTCTGTGCCATCAGAGCCTGAAGCGAGGCATTAACGTTCTGAACCTTAGCACAACCTGCATGACCAGGCATCTACATGCAAAGCATGAACTGCAGTGGAGTAAACACCTTAAAAACAAGGAACTCACTCAGGCTCTCCCTGCTCCCTCTTCTGCTGCTGCCTCAGCCTCTTCCTCCGCCTCGGGAGGAATGTTGGCACCTGCCACCCACCAAATAGAGGATGTGCCACCAACACCACCACCTCCATCACCAAGCATCTCCACCATATAACATGGCAGAGTTCAGCTCTCCATCTCACAAACCTTGGAGATAAGGCGTAAATTCCCAACTAGCCACCCTCGAGCCCTGGGCCTGAATGCCAGCATTTCTAAACTACTGGCCTTTGAAATGGTGTCATTCAGGCTGGTGAACACAGACAGCTTCAAACAGCTGATGGCTGTCCCACAGTATGTTGTTCCCAGCCGCCACTACTTCTCCAGGAGAGCCGTGACTTCCCTGCTAGAGATGAGCGAACACCTGGATGTTCGGGTTCGAGAGGTTCGGCCGAACTTCCGGAAAATGTCCGGGTTCGTGATCCGAACTCAACCCGAACTTCATCCCGAACCCGAACCCCATAGAAGTCAATGGGGACCCGAACTTTTGGGCACTAAAAAGCCTGTAAAAGACTCCCGGAAAGGGCTAGAGGGCTGCAAAAGGCAGCAAAATGTAGGTAAATCCCCTGCAAACAAATGTAGATAGGGAAATGAATTAAAATAAAATAAAATAAATAAAAATTAACCTGTAAAAGACACCCAGAGGGATAATATACCGCAATAAACGCATTGCGATTACAACTTTGAGCTAACGATCACCATGGAACGCCTCCTCCAGTAGAATGTACTGTCGGATCTGAGAATTAAGTTGAAATCGCAATTCTTATATATTTGCTTAATCGCATTGTGATTTCAACTTAGCATTGCTAAATAATTCCATCCATATCGTTAACTTACTGAGTCAGTAAGTTAACGAATATGGATGGAATTATTTAGCAATGCTAAGTTGAAATGGCAATGCGATTAAGCAGATATATAATAATCGCATTGCGATTTCAACTTAATTCTCACATCCGACAGTACATTCTACTGGAGGAGGAGTTCCCATGGTGATCGGTAGCTCAAAGTTGTAATCGCAATGCGATTAAGCAAATACATAAGAATCGTACTTTTAAAATCGTACACCACTTTAAGTTCCAAAGTTGCAATCACGTTCGAATAGAACTTAAAGCTGTCTCTTAGTCAGTTTTAGTATTGGTGTGCTGTAATAGAAGTTACATTCGTACGCGAATATAACTTAGAGCAATACAGTCAACTTTACACTGTTAGTTTTATTATCGCGATAATACAACTATTCAAGAATCGTGTACGTGCGTCTGTACGTGTGTGCGTTACCTCGGACACTATTCTATTTTGCCAGCCACAGCTGAAACCACTGATTTATGGTATTGCTATTTTGGCAATTGAATTTAACCCCAGAAAATAACCTATCCTTTGCCAGACAGCAGACAGTATTATACTTGTCTAGCCAAAGCTGGAACACCAGATTTAGGGGATTGGTATTTGGGCAATTGTATTTAACCCCTTAATGAAATATAGAAATTTCTTTCCTGAGTTTCTAGGGGTGACAATTAGCACAGCCAAGCCCCTGATGTAGGATATAGCAAAAAAAAAAAACTAGTATTGATGGATTGATGGACTTGGTGGCAGCTTCTTCTGGCACACCACAAGTCACAAAATGGCCGCCGATCAACCCAGAAAATAAGTGATAGAAAAACGCTCTGTGCAGCCTAAAAACCAGCGAGCAAGTAACTAGCAGAAGTAAAATGATTCTCAGCTGTAAATCGATCCGTTCATTAGGTGCTGTTGCTGACTTTAACCTGCCTAATCTCGCCCTGACAGAAGCTGAGTCCTCTCCCTACACTAATCAGAGCAGTGTGACGTGCGGAGCTACGTGACTGCAGCTTAAATAGAGGCTGGGTCACATGCTGCACTTGGCCAATCACAGCCATGCCATTAGTAGGCATGGCTGTGATGGGCTCTTAGGGCAAGAAGAAAAACGCTAGCTGATTGGCTGCTGTGCAGCCCTTCAGAAAGCGGGAAGTAATCGACGAACACCGAACCCGAACCCGAACTTTTTTGAAAATGTCCGGGTTCAGGTCCGGGTCCCGGACACCCCAAAATTCTGTACGAACCCGAACTATTCTCGAACTGTTCGCTCAACACTATTCCCTGCACAACCAAGTATCCGATAAATTCAAGTGTGCACTGGCGCAATGCCATCTGTGGCAAGGTCCACCTAACCACAGATAAGTGGACAAGTAAGCATGGCCAGGGACGCTATATCTCCCTAACTGCACACTGGGTCAATGTAGTGGCGGCTGGGCCCCAGGCGGAGAGTTTTTTCAGAACAGCCCGGGGTAAACGTCAGCAGGCCGTTCTGAAACTCATATGTTTGGGGGACAGGCCCCACACCGCGCAGGAGTTGTGGCGGGGTATTGAACAACAGACCGACGAGTGGTTTCTGCCGGTGGGCCTCAAGCCCGGCCTGGTGGTGTGCGATAATGTGCGAAATCTTGTCGCAGCTCTGGGAATAGCCGGTTTGACGCACATCCCTTGCCTGGCGCATGTGCTGAATTTGGTGGTGCAGAAGTTCCTTCACAACTACCCCGACATGTCAGAGCTGCTGCATAAAGTGCGGGCCGTCTGTGCGCACTTCCGGCGTTCACATCCTGCCGCTGCTCGGCTGTCTGCGCTACAGTGTAACGTCGGCCTTCCCGCTCACTGCCTCATATGCGACTTGCCCACCAGGTGGAACTCCACCTTGCACATGCTGGAAAGACTGTGCGAACAGCAGCAGGCCATAGTGGAGTTTCAGCTGCAACACTCACGGGTCAGTCGCACTGCGGAACAGCACCACTTCACCACCAATGACTGGGCCTCCATGCGAGACCTGTGTGCCCTGTTGCGCTGTTTCAAGTACTCCACCAACATTGCCAGTGGCGATGACGCAGTTATCAGAGTTACAATACCACTTCTATGTCTCCTTTAGAAAACACTTGGGGCGATGATGGAAGAGGAGGTGGCCCAGGAGGAGGAGGAGGAGGAAGAGGGGTCATTTTTAGCACTTTCAGGCCAGTCTCTTAGAAGTGGCTCAGAGGGAGGTTTTTTGCAAAAGCAAAGGCCAGATACAAATGTGGCCAGCAGGGCCTACTACTGGAGAGCGAGGAGGACGAGGATGAGGAGGTGGAGGAAGAGGAGGATGAAGCATGTTCACAGCGGAGTGGCACCCAATGCAGCTCGAGCCCATCTCTGGTGTGTGACTGGAGGAAACGGAGGATGATGACGATACGCCTCCCACAGAGGACAACTTGTCCTTACCTCTGGGCAGCCTGGCACACATGAGCAACTACATGCTGCAGTGCCTGCGCAACGACAGCAGAGTTACCGACAATTTAACGTGTGCGGACTACTGGGTTGCCACCTTGCTGGATCCCCGGTACAAAGACAATGTGCCCACCTTACTTCCTGCACTGGAGCGTGATAGGAAGATAGCATTCGCAAATGTCACAGGGGAACAAGTGGAAGCCCAAGGTGAAGGCAGTGGAAGCAAGAGGTCGCCAATGAAGCTGTGTCACGGCCAGCTCCTCTGAGGGCAGGATTAGCATGGCAGAGATGTGGAAAAGTTTTGTCACAACGCCACAGCTAACTGCATCACTAACATGGTGGAACAGTACGTGTGCACACCCCTCCACGTACTGACTGATGAATCGGCCCCATTCAACTTCTGGTTCTCCAAATTGTCCACGTGGCCAGAGCTAGCCTTTCATGCCTTGGAGGTGCTGGCCTGCTCGGCGGACAGCTTTTTGTCTGAACGCAGCTGCCTTTCCATAGCCAACGTGGATCCCACAGGACCTGTCCATCCCTTGTTTAGAATAGACATTTATAACTACCTCCCCTTAACCATATATTCTTGTACTCCAGGGCACTTATTTATTGAATCCTCTTTTTATAATTTTACCATTATTTTGCGGGGCAATCCAAAGTTGAATTAGCCTCTCCTCTGTCTGTGTGCTGGGGCCTAAATAATTAAAAGTGGCCTTCTCCTTTGGTAGTTGACATGATGCCTCTTTTGCTGCTATGTGACTGCTCTCCTCTGTCTGGGTGTCAGGGGCCTAACTTTCACGTACTTGCTTGCTGTCTTGGTGGCAGACATTTAACACTTTTTACTGTCTAATGACCGCCCCATTGTCTGGGTGTCAGGGGCCTACATAAATGATAATGGCCTGTTCCATTGCAGGTTGACCTGTGGCCTGTGTTGCTGTTATGGGACCGCTCTCCTCTTTACGGGTGCCATGGCCCTGAGTCTGTGAATGAGGCCTGTGGCACTGCAGGCAGACATGAATCCTTTTTGGCTGTAATGAGAACATCAACTCCCATAGCATTCCCACCTGATGCAACCTCAACCTCCTATTCCACCTCCTCCTCCTCCAAGTTGCCAATTGATATTGGTTAATTTTTATTTATTTTATTTTAAGTCATTTCCCTATCCACATTTGTTTGCAGGGGATTTACCTACATTTTGCAGCCTTTTGCAGCCCCCTAGCCCTTTCCTAGACTATTTTACAGCCTTTTTTAGTGTCCCCATTGACTTCAATGGGTTCGGGTTCGGGATGAAGTTCGGGTCGAGTTCGGATCCCGAACCCGAACATTTTCGGGAAGTTCGGCCAAACTTCACGAACCCGAACATCCAGGTGTTCGCTCAACTCTACAACTTAGTCAAATTTGTGAGATCATGATTCTCACATCCGACATTTTAGCATGGAGGCGTTCCCGTGCACACAGGTAGTAGGCAGAAGCGGCAACGGGCATTAACTGGAGCGGACAGGGAGCCAGGAATCCTCCGGACAGGTAAGAACAGCTTTTGGGAAGTGGGAAGACAACCAGAGAGCAACAAGGATTAACAACTTAAAAAAAAAAAATGAATATTCGAAATAGTGAATATATAGCGCTATATTCGCAATATTCGTGAATTTGCAAAGTGCCGATATTCACAAAAAAAAAAAAATCGGTATTCGAATATTCGCGCTCAACACTAACAGCACATAGTGGGACACTGCATCAAGATGAATCAGGCGTGGAACAGCCAGGATTTCCATACACCAATGCCTGATGCATCAGACTAGATCACCCATGGTGCCACACCAACACTTTGACAAAAGAGATCGGTTTCTTCTGGCTACCTGCCTCAGCTACTGTTCTGATGCTGTTACCCGCCTGATGCCAAGTGCTCCTTCTTTCACCCACCATTTTAAGGTACTGGTATTGCCACCCACCATAATGTGTCACCTTGCCACTCTGTGGCCTCTTGATGCTGTCACCACCTCCAGACTCTGTCATTGTGCAACTCTGTGGCCTTCTCATACTGCCGCCACCTCCAGACTCTGTCATTGTGCCACTCGGTGGCCTTCTCCGAATGCTGCTGCTGCCACCTTCACACTCTGTCATTGTGCTGCTCTGTGGTCTCCTCATTCTGCTGCAACCTCTAGACTCTGTCATTGTGCCGCTCTGTGGTCTCCTCATGCTGCAGCCACCTGCAGACTCGGTCAGGTGCCACTTGGTGGCCTCCTCTTACTGCCACCACACTTCCAGCAGATATGTGAAATCGCTCTGCCCAACATCTCCAGCATCAATCAGTAGCACGGAGTCTGGAAGATAGGTAGAGCAGGGCTCTTGTACCAAGAGTGAGGGTTTTTATGAAAAGAATCTATGACATCTGCATAGGATCTGCTTGACATATGAAGTTAAAAAGGCTCTACCTAATTCTCTGTCCCACATTGGCACAAAAGCTAATCCTTTGGACCCTACAGAGGAGGCCAAGATCTTATGTATTTTGGAGACCCCTTTATGAAAGGGCTTGTTATCTAACATACCCTTCCCAAAACAGGTGAGGAATTTGTGTAGGAGAGTGAAGCCTCAAGAATTGTTGACAGATCAACGTAAATTGATAATAATGTAGAAAGGAGAGATCAGAAACAAGCTCTAAGAGACCGAGGAGGCATACCCAGCCATAACATGTAATGAAATGAGGAGTCAAGAAGGAGTCATTCCTACTCGACCTTTGGTGAGCTGACAGTCATCTAGCAACTGATTAACTACAGAATAGCTATGTAAGTCAAGAAGATCCTAATCGCCAGACCCCTTGAGGTTTGTCAGGGAATAGTCAGCAATCAGTTTTGACACTGATAAAAAAGGAATTGAGAAGATAGATTCGGGAAGTAAGTATAGTCTTCCTACCCATCCAAGATACACATGGGATTTTCATATTAGTAAGTTGTCTAAAGACAAGAAGGGACTGGAAATTAAAGGCTATGTACACCTTTGGGGGCATATTTTTATGATTGCATTTTATTTATTTTGGACAAAAATTTTTTTTTTCCAAGTGGTATTTATTAAAAATATTGAGCCGTTCTGTTCCAAAGGGTTGACTTTTTTTTAACTGTGTGAATTGTATTTTTACTTTGTGCCGGTCATCTAATAACGCTAATCTGTAAATTACTAATAGGTCATAAACACCTATTTAAGCCACATTCTTATCAGTAAGATAAGAATTAAGCTATAAAGTGTGAAAATTAAGAACCAAATACTAGAGAAACTCAAAGCTTTGCAGGAAAAATGTTTCAAAATATTTTTAATAATTGAAAAAAATATTTTAGCTCAAAATGAGTACAATACAATAATAAAATAAAATTGCCACCAAAGGTGTACATAGCCTTTAAAGGGTTTCTGTCATCAAGTTTTGACATTATAAGCTGTCTGACATTAGCTATGTGCTAATGTCAGAGCAGCTTGATAATGTCTTTTTTATAAAAATCCGATTTATATTTTGGCTGAAAAACGTACTTTTATAATATGTAAATTAGCCTCTAGGAGCAGGGGGGGCATTGCCCTGCTCCTAGAAGCCCCGTGCGGCAACCTGCTGGCACGCCCCTTCTTACTTTGAGTGACAGTGCCGGGCAGCGATCCTCCACCACTGTCTCCTTCTGAAATCCCGCGCTGTCCTTGCTTCCGGGTGTACTCAGAGGTATTCAGCGCAGGCGCGGTGAGCTGAGGACAGCAGGCACCAGCGTCCTCTGCTCACCGCGCCTGCGTCGAATACAGAGCGGCGGCGCAGGCGCGGGATTTCAGAAGGAGACAGTGGTGGAGGATCGCTGCCCGGCACTGTCACTCAAAGTAAGAAGGGGCGTGCCAGCAGGTTGCCGCACGGAGCTTCTAGGAGCAGGGCAACGCCCCCCCTGCTCCTAGAGGTTAATTTACATATTATAAAAGTACGTTTTTCAGCCAAAATATAAATCGGATTTTTATAAAAAAGACATTATCAAGCTGCTCTGACATTAGCACATAGCTAATGTCAGACAGCTTATAATGTCAAAACTTGAGGACAGAAACCCTTTAAGAATATACATAGAGGAGAGGTAACCATAGATCTTAATCCCTAAATATGTTATGTATATAGGCCAAACCTAGGGGAGAAAAGCCTGTTCAGCAGTAGCTTCTCTAGGGGACAATGTAATATTAAGGACTTTGGATTTGGTATAATTTATCTTAAAGTTGAAAAGCTTTCCAAATTGGTCTAGCAATGAACATATATGCGGGAAGGCATTAGCTGGGTTCAATTCTGACTATTTAACAAGACTCAGAACATGACAAAATTAAAAAGGCAAATACATACATACATGCATCCATCCATCCAGATAGATAAGTGTTTGCCATTCATCAGTAAGGTGTATGATTCTGGCTGGCTGAGTCAGATGCTTAGGGGAGGTAGCGGTCCTCATTATGGAGACCAACTATTAGTGGCAATGCTCCATGAAAAAATAATATGTAAATTTGTATCTCTCAAAAGAGAATTGTCTAACTAGCATTGCCACTAAGTCACCATACACAGCTGGTTTGCTTAAGGACAACCAGTACCTCCCCTAAACCAATAAGTACAAAACATGTATTTCACATAATTTCACATTAATATACTGTCTATTTATGATTTTGCAATTGCTTTATTTGATCATTAGAGTAGGAATCATTTCCATGACATGCTATGCCGCAGGCACTCTGGGCATATATTTCTTTATTAGCCAAGTAGGTTGTTAAAAATTTGAAACCTGCCTTTAGCTCACCTGATTAAAACTAGATGAGATATCACTGAAGCTGACATGAATGATAAGCATTTGTGATATCATATCATGTTACATATCTGGAACCTACTGGTTACTTTAACACACTTGTGATGTCACAGAAGTGTCACAGTGTTTAACTGACTGAAACCCATTAATGATGTTACAACAGCTTATCTTGCTGAAGCCAATCGTATGATAGTAACATAGTAACATAGTAACATAGTATATAAGGCCGAAAAAAGACATTTGTCCATCCAGTTCGACCTGTTTCCTGCAAGTTGATCCAGAGGAAGGCAAAAAACCCCTGTGAGGGGAAAAAATTCCTTCCCGACTCCAATCAGGCAGTCAGAACAACTCTCTGGATCAACGACCTATCTCTAGTAGCTATAGCCTGTAATATTATTACACTCCAGAAATACATCCAGTCCCCTCTTGAATTCCTTTATTGTACTCACCATCACCACCTCCTCAGGCAGAGAGTTCCATAGTCTCACTGCTCTTACCGTGAAGAACCCTTTTCTATGTTTGTGTACAAACCTTCTTTCCTCTAGACGCAGATGTCACTAGGTATGATGTCACAGTAACATACCTAGGTGTACATGCCAATGTTATTTTTTTAACCACTTCAGCCCCCCTAGCTTAAACACCCTTAATGACCAGGCCACTTTTTACAATTCTGCACTACACTACTTTAACCGTTTATTGCTCCGTCATCCAACTTACCATCCAAATGAATTTTACCTCCTTTTCTTCTCACTAATAGAGCTTTCATTTGGTGCTATTTCATTGCTGCTGACATTTTTACTTTTTTTGCTATTAATCAAAAATTACCGAACTTTTTGCAAAAAAATAACATTTTTCACTTTCTGTTTGAAAATTTGTCAAATGAAACTACATTTCTCTACAAATTTTTCTAAAAATGTATTGTTCTACATGTCTTTGATAAAAAAAATGCAATAAGTGTATATTTATTGGTTTGGGTAAAAGTTATAGGGTTTACAAACTATGGTGCAAAAAAGTGAATTTCCGCACTTTGACTTTCTGAGCACCTGTCCTGTTTCCTGACGTACTACAATGCCCAGACAGTAGAAACAACCTATAAATGACCCCATTTCGGAAAGTAGACACCCTAAGGTATTCACTGAGGGGCATAGTAAGTTCATGGAAGTTTTTATTTTTTGTCACAAGTTAGCGGAAAGGTTTTTTTTTTTTGTCAAAAAATGTCATTTTCCGCAAACTTGTGACAAAAAATAAAAAACTTCCATGAACTCACTATGCCCATCAGCGAACTACTTAGGTGTCTACTTTCGAAATGGGTCATCTATGGGGTGTTTCTACTGTCTGGGCATTTTAGAGGCCCCTAAGCGTGAGAATCCAAATGCGTAAAAATGCCCTGTGAAATCTTAAAGGTACTCATTGGAATTAGGGCCCTTGCATCTTGGCTGCAAAAAGTGGCACATATGTGGTATGCCGTACTCAGGAGAAGTAGGGCAATGTGTTTTGAGTTGTATTTTTACATATACCCATGCTGGGTGAGAGAAATATCACTGTAAATTGACAACTTTGTATAAAATTTTTAAAAAGTTGTCGTTTACAGCGGTATTTATCACACAAAGTATGGGTATATATAAAAATACACCCCAAAAGTCATTGCCCTACTTCTCCTGAGTACGGCAATACCACATGAGTGACACTTTTTGCAGCCAAGATGCGCAAAGGGCCCTAAAACCAATGAGTACCTTTAAGATTTCACAGGGCAATTTTACGCATTTGGATTCCAAACTCCTTCTCACGCTTTAGGGGCCCCTAAAATGCCGGGACAATAAAAATACCCCACAAGTGACCCCATTCCAGAAAGTAGACACCCTAAGGTATTCGCTGATGGGCATAGTGAATTCATGGAAGTTTTTATTTTTGTCACAAGTTAGCGGAAATGTTTTTTTTTTTTCTTTTTCTTACAAAGTCTCATATTCCACTAACTTGTGACAAAAATAAAATTTTACATGAACTCACTATGCCCCTCACAGAACACCTTGGGGTGTCTACTTTCTAAAATGGGGTCACTTGTGGGGTATTTTACTGCCCTGGCATTTTAGGGGCCCCTAAAGCGTGAGAAGCGGTTTGGAATCCAAATGAGTAGAAATGTCCTGTGAAATGCTAAAGGTACTCATTGGATTTAGGGCCTTTAGCATCTTGGCTGCAAAAAGTGCCACACATGTGGTATCGCCGTACTCGGCAGAAGTAGGGCAATGTGTTTTGGGGTGTATTTTACATATACCCATACTGGGTGTGAAAAATATCTCTGTAAATGACAACTTTTTCCATTTTTTTATACAAAGTTGTCAATTTACAGAGATATTTCTCTCACCCAGCATGGGTATATGTAAAATACACCCCAAAACTCATTGCCCTACTTCTCCTGAGTATGGCGATACCACATGTGTGGCACTTTTTGCAGCCAAGATGCACAAAGAGCCCCAATTCCAATGAGTACCTTTTAGGATGGCATTTTTACGCATTTTTCTTCTCACGCTTTAGGGCCCCTAAAATGCCAGGGCAGTATAAATACCCCACATGTGACCCCATTTTAGAAAGAAGACACCCCAAGGTATTCTGTGAGGGGCATGGTGAGTTCATACAAGATTTTTTTTTGGCACAAGTTAGCGGAATTTGATTTTTTTGTTTTTCACACAAAGTCTCCTTTCCGCTAACTTGTGACAAAAATTCAATCTTTCATGGACTCAATATGCCCCTCAGCGAATACCTTGGGGTGTCTTCTTTCCAAAATGGGGTCACATGTGAGGTTTTTGTACTGCTCTGGCATTTGAGGGTCTCCGTAATCATTACATGTATGGCCAGCATTAGGAGTTTCTGCTATTCTCCTTATATTGAGCATACGGGTAATGAGATTTTTTCCGTTCAGCCTCTGGGCTGGAAGAAAAAATGAACGGCACAGATTTCCTCATTCGCATCGATCAATGTGGATGAAAAAATCTCTGCCAAAAATATGCAAAAAAATAGAGGGGCCTGGCGATTGCCAGGACATAGGGCTCCGCCCAAACATCCATACCCACTTCAGCTCCTATGTCCTGGCAAACGTGATTTCTCCATTCACATCGATCAAACGATCGGTGTGGAGGAAGACATCTTTGCCAGATTTTTGATACAAAGTGTTTGCCAAAGCATATGAACTCCAACACCTCTCCTCAGCTCATATGCCTGGGCAAACGTACCTGTCCTGCAGAGGAGAAATCTCGTCTTGCAGCGCCGCATACACCGACTTCACGTGTCTTCTGACAGCAGCGCAATGCTTCTCTCAGAATTCACATCAGTGCTGCGGCGTTTTCATCGGTTGGTCCGTTGATCTACCTGGAAAATAAAGGGTGGTTAGGGAAGAAAAAAAAAAGAAGAAAAAACAGGCAGCAGGCACATAAACTTGAACGTTACAAACTTTATAAAACATGAATAAAACCTGAACATGAAAAAAAAACGGAACTTTTAAAACCTGAACTAACTCAAGATTTTTTTTCTTGCTCCTGTTTAATTTTTTTCTTTTTTTAACCATTTCACTCTTTATTTTCCTAGCAGAAACCTCTCCTTTCCCATAGGACAATGTGTAAAGTGTAAATCACACAGAGATGGTGAGAAGTACACTATACACGTTATCCCAAGTGAAAGGAGAGGTTTCTACCGTTTCACACTTCTGCAGTAGCACAGCAGCACCATCCCCTATGTGTTAGGGTCTCTCAAAACCTAGTATCCTGAGAGACTCCTGAGCCTGATTGTAAAAACTACCTGTGTAGTGCTGTCCCTAGGTTCCTAAGTGTACCTGAGTGTGGTACTTCCGGAAACACTCCCCTAGGCATAGGGCAGGGTGGTCAGGACAGTCAGGACAGAAATAATGGGTGTCACGCCTTATTCCACTCCTGCTACAGACACAACATCTTTTTCGGGGTGGCGGTTGGGTTGAGGTACCAGGCACAACGCTGGGGAAGTGCCGCTCGTGTAGATGGCTAACTACACTGGTGGATGGGGCCACGGAACTTCCTGGATACAGGAGTTCCGAAATGATCTCTTCCTGAAATTTGAGGAAGGATCCTGTTCTCCCAGCCTTACTGTAGAGAACATAACTATTATAGGCAGCAATTGAAATAAATATACAGACACCTTTTTATACCAGCGTCTGGTGCGTCGGGAAATCAAATACGGGGCCAACATCTGGTCGTTGAAGTCCACCCCTCCCATGTGGAGGTTATAGTCGTGGACCTAGAGGGGCTTTTCAACGACACTGGTTGCCCATTCAATTTGGACTGTCGTGTCTGCGTGAATGGAGGAGAGCATGTAAACGTCACGCTTGTCTCTCCATTTCACCGCGAGCAGTTCTTCGTTACACAATGCAGCCCTCTGCCCCTTGCAAGTCTGGTGGTAATGAGCCGTTGGGGAAGCCCCGGCGACTAGGTCGCACCGTGCCACAGCAGCCAATCTGTTCTAGGAACAAATGCTTGAAGAGGGCCACACTTGTGTAAAAGTTGTCCACATAAAGATGGTACCCCTTGCCGAATAAGGGTGACACCAAGTCCCAGACTATCTTCCCACTGCTCCCCAGGTAGTCAGGGCAACCGACCGGCTCCAGGGTCTGATCTTTTCCCTCATAGATCCGAAATTTGTGCGTATAGCCTGTGGCCCTTTCACAGAGCTTATACAATTTGACCCCATACCGGGCGCGCTTGCTTGGGATGTACTGCTTGAAGCCAAGGCGCCCGGTAAAATGTATTAGGGACTCGTCTACGCAGATGTTTTGTGCAGGGGTATACAAATCTGCAAATTTCAGGTTGAAATGGTCTATGAGGGGCCGAATTTTGTGGAGCCGGTCAAAAGCTGGGTGGCCTCTGGGACGGGAGGTGCTGTTGTCACTAAAGTGCAGGAAACGCAGGATGGTCTCAAAACGTGTCCTGGACATGGCAGCAGAGTACATGGGCATGTGATGAATTGGGTTCGTGGACCAATATGACCGCAATTCATGTTTTTTGTAATGCCCATGTTGAGGAGAAGGCCCAGAAAAGTTCTAAGTTCGGAAACTTGGACTGGTTTCCACCGGAAAGGCTGGGCATAGAAGCTTCCCGGGTTGGCGTTTATAAATTGAGTGGCATACCGATTTGTTTCTGCCACGACTAAGTCATAGAGCTCCGCAGTGAAGAACAGCTCAAAAAACCCCAGCGCCCGATCCTATCTGAGCTGTCTCCACCCGAACTCCTGACTGGGCGGTGAAAGGGGGAACTACTGGTGCGGCTGAAGTTGGGGGCTGCCAATCAGGATTTGCCAGCACCTCAGGGACTCTAGGGGCTCTACGGGCCTGTCTTTGCGGTGGCTGCGACGGGAAACTACTGCACGTGCCACCATACCAGCTTCTACTGCCCTTCTGGTGCTCGCCACTTCACCATGTTGTACGGCAGTGCTGGTACTAGGTCCAGGACGGGCTGCGCTGCTGGTGTATGCCTCACCACGTAATCCGGCAGCGCCAGCCCCACTCTGCTGCACTTGAAGCGGATCCTGCGCAACCTGCGGTCTAGCAACACGGGGCCGGGTACGCCTGGTGGTATCAGGGACCTCAACCTCCTCGTCCGAACTTTGGGTCAGACTGCCACTGCTCTCTACAGGTTCGTATTCTGACCCGCTAGATTCGTCAGATGAGGGTTCCCATTCCTCATCCGACTGGGTCAGAATCCTGTAGGCCTCTTCAGAGGAATACCCCTTGTTTGACATTTGGGCGTCTAAATGTAGGGGGTATTCCTGAGACTACCCAAGAAAAAAAGCAAGCCTGTCTTACAAATGGGAGTGTAGCGAAGTACAGAAGCCGCTGCGATTGATAAAAAATATCAAAACTGATTTTTTTATTGCCGCAGCGCTTGTGAAGTGATTGTGCAGTGATACAAAAAAAAATTTTTTGTCACTGCGGCGGGCGAGCGTGGGTGAACGCAGGTGTGGGCGACCGATCAGGTCTGATCGGGCAAACACTGCGTTTGGGGTGGAGGGCGAACTAAAGTGACACTAGTACTATTATATATCTGACCGTGATCAGTTCTGATCACTTACAGATACTATAAAGTACAAACGCTGATTAGCGCTACGCTAATCAGCGAATCAGTGACTGCGGTGCGGTGCGGTGGGCTGGGCGCTAACGCTAACTACCTACCAAAGGGACCTAAACTAACCTAAACCTAGCATTCAATACTGGTGAAAAAAAAAAAGTGACAGTTCACAAAAGTGACACTGATCACTTTTTCCCTTTCACTATGTATTGACAGGTGATCAAGGGGTTAATTAGGGTGATGGGGGGGTGATCAGGGCCTGATGTGTAGTGATTGGTGCACTTACTTGGGATCTGTGCTCTGTGCTGGGTCCAACCGATGAAAAGGACCCAGCACATGGCACAGATCCCTTATAAATACTATATATTTGTAAATAAAACTTAGATCACCTTTTTTCATAGGTGATTTTGAAAATCACCAGCCTGCCAGCGCTGATCATTGGCTGGCAGGCTGGTGACTCACTTCTTCTGAGCCCGGCGGTGCGTTCCATTTGTGTTCCACCGGGCTCAAACGTCAACTCGCGTCTCGCAAGATGACGCGCCCGCGCGTCAAGGAGGAATGAACCGACCGCCCGCAGGACGCAATCCTGCGTGAGGCGGTCGGCAACAGGTTAAGGTAGCAGTAGACCTTCCTTACCTATAAGGCCTCTGTGGTGTCTTGTGAGATATAAATCCAGTATTGCTTTTAATATATACTTTATAACCTTCCACTGCCTTTTGAGTAAAAACAGTGTGGAACAAAGGCCGTAAAAAGTCTCAATAGCAATGGACATAATGATGCCATTTGGATTATATCACTAAGTGCCAGGTTTCTGGTAGCTGATGGCAGAAAACTCTTTTGGCCTACAGCTATCTCTCTCTACTCTCCATGCACATTACACACTCAGTTCAGCCAAGTATGGATGTGTTTTTAATGGGGAGAGAGGAGAAAGTTGCTGCAGATACTTCTGGCAGTAGTCTATTTCCTGGGAGAACAAAAGGACCAGGCATTAAAATTTCAAAGCACCCACTACTTTTCTCCCTGACATCATCTATCAGAGGATATTTGGGATGACCCTGTAGTATACATTAGACATTAGATTATTGTAAAGCAATAGGTAGAGTAGCTTGTTGCCTAGTGCCCAACCCCGGGGAAACAGCAAGCCCCCTTTCCTAGCTACACTCCTGTAATATTAGGCAGACTAGAGCTTTTGTTTCATCTCTACAATACTTAAGAAAAAAAGACACATGTATTGCTTACATCTGTAGCAAGGGATATTAATGAACAGCAAATCATACAGAATGTTCTCTTTTGAACTATGAGATTGCAGTGGGTAACATTTCATTTAGAAATAAATTGTACGTATAACTTTATTAAATTAGGAGCATGAGAAACATATTGCATTTAATTAAAAATCCTTCAATGCACAATGCACAGTCAGGCGATTATAATTACAGAACACTTGACTGCAGTGCATATCTGAATGCTTGGTTAGTGATCTATGAAGATTTTACAGCTATCCCTGTACACTTCACATGAGTACCATATAGGTCTATCATTTCTATTAGCAATTTTACTTGTGGAAATTGTTAAATTACATTTCTAAGTATGCAAATGTGCGTTTTCATGCAGGCATGAATGAAGTACTGCATGGAATATAAATCAGGTAGATAGCTAATACACGTTAATATGTGGTTTCCGTGGGAATGTTCCTTTGGGAAATTTAAATTCAGATACGGGCCCTTAATGGCAGCTTGCATTATGCTAAAACTGTGTAGCTCAAAAATAGTCCTCTGCATGTTATGTCATGGAAATAATTCCCTTGTAAGCTAAACCCTTCTGATTAGAGCATAAGGACATTTGTTACAAAAACCTGATAAATAGTATGTTAGCCAAAATTACATTTTGCCATCTAAGGGCTCATACACAGTTTCTCAGTGACTATAAAGCAGTCTACAGAGCTGTATGTACGACCACCATGCACTGCTCTGCCTGATATATTGGACTCCATGTGTGTACTAATATTCTCCACTAGAGGTAATGCTTGTAATGGAGACTACTTCTGCGCCTGCCAAGTCCAATTGAGTATACCAAGATTTTCTTAAGTCTGACTTATACGGAATCCAGAAAAAATATATAAAGCACAATCTATCCCAGTGAAATCACCTAAATCCATTCTGTAAGGTTTACAAAGATTAACTTTCAACCTAAATCATAATTCAGGAATTTTAATCTAAAGCATCAGACTCTAGGCCAGATGGGGAGGACTTGTGGAGGTTTTGGAAGAAGAGGTTACGATCTCTAATTGGTCTTTAATTTGGACATTCTACCGTCTTCACGGTCTTTGCATACTGTACTGTCATCTTTTATCTCTGTTTCTTTCATTTATTCTATTTTCTTTTATTTACAGGGGGAAAAATTATCTTCTGGAGACACAATACGGTGCAAAGGTTAGTGAATCTTTTAATGTCAGCGGTTTAAAGAGGTTGACCACGTTTGGGGGCTTTTCATCATGCAGAGGGAAGCATACCCAGCTGCTCCACACTCCTGGGTTTTGGGTCCTTCAGTCCCATGCCTTCACTGCCATGCTCTGGGCGCTGATGGTAAACTTCCTGTTTGACAGGGGTAATGTGGCTGCTGCAGACAATTACTGGACACAGGGATGATGTGTCCTCATATATTGAGATAAAAATAAAATCTTCAGTCTTTATTTCGCTTCATGTAAAAATACACCTCCACACGGAAAGCAAAAACGCAACCAATGCATTTCGATCTGACAGATCTTAGTTATGGTAACTAAAATTTTCCTTTTTTTCCTGGATTGTTTATGGACTGCAGCGGGCCCCTGCACGAGAGCCTATACAGGTAGTGCTGTCTTGATTCCTGACTTATACAGTCCTTGTGCATTACATCACTGGATCAGTCTTTGGCTCCCACAGCCATGTGACCCCATCAAACAGGAAGTTTACCAGTGGGGAATAAAGCAAAGAGATTAGGGGCAATGGATTCAGACAGTGTGGGGAGCTGTCTGGCCAAAAATGCAGCCAAAGGAGCACAAACCCTCCAAAATTACTTTTTGATAGCAGACTGTTATTCAAGAATCTAATATTTTCGCCAACAACAACTTCCAGTGTGTTCACAAGCTGTTTCCATATGTCTTGTAACATACTATTAAAAATATTGCTTGCTTTATAATTGTAATTAAACCATTAGTTTGAGATACTGAAATGTGAAACAGGTCCTGTTACAAATGACTATTATCGTATACACAAAACAACTAAAAGGTGGCATGAGGCAGGATGTGCTCAACCCAAAAATGCAGTTGTGCATATATATACAGGGGAGCAGATCCTGCACTTGTGGCTCGTTGCAAATGGCGATCCCCAGCAAAAATGCATACGGTGGAGGATGCCCGTAGTGGACCACAAGTACCACAATAGACATCCTACACAAGATGGCAATTGTGTGGATGTGATAAACAATATAACAATATAGCAATAACGAATGACAAAACAGGTGCACACTGCGGTCTTACTAAGCCCTCAAACTGATGTTAAAATTGAGAGATTAGTCAACATGTCCTGCAGTGGAGGACATGTTTTAAGAATGAGCACCACGCCAAGGTTTCTCAAGTAGCTCGGGACCTAACACTCACCTACCTGTGCCGTATGGGCAATACCAGGGGCCAGTGGGCATTACAGGAATGTATAGGCCGGCTCACAGCAAACTCCTCAGTTACCTCCAGCATGTAGCCATGCCTGCAATGGGAGGAGGGAGAAGGCTGTGAGCCCCCCCAAGACTGGCTGATATGGCCCAGGCCTCACAGGTGCACCTAAATCTAGCCATCTAGTGGATGGAAAACAGGCTACTTGAGAAACCTTGGCGTGGTGCTCGGGCTTAAGACATGTCCTCCACTGCAGGACATGTTGACTAATCTCTCAATTTTAACATCAGTTTGAGGGCTTAGTAAGACCGCAGTGTGCACCCGTTTTGTCATTCGTTATTGTTATAAAGGACTATTATCATACAAATTATTGGGTACAAATGTTTGTATGAACGCTCATTCCCCATAATTGGCTCATGTACTGCAGATCACCAGATGAATAGGCAAATGCTTGTTCATCAGATTAAATAATCTTTCATGCTGACACCAAAATCATAATTTCTGGGCAGCATATCATGCTGTCATCTGCTGCAAGAAACAATGAATCTGTATGGGAATGAACAATTGCAGTGGTGGTTGCTTATCTCCATGTAGTGGAGGCTATTGCTGCATGTCAATGCAGCTCTTATCTCTTCTGACAAGCGATCAATTATCAGAAAGGAATGGTTCCTTACTGGTCATTGCCTGCTCAGTCAGTACATATAAATGCTCCATTAAATACTACAACGCTCCCTTCTTAAAGTTGTGTGCACTTAATCAAATCTTTATAAGGAATAAAGAAGTCGGTTATGGTGTCAATCATCCATGTCTGATCAGTCCACGATGTCAATGGAAATTAACCACTTTCAGACCAGGCCATTTACCTACCTTCCAGAACAAGCCTAATTTTGTGAATCTGACATGTGTCACTGTATGTGGTAATACACTTGGAATGCTTTTTCTTATCCAAGCAATTCTGAGAATGTTTACTCATGATACATTGGGGTACTTCACTGTTTGTACGCCAAAGTCACAAATTAAGGCGCACGGCATCTGTGCACCATAATTTGCGTTTTTTTTTTAGGTTCTCGGCAATTTCCCAAAGTGCAGATAAAGGGGGCATGGCTTAACAGAAGGGGCATGACTTTGCGCCGCCTGCTGCATTTACTATAACTTTCCCCAGAAAGTGGCGGAAGTTATATCTGAAGCCTACGCCTGCCTGTAGCTGGCGTAGACTTCTGTTTTTGGTGCACAGCAAGGCAGGGATGTGCCTCATTTATTAAGAGGCTTCTGCCTCTTAATAAATCAGGTGCATCTCATGCCAATGCAGGGAGATCAAGGCTGTTGGATGGATCCGCCAGCCTTGATATATCTCACCCATTGTACTTCATGTTAATGATAAATTTGTGTCCATATGTTTTGCCTTTATTACATAGAAACATGGTTTATAAGGCTGAAAAAGACATCTGTCCATCCAGTCCAGCTTGTTATCCTGCAAGTTGATCTATTGGAAGCCAATTTTCCTCATTTTAGGGGGAAAAATTATTTCAAGTGTTCCGGAATTTTGGACTGAGAAAATACCGCAGCATGCTGCGGTATTTTCTACGGCCAAATTCCGTAGGAGTCACTGAACTGAAGACACCCTGATGCATACTGAACGGATTGCTCTCCATTCAGAATGCATTAGGATAAAACTGATCAGTTTTTTTCCTGTACTGAGCCCCTAGGATGGAGCACAAGTGTGAAAGTACCCTAAGACAGATAGCGATACCTCATAAAATAGTTATTAATATTCACCATATGTCTACTTTTTGCTAGCATAATTTTGTAATAAATGTAATCGTATATTTTTTTGGGATGTTAAAAGGCTTAGAATTTTAGAAGCAATTTTTAAAATTGTCCAAGAAAATTTCCAAAACCAACTACCGTATTTTAGGAACCATTTCAGTTTTTAAGTCACTTTGAAGAGCTTACATAAGAGAAACCACCAATAAATGACCCCATTTTAGAAACTATACCCCTCAATTTATTCAAAACAGATTTTAGAAATATTATTAACCCTTTGGATGTTCCACAGGAATTAAAGAAAAATGGAGGTGAAATTTAAAAATGTCCTTCCTTTGCAGATTTTCCATTTTAATCCATTTTGTGCCTGTAATACAGCAAGCGTTAACAGCAGAACAGTCCTCAATATTTATTACACTTTGATTTTGCAGGCTACATTAACACCCCATATGTGGCTGTAAAGGAAGAAGCGCCATAAGTCTTTTGGAGGGCACATTTTGCTGGAATGATCTTGACTACATCTAAACTGGAAATCCACAAAAAAATGAAAACATTTTGGAAACTACACCACCCAAGGAATTTTTAAGGTGTGTAGTGAGCACTTTGACCAAACAGGTGAAAATGAAAAATTCCGCACAATTTACTACCCATTTTTTCCTGAATAAGGCCTCATGCACGTGACCGTTGTTGTGGTTCGGACGCGGACCCATTCACTTCAATGGGGCCGCAAAAGATGCGGATAGCACTCCGTGTGCTGTCCGCATCCGTTGCTCCGTTCTGTGCCCCTGCCAAAAAAATAGAACATGTCCTATTCTTGTCCGTTTTGTGGACAAGAATAGGCATTTCTACAATGTGCCGCGTTCCGTTTCACAAATTGCGGAATGGAACGCGGAGCAGCTTCCGTGTTTTACGGATCCGCGAACTATAAATACATATACTGTACTCCATCCACAAACTATGCTTTTTGGGGAAATTTAAATTTGTGCAACATCTAGTCTTCATATTGTGTGGCTTTCTGTGTCAAATACTGTACCACATCTGAAAACTGTGTCTGATGCACAAATCTAAATAATCTGGGTCTAATCTAGTGTCCATAGCGTGTGGCTCTCTGTGTCAAATACTGTACCACATGTGAAAACAGTGTATTTTGGGAAATGTAAATTATTTGTTCAACATCTATTGTGTGTGCATTTCATACATATCACTGACATATACTGTACTTTATCTGCAGACGGTGTATGCTAGTGTGTGACATTATCAGGCTACATGTGTAGGGCTCCTGTGTAAAGTGTGCGCATCCCAAAAACCTGTTAATTTATTGGCGCATACACTCACAAATCCTTCGCTACTCTACGTGTGACATACGTTTAAGCATATATAACATTTAATATTAAAAAGGTGACCAGTAAGGGACGTGCAAGTGGCCTTGATGCTTATGGTGCACAAAGAGTCTGTGGCCCTGGGGGCAATGAAACTGAGTAAAAGAATGTAACTGAGGGCTTTTAGGTGCGCTAACCCTCTAGAACAGTGATGGCGAACCTTTTAGAGACTGAGTGCCGAAACTGCAACCCAAAACCCACTTATTTATCGCAAAGTGCCCACACTTTACCCTGAATACTACAGTCCAATATGGTATATCTTCCATGTTCCTTATCGTTTAGCTATAGCTGTAGAGTGCCAGTTCGTGCCACGTGTCCAGCTTGGACACCTAGTAGTTGTAAGGCGCAGAGGGATCACTGAGGACGCTGACATGGTCTGCTATGTACTCCTTCACGATCTTCCAAATTGTTTCCATCCTTGTGACACTAGGCCGTGCATCAAGGTGAGGGTGCTGGTGGGGTGTCATCAAACTATCCCAGGCCTTGGAGAGTGTTGTCTTGCCTCTGTTGGAACTGCTGTGTGTTCCCCTCATCCCCTCTCCTGGGTTGACCAAGGAACTACGTACACTGCTGCCAGCCTTGTCAGATGGAAAGCAATTTTTCAAGCACCTTTTGGTATTGCACCATTTTGCTCATCCTCTTCACCACAGGAATAAGAGATGAGAAGTTCTCTTTGTAGCAGGGGTCGAGAAAGGTGAACTTAACAACAAGTAATCGCTGTTGTGCAAAATGTGTAGAATGTGAGGGTCATAGGAAAGGCAGCATAACATAAAGTCAGCCATGTGTGTCAGAGTCAACAGAATAGACTTTTCTGTCCTCAGGAGGATGACTGTTAATCTCCTTATCCTCTTCTTCCTCTCCTGCCCATCTATGCTGAACAGATTGAATAAACCTGATATGGTTACTACCCTCTGTAGCAGAGGCAACCGTCTCCTCCTCATCATCATCATCCAATTCACACTGAGAAGATGAACTGAGGGTGGTCTGGCTATCACCCTGTGTAATGTCTTCCCCCTGGTTCCACCTCTTCCACATGTAAAGCGTCCGCCTTCATTATTAGCAGCCAGCGTTTTAGTAGACACAGAAGTGCGATGGTTAGGTTGATAATAGCGGCATTGCCACTCACCATCTGTGTTTATTTCTCAAAGTTGCGTAAAACCTCACAGAGGTCAGACATACAGGACCATGTTGCAGCTGGTATTCCACTACTGCCTTCTGCTGCTCACACTGCCTCTGTGTCCTATGTTATTAACGGACACACACACTTCACAACACACTGGTCTGACACTATGTCAATAGCTGTCAGAGTTCAATAATACAATGCACACACCACAGCACTTCCTATGTGAACTTGGCAGACTATTTGGGCTAACTGGCCATCAGGTATGGGCCAACTGGCAACCTCCTATGTCACTGTGAAAATGCTTAGTGTACAGACAAGGACTAACTACTAAGCTACAACAGAGTGATCAACTGTTATTAAAATCTACAACTGCCCCCCGACATGTTTCACCAGTGACCTGGCTTCTTCAGGGGTATTGCTGCCCAAAAAGATAGTGCACATCTCTGGTTCCTAAAAAATCTTACCAAAAATATACCATAGCTCTCAGAGTGACAACTTTAATTTTAAGCATCTGTAGGCTTACGGCCATTTTACGTTAATTTACAATTAAAAGTGACGTTTTAAATAATATTTGTTTTGGACCTGGGTCAAGATAGATTAAAGCCTTTTTTTAGGCACTGGAGTATACATAGTGATAAAATAAGTGCTAAAAACTGTAAATGCATTAGACAATGTGAAGGATGGTAAAGCACAAGATCTTGATGGGCTTGTTACAGAATAGTATACAAAGTTTGCTAAGACCTACTTATCACATTCTTTTAATCAGATTTTGAATGGAGATCAGTGGCCTTTGAAATGATAAGAGCAGTTCTAATTAAGATGCCAAACTCCTAAGCTAACAGAGAGCAAATCACCATCCAATTTTTCTTTTAAGTAATGATTTAAAAATAATGTCTAAAATATTGGCAAGGAGAATAGATCCTGTACTTTCTGGGCTGATAAACAAGATCATGTAGGCTTTATAACAGTAGGCAAGTTAGAGATGTTTTTTTCTACCTCTTTCCAGGGTGTACTATTTCTCTTTTTAGAGAGCTCCTAGCAGCCATAAGATGTCTTATACACTAGTGAGATGAACGAACCAGTTCGTAATGAACCGGGTTCATATCCAACTTTCCAAAATTTGGCCCGACAGCCGAACTCAAAGCTTTTCAGGTTTGTTGCAGACGAATCCAGTAAAATGGCGTCCAGCGCCATTTTACTGCACATGTCGGAAGGAGAAAGCACTAGGGAGGAAGAAGAATACTCACATGACCCTAAGAGGAAGTGGGGGAAGGGCTTGACCTAATTGTCTCACAGGCAGACAGAAAGCCTTGCAGAACAAGCACAACATTATTCTGTGTTGTGCCATGAATGAGGGTGGATGGGTGGAGCATTGTCTGACAGAAAACCATCTTAGGGAGAGTATACAGTCACAATCAAGCTTCCATTAGAGGTACAGCTTTGTTTGTTTTTTTAATAGAGAGCTAATTTGCATCTCTACCTCTTTGAATTTCAGTATTTAGTAGAAGCTAATAATATCTCTAGATGCTCATAAAGAGTTCAATACACTTTACTAGAAACTGATGAAAAACACGCTCATTAAAGCAACCCTCCAGTCAGCAGCTCAAAAATTATGCGTAGAGAATCTGAGACTACATGTGGGAAGGTACCAGGAGATCAGGTCACAGATGTATAGCGGGGATAGGTTGTGAATGGTCTTGCATGTCATAGTTAGAGTTTTGTATTGGAACCTCTGGACATTGGACAATGGAGAGCAAATGAAAGGATTGGCATAGAGAAGAGTAGTAATGGGGAGAGAGATAGATAAGCCAGGCAGCAGAGTTGATCATAGTTTGGAGGAGTGCGAGAGTGATAGATAGAAAGCCGCAGAGAAGGCACTTTTATAGTATCCCTATTAGCTATAATGTCCCCTATAGGACTTCTAATAGTTACTATCTTATGCTCCCTATAGTACCCATGTAGTTACTGTCTAATACCCCCTATAGTGCCCCAGTGGTCATAATGCCCCTGTAATGCCCCTACAGTGTCCTGGTAGTCAAAATGAATGCCCCCTCATTGTGCCTCCGCTAGTTATAATGCCCCTTATAGTGTCCTAGTAGTTAAAATGTCCCCTTATAGAGGTCCCAATATTTATAGTGCTCCTGCAGTGCCCCTACTAGTCTTAATGCCCCAATCGTACCCTAATAGTTATAATGTTCGCCTGTAGTGCCACAGTAACTTAATTCCCCCCCCTGTAATACCCCCAATAGGTATAATGCCCTCCTACAGTGCTCCAGTAGTAATAAGGCCCTCCTATATTTCCCTCAATTGTTATAATGACCTACTGTAGAGCCCAGTAGTAATAAGGGCCTTCACGCTGTGCCCCGAATAGGTATAATGCCCCAAAGTAATTCCCTAGTAGATATAATCCCCCTGTAGTTCCCCAGTAGGTATAATGCCCTGTAGTTCCACCAGTACTTATATTACTTCCTGTAGTGCCTATAGTAATAAAGCTTCCCATAAAGTGCCCCTAATAGGTATAGTGCCACCTTTTGTCGCCCCCAGTAACTTAGGGGTCCCCTTGTAGTTATAAACCCCCACATAGTGCCTGCAGCAGGCATATAATATAGTGCACCCTGTAGTTATAATGCTCACCCTATATAGTGCCCCAGGAGGTGTTATGCCCAATTTTGTGTCTTCACACTTACACGCGCACAATCTTTCCCCAAGGTCAGCAAAAGAAAAAAAAACAACAAAACACTCACTTGACCTCCCATAGCCTGAAGCCAAATTTGCCATCTTCTGGATTCAGGTTGCCACATTATCGTCATCTGCGGGGATAACATCATCATGCTATTAAAGGTCTCTAATTCCAAAGCTTATACATATTTTCTATGTTATATAGCAATTTATTTTCCTGTGAAATGGTTTAAAGGGGTTTTCCTAGATTTTGATACTGATGACCTATCCTCAGTATAGGTCATCAGTATCTGATCGGTGGGGGTCCGACACCCTGGACCCTCGCCGATCAACTGTTTCAGAAGGCACCGGCACTCACTGCGACCTTCCCGTAGCTTACTAAGTACAGCGCCGTACAGTGTATAGCAGCTGCCTCTGCCCCACTGAAGTGAATTCGGCTGAGCACGATACCAAGCACAGCCGTTATACAATGTACAGCACTGTGCTTGGTGAGCTTCGAGAAGTGCCTGTGCTTTCTCAAAAAGCTGGATCAGCAGGGGTCCCGGGTGTCAGACCCACACCGATCAGATACTGATGACCTATCCTGAGGATAGATCATCAGTATCAAAATCTGTTCATATTTTTTTCAATTTTGTCAGGACTAATAAAATAAAAAATCAGTCTTTCAAAAATATGCCTACTGGTTTACAAGTTTAATCCGGCAGCACACAGCAGTGAGTGATCCAGCAGGCTGTTACCGGCTGGAACAGCCTGCCGGATCTGTTTAAATGCAGGTGTCTCTTCCAGACAATTATGTCTATAGTCCACAGTGGCTGCTGTACAGCATATCTCTAAATGGTGTTAACAAAATAGCTGCCTCCATAATCATGCTCAGGAAATAGAAAAAAAATCTGCAATCAGAAAATAAAAACAAATTAGAAAAAAAGATGTGTCACATTCCCTTTAATTGATTCAGTAAATGTAGTCAAATCTTAAGGGTGCTTTCCATGCTTTAGGGATTGATGACTACTCAAGATGCGTATATATTTTTCTTTCTGTATTGAAATAGGCAACTAAAAACATTCACCACATATAACTACAGAAGTGAAATGAGTATATATTTTTCTTTCTGTACTGAAATAGGCCACTAAACGCTTTCACGACAAATTGCAACAGTGAGGTGTGAATATATTTTTCTTTTTGTACTGACATAGGCCACTAAACGCTTTCACCACAAATAACCAACAGTGAAGTGCATATATATTTTTCTTTTTCTACTGAAATAGGCCACTAAAGGCTTAGACAAGAACAAACTTCTAGAATGACAGAGCTGTATAATGGCTATTTGGATCCCCAAATAATCTTTCCCTGCACTTGTAAATCGCTTTCCTATCAATGTCCCTAGCGCCTTCTGACGTCTCTCCCCGCACTAAGATGCTGTGAAATGATTCCTCTCTATCCTTTCCCTGCACTTATAAATCGTTTTTTCGGAGGGGGGGAGGTTCACAATGAGGTTTTTGCTATTGCTGTCCCTAGCGCCTTCTCATGTCTGTGCCTGCACTCAGAACGCTGGAAAATGTCTGAATCCAAGATTGCCGCCATATTTATAGGGCTGTGACAACATAGGGCTGGCTGGCTGCTGATTGGCTGCATGCATGGCATTATGGGTCATCCCGCCTCCCCAGAGTTCCTTGCCCCATGTCCTCACACGTGTAGCTGCCATTTTAGGAAAAATTGTAATGCGTTACCACGAGGCGTGAGGAAATTCGCATTCGTTGTGAATCAAATTTTTTCTGAAATTCGTAACCAATTCCATTCATCTCTAGTTCCTTGTTAACCATTTCCAGGCCAGGCCATTTAACCCCCCCCCCCCCCTCCCTTCCTGACCTAAGCTAATTTTGAAAATCTGACATGTGTCACTTTATGTGGTAATAACTTTTGAATGCCCTTACTTATCCAATCAATTCTAAGAATGTCTTTCGTGACACATTGTACATCATGTTAATGGTAAATTTGATTCAAGATGTTTTTATTTATTAAAAAACCCAAATTTACAAAAAAATCTACATTTCTCTCAGCTTTTAAGACAGATAGTGATAATGATGGAATCATTTTCGTGATGTTATTTTCAAGCTTTAATAACATTTTCAAAATTAACTTTTTTTAAGGAAGAACTCAGTTCTGAAGTCACTTTAAGGAGCATACACAATAGAAACTACCCATACATTACCCCATTTTAGAAACTACACACCTCAAAACAGATTTTAGAAATGTTGTTAACTCTTTAGGCATTACAGAAAAATGGAGGTAAAATTTAATAATGTCACAATATTTTGCAGATTTTCCATTTTAATTCAGTTTTTTAAATATTTATTACCCTGATTCTGCAGTTTACATAAGCACCCAATATGTGGTTATAAACTGCTGCCATATGCTTTTTGGAGAGCACATTTTAGTGGAATTGTCTTTGGGCACAACGTTGCATTTGAAGAGATCCTAAGGTACCTCTACCTCTTTTTAAGGCTTTTGGGGTAGATTTATCGGATTGGTTGCTATGTGAAAAAAAGCCAGTTTTCCTTTACACAAGTTTTAATAAATCTTTTACTTAAATAAATGTGTTGTATTATTGCGAAATACCACAAATTTTTATCCGGCAGGCGAACCTGAAGCTTTTTAGGTTCACTTCAGACGAATCCATTAAAACGGCCCATAGTGCCATTTTACTGCACATTTTACTGTGCATAAGGGAGGAAGAAGAAGGATGCTCACATCACCCTGAGGGGAAATGTGGAGGGGAGCTCTATTGAATCACATGAAGCTGCATCACCCCATGGGCAGAAAAAGGTGTCCGCCAGCTACCCCAAGAACATTTTCCTCCTCGTCCCAGTATCCCTTGCCGCAGCAAGTCCGCATCCACGGGCAGTACAGTGTCTTTTACATCGTCATCATCATTTTCTGCTTCTCTTGCCCCTCCTTCCCTCAGTTGTCAGGCATTGATGGTGGCCAGGAAATAATTCTGCATGCAGCACGGAGGCTCAATTGATAGCACTGTTTCCTAGCAGCACTTGGGTCCTGGGTTCAAATCTGACCAAGGACAACATCGGCATGTAGTTTGTATGTTCTCCCTGTGTTTGCGTGGGTTTCTTCCGGGTACTCTGGTTTCCTCCCACAACCCAAAGACATACTGATATATACCTTAGATTGTGAGCCCCATTGGGGATGCCAATATTGGTAAAGTGCCAATATTGGGTTCGGGATCCGAACTCGACCCGAACTTCACCCGAACCCGAACCCCATTGAAGTCAATGGTGACCCAAACTTTTGGGCACCTAAATGGCTGGAAAATAGCCCTGGAAAGAGGGCAAAATGTAGGTAAATGCCCTGCAAACATATGTGAATAGGGAAATGACTTAAAATAAAATAAAATACAGAAAAATAATAAATAAACATTTTAAACTTGAGCCCAAGTGAGTGACAGTGGCACCTGTCACCCAGCAAACAGAGGATGTGGCAGCAACAGCACCACATCTGTCATTGTCACCAAGCATCTACACCAAATCCCATGGAAGTGTTCAGCTATCAGCTGTCCATCTACCAAATACTGGAGAGAAAAAGAAATAGAAAGAGGAAGTACCCCCCTACCCATGGCTCTGAATGCCTTATTTCAAACTTCCTGGTCCCTTAAAATGCTGTAATTCTGTCTGGGGGACAGTTTTAAAAACCTTATGGCGGTGGCTATCCCACAGTACGTGTATCCCAGCCGCCGCTACTTTTGCAGGTGAGCCATCCCTTCCCTGCACAACCAAGTGGCGGACAAAATCAAGTGTGCACTGCGCAACGCTATCTGTGGAAACGTCCACATAACCAACAACACAGTGGTTAAATGTAGCTGCTGGCCCAAAGGAGGATAGCATTTTTGCGAATGTCCTTCCGCCCCCGAGGATTGCTGGGCATTTCTCTTTGTGTCCTGTTACCTCCTCATCCTCCTCCTACTCGGCTTCCTCCCCCTCTACCTCCTCCTCATCCACTCAGCGTAACACCTTCACCACCCACAGCAGCACAGCCAGGGGGAAACGACAGCAGGTTGTTTTAAAACTTGTGTGTTTGTGGGACAAACCCTGCACCGCGTAGGAGCTGTGGACAGGCATGGAACAACAGACCTACCATTGGTTGGTGCCACTGAGCCTCCAGCCCGGCCTGGTGTTGTGCGCTAATGGGCGAAATATACTAGCAGGTCTGGGCCTAGCCGGTTTGACACATATCCCCTGCCTGCCACATGTTCTGAATTTGGGGTGCAGAAATTCCTAAACACCAGACAGTAAAAATCAATTCAGTTAATCGAACACACACAAACTATTTACAAATTTTCTTAAAAACATATTAAAATAACTATAATGCAGCTAAACTTACTATATAAACAAACAAAACTATATACACGCCTTATCCTTAACTTAAGGCCAGTGACATCCAAGTGGCTCGAAGGGTGGACTACTACATGCTGCAGTGCCTGCACAACAACCGCCCAGTTACTGCCACATTCTAACTTGGGCTGATTACTGGGTGGCCACCCTGCTGCATCCCCATTACAAGAACAACGTGCCGTCCTTAATTCCCTCACTGGAGTGTAATAGGAAGATGAGCCCGCTAGTAGACATGCTGCTGATGGCAATCACACCTGACACCGAGGACTCAGTGGAAGCACAAGGTGAAGGCAGAGGAGGAGGAGGAAAAATTTGCCAATGCAGCTGGGTCACCAGCAACACCTCAGAAGGCAGGGTCAGCATGGGCAAAATGTGGAAAAGCTTTGTCATCACGCCACAACAACCTGCACCACCAGCAGATCTGGTACATCTTAGCAGGACGCAGCATTTCAGCAACATGGTGGAACAGTACACATACTGACTGATTGGTCTGCCTAGGGGAATAGCTACAGGGGAAGCAGGGGAAGCAACTGCTTTGGGGCTATAACCTAGAAAGGGCCCATGCAGGAGGAGGAGGACAAACAGTATTATACAATGAAATTATATACAGTGACAGTATAGACAGTGTAGAAAGTGAATGGAACAACTGCTAGGCCTGGTCTGAGAGAGCGATCTTTTGTAGCCACAGGCATGGCGCCATGAAAGGAAGGGGTTTGCGCAAAAATTACTGGGGGAGGGGGGCCCCATTAAAAAAACATTTCTGTGGTGCCCAATCATTTCTAGCTACGCCACTGGGTCTGCCCCTTTCAACTTCTGGGTCATCAAATTAGGCACATGTCCTGAGGTTGCCCTTTACGCCTTGGAGGTGCTGGCCTACCCTGCAGCCACTGTATTGTCTGAACGTGTGTTTAGCATGGCTGGTGGCATTATCACAGACAAGAGCAGCCGCCTGTACGCAGACAACATGGGCAAGTTTTTTTTTTATTAAAAAGAACCAGGCATGGATCCCACAGGACTTGGTTGGAACTTTATGCAGAATAGATATGTATACCGGCCTCACCCAACCACTGCTATACTACCGTGCACTTACACTTTGTTTTATTTTTTATATTTTCCCAATGTTCTGGGGACTACAATAATTTTTTAAAAAATAAAAATAAAAAAACAGTTATTTGCGAAGACCTTTGGCTTCACAGCCCAAAAAGGCTTTATTTCATGCAAGAATGTAACTGCCAATAGTAAGTTCCCTGTCAGTTATACAGTGCAGGCGTTTATACCTGGCAAAAATGGTAATATTTCACCCAACAATTTAAAATCTATCCTTTGCAGGACAATATTAAAAATGGCCAGCCACAGCTGGAATGACTAATTTACGGTATTGCTATTTTGGCAATTGAATTTCATGCCAGAACAAAATCTATCCTTTGCCGGACACTATTAAACTTGGCCAGCCACTGCTGGGACACCAGATTTATGGGATTGCTATTATGGCAATTGAGTTTTTAACCCCAGAAAAAAATGTATTCTTTGCAGGACACTACTTAACTTGGCCAGCCACAGCTGAAACCACTGATTTACGGTATTGCTATTTTAGCAATTTAATTTCACCCTAGTACAAAATCTATCCTTTAACGGACACTATTAAACTTGGCCAGCCACAGCTGGGTCACCAGATTTAGGGGATTGCTATTTTGGCAATTGAATTTCACCCCAGAACAAAATCTATCCTTTGCCGGACACTATTAAACTTGGACAGCCACAGGTGAAACCACTGATTTACGGTATTGCTATTTTGGAAATTGAATTTCACCCCATAAAAAAATATATCCTTTGCCAGACACTATTAAACTTGGCCAGCCACAGCTGAAACCACTGATTTACGGTATTGCTATTTTGGCAATTGAATTTCACCCCAGAAAAATATCTATCCTTTGCAGGACACTATTAAACTTGGCCAGCCACTGCTGGGACACCAGATTTAGGGGATTGCTATTTTGGCAATTGAATTTCACCCCAGAACAAAATCTATCCTTTGCCGGACACTATTAAACTTGGCCACCCACTGCTGGGACACCAGATTTAGTGGATTGCCGGACACTATTAAACTTGGCCAGCCAAAGCTGAAACCACTGATTTACGGTATTGCCATTTTGGCATTCGAATTTCACTCCAGAAAAATATCTATCCTTTTCCGGACACTATTAAACTTGGCCAGCCACTGCTAGGACACCAGATCTACGGTATTGCTATTTTGGCAATTGAATTTCACCCCAGAACAAAATCTATCCTTTGCCGGACACTATTAAACTTGGCCAGCCACTGCTGGGACACCAGATTTAGGGTATTGCTATTTTGGCAATAGAATTTCACCCCAGAACAAAATCTATCCGTTGCCGGACACTATTAAACTTAGCCAGCCACAGCTGAGACCACTGATTTACGGTATTCCTATTTTGGCAATTGAAATTAACCCCAGAAAAATATCTATCCTTTGCCGGACACTATTAAACTTTGCCAGCCACAGCGGAAACCACTGATTTTGGGGATTGCTATTTTGGCAATAGAATTTCTTTCACCCCAGAACAAAATCTATCCTTTGCCGGACACTATTTAACTTGGCCAGACACTGCTGGGACACCAGATTTAGTGGATTGCTATTTTTGGCAATTGAATTTCACCCCAGAACAAAATCTATCCGTTGCCGGACACTATTAAACTTGGCCAGCCACAGCTGAAACCACTGATTTTGGGGATTGCTATTTTGGCAATAGAATTTCACCCCAGAACAAAATATATCCTTTTCCAGGCACTATTAAACTTGGCCAGCCACAGCTAAAATCACTGATTTACGGCATTGCTATTCTGGCAATTGAATTTCACCCCAGAACAAAATCTATCCTTTGCCGGACGCTATTTAACTTGGCCAGACACTGCTGGGACACCAGGTTTAGTGGATTGCTATTTTGGCAATTGAATTTCACCCCAGAACAAAATCAATCCGTTGCCGGACACTATTAAACTTGGCCAGCCACTGCTGGGACACCAGATTTAGGGGATTGCTATTTTGGCAATTGAATTTCACCCCAGAACAAAATCTATCCATTGCCGGACACTATTAAACTTGGCCAGCCACAGCTGAGACCACTGATTTACGGTATTGCTATTTTGGCAATTGAATTTCACCTCAGAAAAATATCTATCCTTTCCCGGACACTATTAAACTTGGCCAGATACTGCTGGGACACCAGGTTTGGTGGATTGCTATTGTGGCAATTGAATTTCACCCCAGAACAAAATCTATCCGTTGCCGGACACTATTAAACTTGGCCAGCCACAGCTGACACCACTGATTTAGGGGATTGCCATTTTGGCAGTTGAATTTCACCCCAGAACAAAATCTATCCGTTGCCGGACACTATTAAACTTGGCCAGCCACAGCTGAGACCACTGATTTACGGTATTGCTATTTTGGCAATTGAATTTCACCTCAGAAAAATATCTATCCTTTCCCGGACACTATTAAACTTGGCCAGATACTGCTGGGACACCAGGTTTAGTGGATTGCTATTGTGGCAATTGAATTTCACCCCAGAACAAAATCTATCCTTTGCCGGACACTATTAAACTTGGCCAGCCACAGCTGAAACCACTGATTTACGGTATTGCTATTTTGGCAATTGAATTTCACCCTAGAAAAATATCTATCTTTTGCCGGACACTATTAAACTTGGCCAGGCACTGCTGAGACACCAGATTTAGGGGATTGCTATTTTGGCAATTGAATTTCACCCCAGAACAAAATCTGTCCTTTGCCGGATACTATTCAACTTGGCCAACCACAGCTGAAACCACTGATTTACTGTATTGCTATTTTGGCAATTGAATTTCACCCCATAAAAATAACTATCCTTTGCCAGACAGCAGACAGTATTACACTTGGCTAGCCACAGCTGGAACACCAGATTTAGGGGATTGCTATTATGGCAATTGAATTTCACCCCTCAATAAAATATAGAAATTTCTATCCTGAGTTTCTAGGAGTGACAATAAGCACAGCCAAGCTCCTGATGTAGGATATAGCAAAAAAAAAAAACTAGTATTGATGTATTAATGGACTTGGTGGCAGCTTGTGCTGGTGCACCACAAGACACAAAATGGCCGCCGATCCCCCCCCAAAAAGTGACAGAAAAACGCTCTGTGCAGCCTATAAACCAGTGAGAAATTAACTAGCAGAAGTTGAATGATTCACAGCTGTAGATCGATCACTTCATTAGGTGTTTTTGCTGAGTTTTCTCTGCCTAATCTCGCCCTCACAGCAGCTGCATCCTATCCCTACACTAATCAGAGCAGAGTGACCTGTGGCGCTACGTGACTCCAGCTTAAATAGAGGCTGGGTCACATGCTGCACTTGGCCAATCACAGCCATGCCATTAGTAGGCATGGCTGTAATGGCTTCTTAGGGCAAGAAGTAAAACGCTAGCTGATTGGCTGCTGTGCAGCCCTTCAGAAAGCGGGAAGAAATCGCCGAACAACAGACCCGAACCCGAACTTTTTTGAAAATGTTCGGGTCCGGGTCCATGTCCCGAACACCCCAAAATTCGGTACGAACCTGAACTATACAGTTTGGGTTTGCTGTGGAATATGTCAGTGCTATATAAGGGAGTATGGTAATAATAATAATAATGATAATACTACATGCCCAGCAATCTGCTAAAGCAAAAGCTCAATTTCCACTTAGCCAAGTCACATGGCGAAGAATGTGCACCTCTCCCTGCAATTGTCTGTGTGCGGCAAGATGCAAGCCATGATGGACACCTGGACCAACTGTTATAGGCAGGAACAGTACATGCCTTTCACGACTGATTGGATGCATTTATTTGTGGCAGCAACAAGGCCAGGTTCTTTTGACCCCCCTTCATGAGTGCGTCAGCCTGGCTCCCACACCAGGCACTTATCCGCCTCCTCCACCTCCTCCTCAATGGACCTGCTCCCATCCTCATCTGGATAATGTGGTCAGTAACATGAGGTGAAACATCGTGGCCACACTCGTCATGAACCAGCGGGTGTGAACCCACTGTCCCACATGATCAACCTCCTCTAAGGGCGTTGTCTAAGTAAACCCCTCTTTCTTCGCAGAACCCCTGATGATGGGGATAAACCTTCCCGAGTGGAAAACCAGGTTATTACCTCTTGAGAAGGACTTAAGTCAAACCAGAAGTACCAGAGCAAGCTACCAGGGGTAAAGACATAGTAAGCAGGCCAAGTCATAACCAAGAGCAACAGTGCAGGACAAAAGGCATGAGACATAGGTGAAATCAAACAAGCAATAGGTCAGGGCAGGCACAGGTACAAGTCAGGCAATTGGGTCAGCAACAGGAGAGTTGAGACAAGCAGGCAGGAATCAAACAGGTAGCAGAGTCCAGAAACACAAGCACGGGTCAGGTAAACAGGAACAAGCATAGATAACATCAACCTTAGCAGGACACAAGGAACTTGACCCTCAGTCATCTCGGAAGGGAGCTGAGCCACTTCTATAGGTGCAGGAGGGCACATTGTTACATGTGCTAACCCATTATTAACAGGATGTGACATGCGCTGACCAGAGGCATAGCTAGAAATGACTAGGCCCCTCACCCCATAAAATTCTTTGCAATCCCCTCCTCCCATGCAACCCCCTTTCCCATGGCTATTCACGATCGTTCTCTCAGACAAGGCCTGGAAGCCGCCTAGTACATTTACTGCAGTGTCTCTGTATATAATGTAATTTTATAATAATGTTATAGTTCAGGCCCCAAAGCAGCGGCTTACCCTATAACTACACCCCTGGAGCCGGCCTTTAAGGAAGTGCTACAAGAAACAAGCTGAAAGCATGCTGTGCCCAGGGCTGGAAGGAAACCATGTAGTGGATTCCAGGACGGACGATGCATGCATCGACAGAGCCCAGGGCTGCAGTGGTGAATGGGGAACAACGGCAGCAGATTACCTCCAAACAAAGAACTCGGGAACACAGTGGTAAGCAGGAAAACATCAGAGGACAGCAACCGCTGTTACAGCCCAGTACCTGGGGAAAATAACAAATTCTCCCTGCATAGCCAATGTCATCAACCTAGTCATCCAATGCTTTTTTTAAAAATACACTGGCTTGCACAAGGTGCTAGCCATGTACAGGAGACTGTCCCCACATTTTAGCCATTCTTACATGGTGAGGAATGCTCTCCTGGACTTGCAACGACAGAATGGTCTACCGCTACACCGCTTAAACCACAGCATTTCAACTCTCTGGAATTCAACAATGCACAAGCTAGAACATCTGCATGAACAGTAGAAGCCGTGAACGATTTTGTCATGCACCAGTCTGTGTCAGCAGGAAGCATGTGTTGCTTCGAGGTCAGGCAGTGGCAGCTCATCCGAAATGCATGAACAATCTCATCCACCTCATATTTAACTTAGAACAGACGCTAATGCTCATGCAGCAGGGGACGACGGTGGAAGAAGAACAGCTAACACGTCTTGCCCTCTGCCCTGTAGCTGTTGGGCACCTATAAGGAGAAACTGCCATGGAGGAGGAGGAGCTTTCACTAGAAGAGGAACAGCAGTTGGAGGTAGAGAAGCAAGTGGATGATGATAACGATGGCTCTGGCCACAACACCCATTCGTCTCAGTGGGGAGCAGACCTGGAAAGAACTGGCTCCTCAGGTACTGGCCAGAATGGTGAGCTGTATGCTCACTTGCTTAGGCCCAAACAGGCTTATCATTGACATTAAGCAGTCTAATGATTACTGGTTAGCCATGCTATTAGACCCTCAAAGCAAAATGAGAAATGTTTTTCTCCCACAGAAAGGGAGGGCAAATTATGTTATTACAAGGAAACACTGTGCACTCATCTTGCTGCAGCTTTTGATGAGCAGATGCCTGCAGCGAGCATGTCTGAAAAGGAGACCCTTCTCTGCTCCCTGCAGAGTCACCCACTTCCTGCTACCACAAGCAGCACAATCTCATATCCAGTATCCTGACCCTATGGTTTTTGGCAGGCAGACTGGAACAGTGGCCGAACTGGCTCTCTTTCTTCTTTCTTGGCCAGCCTCTAGTGTCACCTCGGAGAGGGTTTTTAGTGCCACTGGGGTGTGGTGACATCCAATTGGACCAATTTGTCATCCGCTAGTGTCCACAACATCACTTTTGCCAAAATGAACCAAGCTTGGATTGGGAGGATTTTCACACTGACAGTGCCCCATCTTTTCACTGTTACTGTCTGCCTGTCTTCATGCCTGCCATCATGTTCCATATGGCCGCTGCTGCCTCCATCATGCCAATGCCGCCACTATGCCACTGCTGTTTCCTGCCTACCATCATGTTCTGCATGGCTGCTGCCTCCATCATGCTGCTGCCTGCCCACAATTATGTTCTGTACTACTACCAACAACAAAACTAGTAATATTACTACTGCTACTACCATTACTATCACCAGTGGCGTAACTAGCATTCTATGGGCCCCAGTGATGTCTGAATTCAGAAAGGGGGGGCCCACGCCGGCTATATGAGGGCAGTGGGCAGCCAGCAAATAATAACAGGGCAAAATGAATTAAATATATACAGAGAGGGGCAAAAAATAAAATATAGTGAGAGAGGCAGCCACTGACAAAACCTTGGCAATAATAACCATGAGCACCGCCATAGTATGAAGGATTTGCTGACAGTGAAGTGCCCTAGCCTCATATGGCCAGTGGGGCACGGCGGTGCTCATAGTTATTGCCAAGATTTTGTCAGTGGCCCCCTCTCTCACTATATTTTATTTTTTGCCCCTCTCTGTATATATTTAATTCGTTTTGCCCCCTCATTATTTGCTGGTGCTGCTCCCTGCCCTCAAAGCAGCTGCACTTCCTGTTTTTTTTTTCCACTTCCCTGTTTATTTATAGTTTATATACTTTTTTCTATGTATTTCCTTTAGATATCTTCTTTGTTTCTTTCCCTTTTTACTATCTAATCCTTTGTTTCCTCTCTTCCAGACATTATGGAGCGAACCACAAGTGCATACGATGGGGGGAGCCATGATGTCATGGCAACCCTCATGGTATGGCATATGGTGATGTTGGTGCATGTTACTTACCTGTAATTGATTAGTTGAAGCCTTTAGCTCCAGATTATGCACGAGAAGATAATCTCATTGGTTGATCCCCCAATGGCAGATGTTCATCTATAAAAGAAGGGAAAAGTTGTTAGTGGCGCATTCACGTAAGTATTATCATCTGATCCCTCCCTCCCCTTATACTTTATTTATTGTCTCGTTGCTTATTGACGGGGGGTTAAGTCACTCTCTGGGTCTTTGTTCTCCCCATTTGTTCTCCCACAATGTCTGAACACTGTTCATAAATGTTACAAATTCATTGGCCAAAGACACAGACAAAAAAGAAACTGAACAGTACAGCTTGGTGAGTGGATAGACACCAGGAATCTTCCAGAAGTCTTATCCTCAGAATACAAGTAAGAGACACCGTCTGAACATATAAAGGGAAAGATGGCCGGTAGCTCAGTGCTGACGCTTACAGTGGCCAAACTTAACAGTGAGAATTACTAGCTGTGAAAATTTAAACTGTAAACTTTATTTGTTGCTGGCCAGAGATGACTTATCAGATGACCAGAGATCAATTATTAGGAATGGGACAAGAAAAACAGACAGGCAAGGGCCACAATAAGCTTATTAGTGGAGGAAAACTAACTGATCCACATCAGACATAAGAGCGCGGCAAAAGACATGTGAAATGCACTACAGAAATTGCATAAAAGATCAAGCCTGAATTGTAAGTTATTTCTGCTGAGAAAACTACAAAATGAGGTATAATAAAGAAAAATGAAATACTAGAGGTGGTTACACAACTAAGGTTAGACTGTTAAGGTTCAGTTCGGTTCAGGTTCCCTGAATGTTTCAAAAAGTTCGGTTCAGACCCAAACTGGTTTCAGCCAAACCAGATTGGCTCCAATTGCCCTTGAAATTGGTATATAACAAACTCTAGGAAAACAAAATCCAGCATGGTGGGGTCCAAATTAAAACATTGCTTTATTCTTCAAATCCATACTAACGAACATCAATTGTGACGTAAAGTGAACATCCCCGGGCTCGAAACATGTCGGCTTAAACGGCAACAGATGGGGATATTCATTTTACATCACAATTGATGTTTGTTTGTATGGATTTGAAGAATAAAGCAATGTTTTATTTGGACCCCACCGTGCTGGATTTTGTTTTCCTGCGTTCATATGTCAAGCCGGGACTTTTGCTTTTCCGGGCACGATTAAGCAAGCATGGGTGAGCTGGATGCATGGAACTGGTTGTTTGGTTTATAACAAACTCTAGTCTACTAGGAATTTTAAGGAAACCTCATCTCTTTTTTTTAATTTTTTATGAATTTTTGCTTTTTCTACCCACTCCCTATGCTCTTGAACGCAATGGCAGCAACAGTAAATCATGTCTGAGTGACACTGATATATATAGCTATGAGTAAACACATATTTGATGGCATTAACAAACAGAAAGTTTAAAAATACTCTGCACCATGGTACCGCCCATTATTAGTGATAGCAGTAGGGGATTAGCAGCAAGAAGCAGAAGCTAAGGTGGTGGCAGCAACAGCAGCCATACAGTACGTATTAGCAGCAAGGCAACAGCAGCCGTACGGAACATGATGGTAGGCAGGCAGTAGCAATAGCATGAAGGTGGCAGCAGCAGCATGACTAAGGCAGCAGTCATACGGAACATGATAGTAGGCAGACAGCATGATAGTAGGCAAGATGGCAGGCAGACAGCAACAATTGAAAGATGGAACTCTGTCTTCAGGGCCATATCTAGTCATTGGCCTCACACGAAGCAGTATGAAAATCCTCCCTAAGCCAGGCTTGGTATATTTTGACAAAAGTGATGTCTTGGACACTGGCAGAGGACAACTTGGTCCGTTTGGGTTTTACCACGCCCCCTGTGGTGCTGACAACCCTTCTGATATTACACTAGAGGCTCGGCAAGAAAGAGTGTACTGTGCCAGTTTGGGCCACTGTTCCAGTCTGCCTGCCCAGAAATCCATGGATTCAGGGAACAGGGTATGTGCCAGAGACAGGCCAGAGTGTAGGTGGTCCTGAATCTCGGCATTGAGGCAGCATGTCCCTGCTTCCTGATTGGCCCCAACCTGGTGCAGCACATAAATAAACAAATCCATCATGTTGAGGACACTGAGCTGGGCTTCTGCTGCTTGTGCCAGCGGGTGGTGGGTGACTCTGCAGGGGGCGCAGAGGGGCCTTCATTTCAGAAATGCTGGTGGCAGATATCTTTTTGCTGAAAGTTGCAGTAAGATGTGTGCACAGTGTTTCCTGGTAATAATATAATTTGTTCTCCCATTCAGTGGAAGAAAAACATTCCCTCATTTTGCTTTGATAGCGAGGGTCTAAAAGCATGGCTATCCAGTAATCATCATACCACTTGATGTCAATCATATGCCTTTCACTGTGTGAGCAAGCAAGCATACAGGTACTATTCTGGCCAGCGTGTCCTAGGAGCCAGTTCTTTCTGGCTCTGCCCCCCACTGAGATGATGTTCTCGTGGCCGGTTCCATTGTCATCATCATCCACTTGCTTCTCCATCTCTGACTTCTCCTCCTCTTCTAGTGACACATCCTGATCCTCCTCCTCCATGGTAGTTCCTTCTTGTGGGTGCCCAACAGCTGCAGAGTGGGCAACAAGATGTATTAGCTGTTCTGCCATACCACAGCTAATCGAGCAGTGCTAGAGGCTGTTGAGCTTGGCTTGACTTAGCTGAGGTCTGGCACATTTTCAGCCTTACCCACCCACAGTATCAGCGGCATCACCAGATTCCAAAGCAGACATGGCCCGGGCCAGATCTCTGCTCTTTATTGCTGCCACTGCCAACACCACTCTCCTACTCTGATATTCCCTCCTCTTCAGCACCCTGATTCGGCTACCAGGTCCAGGGAAACTGGTGCCCCTATTACCACCAACACAGCTATACATGGGGTCTGCAGCTCCCACCTGAACCTCCTCCCCAGGGCAGTACAAACACTGACTGCTCTCACACAAGTCATCAACAGGGAGACTCTTTTGACTATCTGTCATAGGGTGTGGTGAGGTTTTCTTGTCACTGCACAGGAAAAGGGAAGGCGCCCCACTAGGAAATGGCAGTGAATACGGAGTGGACTCAACTGAAAGCCTTCTCTTCAGCTGCAAGGAGAAGGAACAATGGGAACCCGGTGACCCCTGCTCCATGGCACAGTCTCAGATTTAGAAGTCACCTCTATGTCACGCTGCTACAGCTGAGAGGAGGAGTGAGCCATCCATTCCACAAGCTCATCCTCTTTCTCCTCATTGGTAACGTTGCATCTTTCTGAAGCCATAGACAACTGTGGCCTATTATTACTACTGCTACTACTACTTCTTCTGGCCGGATAGCTGGTCTGGCTATTACCCACATTCTGGATCTGGGTCTTTCATTTGGAACCCTTCCGTATCCCTGACATTTTTGGGCCTAAATGCACAAAGCTACAGAAAGTACAGTGTGGAATGGTTTGCATCTGTTTTTTGGAACTTAATGACAGGAGGATATCATGTCTTGCCCTTTCCACAAACACACTGAGCATACTTCTACTGACAGGTGACTTGATACATATGCTATTTTCCCAAACTACAAAAAATAAAAATTGTGTAGATGAACCTACATGGGCCTAGTATTGAACATTTTCACTCAGAGATATAATCGTACACTAACCTGTATATTGTAAGACACACATACAGTATGTTATTTTCCTACAATCTACTGCCTGGAGGTGACATGAAGTTCGGATTAGTATTTTGAGTGTTTTCACTGAGATTTCAATGCTATATCTATACTCTGGATGGTAAAACACTTGTTTTAAGCTTACTGCCATCCCTACCCCACCGCACAACACACTCACAAACTATTTCTGTTAAAATGGCAAAAATAAAATGATGTCCTTGCAAGTAGCTGCTTTTGATGTTCTGCAGCAGGTGCAGCTGTATAATAAGGCAGTACAGTAACTGCAGCTAGAAGTCGCTGCCAGGAACACTCAGCCTCAGCTCCTCATTTCTCACTTCCTGGCTCACAGCTTTCCCTGCCTTTCCCTAATCTACACAATTCTTCTTCTTTCTAGCCTTTTCATTAAATGTCCCTCACAACAGAATAGAAGCTTGATTGTGGCTGTACACTGTTCCTAAGATTGTTCTGCACATCCCTGCCTGCTCTAGCACTGATAATCCAGGCAATCTGACGGTCTGTGAGCCAATTAGTGCAAACCTCCCCCTCCCCCAATTTCTCTTAGAATCATTTGAGCATCCTTCTTCTTCCTCCCTTGTGTTTTTTGCAAAGTTCGTAATGAACCCAATTAGTTTCACACTGGTTCGCTCATCGTTAACATAAATCATTGGGTTAACAGAGAGCACGGGGAGGATGATCTAAATAGAAAAAAAGTGTTTATCTTGGATTATCTTGGGATATCTAGGGATTACCTTGCACAAGCAAGCAAATGTTTCCTGCACCGATGCATTTGGGACACTCAGTGGATATTATTAACTGAAGCTTAGGTGGGTTCCACTTATATTATATGTTTGCATGGGTAGGATGGTAGATAGAAATGAGGGAAAATATGTAGGGGGTGCAGCACTGTGGATAGCTTTGTGAGTGAGAATAAGCAGTTTAAATTGAATCCTGTACTGTATGGGAAACCAGTGCAATGACTTGCACAGGGCACTGGCATCGGAGTAGCAGTTAGACAGATAGATCAGCCTGGCTGCTGCATTAAGGATACATTGGAGAGGAGAAAGTCTGTTGAGGGGGAAACTATTTATTAATGAGTTTCTGTAATCGAGACAGGAATGGATCAGGTCAACAATGAGTTTGTTATTTCCACAGTAAGAAATGGCCAGATTCTAGAGATGTTTTTGAGGTTATGGCGGTATGAACGAGCAAGAGATTGAATATAGGAGGTGAAAGAAAAGATCAATGCCAAACATTACACCAAAATAGTGGACAGGCTGCCTTGGTGTAATGGTAATGCCCCACACTAAGATGGAGATATCAGATTTAGGTAGGTAAATGGGAGACGTTTTTGAAAGATTCAGTTTTGGATACAGAGAGGACATGATGTTAGAGCCAGTGGACAGATAGTCATTGGTGTTTTGTAGTATAGCACGAGTTGAAGTATATAATTGGGTGTCATTGGCATAAAGATGGTACTGAAAACCAAATCTGATGATAGTCTGTCCAATTGGGGCTGTGTAGAGAGAAAAGGGGAGAGGACATTACCTAGGGTTGAACCCTGAGGAACCCCAACAGCAAGTGAGAGAGGAGGGAAGTAGAGCCAGCAAATAATACTGAATCACTGAAGGAGAGATCAGAGAGAGAGAGGGAGAAAACCAAGAGAGAACAGTGTCCTTAAGGCTAGTAGATTAGAGAACGGTGATGGGGAGATGGTGGGCTACAGTGTCAAATGCTGCAGAGAGATTGAGAATTAGTAGAGATTAGTCAATGTTGCATTTTGCTGTCAGCAGAAGAATTAGCATATGCAAGGTGCATATATACCATTAAGAGGTGATGGTTATACAGGGATAAGGCTGGAAAAATATGTAGAGCAAGCAGAGGTACTAGCAGCATTCAAGATGCATAGATACCATGGAGAGGTGATGGATATACAGGGATAAAACTTGAAAAATATGGTATGTAAAGCAAGCAGCAATACTGGCAGGATTCAAGATGCATACATACAGGTATCTGTATGAAGAGAAGAGAGATGGCAGTTAGATCCATGCCATGTTTAACTGCTAGACAGATGTCAACGATAATTAGTGTTGAGCAAATCGAAGCCAAACTTCAAATCCAAATTTCAGAAAAGATTTGATTCGCCTTGAAGCCGAATTTCCTTGTGCTTCTTGGTAAGGAGTTTATTTTTCCTGAAACGGCAGTAAGAAAAAATGCATACTCACCTCATCAATTTGCTGTTGGAGAGGCCGTCGCGGGTATCTTGATTAAATATACTGCACAACATCTCATACTTCAATGTTCAATCAAGATGGTCGCGACGGCCCCTCCACAATCAAATGCATAAGGTGAGTACATATTTTTTTTAGTTTTTTTTTATCTGATTAACCTCTGAAAGACCTCAATTGTAGCATCAGATGCCGCAATCAGCGATGAACGCGGCATCTGAGGTGTTCAATGACGGGAGGCAGCACGATCTCTCTTCAAAGTCATTATGCCCGCTACATACAAAGGAATGTGCTTCATGATGAAGTAATTCATTATGAATCGAATTTCTTTGTGAAATTAGACAAAACAGCCGAATCTAATTTTTGATAACTTGTAAGATGATGCTATTGTTGTCAATACGTGCAAGAACTTAAAAGGCGGGGGAGGGAAGAGAAAAAGAAAAAAATAATGAGAACATTTAAAAAAGAGATAATGGAAGGAAATAAAAAAAAACTCAAGAGTGTCATATACTGATTTTCAAGTCAATTGGAGCATATTTGATTTGATTCAGACACAAACAAATCCAAGAAACTTGCTAATCTATCTATCTATCTATCTAGATTTTTAACCTAATACATGCTCTGACACTACAGCACTCACACAGGAAAAATCTGAATCACATTATGACCTTTTATTTCAGGAAAATCTTTATAGCAAACAAGAATTTGATGCCTGTAAAAAAAAAAAAAAGTTGTATCCTGGGCTAAAAATAATAGCAGATAATAATTGAGTTCCTTTATAATACCAAGCAGCATTAACAATACCGGCACAAGAAATGATTCATTACTAAGACAGTGTTAAAGTCTTCTGAAAAGAAACTCTCAGAATTTTTTGCTCTACAGCATTCCCTGTGTGACATTATATTTAACATACAAGCCAATGAGGTGTCAACATCTAGGACAGACTCAGCTTCTGGCTTCAGATTAATTGTAGGTGTTCTAGGAGGTCATACACTTTGAAACATTTGTGGCCTATATTTTATTTGTACCAAAAAGAAGCTAACTTTAAAGCATAAGGTTAAGAGCTTATGTTTCTAAAATCATACACTCAACAAAGGTGAGATTGATTAAATTTGGCAAAAAACAAAAAAAATATGAATAGGTTGCTCTAAGTAACTTCAGTGGAACTATTTTACGCCCAAATCAATTAAATAGACACTGGCTTTAATGCATAATTGTACATGCATATTCTACTTAAAAGACACATAAAACCTAACATTTCAAAGGGTTGTGTAATGGCTCAATATTGATGACCTATCTTCTGCATAGGTCATCAATATCTGATCAGCCGGGGTTTAACTTACGACACTGCCACCAATCAGTTGTTTAAAGTGTTCACGGCACTCATGCAGGCACTGCTTCCTCTTCATAATTACCTGAGAGCCGTCTCCTTTGCAGCTGGATTGCAGGGTAATTGTAACTGCAAGTCCCATTAATTTGAATAGGCTGAGCACCTGTACTACACTGTGCTGCCTCTACAATGCAAACAATTTCCAGGTAATTTTTAAGAGAAAACAGTGATCACAAAAACGTTGTGACCCCTTAGAACAACTGATTGGTGGGGTGCCAGGAGTTGGATCCTCTCCGAATTCATATTGATGACACTACTGCTGGGTGATTAAATACGTCGGTGGTAGGGTCTTTACAGACCAGACCAGAGTGGGTGCCATAGCTGCCGGGATAAATGTCTGCCAATCATAGAAAGATGGGCTGAACCTGGTTGTTCAGGCAGTATGACTCTGTTTAATGATTTGCATCAGCGTGGCACAGCACATGAAAAAACTGTTCCATGATCTTGATTAGACTAAACTGGCTGCTGCTGCTGGTGCTGCTGTGGCTTTTACTACTTGTGGTAGTAGAGATGGTGGAAGGTGTGTGATTCAGCAGAAAGCGGAGAGGGGCCCACAGGTCAGACATTCGGGCAGCAGGCGTCTACTTGCCAAAAGCTGCAGAAAGCTGTATACACAGTGTATCCTGGTAATACAACAATTTGGTCTCCCTTTCAGCAACATTCCCCCATTTTTCTTTGATAGCAAGGGTCTAAAAGAATGTATGTTCAGTAATCATCAGACTACTTGATGGTAAGGATATGCCTGTCATTATGTTAGCAAGCAAGCATACAGCTTGCCATGCTCACTGGTGTGCACGAGGACCCAGTTCTTTTCAACTCTGCCCCCCACTGCGATGATTGGTCATCATGGCCAGTGTCATCATCATCATCTTTATCAGCCTCGTTCTCCTGCATTACCAACCTTTCCTCCCCCAGTGGTATCTCCTCGTCCTCCTCTTCCAACATTCCTTGTTGCATCAGCATGAGCACTGCCTGTGCTGCTACTGCCATGAAAAACATTGATACAGTGGGCCCTGAAAGACATATATCCCATAGCAGCTGCTCTAGGTGCCTAGGGTGGTGTGCACTTGCAGCCAAGCAACAATTGCAAGTAGCAGCTTATGTTCTCCACCATGTGGAAGTAAAGAGGCAGGAATGTCTTTTTTTGGAGAAATATTTGTGGCTAGATATTTTCCACTGAGCCTGAGCGCATGCCATCAGTTTATAAATGTTAGCGGAATCCACTAACTGATGCGGCAGTGACTGTATCACTGGTATCTTGGCCATGTGGAAGTTTAGCTTGCATAACATTAGATTGCTGGCTTTATATACTTGTTTTCTGACCGCACATTCCATTATTGATGACTGACGATCATGATGACAAGGAATTAAACTGGTATATTAAGATTGTACAATACATTTAAATAAAATGGTATATTATGGCAGTACAATGTGTTGAATTAAACTGGTATATTAACGCAGTACAATGTGTTGAAATTTTTGTTGCAAAATGTGTTTGATTTTAAACTATAGCAAATTTGCAACTGTTTTTAAAAAAGAAAAAGATGCAGCTGCGCAGCATTTCCTGCAAAATGTATGCTGCTGGAGTGCTGGGAATATGCAATGCTTATGAACCATAGAAGTTTGACTTAAAAAAAATGGCTGGCTGCTTATCTTCATAAAAAAAATATCTTAATGCAGGATTCTTGTTATTGTAGTACAATTAAACAAACTTGCCAGCAGATGCCCTCCCCTCACTATTATACACATAATTCTGACCCTATGCTTTCTGTCTCTGATAAAAGCCTGGCTTTTATGCCTATTAATTCAATTCTATCTAACTAAGTATATCTCTAAACTATACTTGCAACACCCTAATGTGGCTAGCCTGTGTCTGTAAATAGTGTCTGCCAGGACACGTGGCACACTATCTGTCAGCCAATGAGGGTGGCTATGGGCAAGCCTCCAAAGCATCCCAGGGTCATGTGATCCTCAGTCTTCATCCTACCTGCCATATTTTGCTCCCATTTTAACTGTAGAATTACGGGCAACGTTTTGGGCAATTCATTAGAAGCAAATCGCCATAAGTTCGTATTCGCTTGGCAGAAGAATTTTTGCAAAATTTGTAATTTAGAATCGGTTTCTCATCTCTAATTGGTAACCATGGGCACCAGAAAGGTTCTTTTCCATGTAGGCTAAGGTAACATCTGAAGGGAAGTAGCAGTTTCTTATGCCATTAAATAAAGGTGTATGGCATTTCTGAAATATATAGAGAAAGCGAACAATCCCTTTAATGCTTTTGTGATGCTAAAAAGATTGTAATTAATAAAGTGAAAAAGGAGTTGTATAAAAAGAGGGCATTCTTGAAATGGATAGAGTAGCTGACTGTAGATGCCTCCTATTTGTTCCAGTTTAGAAAAGCCTTAGTAATATCCACTCAGGCAGCATTAACGTCCTGTGCTTAAACATCCTGCAACAGCTACATAAAACATCAAGGAGTATCGACCGTCAGGTGGCAATTTATGGGATGTGGAACAATAGTAGGCCCACAATGGTTGAACATTTCACTGCTTGTTACATACCCCTTGTGTTTTGTAATAACACGAATGTAAACATGTCCGTAGTCACCAGTTATCAAAGCAGAGAGGGAATAATTTGTAAGATGAAAGAAGAACAAAGAAGAAACAAAATCAGCTGATGGAAAGGAAAACAAGCCTGGGGGAAAAAAAAACTTAATTGTGCGAACATTATTTTAATACTAGTACTAGTCAACTGGGACACTCTTTAGTATGAACCCAGTGACTCGAAGGATGCCTCATATCCACACACACGCCTGATTAACTGCTCACTCCTCATGCTGCCAAGTGTCAATAGCTCTGCATAATTGGCCCCTTTGGTGCCCGACTGCCTTTGTTAATTTGTGTTTAACAACATATTAATGCCAGTTATTGAATTGCATCAATGCAAAATTATCTTTGACAATCGGGGAATAGGAAATAAAGATCATCGATGGACACAGAAAATATATCCTGTAAATTAAATAACAGATGCAGATTATGCTAGGTCTTTTCTATAGGCAGCTAAAGACTTTATTAAGGTGGATTTAGATAGGACGATTCTGAAGCCAATTGCCGAGAAGGAAGTGTTCCTTCCCGACAGTTGGCTGCTCGTTCAGTGAAGAAGACTGCTGCATTTACATGGAGCAATCTCCTTCATTGTATGAGGACGAGGGATTGCTATTGTGATCCCTCGTCCTGATACAGATTCATGGTTTCTCAACAGCAGATCGCTGTTTAGACCACACGAACTGCTGGACAGAAACTATGATTGGTGGTACCTGCATGAAAGTCAGGATCACCTGATGAACGAGCGCTTCACTCATTTTTTGGTTGATCAGCAGCACATTTAAATGGGCAGATCGTTGAGAACAACCGTTCCCAATAATCTGGGCCATTATTGGCTTGTGTAAATGCAGCTTTATTTCTTGATCAGTTCTCGAGTTTCTTGATCAGCCTATGAAATAGCAGGGGGCAAATTTACAGGCCAAAAATTATACAGCCAAAAATTATAAAATCAGCAAGCATAAGATCTGTCTTCAAAATGGAAAAAAGATCTGCCAAAATGGAACCTAAATCAGATTAAAAGAAATTACACTAAGGGTATGGCCACACAGCGTGGTGGTGATGCGGTCGTGATGCATTTAGGAAACGCATGCGGTCGGTTACCTTATGCATAATCATGCATATAGAGTGAATTTTTTGTTTACCACTGTTGTTTGAACTGTGAACTTTCCTGTGTCTTTAGATTTCGGATTAACTGCAAATAATAACACCTGTGGTAAAGCAAATAAAGCAGTCAGCTAGTCAACCCTATATCTCATGCGGTCTGCAGCTGCAGGCAGCAGTACATGTTTTATGTGCAGTCATTCAGGTGCAGACATCACAATTTTGCAAGTACCAGGTCTGTCTCAGAAACCTATTTTCCCATTGACTTCTATTGGAAAATGAGATGCTGCAGTTCCTAACTGCTACATGACTGCATCAAGACTATGCCATGTGGCCATACTCTAAGTTCCACAAGTCACAAATTTCCCTCTGGAGCTGAAAAAGGCATTTCCATCAGGTAAAACTCATCACCTTCTATACGCAAATGAGCAAGACAAGATAGTAAGTATTCTTGATGGTCATCTGTGTTTTCTTGTTCCCACACAGTAAAAAACCATACTAGAATATCTAGAAGATACATGACAGATTTCACTGTGTGCAAACATGGAGACATAGACTATATCATACAACTGTCAAGAATACCTACTATTTTGTCTAGCTCACCTGTGTATAGAAGGTAGTAGGTTTTACCTGGGGAACTGCCTTTTGTTTGTACCCAAGTGTTGCAGCCTTAGAAGGAATTTTTTCAACTTGCAAGAGTCTGGTATATGTTCCTTGATGTCATAAAAGAGACACACATACCATTCAGGCAGGACTGCATAGAAGCAGTAGCTACACTCATATGACTTTTTTAAAACACCTTTGTGTCTGACATTTTTCCCTATATTTTATTTAACTAAAGAGGGTTTAGACTCAACACCAGAAAACAAATCTAAAACCGATCTGTTCTTGTTTTTGGAAACACACAAAAAAGCATATACAGTACAAGTAACATAAAGCACAGCTCTCACATACATAAATCTGTATACATAAAAGTACACAAAACACAACTGTTAAAGATAGGTAGGATGCGATGGTGCCCACATAACAGGGGAATAAAAGATGAAAGAGATGCTTTTGTTGTTTATGACAGAACAGAGCATGTAGCACACATAAGCTATCATGCCTGATCATTATGGTGAGAAAGGCAAATACATCAAGTGGCCCCACATTAGTCACTGTAAAGTAGTATGTAGAACTTGGATTAGAGTTGACCACTTCTCCAGAAGCTTATATAAATCTTCATAGAAACCTCACATCACTATATTTATCTTTAGCAAACATGATGTACAATATTATTTCTCACAATTCTTTCTAAGGATTTGCAAACAGATTTAGTAGGATAAAAATGCATGTCATAGAACATAGCGCTATCATTTTTAAAGTGAGTATATAAGACTGCAGATGGAATCTAGAAAATATTACTACAGCATGCAGTTCAAGTCTCACCAGAGTATCCCTTGACCTCCGTGACAGTGTTGATCCTTAGACATGGTTCATTTCTCTACAAGAGATGTTGTGGGCACAAATGAGCTCTCTTGTGAATTTCCAAAACTGACCCTTGACATTCTATTTCCCACTATGTAGCAGTACATTGAATTTCCTGTAATACATAATTTATAATGTCCATCTATTCTAAAATAAATAACAGTGATCATTTGCCTACTTGGGTAGCTTTGTTACATATGTATGCTTAACAGGCAGAAAGGCATCTCTGCTAATCTTTCTGTGTGAAAGTAATGCAACTGTCACAATCCAGAGCATGTGAACCCACTGTGCCACGTGTCCTACCACTTCTAAGACTTTCCCGAGGGGAACACAAGGTCGCTACATCTTGAGGACGATTGGCACACGAGGCAGCTGGTCCAGACGGACCAGAATGTACAAGGTAACAGAGGTACAGTTGTAGTCAGCAGGTCGAGTCATAACAAAGAGCAACAGTGCAGGACCGAAGGATGAGATAGAAGCGAAGTCAAACAAGCAATTGGTTAGGGCAGGCGGCACAGGTACAGGTCAGGCTATCCAGGTTGGCAACAGGAGAGTTGAGGCAAGCAGGCAGGGATCGAACAGGTAGAGGAGTCCAGAAACACAAGCATGGGTCAGGTAAACAGGAACACAAGCAAATATAAGAGCAACCTTTACAGGACACAAGGACCTTGATGCTCAGGCACCTGGGAAGGTCAGCACAGTCACATGTGGTCAGCGTAGTCACATGTGCTAACTGATAAATCACAGGAAGTGACACGCGCCAGCCCTTAAGGAATTGCTACAGGGAACAAGCTGAAAGCATGCTGTGCCCAGGGCTGTAAGGAAACAATGAAGTGGATTCCAGGATGGATGATACCTGCAAGGACAGAGCCTAGGACTGCGGCGCTGAATAGAGAAACACCGGCAGCAGATCACCGCCAAACACGGAGCCCGGGACCGCGACAGTGAGCAGGCGAACATGGGCAGACAGCAGCCGCTGTTACAGCAGTGCTCTTTTTTCACAAATTTGGTGAAATTCCAACAAATCTTGCCTGGTTTTCTCATCTGTACTTCAGAGTTTTATGCAAAGTTTATTATAAAACCAATTACCACATTTAATCACAATCTGATAGATTTATTTACATGTTTTTGGTGTCTTCAAAAATCATCATAAGAAATGCTTTGTCCAATGTTTTAGCCCATTGAAGGTCATTTAACAGAAGATAATAGAATTTTTAAACTCATGACGGGTATTTATGGGTAATGAGGCAGAAACAGAATACAAACAGGATTACAAGAGGCATCATTTAATCCTCTAATAGACTTCTAAAGATATAAACACAGATTAAACAAAAAATTTACAAGTGAATTCAAGTGTGACATTTAGATGCTACATATCATTTAAAAAACTCTTCACATAGAGGTTTGACTAGACCTACGGGGCCCCCTACAGCACTATTTACCATTTGCCGTCTCACAAAACTCCATGATACCCTATATAAGAGTTCCAAAAGGCAAATGGTGATACTAGACTGGCAAAGACAGTTAGCATCAGGACATTATTTTTTGTGTTTGATCTTGGGTCTGGTTCATTTTGGGATTTAATTTAGGACTCTTAGGGCCTGATCTGGGGATTGCTTTAGAGGTCTGATGTAAAGTCTGATTTGGGGATCTCCCTTAGCCAATAGGTCTGGAGTCTATTTAAGGGGACTGATTTAGAATCATTTTTTAGAGGTCTATGGTCTGGATTTATTTATGGTTCTTCTCTTGGGTAAATAATGTTCATTAACAAAAGAAGAAAAAACTAGCAGCTTAGAGCTCTTACCAGCCATATGCACATGGCTGTAAGTCAAACATAACACAAAGGAATAAAAAAAACTTACCTCTAATGCAGGGAATGCAAAAGAAAGAATCTGTTTTCTTACCACGATTGTATTATCATACAGTAAGAACACCTGCAAAAAATGGAACAGTATGTGACTAGTGAACTGGTTAGCAAAAATTATTAAAATAGTTGTAAGTAGTTTTCTGAAATGTAACTGAAGCATGCAACAAACATCACTCAATGTTCTTGTAGAAAGCATCAGTATGGAATCTATAATACTATCTATTTCAACAATCTCAGACTTTTAGCTACTTGAAATAATACAATTTGGTACATAACTTATTGGGAAAATGATGCTTCCTGATGTCTTTTGTTTTTGAGACCTCTTAATATTTTTTAGATCCTAACCTCCTACAGGTAGCTTTAGAAATATTTGCAATTAAAACATAAAGACTTAGGGGGAGACTTATCAAGGCATGTGCTTTCTGCTCTGGTCTTGATATCCCCTGCTCTGTCAGAGTCCAGAGGATTTTTTTTTCTCTTTTAGGATAGTTTCCGGTGGGTGAACAGCCTGACAGATCTGTGCTGCCGCTAGTGCACACGTGCCACCAGAGGTCCGCTCCGGCCCCATTGACTATAATGGGGGCGGACCGGAGTTCTGGCGGCAGCACGGCAAACCTGCCGAGAGGCGGCCGGAGTAAAACTACGACATGTCTGGCACAAATGCTGGCCTGTATTGGAATATTTCAGAAACAGCTATCTGAGCCTGCTTGAGGCTCTGGGATATCACTGCAATATAAAGGTTTTTACGTAACGCTGTTACGGGCACAGGAGCACGTGGATCGCATCTCTGCACCGCTCAGATGCCATGGTTAAATCGGACAACAACATCTGAGGGGTAACTCCTACATCTGCCCCAGGCCTCTGCTGTTTGAAACAGCAGAAATCAACCGCTATGGCACCCACTGTACGTGCGAGCGGGTGCCATCTTTAAAGTGCCAACTTTACATACATTTGTTGCCAAGGGGTTAAAGGGAAAAGGTCACTATGAAATGACCTACCTGAGGCTTGCTTTGCCAAGTGGCTGCTTTTATAAGTGGAGTTTAAAGAAACCGGAGTTTAAGAAAAGGAGAAAGAAACAAAGATTCATTAGATCTTCCTTGTATATAGTTGGCTTGATTCTAGCTAGTCTTCCTACTACTGTAAGGGGATCACAGTAAGTAAGAATCTTATCACTGCTCTATAGTGTATCTCTATTTTTTCTCTTTTCCTGCGTAATCCCCATTTAGTATGACTTCCATCATTGACAACGCCGTCCAGTGCACATGTTGTCTGATGTATGCAGTCCTGGAACAGCCGTTTGACGGTGTATATGTTTGTTCAAAATGTGAGCAAATTACCCATTTGGAATCGCACATCGAGTCTCTAAATAGGCAAGTTGCAACACTGAAAGCCACTGACAATTTGGAAAAGAGTTTGCTGCTCACTGAGCAAGCACTCTATGGAGCAGATAAGGGGGAGAGTGACGGTGAGGGGGCTGAGGAGAGTGAGGTAGTTAGCTGGTCAGGGGAATGTCAGCTCCAGTAAGCAGGGGACCAGGAGAGCAGGGCAGGCCAGACAGGTGTTGGTAGTGGGAGACTCCATTATAAGGGGAACAGATAGGGCGATCTGTCACAAAGATCGTGATCGTCGATCAGTGTGCTGTCTTCCCGACACATCGTGGATCGTGTTGACAGATTACTGGGAGGGGCTGCAGAAGCTTCAGCTGTCATGGTCCATATCGGAACCAATAACAAAGTTAGAGGAAGGTGGAGAGTCCTTAAAAATGATTTCAGGGATTTACAGTTGTGTACAAAATTATTTAACCCCCACTGAAATTTAGTGTTTTGGCCAGTTTGACATTGATTTTGATCATTTCAGTCATCTTGTTTACAATTAAATCAAAGAGGCACTTGTAAGTCAGACAAATATAACATAAAATTTATAATGAAATAACCACAAATGTCTTTTCTGTGCTCACATCATTATCAGTTTTATTCAACCCCCAAGTGACATTCAATCTTAGTACTTAGTACAACATCCTTTTCCAGTTATAACAGCTTTTAAACGTGAAGCATAGCTTGACACAAGTGTCTTTGAGTGATCTACGGGTATCTTCGCCCATTCTTCATGGGCAAAAGCCTCCAGTTCAGTCACATTCTTAGGCTTGCGCGCTGCAACTGCTTTCTTTAAGTCCCACCAGAGGTTCTCAATCGGATTTAAGTCTGGTGACTGCGATGGCCACTTCAAAATGTTCCAGCCTTTAATCTGCAACCATGCTCTAGTGGACTTGGAGGTCCAACGTCTCCCAAGCCTCAGGTTTGTGACGGACTGCATCACATTTTCATCCAATATCTCCTGGTACTGAGGAGAATTCATGGTACCTTGCACACACTGAAGCTTCCCTGTACCTGGAGGAGCAAAACAGCCCCAAAGCATGATTGACCCCCCACCATGCTTCACAGTAGGCAAGGTGTTCTTTTCTTCATAGGCCTTGTTCTTCCTCCTCCAAACATAGCGTTGATCCATGGGCCCAAACAGTTCTAATTTTGTTTCATCAGTCCACAGAACACTATCCCAAAACTGTTGTGGTTTGTCCACATGACTCTTGGCATACTGCAGTCGACTCTTCTTATTCTTTGGAGACAGCAAGGGGGTGCGCCTGGGAGTTCTGGCATGGAGGCCTTCATTACGCAGTGTGCGCCTTATTGTCTATGCTGAAACTTCAGTACCCGCATCTGACAAATCTTTTTTCAGTTCCTCAGCAGTCACACGGGGACTTTTCTCCACTTTGCGCTTCAGGTAGCGCACAGCAGTCGAAGTCAGCATCTTCTTTCTGCCACGAACAGGTAGCGTTTCAACAGTGCCCTTTGCCTGTACCATGAGCTACACAAGAAAGGCAGCAGGAGATTAGGGATGTTAACATGTGGCATCAGAACTGGTGTAGGAAGGAGGGGTTCAGGTTCCTGGAGAACTGGGCCGACTTCTCTGTCGGCTACAGGCTCTATCGTAGGGACGGGCTGCACCTCAATGGGGAAGGGGCAGCTGTGTTGGGGAGAAAGATGGCTAGAGGGTTGGAGGAGTGATTAAACTAGGGACTGGGGGGGGGGTAATTACATTATAGGAGAGGAAGATAGTGCAGATAGAGACCAGGGGCGAGGTAGTGTGACTGGGGGAGGAATGGAAGGGGGGACTAGAACAGTTCAGAATGAAAGGTGTAGGGTAAAAAATACACAAACCTCTCAAATGTATGTATACTAATGCCAGAAGCCTGACTAACAAGACTGGTGAACTGGAATCAGTGATGTGTGATATGGTCAGCTATGACTGGGCAGTTAATATAAAAGGTTACAATTTGTTTAGAAAGGATCATCAAAACCAGAGAGGGGGAGGGGTTTGCCTCTATGTGAAGTCCTGTCAAAAGCCTGTCAATTCAAGAATACATTTGTGAGGGACATGAACATGTGGAGTCACTGTGGGTAGAAATACATGAAGGCAAAAACAATAATAAAATACTAATAGGAGTTTATTATAAACCACCTAATCTACCAGAGTCCACAGAAAATCTACTACTAAACGAGATAGACGAGGCGGTAAATCATAATGAAGTCGTTATTATGGGGACTTCAACTACCCAGATATAGACTGGGAAACTGAAAGCTGTACATCCCATAAAGAAAACAGGTTCTTGGCAATAGCCAAAGACAATTTCCTTTCCCAACTGGTTCAGGACCCGACTAGAGGGAAGGCCATACTGGACTTAGTATTAACCAATAGACCTGACAGAACAACAGATGTGCAGGTTTGGGGACACCTAGGAAATAGTGACCATAAAGTAATAACCTTCCAATTATCCTTCAAACGAGAGTTTCTAAAGGGAGGAACAAAAATACCAAACTTCAAAAAAGCCAAATTTAGCCAACTAAGCGAGGCCATAGGCCTAACTAACTGGGACAAAGTCCTCAAAAATAAAAATACAACCACAAAATGGGAGATTTTTAAAAGCATTGTAACATCTGATTGTGAGAGGTACATACCTTATAGTAATAAAAGGCTAAGAAACAATAAGAAACCAATGTGGATAAAGAAAACCGTAAAGAAAGCAATAAATGACAAAAAGCATATAAATTACTAAAACAGGAGGGGAACCAGGAAGCACTGATAAACTATAAGGAAGAAAATAGAATATGTAAAAAAACTAATAAAATTTGACAAACTAGAGACCGAGAGATTAATTGCCAAAGAGAGTAAAACTAACCCTAAAATGTTCTTCAATTATATAAATGGTAAAAAAAAAAAAAATCTGAAGGAGTCAGCCCTCTACATATCAATGAGGGGGGGTTGCAGAGAACAACGAGGATAAAGCAAAACTATTAAATATTTTTTTCTCCACTATATTCACTGAGGAAAATAAACTGATGAAATGCAGAATGTAAAAGTAAATTCCCCATTAAAAGTGCCCTGTTTGACCCAGGAAGAAGTACAACAGCGACTTAAAAAGATTAAAATGGACAAATCGCCAGGACCTGATGGCATACACCCCCGTATCCTAAGGGAATTATAATGATGTCATAGACAGACCTTTATTTCTGATATTTACGGACTCTATACTGACAGGAAATGTTCCACAGGATTGGCGCATAGCAAATGTGGTGCCAATATTCAAAGAGGGTCCAAAAACAGAGCCTGGAAATTATAGGCCGGTAAGTTTAAAATCTTTTGTTGGTAAACTTTTTGAAGGGTTTCTAAGAGATGCTATCTTGGAGTATCTCAATGAAAATAAGCAAATATCACCATATCAGCATGGCTTCATGAGGGATCGGTCATGTGAAATGAATTTAATCAGTTTCAATGAGAAGGTAAGTTCTAGACTTGACAGCGGCGAATCAATGGATGTTGTATATCTGGACTTCTCTAAAGCATTTGACACCGTTCCTCATAAAAGGTTAGTATATAAAATGAGGATGCTCGGACTGAGAGAAAATGTCTGTATGTGGGTAAGTAACTGGCTAAGTGACAGAAAACAGAGGGTGGTTATTAACGGTAGATACTCAGATTGGGTCACTGTAACTAGTGGGGTACCTCAGGGGTCAGTATTGGGCCCTATTCTCTTCAATATATGTATTAATGATCTTGTAGAAGGCCTGCACAGTAAAATATCTATTTTTGCAGATGACACTAAACTGTGTAAAGTAATTAACACTGATGAGGACAGTTTTCTGCTACAGAGGGATCTGGATAGATTGGAGGCTTGGGCAGAAAATGGCAGATGAGGGTTAACACTGACAAATGTAAAGTTATGCAGTTATGTTACCCGTACATACTAAATGGTAAAACACTCGGTAACGCTGACATGTAAAAAGATTTAGGAATTTTAATAAACAGCAAACTAAGCTGTAAAAACCAGTGTCAGGCCGCTACTGCCAAGGCCAATAAGATAATGGATTGCATCAAAAGGGGCATAGATGCCCGTGATGAGAACATAGTCCTACCACTTTACTAAATCACTAGTCAGACCACACATGGAGTTATTTGTACACAGTGGCGTACCGCCAATATAGGCAGGGTACGCCACTGCTATGGGGCCCGAGGCACAGAGGGGCCCGGAGTGCTTGGAAGGCCCCGCCCCCTGCAACTGCGCTCAATGCAGGCTGAGAGGCGGTCTGACCTCCCACTAACTGCGCGCTCCCTAAGACCAGGGCTTTCTTTCAGGCGGAAATGCAGATGCCCGTCCGCCCCAGCCTCACTCCATCCGCCGTCCGCGGCTGTGTCGGCCCCCAGCAGCTGAGCTCCGTCCCTGCGCTGTGCCCTGGTGGCTCCTCTCACACAGCACTATCACGTGGACATGGGGGGCGTGACTTGCGAGTGGCGGCGCCACTCGCACAGGCAGGCAGCTCAGGAGGACAGATGATTTCCCGCCTGTGTCTCTGCCTCAAGTCACCTCAGAGACTCACCCTATCTGGTAGCCTGGTAGGTGGTTTGTTAAAACTTGAAACAAACTTAGGGGGGGGGGATACTTTGGGGATGAGAAGAGTCTCATGGATCTGTGCCATGGGGGAAAGGGGGGTGTAGTGCCAAATGCTAGGTGGTGGTGAAAGAAACTATGGCGGGGGGGTTTAGGGATGAGAATCTGGATCATGGATGGATCTGTGCCATCGGGGGTGTAGTGCCAAATGCTAGGTGGTGGTGAAAGAAACTATGGGGGGTTTAGGGATGAGAATCTGGATCATGGACGGATCTGTGCCATCGGGGGTTGATTGGGGATGAGAATCTGGCTGGATGATGGATTTTTTTTTTTGGGGGGTTATGGAAGGTAGTGCCAAATGCTAGGTGCTGAAAGAAACTATGGGGGGGGATTTGGGGATGAGAATCTGGATGGGAAGAATGGAGAAATGGCAGGTCAGGGCAGGGGTCATGAAAAAGGCATGGTGGAGGGGGGATGGGGTGCCATGGGGGGGCGGCGAAGAAATGTGAAATGGGGGGGGGGGACAAATGTGACATGGAGGGGGAGAAATGTGACATGGAGGTGGAGAAATGTGACATGAGGGGGAGAAATGTGACATTAAGGGGGAGAAATGTGACATGAGGGGCTGATCTGAGGCATTAGGGGTCTGATTGCTGGTCTGACCTAAGTGTAACGAAATTTTTTTTTTCTTATTATCATTGTCTAAAACCTAGGTGCGTCTTATAGGGCGATAAATACGGTCCCCACACCAGCAAAGCAGAGCGAAGATACCAGGACCACACAGAGGAGAAGCCAGCTGCTGCAGACGAGACCAGAGCCAGGTGAGCCGCGCGTGTGATGGGGGGGCGCCAAAATGAAATTCGTTCACACTTTGTTTACTGGGTTATGGATTCTGTTACCACGAACCATAACGCAATTCCATGACGGAATCCATAACGGAATGCCTTTAGAGGAATTCCGTCATAATAGAAGTCTATGGGCTGCATAACGGATCCGTCCGGTTTGCGTTATGCTGGAGTCCTCAGTAGGTCATGTATACATTTTTTAATTTGCAAATGTGGGTGTGGCAGGGAAGGAGCCAGGGCAGGAGGTGGGATGGGCCAGGGTAGTGGGCGGGGTTAGGGGGCCCCAATTCAGATTCTTGCTGCCCAATGATTTCTATGTACGCCCCTGTGTGTACAGTTCTGGGCTCCTGTGAACAAGACAGACATAGCAGAGCTGGAGAGGCTTCAGAGGAGGGCAACTAAAGTAATAACTGGAATAGGGCAACTACAGTACCATGAAAGGTTATCAAAATTAGGGTTATTCACCTTAGAAAAATGATGACTGAGGGGAGATCCAATATCTATGTATAAATATATCAGGGGTCAGTACAGAGATTTCTCCCATTATCTATTTATCCCCAGGACTGTGACGAGGGGACATCCTCTGAGTCTGGAGGAAAGAAGGTTTGTATACAAACATAGAAAAGGATTCTTTACGGTAAGAGCAGTGAGTCTATGGAACTCTCTGCCTGAGGAGGTGGTGATGGTGAGTACAATAAAGGAGTTCAAGAGGGGACTGGATGTATTTCTGGAGTGTAATAATATTACAAGCTATAGCTACTAGAGATGGGTCGTTAGCGTTGAGCGAAAAGTTCGAGCATAGTTCGGGTTCATACCGAATTTTGGGGTGTTCGGGACACGGACCCAGACCCGAACATTTTCAAAAAAGTTCGGGTTCGGGTTCGTTGTTCGGCGATTTCTTCCCGCTTTCTGAAGGGCTGCACAGCAGCCAATCAGCTATTGTTTTAGTTTTTGCCCTAAGAGCCCATCACAGCCATGTCTACTAATGGCATGGCTGTGATTGGCCAAGTGCAGCATGTGACCCAGCCTCTATTTAAACTGGAGTCACGTAGCGCCGCACATCACACTGCTTTGATTAGTGTAGGGAGAGGACGCAGCTGCTGTTAGAGCGAGATTAGGCAGGGAAAAGTCTGCAAAAGCACCTAATGAAGTGATCGATCTACAGCTGTGAATGATTGAACTTCTGCTAGTTACTTGCTCACTGGTTTTTAGGCTGCACAGAGCGTTTTTCTGTCACTTATTTTCTGGGGTTTTGGTGGCCATTTTGTGACTTGTGGTGCACCAGAACAAGCTGCCACCAAGTCCATCAATCCATCAATACTAGTTTTTTTTTTATATATCCTACATCAGGGGCTTGGCTGTGCTAATTGTCACCCCTAGAAACTCAGGATAGCAATTTCTATATTTTATTAAGGGGTTAAATACAATTGCCAAAATACCAATCCCCTAAATCTGGTGTTCCAGCTTTGGCTAGCCAAGTATAATACTGTCTGCTGTTTGGCAAAGGATAGATTATTTTCTGTGGTGAAATTCAATTGTCAAAATAGCAATCCCCTAAATCTGGTGTCCCAGCACTGGCTAGCAAACTATAATAGTGTCCGCCAAAACATATATTTTGTTCTGGGGTGAAATTCAATTGCCAAAATAGCAATCCCCTAAATCTGGTGTCACAGCACTGGCAGACAAACTATAATAGTGTCCGCCAAAACATATATTTTGTTCTGGGGTGAAATTCAATTGCCAAAATAGCAATACCATAAATCAGTGGTTTCAGCTGTGGCTGGCCAAGTTTCATAGTGTCCTGCAAATCATATATTTTGTTCTGGGGTGAAATTCAATTGCCAAAATAGCAATACCCTGAATCTGGTGTTCCAGCTGTTGCAGGCCTAGTTTAAATCTGTCCGTAACAGGGTATATTTTGTTCTGGGGTGAAATTCAATTGCCAAAATAGCAATACCATAAATCTGGTGTCACAGCTGTGGCTGGCAAACTATAATAGTGTCCGCCAAAACATATATTTTGTTCTGGGGTGAAATTCAACTGCCAAAATAGCAATCCCCTAAATCTGGTGTCCCAGCACTGGCTGGCAAACTATAATAGTGTCCGCCAAAACATATATTTTGTTCTGGAGTGGAATTCAATTGCCAAAATAGCAATACCATAGGTCAGTCGTTTCAGCTGTGGCTGGCCAAGTTTTATAGTGTCCTGCAAAGGACATATTTTGTTCTGGGGAGAAATTCAATTGCCAAAATAGCAATACCATAAATCAGTGGTTTCAGCTGTGGCTGGCAAACTATAATAGTGTCCGCCAAAACAGATATTTTGTTCTGGAGTGGAATTCAATTGCCAAAATAGCAATACCATAGGTCAGTCGTTTCAGCTGTGGCTGGCCAAGTTTTATAGTGTCCTGCAAAGGATATATTTTGTTCTGGGGTGAAATTCAATTGCCAAAATAGCAATACCATAAATCAGTGGTTTCAGCTGTGGCTGGCAAACTATAATAGTGTCCGCCAAAACATATATTTTGTTCTGGGGTGAAATTCAATTGCCAAAATAGCAATACCATAAATCAGTGGTTTCAGCTGTGGCTGGCAAACTATAATAGTGTCCGCCAAAACATATATTTTGTTCTGTGGTGAAATTCAATTGCCAAAATAGCAATACCCTGAATCTGGTGTTCCAGCTGTTGCAGGCCTAGTTTAAATCTGTCCATAAAAGGATACCTTTCATCCAGAGCCTAAATACTAGCCCTAAAAGAGATATTCCCCAAAATCAGTGGTTACTGCTGTGCCTGGATTAGTGTAATACGCTACATAAATAATTAGGCAGATAGTGTTAGGTGCCTGTAAAAAAATGGCCTGAATTTAAAATCAATACATTGGACCAAATATTTTTTTTCTTATTGTGGTGCTTAGTGAACGCTAACAATGAGTAAAACGTCTAGTAAGGGACGCGGACGCGGTCGTGGTGGTGTTAGTGTACCCTCTGGTGCTGGGAGAGGACGTGTCCATTTTGCCACAGCCACACGTCCTAGTGAACCAACTACCTCAGGTTCCAGTACCCGCCAGAATTTACAGTGATATTTGGTGGGGCCCAATGTCGTTCTAAGGATGGTAAGGCCGGAGCAGGTACAGGCGCTAGCCAATTCGGTAGCCAACAGTGGATCCAGCACGTTCACAACATTATCTCCCACCCAGTGTTCTGCACAAAACGCACAGGTGGCGCCTGAAAACCAAGCCCATCAGTCTGTCACATCACCCCCATGCATATCAGGGAAACTGTCTGAGCCTCAAGTTATGCAGCAGTCTCTGTTTGAAGACTCTGCTGGCAGGGTTTCCCAAGGGAATCCACCTAGCCCTTCCCCAGTGGTGGAAGACATAGAATGCACTGATGCACAACCACTGATGTTTCCTGATGATGAGGACATGGTAATACCATCTCATCACAGTCCGCACGTCTCTAATGATGACGAAACACAAGTGCCAACTGCTGCGTCTTTCTGCAGTGTGCAGACCGAACAGGCGGTCAGGGAGGAAGACTGTGTGGAAGACGATGCAGGGGACGATGTGGTCCGAGACCCCACATGGAATGAAGGTCGTGCCACTGACTTTCATAGTTCAGAGGAAGAGGCAGTGGTGAGACCGAGCCAACAGCGTAGCAAAAGAGGGAGCAGGGGGCAAAAGCAGAACAGCCGCCTCCAAGAGAGTTCGCTTGCTACTGGCCACCGCCACCAGGGACCGAGCACCCCAAAGGCAGCTTCAAGGAGTTCCCTGGCATGGCACTTCTTTAAACAATGTGGTGACGACAAGAACCGAGTGGTTTGCACGCTGTGCCATCAGAGCCTGAAGCGAGGCATTAACGTTCTGAACCTTAGCACAACCTGCATGACCAGGCATCTACATGCAAAGCATGAACTGCAGTGGAACCTTAAAAGCAAGGAACCTTAAAAGCAATGGAACCTTAAAAGCAAGGAACTCACTCTGGCTCCCCCTGCTCCCTCTTCTGCTGCTGCCTCGGCCTCTTCCTCCACCTCGGGAGGAATGTTGGCACCTGCTGCCCACCAAACAGAGGATGTGCCACCGACACCACCACCTGCGTCACCAAGCATCTCCACCATGTCACACGGCAGCGTTCAGCTCTCCATCTCACAAACCTTGGAGAGAAAGCGTAAATTCCCACCTAGCCACCCTCGAGGCCTGGGCCTGAATGCCAGCATTTCTAAACTACTGGCCTTTGAAATGCTGTCATTCAGGCTGGTGGACACAGACAGCTTCAAACAGCTGATGTCCATGGCTGTCCCACAGTATGTTCTTCCCAGCCGCCACTACTTCTCCAAGACAGCCGTGCCTTCCCTGCACAACCAAGTATCCGATAAAATCAAGTGTGCACTGCGCAACGCCATCTGTGGCAAGGTCCACCTAACCACAGATACGTGGACCAGTAAGCACGGCCAGGGATGCTATATCTCCCTAACTGCACACTGGGTAAATGTAGTGGCGGCTGGGCCCCAGACGGAGAGTTCCTTGGCGCACGTCCTTCCGCCGCCAACGATCGCAGGGCATCATTCTTTGCCTTCTGTAGCCTCCTCCTCCTACTCGGCTTCCCCTCCTCTGCTTCCACCAGCTCATTGAGTCAGCCACACACCTTCACCACCAACTTCAGCACAGCCCGGGGTAAACGTCAGTAGGCCATTCTGAAACTCATAAGTTTGGGGGACAGGCCCCACACCGCGCAGGAGTTGTGGCGGGGTATTGAGCAACAGACCGACGAGTGGTTTCTGCCGGTTTGACGCCCATCCCTTGCCTGGCGCATGTGCTGAATTTGGTGGTGCAGAAGTTAATTCACAACTACCCCGACATGTCAGAGCTGCTGCATAAAGTGCGGGCCATCTGTGAGCGCTTCTGGCGTTCACATCCTGCCGCTGCTCGCCTGTCTGCGCTACAGCGGAACTTCAGCCTTCCCGCTCACCGCCTCATATGCGACGTGCCCACCAGGTGGAACTCCACCTTGCACATGCTGGAGAGACTGTGCGAGCAGCAGTAGGCCATAGTGGAGTTTCAGCTGCAGCATGCACGCGTCAGTCACACTGCGGAACAGCACCACTTCACCACCAATGATTGGGCCTCCATGCGAGACCTGTGTGCCCTGTTGCGCTGTTTTGAGTACTCCACCAACATGGCCAGTGGCGATGACACCGTTATCAGCGTTACAATACCACTTCTATGTCTCCTTTTGAAAACGCTTAGGGCGATGATGGAAGGAGGAGGACGAGGAGTCATTTTTAGCACTTTCAGGCCAGTCTGTTAGAAGTGGCTCAGAGAGAGGTATTTTGCAACAGCAGAGGCCAGGTACAAATGTGGCCAGCCAGGGCCCACTACTGGAGGACGATGAGGATGCGGTGGAGGAGGATGAGGATGAAGCAGGTTCACAGCGGGGTGGTGACAGCGACATTACTTGCGCTATACCGCCTGTATAACGTTTGCACATCCTAAAATTATCAGTGGCACTCAGTGTACTTTTTTCATAGACGCTGCAGACAGCAGCATTATCTGTGTTTCATCTCCTGTTTAACATGTTCGGATCCTGAAAATATCTTTGACATTCTGTGTACTTTATTTGCGCATACACTTACAAAACCTGTGCTACTGTACGTGTGACATACTTGCAAGTATATATACAATTTAATATGTGCAAGGCGAGCAGTAAGGGACAGGGAAGTGGCCGTGCTGCTGATGGTGCAACTGTGCCTACTGACAGAGCACAAAAAACTGTTGGTCGGTTGGATTGCAGCAGATAATGTTTCCAGTTGGTTAAGCATAACAATTATTTTCGTTTTGACGGACAATACTATTTGCAATGCTGGGGCACGGCAATGGGGTCCAACGTGGCCCCGACATATGCAAATATTTATATGTCCTATGTGGAGGAGCATTTCATATATCCATCCGCCCTATTCCGGTTTGTGAGGGGGTGGATGCGATATATTGATGATGTTTTCTTGATTTGGATAGGTACTGATATGGAATTGCAGATTTTTCATGATTCAATCAATTACATTCATCCTTAATTCCTCAATTAAAGTTTATGAGGGTTGAATCATCTCACTCTTTGCAGTTTCTGGATACGTTGGTGTATGTGACGGATCAGGGATTACAGACGGACCTATTTGTGAAATCCACTGACCGAAACACCTTCTGATATATGACAGTGCGCACCCAAAAGGGGTGATCAACTCCCTCCCATACAGCCAACTCTTATGGGTCAAACATATTGTCTCTGATGATACAAGACTGGAGGCACGACTTTTGGACATGGGACAAAAGTTTGGGAATAGTAAATATCCCAAAAGACTAGTGGAACATCACTGCCAGAGAGTCAGGGGTATCTCTCGGGAACATTTACTAAGTCCAAACACCAGGGAGACGCGACCAGCTAGGATTCCCTTTGTATCCACTTTTTCAAAATTGAGCCCACAAATTGCGATGGCCCTTAAACGAAACTGGAGTATTTTAGCACGATCCTTCCCGGGGATTATAGAGTTTCAGACAGCACCCTTGATGTCACAAAGGAGATCTAAGAACCTCGGAGATAAACTTACGGACACAGCACCGCCAAAGGGAACAACAGGCAGTAGATCTAAGAAAGGTTGTTACCCGTGTTACAATTTTTGCAATTGTAACAGCCTATTAAGAGGAGACTCATTTACTCATCCCCACACGGGTAAACAGTATTAGATAAAAGAATTTTACACATGCTCCTCTGAATACGTCATCTACATATTGCAATGCCCTTGTGGCCTGCTATATGTAGGTGAAACGACGCAATCATGTAAACTGATATTTAACCAACATCGCTATACCATCAGGAAACTCTTTGAGAAAAGATCTATCAACCCCGTAGACTGTGAAGGAGACCTTCCGGTCCCTGAGCATTTTTTTAAACAGAGACATAATGTGTCACAGCTCCGTTATAAAATAATAGACGGAATTCCCCCTCTGATGAGAGGAGGAGACCGGGAACGGCTTCTGAAGAAATTGGAGCTTAGATGGATCTATGAATTAGATACCTTGAACCAAAAGGTATGAATCGTGACTTTAAAATTGGGTCCCTGTTCTAAATTTGTCCTTTAGGATTTGATTGTACTATGTATATATCACAGGATACATTGTTTTTAGTTTTCATATTCTCATATGTGTATGTTTCTCGCTTTTTCAGATCGCCCAGTCCCTGTAACTTGGATAAAATCGGCTGGACGCAGTCCTTACCCTTCTTTATTGCTTCCCCTTGATATGGAAGATACCTGTGGGGTTATGAAACAGGTATAGCAATCCTTTAGGATTATAACTGGGACTCCCTGCGGTTGGTAGAGGGAGGTCATTGGAGTACAACAGGTGGATGCTGTTACACTATAGACATAGCCCTTTTTTGGATGTTTTATTGCCTATGTCCTGGCCTGCATGTTTTGGGGTATATAGACGGCGCAGTTTCCACGATATGTGGACACACTTATATAGACCATCCTCTCTTCTGATGTATGAGGGAGTGGTACTATGTGCCTGTCTCATCCCTTATTATGAATGCTATACTAGGTACTGAGGTTGGGATGGGAATCACCATACTCAGACCTAATTCAATGTTTGATTGAGCTAATTGGAGTTTGGCACATCCCTTATGACTTTCTTCATTGAGGAATCAGCGCCTTTACCAACCCTCTGTACCAACGGAGCTTTCAATGGCATCTTTTTCTGCTCGCTTCTCCTGTTATGACTCCCATCATACCGCGGGGGGCCCTGGATAATATTTTGAGACTTGTTCTCTCTGAAATCAGCCTGTCTCATACTTATAACGCTGTGTTCACCTTTGTAAATATGCTTAATTTCCTAATATTTGGACTGCTTCCACCCTACAAGATCCATTATATAGGGACATAAATATTACATGGATGGTTTTGGTTATTTACTTTGATTTTTTTTATATAATCCGATACATCACCTCAGCCCATACATTCTGCATATGGAGTGCCGGCTTTCTAACGTGATAGGGCGGGACCTGGCTGATGCGCTCGATGCGCCCGATCACATGACCAGCATGTGACCAGCACCTGATTGACGTCACTCTGAGTCCCGGAAGTAAAAAGGACATCGGAGTATGCACATTATGCATGAAGATTTACAGTGCGCTCCAATAGTTCTTGTATGTATATACAAATTGGCTGAGGTATATGTTTCTTCTGTCGATTATCCATTATCTAAAATTGATGTAATGGGCGATCTGGTTTATTTTAAACTATGATATTATGTTGCACTATGAATGACATCATGAAGGGGGAGGGGTTGACCTACCCTTCACCCAATTGTTTGTATGCACTGGGTATATATGTTTGCCACTTGTCACACATCTTTATGCTTGATAAAGACTTCAAGTAAGTCGAAACGTCGCTTTTCTGAGGTGGAATAAAGACTTTTTTTACTACAAGACGTTGGGGTGCTGCGATCTTCTTCTAATCTGAATCCAGTCGGTTAAGCACCACCCTGTCTTCCACAAAGTCCAGTCTCAGTAGCTAAGAGTCTGGTCAACAGAATACTCACCCTGATCCTCCTTCCACCCACCATGGAGAGTCTTGGCAAACAAGTGATCACACACTCTGATATTCTTAGGAGCTCTTTTCACCGCCATTCCTTAATTTTGGCCTCTCGCCAAGCCCGCTTGAAGAGGGACATGAGGTGATAGTGTGCCCTGATTCTCAAACTCTTGAGCATCCAAAGTCAGAAGAAGATGACTTAATGGCAATTAGTGTTTCACGAGGTGGATGATGATGATGAGACACAGTTGCCAAAAAGTCAACCGCAATTAGTGTCTCAAGAGGTTTATGATGAGGATGAGACACAGTTACTCAATAACTCAGGTTGCTGTTAAGTCAACAAGTCAGGAGGATGACCAGAGTGAAGAAGTGAAAGAGGAGGTGGTGGACGATGAAGTTACTGACCCAACTTGGGAAGGTGGAAACTCGAGCGAGGACAGCAGTACAGGCGGGGAGGGATCCGCATTACCGCAACAGGCTGGAAGAGGCAGTGGAGTGGCAAAAGGGAGAAGGCGGGCTACACCAAACAGGCCCGCAACTGTTCCCTGGAGCACCCCCTTGCGGAAATCTCCCTTGCCAAGGGGTAGGTGGTCCGCAGTCTGGCGCTTTTTTGAGGAAAGTACGGACGATAAAAGAATTGTCATTTACAAACTGTGCCGTACCAAAATGAGCAGGGGCGTGAACACCAGCAACTTTACCACCACCAGCATGATCTGCCACATGGCAACAAACCCTAATAGGTGGACCAAATGTGGGGTCCACAATCAGTGTCTGCACATCACATCACGGCCTCCTCTTCCCCTGTGTTACGTGCTGGCCTATCCCCTGTCCAAGACGCAGGCTCGGATGCCCTACACCTGGACCTTCGCAAGCACCATCAGCTAGCACATCCACTTCTGTGTCCCAGCGCAGCGTACAGATTTGTATACCCCAGGCCTTTGAACGAAAACGCAAATACCCAGCACTAAATGCGCACCTTTCAAAATTACTGGCCCTGGAAATGTTGCCATTTAGGCTTGTGGACACTGAGGCTTTCTGCAGCCTGATGGCAGTGGCCGTCCTGCATTACTCTGTCCCCAGCTACCAATATTGTTTACGGTGTGCAGTCCCAGCCTTACACCAGCATGTTTCCAACATCACCTGTGCCCTGACCAACACAGTTATTGGGAAAGTCCACTTAACAACTGACACATGGACAAGTGCTTTTGGTCAGGGACGCTACATTTTCCTGACGGCACACTGGGTGAACGTTGTGGAGGCTGGGAGCGAGTCATACCCTTGGATGGCACAAGTGCTACCGACGCCTAGGATTGTGGGCCCTACTTCCATCAGGGTTTCCGCCGCCACCTACATTAGTGGCTGCAACCCACCCCCCCTCCCCTTCTCCTCCTCTGCCTCCTCCTCCACTTCTACCTCTGAATTATCATCTTGCAGCACCAGTCAGCCATTAATCAATAGCTGAAAGCAGCGTAGCACTGCAGTGTAGAAGCGGCAACAGGCCGTGCTTGAACTGATCTGCTAGGGTGACAAACGGCACACTGCTGTGACAGGGGACAAGGGACCAGACTGAGCTGTGGCTCTCACCACTCAAGTTACAACTAGGCTTGGTTATGTCGGATAATGGCCGTAACTTGGTGGCGGCTTTGGAGCTCGGCAAGCTCACACACATACCATGCCTAGCCCACTTGTTCAACCTAGTGGTTCAGTGGTTTCTCAAAACCTACCGCAATTTGCCTGAGCTACTGGTGAAGGTGGGCCACACGTGTGCCCATTTCCTCAAGTCATCATCAGCTTCCGCCGGTGTGGCAACGCTGCAGTAGCGCATGCAATTGCCAGCTCACCGACTGTTGTGCAACGTGAGCACGTGCTGGAACTCCACGTTCCACATGATGGCCAGGCTTTGTGAGCAGCAGAGGGCAGTAGTGGACTACCAGCTGCAACATGGTCATCACCTTTCCAGTCAGCCTCCGCTCTTCACAATCAATGAGTGGGCATTGATGTCTGACCTCTGTGAGGTTTTATGCAACTTTGAGGAATCAACACAGATGGTGAGCAGTGATGCCGCTAATATCAGTGTAACCATCCCACTTCTGTGTCTACTAAAATTATCGCTGCTCACAATGAAGATGGGCCCTTTGCATGGGGAAGTGGTGGAAATGGAGGAAGACAGTACACAGGGTAATAGCTAGACCACCCTCAGTTGGTCTTCTCAGCGCAAATTTGATGATGATGAGGAGGAGGAGCAGGAGACGGTTGCCTCCGCTACAAAGGGTAGTACCAATAGAAGTTTTATTCCATATGTTCAGCGTGGATGAGTAGAAGAGGAGGAAGAGGATGAGAAGATTAAGAGTCATCTTCCGGATGAGGACAGCGAAGTCTTGTCTGTTGGGACTCTGGCACACATGGCTGACTTTATGTTAGGCTGCCTCACACGTGACCCTCTCGTTCTACGCATTTTGCCCAACACCGATTACTAAAACAATAAAATATCCAAGTCTTTATGCCGCTATTGTTATCCGCGCTGCAGATCCACCGAGTGATGTGAGTAAATTCACTTAAAGTCCAAAATCAAACAAAAGTGAACTTCACTGAATCACTATTACGTACCAACTTTATTCCAGGGATTGGGTGTATGAGAGTGGACTCATACCTGGATCTTGATTGTATGGTGTTATCGTGAGGAATCTCCTGATTGAACTTCATTACTGCTGGCAGCTCGATCACCTTTGTTTGACTCAACACCGATTACTGATTGTTCACGCTTCTCGACCCCCGCTACAAAGAGAACTTCTCTTCTCTCATTCCTGTGGTGGAGAGGACGAGCAAAATGGTGCAATACCAGAAGGTCCTTGTGGAAAAATTGCTCCAGAAAATTCCAGCTAATGCAGCTGGCTGCAGAGTACGTAGTTCCTTGGCCAAACGAGGAGGGGAGATGAGGGGAACACACAGCAGTTCCAACAGAGGCAGGGCAACACTCTCGGAGGCCTGGGACAGTTTTATGACACCCCGCCAGCACCCTCAACCTGATGCGCCGCCTAGTGTCACAAGGATGGAAACATTTTGAAAGATAGTGAAGGAGTACGTAGCAGACTGTGTCAGCGTCCTCAGTGATCCCTCTGTGCCTTACAACTAATGGGTGTCCAAGCTGGACACATGGCACAAACTGGGGCTCTACGCCTTGGAAGTGCTGGCCTGCCCCGCCACCAGTGTTTAGTCAGAGTGTGTATTTAGGAGGGCATAATAACTGATAAGCGCATCCGCCTGTCAACTGAAAATAATGTTTTAGATGGTCAGCTCAGCAGCAGGCCCTCACTCCTAATGTTTTATATGGTCAGATCAGCAGCAGGCCCTCGTCCCTAATGTTTTAAAGGGTCACCAGCAGGCTATCAATCATAATTTTAAGGGTGTTTATGATGCCATCCTTTAAGTGTAATAAAGGGTGTATTGTAGTGCCGGTTCCTTGTAATTTTTGGTAGCCTTTTCACTTAGTGCATAGGCTTTATGAGTGTAGGAGTCCCACTACCTGAACAATTGTACCACAATGTGAATGAGGCCCTCCTTTATGTGATGTACAGGTTGTATCGGAGTGCTTCTCTCTTGTAATTTTTGGCAGGACTTGCACTTTATATGCAAGTAAATATACAGGAAAGAATGTTTCCTAACAATTTTTCCTCTAAAAGCAATTTTATCTTCAGTTTTGTGCGTATTATTGTCAGTCTGTAAAAGTGGCGTACTACTCGGACAACATCGTTCCCAGCAGCAACATGGGGGTCCAAGATGCATCCAGACATTGTCCCCATTGTGTTCCCAAACCATTTCAGTGGTGTTACCCTTCATGACCTTTTCATGTGAACCAGACACCCTCCCCTCTTCAGAGCAGGGGGTGCCTGGTTTAATGCTCGCGATCTCTCATTGACTTCCATTGTGCTCAGGTGCTTGGTAGATCACCCAAGCATCACAAGGTGTTCTACTCAAGCACCCGAGCACTTTGGTGCTCGACCAACACTAGTCCATAGTAAGTGTCCTCAAAAATAACTTTGTGATGCATAAGAGGCCCCATGGATATGTATTTCAGCTGGAAGTGTACATTAGCTTCAAGGTCCGAATCCAAAGATGTATTTTCCACACGTACTATTAAATATCAGGAAATTTTAAAATCAACTGTGGCAACATCCTTTAGAGTTAAAACTAATATATAGAAACGTGTATATATAGAAAATATGATCAATACATTTAAATAATATTACACATGATTAGTCAGATGTTGCCATCTGTCAGGCTACATTTTCCAGCGATTCTGCGTGTGAGATGTGGACCACAGGGTATGTGCTTCCCCTGAATAGTCCCGACTCTCAAGTGTTGTAACAACATTTTTTAAGTCTCATCCTAGTGCCCCGGAGTGCCTCTACATTTTTTATTGTTTCTTGCTTGTTGTTGCACGGCATCTGGGATAAGTGTTGGAACTGGGGATCTAGTGTCTTAGAAAATGCTGCTGACTGGGGACTACTGCTGACTACCTATCTCTCCATCTGCAATGTGATTCAACACCACGTTTCAACCAGCTACCTCCGATTGTGTCTTAGAGAAAGCTATTGACCAGTGACGACTGCTAACTACTACTAAATAACATAACAATAAGTCCTTTAAATTGTAACTTCGCCATAAACTGTTCTACTACTCATTCTAATTATCTCCAAACCAAAACAAGAAAAAAAGAGAGTAGCAGAGAAACAGTACAACCATTTGCCCTTAAAATCAATCCTTATTAAATTGTGATAATAAAATACAACAATTTTACCTCATGTATTATGGAAACTGAATGCAAACACGGGATTGAATCCCCCACGCAATATGGCAAGATGTCAACAGGATAGGATATAATTCTGAGCTAAGTTGTCATGTGGGCGGTCCTACTGACAGCCTTGTCTGTGTGAGTGTACATACACAGATAGCTGTCACTCACTGTTTAGTTCTGCCCTCACAACTTTTTAACTCATAAGAAGCAGAGATTTAGATGAATAAAATACATGTTTTACTGATTTATTTTCTCCACAAAACTATATATCAATCTGCTCCCTTTAAATTCAAAAGACCATCTTTGTACAACTTCATGAAGCGTGAGTGAGATTATTTTATTAAATATCATAGATTTATCTGCACTGTAGGAAAGAAGTATTGTCATTATTTGTCATGTATATGTTATTACAAAACAAATCTTTATTTCAGTAGAGGCAGTGTGAGGCTCAGTAACAGAAAGCCCATTGTATTGATAAATGTGGATGCATACAACAATATTAATATACATAATAATCCGCAGTGGAGATATATATTTTGATGAGCTACTGTACATGAGATTATACTGTAATGCGACGTGGGAGAGAAGAGGAACCAGATAACAACGTCTCATCTTCTCTTTCTTGATGGTGTCAAAGGAAACTCTGTAAGACAGCCTTGACCTGGATACCAACAATTTTCTCTGTCCACCCCTAGTACCCCATGAGAACCAAAGGGGTTGACAGCAAAATTTAACCTTTTAATGTATAACTGTGCAAAAGTGGAGCTTTGTATTTAGGTTACTAGTATACCCAGTTCACAGATGTTCCCCAAAGATACCTCATACCTGCTCTATAAGTGGAATAGTTTTGGCAAGCAGTGCTTCAGAATATGTGAAGGTGAATATCAGAAGTCATGTTTACTACAAAATCCTAATTATAATTACCATGTTTGGCTTTTTATATTGTGGGGAGTCGCTCTGGTAGACAGCGGTGCGGGTGCAGTTTAGAGGCAAAACAAGGAGTCCAGATTGTGCAAGGAGTCCAGATTTATTCACACTTGCACACCATAAATGAAAAACAGTCTCTTTGGTGACAGTTCACACACAACGGAAATAACGTGGCAAAACAAAAACAGGCCAACACAGGGTCCAGTCACCTGGGTGGTTTAGGTGCGGGTTCACACCTAGCAGTCGGCCCAGCCGCAGGCGATTCCACCTTCAGGTTGCAGGGAAACACCACCTTGCTGAGCTCCGTCCTCCAGCACAGAGAACCTCACAGTCCTGTTAGCAGGCTCCAGGATAATCACCACCCAGACACAGCTGCTGGCTGTGTTTTATATCCAGCCCAAAACCAGGACTGGACCGTGGGGAGTAGGCACCCACCCTACACTTTACCTACTCCCAGTAAGAGCCGGCCCGGATTAGCTTTGCAGCCAAACTAAGTAACAAAGTCTAGCAGCATAAGCTGCTGCAGACAAAAACCCCGGCTCTCACCTCACCGAGGCCAGCAACCTCGGTGACACGTACCTGCCATCGCATATGATACCTTGCACCCTCTTACACACCCCCTTTGTTCAACCCTGAGGGGGTGAACACACGTGAGGCAGTGGACGCGGGACAGGGCATCTGCGTTGCCCTGCAAGCGGCCTGCCCTGTGTTCCACGGAGAATTTGAAATTTTGAAGCGATAGGAACCACCTGGTGACCCGAGCATTCCTCTCCTTGGCCTGACTCATCCATTTGAGGGGGAATGGTCGGTCACCAGACGGAACCTCCTCCCTAACAGGTAGTAGCGGAGACTTTCGAGTGCCCACTTGATAGCCAGGCACTCCCTCTCCACTATACTATATCTGGACTCGGGCGGGGCTGAGCTTACGGCTCAGGAAGACAACGGGATGTTCTTCCCTGTTGACCTCCTGCGACAGTACTGCACCGAGGCCTACCTCCGAGGCGCCGGTCTGTACGACAAACTCCTTGTTGAAGTCGGGTGTCACCAAAACCGGGGACCCACACAGGGCCGACTTCAACGCGGAGAAAGCCTCCTCCGCCTTCTCACTCCAGCTAACCCTCCCAGACTTTCGCCCCTTCAACAGGTCTGTCAATGGCGCTGCTATTGTGGCAAAGTGGGGCACAAACCTCATGTAGTATCCTACAATCCCCAGGAACGACTTTACCTGCCTGGTGGTGACCGGTCGGGGCCAGTTACGAATGGCCTCTACCTTAGTTACCTGAGGTTTGATGACTCCCGCCCAATAACATATCCCAGATATTTTGTCTCCTCTAACCCTATGGAGCACTTCTTTGGGTTAGCGGTCAGTCCGGCTTTCCTCAGGGCATCCACTACCGCCTGCACCTTGGGTAAATGGCTTTCCCAGTCGGTGCTGTGGATGACTACATCATCTAAGTAGGCCGAGGCGCACCGACGATGTGGTCGCAGCACTATGTCCATTAACCTTGGAAAGTGGCGGGGGCGCCATGCAGGCCAAAGGGTAACACCTTGTAGTGATACAGGCCCTGTGGGTAACAAATGCGGTTTTTTCCTTAGCCGACTCCGTTAAGGGTACCTGCCAGTACCCTTTAGTGAGGTCCAGCACAGAAAAATAACGGGCTTGTCCTAAACTTTCAACAAGCTCGTCTACTCGGGGCATGGGATACGCGACAAACTTGGATACTTCATTTAACTTGCGAAAGTCGTTGCAGAACCACAACGTCCCATCCGGCTTGGGTATTAGGACTATGGGACTGGCCCACTCACTTTTCGACTCCTCAATGACATCGAGCTTCAACATTAACTGCACTTCCTCCGCGATGGCCCGCCGCCGAGCCTCGGGTACCCGGTATGGTTTTAACCGACCTTGGCCTGAGGCTCAGTGACGATGTCATGTCGGATGAGAGACGTGCGGCCAGGGAGGTCCGAGAACACATCCGTGTTCCGACTGAGGAACTCCCTGACTTCCTGAACTTGTTTGGAAGACAGGCTGTCTGCAATTTTTACCGTGGTTACGGCTTCACAGGCCTCGAACTGTGGGGCTGGACCCTTTTCACCTAGAAGCCCTGGCCGGGGCTGTGGTCGTCGGCCGCGTCCCTATCTTTCCACGGCTTAAGTAAATTCACGTGGTACACCTGCTCCGGCTTGCGCCGCCCTGGCTGGTGTACCTTGTAATTCACTTCCCTACCTTCTCGATCACCTCATAGGGGCCCTGCCACCTAGCTAGGAATTTGCTGTCAAGGGTGGGTACCAGAACCAAAACCCGATCTCCCGGATTGAAGTCCCGCACCCGAGCCTGACGGTTGTACACCCTACTCTGGGCTTGTTGCGCTGCCTCCATATGCTCCCGGACCAAGGGCAACACCCTTTCCATCCGTTCCTGCATCTGGGCGACATACTCAATGACACTTTTGTGGGGGACAGGCTGTTGTTCCCATGCTTCCTTGGCGATATCCAACAGGCCCCGAGGGTGTCTGCCATAAAGCAGTTCGAAGGGCGAGAACCCAGTAGAGGCCTGGGGCACCTCTCGCACTGCGAACATGAGATAGGGCAGAAGCAGATCCCAGTCCTTCCCATCTCTAGACACCACCCTCTTTAACATATTTTTTAGAGTTTGGTTAAACCTCTCCACAAGACCGTCTGTTTGCGGATGGTAAACGGACGTCCGTAACTGCTTTATACGCAACAATTTACACAGTTCCCTCATTACTTTGGACATAAAAGGGGTCCCTTGGTCTGTCAGAACCTCTTTTGGCAGGCCCACACGTGAAAACATCTCCATTAACTCTTTGGCAATGAGCTTAGCTGAGGTATGTCGCAGAGGCACCGCCTCCGGATACCGAGTGGCATAGTCGAGAACTACCAGAATGTGTTGGTGGCCCCTGGCAGACTTTGGTACAGGCCCAATTAAATCCATAGCGATTCGCTCAAACGGTACTTCAATGATTGGCAGAGGTACCAGAGGACTACGGAAATGTGGCTGGGGGCTAGTTATCTGACAGGTCGGACAGGACTTACAATAATTCTCTACCTCCTTGAACATACTGGGCCAATAAAATCGCTGCAGTATGCGGTCCTGGGTTTTCTGCCACCCCAGGTGTCCCCAAGAACATGTTGGTGGGCAAGCTCCATGACAAGCTTGCGATACGCTGTGGGCACCACCAACTGTTCAACAGGTTCGCCTCGGATTTGGTTCACCCGATACAACATATCCTGCAGAACAATAAATCGTGGGAACATTAATTCAGCCCCTGGTTTCTGGGGTTTACCATCAATTTCCAGCACATTCTCCCAGGCCCTGGTTAGGGTTTGGTCCCGGTGTTGTGCGGTCCCAAAATTTTCCCCGGAGACATTGAGGTCTGCCAACTCAGGTCCCGGTGGCAAGTCCTCCGTGTCTCCCACCATTACACTCAGTGGGGTTGTCTCCCTCTACCGCTGGAGCAGTGGTCACCCCTACCGCCGGCCCTTCAGACTCGGGCTCCCAGGGTTCTGGCCTTCCAGTGGTATCAGGCCACTCCACTAGGGTCACCCCTGTCTCGGGTCCCTCAGATACCTTTATTACCGGCCACAGCGCCGGAAAACCGGGAAGTCCCTCCCAAGTATCAGTTCGTGTGGGAGTTTAGTAGCGACAGCCACCTCGTGGGTCCACCTACCAGCCGCGGTGGACAAAGTCACTAGTGCAGTGGGGTAGTCTTTCAGGTCTCCATGGATGCACAGGACCTCGACTTTACGGCCAGTATACTCCGCAGGCCGTACAAGGGCAGCCCTTACCAGGGAGACTAAACTCCCGGAGTCCAGCAGAGCCACCGCCAGAGAGTCTCCCACCTCTACCTGACACAGGTGGTTATGGTCCTGCACCTCACGGGTGCCAGTTGCGCACAGCTTCCGTGCATACAGGGAGTGACGACCCTCGTAGTTCATATCCATCGGCTCATCCCGATGCGGACAGTCGGCCCTGATGTGGCCTGGCTCCTGACACCTCCAGCATACCACGGGAGGCGGACTCGCAGGGGGTATATTCCGTGCAGGCCGCTCTGTCGCCGGACGTCGGAACTGGGGCAGAGGCCTCCAGGGTTTGACTGACCCCTTCCCGCAAGAGTCCCCTGCAGGTTTCTGGTGGCCTCGTAGCGCTCCACCAGGTCGACCATCTCCAGGGCATTGGTGGGCGATACCTGGCCGATCCAGTGCTGGAGGGGATAAGGCAGGGCCCTCCAAAAGATGTCCGCCAACAGTCGATCCAGCATGGCAGTGGGACTTAGTAGATCGGGCTGCAGCCACTTTTGCAGCCTGTGCAGCAGATCGTAGTACTGCGGCCTAGCGGGTTCAGTCGCTTTAAAGTCCCACTGGTGGACTCTTTGGGCGCGGACCAGCACGTTCACGCCCAGTCTGGCGAGGATCTCTCCTTTCACGGTGTCATAATCTGCCGCTTGGTCGTCCGACAAGTCGAAAAACACCTGCTGGGGTCCGGAAGCCAGGAAAGGAGCGACCACCTCAGCCCACTGGTCACGGGGTAACTTTTCCCTCACGGCGACCTTCTCAAAAACCGCCAGGTACGCCTCAACGTTGTCTGCGGGGTCATTTTTGGGATCGCCGCACGGACCGCTTCCGGGCATCATGGACGTGGTGGGACGCTCCTGCCGCCTGTAACGCCATCACATGTTGTAGCAGTAGCTGGTTAGTCTCCCGCTGCTGCACGTTAGCCTCTATGAGAGCCTTCACCGCAGCCTCCATGTTGCCAGAAACTCCTGCTTGCAGCTTTGCTGGCTTAATATATTCCATGCACTTTAGAAAAACAAAACTTCGGCGTTCACGCCAGCCTCACTGCGCATGCCCGCATCCGACACCAAATGTGGGAGTCGCTCTGGTAGACAGCGGTGCGGGTGCAGTTTAGAGGCAAAACAAGGAGTCCAGATTGTGCAACAAACAGTGTTTTATTCACACTTGCACACCATAAATGAAAAACAGTCTCTTTGGTGACAGTTCACACACAACGGAAATAACGTGGCAAAACAAAAACAGGCCAACACAGGGTCCAGTCACCTGGGTGGTTTAGGTGCGGGTTCACACCTAGCAGTCGGCCCAGCCGCAGGCGATTCCACCTTCAGGTTGCAGGGAAACACCACCTTGCTGAGCTCCGTCCTCCAGCACAGAGAACCTCACAGTCCTGTTAGCAGGCTCCAGGATAATCACCACCCAGACACAGCTGCTGGCTGTGTTTTATATCCAGCCCAAAACCAGGACTGGACCGTGGGGAGTAGGCACCCACCCTACACTTTACCTACTCCCAGTAAGAGCCGGCCCGGATTAGCTTTGCAGCCAAACTAAGTAACAAAGTCTAGCAGCATAAGCTGCTGCAGACAAAAACCCCGGCTCTCACCTCACCGAGGCCAGCAACCTCGGTGACACGTACCTGCCATCGCATATGATACCTTGCACCCTCTTACAATATTATTTATGTGATGAATTCAGTTCTGTTTGCTCTTGAAGAACAATGCTAGAACATGTCTCAAACCTCATGTGCAAAGTGACCATACGTTTGTTTGGATATAACATCCAGTGTCGCTACTCACATTCTCAATTACTCAAGTAGATTGTGTCGTTAACACACATGGGCACTGCATATTTATACCATTCACTATTGCTATCCCTTTTATGGTGAAAATTAGCTTTTCGTTATGTGCGACCATTATTTAGTTGCTCTAATTGCAATCAGAACTTTCCTACTAGTTAGCATCTAAAGCCCCTACGCAGAAATATGGAGAGTTATCATTCCCTTGGTGATAAAAAGATGCACATGTGACTTTTTAAAAAATTGTCGCAACTCCCCTTTTTCGTCATCCTCACCACTTTTCTAAACCGGAGAGTGGCAGGGGCGTTAAAGGGGATGTGGCCAGACACAGCAACGAATTTCTCTTCATTTACGCCAGTTTTCTGGCATCAATGAAGACAGAAATATACAGCAGCTGTCGTAGACTTCTGGTCAGACACACAGACTGCAGGAGGATGCGCCCAATTTATGACGAGAAAATAAATTATGAGAAGAAGAGGACCGGCACTTGCTTATAGGTATGCATGATCATTAGAGAACAAGAAACAGGGAATGGAAACAACTGCAGTAAATAATAACATGATCACATAACAAAAATTAAGCATCGCAAATGGATAGTATAAAGGATGCAGATGAAGCAAATAATGTTATGAACGTGGGATGGTTAATGACAACTGTGGGTAAACAATTATAATGCATAGAAGAGGATGCGGACAAAGCAATACGTGCAGGTAACACTAAGTGAGTAGCATATCAAACATAATGGAGGGTACAACATCTAGTAAGGGATACCAGCCATGTAGAAATGTATAGACATGGTCAGGTAGAATATAGATGTAGGTTTTAAGTAGTTTTCTATAAAGAAAAAAAGGAAAGCATTAGAGGCATTATAATGTATGGTATCATAAAAAGCTGCTGATCTCATAGTCACCATTCAATCCCTTTGGTTCCAGGGTTTGCAATCTGTGTATCCAATAGGCTTCCCTTCTTTTAATTATTTTAATTCTATCACCGCCCCTTCTTGGAGGTAATATTTGCTCAATAATTTGGAAACGGAGCTATGATACATTATTTATGACGACATTTATCAAAGTGGAAGGGTATTGGGAGTAGCAGGTTCTTTTTCCTAATGGTGGATTTGTGCTTACAGAATCTGTCTTTCATCCGAGCGAATGTTTCACCAACGTATACAAGTCCACATGGATATTTTAGGACGTACACCACAAAATTGCTGTTATGGGTAAAGAAGCCATTAATGGGAAATTTTTCTATCGTATTTAGGTGGGTAAAATATTCTCCCTTAATTACACTAGAGCAGTGTATGCATTATAGGCACATGAAGGTGCCTTTTCTAAGAGTAGACCAGTGTTTCTACTGCCGATATCTGCTTTAATTATAGTATCCCTTATGTTCTTAGATTTCTTGTGACAAATCATAAGGAGATTTTGAAACTCATCTGTATCGGAATATGCCTCTTTCAAGATGTCCAAGTGTTTATGTATAATGGATCTACATTTATTGAACCAGGGGTGGTATTTAACTATGAAGGGGATGTGCGTTTTTTTTTTCGTGATGTAACAATGGACTTATTGTCTAATTTGGCCCTTTCTTTAATAAAGAGTCTGGATACCCTCCTGCTTTAAATTTGTTTATCTTACAGCACTGTCAGAGACTATCCTGTCTACACGTTGGAACTGTGAGTAAGGTAAGGATTTCTTGACTGTAGGGGGGTCATTACTTGTGAAATATAAAAGAATGTTCCTGTCTGTTTTGTTGATATGTATATCAGTTTGTATTTGACCACTATCACCCTTAATGACCCATGTGTCAAGGAAATTGATTCTGTGTTCATCAAAATGCATAGTGAATTGAAGTTCACTCCAAATGGAATTCAGATAGTCAGCGAATTTTTGGGTGGTTCGAATGTCACACCGCCACACACAGAAAATATCGTCGCGGTGACTAACAAGACTGGTGAACTGGAATTAGTGATGTGTGAGGAGGACTATCACATAGTGGGAATAACTGAGACATGGCTGGATGATAGCTATGACTGGGCAGTTAATATAAAAGGTTACAATCTGTTTAGAAAAGATTTTCAAAACCGGAGAGGTGGAGGGGTCTGCCTCTATGTGAAGTCGTGTCTAAATCCTGTAATTCGAGAATACATCTCTGAGGGACATGAACATGTGGAGTCACTGTGGGTAGAAATACATGGAGCAAAAAACAATAATAAAATACTAATAGGAGTGTATTATAAACCACCTAATATACCAGAGTCCACAGAAAATCTATTACTAAACGAGATAGACGAGGCAGCAAATCATAATGAAGTGGTTATTATGGGGGACTTCAACTACCCAGATATAGACTGGGAAACTTAAAGCTATAAATCCCAAAAAGGAAACAGGTTCTTGGCAATAGCCAAAGACAATTTCCTTTCCCAACTGTTTCAGGACCCCACTAGAGGGACGGCCATACTGGACTTAGTATTAACCAATAGACCTGATAGAACAACAGATGTGCAGGTTGGGGGACACCTAGGAAATAGTGACCATAAAGTTATAACCTTCCAATTATCCTTCAAACGAGAGTTTCTAAATGGAGGAACAAAAATACCAAACTTCAAAAAAGCAAAATTTAGCCAACTAAGCGAGGCCATAGGCCTAACTAACTGGGACAAAGTCCTCAAAAATAAAAATACAACCATAAAATGGGAGATTTTTAAAAGCATTGTAACATCTAATTGTGAGTGGTACATACCTTATAGCAATAAAAGGCTAAGGAACAATAGGAAACCAATGTGGATAAATGGAACCGTAAAGAAAGCAATAAATGACAAAAAGAAAGCATATAAATCACTAAAACAGGAGGGGAGCCAGGAAGCACTGATAAACTATAAGGAAAAAAATAGAATATGTAAAAAACTAATAAAATTTGCCAAACTAGAGACCAAGAGATTAATTGCCAAGGACAGTAAAACTAACCCTAAAATGTTCTTCAATTATATAAACTAGGGATGTCCCGATACCATTTTTTTAAGACCGAGTACGAGTACCGATACTTTTATTTAAGTACTCGCCGATACCAATTACCGATACCTCATATAAACAGCGCCGCAGTTACTGATAGCAATGAAAAAAATTAAAGCTGGAATTTGGTTGCTATGAATAACTGCTTTTCTTTTCCTTTGTACAAGTGTTAATAAATTAATAAATGGTAATATAATAGTGTTTTCAAACCAATGTGCCTCCAGGGGGATCTGTTTTTGGGGGATCTGTGGAGGACACACTGTTGTGGAGGATCTGTGGATGTCACCGTTATGGGGGGGATCTGTGGATGGCGCACTGTTATGGGGGGATCTGTGGATGACGCACTGTTATGGGGATCTGTGGATAACACAGTGTTATGGGGGATCTGTGGATGACGCACTGTTATGGGGGATCTGTGGATGACGCACTGTTATGGGGATCTGTGGATGATGCACTGTTATGGGGGATCTGTGGATGGCACCGTTATGGGGGGACCTGTGGACGTCACCGTTATGGGGGGACCTGTGGGCGTCACCGTTATGGGGGACCTGTGGACGTCACCGTTATGGGGGACCTGTGGATGTCACCGTTATGGGGGACCTGTGGACGTCACCGTTATGGGGGACCTGTGGACATCACCGTTATGGGGGAGGGGGACCTGTGGACATCACTGTTATGGGGGGAGCCTGTGGACATTACTGTTATGGGGGAACCTGTGGACATTACTGTTATGGGGGAACCTGTGGACATCACTGTTATGGGGGTGGGGGACCTGTGGACATCACTGTTATGGGGGGACCTGTGGACATTACTGTTATGGGGGGAACCTGTGGACATCACTGTTATGGGGGGACCTGTGGACATCACTGTTATGGGGGACCTGTGGACATTACTGTTATGGGGGGAACCTGTGGACATCACTGTTATGGGGGGGACCTGTGGACATCACTGTTATGGGGGGACCTGTGGACATCACTGTTATGGGGGGATCTGTGGATGAGGCTGTAATGGGGGGATCTGTGGATGACACTGTTAGGGGCTATGTGGATGACACATATATAGCATCTTATGCTATATACATGTCATCCACAGATCCCCCATTAGTGTCGGGGCCGGTGCAGCTTGACTCATACACCGGCCCGCAGCTGCTATATTGTGTTTCATTAACCCTAACTTACTGTGCCCGTGATTACTAACTATTAATGCGCAGTCCCTCCATGCTCCTGCCCCGCGCCTTCTGTAATCATAAAGTGGGCGGAGCGGGCAGGCGGGACATGAGGCGCATGGAGGAACTGAGAGTTCAAGCTGCCCGATTCCTCCATGCGCTTCATGTCCTGCCTGCCCGCTCCGCCCACTTTATGATTACAGAAGGCGCGCGGGGCAGGAGCATGGAGGGACTGCGCATTAATAGTTAGTAATCACGGGCACAGTAAGTTAGGGTTAATGAAACACAATATAGCCGCTGCCGAACCGGAACTTCCGGTATCGGCAGTGGTATCGGCGGCATTTTTACGAGTACTAGTATCGGTATCGGGACATCCCTAATATAAATAGTAAAAAATATAAATCTGAAGGAGTCAGCCCTCTACATAGCAATGAGGGGGTGTTGCAGAGAACAACGAGGATAAAGCAAAACTATTAAATATTTTTTTTCTCCACTATATTCACTGAGGAAAATAAACTGTCAGATGAAATGCAGAATCTAAAAGTAAATTCCCCATTAAAAGTGCCCTGTCTGACCCAGGAAGAAGTACAACAGCAACTTAAAAGGATTAAAATAGACAAATCACCAGGACCGGATGGCATACACCCCCGTATCCTAAGGGAATTAAGTGATGTCATAGCCAGACCTTTATTTCTGATATTTACAGACTCTATACTGACAGGGAATGTTCCACAGGATTGGCGCATAGCAAATGTGGTGCCAATATTCAAAAAGGGTCCAAAAACAGAGCCTGGAAATTATAGGCCGGTAAGTTTAACATCTATTGTTGGTAAACTGTTTGAAGGGTTTCTAAGAGATGCTATTTTGGAGTATCTCAATGAAAATAAGCAAATAACGCCATATCAGCATGGCTTCATGGGGATCGGTCATGCCAAACGAATTTAATCAGCTTCTATGAGGAGGTAAGTTCTAGACTTGACAGCGGCGAATCAATGGATGTCATATATCTGGACTTCTCCAAAGCATTTGACACCGTACCTCATAAAAGGTTAGTATATAAAATGAGGATGCTCGGACTGGGAGAAAATATCTGTATGTGGGTAAGTAACTGGCTAAGTGACATAAAACAGAGGGTGGTTATTAACGGTAGATACTCAGATTGGGTCACTGTAACTAGTGGGGTACCTCAGGGGTCAGTAATGGGCCCTATTCTCTTCAATATATTTATTAATGATCTTGTAGAAGGCCTGCACAGTAAAATATCTATTTTTGCAGATGACACGTAAAGTAATTAACACTGAAGAGGACAGTTTTCTGCTACAGAGGGATCTGGATAGATTGGAGGCTTGGGCAGAAAAATGGCAGATGAGGTTTAACACTGACAAATGTAAAGTTATGCACATGGGAAGGAACAATGCAAGTCACCCGTACATATTAAATGGTAAAACACTCGGTAACACTGACATAGAAAAGGATCTAGGAATTTTAATAAACAGCAAATTAAGCTGCAAAAACCAGTGTCAGGCAGCTACTGCCAAGGCCAATAAGATAATGGGTTGCATCAAAGGGCATAGATGCCCGTGATGAGAACATAGTCCTACCACTTTACAAATCACTAGTCAGACCACACATGGAGTACAGTGTACAGTTCTGGGCTCCTGTGAACAAGACAGACATAGCAGAGCTGGAGAGGGTTCAAAGGAGGGCAACTAAAGTAATAACTGGAATGAGGGATCTACAGTACCCTGAAAGGTTATCAAAATTAGGGTTATTCACTTTAGAAAAAAGACGACTGAGGAGAGATCTAATAACTATGTATAAATATATCAGGGGTCAGTACAGAGATCTGTCCCATCATCTATTTATCCCCAGGACTGTGACTGTGATGAGGGGACATCCTCTGAGTCTGGAGGAAAGAAGGTTTGTACACAAACATAGAAAAGGATTCTTCACTGTAAGAGCAGTGAGACTATGGAACTCTCTGCCTGAGGAGGTGGTGATGGTGAGTACAATAAAGGAATTCTGCCTTCCTCTGGATCAACTTGTAGGAAACAGGCCGAACTGGATGGACAAATGTCTTTTTTCGGTCTTATATACTGTGTTACTATGTTACTATGATAAAGCGACCCCATATAATACAGTACTGTGTAAACAGTAGATTTTGGTAAATGAATTTTCAAAACAGTCCATATATAAATTTGCGTAAGGCGCTGCTGAAAAAAAAGTGTCTTGGAATAAAAAAAAATTTATGCAAAATGATTTAAAGAAGCTGTATAAAAAACTCTTTTTCAGTACTGTTTTAAGGGGAAGATGTGAGTATCCATTTAACCGCATATACACCCTTTTCATGCTCAGTTGAGGTATAGAGGCTGCATATGTCAAGGGTTACTAACAAATCATCACTTTGTAGTGAGAGGTTTTTGATTTCTCTGAAGAAAGTGGTTAGTATCAAGCAGGAAGGATGGTGTACATTTGGTCAATGGAGTGAGGACATTTTCTAAAAGAATGGCTGGTGGGGATAAGATGGAGTCCGTGGAGGCCACTATACGGTGTCCCGGAGGATTAGTGATCGATTTGTGGATCCGCAACACACCTTGCCACCAGCCCTATAGAGATGCCTATAGAGGTATAGAGGCTACAGATGTTAAGGGTTACCAACAAATCCTCACTCCACATCCTCTTCTATGAATTATCATTGTTTACCCACAGTTCTCATTAACCATCCCACATTTATACCATTATTTGTGTCATCTGCATCCTTTATACTATTCATTTGCAATGCTTAATTATTGTTATATGATCATGTTATTATTTACTGCAGTTGTTTCTCTTCGCTGTTTCCCGTTTTTTAATGATCATGGTTGTTTACACAGTTTCCTTGACTACCTGACATCATGCCCTGTGACGTCAGATCTGGTGGGTTATTTAAATTTCGGCTGCTCTTTGTATATTTACCTGTTTAATAAAGACTTAAGTGTGAGTCAAGACGCATCAACTCTTCTGATGCAGCAATAAATCTACAAATATTGCATACCTACAAGTGAGTGCCGGGCCTCTTCTTCTCATATTTGCAAGTGGGACGCCGACCGCAGATACGTGCACCACACCTCAGAACGGAGTGCCGACTGTGTTATTATATAGCTACGTTTGGCTTGACAGCACGAGCACCCACTGCACCATCTACAAATTCCTTTGACTACAGTGAAGAGAGGGCACGAGAGGGCACGAGAGGAACGGTGCGGACCCAGTCATTTTGAATGGGGACATGATGGATGTGGAGAGCACACACTGTGCTCTCCGCATCTGCGGAGCCCGCCGCCGATCTTCAATAATATAGAGCATGTCTTATTCTTGCCCGCAATTGCGGACAAGTATCAAGTATAGGCATCTCTATAGGGCTGATGGCAAGGTGTGTTGTGGATCCACAAATCGATCACTAATTCCCCGGGACGCCCTATAGTGGCCTCCACGGACTCCATCTTATCCCCACCAGCCATTCTTTTAGAAAAGGTCCTCACTCCATTGACCAAATGTACACCATCCTTCCTGCTTGATACTAACCACTTTCTCAGAGAAATCAAAAACCTCTCACTACAAAGTGATGATTTGTTAGTAACCCTTGACATATGCAGCCTCTATACCTCAACTGAGCATGAAAAGGGTGTATATGCGGTTAAATGGATACTCACATCTTCCCCTTACAACAGTACTGAAAAAGAGTTTTTTATACAGCTTCTTGAAATCATTTTTCACGAAAATTATTTTTTATTCCAAGACACTTTTTTTTCAGCAGTGCCGTGGGACCTCGATGGGTTTGAATGCCGCACCGCCTTACGCAAATTCATATATGGCCTGGCTTGAAAAATCATTTACCAAAATCCACTATTTACACAGTACTGTATCATAGGGCGCCGCTTTATCGACGATATTTTCTGTGTGTGGCAGTGTGACATTCGAACCCTCCAAAAATTCGCTGACTATCTGAATTCCATTTGGAGTGAACTTCAATTCACTACGCATTGTGATAAACACAGAATCGATTTCCATGACACATGGGTCAATAAGGGTGATAGTGGTCAAATACAAACTGATATACATATCAACAAAACAGACAGGAACAGTCTTTTATATTTTACAAGTAATCACCCCCCTACAGTCAAGAAATCCTTACCTTACTCACAGTTCCAACATGTAGACAGGATAGTCTCTGACAGTGCTGTAAGAGAAACAAGAATCAATGACATTACAAACAAATTTAAAGCAGGAGGGTATCCAGACTCATTATTAAAAAAAGAAAGGGCCAAACAAGACAATAAGTCCATTGTTACATCACCAAAAAAAAAAACGCACATCCCCTTCATAGTTAAATACCACCCCTGGATCAATAAATGTAGATCCATTATACATAAACACTGGGGCATCTTGAAAGAGGCATATCCCGATACAGATGAGTTTCAAAATCTCCCTATGATTTGTTACAAGAAATCTAACAACATTAGGGATACTATAATTAAAGCAGACATAGGCAGTAGAAACACTGGTCTACGTCAGACCGTGCTATCTACTCCTAGAAAAGGCACCTTCCCGTGCCTATAATGCATACGCTGCTCTAGTGTAATTAAGGGAGAATATTTTACCAATCTACATACGGGAGAAAAATTTCCTATTAAAGGCTTCATTACCTGTAACAGCAATTTTTTGGTGTACATCCTAAAATATCCGTGTGGACTTGTATATGTTGGTGAAACATCCGCTCGGATAAAAGACAGATTCTGTAAGCACACATCCACCATTAGGAAAAAGAACCTGCTACTCCCAATACCCTTCCACTCTGATAAATGTCGTCATAATGTATCACAGCTCTGTTTCCAAATTATTGAGCAAACTTTACTTCCAAGAAGGGGCGGTGATAGAATTAAAATACTTAAAATAAGGGAACCCTATTGGATACACAGATTGCAAACCCTGGAACCACATCGTGACTATCGGGATCATGACTATGAGATCAGCAGCTTTTTATGATACCATACATTATAATGCCTCTAATTTCCTTTTTATCTCTATAGAAAACTACTTGAAACCTACATCTATAGCAGTGATGGTGAACATTTTAGAGACTGAGTGCCCAGACTGCAACCCAAAACCCATTTATTTATCGCAAAGTGCCAACATGGTAATTAAACCTGAATACTACAGTACAGTATAGTATATCCTCCATGTACTATAATATCCTGCCTGCATTCAGTGCGCTGCTTGTACTGTTCATAGTTAGTGTTGAGAGCGAATATTCAAATAGCGAATTTTTATCGTGAATATCGCAACTTTGATAGTTCGCGAATATAGCTGTATATATTCGCTATTTCGAATATTCGTTTAGTTTTTTTTAGCTGTTAATCCTTGTTGCTCTCTGGTTGTCTTTGCACTTCCCAAAAGCTGTTCTTACCTGTCCGGAGGATTCCTGGCTTCCTGCCCCCTCCAGTTAATGCACGTTGCCGCTTCTGCCGACTTCCCGTGTGCATGGAGTGTCCCCATCCCAATGGGAACGCCTCCATGCTAAAATGTACTGTCGGATGTGAGAATCACGATCTCACAAATTTGATTAAGTTGTAATCGTAATGCGATTAATATAACCTGAATTATTTGCATTGTGATATTTGTTATATTCTAGCAATACAACCATTAGGAACTTAGCTCTAAGATCAATTCGCAATGCGAGTATATGTTCTCTTCGCGAATGAAACTTAGAGCTGAGTTGCTAATGGTTGCATTGCTAGAATATAACGAAGATTAAGAATATAGTGCTATATTCGTGAATTCGTGATATTCGTCATCTACGTTATATTCTAGCAATAACACCATTAGGAATTGACTCTAAGCTCATTTCGCAATGCGATTATATGTTCGCTTCGCGAATAAAACTTAGAGCTGAGTTCCTAATGGTTGTGTTGCTAGAATATAACGAAGATTGAGAATATAGTGCTATATTCATGATATTCGTTATATTCTAGCAATACAGCCATTAGGAACCCAGATTTAAGTTGAATTTGCAATGCGAGTATATGTTCGCATTGCAAATTAAACTTAGAGCTGAGTTCCTAATGGTTGTACTGCTAGAATATAATGAAGATTGAGAATATAGTGCTATATTAGTGATATTCGTTATCTTCGTCAATTCTAGCAATACAAGCTACAACCATTAGGAACTCAGCTCTAAGTTTAATTTGCGATGCGAATATAAATACGCGTGACATTCACAATATATAGAATAATGACGAATTTTCGATTTCGACGAATATATGACGAATATTCAATCGAATATTTGCAAAATATGACAAAATGGAATATGGCACCTCTAGCTCATCACTATTCATAGTGAGCCCTGCACTGATGAGTGGCAGAAAAAGTCTAAGGCATATTGGTACACTATAGAAATTTTCCACTGTGCGGGTGCCCACAGAAAGGGCTCTGAGTGCCGCCTATGGCACCCGTGCCATAGGTTCGCCATCACTGATCTATAGTCTACCTGACCATGTCTATACATCTCCACATGGCCTATATCCCTTACTAGATGTTACATGCAGGTATTGCTTTGTCCGCATCCTCTTCTATGCATTATAATTGTTTACCCACAGTTCTCAATAACCAGCCCACGTTCATAACTTTATTTGCTTTATCTGCATCCTTTATACTATTCATTTGCAATGCTTAATTATTGTTATGTGATCATGTTATTATTTACTGCAGTTGTTTCTCTTCGCTGTTTCCCGTTCTCTAATGATCATGTTTGTTTACACTGTTTCCTTGATTACCTGACGTCATGCCCTGTGACTTCAGATCTGGCAGGTTATTTAATCTTCCGCTGCTCTTTGTACATTTACCTGTTTGATAAAGACTCTAGTGTGCGTCGAAACGTGTCAACTCTTCTGATGTGGCAAAAAATCTACAAATATTGCATACCTACAAGCGAGTGCCTCTCTTCCTCTTCTCATATTTGCAAGCGCTATGCCGACCGTAGACACATGCACCGCACTTCAGAACCGAGTGCCGACTGTGTTATTATATAGAGAAAATAAATTATGCGCATCCTCCGACAACGCAAGGGGATATCAAGACAAGTGCAGAAAGCCATGGTTAGAGAAAACAAACAAGCCCTGTATAGCCTGAATCTACAGTCGTGTGTTACTACCTCCCTTTTGTCACCTATCTTACCTGGTGTAGGTAATCGAAAATTTGATTCGGCAAGAAATTATTCAACAAGAAATTCGGATACGTTATGAAGTACTTCGCCATGAATCACATTTCATTGTATGGTTGCCTCATCCATTTGATCATGGAGAGGCTGTCACAGCCATCTTGATTGAAGAAAACGCACCAAATGTGGCGTGTGCTGAGGTGATGACATCACCACGTCATCACACTGCCAAGGCGCACGTCGTCACGCGTCAGTGCACAGAAAATTTGGCACTTTTTCTTCCATCAAGATGGCTGCAACAGTCTCTCCACGATCAAAGAGTTTGGTTTATTTACCACCATTTCAGGAAAAACTGATTAGTTACCACTAAGCACCAAGAAATTCGGATTTGTGGCGAATCGAATTTTTCCTGAAATTCGTATCAAATTCTACTTCATTAACTTCAATTCGCTCAATGCTAGTTATCAACAAGGACAGGAAGGTGCAAAAAATTAACACATGACTACAAGCTAAGACTACACACAGAGTTTATTTGTGCATAGACATGCAAAGAAGATATAGACACAAAACATTAGGACAGTTTCATTCGAGACCAGGGCTGTGCAAAGATCTCATCGTGCCCCATGACTAAACTTAGTACGGGTTCCCCTGCTACACCCAGTTTCTGAGTCAATCGCTCCCAGACCATGAAAAACACAAAGTGAAACTCCCTAGATTTCTAATGAATTAACGTTTTTTTTTGTTTTGTTTTGTTTTTTTATTAAGCAGGAGAAATTCTAATTGAAAACAAATTGTAATAAAAAACACACCCAATTTATCTAACTTTTATGTGGAAAAAGTGGAACAGATGCTTCAAAAATATGGGAATCAGTCTAAACAGCCTATTTTCTTATGGATTTATAACTACCATATGTACATTGATAAATCTCATTCTTCCCTTATAATAAATATATATATATATATATATATATATATATATATATATAGCCTTCTACATACAGCCCAGTCCAGGTGCTGTGTCCGAGCTCATTGCAAGGGGACGCAGGTGAGAGCTGCTTTTTCTCTTCATGTTCTATATTATGTACACTGTCTAAATTCACCACTAGGGGCAGCTCAGTACATAGAAATTAATACAATTACCAAGGAAACTGTAATAATCTCTTTGCACTGAGCTCCCCCTAGTGGTGACTGCATAAAAATGCAGTGTTTTCATGTCTGAAAGAGGAAAAGCACTTCACTGCCAGCTCCCCCCTCCTGGAGGACCCTTGGCAGTCACATAGTCTACCTCCATTAAAGATAGGACACTGATCAAGACAATTTGCTGCCATTGTTACGTTTTATTTTAGATGTATGGTGTTGCAGCAATAAAAAGTGGTTGCAAAAGTGTGCTTAGCACAGTATCAAAATGGCTGTAACACAAAGGGAAAACCTACTGTAGCATAGAATATTTATTTTAGTGCAATTTTATGAAGCAAAAATATACAATTTAAAAATCTGATTTTTGCTTTTTGAATATTTTTCCACAATGACTCATAAAGGACAAAATACTAATAAAAGGGTACAATGATGAAACCTTGTGTATCAATACATCTGTTAAGTAAACTTTTGTTTTTCTTTTGCAGACTTGCAGCAACAAAAGAGTTAATAAAAGAAAGCAGCCAGGGCATGGGGAGGAGAGTCGTGTGGAAATTTTAGCAGGTGCACTAGATATTTCACAAAAATAAAGTGGCACATGGATTGAAAATGACCAAGGAATAAATAAGGTTGGCCCTGTGCACATTACACTCTGCTTTTAGCTCTCCTGGTCATAAATCTCTTGAAACAGAAATTATACCTACCTATTTCCTGAAAAGAAGGATGGATCACTACAGTGAGGCCGAGTCAACATCAATTTATCTGCATAAGTCTTTGTCAGCCCAGATGACAGGCTTTATCAGCATAGATAAAGCATGTTTGATTTTGCCATTAACTTGAACAGCTTGTTTTTTACAATGCTAAGGCCAGGAGAACCTCAGCTCACAGATCTTTTCCTGGGTCAGTTTTGACAACATATCAGTAGATAAAACACTGCAATTCTTTCTACACAAGCAAAGAACATAATGAATAGAAGTAAAGTGCCAGAGTTCAGAGCCTGCTAATGCAGTAACATACAGAGAAAATATACTGCCGTTAAGAAGGCATCACAAAAAAGGTACTGTTACTCACCCATGCAATTTCTTAGACTGCCTGTTTGGTAATTTTAGGTTATATTACATTTCCCATTTTAAAATTTTGACTACAAAATATCATGGAGAATAAGTTTTGCTTTGAGCAAAAAAACAAATACAATAATACAAAAAGGTGCTACAAAATCTCTATATCACTGTACCTAAGCATCCTGGCTGTTAATTATAGAAGGGAGTTATAGTAGAAAAAGGTCAAAGAAGAATGCAGTAAGAACTTTAAAGAGGTGATGTGGCTAAAATAGAGAAAACACAGATGAGCAAGAATCACTTGATGCGATACCAAGAGCGGTCCATGTTGAAATGGCGGTGGCAATAGTATAGTAAGGGGGAGAAAACAGTACATGAGAAAAAATGGTTATGCAGACAAATTTATTGTCTATATGGGCTCCAGATAATAGATTGGTATTCATTACTGCAAAATGTAGGCCTAGGGCAAAAACAACCAAATATGTGAATCACTTAATAATGGTGTTTTCCAGGTTAAAGGGTTTGTCCCATTAAAACAACATCTCTATCCGCATGTCTGATCAGTGGGGGTCCGACCACTGGGGTCCTGGGCTCCTCCATTTACATAGTTTTTTTATGTATATATACATTTTTTATAAGGAATAATATTTCCATACAGGATAAAAAAATTAAAATAACCATCCCCCTCCCCTTTTTGTGAGGAGTCTCCCTCCAGGTCCAGAACATATTTAAATGATCGACCTCAGGTGTATCACACCTTGGACAGTTGGAAGTGTTTCTCAAGCCCCATTTATTAAGCCAATAAGGTGATATAAACGTAACTAAAAATAACAAAACCAAGATAAGTTAGAAATATTTAATTAACTGACCAGATTCCAATAAAGAAAAAATATTATCATATGGCGACGTCTTCACCAAAGTTGTACAAAGTGGACTTTTCTCCCATTGATGGTACAACAATAACTGTGATGCCATAAAGTAGCCTTTAAAATAGGGAAGATTTAGTCCTCCCTGTTCCATCGGCTTATAAAAATACTCCAATTTATGCCTTACTCGCTTTTTCCCCCAGAGTAAATCATTAATGATTCTCTCAATCAGTTTAAAAAAACTTATCTTCGATCCATACTGGGGATAAGTTCCTGAGGATATACAATAATTGTGGCAAAATCACCATCTTCACCAAAGATATTCTATTGGCTCTAGATAACAGAAGTTGGAGCCAAATCTTTATTTTCTATCTCAATTTGGTTATTAATGGGACCGAGTTCAACTGTAGGAAATCTTGAATCTTAGCAGAAATAGTGATACCCAGATATTCAAATGAATCAGAGATCTGCAAATTACTAAAAAACTCCTCAGTAAAGGTTTGTGATCTATCCAGGGGCATAAGAATAGTTTTAGACCAATATATGATATATAATATTATGATATCAAAACACGAAACCCCCCCGATGGAATTAACAACTCGAATAACCCTTAGAAGTGTGGAATTGGTATTTTGTACATGAAATAAAACATCATCGGCATATAGGGAGATACGATCTTCTACTCCCAATGTCCCAAAACCTTCAATCATAGGGTCTTGCCTAACTCTAATCGCGAGGGGCTCAATATAAATATCGAATAATAATGGGTATAGTTTACACATCCTTGACGGGTACCCCTCCCCAAAGAAATACAGCTGGTAAGCATCTTATTAATATTCAGCCTCACCCTAGAGCAGGGATAGGCAACCTTTGGCACTCCAGCTGTTGTGAAACTACAACTCCCAGCATGGATACTTGCTCTGCTCTTCTAAGAATTCACATAAAAATGAATATCGCATGCTGGGAATTGTAGTTTCACAACAGCTGGAGTGCCGAAGGTTGCCTACCCCCCTGCCCTAGAGGATTTATACAGAAGCTTGACCATTTTTATAAACTTACTTCCAAATCCCATCTTCTCCAAGACCTTCCAGAGGAATCTCCACTCCACCTTATCAAAGGTCTTAGAAGCATCCAAAGACAGGATGGAGCGAGATACACCCCAGAGGACCGAATATTGGTAAAAATGCGGTGTAAATTATAATTTGTACCCTTGTTAGGAATAAACCCATTTTGGTCAGGGTGTTTAATATATGAAATGACCTAGTAGTAAATATTCTTGAAATTGGCCTATATGAGCCCATATCTAAGGGATCTTTGCCTTTTTTCAATATTACCACTACTACTGCCTCTGTCATTGTTTCCGGAAGACTACCCTCCTCTATTGCCTCAATAAATACCTTCAGAAGATGGGGAGAGACCACCTCCCTATATTTACAATAGAATTCATATGGGAGTCCATCGGATCCCAGAGAGGAAGTTCCCGCACAGGCCTTCAAAGCAGCCTCTAGCTCTTGCAAGGAGAGGTTCGCATCTAGGGATTCTCTTTGGAAATCTGCAAGGCCTGCAAGAGAGATAGAGTCCAAACATAAATCAATCATTTCATCTGAGACACTTTTTTCTGGTTTATATAATTCCAAAAAGTATTTCACAATTGCCGCTTTGATAGATTCCTGATTTTGAATAATTGTGCCTTCAGGAGAGCAAATGCCAACTATCTCTTGTTTGGGGTCCTGATTTAAGATCACCCTAGCTAGGATTTTCCATGGACGACCTGAAAAAAAAGCCTCTGCTGACACCTATCCAGAAAAAAATCAGAGAGGGCCTGACTCGTCCTTTGCATATTTTCCCTAGTTTGTTCTGTGTTAATAATGGAAAAATCAACTATGGCAGCAACCACTGCTTTTTGCAAGTCTCTCTTTCTTAGCAAAACTCTTTCTTAAGTTAGAGATATTACTAATAAACACCCCCTTCATGCAATCCTTAATGCGTCCCATAGCAAATGTGTCTTTACTGAATTATAATTACTATCCCCCCAAAAAATTCTATCTCCTGTTTATTGAAATCATGGTTACCCATTATGGAAATACAATGGGGGTTTAATCAAAATGGAGGCCTAACCCTATATTTATCATGGCCCAGACATAATTCAATAGCGAGAGGTAGATGGTCGGATAAAGACCTAGCTTCATATTTCATATGTTTTATATATTTCAAATAGTTTTTTTTTTTAAATCAAAGCCAGATCTATCCTAGACATCGACCTCTCATACTTACTGACACAAAAATATGCTCATCTCCCCTTTCCTAAATATCCCCATGCATCCACAAAGCCAGGCAAAAATGGGTCAAAGGAGACTGTTGGTGCACTACATGCGTATCCCTCTCCTTGGAAACCCTATCCTTTTCTGGACCAATGACACAATTAAAATCCCCCATCACAATGACAGGACATTCAGGCCAACGATCCATAAAAGTTAGTATACAATTAAGTACATGAAGAGAAAAGGGCAGGGGGGGGGGGGTATAAAAAAAAGCCAAAATACATATTTTCCCAGATAAATTCCCATGGAGAAGAACAAATCTCCTGATTGTCGATTGAGGAGGCCTGGCAGACAAAATCAATCCCTTTATGAATTAATATTGGTACTTCTCTTGAATAGCTTGAGAAAGTGGAGTGATGAGTCTGCCCCCGAACATTCCAGGTTAAGATTCTAACTGACATCCGTCAACAAAGGAAAAAAAACACCCAACTACTACCTTTTCGTCCCCCAACCTAGGAGATGCATCGCAACCCACCCCATAACCTACAAACCCCCCCTCCAACTCTTGATCCGTCAGCGTGGCGAGGTGGAGGCGGAGGAGGAGGGCGCAATGTAGAGTGACTACGTGTTTACATTCTCAATTTACATAGTTAACAAGTTGAAAAAAGACACATGTTCATCAACTTCAACCTTTGAAGGGAGTGGCCGTCAGGCATGCATGTTGCTACTCCATTCAGCTCTTTGAGGCTGCCAGAGGTAGCTTGTACCTGGCTATCTGGGACAGCAGACATACAAGCGTGTCTGCCTCTCCATTCGAACGGGGAGCTTGGGTCCCCATTCAGCTGATTCTGTGGATAAGGGATAATGAGACAGCCCCTGTAAGAATATGGATTGTCCATCCTTAGGGCCTTGCACATGACTGTATGCCTTCTGAGACATACAGGTCGTGAGCGGGCCATATGTCCCAGAGCTGTATTGATTGTGTGCGGTGGAGCGCACAGCATCATAGGTTACTGTGATCCTGTGCACGTCGGGTCGTCCGTGGAACTATTGTCCCGCACTCATATGATCTTATGAGTAGTGCTGATCGAGCACCAAAGTATTCGGGTGCTCTAGTGCTCGAGTAGAACACTTTGGGATGCTCGGGTACCCTACAGAGCACCCGAGCACAATGGAAGTGAATGGGAGAACCTGAGCATTAAACCAGGCACCCTCTGCTCTGAAGAGGAGAGGGTGTATGGTTCACAGGAAAATGTCAGAAATTGATGGAAACAACACTGAAATGGTTCAGGAACAGCATGGGGAAGATGTCTGGATGCATCTTAGACTCCCAGGTCACTGCTGGGAACGATGTTGTCAGTAGTACGCCACATTTACAGACTGACAATTGTTAAAGATGCCCTCAATCGGGGCTGATTATGTTTGCTCTACTGCTCCAAATTAGTGGTAAGCCAAGGCTGTTACGTGCACGGAGAAATAACAGTGACACACATTGGGGTCAAAGTAATTTCTAATATATTACATTAAGTACAGCAGTTTATATAGACATCAGAGAGGCATTCACTCTGAGGCATGTAGCATTGTTACATTGGCTGGAATATGAAAATATGAAAAGAGATAACATTTGGCATCTGCGCAGTGTGCATTGTTTTACTAAGAAGAAAAATGGATTGGTTCCGGCACCTAATTTTGCAATAAAAGCTTCCTTTATTCGGGGTTCAGTATACAGTCGTGTTCACACAATGGCTGGTAGTTTACGCGTTTCGGACAATCTAGTCCTTAGTCGTAACAAAAATGGTTTGATTGTGACCCATATTTAAATGGTTACCCTAGCGCCGCCCAATGGAGGGCGGAGAAAACACTGGGTTTAATCACAAGCGAACCACTTACTTGTTGACAGGTGATGAATATTGACAACATGCTCGCTTTGTATATAAAGTTAGTATGCATTTTCAATTTATACAATATGTAACAATGGTGAATCATTTCACCGCAAACATGAATCAATGTTTCTTTTGCCATTAAACATATTCTGTGGTTAAAAGCGTACGGTATTGTTCACATGCGGTCAAGAAATCGCACGGAGCATATAAATACACAAAATAGACACATTTATTCCAGACAACTACGTTCACACAAAGATGACCCTCTTTCTTAAATACTGCAGGTCTGACTAATTCTTATCTGATTTGTTTCAATAAAAGTGCATAATTTCCTTCCTTAAATTGAGACCCATAGGAACTCTGGTATTCAGTCTGAATATCCAGAAAGCCTCCCTAAGGAGAATTTTTCTTCTGTGATCCCCTTTCCTATCAGGTATATTCACTTTTTCAATCACATAGCATTGCATAGAGTTGATTTTCCGGTTGTGGACTGAGATAAAGTGTTTAGCAACGTTGGATATATTTAACGCTGCAGGGTTTAGAACATAATTCACATGCTCCAGAAAGCGATTTTTGAATTTACGGGTTGTACTCCCGATATGCATTAAATCGCAATCTGTGCAGATTATTGTGTACACCACTACTGCAGTATTGCAATTTATATAAGATTTAATTGGAAAAGTTTCCGAATGGTCGGAATTTTGGAAATTTGTTGTAACTTTAACAAAATTGCATGTTTTGCAGGGGTGGTGTCCACATTTCGTAAAACCCTTATATAACAACCAACATCGTGGTATATTTGTCGATTTTTGAAATAAAGAAGGTGATAGGGAAGAGGATAAAACTGGGGCTCTCCTTGGTACAATTCTACAACCCTGTCGCAGAACATTATGGAAAAATTTATCCTCATATAAAATTGGTAGGCAGCCCCTAATCAAATTGCAGATTTCTTTAAACTGACGACTATATGTTAGAACTAGAGTGGGTGTACCCACATTATCCTTCTTGTATCTATTTTTCTTATTTTTATTTTTATTTTGGTTGGTATAATGCTCTGCCCTATTACTTTGGGTATTAAGACCCTGATATTTGGTATTTACGTCATTAGTTTTATAACCTATACCAAATAATAGTTCATTTCTGGATTTTTTGGTCACAATATCTTTGGCTCTATCCAACATCCACTTGGGATAACCCCTATTGGTGAGTCTGATGGTGATTGCCTCACATTCTGCCAGAAAGCCGGCCTCTGTGCTGCAATTGCGTTTTGCACGGATAAATTCCCCTACAGGGACACTCCTTATGACATGGATTGGATGGTGACTGGTGGCATGTAATATGGAATTACCTGCTACTTTTTTAATAAATGTTTTGGTAAGTATTAATTGGTCAGGAATTCCCATGAGTGTCAAATCCAGAAAATTTACCTCGGAGTCACCAAATGTACATGTGAATTGTAGATTGAATGTATTATCATTGAGGTAATTTTTAAAGTCCGGTATGGCAGACACATCGCCCCTCCAGACAAGGAGCAGGTCGTCGATGTATCTGTCATACCAGACCACATTCTCCAACCAGGGACAGTTCACATTGTAAATATGTTTCTCCTCCCACAAAGCCATAGTGAGGTTTGCCAATGAGGGCGAGAATTTCGCCCCCATCGACACTCCTCGTGTTTGCAAATAATAAATACTATCAAACATAAAATAATTGTGGGTAAGGAGAAACAACGTGACTTCCAAAGCATAGTCGATAAGTTCATCAGAAAAATCAGCATACTGTTTGAAATGGTATTCCATGGCTAAGAGGGCAACTCTGTGGGGGATTGAGGGGTATAGCGACTCGACATCTGCCGTCACCCACTTGTAATCTAACCGCCACTGGAACCCGGCCATGGCGCGTAACACATCCCCTGTGTCTTTAAGGTAACCTGGGATTCTTTTAACCAGGGGCTGCAACATATTGTCCAACCAATTTCCCAGGTTCTCGGTTAGAGACCCTATACCTGAAACAATAGGGCGGAAGGGGGGGGGGGGGCTGAGTTGTTTGTGAACTTTGGGCAAGGCATGCATAATAGGAGTTATTGGGTTGTTCACACACAGGAGGCGGTACTGCGTTTCATTAAATACATCCAATGATTTGCCTTTCTGGATTAAATTCAGATATTCCACCTGATATTTGGCAATAGGATCACCTTGTAGCTTCCTGTATGTGGACAAGTCATTCAAAAGATCATTTATTTGTTGTCTATATTTGTCCTTGTCCATCACCACAACACACCACACCACACACCACACACACCACAATGGCAAAAGAAACATTGATTCATGTTTGCGGTGAAATGATTCACCATTGTTACATATTGTATAAATTGCAAATGCATACTAACTTTATATACAAAGTGAGCATGTTGTCAATATTCATCACCTGTCAACAAGTAAGTGGTTCGCTTGTGATTAAACCCAGTGTTTTCTCCGCCCTCCATTTGGCAGCGCTAGGGTAACCATTTAAATATGGGTCACAATCAAACCATTTTTGTTACGACTAAGGACTAGATTTTCCGAAACGCGTAAACTACCAGCCATTGTGTGAACACGACTGTATACTGAACCCCGAATAAAGGAAGCTTTTATTGCAAAATTAGGTGCCGGAACCAATCCATTTTTCTTCTGATTACGGCAAGCTCTTCTCTTCAGGGTCCGAGCACCGGGGACATGGCTGTCCTGGATGGGTGAGCTGGACTTTTGCACTTGTTACATTGTTTTACTAACTCTGGTATGTAAACATCCAGCTATGGTGGCCATCTTGTAATGGAGTCTATACTAACAGCAGAGAAGCATATATGACGTAGCAAGGAGGCGTGGTTTCTTTGGTAGGATGGAAACTTTGCTCTCTGGAGGAGATAAGATTTTGTCTGAGAGCTGGAGTACATGGGAGTTTTCTTAGCTGAATCTAAGAATGATTTCCACATCTCTATCAGTCCCTCCTTGGACCTCATTCTTTCCCTAATGAAAGCCTAGCACATCTGCCCTAATGCCTCGGCATCCTTTTCTCCAGCTTCCGCTATAACCTATCCCTTGTGGATAGGCTCCCACGACACTGGGTTTTATGGACATAGGGGTCAGATGTCTGTCCCTATGGTTGATGATCTCCAGGTGGCGTTGTAAGGAGAGGGGGACCAACAGAACGAAGTGGACCTTGTCTCCTCATCAAGCTCTTGCATGATCATCTCCAGGGTAGCCTTAGCTATGACTTTTAACAAAAACCTCCTAATGCAGAGGATGACACAATGCACAATTAACGCACATATCAGAATTAATGATGAGTTCAGGAATAAGAAGTAAGTAGAGATAAGCGAACTTCAAAAATTAGTTCGGCGTTCGGGTTGGGGTAATCGCCGCATCCCGTTATGGATTCCACTACCAAATCCAGTGCTGAGCCACGCCCCCTGCACTGATCACATGACGGTGACGTCACCCCAGGTCCTTCGGCTTTTCCAAAGTTCGGATTCGTGGAAGCCGCCCCTTATGGATTCCATATGCCGGGATAGTCCGCGGTAGTGGAATCCATAACGGGATGCGGCGATTACCCCAACCCGAATGCCGAACTCATTTTTGAAGTTCACTCATCTCTAGAAGTAAGCCCTTTTAGGGCATTCATGACCTGGTCATTAATTATTGTGCACATAAGAACTAATAATACTATTTTCGGACAATAATGTCAATGGATCACTGGTTTTTCCTTTTGCACAACTTTTCCACGGTCCAAAAAAACTATTTTTACGATCTTGATTAGGATCCATATGCTTTGAGTCAGGATCAGCAGTCACAAAAGGGGAAACAAGAAGCATCATCCTTTCAAGTCTTCAGACTCAACACTTTCTTGAAATGACTCGAATTAAGCTTTCCTTCGACCTTCACTCATGTGCTTGTGGTCAACAACACTTTAAATGGACCATCAAAAGGTTTGAGGACTTATCTGATCTGTCCTTTTAACATCACCCATCTCCAGACACAAGTGGGTGGGTTCCTGGTACTTTATCAAGATCTGGAAGTGAAGCAAAACTCAAGAATATATTTTAGTCAAATGCTTGTGCAAACTGATCATATAATCTGTCACACAACCATGTTGTATCTGGAGCCACTGTGGGAAATAAAATCCTGTCATAGGGACTGACCTACTAAAGACCTCATAGGGACTAAGGCCTGTCTTATGGTTAGGCGTATACCTTACTGAGAAGATGGCTACCAGCAAGCACTCTGTTTGTGGCTTTTTGAATCTTTAACTTTAGTGTCCCGTTCAGTTCCTTTTTCCCTACCATACTGCTGCTTTGTGGATGGTACGAAGCACGTAAGGCCTATTCTACACCCAAAACCTTCATCATTTCCTGCATCACTTCACCTGTGAAGTGAACACCTCTGTTGTTTTCAATGGTCTCAGGTACCCCATACCTGCATACAACTTTGGCCATAATCTTCTTTGGGTTTCTTTTGGCCATCCTGCAAACAAGTCATCACACATCAATATATACTCATACATGCCCACCTTAGGCAGTTGAATAAAATCTGCAAACATTGAAACAGATACGAAGGACAAGACGTGTATTTCTGGGGTACCTTAACTACCATACACACATTGTTCTGGGCACAAATCATGCATCCTTGAGTACATCTGCTTGTTACAGTGCTGAACCCTGGGGTATACCATGCGTGTACCATGGGCTCTCTGTGTCATCATGGGGTAAAGGGACCTGGGAAGGCAGAGTTTCCCTTGGAACTGTATTAGGCCTTCCTCATTTGTAGTCCCCACTTTTTCATCCTTTCCCTTTTGTCCTTCCCCCACCTGGTTCTGTAAGGTCTTAAGAACTTCCAGTGAGACAGGACGAGTTATTTCAAGGACCTAAACTGTGGCCCCTAAGGCAGCGGTCTGCCTAGTCAATTTGGCAGCCATTTTGCCGCCTCTGAGTCTGTTTTACAGTGACCTTAATGTAGCCATCGCCACTCAAGTTAGCGACATGAGGGCTTCCATCAGAGACATTACTGCTTTCCCATTTGTGATGGGTTTACCTGAAGTAGTCAGGAAGTCTCTGGCTTTCCAACTAGGCCCATAATCATGGGCTATCCCAAGGGCATACCTGGAATCAGTGTAATGTTGGCTGTTTTCCCATCTTCGGAGTCTTTAGCTCCACTTCTTGAGCAGACATGGGTGGTGGTTTGGACTTTTTTTAAGAGTGTCATGTTTAATCACCACTGACCCATCCTGGCCATACCTCGATCCATCCACAAAGAGCACATGATCTGGATTACCTAATGTCTGATTTACCACATCCCACTGTCTCTTGTGACATCATCTGCAAACACTCTGGATCTGGAAGAAAAGTTTAAGGCCTCTTTCACACGGGCGTCCGGATAAGAGGCAGGTGCGTTGCGGGAATATGCGCGATTTTTCCTCGCAGGTGCAAACTTTTGTAATGCGTTTTGCACGCGCGTGTGAAAAATCGCCATGTTTGGTACCCAGACCCGAAGCCGGACTTCATTACTGAAGTCCGGTTTCGGGTAGAGTATTCTGGAGACTTTATTATTTTAAAAAATAATAGCATTCTTAATAAAGAATGCTTAGTAAAATGAAGATGAAGGGGTTAAAAATAATAAAACTTAACTTACCTTAGCCACTTGATCGCGTAGTTGCGATCTGTCTTCTCTTTTCCAGCATCAGCTAACAACTAAAGGACCTGTGATGACGTCACATCACATGGTCCAAATCACATGGTCCATCACCATGGTAAGATGGACCATGTGATGTGACGTCATCACAGGTCCTTTAGTTGTTAGCTGATGCTGGAAAAGAGAAGACAGATCGCAACTACGCGATCAAGTGGCTAAGGTAAGTTAATTTTTATTATTTTTAACCCCTTCATCTTCATTTTACTAAGCATTCTTTATTAAGAATGCTATTACTTCCCCTTATAACCATGTTATAAGGGAAAATAAAGATCTGGTCCCGTTGCTAAGCAACCATGCGGAAAAAAAAAAAATCGCACTGCATCCGCACTTGCTTGCGGATGCTTGCGATTTTCCCGCAGCCCCATTCACTTCTATGGGGCCTGCGTTGCGTGAAAAACGCACAATATAGAGCATGCTGCGATTTTCACGCAACGCAGAAGTGATGCGTGAAAATCACTGCTCATGTGCACAGCCCCATAGAAATGAATGGGTCCGGATTCAGTGCGGGTGCAATGCGTCCTCCTCACGCATCGCACCCGCGCGGAAAACTCGCCCGTGTGAAAGGGGCCTAAGTGCCCTAACTCTTCCCTCCCCCCCTTGCTCCAGAGGCAACAGGGTGGCTGAATCCAAAATATTACTGTAGACGTTTCAGGCATCATATAAATACTCTCTGTCAATAAAAACACATTACAATAATCAAAGTAAAGTGGATGATCATACATCAACACAATATTATCCCTGATAGGCACAATATTTTAATATTTTGATGAATAGATTGATGGAAAACATTACAATAGCTGGACTTCTACAATAGAAAAGCAATTCTTTAAAGATAATCATATCTAGTATCAGTTATTAACTGTTAATCTAGTACCTTTTTGGTGTATTAAAACACATATATACTGCTAAAAAACACACATTTGTGTACCAGTCTTTGCCTCTCTCATGTCTTTTTGAGAAATTTGGACTTGTCAGGAGAAATATAAACATTTACATTAGTAAACAAAGATATACTGAGGTTCAGTTCTAACTGGACTTTGGCCTTCTTCCGGCACATAAGGATTTAGCAGAGTTAAACCACACACTTCGTAAGTTATCACATCTAACTCTGCAGGCAACAAAAAGGTTCTTGAGTTGTACTTTCATGAGAATAGATGTAAAATCACAGTCACTTTGTGGGTCAGGACTAGCTCAGAGCTTCTATAAAGCATGGCTTGTACAACTACTACAGCTCAGATGCACGGGGGGCACTTCTGGCCACGGGGTCAAATTTGGCTGAATAATAAGCCACAGGGAGTTGTTGCTAGCCATGCAGGTGGGTGAGGACAGCTGAGGCATGGCCATTCACTTCTGTACAATACAATCTAAATGTGATATTCTAATAGGTCCAGTGTGGGGAGCACAAAATTGTCAGGCTTGGGCATAAAAGGCATCTACCACCTCATCTGTAAGGTAGAACGGACTAAAAACAATCATAAAGAGGCTGCATCAAACGTGCGTATCCAAGGTCTGCAATAAGAAACAGGGCCTAAAAATGTCCTCATGTTTCTGGGCAAAGGGATGTCTTTTCCTCTTCCTTGCAGCCCTGATCAGCTAAAAGGACAGGAGTGACATGGCTGGATTATACATACTAGGTGAGTTCTAGGCTGCCTGCGGCAGCACCACCCAGGTATACTGTTTACCCTCATGTGTGTAGGTGAACAAATACCAACTGTCTGGATGTAGTGGTGCTGGAAAGAAAACATTTGCCAAATCAATCACAGTGGAGTGGGTAGAAGTAATGGGAACCTGAGCCAACAAGGTGTGTGGGTTGGGGTGTTAAAATTTGTGGCTTCATTGACAGCACGTAGGTCATGTACCATCCGATACTGGGTGGGTTTGTTCTCACTTTTCTTTCTCACAGAATCTCCATTTTATTATTTTAATTATTTTAAAGTCTCAGACCATTTGAGATATGGCATCTGACTGTGCGATAGAGATACTTCCAGGGAAGTGCACCAGTTTTTATTTCCACTTCCACTGGAGGAACTGGGAGCTTGCCAAAATCCATGTGTTGCTTAGCCCACAAATGTCCCAGCATTCCTGCAAGCAGGCCTTCCTTCTCATCTTCTGGGAATACTAACACAAACCTGGACCGGGGAGTTTCATCACTAACGGCCAATAAACAAAGTTTTTGGTCACTGAGGTCACCTGTGAGTTTCACAGCACCATCCTTATGATATGAGATGCTGGCACGTACTTTTGTAAACAAGCCTGCACGTAGGAGGCAACAGGGGAAGTTACACTCACCAGCAACCGGGCAAGCACTTCTTGGGTAAGGGCAAATCTAACACGGATGGGTTCTGTTAAAAGGGGAGTGTACTACTTTCCCATCCACTTCTATCCAAGGACTGGTGTCTTTGGGGATTAAGTCAAGGGAGGACATATTCATCTTGACTGCTCCAGTATCAATGAAAACGGGACTACTTCTTTATCACCCAGAGTGAGGGATATCATTGGAGCCAGACGGGAATCTGCTAAAATGTTTAAATGTACAGCAGATACAGGAGATACTGGATTGCCTGTTTATATTCTTTACTACTTCTGCAGCAGCTTATCTCAAGGTCAGCATTCTTTAGCAACATATGAAAAACAGAAAGAACAGAATCTGTCCGAGCTTAAAGCTACAGTTCACCACGGTTAGGACCATCTCCATCACAATCCCCTCCAATTGCGATTCTAGTAACTGGGCAGGTGGCTGCCAGACTGGACTCTGGATAAGTTAAGATGGCCACCAGAGTGGAAATCAAGATGTAGGGGGTGCCATCTTGTGTGATAACTGGATGCAAAGAGGTGGGCCTAGGGCGTGGTTTTGGCACTGACATACTTAACAGGTCCACCCCTCTAGACTGGAGGGGGCTGATGTGGTGGGGGATGTGTCTCCACAACTTAACCCTTACTTTGTAGAACTGACTTCGCTCACCGTAAACTTGGCTGCGTGACCTTCCTCTACTAGTCAGTTTTCTAGTTGTCAACACACAAGATCAGATTCCTGGTCCACACAGATATAACATTGAATGTCAGACAGACGTATAGAATACTTTCTCATACTTTTACAAACAAAAGTCTATGAACTTATTGATAGAGTTGAGGGAACACCTGGATGTTCGGGTTCGAGAAGTTCGGCCGAACTTCACGAAAATGTTCGGGTTCGGGATCCGAAATAGACCCGAACTTCACCCCGAACCCCATTGAAGTCACTGGGGATCCGAACTTGGAACAGGCCATTATCATTTATGTACACCCAGACAGAGTAGAGGTCATTTGACAGTAAAAAGAGTTTAATGTCTCCCACCAAGACAGCAAGTAACTTGGAGATGCCCAATAGTGTGTGCAAATGTAGAGGATTATGCTTTCAGCACTTGTATGTTAACAGTTAGTGTAATATCCCCTTTATGGACATAAATACACTTGGAGATGCACAATAGTGTGTGCAAATGTAGAGGATTATGCTTTCAGCACTTGTAATTTAACACTTAGTTTAATATACCCTTTACGGAAAGAAATACACTTGAAGATGCATGATACCATGTGTAAATATAGAGGATTTATTTATCAGGCCTTGTATTTAGACGCTAACATGCTGAGTGTAATATACCCTTTTACGGACAGATTTACACTTGGCCAGCAATAGCTGAAACCACTGATTTACGGTATTGCTATTTTAACAATTGAATTTCACCCCAGAACAAAATATATCCTTTGCCGGACACTAGTAAACTTGGCCAGCCACAGCTGAAACCACTGATTTACAGTATTGCTTTTTTGGCAATTGAATTTCACCCTAGAACAAAATCTATCCTTTGCCGGACACTATTAAACTTGGCCAGCCACAGCTGGAACACCAGATTTACGGTATTGCTATTTTGGCAACTGAATTTCACCATAGAAAAAAATCCATCCTTTGCCGGACACTATTAAACTTGGCCAGCCTCAGCTAGAACACCAGATTTACGGTATTGCTATTTTGGCAATTGAATTTCACCCCAGAAAAAAATCTATCCTTTGCCGGACACTATTAAACTTGGCCAGCCACAGCTGAAACCACTGATTTACGGTATTGCTATTTTGGCAATTGAATTTCACCCCAGGAAAATATCTATCCTTTGCCGGACAGTATTAAACTTAGCCAGCCACAGCTGGAACACCAGATTTAGGGTATTGCTATTTTGGCAATTGAATTTCACCCCAGAAAAAAATCTATCCTTTGCCAGACAGCAGACAATATTACACTTGGCTAGCCACAGCTAGAACACCAGATTTAGGGAAGGCTATTTTGGCAATTGAATTTCACCCCTCAATAAAATATAGAAATTTCTATCCTGAGTTTCTAGGGGTCACAATAAGCACAGCCAAGCCCCTGATGTAGGATATAGCTGCTACATTAGTCTGCTTTTATTTATTTTTTCTCCATATATATATTGAAGTTGCCTGGCCTGCCCGTGTGTGAGAGGCTGCAGGCCCACAGACTGTAGTGTGCCCACTGCCAGTGCCCACCACTCATACCGTGTGGCACAGGACTTTGCATTAAAAAAGGCATTTCATTTTTACACTTTAATCTAATTTCAGTTGCCTGCCTGCTGCCAGTGTGTGTCAGGCCCGCTTCCACTGACTGTAGTGTGCCCACTGCCAGTGCCCACCACTCATACCGGGTGGCACAGTACCTTGCACGCATAGTACCACTAATCAAAAAAAAAAAATGACAGGCAGAGGCAGGCCACCCCGCAGGGGCTGTAGTGGTGCTGTGATTTCCTTTGGCCCTAGAATAATGCCCAGTGTTCAGATGCCACATACCCTGAACTCGAAAAATTCTGAGGACATAGTTGACTGGCTTACACAGGACACCCAATTTTCTACAGCTTTCGCTCGGAACCTTGATGCACCATTCTCCTCCAGCTCAGCTTCGGGAACCTCTCAAGTTACCACTCGCCCGCCCGCCACCACCACCAACACTAGCACCACAGCCGCTTCATTTGATCTGTCAGAGGATTTATTTACACATCAGTTGGAAGAAATGAGTGATTGCCAGAGGATGTAGATAACAGGGATATGTCTCAGTCAGGCAGCATTACACACATGGACGTACAGTGTGATGATGATGATGTTGTACCTGCTGCTGCTTCCTTTGCTGAGTTGTCAGATACAAGTGAAGTGGTTAATGATGACGATGTGTCCGTGGATGTCACATGGGTGCCCGCTCGGAGAGAAGAAGAACAGGGGAAAATTCAGATGGGCAGACAGAGAGGAGGAGGAGACGAGCTGGAAGCAGGATGAGGTAGTCGCAAGGGAGTTAGTGGCGCAGCCAGACAGCATGTATCGGCACCCGGGGTCAGCCAGACAGCACGCCAATCAAAGCCTGCTGTTGCCACCACCAGAACGCCGTCATTGCAAAGCTCAGCAGTGTGGCATTTATTTGGTATGTCTGCCTCTGATAACAGCGATACCATTTGCAACTTGTGCCAAAAGAAACTGAGTCGTGGGAAGTCCAACACCCACCTAGGTACAACTACTCTGCGAAGGCACATGATCTCACATCACAAACGCCTAAGCGATCAACACATGAGTACAAGCAGCACACAAACTCAAAGCCACCATGCTCCTCCTGGTCCAGCATCTTCAGCCACGTCAACCACTGCTGCTCTCCCTGCCCCCTCTCAACCACCTGCCACTCCGCCTCTTACCTTCAGCAGTTCCTGCTCATCTGCCCACAGTCAGGTGTCTGTCAAGGAAATGTTTGAGCGTAAGAAGCCAATGTCACAGAGTCACCCCTTGCCCGGCGCCTGACAGCTGGCTTGTTGGAACTCTTAGCCTGCCAGGTTTTACCATACAAGCTGGTGGAGTCTGAGGCCTTCAAAAATGTGTAGCTATTCGACACCGCAGTGGAAGGTACCCGGCCGAAATTTTTTTCACAAAAGGCAATCCCCAACCTGTACTCTATTGTGGAAAAGGAAGTCATGGCATGTCTGGCACACAGTGTTGGGGCAAGGATCCAACTGACCACTGATACCTGGTCTGCAAAGCACGGTCAGGGCAGGTATATCACGTACACTGCGCATTGGGTAAACCTGCTAAGCATGGAATGCGTGGCTCTGCAGCGGAGTTGGTGACACTGCCACGACTTGCAGGCAGGCCTGCTGCCACCTCCTCTACTCCTCCTACTCCATCCTCTTCGCTAATCTCCTCGGCTGAGTGCTTCTCTGCTGCTGCGTCTTGCTCCACATTAACTGCACCCCCCCCAGCTCCCCGGATGCTATTCCACATCCCAGATACAACAGTGTCACGCCGTCTTGAGGTTGACTTGCCTGAAAGCAGAGAGTCACACCGGACCAGCACTGTTATCAGAGGCAGACATACCAAAAAAATGCCACACTGCTGAGCTTTGCAATGACGGCGTTCTGGTGGTGGCAACAGCAGGCTTTGATTGGCGTGCTGTCTGGCTGACCCCGGGTGCCGATACATGCTGTCTGGCTGCGCCACTAACTCCTTGCGACTACCTCATCCTGCTTCCAGCTCGTCTCCTCCTCCTCCTCTACTAGTCAGTTTTCTAGTTGTCAACACACAAGATCAGATTCCTGGTCCACACAGATATAACATTGAATGTCAGACAGACGTATAGAATACTTTCTCATACTTTTACAAACAAAAGTCTATGAACTTATTGATAGAGTTGAGCGAACACCTGGATGTTCGGGTTCGAGAAGTTCGGCCGAACTTCACGAAAATGTTCGGGTTCGGGATCCGAAATAGACCCGAACTTCACCCCGAACCCCATTGAAGTCACTGGGGATCCGAACTTGGAACAGGCCATTATCATTTATGTACACCCAGACAGAGTAGAGGTCATTTGACAGTAAAAAGAGTTTAATGTCTCCCACCAAGACAGCAAGTAACTTGGAGATGCCCAATAGTGTGTGCAAATGTAGAGGATTATGCTTTCAGCACTTGTATGTTAACAGTTAGTGTAATATCCCCTTTATGGACATAAATACACTTGGAGATGCACAATAGTGTGTGCAAATGTAGAGGATTATGCTTTCAGCACTTGTAATTTAACACTTAGTTTAATATACCCTTTTACGGAAAGAAATACACTTGAAGATGCATGATACCATGTGTAAATATAGAGGATTTATTTATCAGGCCTTGTATTTAGACGCTAACACGCTGAGTGTAATATACCCTTTTACGGACAGATTTACACTTGGCCAGCAATAGCTGAAACCACTGATTTACGGTATTGCTATTTTAACAATTGAATTTCACCCCAGAACAAAATATATCCTTTGCCGGACACTAGTAAACTTGGCCAGCCACAGCTGAAACCACTGATTTACAGTATTGCTTTTTTGGCAATTGAATTTCACCCTAGAACAAAATCTATCCTTTGCCGGACACTATTAAACTTGGCCAGCCACAGCTGGAACACCAGATTTACGGTATTGCTATTTTGGCAACTGAATTTCACCATAGAAAAAAATCCATCCTTTGCCGGACACTATTAAACTTGGCCAGCCTCAGCTAGAACACCAGATTTACGGTATTGCTATTTTGGCAATTGAATTTCACCCCAGAAAAAAAATCTATCCTTTGCCGGACACTATTAAACTTGGCCAGCCACAGCTGAAACCACTGATTTACGGTATTGCTATTTTGGCAATTGAATTTCACCCCAGGAAAATATCTATCCTTTGCCGGACAGTATTAAACTTAGCCAGCCACAGCTGGAACACCAGATTTAGGGTATTGCTATTTTGGCAATTGAATTTCACCCCAGAAAAAAAATCTATCCTTTGCCAGACAGCAGACAATATTACACTTGGCTAGCCACAGCTAGAACACCAGATTTAGGGGAAGGCTATTTTGGCAATTGAATTTCACCCCCTCAATAAAATATAGAAATTTCTATCCTGAGTTTCTAGGGGTCACAATAAGCACAGCCAAGCCCCTGATGTAGGATATAGCTGCTACATTAGTCTGCTTTTATTTATTTTTTCTCCATATATATATTGAAGTTGCCTGGCCTGCCCGTGTGTGAGAGGCTGCAGGCCCACAGACTGTAGTGTGCCCACTGCCAGTGCCCACCACTCATACCGTGTGGCACAGGACTTTGCATTAAAAAAAGGCATTTCATTTTTACACTTTAATCTAATTTCAGTTGCCTGCCTGCTGCCAGTGTGTGTCAGGCCCGCTTCCACTGACTGTAGTGTGCCCACTGCCAGTGCCCACCACTCATACCGGGTGGCACAGTACCTTGCACGCATAGTACCACTAATCAAAAAAAATAAAAATGACAGGCAGAGGCAGGCCACCCCGCAGGGGCTGTAGTGGTGCTGTGATTTCCTTTGGCCCTAGAATAATGCCCAGTGTTCAGATGCCACATACCCTGAACTCGAAAAATTCTGAGGACATAGTTGACTGGCTTACACAGGACACCCAATTTTCTACAGCTTTCGCTCGGAACCTTGATGCACCATTCTCCTCCAGCTCAGCTTCGGGAACCTCTCAAGTTACCACTCGCCCGCCCGCCACCACCACCAACACTAGCACCACAGCCGCTTCATTTGATCTGTCAGAGGATTTATTTACACATCAGTTGGAAGAAATGAGTGATTGCCAGAGGATGTAGATAACAGGGATATGTCTCAGTCAGGCAGCATTACACACATGGACGTACAGTGTGATGATGATGATGTTGTACCTGCTGCTGCTTCCTTTGCTGAGTTGTCAGATACAAGTGAAGTGGTTAATGATGACGATGTGTCCGTGGATGTCACATGGGTGCCCGCTCGGAGAGAAGAAGAACAGGGGGAAAATTCAGATGGGCAGACAGAGAGGAGGAGGAGACGAGCTGGAAGCAGGATGAGGTAGTCGCAAGGAGTTAGTGGCGCAGCCAGACAGCATGTATCGGCACCCGGGGTCAGCCAGACAGCACGCCAATCAAAGCCTGCTGTTGCCACCACCAGAACGCCGTCATTGCAAAGCTCAGCAGTGTGGCATTTTTTTGGTATGTCTGCCTCTGATAACAGCGATACCATTTGCAACTTGTGCCAAAAGAAACTGAGTCGTGGGAAGTCCAACACCCACCTAGGTACAACTACTCTGCGAAGGCACATGATCTCACATCACAAACGCCTAAGCGATCAACACATGAGTACAAGCAGCACACAAACTCAAAGCCACCATGCTCCTCCTGGTCCAGCATCTTCAGCCACGTCAACCACTGCTGCTCTCCCTGCCCCCTCTCAACCACCTGCCACTCCGCCTCTTACCTTCAGCAGTTCCTGCTCATCTGCCCACAGTCAGGTGTCTGTCAAGGAAATGTTTGAGCGTAAGAAGCCAATGTCACAGAGTCACCCCTTGCCCGGCGCCTGACAGCTGGCTTGTTGGAACTCTTAGCCTGCCAGGTTTTACCATACAAGCTGGTGGAGTCTGAGGCCTTCAAAAATGTGTAGCTATTCGACACCGCAGTGGAAGGTACCCGGCCGAAATTTTTTTCACAAAGGCAATCCCCAACCTGTACTCTATTGTGGAAAAGGAAGTCATGGCATGTCTGGCACACAGTGTTGGGGCAAGGATCCAACAGACCACTGATACCTGGTCTGCAAAGCACGGTCAGGGCAGGTATATCACGTACACTGCGCATTGGGTATTCCTGCTAAGCATGGAATGCGTGGCTCTGCAGCGGAGTTGGTGACACTGCCACGACTTGCAGGCAGGCCTGCTGCCACCTCCTCTACTCCTCCTACTCCATCCTCTTCGCTAATCTCCTCGGCTGAGTGCTTCTCTGCTGCTGCGTCTTGCTCCACATTAACTGCACCCCCCCCCAGCTCCCCGGATGCTATTCCACATCCCAGATACAACAGTGTCACGCCGTCTTGAGGTTGACTTGCCTGAAAGCAGAGAGTCACACCGGACCAGCACTTCTGTCCGCCCTGAACGCACAGGTTGATCAGTGGCTGACCCCCCCTGACAGTGGGGGATGCATTTGACTAAAAAAGGCCTGATTAGAAGCCTTGGGCTAAAAATGTTCCCCACGCTACTGTATTTAATCTCTGCATGCCGGATGACTTGCGTGACTTCTCCGCCACCAACTAGGGTTCAAGCCACAATGTTTTAGTACACTTTCTGCAGCGGCTGCAACAATACCTATTTTTAAAGGGCATGTGTACATGCCTAATTTTTTAGGCCTCTGGTGCTGCAAAAACAAAACAAAAAAAAAAAAGGCACGTACATGTGTCAATTCCCCTTCGTGATAGTTACCTTGTTGTGGTGAAGGGGCTCGCGTATCACAAAGAAGCGATCACCTCTATGAGTGTGTCGGCAATGTTGGCACACCCCAGATGATAAGGTCGTTGCTTCATTGTGGACAGACCAAAAGCGATCGCTGGATAATTTTTCATAGAAAAAAACATACATTTTCTTTGTGATCATCTAAGGTGATCATTAAAGCCTACTAGGCCAACAATGGGCCCACACTGCAGAATCATTGTTTTCTGGGTCACTTAACCGTCACTGAACTACCTCAGCATGACCATAGGCTTTGAAAAACCGCCATCGCCTGCAATCTCCCAAACGTGCGCTCGAGCACAGTCATCACTACACCAAGATTGACGCATAGAGGATGAGTGTGTCAACTATTGACAACTCTTTACGGTTGTCTAAAATCTATTCGATACACGTCCCCTGATAGGGGATGTAACAGGGATCGAACTGATAAGAATAGTACTACTTAACACACCACTCATATAGGGTGTCACAGTACACTGCATGGCGCACGCGCAGTGACCTAAAATTCAAACGAAGCGGACCGAGCATGGGTCTTTTTCTATCTCCCAGTATTCACTACACCGTCCCTGGCCCTGATAAGGGACAAAACAGAGATTAAACTGATAGGAATAGTACTTAACTAGTTAACACTAGTTGCATTGGTGGCAAATTCCATTCCAAGTGCCCAAAATTAGAAGGAAGAGGACAGAGCAAGCTTTTTTCTCTATCTCCCCATGCAAGGATTCAATTCAATACACGTCCCCTGATAGGGGAATTAACAAAGATTAAAATGGTAAGAATAGTAGTTCACACTATTTGTATTGGTGGCACAGTATATTGCAGGGCGCACGCAAAGTGCCCCAAATTGGTAGGAAGAGGACCGACCAACCATCTTTTTCCATCACCAGGTTCCTAAAATCTATTCCATACACCGGCCCCTGATAGGGGACAAAACAGAGATTAAACTGGTAAGAACAGATTTTTTTAATTTTAAAAAAAGAGGACAGCCTCTGCTGGGTATTTTTTTGGCCGCGTTACTGAACGCTCATGCACAATGGCTGTAGACTCAGGCATCCTTTCGCGGAGGTGACAAACTTGGTCAGTCAAACCCAAGGCAACATCATCAAACTCATCCCATATGCGTTTTTTCTGGAGCGTGTCCTGCGAAGAGTGCTGGATCAGGCCATAGATGAGCATGAAGAGGAAGAGTTGTGGTCCCCATCACCACCAGAAGCAGCCTTGTCGTCGTTGATTGCTGGACCGCGGCAACGCAGAGAGAGGAGTCTGAAGAAGAGGAGTCAGAGGAGGAAGGTGGCTTTGAGGAGGTGGAAGACCAACCACAGCAGGCGTCCCAGGGGGCTTGTTGTCACCTTTCGGGGACCCTTGGTGTTGTATGTGGCTGGGTGGAGGAAGAGACCTTCAATGACGTCAGTGAGGACAAGGAACGGGACATGGTTAGCTTGGTATCCAACCTTGTGCAAATGGGGAGTTTGCGGTTGTGCAGATGTACTGTTTGCGGTTGTGTGCGGTGCGTTAAACGGGGCATCTGTCAGAGTTTGGTCTGTCACTGTGAAGCGGGCGTAACCTTTACACTACCTGATTGATACAACATCATACCTGATCGTATACACACACTGGATGTTTTAAAGCACGTTATTCCAAACAATTTAGGAATGTTAGGTGATTTATGCCCTTTATGGATTAAAACCCGACTCTGCCTCAACTACGTAATTTTCCGTGGGAGTTTTGCCATGGATCCCCCTCCGGCATGCCACAGTCCAGGTGTTAGTCCCCTTGAAACAACTTTTCCATCACTACTGTGGGCAGAAAGAGTCCCTGTGGGTTTTAAAATTCGTCTGCCTATTGAAGTCTATGGCGGTTCGCCCGATCGCCGTTCGCGAACGGAAAATTTTGTGTTCGCGACACCTCTACCAAGGTACCTGCTAAGTGATTTCAGCAGGTACCAGTGGCGTTGCTAGGGCTGGTGTCACCCGATGCGGTAGAAAATGGTGTCACCCCAGACCCCCCCCGAAGCAATAATGTTTTAGTCATATAACCAAAAATAACAGATACTCACTAGTGCTTAGGCCTCTTTCACACTTGCGTTTTTCCTTTCCGTGCTAGAGTTCCATCCTCGGGGCTCTAAGACGGAAAGATACTGATCAGGATTGTCCCAGTGCATCTTGAATGGAGAGAAATCCGTTCAGGATGCATCAGGATGTCTTCAGTTCAGTATTCAAACGTTTTTTTGGCGTTGAAAAATCCACAGCATGCTGCGGATTTTCCTTGGGCCAAAAAAATTGAAGGCATGCCGCAAGGACGGATCTGGAATTAATGCCCATTGAAAAGCATTAATCCGGATCCGACTTTAAGCTAAATGTTGTTTCAGCGCATCGCCGGATCTGACGTTTACCTTTCTGAATGGTAACCATGGCAGCTAGGACGCTACTAAAGTCCCGGCTGCCATGGAAAAGTAGTGGGGAGCCAGGTGAGGAGCTACTTACCGTCCGTGCGGCTCCCAGGGTGCTCCACAATGACGTCACAGCGCCCCTACATCACTTGGATAATGTGATCATGCGTCGTAGGGGCGCTGTGACGTCATTGTGGAGCGCCCCAGGAGCCACACGGAAGGTAAGTAGCTTCTCCCCTGGCTCCCCACTACTTTTTCATGGCAGCCGGGACTTTAGTAGCGTCCTGGCTGCCATGGTAACAGTAAAAGCATTTTGAAGACTGATCAGTCTTCAAATGTTTTCAGGTGTGTTGCGTTGTGACGGATCCGGTGGGCATTTCCGGCGACGGAAGTGCACGCCGAATCCTCACAACGGTAGTGTGAAAGGGGCCTTAGTTATTAATTCACTTACAGTCCGGTGTGTACGAAGTGTCTTCACATATAACTAAAGAGGAATTGCTGCTGTTATGTTAATGGATGCTATAACATTGCACCATCCTTCTGAACATACACATCTGTCATCCGCCTTACCTCATGATCCTGGAGCTGTGCTGTACAGTGGCCGCCGAGCTCTACAGCACAGCTCCAGGATCATGAGGTAAGGCGGATGACAGATGTGTATGTTCAGAAGGATGGTGCAATGTTATAGCATCCATTAACATCAGCAACAAGTCTGGGCTGGTTCAGGCTGTGCTGTGCCTGTGTGAGTGAGTCACTGCTGTCACGTGGACGTGACCTGGGCCGGTGCAAGCTCAAGCGAAGCTACATCTTGGCGACCCCCCGCCCGCAGCTCACCTGGTCCTGGTCCTGTGTGCAACAGCTGGCTTCTCCTCTGTGTGGTCCTGGTATCTTCGCTATGCTTCAATCGCTTGAAGACTGTACTTTTCGCCCTATAAGACTATAACACACACATAGGTTTTAGAGGAGTATAATAAGAAACAATATTTTCCACTATACCTCAGGTCAGACCACCAATCAGACCCCCAATGTTAATCACACCTCAGATCAGCCCCCGTGTCAGCCGTCAGCCCCCATCCATCATGCCCCCATGTCAGCCATCATGCCCTCATGTCAGCCATCATGCCAGCCGTCAGCCCCCGTGTCAGCCCCCATCCATCATGCCCCCATGTCAGCTGTCAGCCCCCATGTCAGCCATCAGCCCCCATCCATCATGCCCCCATGTCAGTCATCATGCCCTTATGTCAGCCATCATGCCAGCCGTCAGCCCCCATGTCAGGCGTCTGTCAGCCGTCAGCCCCCATCCATCATGCCCCCCCATGTCAGCCATCATGTTATTAGTCCCCCCTTATGTGCCAGTAGCCGTCTCCCCTTATGTGCCAGTAGCCGTCTCCCCTTATGTGCCATTAGGACCCCCTCATGTGCCATTAGGCTCCCCTCATGTGCCATTAGTTCCCCCTCATGTGCCATTAGCCGTTCCCCCTTATGTGTTATTAGTCCCCCCTCATGTGCCAGTAGCCGTCCCCTTTATGTGCCAGTAGCCCCCTTTATGTGCCAGTAGCCGTCCCCTTTATGTGCCAGTAGCCCCCTTATTATGCGCCAGTAGCCCCCTTATTATGTGCCAGTAACCCCCCCCCCCATATGTGCCAGTAGCCGTCTCCCCTTATGTGCCATTAGGCCCCCCTCATGTGCCATTAGGCTCCCCTCATGTGCCATTAAGCCCCCCTCATGTGCCATTATTCCCCCCTCATGTGCCATTAGCCGTTCCCCCTTATGTGCCAGTAGCCGTTCCCCCTTATGTGTTATTAGTCCCCCCTCATGTGCCAGTAGCCGTCCCCTTTATGTGACAGTAGCCCCCTTTATGTGCCAGTAGCCGTCCCCTTTATGTGCCAGTAGCCATCCCCTTTATGTGCCAGTAGCCCCCTTATTATGCGCCAGTAGCCCCCTTATTATGTGCCAGTAGCCTCCCCCCACCATATGTGCCAGTAGCCGTCTCCCTCATGTGCCATTAGGCCCCCTCATGTGCCATTAGGCCCCCTCATGTGCCATTAGGCTCCCCTCATGTGCCATTAGTCCCCCCTTATGTGCCTGTAGCCGTTGCCCCTTATGTGTTATTAGTCCCCCCTCATGTGCCAGTAGCCGTCCCCTTTATGTGCCAGTAGCCCCCTTTATGTGCCAGTAGCCGTCCCCTTTATGTGCCAGTAGCCCCCTTTATGTGCCAGTAGCCCCCTTTATGTGCCAGTAGCCCCCTTTAGTTCCAATAGCCCCCTTTATGTGCCAGTAGCCCCCTTTATGTGCCAGTAGCCGTCCCCTTTATGTGCCAGTAGCCGTCCCCTTTATGTGCCAGTAGCCCCTTTATGTGCCAGTAGCCCCCTTTAGTGCCAGTAGCCCCGTTATGTGCCAGTAGCCCCCTTTATGTGCCAGTAGCCGTCCCCTTTATGTGCCAGTAGCCCCCTTTAGTGCCAGTAGCCCCCTTTATGTGCCAGTAGCCCCTTTATGTGCCAGTAGCCCCTTTATGTGCCAGTAGCCATCCCTTTATGTGCCAGTAGCCCCTTTATGTGCCAGTAGCCCCTTTATGTGCCAGTAGCCATCCCTTTATGTGCCAGTAGCCCCTTTATGTGCCAGTAGCCCCTTTATGTGCCAGTAGCCCCTTTATGTGCCAGTAGCCCCCTTTATGTGCCAGTAGCCGTACCCTTTATGTGCCAGTAGCCCCCTTTAGTGCCAGTAGCCCCCTTTAGTGCCAGTAGCCCCTTTTAGTGCCAGTAGCCCCTTTATGTGCCAGTAGCCCCTTTATGTGCCAGTAGCCATCCCTTTATGTGCCAGTAGCCCCTTTATGTGCCAGTAGCCCCCTTTATGTGCCAGTAGCCCCTTTAGTGCCAGTAGCCCCCTTTAGTGGCAGTAGCCTCCTTTATGTGCCAGTAGCCCCCTTTTTGTGCCAGTAGCCCCCTTTAGTGCCAGTAGCCCCCTTTATGTGCCAGTAGCCCCCTTTAGTGCCAGTAGCCCCAAGAAAAAAAATAAAAAAAGAACACTTATACTTACCTCCAGCGATGCGATGCAGGCCTCTTCCGGCCTGTGTCTCGAGCTGTACAGCTCTGGCGGCGCGATGACGTCATCGCGCCGCCGGAGCCGGCCTCTGATAGGCTACCGGCCTAATGCTGGCAGCCTATCAGAGGAACAGGGAGAGAGAGGACACGCCTCTCCCTCCTCTGCTGCTGCTCCGCACGGAGATGAGCGCAATGCAAGCGCTCATCTCCGTCCGACCTGATGTTCCCGGCCGCCGCCGCGTCTGCCAATGGTCAGTCCGCCCCTGGTGACACCCCATCAGACTTGTGTCACCCGGTGCGGACCGCACCCCCCGCACCCACCTCGCAACGCCACTGGCAGGTACCTTTTTCCGATCACCGCCGGCTGAGCAGAGTTGATCGGAAGTAGTCAGGACGTACCGGTACGTCCTGTGTCCTTAAGGACCCAGACATCAGAGCGTACCCATACGTCCTATGTCCTTAAGGGGTTAAGCTGTTTTTTTCCGGCATTCCTTGTCTCATCAGCATGAGCATCTGGGGAGTGACAATGGTCATGCTGAAGTTGTTCCTACTGACAAATCTTGTAGCCTCTTCGAAGGACCCAAGTATGCGACACACATCTCTGATGAGCTGCCACTGCCTGACCTCAAAATAACACATGCTGCCTGCTGAGGTGGATTGGTGCATGATAAAGTCATTAGATATGTTATGCTGCTTGTACAAACACTCTAGCATATGTAAGGTTCAATTCCACAGAGTTGGAATGTAATGGACCACTCTGTCACTGCAAGTCATTTTAAGACATTAAAATGACTTAAATGCAAGTACAGTCTTGTGCACATGGCCAGCACCCTCTATGAGCCACAGTACTTTTTCATAAAGCATTGCACCACTAAATTTATCATGTGCGTCATTAGGCAGCATGTGTTTTTCCATCAAATGCAGCCTAGCCTCAAGGTTCCTGACATTGTCGCTGACCACCTTGCTCAGTTGGAGTTGGCAAGTAGACAGCCAGCGGGACATTTGCTACTTTATGAAAAAAGACTCAAAGTTTAGAGTATCCCGTGATTGATAAGATTCAGTCAGCCTGATTAGAACATTAAAACAAAACAAAACTGTATTAATCCAAAGGTTAAAATCAAGGGGCATAACAGCCCAATGTCAGATTGCAGGCTATTAGAGTGTATGTAGGTAAGAGGTATGTCATTTATAGTACCTCTCCCAACCTAATAATGGTATTGGTGACAGCTGGTACTAGTGATATGGATTTATTTTCACAAACCTAGAAGTACACCTATACCAGACACCCTATTGGATGTTACCACTGTGCTGTGGTGTGTAATGAAACAATAGAAGGCCTGTTAACCAGCAGTGCACAATGGCCAGGGCATCTCTTAGCTGGTATGTATCAGTGCTAGGGAATAAGAGGAAGCCGCTGGTTATGCATAACTTGGTGAGGTATGACTCATAAATTAAAAAAGGGGAACATGACTGTAACCAATTCCATTGATTATAGTTATTGAAATGTTATAACGGCCATAGTATAATTAATACCAGTTGTTAAAAAGTTATAATGGCACACTATTATCTTGGTAAGTATTGTTTTACTCCAATTGTCATTGTCACTACTGTCACTCACTATGACATCCTAGTGGAATGATGAAAAAGTAGTGACATATTATAAATGTAGCCATTTAAGGCCATATAAAGGCAGCCAAAAAGGCTGTCCCTAATGATATTGGCATATTAAGTGAGCCATTGCTCCACTTTTTTCATTGATATCAATCACTGTGGCGTCCTATTAGCATATTATGACGCAAGCCAAACAGATTACCAACGCTTTACCAACTGAAACACTGTGGAGCTGCTAAAAGCAGATCTGGCCCTATAAGTTTTTTGGGAGGTTCTTGCTGTACGTTACCTCTGCTCTTTTGACAGTAAAAAGAGTTCATTTACACGCGTAAAGGAATGCAATTTTTGTAGTAAAAAAGTGTTCAATAACAGAGGTATAATACATTTTTTTCAGTAAAACATGTTCACTAACGGTTATAGTATTGAAGGTTTTTTTGTTTTTGTAAAGTGCATTCACTAACATGCATGGTAGTAATGTAGTTTTTGTAGTAAAATGCTTTTCCTATAACTGAACAGTATATTGAAGTAATGCAAAACATTCATTAAAACAGGTATAGTAATGTTTTGGCAATAAAACGCATTCACTAACATGAGTATAGTAACGCAGTTTTTTGCAGTTAAAATACTTTTGCTATAACCACATGGTATCTTCAAGTAGAGAAAACATCTTTGTGGTCCAGGGCAATTTACAAGAAAAAAACAATAGCTAAAAAGCTGTACAAAGACACTGTTTCTGACCCATATAGTAAAAATTAACTTTTAATAATTATTCTAACAGATATGTACCCAAAAAAGAGATTTAAAATTGGCTGTTTATATTCATAAGCTCTGTATAATGCAGGGATAACTATCTATTGTCTTGGGGTGTATTACTTCATACTACCTTCAAGTAAACTTATTGCCTTTAGCCCTATCCTTTCTGAATCCAACGTTAACAGGGATAGACGCTCCTGAAGTTTGATTCTCCTGTTTTGGGGTATAAACGAAATCCCTTTAGATTTGAATGGAGTGACCCCAGAAGGAGAGTGCAAAAAGCCATGCACTTCGCACAAAAAACAAGGGTTGTGACTAGAAATGAATGAATTTTAGAAAAATTTGATTTTCCTGTTCAACAAATTTTTGGGGAAAAATTTGGTTTGATCCGAATATATTTGCGGTGAATTACGTTAAAAAACGGCTATTTCCTGGCTGCAGAGAGCCTTTATAGTGGTGTTGAACAATGAGCCTTGCAGTAACACGCATAGGGAGTCTGCTTGGGTAGTGAAATAATATTGTGAGTTCGTATGACATGCAGGTGACAAGCTTCAATCGTAGAATCACTGCCCACTTCACTTATTTAGGCAGTCACTGGGCCAAAACTGACCAAATACTCAAGTATGAACACAGCCTTACAGGTCGATGTTAGTGCCAAGAAGAAGCGCACTCCTTTTACACCATCACCGTCAGCTGATTCCACATAGATGTCTACAGAACCTTTTCTATTAAACGATTATACAGTCATGGCCGTAAATGTTGGTACCCCTGAAATTTTTCAAGAAAATTATGTATTTCTCACAGAGAAGTGTTGCAGTAACACATGCTTTGCTATACACATGCTTATTCCCTTTGTGTGTATTGGAACAAAACTAAAAAAGGGAGGAAAAAAAGCAAATTGGACATAATGTCGCACCAAACTCCAAAAATGGTCTGGATTATAGGCACCGTTTCAAAATTGTGGATAAATAAGATTGTTTCAAGCATGTGATGCTCCTTTAAACTCACCTGGGGCAAGTAACAGGTGTGGGCAATATAAAAATCACATCTGAAAGCAGATAAAAAGGAGAGACGTTGACTTAGTCTTTGCATTGTGTGTCTGTGTGCACCACACTGAGCATGGAGAAAAGAAAGATTAAAAGAGAACTGTCTGAGGACTTAAGAACTAAAATTGTGGAAAAATATCAACAATCTGAAGGTTACAAGTCCATCTCCAGAGATCTAGATTTGCCTTTTCCACAGTGCGCAACATTATCAAGAAGTTTACAACCCATGGCACTGTAACTAATCTCCCTGGGCGTGGACGGAAAAGAAAAATTGATGAAAGGTGTCAACGCAGGATAGTCCGGATGGTGGATAAGCAGCGCCAAAAAAGTTCCAAAGATATTCAATCTGTCCTGCAGGCTCAGGGAGCAGCAGTGTCAGCGCGAACTATCCGTCGACATTTAAATTAAATGAAATGCTATGGCAGGAGACCCAGGAGGACCCCACTGCTGACACAGAGACACAAAAAAGCAAGACTACTTTTTTCCAAAATGTACTTGAGTAAGCCAAAATCTTTCTGGGAAAACGTCTTTTGGACAGATGAGACCAAGATAGAGCTTTTTGGTAAAGCACATCATTCTACTGTTTACCGAAAACGGAATGAGGCCTACAAAGAAAAGAACACAGTACCTACAGTTAAATATGGTGGAGTTTTATTGATGTTTTGGGGTTGTTTTGCTGCCTCTGGCACTGGGTGCCTTCAATGTGTGCAAGGCATTATGAAATCTGAGGATTACCAACGGATTTTGGGTCGCACTGTACAGCCCAGTGTCAGAAAGCTAGGTTTGCGTCCGAGATCTTGGGTCTTCCAGCAGGACAATGACCCCAAACATATGTCAAAAAGCAACCAGAAATGGATGGCAACAAAGCGCTGGAGAGTTCTGAAGTGTCCAGCAATGAGTCCAGATCTAAATCCTATTGAACACCTGTGAAGAGATCTTAAAATTGCTGTTGGGAAAAGGCACCCTTCCAATAAGAGAGACCTGGAGCAGTTTGCTAAGGAAGAGTGGTCCAAAAAATTCCGGGAGAGAGGTGCAAGAAGCTTATTCATGGTTATAGGAAGCGACTGATTTCAGTTATTTTTTCCAAGGGTGTGCAAGCAAATACTAAGTTAAGGGTGCCAATAATTTTGTCCAGCCCATTTTTGGAGTTTGGTGTGACATTGTGTCCAATTTGCTTTTTTTCCTCCCTTTTTTGGTTTTGTTCCAATACACACAAAGGGAATACACATGTGTATAGCGAAACATGTGTTACTGCAATACTTTTCTGTGAGAAATACTTCATCTTATTGAAAAATTTCAGAGGTGCCAGCCATGACTGTACAAGAAGAGACACCCCTGAGTGGAGAGGGTATCAGCAGTAAGTTTGTGTTGATGTCACTAATTAATATGCCCTTCCTCTGATCCGTCAGAACAATAACCCACAAAAAACAGATCCTGTCTGTGGAGCATCCGCCTTCACTCGGTCAGCATTTGCTCAATAATCCATTAGTATTGCTAATGCCAAATAAAACAGGAGCGGATTTAAAACAGAGATGACACGTGAATGGAATATTTACATGTCTTCTGTGTTTTGTACCCACTCCAGTTTTTGGCTACCAAATCATAAGCCAATTATGATGGGACCATACAGGCCTTACAGCTGCTACACAGACAGGATCCATTGTGCGTCTCATTTTTCCTTCCTTCTGACAGATCAGAATAAAGGTCAAATAAATGATGATGTCAGCCAGGCCGAAAGCCAAAAAAGTGGACCAGTCATGAAGTGGCGAGGGTGGGAACAGCATAAAAGTCCACAGAGTGGACATATGGCACAGTGGTGAGGTGGAAGCAGCATGAGGAGAACACATAGTTGCCAAATGACAGGGTCTGAAGGTGGAAGCAGTATGAGGAGGCCACCGAGTGGCACAATGACACAGTCTGGAGTTGGCAGCATCAGGAGAAGGCCAGAGAGTGGCACAATGACAGAGTCTGGAGTTGGCAGCAGTATGAGGATGCCACCGAGTGGCACAATGACAGCGTCTGGAGGTGGCGGCAGCAGCAGTAGCAGCATCAAGAGAAGGCCACCGAGTGACACAATGACAGAGTTATGGAGTTGGCAGCAGTATGAGGAGGCCCCACGACAGAGCCTGGAGGTGGCAGCAGTATGAGGAGGCCACCGAGTGGCACAACGACAGAGCATGGAGGTGGTGGCAGCAGCAGCATTAATAGAAAGCAACCGAGTGGCACAATGACAAAGTCTGGAGTTGGCAGCATCAGGAGAAGGCCACCGAGTGGCACAATGACAGAGTCTGGAGTTGGCAGCATCAGGAGAAGGCCACCGAGTGGCACAATGACAGAGTCTGGAGTTGGCAGCATCAGGAGAAGGCCACCGAGTGGCACAATGACAGAGTCTGGAGTTGGCAGCATCAGGAGAAGGCCACCGAGTGGCACAATGACAGAGTCTGGAGTTGGCAGCATCAGGAGAAGGCCACCGAGTGGCACAATGACAGAGTCTGGAGGTGGCAGCAGTATGAGGAGAAAAAAAGGACAATGCAACAGCACTCTGCAGACACAAATAAAGTACAACAATGCCATAATTATAGAAAACATATTGGTGCTTATTCTACGCTTATAAATTAGAGATACAAATACGTTTTTTACAAAATTATCCGGGCCCGTCTGCCGACGTTTGGCAGATGGGCCCAGATAATTTTGTACAAAATATATTTGCCAAATATCTCTAATTTATAAGCGTAGCATAAGCACCAAAATGTTTTCTATAATTTTGGCATTGTTGTACTTTATTTGTGTCTGCAGAGTGCTGTTGCATTGTCCTTTTTTTCTTTGTGTTTCTAGCCATGGCAGCGTGCACCTGCACATTGGGATTTGCTGACTGACCCCCTTTTTTTTGCAAGAGTATGAGGAGGCCACTGAGTGGCACAATGACACAGTCTGGAGTTGGCAGCAGTATGAGGAGGCCACCGAGTGCCACAATGACAGAGTGTGGAGGTGGCGGCAGCAGAAGCATCAGGAGGATACCACAGAGGGGCAAAGTTACATAGTGTGGAGATGGCAGCAGCAGCATCAGGATACCACAGAGTAGCAAGGTTACATTGTGTGGAGATGGCAGCAGCAGCAGGATTCCACAGAGTGGAAAGGTCACATAGTTTGGAAATGGCAGCAGACGCAGCATCAGGATACCACAGAGTGACAAGGAGACATAGTGTGGAGATGGCAGCAGCCGGATACCACAGAGTGGCAAGGTGACATAGTGTGGAGATGGCAGCAGCTTCAGGATACCACAGAGTGTGAAGGTGACATAGTGTGGAGATGGCAGCAGCAGCATCAGGTGACCACAAAGTGACCCAGTGACAGAGTGGAGCGGTGGGTGGCAATACCAGTACCCGTTGACGAAGGTGGGTGAAGTAAGGAGCACTTGGCATCAGATGTGTGGCATCAGGCGGGTGGCAGCATCAGAGTAGTAGCTAAGGCAGGTAGCCAGAAGAAACCGGTTTCTCTTTTCAAGGTTTGGGTGAGGCGGCAAGGATGATCTGTATCAGGAATTGGTGGGTGGAAATCCCGGCTAATCCATGCCTGATTCATCTTGACAAAGGTCAGTCTCTCCACATTTTGGATGGACAGGCGAGTTCTCCTTGGGATGACTATGGCCACCGCCACACTAAACAACCGCTCTGATGCCACAATACTGGCCGGGCAGGACAGCTTTTCCAGGGCAAACTCTGCTGCTGGTGAGTAGTTTCTTCACTACGTGCGTGAAGAAAGCTGCTCATAAGCGACTGTAGACTCAGGCTGCTGTTGATGAAGTTGGTACTGATCCTGCCACCCTACTCCTCCCAAGCAGCCATGGCAATGGAACGTGAGCACAGAGGGCCCCCCGGTCACTCCTGCGAGAGGCTGGATGATGGCGCAGATAGGCAGCGGCCAACTGACTATATAGGATGTCTCTGTAGTAATTAAGTTTGTCCTCCCTCTCAGTGGCTGTAAAAAAGGCCCCCATTTTGGACCGGTAACGAGGGTACAACAAGGTGGAGAGCCAGAAGTCATCCCTATGCAAAATGGTGACAATTTGGCTGTGACTACGCAAGCAAGTGAGCATGCATCGGGCCATTTGTGCAAGTGACTCTAAGGTATTCCCTGCCTCCATCTCCACTGCATACTGCCATGGTGTGTGTCTGGGTCCTCTGTCTCGTCTTCCTCATTGCCCTGTAGCTCCTCTGGCTGCTACTGCTCCTCCTCTCCTGTCAGCTGAGTAGAAAAACCACCAATTTCTCTACACATTGCCTGTGCTCCAATGTCCTCCTCCCTCTCCTCTTCCTTTTCCAGTACAGCCCCCACAGGGCTCATGAGGCTGTGATATCTAGGCGCCACGTCTCCTGTCCCCTGACCAGCCATTGTTATCACCATCTGTTCCAGGACATAAAGCAGTTGAATGACGTTGTTCATTCCTTACTGGCGACTGACAAATAACGTGGCGTCCTCAAAGGGCCTGAGCAAACGGCAAGTGTCACACATGAGCTGCAACTGGATGACATCGAAGTTACACAGGGAAGTACTCCTATTCACTTGGATCATCAAGAAATCATTGATGGCCTTTCTCTGATAGTATAGTAGGTCCAACATATGGAGGGTGGAATTCCAATGACGCATGTGAGCCTATGTTGGGGGTTGCCGTTCTGCAGCTGCATCTCAAGAAGGATGTGCTTTGCGGTGTACGAGTGGCTGAAGTGCATGCAAAGTTTCCTGGCCATTTTTAGGATGTCTTGCAGATGAGTGGAAGACTTCAGGAACCGCTTGACATCCAAATTGAACACGTATGCCATGCAGAACACATGGCTCAGCCTTCCTTGACGCAGTGCTGACACCATGTTCTTCCCGTTGTCAGTCACCATGGTTTCTGATTTTCATTTGTCTAAGAGAAAGCCAGGATTCGATTTCTTGATGAATCACACGTAGCAGTTCCTCCCCTGTGTGACTCTGTTAGCCAAGGCAAACCAGGTGCAGAACAGCGTGACACCGCCGTGCCCTGCACATGTGGTATGCTGGAGGGGCACTGTGACTTGTCCCTGCAGTGTAGGCTGAGGACATGGTGGAGGATGAAGAGTCGTAAGCAGAGCTCGCATTGTGACAACGTGGAGGCAGAAGCGGAGTGACCTGGCCAAGTTGCCGGTGTGGCTGCGCAGAAATCACAATCACCCAGTGGGCAGTAATGGACATGTATTGTCCCTGACTGCAGTTTCAGCTCCACACGTCGGCGTTGCCGTGCACTTTGGCAGACACCGACAGGCTCAAGGACTGGCCCACCTTCTGGTCTATATATATGAGCAGTGCTGGAACTGCCTTTTTCGCAAAAAAATGGCGGCTTGGGACTCTCCACCTCGGCTTGGCACAAGCCATCAGTTTTCTGAAAGGTGCAGAGTCCACCACTTGGAAAGAGAGGAACTACAGCACCAGCAACTTGGCCAGGAGCACATTCAGCTTCTGTGCCGTTAGATGAGTGCACGCATACTGCTGCCTCTTAAATATCACTTCGGTGATCGAATGCTGATGGAATGACTGACGAGGAGGAGTAAGAGGAGGAGGAGCATCGGGACCAGCAGATGAAGGGAATGACAGTCAGCTCCCTTTGGCTGAGGTGGTAAAGTCTTGACTGCCTGAAACCGGGTGAGTGCAACTGGGAGATGCAGCGGAAGCTGGGGCAGTCTGGACCACCACATCGGAGCAACGGTTATCCCAGGCCACTGTATGGTGACGCTGCATATGTTGACACAGGGCTGTAGTGCCAACATTGGCACCCTGGCCACGCTTTACCTTCTGCCCACAGATTCTACATATGGCCATGTTCACCTCCTCCGGCGGCTTAACAAAAACCTGCCACACCGCCGAGTAGGTGATTTTCCCCCCAACAGTTCGCACTGCCTGACTGCTACTGCTGCTGCCTCCGTGAACCCCTGCACCACTACTTCCCGGGCAGGTAGGCTGTTGTGAAGCGGGTGGTCTACCCTGGGCACGTTTGGCTCCCAAGCTCCCACTTCTGCCACCCTGCTGACTCCCAGCCATGCTACCACCTTGCTGACTCAGCCGCTGCCTCACTGGCAAGCTGCCATCCTCTTCTCCTGATGATAATGAAGCCTCTTCTGCACCCGGATCCCAAGTGCGATCGGCTTCATCATCATCGAGTAGTGTCTGCACATAGCTGATGTCCTCCTCAATGGTCTCTGGTCAGGAGCCTGACCGCTCACAACACCACCTCCCATGCCACTCTCCTCATCACTACTCACCCGCCTAGTGGAGGAAGCAGCGGATGTCTCCTCCACATCTTGGCTGGGCAGTAGCTGCTGACTGTCCTCTAGTAGCTCGTCCTCGCTGTGTAGTTGAGCTGAGCCCACAGCATACAATACTTCTGTGGCTAAGTGAACATCAAAGGACAGAGGCAGGTTGAGGACAGGTGTGGGAACTGGGCCTGCTCCTGGGCCACGCCAACTAAGGGTTGTGTCTGAAAAACCCACCGACTGTTGGCTAGGGGTGTCTGATGTCACTTGGGATGAAGTGGATGACCGAGTTAACCAATCAAGAACCGCTGGGTTGCTGGTCAAGACACGACCGCTAGATGACACTGGGAGCTCTCGCTGCGACTCCTGCTGCCACTCCCCCTTACTCTGCTGCAACCTCTGCCTGCACCAGAAAAATGTCGTCCTCTATCACTCCTCTGTGCATTGCCTGGCACTTCTCTGTCTGACATACTTTTAAGCTGGACTAGCACCCTGCCTAGTGCAGGAGCTCACGGCGTCATTGGTTTATATGACGCCGTGCGTTTCCTGCTGCCACAGCTGCACAGTAATACACTCATCTAGATCATAGGACTGTATTACTGTGCAGCGGCGGCAGCAGGAAGCGCACGGCGTCATGGCAACCAATGACGTGCGCTCCTGCACTAAGCAGGGTCCCAGTCCGGTATCACGCGGTCCGTGTTCCACGGACGTGTGAATGCAGCCTTAGCTGAACTAAGTAAATTAAAAGCAAATTAAAACACCCCTAAAAGCGACAAAAATATTTTTCTTTTTGTACTGAAATAGGCTACTAAACGCTTTCACCACAAATAACTGCAACAGTGAAGTGTGTATATATTTTTCTTTCTGTACTAAAATAGACGAATAAACGCTTTCACCAGAAATAATTGCAATGGTGGCCAACGCAATTGGCAATTGGCCAATAAATGCTTTCACCACAAATAAATGCAGAAGTGAAATACTTATATATTTTTCTTTCTTTACTAGTGTTAAGCGTGCATGCTCGCCGAACACCAGTTCGGCTCGAGCATCACTATGCTCGGCACATCGTTGAGTTTGGCCGACCACCTCGTGTACTCAAGCAAGATGCTCGAGTCAGTGTAGTTGATCTAGTTAAATCTAATTTAGCCTCTATTTCTATGCAGAAGAGCGCTGTGCAGTCAGGGAATACCTCAGTGTGAGTCGCGGTAAGGAGTCCCTGCTCTGACTCTATATATAGCTATATCCATATACGAAGTCAGTGCTCAGGGACACCCAGTGTATTTAAATCTAATTTAGCCTGTATTTCAGAAAAGTTTCTACTGGGATTCAAACTGTTGACCTTCTGCATTAGAGGCAAGGCACTTTACCACTCAGCTGTAATAGCAAGTTATTAAAAAAAGAAAACAAAAAAATAAATAAAAATATGACACTTCTACTGTAGAGGAATACTTACTAGTAAGCATTCCTATATAGTAGAAGTCTCTTTTTTTTAATTGTGACTGGTAGAGTTAAGCAAACACCTGTAAATTCGGGTTTGGGATCCGAACTTGACCCCGAACACGAACCCCATTGAAGTCAATCGGGACCCGACCTTTGGGGCACTGAAATGGCTCTAAAAATGTCCAGGGAAGGGCTAGAGGGCCGCAAAAGACAGCGAAATGTGGGTAAGAGCCCTGCAAACAAATGTGAATAGGGAAATGACGTAAAATATAATAAATAAAAACTACAAATTTTAATCCTGAACTAAGAGCAGGAGGTCCATATGGACTTTGTGGAATATATAAAATAATACAAAGAGAAAGTGCACTGGAGTATAACAATGGCTGTGTGAAGTCGGTATACTTGTCTACTCTGCACAAGGTACAGACAAGTCCTGTGGGATCTATGCCTGGTTCATTTTAATGAATGTGAGCTTGTCCACATTGGCTGTGGACAGACGGCTGTGCTTTTCTGTGACCCCCTGCCATGATAAACACACGTTCAAAGAATAAACTGGCTGCAGGGAAGGTCATCATCTCCAAGGCATAAAGGGAAGCTCAGGCCATGTGCCCAATTTGGAGACCCAGAAGTTGGATGGGGCAGACCCATCAGTCAGTTCATGTAGGCAAGTGCACACATACTGCTCCACCATATTGCTTAAATGCTGCCTCCTGCTAAGACGTTGCATATCAGCTGGTGGTGCTGGTTGCTGTGGCGTGGTGACAAAGCTTTTCCACATTTTGGCCATGCTAACCCTGCCTTCGGAGGTGCTGGCGGTGCCCTGGTTGCCTTGGCGGCCTCTTCCTCCTCCTCTGCCTTCGCCTTGTGCTTCCACTGGGTCAGTTGGGAATGCCATCAGCAACGCGTCTACCAGCGTGCGCTTGTACTCGCGCATCTTCCGATCACGCTCCAGTGAGGAACTTAAGGACGACACATTGTCCTTGCAATGGGGATCCAGCAGGGTGGCCACCCAGTAATCAGCACAAGTTAGAATGTCGGCAACTCGGCTGTCATTGCACAGGCACTGCAGCATGTAGTCACTCATGTGTGCAAGGCTGCCCAGAGGCAAGGACGAGCTGCCCTCTGTGGGAGGTGTATCGTCTGTGTCCTCTGTATCCCCCCCAGACACTCACAAGTGATGCCCATGAGCTGCTTTGGGTACCACCCTGCTGTGAACACGGTTCCTCCTCCTCCTCCTCATCCTCCAGAACTGTGCCCTGGCTGGACAATTGTGTACCTGGCCTATGTTGGTGCAGGAACCCACCCTCCGAGCCACCTGTGAATGACTGGCCTGATAACCGTTGAAATGATCCCTCTTCCTCCTCCTCTTCCTGCTGTGACACATCTTCCTCCATCATAGCCCAAAGCGTTTTTTCAAGGAGAAGCGGGTTAGTAACGCTGAGACCGGCATTATCTGCGCTGGCCAGGTTGGTGGAGTAGTCGAAACAGCGCAACAAGGCACACAGATCTCGCATGGAGGCCCACTCAGTGGCGGTGAAGTGTTGCTGTTCCGCAGAGCGACTGACCCGTGCGTGCTGCAGCTGAAACTCCACTATCGCCTGCTGCTACTCGCACAGTCTTTCCAGCATGTACAAGGTGGAGTTCCACCTTGTGGGCCCGTCACATATGAGCCGGTGAGTGGGAAGGCCAAAGTTACGCTGCAGCGCAGACAGGCGAGCAGCAGCAGGATGAGAATGCCGAAAGCACGCACAGACTGCCCGAACTTTCTGCAGCAGCTCTGACATATCGGGGTAGTTTTTCAGGAATCTCTGCACCACCAAATTCAGCACATGCACTGGTCCAAGTATCGGTAGTTATGTGGACCTTGCCACAGATGGCGTTGCACAGTGCACAACTTATTTTGTCTGTCACTTGCTTGTGCAGGTAAGGGATGGCTCACCTGGAAAAGTAGTGGTGGCTTGGAACAACGTACTGTGGGACAGCCACCACCATAAGGTTTTTAAAACTCTCCGTCTCCACCAGACGGAATGACAGCATTTCAAAGGCCAGGAATTTTGAAATGCTGGTATTCAGGGTCGGAGATCGCTGGTGGGTAGGGGAGTACTTCCTCTTTCGATCCAGTGTAGGGGAGATGGACAGCTGAACGCTTCCATGGGACACTGTGGTGGTGCTTGTTGAAGGTGACGGACATGGTGGCGTTGGTCTCACATCCTCCATTTGCCGAGTGGCCGTTGCCACTGTCACTCCAGAGGTGGAGGAAGAGGCCGAGATTGCAGCTGAAGAGGAAGCAGGAGGAGCCAGAGACTTTTCTTGGTTTTGGAGGTGTTTACTCCACTGCAGCACGTGTCTTGCACTTAGATGCCTCATCATGCAGGTTCTGCTCAGGTTTAGAGCGTGTATGCCTCGCTTTAGGCTCTGATTACACAGCGTGCAAACCACTCATGTCTTGTCGTCTGCACATTGTGTGAAGAACTGCCACGCCGGGTAACTCCTTCGAGCTGTCTTTTGTGTGCTAGGTCCCTGGGTGTGGTGGGCAGTAGCAGGCGCAGTGTCTAGGGGACGGGCGCTCTGCTTCTGCACCCTGCTCCCTCTTTTGCTGTGCTGGTGTCTCTGTGCAACCACCGCCTCTTCCTCCAAACTGCACAGGTCACTAGCATGACCTTCATCCTATGTAGGGTCTAGGACCTCATCATCCTCCACATCATCTTCCACCAAGTCTTCTGCACCCCTGCCCTCCTTGTCGGTTTGCACACTGCAGAAAGTCGCAGCAGTTGGCACCTGTGTTTCGTCATCATCAGAGACGTGCTGCTGTGGTCTTCCCATGTCCTCATCCTCAAACATAAGTGGTTGGGCATCGGTGCACTCAATTTCTTCCTCTTCTGGAGCAGGGCTAGGTGGATGGGCCAGGGAAACCCTGCCAGGAGAGTCATCAAAAAGCATGAGAGTCTGCTGCATGACTTGGGGCTCAGACTGCTTGGCAAGGGAGTGAGGTGCTAGATAGCTGCCCATGGCCTCGGCGCTTCTAGCAGTAGACTGGGTGGAAGACAATGAGAAGGTATTGGAGGCACTATCAGCCACCCAATCTACTAACACCTGTACGTGCTCTGGCCTCATCATTCGTAGAGCGGCATTCGGGCCTACTAAATAACGTGGAAGGCCCTGTCGTCTACACGAACCAGAGGAAGGTGTTTCATTTGGGCGTGTAGCTGGCACAGATCTACCACATCATCTCCCTGCAACAGCAGCACCACGACCATGGCCACATCCCTTATTTGATGCTCTCCTCATTCTTTTTAGTAACCCAAAGAATTAACAGACAGATTTGATAAAACGTGTTCCCTGTCAGGTATAGCGTGCCCGTGTTATAAACAGAAAATATTGGTTTTCGTCACACCTCTATTACACTTTGTGCCCTGCCTAATATGCCCTGGCAGTGTGATAAATTAATAGATTGGTTAAGGTCACAAGTTACTTTGAAAGATATGAGGGGCACAGATCCCCCAACAATCGGTAGTACGCCACTTAATTTACTGAATACATTTTGGCAAGTCAGGTATGCAGTGCAGCAGGAACACCAACACAGACCACAGGGGTACTTTGGGGGCCAAAATTATGGGGGGATTTTTCAACCACAATGTCCTAGTGTAATTTACTGATTTTATTTGATTTGTACAAGGCAAAAAGGTACATTATAGGAAAAAGGAGGATTTTTTCAACCCCAGTGAAACAGATGAATTGACAGATTATTTTTAACCAAATTTTTAACCAGATGTATGATTTCTTCAACCCCAGTGAAACTGACGGATGCAAGTGAAATTATTTCACTAAGAGCAGGCCACAAATTTACTTTGTGCCAAAAATTACATGTTTTTTCCACCCACAATGTCTCAGGGGAATTTACTGATTTTATTTGATTTGCAGTACAAGGCAATCAGGTACTTTATAGGAGAAAAAAAGAGGATTTTTTCAACCCCAGTGAAACAGATGGATTTACTGATTATTTTTTTCACTATCACAAATGTAGTGCACAGAGCAAATGTACTTTTTAGCACAAAAAAATGCCTAGAATCTGATGGATTAATAGAATTAATGACAAGGATATTTGTAGCACAGCACAGAACCAAATTCTCACCCCTAGGTCCCTAAAATCACAAACGGAGTAACAGTATAATTTTTGCCTTCCCCAGCCAGATATGCAGTGCAGGTCCACTTAAAAATGGGTCAGTTTTGCCAAATGAAGTAAAAATACTAGATTCAATTACTGTCCCTGGCACATATGCAGCTGCAAGTGAATGTCACTTTCACAAAAAAACCACCCACTCTTTGTCACTGGCCTCATAAAAAAAACACTGCCATTGCACCCACAAGAATAAAAAAGGTTGTAGATCGCTGAGTGAACACAATTCTGATATCAGATATTATCAGCTAGGCTTGTTTCCTATTCTCTCCCTGAGAGCACCAGCAGCAACCTGTCCCTACACTAAGAGCAGCAGAGTGACGTGCGGCGCTACGTGACTCCAGCTTATATAGAGGCTGGGTCACATCCTGCACTTAGCCAATCACAGCCATGCTATTAGTAGGCATTGCTGTGATGGATTTTAAGGGCAAAGTAGTTAGACGCTTGTTGATTGGCTGCCCAGCAGCTTTTCAACAAGCGCCATAAAATCTGCCGAACAACAAACCCAAACAATTACGAAAATGTTCGGGTCCGGGTGCCAAAAATTCCAAAATTCTTTACTAAAACTTTACCATTCGGGTTTGCTCAACTCTAGTAACTGGCCATGCAGCTATATAGTGTAGTGGTTAAAATTCTGGGCTGTGATGCAGAAGCTGTGAGTTTAAATCCCGTCACAAACCTTTTCAGAAATAGAGGCTAAACCTAATTTAAATATATATATATATATATATATATATATATATATATATCATATATATATATATCAGAAAACTGGCGGCACCGGAAGATCACAAAGGTCGGGTGCTATGTCCTAGGGCTACTGGCTCAAAGCCCATATATAGAAAAAGAAAAACGGACAGCACTCCAAAATACAAACCGTGAAAAAGTTTATTCACCCATGTGGTAAATACAATGCGACGTTTCGGCTCAGCTATAGAGCCTTTCTCAAGCTGAATACATGCATGCAAAGTGCAACAATAAATAGGGTGGCCAATTAAGGCAACACAAGTGATGCATAATTAACATTGATTACAAATGTGAATAAATACAAAAAGAGACACTGCATATATAATAATACAAGCCATAAAAGTGCATATTTCGATAAAGTGCCATAGTGCAAATAAATGTATGAATAAAAACACAATTTCATATGTACATATAATACCGATGTGTATAATGAGGGGCGTGCTGTAGTGACGTAAAAACAAAGCGCCATGGAACTATTGCAATCACATACATACCAAACAACCAAAGCATGGTGGGGTAGCGGGACTGACATCGCACACCTTGATGACGTATCTCCAGGAAGAGCATACCGCTCAAGGATCGCGATAGATGCGAGGAGATTAGATCTAAGTATGCGCATGCGTGGTATAGCAAGCACCACTCCGGGGCCATATTGAGAAGGGGCAACATGCCAGCAATTGTCCGGGAAGCTGCTGATTCGGCAAAGACAGAGTAGTGGCTTGTCACAGCCACAAAACTCCATCTCACCTCTCCATTATGTGTCACACGGCCTGCTGCGGGACACCGCAGCGTGCCAAGTGCACTTTTGGGAGTATCCGAACCCATATAGCGTCGGCACATAGGGATCTCCTATTATGGCAAACATGCCCCCATTATAAAATGGACACCCGAGGATGCTATAAAGTTACACTGTTTCAAAAATACAGTCTGCATGTCGCAAATAAAATTCCAAACATAAGAAAAAATATGTGCATATATAAATAAATAAAGTGGCGATGTCATGACCAGTTATCCCATTGATCACAAATGTATGCTGTTAGATATGTGTGATGCTTGTTCCTCATATGGGCGCTGTAGAGCTCGAGCTCTGTAAAACAAGAAAAAATATATATCCAATATTAGTATCAGAAGATAATAGACACATGTACAGCAGGAATAACAGAGGCAAAAACTTGATTCAAAGAAGGTGAGCCCTTATCTATGAACACCAACTCGGATTATAGTCCACATTCAATCCATGTGGTCTTAAACTCTTTAGAGTGAATATCCAGTAGAGCTCTCTTTTTTCAATAAGAGAGATCTATTGCCTCCCTGCGTGGTGTTGGAATGTGGTCAATGATACAACACCTGAGGTCACGTTCTGTGTGGTCAGCCCTGGTAAAATGCTTGGAAACTGGTAAATCCTGTCGTTGCTGTCTGATGGAGAGTCTATGATTATTCAGACGAGTCTTTAGGTCTGTAGAGGTCTCCCCAACATACAGCAACCGGCAGGGGCATGTCAACACATAAACAACATAATTAGAGTTGCATGTTAAATAATGTTGAATAGAAAAAGACAAACCTGACATTGGATGGACAAAATATTGTCCTTTGATAATATACTTGCAATTTACGCAATTTAAACAAGGATAAGAACCCTTGCTACGGCGACCCAGCCAGCTTTGTGTTTCTGTTGTACATGGACCAACATCGGCTCGAACCAGCTGATCCCGTAGATTCCTCGCACGCCGATATGAAAAAGTGGAGGAGAAGAGAACCCTTGGATCTCCCTCAAACTACTCAAAATACCCCAATGTCGGCGGAGAATGGATTCAATCATCCCACTATGTTCGTTATATGTAGAGGTAAAGGGTATACGTGGTTTTTAGCAACTGCTGTCTTCCTACTCAAAATAGTCTCCCTGTCAATCATGGTAATTTTATCTCTATGGGATTGCAGTAGATTATGAGGGTAACCCCTATCCGTGAATTTGAGCACCATGTTGTCCAATGTGTGTTCAAGAGCGTTCTTATCTGAAATAACACGCTTAGCACGCAAAAATTGCGAATACGGTAAATGTTTAACCATATGTCTAGGGTGACTGCTGTTGAAGTGCAGAAAGGTGTTTTTGTCCGTGGGTTTTGTAAATAAGGTAGTGGATAATTTACCGTCCTGCAATGCAACAGTAGTATCGAAAAATTGTAATTCAGCAGAGGAATAAACCAAAGAGAACTGTAGGTCACTGTTCACACTGTTCAAAAAAGACTGAAAATCAAGTAGTTGGGAAGCAGTACCGGTCCAGATAAGGAAGATGTCGTTTATGTATCGCCACCACCGCAGGACATGCCTGAAGTGGTGGGAGGCATCGACTGACATCCTCCTCAAAATATTATAGGGCAGGCATACTCACCTGCGGCCCTCCAGCTGTTGCAAAACTACAACTCCCATCATTCCTGGATAGCCTACAGCTATCAGCCTGCAGAAGGGCATGGTAGGAGTTGTAGTTTAATAACAGCTGGAGGGCCGCAGGTTGAGCATCCCTGTTGTAGGGGATTAGCTTCTATTCGGGTGTCATTCTCACAATGATCTTCATCGACCACAAGGTTAGGGGCCAAACATTGCTTTTATTTGGCACCTCAGCAAAACCAAAATAAACAATACAAACAAAACACCTGCCCGGCTGGGCTTTGACTAAACGTGATGACTGCCTACCTCACTGAAAGCCCCGTTGACACACGGGAAAATCATACTTCTTTTTTCAGCCTAACAAACCAGCAGCCTCTCAGGCTGTAACCAGTCCAGTACCTCTATGAGAAAGTGTGGCCCCGTAGTCCTCCCGTCTCTGGTTTCGTGACCCTTCAGCCCAGGCGTCACAGATCCTCCAATGTTCTGGCTAGCACCTAACCCCACGGCCTCTCAACCAGCTCGGCTGAGACCACTCGTACAGAGCCTTCCAAGGGCCTCTGCTGCACACAGACTCTCCTTGACACACACAGAGAGGGTTGATTTATCCCTCCCTGATTAACCCCGCTGGCCTCACCTGGGATTTCCTCAGCTACAGGACATGTTTGTAGTGGACTAGGGGTGTGGACTAAGAGATTACCAGCACTTAGAGAACTTACACTGTTCACATTACCACAATATATATAAGTTTTTATTAAGCATTTACAAAAAAAAAAATATATATATATATATATATATATATATATATATATATATACAGTATATATATAATCATACTTCTGATATATATAAATGCATAATATGTGGGAAACTACTGCTGATGTTTTAGCCATATATTTACATGTATTAGTAGTAGTAAATATTCCTCTAGAGTAAAAGTCAAATTTTATTTTATTTTTTAAAGTAACTGGCTATGCAGCTATTATAGCTGAGTGGGTTTGAATCCCAGCAGAAACTTTTCTGAAATAGAGGCTAAATTAGATTTAAATACACTGGGTGTCCCAGATCACTGACTCCCTATATCAGGCATGTCCAAACTGTGGCCCTCCAGCTGTTGCAAAACTACAACTCCCAGCATGCCTAGATAGCCTACAGCTATTAGGGCATGCTGGGAGTTGTAGTTTTGCAACAGCTGGAGGGCCGCAGTTTGGACATGCCTGCCCTATATGGACATAGCTACAAATGGAGACAGAGCAGGGACTCCTAAGCCGAACTAGCGTCCCGACACCCTCCCCTCTTCAGAGCAGGAGGTGCCTGGTTTAATACTCGGGTTCTCCCATTGACTACCATTGTAGAACACCCGAGCATTCCGAAGTTTTCTACTCAAGCACTTTGGTGCTCGATCAACACTATTCTGTACTGAAATAGGCCACTAAACGGTTTCACCACATATAACTGCAGAAGTGAAGTGCATATATATTTCTTTCTGTACTGAAATAGGACACTAAACACTTTTACCACAAATATTTGCAACAGTGAAGTGCATATATATTTTTTTGTACTGAAATAGGCCACTAAATGCTTTAGCCACAAATAACTGCAACAGTGAAGTGCGTAGATATTTTTCTTTTTCTACTGAAATAGGCCACTAAACGCTTTCACCACATATAACTGCAGAAGTAAACTGAGAATATAATTTTCATTTTGTACTGAAATAGACCACTAAAGCTTTTACCACATATAACTGTAGAAGTGAACTGAGAATATATTTTTCGTTTTGTACTAAAAAAGGCCACTAAACGCTTTTACCACAAATAACTGCAACAGTGAACTGCGTAAATATTTTTCTTTTTGTACTGAAATACGTCATTTAATGCTTTCACCACATATAACTGCAGAAGAGAACTGAAAATATCTTTTGCGTTTTGTACTGAAATAGAACACTAAATGCTTTTACCACAAATAACTGAAACAGTGAACTGTGTATATATATTTTCTTGTAGTACAGAAATTCATCACTAAATGCTTTTACCACAAATATCTGCAACAGTGAACTTCATATATATATTTTTTTTAGTTCTGAAATACGTCACTTAACGCTTTCACCACATATAAATGCTGAAGTGAACTGAGAATATACAGTATTTTTCTTTTTGTACTGAAATAGGCCACTAAACGCTTTTACCACATATAACTGCAGAAGTGAACTGAGAATATATTTAGCGTTTTGTACTGAAATAGGCCACTAAACACTTTTACCACAAATAACTACAACAGTGAACTGCGTATATATTTTTCTCTTAGTACTAAAATACATCACTAAACGCTTTTACCACAAATAACTGCAACAGTGAACTGCGTATATATTTTCCTTTTAGTACTAAAATACGTCACTAAACGCTTTTACAACAAATAACTGCAGAAGTGAACTGCGTATATATTTTTCTTTTAGTACTAAAATACGTCACTAAACGCTTTCACTACATATAACTGCAGAAGTGAACTGCGTATATATTTTTCATTTTCCACAGATATAAGCCATTAAGGTCTTTTCAATATAGCACGTGTACCCCAAGAACAAATTGCTGGAATGACAGAGCTGTCCAATGGCTATTTGGATCCCCAAATAATCTTTTTCTGCACTTGTAAATCGCTTTTTTTTCACTATGAGGTTTTTCCTATCACTGCCCCCAGCACCTTCTGACGTCCCTCACCGCACTAAGATGCTGTGAAATGATTCCTCCCTATCCTTTCTCTGAACTTATAAGTCGTTTTTTCAGGGTTTTTTTTCATGATGAGGTTTTTCCTATTGCTGTCCCTAGCGCATTCTCACATCTGTCCCTGCCCTCAGAACGCTGGAAAAAGTCTGAATCCAAGATGGCCACAGTATTTATAGGGCTGTGACATCACGGGGCTGGCTGGCTGCTGATTGGCTGCATGCATGGTATTATGGTTCATCCCTAGGGTTGAATGAACCAGAACTGCAAAGTTCAGGTTCACACCAAACTTTATGAGTTCGGGTACCCAGAACCGAACCCGGACTTTTTTACTGAAGTTCGGGTTCAGGTTCGGTGTTTGGGTGATTTTATTATTTTCCGTTATAACATGGTTGTAACGGAAAATAATTGCATTCTAAAGATAGAATGCTAAATAAAATGGCCATTAAGGTAAAAAAATAATAAAAATACTCACCTCATCCACTTGATCACTCAGCCGTTATCCTCTTCTTTCTTCAGGACCTGCAAAAGGACCTGCGATGACGTCACCGTGTTCACCACTTGTTAAGCACCGTGATGTCATCACAGGTCTTGCTGAGTGAAGATAGAAGGATCTTCTATCTTCATTCAGCAGGACCTACGATGACATCACCACGCTCACCACGTGGTGAGCCGGTGATGTCATCACAGGTCCTTTTGCAGGTCCTGAAGAAAGAAGAGGATACCAGCTGCATGATCAAGTGGATGAGGTGAGTTTTTTATTACTTTTAACCCCCCAATGGCCATTTTATTTAGCATTCCATCTTAAGAATAGTTAACTACAATAAATATGTCGCTAAAAAATACCTTTTAATAAATATGCTTTAAAAACTAATATGAGGAATTTAATCTTATAAGGTCTGAATTGTCCAGTCCCTCAACCATCTGAGAAACTATATCAAGGGGGGCAGCCAGCCAGCGTTGGGGCACTGCTATCCCCCTAGGGACAAACAATAAGGTGGGTAGAGGAGGAGTAAATGAACTCTTCTGTCAGCTACGTGTATCTGGACATCAGTCTGACGCTGATCCTGCAATGGTCTCATGCACTTTGCCTATTAACAGATATTTGCCTCATATAGATTCTACCTCACCAATTAAAAATACAAAACAGTCAGCAGTTAAAGAATGATGTGTTCTTAGCCAGCACCTAATATTGGTGGGGTAGAATTTATATGAGGAGAACGTCTGTTAATAGGCAAAGTATATGAGACCATTGCAGGATCAGCGTCAGACTGAAGTCCAGATACATGTAGCTGACAGAAGAGTTCATTTACTCCTCCACAATAGGGATGAGCAAACCCAAACTGTATAGTTCGGGTTCGTACCGAATTTTGGGGTGTTCGGGACACGGATCCAGACCGGAATATTTTCAAAAAGGTTCAGATTCAGGTCCGTTGTTCGGCGATTTCTTCCCGCTTTCTGAAGGGCTGCACGGCAGCCAATCAGCTAGCGTTTTACTTCTTGCCCTAAGAAGCCATCACAACCATGCCTACCAATGGCACGACTGTGATTTGCCAAGTGCAGCATGTGACCCAGCCTCTATTTAAGCTGGAGTCACGTAGTGCCGAACGTTACTCTGCTCTGATTAGTGTAGGGATAGCTGTGAGGGCGAGATTAGGGCGAGATTAGGCAGGCAAAACTCAGCAAAACCTAATGAAGTGATCGACCTACAGCTGTGAACATTTAACTTCTGCTAGTTAATTGCTCACTGGTTTTTGGCTGCACAGAGCATTTTTCTGTCACTTTTTTCTGGGGCGATCGGCAGCCATTTTGTGTCTTGTGGTGCACCAGCACAAGCTTCCACCAAGTCCATCAATCCATCAATACTAGGGTTTTTTTTTTTATTGCTATATCCTACATAAGGGGCTTGGCTGTGCTTATTGTCACCCCTAGAAACTCAGGATAGAAATTTTTATATTTTATTGAGGGGTTAAATTCAATTGCCAAAATAGCAATCCCCTAAAACTGGTGTCCCAGCAGTGGCTGGCAAAACTTAATAGTGTCCGGCAAAGGATATGTTTTGTTCTGGGGTGAAATTCAATTGCCAAAATAGCAATACCGGAAATCTGGTGTCCCAGCAGTGGCTGGACAAATTTAATAGTGTCCGGCAAAGGATATATTTTTTTCTGGGGTGAAATTCAATTGCCAAAATAGCAATACAGTAAATCTGGTGTCCCAGCAGTGGCTGGCCAAGTTTAATAGTGTCCAGCAAAGGATTTATTATTTTCTGGGGTGAAATTCAGTTGACAAAATAGAAATACCGTAAATCTGGTTTTCCAGCTGTGACTGGCCAAGTTTAATAGTGTCCGGCAAAGGATTTATTATTTTCTAGGGTGAAATTCAGTTGCCAAAATAGAAATACAGTAGATCTGGTGTTCCAGCTGTGACTGCACAAGTTTCATAGTGTCCGTCATAGGATATATTATTTTCTTGCGGTGAAATTCAGTTGCAAAAATGGAAATACAGTAAATCTAGAGTTCCAGCTGTAACTGGACAAGTTTAATAATGTCCGGCAAAGGATATATTTTTTCTGGGGTGAAATTTAATTGCCAAAATAGCAATACCATAAATCAGTGGTTTCAGCTGTGGCTGGCCAAGTTTAATAGTGTCCGTCAAAGGATATATTATTTTCTGGGGTGAAATTCAGTTGCAAAATAGAAATACCATAAATCTGGTGTTCCAGCTTTGGCTGGACAAGTTTAATAATGTCCGGCAAAGGATATATTTTGTTCTGGGGTGAACTTCAATTGCCAAAATAGCAATACCATAAATGAGTGGTTTCAGCTGTGGCTGGACAAGTTTAATAGTTTCCTCCGGCAAAGGATATATTTTTTTCTGGGGTGAAATTCAGTTGCAAAAATAGAAATACCGTAAAACTGGTGTTCAAGCTGTGACTGGACAAGTTTATTAGTGACTGGCAAAGGATATATTATTTTTTTGGGGTGAAATTCAATTGCCAAAATAGCAATACCATAAATCAGTGGTTTCAGCTGTGGCTGGCCAAGTTTAATAGTGTCCGTCAAAGGATATATTATTTTCTGGGGTGAAATTAATTTGCTAAAATATATATATCATAAATCTGGTGTTTCAGATGTGGCTGGACAAGTTTAATAGTGTCCGGCAAAGGATGTATTTTGTTCTGGGGTGAAATTCAATTGCCAAAATAGCAATACCGTAAATCTGGCAGGTGGCGTCATTACTGACAAACACAGCCGCCTGTCCACAGCCAACGTGGACAAGCTGACGTTCATAAAAATGAACCAGCCATGGATCCCACAGGACCTGTCCATCCCTTGTGCAGAATAGACATTTATAACGACCTCCCCTTAACCATCCATATATTCTTGTACTCCAGGGCACTTCTTTATTGAATCCTATTTTTTTCATTTTACCATTATTTTGCTGGGCAACCCAAAGTTGAATGAACCTCTCCTCCGTCTGGGTGCCATGGCCCTGAGTCTGTAAATGAGGCCTGTGGCACTGCAGGCAGACATGAATCCTTTTTGGCTGTGATGAGAACATCAACTCCCATAGCATTCCCACCTGATGCCACTCCAACCTCCTATTCCACCTTCTCCTCCTCCAAGTTGACCTTGATATTGGTTAATTTTATTATTTTTTTTAAGTCATTTCCCTATCCACATTTGTTTGCAGGGGATTTACCTACATTTTTCTACCTTTTGCAGCCCTCTAGTCCTTTCCTGGGCTATTTTACAGCCTTTTTAGTGCCCAAAAGTTTGGGTCCCCATTGACTTCAATAGGGTTCGGGTTGAAGTTCGGGTCGAGTTTGGATCCCAAACCCGAACATTTTCGGGAAGTTTGGCCGAACTTCTTGAACCCGAACATCCAGGTGTTCGCTCAACTCTACTCCTCTACCCACCTTATTGTTTGTCCCTAGAGGGATAGCAGTGCCCACATGCTGGCTGGCTGCCCCCCTTGATATAGCACCTCAGATGGTTGAGGGACTGGACAATTCAGATTTTAGAAGATTAAATTCCACATATTAGTTTTTAAAGCATATTTAATAAAAGGTATTTTTTAGCGACATCTTTATTGTAGTTAACTATTTAAGTACCTTGAGTCGCCTAGCTATATATCAGAAGTGAGTTAACCCCTTCCATCTTAAGAATGCTATTATTTTCCGTTATAACCATGTTATAACAGAATATAATAAAGTGAAGTTTGGGACCCCATTGACTTTAATAGGGTCCGGGTTCGGTGTTTGGGTCAAGTTCGGGTCTCGAACCCGAACTTTGACCTGAAGTTCGTCCGAACCCAGCGAACCAGTACTTCATCGGGTTCACACATGCCTAGTCATCACGCCTTTCCAGAGTTCGTTGCCTTATGTCCTCACATGTGTAACCGCCATTTTAGCCACCATTTTAGGAAAAATTGCGATTCGTTACCATAAAGCGAGAGGAAGTTCACATTTATTGCGAATTAAATTTTTTCTGAAATTCGTAACGATTTCCACTTCGTCAGCTTCCATTCGCTAATTTTTTGTTGTGACTATAGCTATTTAATTCAGTTACCTTGTCACAAAATGGGTGTGATCAGAGAATCAGAGGTGCCACTATTGAATTCAGGGGTCCCATTAGAGAATTAGTGATTAAATTAACAAACAGTGCTCCCCCGATGTTTTGCCATATCGACGGCATCATCACGGGTAAGGAGCAGAAATAAGATATTTATGGTAACATAGTACATAGGGCCGAAAAAAGACATGTGTCCATCCAGTTCAGCCTGTCATCATGCTAGCTGATCCAGAGAAAGGCAAAAAAAAAAAACTGTGAGGTAGAAGCCAATTTTTCCCACTTAAGGGGAATCCATCCCGACTCTAATCAGGCAATCAGAATAACTCCCTGAATCAATGACCGATCTCGAGTAGCTATAACCTGTAGTATTATTACACTCCAGAAATACATCCAGTCCCCTCTTGAGTTCCTTTATTGTAGTCATCATCACCACCTCCTCAGGCAGAGAGTTCCATAGTCTCACTGCCCTGACCGTAAAGAATCCTCTTCTATGTTTGTGTGCAAACCTTCTTTCATCCAGACGCAGAGAATGTCCCCTCGTCACAGTCACAGTCCTGGGGATAAATAGATTATGGGAGAGATCTCTGTACTGACCCCTGATATTTTTATACATAGTTATTAGATCTCCCCTCAGTCGTCTTTTTTCTAAAGTGAATAACCCTAATTTTGATAATCTTTGTAGGTACTGTAGTCCACCCATTCCAGGTATTACTTTAGCTGCCCTCCTCTAAACCCTCTCCAGCTCTGCTATGTCTGCCTTATTCACAGGAGCCCAGAACTGTACACATTACTCCATGTGTGGTCTGACTAGCGATTTGTAAAGTGGTAGGAATATGTCCTCATCATGGGCATCTATGCCCCCTTTGATGCAATCCATTATCTAATTGGCCTTGGCGGCAGCTGCCTGACACTGGTTTTTGCAGCTTAGTTTGCTGTTATCTCGAAATAATTCAATACTTTTAATGAAAAGGGTATACTAATGCAGTTTTTTGCAGTAAAATACATTTGCCACTTTGCTGTAACTGAACAGTATCTTTCAGTAATACATTGCAGGATGCACTGAAATAAACTGATGACCAATTACAAATGGTAAATTGTTTTTTAGGGAAAAAAAGGAGAAATTGCTTAGCTTTTGCAGCAGAATCTATGCTGTTGGGGTATGGGCAAAAACCTATGATCTGTAGAATAGAAAAAAATCGAAAAAAATCGAGTACTGTGATTATGTATTTGCAGCGAGTCCCAGTATGTCGTGGGTATGACACGTATTGAATCAGTAAGGTAGCAGGACCGCGCAATAAGTTCCTTTAATCGCAATTCTCTCCTGTAGGCGATCTCCTAAGTAAACAGGGAATTCTCATACGTTTTCCACCTCTCCTTCCTATGAGAAGACCAGGGAACAGCAATAGTGAAATACCGCAGGGAAAGGACAAGCCTGCATGCACAGGTTCTACTTACGAGCCACTGAAGTATTCAATGCCTCTCATAAAGTCACCGTGCCGTCAGTCTTCGTCGTCCTTCTCCGTGCTTTGACTGATGGTCTAGTCTAATAGCAAGAGGCTCCACATAGTGTAACACCGTAGAAATAAAATTGAGTATTTTCTTTTATTGTACTTACAATGTTTCAGTAAATAATCGCATAAAATCATCAGTTAAAATTCATGATCTGTAGAAACCTGAGGTTTTTACAAAAAATGGCTGTCCATATACAGAAGGATTTTTAATGCAGAACTTTCCAACAAGCTATATGAACTGTGGCACAACAACACACCTCGTTGTCCCTCACTCTCTATGCTAAGCTTTCCCTGTGAAAAATCTTAAATCTATCCCATTATATATAGTAATAGCTTTATGGCAGACACAGCCAAGGCACATGCTCTCAGATCGCAAGTTGAACACAGAATGGTGGTCTATGATGGTCCGCAAAGGGACCTGCCGGAATCCTGCCCCTGGACTGGCAGATCAGGCTGTCTGTCAGCCCTTGAACAATCAGAGCAAGCATTCCTTCCTCTACAGCAGTGATGGCGAACCTTTTGGAAGACAAGTTCCCAAACTGCAACGCAAAACCCACTTATTTATCGCAAAGTGCAATTTAACCTGAATACTACAGTCCGAGTGTATCTTCCATGTACTTTATCATTTAGCTATAATAGCTTGCCTACATTCAGTGCGCTGCCTTTGCTGTTCGTAGTACGCCCTGCGCTGATGAATGACAAGAGAACTCTAAGGCATATTGGTACACCTTAGACTTTTTTCCAGGGTGTGGGTCCCCCACAGAGAGGGCTTTGAGTGCCGCCTCTGGCACCCATGCCATAGTTTCGCCACGTACTCTACAGTGTCATCCTCCATCTTCATCCTTCTGCAGTGTCCCACTCATGATTGTGGGCACAGCAAACTTGTTTTATTGCTATGTATTATGTCCGTAAGTCATACTTCATCTCATGTCATATTCTCCCATGTCACTAAGTGATTCTGTGTAAGATCCTTTCATTTAGGCCAATTAGAATTGCACCACACTAGTCTGACCACTAGTTTTTCTCGCCTGAAGTTTAGTCAGTGTGCAGCCATGTAGCTGCTTGCTAGAGGGAGGCCTCCTGCCTCTCTGGTCTCTCCCTGATGGCTCCACAGTCCAGGGTTAAAGCCTACAAGATTCAGCCTACAGGTGAGAAATCTACTTCTATAGCTTGCCCTTCGGGGGTAACCAATGACAAAGCTGCAAACAGCAAGTTTTAAAAGGGATTCGTATATATATTTACAAGTATTCAAGTCAAAGGATAGCATAACGGCCATATTCAAAGGCTTCCCAGGCACCTTTGCAATTAGGTGTAGGACACAGCTTCCGGCATCCACACCTCCAGCGAGGCCAACTGTCAGAAATGCACTGGAAATAGAGGTTCAAGGATTCTGAAAACCACCTATAATCAAGGTGAGAATAAGGTGAGAGTTAATATCAGCCTAAAGCTACAAGCACACGACAGTTGTTTTTTGCTGTCCGCAAATCTCGGATCCGTCTTCCTTTTTTTTTCACATCCACATCCTTTCCATGTGTCTGCAAATTTTGTAGGTTGTGTTTCCGTGTGTCTTCCGTTTTTTTTGCGGATCCGCAAAAAAAAACGGAAGGCTTGAACCAGTTTCTTAAAGTACCTGTACAAGTGCCCTGGTTTCCAAGCAACCATCCGCAAAAAAAACGGATGCGGATGACAAACGGATGGCTTCTGTTGGTCATCCGCATTTTTTGCGGACCCATTGACTTCTATGGGTCTGCAAACCGTTTTTTGCGGCCAAGAATAGGACATGCCATATTTTTTTTGCGGACGTGAAATGCGGACAGCGGACGTGGACAGGCAACGGAAGAGGCATCCGCATTTTTAATGGATCCATAGAAATGAATGAGAAACCATCGGATCTGCAAAAAAAACGGAATGGAGGCAGCAAAAAACCACTGCCGTGTGCATGTAGGCTAAGACTTTTTATACTTCAAAAGCCTAGTCTGAAGCAGTAGCTTTCACATATAAAAGATAAAGAGCCTGTTTTCCTTGAGGACTTACATTTCCCTCCCCTCGTATGCATGAGTTCATACCTGGATGCTGGTATTTCATATCTGGATCCACTAGAGACTATTTTATACTTGGATATAACTGTTACCAGGAGCAACGTTCAGTAAAAGTTATAAGTTGGATTGCACCATCCTTGTCTCAGTTTTCAATTCCTCAGTTACTACTACTATAAATGGTTGTACCACCACAATAGGTACTGGCGTCACGACAATCAGGGACCTTTCCATATGCACATTAATACAGACCACCAAGGGTAACTCGAAACACCATCTGGCCTGTGTCCCTTATCAGAGCGTGCCCCAGAGAGTCGCTGTGCAGTTCTCCTTATCACTTATGCAAGTCTGCCCAGGGATGAATAACCGTGAGTAACCAGAACTGTATTCACTTCGGCCTACCTAATGCTCACACCGTGACCCAGTGGCGTAGGGATCGCCATAGCAGCCATAGCAATGGCTATGGGGCCCTACGCCACTGGGGGCCCGGGCCGCCGGCTGATTTTTAAAAAAAATTTATGTGGCAGCAGCCGCCAGCAGATTAGAAGTGGAGATGACCACTTCCATTGTGGAAGCAGTCATCTCTGTATTCATCTGTATCGCCGTCCTCAGGACAGCGATACAGATGAATGGAGCAGGGGAGAGGCGTCTCCCTTGCTTGTTCCTCTGATAAGCTACAGGCCTAGTTCCTGTAGCCTATCAGAGGCCGGTGCAGGCGGCGTGATGACGTCAGGCGGCGTGATGACGTCCCGTTCAGTGCGGGACACAGGCCGGAAGAGGCCTGCATCGCATCGCTGACAGCAGCATAAGGTAAGTATGTGAGTTTTTTTGTTTTTATTATTTATAGTGAACTGTGGGAAGAAGGGAGGTGGGGGCCCTATATACTGGCACAATATAGGGGGGGTCGCCACTATGGAGAAGAGGGGAAGCACTATGGGGCCATATATACTGGCACAATATGGAGGGGGGGCACTATGGGGCCTTATATACTGGCACAATATGGGGGGGGTGGGCGCTAAGGAGAAGAGGGGAAGCATTATGGGGGCCCTATTTACTGGCACATTATGGGGGGCACTATGGAGAAGAGGAAAAGGAGCACTATGGGTGCATCTACTGGGGGCCCTATATACTGGCACGCATTATAGGGGGGCACTATGGAGAAGTGGGGGACAAGAGCACTATGAGGGCATTATATAGGGGCATTTAATACTGGCACCCATTTTGGTGCCACTATGGGGAAGAGAGGAAAGGAGCATTATGGGGGCATCTATGTGGGGCAGTCTATAGGGGCATTTTACAGTGCCACATTATGGAGAGCACTATGGAGACGGGGAAGCAGCACTATGGGGGCATCTACTGGGGGCCCTATATACTGGCATGCATTATAGGGGGGCACTATGGAGAAGTGGGGGACAAGAGCACTATGAGGGCAATATATAGGGGCATTTAATACTGGCACCCATTTTGGTGCCACTATGGGGAAGAGAGGAAAGGAGCATTATGGGTGCATCTATGTGAGGCAGTCTATAGGGGCATTTTATAGTGCCACATTATGGAGGGCACTATGGAGACGGGGAAGGAGCACTATGGGGGCATCTTCTGAGGGCACTATTTAGGAGTATTTTATACTGGCAAAAATTATAAGGTCACTATGGGCACCTAAGCTCAACCGGTGGCAGTCACTAAGTGTTTTTTGTAGTGGCACACAGTATGGGTCATTGGAACACATGAGGGCACTCTGGGGACATTGGCTCTACTGGGGGCACTAAGAGGAGGTATTTCTTTTTTTACTGCCACACAACGGGGCATTTTTTGTACTGGTGCACATTATAAGGGGGGGCTACTGTCACACATTATAAAGAGAATTATTACTATCAGGGCATTATGGTGGGCTTTATTACAACTGGGGGATTATGGGAGCATTATTACTTGTGGGACACAATTACTGTTGGGGGCACTGTAGGAGCACTATTACTACTAAATGCACTCTGGCAAATAAATAATTACTATTGTTGGGACTTTGGGAGCACCATTACTTTGGGGGCACCCTGGCACAGCATCAGCTTAGCACAGTTCTTTTTGCAGTATAGTTTTGGGGAGAACAGCTTCTCAATATTGGGTGTGCATGATGGGATGTTAATTGGAGGATGGTGGAAAAGTAGGAAACTAAGATGTCTGTCAAACTCTGCAGAGACGTGAGATGGCTGAAAGAAATTATCACGGTGGTCTGGTCTGAATGGAGAAGATGAAGAAAGAGAACATCTACTATACATCAGAGGAGACGCCACTGGATATAAGAGGTATGTGGCGCTGTACGAGGCTACTTTCACATCTGCGTTAGTGATCCTGGCAGGCTGTTCCAGCAGAGAATTCACTGGATCCGGCACTGCTGGATGCAGACAGAATGCCCGCCAGCCCCATTAACTATAATGGGGTAGGGCAGAGATCCGTCCACAATCTGGCAAAAATGCAGAGAATCAGCGGGACATAAACCGCTGCATGCTGTGGTTTGTGTCCAGTCAATTCCTTGCATTTTCTGCCGGATTAGGTGGCCGGATCGTACTGCCACAGGTGTGAAAATAGCCTTACCCTGTATGTTTTGTATTGCTGTATGTAATGCTAGAATAGAAAAGGTCAGGTTGAGAATTTGGCATGGGGGTGGGGATCCAGGATTTTTTTTTGCACAGGGGCCCTCTGCTGTTTGTGTCCACACCTGGCACTATAGATGACTACAGTATACAGTATAATCCCTGCACCAGGTGGTACAATATACAGAATAATCCATACACCATGCCATACAGCACCTACACTGTGGGGTTATTGTGTATATTGTACGGCATGGTGCATGGATTTTATAATGCATTCTGAACTGCATGGTGTAGGGGTAAGGGTCCATTCACACGTCTGCAATTCTGTTCCGCATTTTGCAGAATGGAATTGCGGACCCATTCATTTCTATGGGGACACACTATGTCCTGCCCGCATCCGCAATTACGAATCTGCACTTCCGGGTCCGCAATTGCGTTCCTGAAAAAATAGAACATGTCCTATTTTGTCCGCAATTGCGGACAAGAAAAGTCATTTTCTATATAGTGTCGGCGATGTGCGGTCCGCACATTGCCAATGTCCGTGTTTTGTGGATCCGCGGATCTGAAAAGCACACATGGGAGATCCGGAAGGGGGGGGGGGCATACATTTTTTTTGCTATGGGGCCCAGTCATTTCTAGCTACGCCCCTGCTGTGACCACACATATGATTCCCCTGTCGGTCTGGCTTACTGCATAACTATTTTGGGGTCACGAACAGGATATAAACTTCTGCGCCATATTTAAACAGGATATATTCCTTTGCACCCAATTCAGAACAGGATTCATTTCTTTGTGCCTTTCACGAACTGTGTGAACAGGATTGAAAACCCATGCACCATATTTGAACTTATTACAGTCCCAAACTGTTTGAACTTTTATACTGTGCTAAAGAACTGTTTGCCAAACTTAAAAAGTGACAGTGTATGCTGCACTTCTTATCTGCTACAAAACCGCATTGCAAAAACTGCAAAATTGTGGATTTTTCAAAAGTCAAAAAGTCAAAAGTCAATAGCACTGCTTGCTTTATTTAAATGGACTGTTTTGCACTTAGAATGGCCGCCTAAAGGACTTGTAATTGTTTGCTGGGCCGTCACTAAGCAGCTTTGCGGGAAGATATTGGCGCCACTGTGTTGAAAGCGGGAAAAAAATTCCTGCTGCGCCACAATTTCATTTGCCTGGTTTACAATATGTGCACCGCCTCCCCTACTGGAGTACCTAGGGGGCGGACCCAAGGCAGCAAGCTATCCTAACTCAGTGAAAGAGAAGGAGTTGCTTTGTGAGAGAGCGCTAGAAAAGATGGCTGACCACCCCGCTCCTCAGCCCGATGGAGGCCAACCTACTAAAGCCGACGGGAAGACCACCAAACTACCCGTGGAAGATGATAATAGCCCACAGCGACCTCAGTGGCCCTCCGAAGTCACCCTGCTGATAGCAGGAGAGCTTGATGATGTGTATGACGTCATCTGGAAGCATTGTGTGGCCTAATATGCCTCTAAGTATGGGTCGTATTATACTCCTGGACCACCTCTGAAGCCAGCCGAGCCTTCCAGGGACCAACAGCCAAGCAAGGAGCGGCCTTATGAAGAAAGAAGAAAGAGCTGGAGAAGTACCTACTGGAAATAGAGGTTCAGGGATTCTGGAAACCACCTTTAAACAAGGTTAGAATAAGGCGAGATTTAATACCAGCCTAAGACTTTTTATAATTCAAAAGCCTAGTCTAGCAGTAGCTTTCATATATATAAAAGACAAAGAGCCTGTTTTCCCGGAGGACTTACAATTCCCTAACTTTGTATGCATGAGAGACTGTATTTCATATATGGATGTACTAGAGACTGTTTTATACTTGGATGTAACTGTTACCAGGAGCAACGTAAAAGTTATAAGTTGGATTGCACCACCCTTGTCTCAGTTTCCAATTCCTCAATTAATACTACTAGGGATGTGCCGATACCATTTTTTTTAGGACCGAGTACGAGTACCGATACTTTTATTTAAGTAATCGCAGATACCAATTACCGATACCAATTTTAACAATAAAATAAATAACACATTTATTTTGTGACCACTGACCAACCAAAAGTCCAAAAAACATAAAAGCCCCCAGACTATTATTAGCCCCCAGCCTCTCATTAGCCCCCCAGCCTCTAATCAGCCCCCCAGCCTCTCATCAGCCCCCAGCCTCTAATTAGCCCCCCAGCCTCTTCCTCTCATTAGCCCCCCAGCCTCTCAGCAGCCCCCCAGCCTCTCATCAGCCCCCCAGTCTCTTCCTCTCAGCAGCCCCCCAGCCTCTCAGCAGCCCCCCAGCCTCTCATTAGCCCCCCAGCCTCTTCCTCTCAGCAGCCCCCCAGCCTCTCAGCAGCCCCCCAGCCTCTTCCTCTCATTAGCACCCCCAGCCTCTCATCAGCGCTACAGCGTCTTCCTCTCATTAGCCCCCCCCCCCGCCTCTCATTAGCCCCTCCAGCCTTTCATTAGCCCCCCAGCCTCTCATTAGACCCCCAGCTTCTTCCTCTCATTAGACCCCCAGCCTCTCATTAGCCCTCCCCAGCCTCTCATTAGCCCCCCAGCCTCTTCCTCTTAGCAGCCCCCCAGCCTCTCATCAGCTCCCCCAGCCTCACCCCCCCTCCCCAGTATTAAAATCAATGGTAGCAGTGGCCACAGGGTCCCGCTCCCCTTCCATCATTGGTGGCAGTGGCCACAGGGTCCCCCACCCCCATTGGTGGCAGTGCGCCCTCCCCACCCCCCCCCCCATCATTGGTGGTGCAGTGTCAGTGATCGGAGTCCCAGCAGTGTAATGCTGGGGCTCCGATCGGTTACCATGGCATCCAGGGCGCTACTGAAGTCCTGGCTGCCATGGTCAGTTAGTGAGCAGCATTATACTCACGTGCGCCGTGGCCGCCGAGCTCTCCTTCTGTCTGCGCGGCGCATTGCTAATGCTATAAGCAATGCGCCGCACAGACAGAAGAAGGAGAGCAGGCGGCCACGGCGCACGTGAGTATAATGCTGCTCACTAACTGACCATGGCAGCCAGGACTTCAGTAGCATCCTGGCTGCCATGGTAACCGATCGGAGCGAGGTGGACCCTGTGGCCACTGCCACCAATGATTTATACTGGGGAGGAAGGAGGGGTTGAGGGCGCACTGCGCCACAAATGCAAATTGAAACATTCCCGGCACCCCGCCTCTGAAAGGGCTGCAATCCGCGCAATTAACCCCTCAACCTGAGGGGTTAATTGCGCGGATCGCAGCCCTTTCAGAGGTCGGGTGCCGGGAATGTGAATCACAGGGCACAGGATGGAGCTGCCACACAGAGGTCCCGCCCCATGCCGATCAGCTGGGACATGCTGCAGTCCCCGCGCGGCGCCTTTTGGGCACTAAAAAGGCTCTAAAATAGCCCAGGAAAGGGCTAGAGGGCTGCAAAAGGCAGCAAAATGTAGGTACATCCCCTGCAAACAAATGTGGATAGGGAAATGACTTAAAGGGGTTATCCGAGTTATGGAAAAACAAAATGGAAACCTCATAAAACTCTTCAGGACATACATATTCATTAGTTAAGCTTGATTTCTTCAGAGAAAACCCCATACTTACAGCTTTTCCTGGTTCTGTTATTGCTGTGTTTACATGCTGAAGTACATGCTGTGGGGGCGTGTAACAACAATGCCTGAGCTCTCCCTCATGAATATTTGTGGGTGTGAACAAGCTGACCTTCCCCTCACCCTGCTCTGCACATCCCAACTGTGCATAAAAAAAAACAGTCACATGATCATCTCCTAGCTCACACAGGCAGATCTTCCTGTCCCATTGCTATATATATATATCTAAGCCATATCTGTATCTAAGCTTTATCCATGCTATATCTGTATCTAAGCCATATCTGTAGCTAAGCCATATCTGTATCTAAGCTTTATCCATGCTATATCTGTATCTAAGCCATATCTGTAGCTAAGCCATATCTGTATCTAAGCTTTATCCATGCTATATCTGTATCTAAGCCATATCAGTATCTAAGCTTTATCCATGCTATATCTGTATCTGTATCTAAGCCATATCTGTAGCTAAGCCATATCTGTATCTAAGCTTTATCCATGCTATATCTGTATCTAAGCCATATCTGTATCTAAGCCATATCTGTATCTAAGCTTTATCCATGCTATATCTGTATCTAAGCATATCTGTATCTAAGCTTAATTCATGCTATATCTGTATCTAAGCCATATCTGTATCTAAGCCATATCTTTATCTAAGCCATATCTGTATCTAATCTTTATCCATGCTATATCTGTACCTAAGCCATATCTGTATCTAAGCCATATCTGTATCTAAGCTTTATCCATGATATATCTGTACCTAAGCCATATCTGTATCTCAGCCATATCTGTATCTAAGCAATATCTGTGTCTAATCTGCATCCATGCTATATCTGTATCTAAGCCATATCTGTATCTAAGCCATATCTGTATCTAAGCCATATCTGTATCTAAGCTTTATCCATGTTATATCTGTATCTAAGCCATATTTGTATATATGCTTGAATCATGCTATATCTGTATCTAAGCTATATCTGTATCTAAGCCATATCTGTGCTATATCTGTATCTAAGCTTTATCCATGCTATATCTGTACCTAAGCCATATCTGTATCTAAGCCATATCTGTAACTAAGCTTTATCTCAACTATATCTGTATCTAAGCCATATCTGTATCTAAGCTATATCTGTATCTAAGCTTTATCTAAGCTATATCTGTATCTAAGCTATATCGGTATCTAAGCTTTATCCATGCTATATCTGTATCTAAGCCATAACTGTATCTAAACTATATCTGTATCTAAGCTTTATCTAAGCTATATCTGTATCTAAGCTATATCGGTATCTAAGCTTTATCCATGCTATATCTGTATCTAAGCCATAACTGTATCTAAACCATATCTTTATCTAAGCTATAGCTGTATCTAACCAATATCCGTATCTAAGCTATATCTGTATCTAAGCTTTATCCATGATATATCTATATCTAAGCCATAACTGTATCTAAATGATATATGTATCTAAGCTCTATCTAAGCTATATCTGTATCTAACCAATATTCATATCTAAGCCATATCTGTATCGAAGCTTTATCTAAGCTATATCTGTATCGAAAAAAATGTCTGTATCTAAACTATATATGTATCTAATGCTGTACATGTATCTAAGCTATGTATGTATCTAAGCTATATCTGTATCTAAGCTATATATGTATCTGATCTATATCTATATTAGATAGATATAGCTTATTTATATATATAACTAAGACACATATATATCTTAGATACCGTTCAAGCTTAGATACAGTTATAGCTTTTATACGGATATAGCTCAGATACATATATAGCTTAGATACAGATATAGCATAGATATAGCTATATCTATAGGACGGACATACATCTGTATCTAATGTATATCTGTATCTAAGCTATGTATCTAAACAATGTCTGTATCTAAACTATATCTGTATCTAAGCTGTATATGTATCTAAGCTATGTATGTATCTAAACAATGTCTGTATCTAAACAATATCTGTATCTAAGCTGTATATGTATCTAAGCTATATATATCTAGGCTATAGCCATCTAAGTAATATCCATATTAGATAGATATAGCTTAGTTATATATATAATTTTGATACAGATATATCTGTATAGAAGCAGGTCCAGCTTATATACTGATATAGATTAGATATAGCAGAGCTCAGATATATCTATACCTAATGCTCGACAGTTATTTACTTGTGTCCTGGGGTGGTAGGTGTAATGTGTAACTGCTAAGGGGCCAGGGCTCTAACAACCATCCCCAGATGCCAGAGGGGAAGGGGTTAACTGGCTCATATAAGTGATGGACGGGGCCAGACACATACCAAGCTGCCAGCGATTCTCTCTCCACAGCTCTGGTAAGGATCCCTTACTATCGCAGAGACTGTGTGAGGAGAGCGAGAGGGGGGCGGGCACCAGAGGATGTGTGAGAGGAGAGCGAGAGGGGGGCGGGCACCAGAGGCTGTGTGAGGAGAGCGAGAGGGGGGTGGGCACCAGAGGATGTGTGAGGAGAGAGAGGGGGCGGGCACCAGAGGCTGTGTGAGGAGAGCGAGAGGGGGGCGGGCACCAGAGACTGCGTGAGGAGAGCGAGAGGGGGGCGGGCACCAGAGGCTGTGTTAGGAGAGAGAGGGGGGCGGGCACCAGAGGCTGTGTGAGGAAAGTGAGAGGGGGCGGGCACCAGAGGCTGTGTGAGGAGAGCGAGAGGGGGGCGGGCACCAGAAGCTGTGTGAGGAGAGAAAGAGGGGGGCGGGCACCAGAGGCTGTGTGAGGAGAGCGAGAGGGGGGCGGGCACCAGAGGCTGTGTGAGGAGAGAGAGAGGGGGCGGGCACCAGAGGCTGTGTGAGGAGAGCGAGAGGGGGCGGGCTCCAGAGGCTGTGTGAGGAGAGTGAGAGGGGCGGGCACCAGAGGCTGTGTGAGGAGAGAGAGAGGTGGGCGGGCACCAGAAGCTGTGTGAGGAGAGAAAGAGGGGGGCGGGCACCAGAGGCTGTGTGAGGAGAGCGAGAGGGGGGCGGGCACCAGAGGCTGTGTGAGGAGAGAGAGGGGGGCGGGCACCAGAGGCAGTGACGTTCTGTTTACAGAGCTCGGCCACTCCCTCAAGCAGGGAGAAGCTTGTAAACGGAACATCACAGCTTGAGCAGGGCTGATGATGTTGGGGGTCACATGACCGCAATCTGAAGAGGATAAACAGTGCAAAATTACTACAGTAAGTGATTTAGAAAAAAGTTTATTAGGCTAGTATAAACGCAGTAGCAAACTTTTATATAACTCGGATAACCCCTTTAAAATAAAATAAATAAAAATTAAATAATATCAATTGGCAACTTGGAGGAGGTGGAGGTGGAATAGGAGGTTGGGGTGGCATCAGGTGGGAATGCTATGGGAGTTAAAGTTCTCATCACAGCCAAAAAGGGTTCATGTCTGCCTGGAGTACCACAGGCCTCATTCACAGACTCAGGGCCATGGCACCCGCAAAGAGGAGAGCGGTCCCGTAACAGCAACACAGGCCTCAGGTCAACCTGCAATGGAACAGGCCATTATCATTTATGTAGGCCAGTGACACCCACACAATGGGGCAGTTATTTGACAGTAAAAAGAGTTAAATGTCTCCCACCAAGACACCAAGCAAATACATGAAAGTTAGGCCCCTGACACCCAGACAGAGGAGAGGGGTCCCATAGCAGCAAAAGAGGCATCATGTCACCCACCAACGGAGAAGGCCACTTTTAGTTATTTAGGCCCCAGCATTCAGACAGAGGAGAGAGGTCCCAAAGCAGAGAATCAGGCTTCATGTCACCCACCAATGGAGAAGGCCACTTTCAGATATTTAGGCCTCTGGCACCCAGACGGAGGAGAGGTTCATTCAACTTTGTGTTGCCCCGCAAAATAATGGTAAAATGAAAAAAAAAAGGATTCAATAAAGAAGTGCCCTGGAGTACAAAAATATATGGTTAAGGGGAGGTAGTAATAAATGTCTATTTTGCATAAGGGACGTTCCATGCCTGGTTCATTTTTATGAACGTCAGCTTGTCCACGTTGGCTGTGGACAGGCGGCTGCGTTTGTCAGTAATGACGCCACCTGCCGTGTTGAATACACGTTCAGCACCAGGTTAGCACCTCCGAGGCATAAAAGGCTAGCTCTGGCCACGTAGACAATTTGTAGACCCAGAAGTTGAATGGGGCCGAACCATCAGTCAGTACGTGGAGGGGTGTGCACACGTACTGTTTCACCATGTTAGTGAAATGCTGTCTCCTGCTAACACGCTCCGTATCAGGTGGTGGTGCAGTTAGCTGTGGTGTGGTGACAAAACTTTTCCACATCTCTGCCATGCTAACCCTGCCCTCAGAGGAGCTGGCCGTGACACAGCTGTGTTGGTGACCTCTTGCTCCTCCTCTGCCTTCGCCTTGGGCTTCCACTTATTCCCCTGTGACATTTGGGAATGCTCTCAGTAGCGCGTCTACCAATGTGCGCTTGTACTCGCGCATCTTCCTATCATGCTCCAGTGCAGGAAGTAAGGTGGGCACATTGTCTTTGTACCGGGGATCAAGCAGGGTGGCAACCCAGTAGTCCGCACACGTTAAAATGTGGGCAACTCTGCTGTCGTTGTGCAAGCACTACAGCATGTAGTCGCTCATGTGTGCCAGGCTGCCCAGAGGTAAGGACAAGCTGTCCTCTGTGGGAGGTGTATCGTCATCGTCCTCCGTTTCCCCACAGCCACGCACCAGTGATGGGCCCTTACTAGATGTTTTCCTCTTTGTTACCGTTCACCACAATAAGAAAAAAATTATTTGGCCCAATGTATTGAATTCAAATTCAGGCCTTTTTTTTACAGGCACCCAACACTATCTGGCTATCTATTTATGTACTGTATTACACTAATCCAGGCACAGCAGTAACCACAGATTTAGGGGAATATCAGTTGGAGGCCTAGTATTTAGGCCCTGGATGAAAGGTATCCTTTTACGGACAGATTTACACTTGGAGATGCACAGTAGCGTGTGAAAAAATATATAGGATTATGCTTTCAGCACTTGTATTTTAACACTCTGTGTAATATACCCTTTAACGGAAAGAAATACACTTAGAGATGCAAAACAGTGTGTGCAAATGTAGAGGATTATGCTGTATTTTAACACTTACTGTAATATACTCTTCAACGGAAAGAAATACACTTGGAGATGCACGCTGAGTGTAATATACCCTTTTAAGGACAGATTTACACTTGGCCTGCAACAGCTGGAACACCAGACTTACGGTATTTCTATTTTTGAGACGAATTTCACCCCAGAATATAATATATCCTTTGACGGACACTATGAAAGTTGTCCAATCACAGCTGGAACACTAGATTTACGGTATTTCTATTTTTGCAACTGAATTTCACCCCAGAAAATAATATATCCTTTGACGGACACTATGAAACTTGTCCAGTCACAGCTGGAACACCAGATTTATCGTATTTCTATTTTTGCAACTGAATTTCACCCCAGAAAATAATGTATCCTTTGACGGACACTATGAAACTTGTCCAGTCACAGCTGGAACACCAGATTTACGGTATTGCTATTTTGGTAATTGAATTTCACCCCAGAACAAAAGTTATCCTTTGACGGACACTATGAAACTTGTCCAGCCACAGCTGAAACCACTGATTTAGGGTATTGCCATTTTGGAAATTGAATTTCACCACAGAAAAAAATATATATTATTTGCCAGACAGTATTACACTTGGCTAGCCAAAATGGAACACCAGATTTAGGGGATTGCTATTTTAAGTGAATTTCACCTCTCAATAAAATATAGAAAATTCTCTCCTGAGTTTCTAGGGGTGACAATAAGCACAGCCAAGCCCCTGATGTAGGATATAGCACAAAAAAAAACTTACTATTGATGGATTAATGGACTTGGTGGCAGCTTATGCTGGTGCGCCACAAGACACAAAATGGCCGCCGATCACCCCAAAAAAAAGTGACAGAAAAACGCTCTGGGCAGCCTGAAAACAGTGAGCAATTAAGTAGCAGAAGTTGAATGATTTACAGCTGTATTTCGATCACTTCATTAAGTTTTTTTGCTGAGTTAATCCTTGCCTAATCTCGCCCTAACAGCAGCTGCATCCTATCCCTACACTAATCAGAGCAGAGTGACGTGTTGCGCGACGTGACTCCAGCTTAAATAGAGGCTGGGTCACATGCTGCACTTGGCCAATCACAGCCATGCCAATAGTAGGCATGGCTGTGATGGCCTCTTCGGGCAAGTAGTATGAAGCTTGTTGATTGGCTGCTTTGAAAGCTTTCAAAATGCGCCATAGAAATTGCCGAACAACTAACCCGAACCCGAACTTTTACGTAATGTTTGGGTTCGGGTCCGTGTCATGAACACCCCAAAATTCGGTACGAACCTGAACTATACAGTTCGGGTTCGCTCATCCCTATAAATGACCCTTTAAGCTAATTCATACCTTTCTTGTTTTAGAAAAGTCCGATTATTTATTGGGCATTTGACTTTATAAGATTTTTAATTTAAGGCAAGGAAGATAATCGAGTGAAACTTGTAAAAATATAAATACAGTTCTAGCATTAATCTGCATTGAACAGGCTTTTCGCAGTATTTTGAATGTCCTAGTCAGCAGTAGAAGAGCAGTGAGTTCTAGGCTTTACACCAGTATAGTAGGATTAATGGTTTAAGCCACATTCATATATATCAGCATGGAAATAGTAAGCTGCTAAAAAGCAGAGTGATTCCAGATGGATGACTTATAGTCCATCTCAGGCTCTCATTCTTGTTTGAAGTGAATTTAGTAAGTATAATCTGCTCGCATGACTCAATCAGGCTTACATAAAACACAATCATGGAATAACAAGGAGCCTTTTAGTTCAAAAGGTGCATACATGGGGTAAGTGTACTATAAACTGCAGCTAATAAGGTGCTATATAAACCCTATGAGTACTAGAATGCAGACATGTCTTTGAGGCTCACTGAAGCCAGTTTAATAGATAACATAAAAAAGAATCGTTTTTATATTTACCAGTTCATGCATTGAAAGAAAAATAGCTAATTTAAAGTAATTTGTTCAGTATTAGAACCAAGACTCAACCTTCAACTTTTGTCCAGACTACATATATTGAGGACCTATCCTCAGGATAGGTCATCAATATCAATTGACAGGGATCTAACTATTGGCACCCTTCCCCGGATCAGCTGTTTGAAAGGGTAGTGACGCACATTTAAGCCCTGCGTCCTCTTCAATGTTTACCTTCCCATCTCCATTGTAAGTACAGCTTCCTCTCCAATTCACTCCAATGGGACAAACAGCTGTAATTACAGTGCATCACATCTACAAACTAGATGGTGTGTAGGTAAACAATGCAGGGCATGCAGCACTCACACAAGCATTAAAGCCCCTTCAAACAGCTGATAAGCAGGGATGCCAGGATTCAGACCCTTGTCAAGGATAGGTCATCAATATCCATAGCCTAGACAGCCCTTTTAAATACCTGCAATACCAAAAACAATCAATGCACAGAGATGGTGCTGTTACTTCGGAAAATATTTCAATTTTTTTCTTTCCAATCTTCTTCAACACTTTTAAAGAGCATGTTCCATCAGAAATTACTTATTGTTTAAATTAAATCATCTAAACCAACCAAAGATGAGACCAAAGTCGTGTTGTCCATAATGTCCACCAAACCAAAACATATCAACAAAAACACCTCATGCCAACTGTCGAGCACGATGGTGGAGAGTTGATGATTTCGGCTTGATTTACAGCAACAGGACCAGGGCACCTTGTAGCCATTGAGTCAACCATGATCTCCTCTGTAGACCAAAGTATTTTAGAATCAAATATAAGCTTAAGCTTATTCTAAACTGGGTCATGCAACATAATCTCCTTATTTGTCCAAACAGTTACAAGTGTAGACCATGAAAAATAAAATAGAAAATCAGTGTATTCAGAGGAGAGAATATTTAAAAGAAGAAAAACTGCTACAAGAGGACATAGTTTTAAATTAGAGGGGCAAAGGTTTAAAAGTAACATCAGGAAGAATTACATTACTGAGAGAGTAGTGGACGCATAGAATAGCCTTCCTGCAGAAGTGGTAGCTGCAAATAAAGTGAAGGAGTTTAAGCATGCATGGGATAGGCATAAGGCCATCCTTCATATAAGATAGGGCCTGGGCTATTCATAGTATTCAGTATATTGGGCAGACTAGATGGGCCAAATGGTTCTTATCTGCCGACACATTCTATGTTTCTATGTATTCTTCTCTCAAGCTATAGCCATGTATCCCCCTTTCCCCCACTAATGCTAGTGCACGTGATCCAGTAAAGTTTAGGAGGAGGGGGTAGGTTTAGGCTACATAGTTTTTGTCTACCCAGTGAGTGTGGATATTTTGTTTAAAAAAAATCTCTTATACTAATAGTACAAAATAAATTTGGTAACAGCACCATCCATAGTACATACAACTGAACAGCTAAACTGCCTAGTCATGCATTCATAAATGCTCCCTTCACTGGTACAGAATTGCTTTTCAGCAGCTTTGGAAAGCTGGATAGCAATGCCTTGAAAAAGTATTCATACCCCTTGAATTTTTCTTAATTTTTTTCACGTTATACCCACAAACTTAAATGTATTTTATTGAGATTTTATGTGATAGACCAACACAAAGTAGAAAGTACTGTGTATGTGAAGTGAAAAGAAAAGAAAATGATACATGGTTTTCAAGATTTTTAATATTTAAAAATCTGGAAAGTGTGGTGTGCATTTGTATTCAGCCCCCCTGAGTCAATAGTTTGCAGGACTACTTTTTGCTGCAATTACTGCTGCAAGTCTTTTGGAGTATCTATCTACCATGTCTATATGTCTTTGCACATCTAGAGGCATCTAACATTTTTGTCCATTCTTTTTTGCGAAATAAAAGCTTTGTGAGATTGGATGGAGAACGTCTGGGAACGGCAAATTTTAAGTCTTGCTACAGATTCTCAATGGGATTCAGGTCTGGATTTTGACTAGGCCATTCTAACACATGAATAGTTTTGATCTAAATCATTCCATTGTAGCTTGTTTAGGGTTTGTTTAGGGTTTTTGTCTGGTTGAAAGTATGTCCAGCTCTTTTTTTTCTTATACTTTTTTATATGTCAGTAGCATCATGTCATATCTCTTGATAAAGCCATATTCACCTACTCCTCGTTGCTCCAGTCAGGCTCCCTGCATCCCTTCTGTGCTCTACTGGTCCTTATCCTGTACATTTCTGGATGGATAGGGTCACATGCGTCGCTGCAACCTCGGCAGTGATGTGCCCCAAGAGGTGGTTGCAGTGGTCCATGTGACCCCCCAACCAACTGTAAGGATGGGGACCAAAACTGAATGGCAGGGTGGGGGTAAGTATCATTTCTTCAGCAGGTGCGGAAGGCTGCTAACTGACATATTAAAATGTCAAAAAATGAATCCAGAGGAAAAAGCAGTCTAGTTTGAAGCTGTTTGGGAGCTACACAAGCAGGCACACTATAAGAGTTTGTGAGCATTCGCGTGTTTCATGTGTGTTTTGCATTAAGTGTGTGACTTTAGATCACGTAACTTGAGATTCGGGTACTTTAGGAGGGAACTACAGTAAGTCAGTTTTTGATCACTGCACTGTATATTATCTATTTTCTTGCATAATCCCTATTTAGTATGAGTTCCATTATTGACAGTGCAGTCCAGTGCACAGCTTGTCTAATGTATGCAGTCCTGGAACAGCCGTTTGAAGGTGCATATCTTTGTTCAAAATGTGAGCAAATTGACCATTTGGAATAGCATATCGTGAATCTAACCAGGCGAGTTTCACCACTGAGAAGCGTTGGCAATTTGGAAATGAGTTTGCTCTATGGCGTAGATGTGGAGGAGGGTGGTAGCACAGAGGCTCAGGAAAGTGAGGTAGCTAGCGGGGTAACTGTTAGAAAGTGGAGTAGAGGGAAGAGTGCCAGGGAGGCTAGCCCTGATCTGACACACCCCAACAAGTTTGCAAGGTTGGCAGATGAGGGGGATGTTAGTTCAGAGTTAGCACTGCTGCAGCAAGACACTTCCTCTGCCAGTCAGGGGAATGTCAGCTCCAGTAAGCAGGGGACCATGAGAGCAGGGCAGGCCAGAGAGGTGCTGGTAGTGGGAGACTCAATTATTAGTGGTACAGATAGGGCAATCTTTCACAAAGACTGGGATCTTCGAACGGTTTGTTGTTTTCCTAGCGCTCGAGTTCGACACATTACGGATCGGGTTGACAGATTACTGGGAGGGGCTGGAGAAGATCCAGCAGTCATGGTCGATATCGGAACCAATGAGAAAGTTAGAGGTAGGTGGCGCATCCTTAAAAATTATTTTAGGGATTTAGGTCATAAGCTTAGGGCAAGGTCCTCAAAAGTAGTATTTTCCGGGTTTGGGTTCCTGGAGAATTGGGCCGACATCTCTGTATGGATGGGCTGCACCTCAATGGGGAAGGGGCAGCTGTTTTGGGGGAGAAGATAGCTAGAAAGTTGGAGGATTGTTTAAACTAGGGACTGGGGGGAGGATAATTACGTTATAGGAGGGGAAGATAGTGCAGATAGAGACCTAGGGCGAGGTAATGGAACTGGGGGAGGAATAGAAGGAGGGACTAGAACACTTCATAAGGAAAGGTGTAGGGTAAAAAATATACATAAACCTCTTAATTGTATGTATACTAATGCCAAAAGCCTAACTTATAAAACTGGTAAACTGGAATTAGTGATGTGTGAGGAGGACTATGGCATAGTGGGAATAACTGAGACATGGCTGGATGATAGCTATGACTGGGCAGTTAATGTACAAAGTGACAGTCTGTTTAGAAAGGATTGTCAAAACCGGAGAGGGAAGGGGTTTGCCTTTATGTAAAGTCCTGTCTAAATCCTACACTCCCTAGGATATAAGTGAGAGACATGAACATGTGAAGTCACTGTGGGTAGAAATACATGGAGGAAAAAACAATATTAAATACTAATAATACTAATAATAAAAACAATAATAAAATACTAATATACTAGAGTCCACAGAAAATCTGCTTCTAAACGAAATAGATGAGGCGGCAACTCATAATGAGGTTGTTTTTATAGAGGACTTCAATTACCCAGATGTAGACTGGGAAACTAAAACCTGTACATCTCATAAAGGAAACAGGTTCTTGGCAATAACCAAAGACAATTACCTTTCCCAACCTGTTCAGGACCCAACTAGAGGGACGCCACACTGGACTTAGAATTAACCAATAGACCTGACAGAACAACAGATGTGCAGGTTGGAGGACATCTCAGAAATAGTGACAATAAAGTAATAACCTTCCCATTGTCATTCAAAGGAGTGTTTCTTCAGGGAGCAACAAAAATACCAAACTTCACAAAAAGCTAAATTTTGCCAACTAAAAGAGGTATAAAGAACTGTGCAGAGGCCCAAGATTCTACTGTAGCGTGAAAGGGCGCACTCCTTTTACACTGTTGTCAGCTGACTCCACATAGATGTGTACAGAACCTGTTCTATAAAACGCTTATACAGGTAGAGCTCCCCAGACAGAGTGGAGAGGGTATCAACAGTAAGTTTGTGTTGGTGTCATCCTAAGCAGCATGAGGAGACCACAGAGTGGCACAATGACAGAGTCTGGTGGTGGCAGCAGCAGCATGAGGAGGCCACAGAATGGGAAGGTGACAGAGTGGAGGTGGCAGCAGCAGCATGAGGATGCCACAGAGTGGTACAATGACAAAGTGTGGAGGTGGCAGCAGCAGCATGAGGAGGCCACAGACTGGCAAGGTGACATAGCGTGGAGGTGGCAGCAGCAGCACCAGCAGCATGAGGAGGCCACAGAGTGGCACAATGACAGAATGTGGAGGTGGCAGCAGCAGCATAAGGAGACCAGAGAATGGCCCAAAGACAGAGTTGTGAGTTGGCAGCAGCATGAGGAGAGCCCAATGTGGCAAGGTAACATAGTGTGGAGGTGGCAGCAGCATAAGGAGGTCACAGAGTGGCTCAATGACAGAGTGTGGAGGTGGCAGCAGCAGCTTGAGGAGACCACAGAGTGGCCCAGAGACAGAGTTGTGAGTTGGCAGCAGCATGAGGAGACCACAGAGTGGCACAATGACATATTGTGGAGGTGGCAACAGGAGCATGAGGAGACCTGAGTGGGGAGGTGGGTGGCAATAACAGTACCTGCTAACAATGGTGGGTGGGTGGCATCATCAGAATAGTAGCTGAGGCAGGTAGCCAGAAGAAACCGGTCTCTTTTGTCAAAGTGTTGGTGTGGCACCATGGATGATCTAGTCTGACCATCAGGCATTGGTGGGTGGAAATCCTGGCTGATCCACGCCTGATTCATCTTGACAAAGGTCAGTCTCTCCACATTTTGGGTGGACAGACGAGTTCTCCTTGGGGTAACAATGGCCCCCACTGCAGTAAACAACCGCTCTGATGCCACACTACTGGCCGGGCAGGACAGATTTTCCAGGGCAAACTCTGCCAGTTGCGACCACAAATCCAGTTTGACTGGCCAGTAGTCCAGCGGATCTTCAATGTGGGGTGGCAGGGTGCTGTGCAAGTATGCCACCACCTGCTGGTTCAGGTTCTGCTTCAGGTCTAGCTGCTGCTGCTGCTGCTGTGAGTAGTTTATTCACTAGGCGGGTTAAGAAAGATGCTCATCATCAATTTTAAACTCAAGCTGCTGCTAATGGAGCTGATACTGCTCCTATTCGCCACACCTCAACAGCAGAAATGGCAGTGGAATGAGTTTGTCCTCCCTCTCAGCGGATGTAAAAAAGGCCCCCATTTTGGACCGGTAGTGAGGGTCCAACAAGGTGGAAAGGGTGAAGTCATCCCTCTGCCGAATTGTGACAATTAGTCTGTCAAGACCCAAGCAAGTAAGCATGCAGCGGGCCATTTGCTCAAATTACTCAAAAGGACTCCCTGCCAATCCACTGCATACTGCCACAGTGTGCCTGGGTCATCTGATTAGTCTTCCTCATATCCCTCTTGCTCCTCTGGTTGCTCCTTCTTCTCCTCTCCTGTCACCTGTGTAGAAAACCAACCAATTCTCTACACATTGCTTGTGCACCAATGTCCGACTCCTCCTCCACCTCCAGGTCGGCCCCCACAGAGCATGAGATATAGGCGCCACGTCTCCAGTCCCCAGAGCAGCCAGATTTACCAGCATCTGTTCCAAGATATGAAGCAGTGAAATGACGTTGTTCATCCCGTAGTCCTGGCGACAGACAAATATTGTGGCATCCTCAAAGGACCTGAGCAAATGGCAGGTGTCAAGCATGAGCTGCCACTGGCTGACTCGAATGTGCCCCCCAATCTTTCCAGATCTTATGCCATAAGGAGATGTTCTGGATCTATAAGCTTAACACACTAAGCCCCTTTGGTCTGAACGAATCCTTGGAGTATGTGAACTATTAAACACATAAACAAGAACAAATAACCCCCCAAAAATATCTATCTAATTCCTAAATACCATGGGACCCCATGCATTTTTTGTGGGCCCCCATCTATCTTTTGTCATTTTATTTTTATTTTTAATTTTATTTTTATTTTTACTTCTATTTTTAATTTTATTTTTATTTTATTTTATTTTTATTTTTATTTTGATTCTTATTTTCATTCTTGTCACTTGATGTTTCTATTATTTTAATCACCAATTGTCTATAATGGAATGTATACTGACCGTTTTTATGAAATTTTGACTATCCGATTTCCAATACGAATGTATATTTATGGTTAGCTCAGTGTGTATACAGTCAGAAACACTTGTGTATGTGTATTTACATGGTAAGTGTACATTATTGTCACATCTATAACTGTTTTATTTTCACTATCCACTCATTCATTATTATCATTACTACTATAACCCAGATTTCTGAATACTCCTAATGTCCTAATAATTCTGGCGCCGATCCGCTTGCCTTTTTTATACACATATATACTGTATATCAACATCCTATCTACACTGATTCTATGGGGATATAAGCCCCGCCTAGTCCTTTGTTCTATGTCCATTTGACTCTGACGACATCCCTTGTTTGCGCTCCACTTCCAGATCATGCGTTCCAACGGGCGCATGCGCACTCCAAGTCCGGCCAAACACTATCATCTAGCCACTCCCACTCTGGCCGCGGTGTACAACGGGCTGAATTTTACCACTACCCTTCTCTCACTGATACACTATGCCCGTATACTAGAATTCCCAGCACGATATTAATCGCAATCGCATTCTTTCTTTCTTTAATTCTTCTCCCTGCATTTGGAACGCATCTTGCGTTCCACCGAACCGGAAGTGATGTCACCTAACTTCCCCTTCCGGTCCTAGGGCGCCAAAAATGCACGCTGAATAGGTATTTAAAAGCATGTTTTTACTTGTATGTATTTTATATGACTTTCTCGTGAAGAAGTAAACTTCTTTATCCCCGAAACGCGTTGGGCCACATATTATGAATAAAAAGGTGTTGACCAGAAGCGACTTGATCTCTGCCGCCGTCATTCACCAATATTCTACAAGCGATCCTGGCCGGGGGGAGTCTGCCACGGGTGTCATGTGCTTATCCTGCTGACAGCCCCCCTCGTGAAGTAAGTTTACTTTTCTGTAGTAATCCACATTTTATATTATTCGTAACACTAGATCACCCTTCTGTGGTGTTTTTAACCATGTCATGCTGTGTTTTTAAACATCTTAATATAATTATATTGCGTTACATTGAACGCTCTGTTTAAAATTTGCTTTGGGACTTGGCGCTCCGTTTCCTCCACTCCCTCCATTTCCTTTTTTTTCCCCTCAGATGTTGGGGGTCCGACTTCCGTCGGACCACCTACACCTCAGATATTCCAGTAACATTGTGACATCAAAATTACACAGGGGAGTACTCCTGTCCGCTTGAATCATCAAGAAATCGTTTATGACTTTTCTCTGTTTGTTAAACTTATTACTGGAATTCCAACGGGTGGAAACGTCGCATATCAGCTTATGTTGGGGGGTGTCGTTCTGCTGCTGCAGCTCAAGGAGGAAGTGCTTTGCGGTGTACGAGTGGCTGAAGTGCATGCAAAGTTTCATAGCTATTTTTTGAATGTCTTGCAAATGGGTGGAAGACTTCAGGAAACGCTTGACAACCAGATTGAACACGTGTGCCATGCAGGGCACATGGCTCATCCCACCTTGACCCAGCGCTGACACCATGTTCTTCCCGTTGTCGATCACCATGGTTCCAATTTTAAGTTGTTGCAGAGAAAGCCAGGATTCGATTTCTTGATGGACGCAGAGCAGTTCCTCTCCTGTGTGTCTCCGTTCGCCCAGTCGAACTAGGTGCAGAACAGCGTGACACCGCCATGCCCTGCACATGTGGTATGCTGGTGGGGCACTGTGAATTGTCCCTGCAGTGGAGGCTGAGGTCACTGTGGAGGATGAGGAGACAGAGGCGGACATTATCGCAGGACCAACGGCGTGAGAACGTGGAGGCGGAAGTGGCGTCACCTGGCCAAGTGTATATTGTCCTTGACCGTAGTTACAGATCCGTAAGTCGGCGCTGCCATGCAATTTGGCAGACACTGACAGAATCAATGACTGGCCCACCTTCTGTTCTACATATTTGTGCAGGGCTGGTATTGCCTTTTTGGCAAAGAAATTACAGCTTGGGACTCTCAACCTCGGCCTGACACAAGCCATCAGTTCTCTGAAAAGTGCAGAGTCCACCACTTGGAAAGGGAGGGACTGCAGCCCCAGCAACTTGGCCAGGAGCACGATCAGCTTCTGCACAGTTGGATGAGTGAACGCGTACTGGTGTCTCTTGGAAATCGCTTCGGAATGACTGACAAGGAGTAGGAGGGCTGGGAGCAGGATCATCAGGACCAGTAGATGATGGGAAGGACAGACAGCTACCTTCGGCTGAGGTGGCGCAGCCTTGCCTGCCTGAAATCGGGTGTATGCAACTGGGTGACGCAGCGGTTGTTGCGGCAGGTTGGACTACTACATTGGAGCCATGGTTCTCCCAGGTCACTTAATGGTGACGCTGCATGTGTTGATGCAGGACCGTGGTGCCAACATTGGCACCCTTGCCACGCTTCACCTTCTGCTCACAGATTTGGCAAAAAAACTTCCACACCACCGAGTAGGTGATTTTACCCCCCAACACTCCGCACTGACTGACTACTACCGCCACTGCCTCCATGAACCCCTTCTCCACTACTTTCCGGGCAGGTGGGCTTCTGCAAAGTTGGTGGTCTACCAAGGGCACCATTGGCTCCCGACCTCCCACTGCTGCCACCCTGCTGACTCCAGGCCACAATACCATCTTGCTGGCTCCATCGCTGCCTCACGCACAAGATGCCACCCTCTTCTCCCGATGATGATGAAGCCCCTTTGTCACCCGTCTCCCAATTGTGATTGACTACATCGAGTACTGTCTGCACATCACTGATGTCCTCCTCAACGGTCTCTGAGCCAGTTGCCTGACCGCTCTCAACACCAGCTCGCACGCCATTCTCATCACCTCTACTTGCCGGCCTAATGGAGGAAGCACGGATGTCTCTTCCAGATCTTGAGCAGTAGCTGCTGACTATCCTCTAGTAGCTCTTCCTCTCTGTATAGTGGAGCTAAGCCCACCGCATATTATACTTCTCTGGCTTAGGCAAAGGACAAAGGTAGGTTGATATTTGACAGATGAGGGCACAGTGCCTGCTCCCGGGCCATGGCAACTAAGGGTTGTGTCTGACGAGCCCACCGACTCTTGGCTGGGGGTGTCTGATGTCACTTGGGATGAAGTGGATGACCGAGTCAACCATTCAAGAACTGCTGGGTTGCTGGTCAAGACACGAACGCTAGATGACACTGGGAACTCATGCCTCTCGAAGTGACCCTTGCTGCCACTCCCCCTTACTCAGCTGCGACTTGTGACTGCGCTAGAAACATTTAAGCCTCTGCCCCTCCCCTGTGCAGGGCCTGTCACTTCTCTGTCTGACATACTGTTAGCTCAAATAAATAAATAAAAAGTAAATTAATACACCCCCAAAAATCTGTAATTTTCCCACTTCACCACACAACAGCTAATAAGACCTTTTTTCTACTAATACACCCCAAAAAAGCCTTTAGAACATATAACTACACTGCTGAACAGCTAATAGGTAGTGTTGATCGAGCACCAAAGTGCGCATGTGCTCGGGTAGAACACTTTGTGATGCTCGACTTATGCACAATGGAAGTCCCCGAGCATTAAAGCAGGCACCCCCTGCTCTGAAGAGGGAAGGGTGTCGGGATTCTAGTTCGGCTTAGGAGTCCATGCTGTGACTCCACATCTTTGCCTCTAATGTACAAATCCCAGCAGAAACATTTCAGAAAGAGATTAAATTAAAGATATATTTTACATTTTTTTAAGTAATGATAAAAAATGTATGGCACAAAATAAATGTGTAATTACTAAAAATATATTATATAATATATAAATATAAAATATATGTTAATGAATTATGTCTAAAAAAAATTAAATATATATTTCTGAAATGTTTCTGCCAGCATTTGAACTGCCAACCTTGTACATTAGAGGAAAGGACGTTAACCACTACACTATAGAGCTACATGTTAACCTGCATAGAAATATATAATAAGTCTTCTGCTGAATAGGAATACTCACTACATAAGAAACTACTATGAGGTTTTTCTAACAAAGTTTAGCATTCACCTTTATAGCCGAGTAAATAAGGTACTTGCATCAAATGTATGAGTTTGGGAGTTCAAACCCCAGTAAAAAAAAAAAACAGAAATAGATCCTAAATTACATTTAAATACACTGACTCGAGAACACGCGTTGTTTGGTCGAGCATGCTCGCCCAACACTACTAATAATCCCTTTCTTTTCCACTAATACACCCCAATAGGCTTTAGAACATATAACTGCACCACTAAACGGCAAATAATACTTTTTGTTTTCCACTAATACACGCCAAAAAAGGTGGTTATTTTCTCTCTTCACCACACAACGGCAAATAAGCCTTTATTTTTTTTCATACACACCAAAAAAGACTTTAGAACATATACAGTAACTGCACCGCACAAAGGCTAATAAGACATATAAATATTTCCTAATAATACACCCTGTTAATGGCTGTATTACACAAAACTTGCACACCAATAACAAGAAGGGTTTTCTGGAATTGCAGAGGTATCATCTATTACAAACCTGAAAGCAGCAGTATAGTGGCAATTTGGATCCCCAGTCAGTGCATCAAGGTGTAATAGGATTGTTCCTATTACCCAGGCTGTAAAATCCCCTACTGGACCCTGTTCTGCTTCAATACTGTGGAATAATTCCTCCCTATCCTTTCCTTACACTTCAAATGATTTTTCCCTGAACTTCTATTCAGCAAAATAAAAGTTTTCAAGTGTTTCCTATCACTTTCCCTAGTGCCTGCTAACGTCTCTCCCTGCACTAAGTACACTGGAAAATGGCTGAATCCAAGATGGCTGAGGCTATTTATAGGGCTGTGACATCACAGGGCTGGCTGTTGATTGGCTGCATGCTAGGCATTGTGGGTGATCCCTCGTTCCCAGAGTTCTTTGCGCCATGTCCTAACATGTGCAGCAGCCATTTTAGGAAAAAATGGGATTCGTTACCATGAAGCGTCAGGAAATTTGGATTTGGTGCGAATCAAATTTTCACTGAAATTCGTATTGAATTCCACTTTGTCAACTTCGATTCGCTCATCCCTATTAAAAATACAGCCACAAAATTGGATATTTTTAAAGCCATCCTAAAATCTAATTGGGAGAGATACATACCTTATGGGAATAAAAGGTTAAGGAACAAGAAAAACCAATGTGGATAAATGGAAATGTAAAGAAAGCAATAAATAACAAAAAAAAGCATTTAAATCACAAATACAAAAGGGTAGCGAGGAAATATTGAAAAACTAAGAAAAAAATTTGAATATGTAAAGGACAAATAAAATCAGCCAAACTAGAGACTGAGAGATTAATTGCCAAAGAGAAGAAAACTAACCCTAAATGTTCTTCAATTATATCAATGGTAAGAAGTATAAATCTGAAGGTGTCGGCCCTTTACAGAGTGATGAGGAAAGAGTTGCAGAGTGATGAGGAGAAAGCAAAGCTATTAAATATTTTTTTCTCCACTGTATTCACTGAAGAAAATAAACTGTCAGATGAAATGCAGAATGTAAAAGTACATTCCTTATTAAAAGTGCCCTGTCTTACCCAGGAAGAAGTACAGCGGCATTTAAAAAATATTAAAATAGACAAATCACCGGAACCAGATGGCATACACCTCTGTATCCTAAGAGAATTAAGCAATGTCATAGCCAGACCCTTATTTCTGATATTTAAGGACTCTATAATGACAGAGAGTGTGGTGCCAATATTCAAAAGGGGTCCAAAAACAGAGCCTGGAAACTATAGGCCAGTAAGTTTAACATCTATTGTGGATAAACTCATTGAAGGTTTTCTAAGAGATGCTATCTTGGAGTACCTAAATAAAAATAAGCAAATAACGCCATATCCGCATGGCTTCATGAGGGATCGGTAATGTCAAAATAATTTAATCAGTTTCTATGAGTGAGGAGGTAAGTTCTAGACTTGACCGTGTCGAATCAATGGATGTCGTATATCTGGACTTCTACAAAGAATTTGACACGGTACCACATAAAAGGTTAGTATGTAAAATGAGAATGCTTGGACTGGGGGAAAATGTATGTGGGTAAGTAACTGGCTCAGTGATAGAAAACAGAGTGTGGATATTAACGATACACACTCAGATTGGGTCACTGTCACTAGTGGGGTACGTCAGGGGTCAGTACTGGGCCCTATTCTTTTCAATATATGTATTAATGATCTTGTAGAAGGCTTACATATTAAAATATTAATTTTTGCAGATGACACTAAACTGTGTAAAGTAATTAACACTGAAGAAGACAATATACTGCTACAGAGGGATCTGGATAGATTGGAGGCTTGGGCAGATAAGTGGCAGATGAGGTTTAACACTGAAAAATGTAAAGTTATGAACATGGGAAGGAATAATGCAAGTCACCCGTACATACTGAATGGTAAAACACTCGGTAACACTGACATGGAAAAGGATCTAGGAATTTTAATAAACAGCAAATTAAGCTGCAAACACCAGTGTCAGGCAGCTGCGGCCAAGGCCAATAAGAGAATAAGTTGTTTCAAAAGAGGCATAGACGCCCGTGATTAGAACATAGTCCTACCACTTTACAAATCGCTAGTCAGACCACACATGGAGTACTGTGTACAGTTCTGGGCTCCTGTGAACAAGGCAGACATAGCAGAGCTGGAGAGGGTTCAGAGGAGGGCAACTAAAGTAATAACTGGAATGGGGCAACTACAGTACCCTGAAAGATTATCATAATTAGGGTTATTTACTTTAGAAAAAAGATGACTGAGGGGAGATCTAATAACTATTTATAAATATATCAGGGGTCAGTACAGAGATCTCAACCATCATCTATTTATCCCCAGGACTGTGACTGTGGAGGAAATCCTCTGCATCTGGAGGAAAGAAGGTTTGTACACAAACATAGAAGAGGATTCTTTACGGTCAGAGCAGTGAGACTATGGAACTCTCTGCCTGAGGAGGTGGTGATGGTGAGTACAATAAAGGAATTCAAGAGGGGCCTAGATGTATTTCTGGAGTGTAATAATATTACAGGCATCATATGCAATATTAAATGGTGGCATTGGAAAGTACAACTTTTCCCGCAAAAAACAAGCCCTCATATGTAAACAGACAAATAAAAAAGTTATGGCTCTGGGAAGGCAGGGAGAGCAAAACGAAAATGCACCAAAAAAAAACCCTCCGGGGTGAAAGGGTTAAAAGGCCATGCTGGGAGCATGTGATATTTCCCCAACATTCAGGGTGGCCAGGATATTACGCTCATTGTCGCTGACCACCTTGCCCAGCTAGAGTCAGCAGGGTGACAGTCAGCGGGATGTTTGCTGCTTTATGTACTTTAGCTGCAACTGCTCGCCGGTGTGGCTACTGTCAACCTGACAACTAGTGTTGGGCGTGAATATTCGTATCACTAATTTTTTTCTTGAATACCGCCACTTCGAGAATTCGCAAATATTGAGACTATAGTGCTATATATTCGTATTTTCCAATATTCCTCTGAACCCATGATTAGAGTTGAGCAGACACCTGGATGTTCGGGTTCGAGAAGTTCGGCCGAACTTCACTGAAATGTTTGGGTTCCGAACTTGACCCGAACTTGACCCCGAACCCCATTGAAGTCAATGGGGACCCTAACATTTAGGCACTAAAATGGCTGTAAAATAGCCCAGGAAAGGGCTAGAGAGCTGCAAAAGGCAGCAAAATGTAGGTAACTGCCCTGCAAACAAATGTGGATAGGGAAATAACTAAAAATGAAACAATATTAATTGGCAACTCGGAGGAGGAGGTGGAATTGGAGGTTGGGGAGGCGTCAGGTGGGAATGCCATCAGCAGCACGTCTACCAGCGTGCGTTTGTAGTCAGTAGGCACGCATCTTTTGATCAGTAATATGCATTTTTACAAAATTTGGCTTCCTGTCAGAAATGCACAGCTGTGGCTTATCACTGGCAAAACTGGGTTAATGTCACCCACCAATGGAACAGGTGATATTGAGAAATGTTAGGCCCTTGGCAACCACACTGAGGAGAGGTCAATTCACAGCAAAAGAGGCTTCAAGTCACCCACAAATGCAACAGGTGATTATCAGTAATGTAGGCCCCTGGCACCCAAACAGTGGAGAAGTCAATGCACAGCAAAACAGGCTTCATGTCATCCAGCAATGCAGCAGGCCATTTTCACTAATTTAGGCCCCTGGCACCCAGACAGAGGACAGGTAAATTCACAGCAAAACAGGCTTTATGTCACCCAGCAATGGAACAGGCCATTTTCACTAATTTAGGCCCCTGGCACCCAAACAGTGGAGAGGTCAATGCACAGCAAAACAGGCTTCATGTCACCCAGCAATGCAGCAGGCCATTTTCACTAATTTAGACCCCTGGCACCCAGACCGAGGACAGGTAAATTCACAGCAAAACAGGCTTCATGTCACCAAGCAATGATACAGGCCATTTTCACAGATTTAGGCCCCTGGCACCCAGAAAGAGGAGAGGTCAATACACAGCAAAACGGACTTCATATCACCCACCAATGCAGCAGACGATTATCAGAAATGTAGGCCCCTGGCACCCAAACAGAGGAGAGGTCAATGCATGGCAAAAAGAGGTTAATGTCACCCACCAAAGCAACAGGCGATTATCATAGATGTAGGTTCATTCAAATTAGGGTAGCCCCCAAAATAATGGTACAAATAAAAAAAGGATGCGGAGGAGGAGGAGGAGGAAACAGGAGGCAAAAAATAATGCCCTGCGATCCTCAGTGGTGGAAGGCTATCTGCCTCGGGCCCAGCCACCACTACGTTTACCCAGTGTTAGCGAGATATAGCGGCCCTGGCCGTGCTTACTGGTCCATGTATCTGTGGTTATGTGGACCTTGCCACAGATGGCGTTGCGCAGCACACACTTAATTTTATCCTCCACTTGGTTGTGCAGGGAAGGGACGGCTCGTCTGGAAAAGTAGTGGAGGCTGGGAACTACGTACTGTGGGACAGCCATCGCCATCAGCTGTTTGAAACAGTCCATCTCCTCCAGACAGAATGACAGCATTTCAAAGGCCAGTAATTTTGAAATGCTGGCATTCAGGGCCAGGGCTAAAGGGTGGGTAGGTGGGTATTTCCTCCTTCTCTCCACTGTTGGAGATGGACAGCTGAACGCTCCCGTGTGACATGGTGGAGATGCTTGGTGATGGTGACGGAGGTGGTGGTGGTGTTGGTGGGACATACTCTTTTTGCTGGTTGCCAGGTGCCACGTTGACGCCAGAGGTGGAGGAAGAGGCCGAGCCAGCAGCAGAAGAGGAAGCAGGAGGAGCCTGAGACTGTTCCTGGTTTTTAAGGTGTTTACTCCACTGTAGTTCGTGCTTTGCATGTAGATGTCTGGTCATGCAGGTTGTGCTCAGGTTAAGAACGTTTATGCCTCGTTTCAGGCTCTGATAGCACATCGTGCAAACCACTCGTGTCTTGTCGTCAGGACATTGTGTGAAGAACTGCCACGCCAATGAACTCCTTGAAGCAGGCCTTGGTGTGCCTGAGTGCGATGGGCAGTAGCAGGCGTACTGTCTATGAAACGGCCGCTCCGCTTTTGCACCCTGCTCCCTCTTTTGCTGTGCTGTTGCCTCTGTGTGACCACTGCCTCTTCCTGAGAACTGCACACGTCACTAGCACGACCTTCAGTCCAGTCTGGGTCTAGGACCTCATCATCCTCCACATCATCTTCAACCCATTCATGACCCCTGCCCTCCTCATCGGTCTGCACATTGCGGAAAGCCACAGCAGTTGGCACCTGTTTTTCGTCATCATCAGAGACATGTTGCGGCGGTCTTCCCATGTCCTCATCCTGCAACATAAGTGGTTGGGCATCAGTGCATTCAAAGTCTTCCACTTCTGGGGCAGGGCTAGGTGGATTGGCCGGGAAAACCCTGCCAACAGAGTTATCAGGTTTGCTGCATGACTTGGAGCTCAGACTGCTTGGCTGATTTGCAAGGGGGTGAGGTAAAAGACTGATGGGCATGGGCTGCAGGTGCCAACTCTGAGCTTTCTGCAGAGGACTGGGTGGGAGACACTGTGAAGGAAGTGGAGGCACTGTCAGCCACCCAATCTACTATCGCCTGTACATGTTCTGGCCTCACCATCCGTAGGAGGCATTCGGGCCTACCAAATAAGGCTGCAGATTCTGTCACCTACTCGCACCAGAGGAAGGTGTTTCACTGGGACCGGTAGTTGACGCTGAACAGCCACGTCCTCTCCCATCAACAGGAGCTCCACCAACACCACCACAACCATGGGTTTGTGGACCCAGAACACGGATTTTTTTTAATTAAACTCAGAAATGCAGTATTTAACTGCTATGAATAAAACGTAGGTATTTCTACGCTGTATGCAAAAGTGTTTTGTGGACCCAGAAGAAGGATTTTTTTAATAAAACACAGAAATACAGTATTTTAAAGCTGGAGATTAAACTTAGGTATTTCTACGCTGTATGCACAAGTGGTTTGGAACCCAGAATACAGATTTTTTTTAATAAAACACAGAAATGCAGTATTTAACTGCCATAAATAAAGCTTTGGTATTGCTATACTGTATGCAAAAGTGGTTTGTGGACCCAGAACAATGATTTTTTTAATAAAACATAGAAATGCAGTATTTCACTGCTATAAATAAAACGTAGGTATTTCTACGCCGTATGCAAAAGTGGTTTGTGGACCCAGAACACAGATTTTTTTTAATAAAACACAGAAATGCTGTATTTCACTGCTGTGAATTTAACGTAGGTATTTCTACGCTGTATGCAAAAGTGGTTTGTGGACCCAGAACAAGGATTTTTTTAATAAAACACAGAAATGCATTATTTCACTGCTGTAAATTAAATGTAAGTATTTCTAGACTGTATGCAAAAGTGGTTTGTGGGTCCAGAACAAGGATTTTTTTATAAAACACAGAAATGCATTATTTCACTGCTGTAAATTAAACGTAAGTATTTCTACGCTGTATGCAAAAGTGGTTTGTGGACCCAGAACAATAATTTTTTTAATAAAACACAGAAATGCATTATTTTACTGCTGTAAATTAAATGTAAGTATTTCTACGCTGTATGGAAAAGTGGTTTGTGGAACCAGAACAAGGATTTTTTTAATAAAAACACAGAAATGCAGTATTTTACTGCTGTAAATTTAACGTAGGTATTTCTACGCTGTATGCACAAGTGGTTTGTGGACCCAGAACATGGATTTTTTAAATAAAACACAGAAATGCAGTATTTTACTGCTATAAATAAAACGTTGGTATTTCTTCGCTTTATGCAAAAGTGGTTTGTGGACCCAGAACACGGATTTTTTTAAATAAAACACAGAAATGCAGTATTTCACTGCTGTAAATTAAACGTAGGTATTTCTACGCTAAATGCAAAAGTGGTTTGTGGACCCAAAACACGGCTTTTAAAAAAATAAAAAATAAAACACAAATGCAGTATTTCACTGCTACAAATAAGATGTCGGAATTTCTATGCTGTAGGCACTACTGCTTTGTGAAGCAAGAATATTGCTGTTTTTCCCACAAAAACAGACTAATTCACTATTTCCCTGCAGAAATATTAAATATATATTTGTACGCTGTATGCACAACTGCTTTGAGAAGCAGGAATATTGCTTTTTTCCACACAAAAAAAGACTAATTCACTATTTCACTGCAGAAATGTCAAATGGGTATGTGGGCAGTTTATTTAAAAATGCTTTGGGGACCAGTATTACCGCTTTTTCTCACAACAATACACTGATGCACTATTTGACTGCTGAAATTGAATATACGGTTTAGTGCATTGTATACACAAGTGCTCTGTGGCACCACAGGTCCCAGACTAGATAAACGGACTATACCAAAAGGAAAGAAGAATTCAGCACTTTCAATGTTCGTTTTAAGCCGTAACTTCTTTATTCCGGTGGATACAAATATTACAGCTGTTCACATCACAAGCGGTGAAAACACACGGTCTAAGGTCAGACAAATGGACTATATCACCCCTTAATTATACAAAAGGTAATGTAGGGGACTTGAGCAGCCAGAAAAAATTGCATTTTTCCCTTCACTGAGCTACCAAACAGGATTAGGCTGATGTGCCTGGCAGGCTGGCACATATGCAGTATACTGCAGCGGCTAAAATGGCCGCCGACCCCCACCTCAGTAACAGATGGATTAAAAAAATTCTTGGCAGTGGCTGGGCACATAAATGTAGGATTGCTGAAGCTCCCTCCCTCTCTATTTGCTGTATCTTGTGGATTAAAGTACAACAGGTTCTATAGATTTCTTGCCTATCCTGTCCTTGATAGCACCGGCAGCAACCTTTCCCTAGGCTAACATCAGCAGACTGATGTGCGGCACTATGTCGTGCGTTATAAAGCGCAAAATGCTTTATGTAAAAAAAAATGGATCAAAGGAGAGATATCACAATTTATTGATCCGCAAGGTGGACATAACACCTTGAGTTCTTGACCGAGAACCTTAATTATTGTGTGCAATCAGCAAAACAGGGACAGGCTTCTATGCAAAATATATACATAATTTTATTATACAATCCTTTTAGAGCAATAACATCAATAAAAATATCTATGTAGAAAAAAATGTGTTGCAATACCAAAATCTGCCACTAGAACCAACACACCATAAATCTACCAACACTCTTTAGTTTTAAAACCAAATATGAAAACTATGCAAAGATGTAATTCACAAAATATGAAAACTATGCAAGCAATTGATATATGCACAGAAAATCAATAAAGGAAATGATTATATATGAACCCTTTTGCTCTGCTATAATTATGACCAAATTTTTCGGTATATGGCGGTATTACACCAAATATAAATTCTTTAGCTTGGTATGAGGCTAGGGAATATAAACTCCCAAGGGACTGGGTCTTAATGTCTGATCTTATTGGCAATATGCATCTTTGCCAAGAGAACGAACATTATTGACCAGGCGTCTGATACTATGTATCCACACAATACTGGGATATTTGGCTATATATCGGGCTAAGTAATTTATCAATACCACAAGCTACAAACTATATATACGTTACCAAGGGTCAAATGATGAGCAGAGCCTTCAAGGGACAATCAACTCTCAAAAGAGTTTCCCGTGATCCAGGATAAAATCCAAAGCTTTGCTTCTCCTGCCACGCATCTGTTGTGCCTCTTTTTTTTCTGGGTAGTTCTCTCTTCTACGTGATTTCTTAACCACAAGTTTATCAGAAGACCCCTGCCCTCCTTGTTTGGAGTTCCCCAATCAATTTTGGACGGGCGTATACATTGATAAGGAATGTGACATCATAACACTACCCAAAATGCATTTGGGCTCTAATGTAGTGTCATCTACTCATACCTAGGTGGCACTATTGTATAAGCTGTTAGCATAATACCATTAAGGGTTAACTTACACACGCCTAACATTTTCACACTATACACATCTGATATCTGGAGACCTTGTCTTAGAGCAGAAGAACAAACTTTGATACAAAATGTATCCTGTCAGGAACATCGAGACGCTTCTCACGCTGTGGAATACATGTTCAAAGATAAAGAACACAATAAGGTCTCAACTAACACAAGTGTCGTGTATCTTCTACTGTTTAAATGTATCTTTGATTAATACAATAAACACTAGCTTCTTTGAGCTTCAATAGCTGAAGCTCATGATTAAATCCTTCTACAACATGAGTACAAACAAGCATTGCTCTTAAAGGCAATGAATATCCATTATAACTAATGCAAGTAGACATCCATGTTTTATACCCATGAAATAAGCATATATAACGGTTTATACGGTTTATAATCGTGAAAAGCATGACAACTACGTGACTCCAGCTTATAAAGAGGCTGGGTCCCATGCTGCACTCAGCCGATCACAGCCATGCCATTAGTAGGCATGGCTGTGATGGCTTCTTAGGGCAAAGAAGTAAAACGCTTTCTGATTGGCTGCTGTGCCCTTCAGAAAGCGAGAAGAATCGCCGAACAACGGACCCGAACCCAAACTTTTATGAAAATGTTCGGGTTTGGGTCCAGGTCCCAAACACCCCAAAATTCGGTACGAACTATACAGTTCGGGTTCGCTCAACCCTACCCATGATCCCTCCCTGCTTCTTGCTTGTGGTCCAATGAGAAGGCTGCAATGTCTTTGTCTGAGCTTAGCAACATCCCTAGCAACCAATAGGAAAGTTGCCTACCCCTTACTATATAAGAACCTCCCCAGCAGCCATTTTCTGCATTTTTTTGTCAGTTCTGAGAGACAGCAGTGTAATTGCTGTGCTCTGTGCTTTACTGTGTCACATTACATTAGATAGTTAATATATATATATATATATATATATATATATATATACAGATAGTTTGTTGGACATAGTCAGTGTAGGTTAGAGAGTGATATAGTGTAGCTGTCCACATGCTACAGACATAAAGGCAGATTTATCATTGCTGTTAGTCTGGTTTTTGGCGTCAAAAAGTCGCAAAAATTTGCGCAGTTGATGGTTTTGCGCAATTTTTTGCGACTTTTTAATGATTTACGCCAGCCACTCCATTTTTCAAAAATATGGGCGTGTTGACATATTTAAATGACATTCAAGTTACATTTACTATTGCGACTTTTGTTATAGTCGCAAAAAAGGCGCAAAAAATTGCGCAAAACCACTCCACTCAACTATGGGAATTAGCTGGACGGCGCAGGATAACACTGCCCAAGTCGGACCAGTGCGAACAGGTGGTCGGTTGGATTGCTGAAGATAATGCTTCCAGTCGGTTAAGCACCACCCTCTCTTCTACTAAGTCCAGTCTCTGTAGCCAAGAGTCTGGTCAACCAAATCCTCACTCTGATCCTCCTTCCTTCCACCATGTTGAGTCTGTCCAAACAAGTGATGCCACACTCGGATATTCACATGACCTCTTTTCATCACCAGTACTTGGTTTGGTTCTCTCGCCAAGCACGCTTAAAGAGGTACCTGAGATATTGTGCCCTGATTCCCAATCTCTTGAGCCTTCACAGTCTCAAGAAGATGACGGTGGTGAACGGCAATCACTCGTTCACAAGGTGGATGATTATGAGACACAGTTGTCAATTACTGAGGTTGTGGTTAGGTCAAGTCAGGAGGATGAGCAGAGTGAGGAAGTGGAAGAGGAGTTGGTGGACGATGAGGTCACTGAACCAACATGGGAAGGTGAAAAGCTGAGCGAGGACAGCAGTACAGAGGGGGAGGGATCCGCAGCACCGCAACAGTCTGGAGGAGGCAGTGGGGTTGGAAAAGGGAGAAGTCAGCCAACACCAAACAGCCCCGCATCTATTACAAGGAGCACCCCCATGCGTAAATCTACCTTGCCAAGGGGTAGGTGTTCCGCAGTATGGCGCTTTTTTGAGGAAAGCACAGACGACAAAAGAGTGGTAGTTTGCAACCTGTGCCATACCAAAATAAGCTGGGGTGTGAACACTAGCAACCTCACCACCACCAGCAAGATCCGCCACATGGCATCCAAGCACCCTAACAAGTGGGCCGAACGCCTGGGTCCACAATCTGGGTCTGCGGGTCCCACTACTGCCTCCTCTTCCCCAGTGTTACGCACTGCTGGCCAATCCCCTGTCGAAGGCGCAGGTCTGGATGCCCCTCGCCCTGCACCTGGACCTTCGCATGAACCGTCAGCAACAACATCCACTTCCCTGTCCCAGCTCAGCGTCCAAATGTCGATACAACAGACATTTAAACGCAAGGGCAAATACCCACCCACCCACAGGCCATAGCACAAAATGTGCAACTTTCAAAATTACTGGCCCTTGAAATGTTGCCATTTAGGCTTGTGGACACTGAGGCCTTCCGCAGCCTGCTGTCGGCGGCGGTCCTACGGTACGCAGTCCCCAGCTGCCACTATTTTTCACGGTGTTCCATGCCCGCTGTGGGGGGGTTAGCTCTGGTCTCGAGGATCGTTCACACACAGATTGTCATCCATCGCAGCTTTAGGGGCCAAACATCGCTTTATTGTCCCAGCATCAACATAAATAAATCAAAACAAAAGCCTGCCCGTCTGGGCTCTACCTAAACATAATAAACATCGTATCCCTAACTCGGCTATACGATAGCGTTCACACATGGAACCAGGTGCGGCTTACCCCAGCCATACAATACTCCAGCCCTCAGGCTGTAACGAGTGCAGTACCTTTAGACAGGGTTGAGGTCTAGCAGTCCTCCCGACTCTGACCTTTCAACGCTTGTTCCCGGGCATCACCGAGTCCCCCAAAGTCCAGGCTATAGCATAGCCTCTTGGCCCCTCAGCCTTGCCTTGCCTTGCTGAGACCACTCTGACAGAGCCTCAGCAGGCCTCTGTATGCACACTCTCCAGAGTGAGACCCCACCCATATCCAACAAGAGGATTAAATAGCATCCCTGGACATAGGCATTGTCCAAAATCCCGGACTGGAGCATGGGGAACAGGCACCCACCCAGCACATTGCCTGTTCCCAGTAAAAGCCCGCCCTGGACTAGCTGGAGCCAGCTAAGCTAGTTATCTTGGTGTCCACCAACTAACTTAGTGGCCACCTATCTCTAGACTAGGGCCTTCACTTCACCAAGGCCGGGCCCCTTGGTGACACGCTCCTGGTGCAAACACCCCTTGTTCATGCTTCCCGGGACTTTGCTACACCCCTCCTATTCACATTGCCACATATCCCCCCTCTGTTCAAACCTGTGGGGTGAACACCTGTACCGACTGGATGCTCGTGATAGGGCATCCGCATTATATTGCCATCTTCAAGCTCAACGGTCCCCCTGGAAGATGTGGCCAGCATCACAGGCTTCCCTTTATTCTGCCACAACCATGCCAGCAGAACCCAGTTCGTCACAAACACCAAGCTTACTATCTTGCCAGTCATCTTGTCACATACTAGAGACACCTGGTTGCCACTAGCAACCACCTTGGTTTCCCAGGACTTCCCCACGGCAGCCTCACTCTCCGATTTGCCATCAGACACAGTACACACGTCACACATAACGCTTGTGTCATCACTAATCCTGTCATGTACAACTGACACCCGGTTGCTACTAGCAACTACCATAGTTTTAGCGGACCTTGACATGTCAGACTCTTTTTGTCTCTTTATTTTATCAACAGATAGCATCTTTCTTTTTCCTTTACTCCCCACAGGGGTTATGTCAGGTTTGGCTTCATTTTCAGAATCTTCTGCTTCTTCAGTGGTACTCCCCACTTCAGCAGACTCTTCTTCAGTCTTTTCTTTGGTTTCTAGAACATCCGAGGGTTTCTCCCCTTCAAGACCTCGGCCTCTGTTTCTTTGGAGTCTCCATTCACTTTATTAGCCGTCTTATCCTTCACGGACATGGCATCATATCCTTTCCTTCTTAACTCCTCCTCCTCTTTCTCATCAAGGTTGGAGGCACCGGGGACATCAGGGTCTTCACCAGACTCGTCGTCCTCCGGCAAACCCTGCAGAGGTTCACCCAGGATATGGTTCTCCTTTCGGGCAGGATTCAGGAGAGCCAGCCCATCGGAGTAGACAGGATCCTCATACTGGTCGTCGGTCCCCCGTATTTCTTCACCAGCAGACTGCTGGCTTTCTGGAAGGCATTGACAGCAGAGGGAATGTCTTTCATGACTAGGTCCTGGCCACACACTGCCACGAGTCTCTGGGCTTCTGCACCAACCTCAGCACCATCATCTGGTTCAGCAGATACATCTTCCATCTTCTTCTCTGCCTCGGCTGGCACCACAGCGCAACCACCTCCAGACCCATTCTTAACGGGCTCTGACTTCTTGGCATCTTTCAGAAGATCTTCCTCTTCAGGCATCTCATTTTCTTCCACCTGCTGCGCAGGAGCACGCTTAGGCCCCTCCAACTCATAGACTTCATCTTTTGAGCTCCTGAGATCTTCCATCTCTGCTCTGAGTTGCTTGTTCAGCCTCTCCAATTCATCTTGCTCCTTAAGCACTTTTTCAAGGGCTCTAGTCAAGGAGAGGGCCTTGGTCTTCTTCTTAGTTTTTCGCACCAGCTTGTTAGCAGCGCCCGCTCTTGGGCCTTCTGTTCCAGCTGCTCTTCACTCTGTTCTGGTGTAACAGCAGTTGTAGGAGTACCACCATTCTTCCTTAGACACTCTGTGGGATTTCCACCCAGGGACTCTTCAAGCCCATTGTTGAGGTCTACTATAGACTTTTGTGTCTTCATGGAGTCTTTTCCCTTCCCCAGGACACCAGGCGGTAGACCCTTCAGTTCACTCATCTTTTCCGGGGTCTCCTCTTTTGACACTTCTGCAGCCTTCTTCGGTGACTCTGTGACGACAGCTAGTCCCTTCTCTATCGTATCTAGGGACCGTGTGGCGAGAGGGAGGTCAGCCTCCTGTTTACAGCTGTACTGTCCTGTCAGGTCATCTAAGACTGTCTGGATATGAGCTTCGGACACTAGGCTGACGTCACCCGACTGAACTCTCGTCTCGTCAGATATAACTGTCACCTGGTCGCTACTAGTAACCACTTTAGTTTGGCAAGACCTCGACATGGCAGCCTCTCTCTCTGAGTTGCTATCGGTCACAGAACATGCGTTATATATACCGCTCGTGTCATTCTCAATCCTGTCCTCTAGGGGCACCGATGAGCTAATCCCCACCTGGGACATTTTATCAATCATAGAAACCTGTAGAGACCGCATAACCACTTCTAGTACGTGTGGTACACCCTCTAGGACTGCCCCATGTACTTGCACATTTTTCACAGTGGTTTCCCTCAGTGGTGAGCTCTCAACATCAATTAGCATTTTTATACCATCCACATTTTTACCAACAGGGGGAGCTTCTTCCCTGATCACACCCTTTAAAGGAGCAGGTATATCATTGTCACACATATCATTAGGCACTTCAAGTAACTTGTTTTCTATGTGCAGAACCTTCACATTATCATTATACATTTCAACAAACTCTGCACCTTCCCTTGGCACCGTGTCTGCACCGTTGTTTCTAATGGTCATTTCACTTAAACCATTACTTTCTATCTGCATTTGCCTTACATCTTCATTTAAAGGGACAGGTACAGGTTCTGTAGGAGCTTCATTACTTCCTACAGAAGTGTCTCCATTGCCCCACATTACGTCATGCATGAGCATATTTGCAACATCAACTCCATCAGTCTCTGTTCCCACCGTGGTCTCACCCTCCGTGAGGACCACCGGATAGTCCACAGTATTCACGCAATTGTCCCGGACAGTCATCATTCTACCTTCTTACCCAGGCTAGCATGGGATCTCTGATTTTCGCCATCCCAAATCTAGCCTTGGTCACAGGCACTTTAGACAACATCTTGAGCTTCTCCCCTGCAGATTCCTGCGATGGAGCAACCGCAACAGGCCTTCCCGCCTGTTCAGACACAGCATTTTTCCTATAGTCACTCATTTTTGAGACATTTTTACGCTGCAGCGCTTTATCACTCACCGGCCCGGCAGGTAGCAACTGCCGTCGGCTCACTGTCACTGGGTCTGCCACAAAATAATCAACAGGAACAGTCTTACCGATTGTCGTCACTGACTCGGCACTCCCGGACGATAAGAGTAGTCCAAGAATATCTCCAGCACGGTCATCACCCTTCTCCTCAATGCAGTAGTTGCCATGGGAGACGCCTTGGACTTGTCTCCTGTCTTTTTCCGGACGGACATTCCAGCCGCACCCTTTAGGATTCTGTGCACAGTCGCAGGGAAAATAGGCACTCCTGAGAAACGCACCACTCTCCAGCTCTTTGTCTTCCCGACGGTTGCCCTTAGCAACGGCATACTTCTGCTTGTCCTCCGGAACTCCAACTGCATAACTTGTAGTACTCCCGCCATACCATATCTGCCAAAATAAGGGAAAATCCTTGCCCAGTACGATATCTAGCCTCAGGGTCTCACATTTCAACAGCTCCCACTGCACAGAGCCATAGTCCGTCACAAAGGTCAGTGACACCTTAGTTTTTGTCTCTGGACCTCTTGTTACAAAGTCCAGAAGGTCAGGCCGGACCTGAGACACTTGCTGGCGGGAGTCTAGTAAAACCTCCAAAGGGATCCCCCGATCACCATTTTGCAGGACTTATCCCACGGGCTCCACCACGTTGCAGCCATTTTGACAGGTCAGTTTCTTTTATTGTGCTTCTGAAACTTTAACTCCACACACAGCTTGCATCACAGAAAAAAAAAGTCCACAATCGCATGAGCAGCACTTGCTTCACTAGACCAAACAGGCTTCCGGCCCTTTAAATCACTGCACAGCAAAACAGCAATTCCTTGGCAACATTCACAGCACCTGCTCTTCTCAGTCAGGTCGTTGCCCTTAGCAACACTTTGCCTTTTTTCAGCAGGGACGACTGCCCGCATCCGACACCAAATGTGGGGGTTAGCTCTGGTCTCGAGGATCGTTCACACACAGATTGTCATCCACCGCAGCTTTAGGGGCCAAACATCGCTTTATTGTCCCAGCATCAACATAAATAAATCAAAACAAAAGCCTGCCCGTCTGGGCTCTACCTAAACATAATAAACATCGTATCCCTAACTCGGCTATACGATAGCGTTCACACATGGAACCAGGTGCGGCTTACCCCAGCCATACAATACTCCAGCCCTCAGGCTGTAACGAGTGCAGTACCTTTAGACAGGGTTGAGGTCTAGCAGTCCTCCCGACTCTGACCTTTCAACGCTTGTTCCCGGGCATCACCGAGTCCCCCAAAGTCCAGGCTATAGCATAGCCTCTTGGCCCTCAGCCTTGCCTTGCCTTGCTGAGACCACTCTGACAGAGCCTCAGCAGGCCTCTGTATGCACACTCTCCAGAGTGAGACCCCACCCATATCCAACAAGAGGATTAAATAGCATCCCTGGACATAGGCATTGTCCAAAATCCCGGACTGGAGCATGGGGAACAGGCACCCACCCAGCACATTGCCTGTTCCCAGTAAAAGCCCGCCCTGGACTAGCTGGAGCCAGCTAAGCTAGTTATCTTGGTGTCCACCAACTAACTTAGTGGCCACCTATCTCTAGACTAGGGCCTTCACTTCACCAAGGCCGGGCCCCTTGGTGACACGCTCCTGGTGCAAACACCCCTTGTTCATGCTTCCCCGGGACTTTGCTACACCCCTCCTATTCACATTGCCACACCGCCTTACACCAGCATATGTCCCAGAACACTTCACTTCATGTTGATAAAAAGAAGATAGAAGAAGTATAGAGAGGAACATTTTTTTTTTATTTGGGGGGGGGGGGGGTATAAGCCAGGGATATAATTCTGATGCCCAGTAGTTCCAACAGCTAAAATTTAGATAAAGTTGAGCTGTTCATTCGAACCAAGAGGAGCCAAGGTCTTCAAGTAGAAAATCCATCTAGCCTCCTGTTGAAGAATGAGGTGGTCCCAATCCCCTTTTCGACTAGGTGGGCGTACTGTGTCGATACCCATGAACCACAATCCAGTTCAGTTACCATCATGTGAAGTCCAGATGTGTCTGGACACGGGGGTCTCCCTTTTATTAGAGATGTCTCCCAGATGCTCATCGATCCATCTATGGAATTCGCTGATCGTCTTGCCCGCATATTTCATTCCGCATGGGCAGTTAATTTTGTAAACAACACAGCAAGTTTTACAATAAATAAAATCACAACAATGTTGTGTATCTCTTACCCGTGACTGAACTAGTAAATGTTTGGACTGTTTGGTTAAAATCACAGGCTCTACACCCACCACATCTAAAACAACCCAGAATCCATCTATCCAGCCATGTTCCAGGAGGAGATGGGGATGTAAAGTGACTGTGCACTAATCTGTCCTTCAGACTTCTGTCATGTCTGTAAGTGATAGACAGAGTATCCCCTATCACTTTGTTGATGTCCTCATCCATTTGAAGGATTCCCCAGTGTTTATTGATAACATTGCGGAAAAGGGTAGATGCCCCATCATAAGGGGTTATGAGGCAAATAGTATGTGCCTCATTATCACAAGACCAACTTGCGGAGTTTTAAAGTGATGTCCTCTCTGTAAGTAGTGCTGCTTAGTAAGCTCTCTTAAGTGTGCTGGTTGGGTATCCCCTGTTTATGAAGCAAACCTTAAAATCTCCTGCTTGCCTAATAAACTCTCTCTTCTGTTAGCAAATGTGCCTAAGCATAGGTACTGTCCTCTGGGGATCTCCGTTTGAGAGCATATGGGTGGCCATTCTCCACTCTCAATCGGGAGTTATTGGCAGTGGTCTTTCTAAAGTCGGTGGTCTCAAAGTCCAACTAGCTACCCTTGGAAATACAAACATCCAAAAATGGAAGTGGTCGTGTGTAGAGATGAGTGAACATTTCAAAAATTTGATTCAGCTGTTCGCCAATTTTTTTTTGGTATGATATGAATTTATTTGTGGCGAATGCCATTAACAAACTGCTATTTCCTGGCTGCACAGAGCCTTTATAGTGGTGTAGAACACTGTGCCTTGCAATAACACTGCTGCGTTAGTGAAACAAGGCCTCTTGCACACGACTGTATGCCTTCGGAGACATACGGTCGGTGAGCAGGCCATATGTCCCGGAGTAGCATTGATCATGCGCACGGAAGCGCACAGTATTATAGATTACAATAATGTTGTGCACATCATGATCATGAGTCAGTATGACATGCAGATGACAGGCGTCGATCTTAGAATCACTGCACACTTCACTTATTTGGCCAAAACTGACCAAATACTCAAGTATGAACTTACAGGATGATGTTAGAGCCAAGAAGGAGTGCACTCCTTTTACACCGTCATCAGCTGATTCTACATAGATGTTTACAGAACCTGTTCTATTAAATGCTTAAACAAGTAGAGCCCCCCGACAGAGTGGAGAGGGTGTCAGCAGTAAATTTGTATTGACGTCACTGATTATTTTGCCCTTCCTCTGATCCGTCAGAACAATAATCCCAAAAAAACGGATCCTGTTTGTTGAGCATCCGCCTTCACTCATTCAGCATTTGGTCAGTAATCCATCAGTATTACTAATGCCAAAAAACAGGAGTGGATCCAAATTAGAGTTGACCGAGTCAACCATTCAAGAAAAACTGGGTTGCTGGTCAAGACACGACCGCTAGATGACACCGGGAGCTCAGGCCACTCGCTGCGACTCCTGCTGTAATGTCCCTTTACTCTGCTACGACCTGTGCCTGTGCCAGAAACATTTAGGCCTCTACCACTCCCCTGTAAAGGGCCTGGTACTTCTCTGACATACTGTTAGATCAAATGAATAAATAAAAAGGAAGTTAAAACACCCCAAAAAAGTCTGTAATTTTCTCACTTCACCACACAACGGCTAATAAGCCCTTTTTTCCCCCCACTAATACACACAAAAAATGACTTTAGAACATATAACTGCACCACTGAAAGGCAAATATATTTTTCTTTTGCCACTAATACACGCCACAAAAGGCTTTAGAACATAAAACTTATAAGGGATCGCTCTCTCTCAGGGGGTCGTCATCACAAATTTCCTCTTAGACAACGGATTCCACGTCCAAACACTGCTTTTATTTGGCACTTTTCACATCATATATCCGAATTTTGACATCACTCGAAACTTTGAAGTCGCAGATTCAACCAACACTGTGTTACATCAACAGAACTCAATAAACACTAGGCACTCACTAAACAGGGGTTTCCCTAACTCACCTCTAAGACGAAATTCACATTGTATGGTATTCAATTCTGTCCAACAGCCTCCCTGCTGTCAACCAATGCAAACCACCAGTCCTCGTGGTGGAAGCAGTAAAATACTTTTGGGGGGGCTTGGGTCCAGCAGTCCTCCTGACTCTGACCTTGCGACACATCTCTTCCTTAGGCGTTGCGGGCTTCCCCCCAAACTCAGGTTTCCTCAGCCTTGTGGCTCCAGCCCTCCTAGCTGGAGCTACAAAGAGCCTCTGTAGGCCTCTGTTCCAAAATCCCTTCCCTCTCTTGTGAGAGATTGTAAAGTATTTGAGTTGTCATTCTGCATTTTGGCCACTAGATGCCGCCAGTATTCCGTGAAAACTTAGTCCTGCTGAGATGAGAATATGCTTGAGAGGAGGAGTCAAGGAGCTTGAGAAGAACCAGGAAGGGCCTGAGAAGTGAAGATTGTGAGTGATGGTGTCTGCAAACCCAATCCAGTGACATCTGAGCTACGTGGAGCCCCAGGGTGATTGGAATCACCGGAGAGAGGGGCTGTTAGCTGTTTTTCATACAAATCTGGCACTTTGAAAAGAATATTGATTTCAATAAAATCGCTGCAAGCTGTGAAGTTTCACATCAGCCATCCAGCAAGGCCGCAAGTGTGGTTACAGGCCTGGGAATTTCCTGATGAGAGGCATCCACTGTTACCAAGTGGGATCAGGTCAGTGAATCCAGGTTCTTGTGTGGACATTCATACTGTTTAGTGTTACAGTACTTGAACTACCTGAAACTGAGACTTAAGCCTGCATTAGTTAGTTAGGATCTGTTATTGGCAGGCTGCTTAGGATTGAACTCGCAGTGCAGTACGACTTGCAGGCTCTGTTGTATCTGCCAACGGCTAGGGTTGATCCTGCAGTGCAGCACGACTTTCAGGCTCTGCTGTATCTGCCACCGGTTAGGGGTGTTTGGCTGGACACCAGTGGAGACTCTGGGGTCTGCGGTATAGGGTACCCTGTGTAATGCAAATTCTGTTATGTTTATAACTACTGTTATTAATACTTAATTAGTAAAGAAAGTTTTGGTTGTATATAAGCTGGTGTCTGTGTCGTTTTCCCTGTTCTGTGACTTCGCTGTATCGAACAACTTTGGGCTTCTGAGGTCAGAAGCCCACAACTTTGGGCTTCTGAGGTCTTAGGGCATTGGTCAGCCACCTGCCCAACCTCCAGAGCCTTGCTCATTATCACTTTCTCTGTAACACAAAAAACCACTGGAACGCTATTACCCAGCTGCAGCAACTTCCACATAGGATTTTTGAGTGACCCCCAAAAAAAAAATTCTCCACAGGTCAGTCTCTTTCACTGGGCTTCTGGCCCTTTAAATCACCTTACAGTTTTTTCTGCATCACAGCAAAATAGTCCTTTCCCCCTCCATCATGGACCTGAATTACTGCACAATTTACTTATTTACTGATTGGTATCTTTTGCAGCCATTGCGATTAAGTTCAGGGATAGGGTCATATACAAGATATCATACTGCTTGGATTGGGTAGTCCTGCTGTGTGTTCTCCCCCCCGCATCTATCCCTTCCTCCCTGCTATAGTTGTTAATGATTTGTATGCGTTGCAGGACCTGGGGAGGGGAGTGTCCTCAGAGCGGTCATCTGATCAGATCCTGGTCACGTGGCCGCTATTCTGATGACGCTGCTCTCCTCCTCACATTTATTTTTGTTTGTATTTGAGTGACAGCGGCCCCCCGTGTTACCTCCTCTCTCTTGTTTCCTTCCCTACCGATATAGGAGTGATTTATGGTGGATGATCTGTCCCCTTATGTTATTGATATTCAGAGTATGAAAGGATTATGTGGTAGACATCTTTTGATGGGCGGGTATACGGGGGAGGTCTTAGCATTTGTGTATGGATCGATGGGTGTGTATCTGTGTGATGTCAGAGGCACCACAGGTGTTATGTATGATGTTGGGTGACGGACAGGATAATGATTGGTCCGGCCTAACAGGAAGGGGGTTTAAATAGTTGCACCAATTGATGATTTGGATACGCCCCCTGAGAAAGCTCGGCGAAACGCGTGTTGGGTTGCAGGTCTTCTCCTCCTTTGCCTCCGTGTTATCACCCCGGTTTTAGGATCCAGCATTATCTGCCGGTATGTAATATACAGATGTAGTTAACATATAGGCATAGTACTATATTGGTGGCACTTTGCTGGATCTCCTATATTGCTGTTCTTTGATTGTGAGGGCATGACAACACTTGTAGTCCTGGCTTAATTAATGCACATGGTACAATAGTTTTGTGAATTTGTATGGTGGGAGTATACAACTTTAACTATTTTTCAAGTCACATTTTTTATGTGCTAGCCATTCTGGGAGGGTAAGGGGGAGAAACCTTTTTCAGTCCTATCATTTGCACTTTATCTGCTATGCTGCTAACATTTGTTGAATGTGACAATTATGTATCTTATATTTCTTTTTTTGTATAATAAAGAATGTCATTATTACATTATATGTGTGGTTTGGCTATTCTGTTAGCTAAGTTTTTGATTCCGATTGTAGGGAAAGCCCTAAAAATCCTGCCATACATCTCCTCTCATAGCTATGAGGCCTGTCACACCTACCGGCACAGCAGATAACAACTGCTGCCGGCTCACACCACAACCTTGGGCTTCTGAGGTCTTAGGGCATTGGTCAGCCACCTGCCCAACCTCCAGAGCCTTGCTCATTATCACTTTCTCTGCAACACAAAAAACCACTGGAACGCTATTAACCAGCTGCAGAAACTTCCATATAGGATTTTTGAGTGACCCCCCAAAAAAAAAAATTCTCCACAGGTCAGTCTCTTTCACTGGGCTTCTGGCCCTTTAAATCACCCTACAGTTTTTTCTGCATCACAGCTAAATAGTCCACAATCACATGAGCAGCACCTGCTCCACCAGACCCACAGGCTTCCGGCACTTTAACTCCAGCACAGCAGGATTCAGCAGCACCTGCTTTTTCTCTCTTGTCGTTGCCCCTGGCAACACTTTGCCTTTTTCACTTGGTTGCCTCTAGCAACCACGTTGTGTCCTTTCAGCATGGACACTTTGACTTTAGCAACCTGCTTTTGCCCTCATCCTCCACCAATTGTAAGGGATCGCTTTCTCTCAGGGGGTCGTCATTACAAATTTGTTCTCGGACAACGGATTCCATGTCCAAACACTGCTTTTATTTAGCACTCTTCACATCATATATATCTGAGTTTTGCCATCACTCAGCACTTTGAAGTCGCAGCTTCAACTCATACTGTGTTACTTCAGCACAAACCTCTGTTTAGTGAGTGCCCGGCTAGGCACTTTAACTAAACTGAGGTTTCCCTAACTCACCTCTAAGACGAAATTCACATTGTACGGTATTCACTTCGGTCCGACAGCCTCCTTTTTGTCAACCAATGCAAAACACCAGTCCTCGTGGTGGAAGCAGTGAAATACCTTGGGGGGGCTTGGGTCCAGCAGTCCTCTTGACTGACCTTGCGACACCTCTCTTCCTTAGTCGTTGCGGGTTTCCCCCCAAACTCAGACTTCCTCAGCCTTGCAGCCCCAGCCCTCTTTGCTGGAGCTACACAGAGCCTCTGTAGGCCTCTGTTACAAAATCCCTTCCCTCTCTCACTCTGAGGATCATTTTATCCCCATGTGATATTCACACCTGGTCTTACCTCAGACCTGGTGATTGTGGGGACAGCCCTGAAAATCCTGACATACATCTCCTCTCATAGCTATAAGGCCTGTCACTGCCTCACCGCTGAACTGCAAATATATTTTTCTTTTTCCACTAATACACTCCACAAAAGGCTTTAGAACATAACTGCACCGCTGAACTGCAAATATATTTTTCTTTTTCCACTAATACACTCCACAAAAGGCTTTAGAACATAACTGCACCGCTGAACTGCAAATATATTTTTCTTTTCCCACTAATACACTCCACAAAAGGCTTTAGAACATAACTGCACTGCTGAACTGCTGAACTGCAAATATATTTTTCTTTTTCCACTAATACACTCCACAAAAGGCTTTAGAACATAACTGCACCACTGAACTGCAAATATATTTTTCTTTTTCCAGTATTACACTCCACAAAAGGCTTTAAAACATATAACTACACCGCTGATCGGTAAATACATTTTTCTTTTTCCACTTATACACGCCACAAAATGCTTTAGAACATATAACTGCACTGCTGAACGGCAAATATATTTTTCTTTTTCCACTTATACACGCCACAAAAGGCTTAAGAACATATAACTGCACTGCTGAACGGCAAATATATTTTTCTTTTGCCACTAATACATGACAAAAAGGGCTGTAATTTTAGCACTAATAAGCCCTTTTTTTCCCACTAATACAAGCCAAAAAATGCTTCAGAACAAATAACTGCACCGCACAAGGGCAAATAAGACATAGAAATATTTTTTTGTAATAAACCCTGTTAATGGCTGTATCAAACAGCACTTGCACCCCAATAACAAGAACGGTTTGCTGGAATCACAGAGCTGTATAATGGCAATTTGGATCCGCAGTCAGTGCAGCAAGGTCTAATAGGATTGTTCCTATTACCCAGGCTGAAAATTCCCCTACTGAACCCTGTTCTACATCAATACTGCGGAATTATACCTCTCTTTCCTTTCCCTACACCTTGAATAATCTTTCCCTTTATCGTTTTTTTAACACAATAAAGTTTTTTCTAACACTGTCCCTAGCGCCTGCTGACATCTCTCCCCGCACTAAGTACACTGGTAAATGGCAGAATCCAAGATGGCTGAGGCAATTTATAGGGCTGTGACATCACAGGGTGGGCTGGCTGCTGATTGGCTCCATGCATGGCATTGTAGGTGATCCCGCCTTCCCAGAGTTCCTTGCTCCATGTCCTCACATGTGCAACAGCCATTTTAGGAAAAAATGCTTTTCGTTACCATGAAGCGTGAGGAAATTTGGCTTCTGTGCGAATCAAATTTTTCCTAAAATTTGGATCGAATTCCAGTTCGTCAGCTTTGATTCGCTCATCTCTAGTCGTGTGGTATTCAAATGTAAATCTGAGGCCCAGGGGGTTTTGATTGAGACCAATCAAAACTGAGCTCAGATCAGTCTTTCTTGATAAGTTTCATCTTGATTCGTGATCTTCCCTTGGCAGTATTTCCTTTGTTTACCTCCCTTTCTCCTTTTTTAAACCTAATTTTTCCCTTTAGTCCATTTGCTTTTGGCTCTTCTCATTCTGCGTCGGCAGCTCATATATTTCTTTCTTTGTCAGTTTTATAACAATGTCCTAGATCTGATTGTGTTGCTTTTTTTCTGGCATATTCTTTTCTTTTTCATATTTCACTATCTGGTCATACCAGATAATTGCTATATCCTTTACTATGCAACAGCTTTCAAGATACTTATTTATAATTTTGTAAGCTATTACATTGTTCACTAGAAGAATATTATGCATTTTAAAGCTTCTTTCTGAGCTACTGCTATGATTACTACCTTTTATACTATGACAGAATTAGCTGTTCTCCTTAATTGTACTGAGAAATGTATTAATAAACAATTTTGTAAAAAGTAAAAAAAAGTTGAACACGAACAATACTTGTAAAGGGAACCTGACACATTGAACATGATGTCTGAGATAAAGGCAGCAGGTTATAGAGCAGGAGGAGCTGAGCTAATTGGTATGTAGTTTTGTAAGAAGAAAAGATTCAGTATTGTAATTTATTTATATTCCTGCTCATTTGGGGATTTATAGTCAAGGAGGCGGTCCTATCAGTGACTGACAGCTATCTGTGTATACACAGTCATAGAGGAAAGGATGTCAGTATGTGATGACTTCAAAGCCCAGAATGAGCAGGAATTTAAATGAACGAAATAAACATTTTACTGATATATATATCTTCTTCTGCTCTATAAAATGATGCCTGCATATTACTTTGCATTTTTTCTGTAACAGGTCCCTTCAAATGTGAAAGTAGATGTCAATTAGGCTACTCTTGTTAACTGATAATAATAATAGAGCTTTGACATACTGGATACACTGCCACACACAATCAAAGGGGATTGCCTCCTCCATGTAATCTAATGCTGCTAATTGTCAGCTCCTGATGAGAATATGTCAAAATAAGTAGAGCGTGTCTCATACAGCTCAGCTTTCAGGAAGACTTATGTAGTTTATTCGACTTTAGAGGTGTTAGGCCTCATTCACACGAGCATGGCGGATTGGCTCCGGATGCGTTCAGGGTGCATTCAGGGAAACTCGCACCATTTTGCAAGCGAGTTCAGTCAGTTTTGTCTGCGATTGCGTTCAGTTGTTCAGTTTTTTTCTGTGCGGGTGCAATGCGCTTTGACCCGTGTTCATCGAGCATGCTCGGCTGAAAACATCAGTTCGGCTCGAGCATCTCAATGCTCGGCACATTTCGGTATTCAGCCGAATACTGCATGTGTTTAAGCACAATGCTCGAATCTCCTCCCCGCACGTTTCTTGGCAGCCAATAAACGTGCAGGTAAGTACTGCTCTCACTGTAATGCAGTAGCCATGTTGGTTACTGACATTACAGTGATTGGCTGGCCGGAACGCGTCATCGGGTGCTATATAGCACCCGATGACACGTGTTCGGCTCAGTCTTAGTCAAGGAGAGCTGTGCTGAGGAAGGGACAGACAGTGTAGGGAGTGATATAGGAACATTTTTATTAGAAAAACTTTTCAGAGACCCAAAAGTCCTTTTAAGGACTGTGTGTGGCAGCAGCAATATCTATTTTTAGGGCAAACTGCGCTAAATAGCTAAAACTTTACAGACCCAAAAGTCTTTTTAAGGACTATTGTGTGTGGCAGCAATATCTATTTTTAGCGCATCCTGCGCTAAATAGCGTGCGATAGTTAGGCCACTGCTGACAGAAACATTAGCTGCACAACAATTCCAGCGTAAAGTGTGCGCATCCAAAAAATATCTGTGAAATCTAGTGTACTTTTTCCGTAGATGGTGTCCGCTGCAGACAGTGACATTACCAGCACAACATCTGCAGTGTAACATGTGTGCTGAAAAAATGTATCTGCCACATACAGTGTACTTTTTCAATAGTTGGTGTCCGCTTCTGACGGTGACATTACCAGTGCAACATCTCCAGTGTAAAGTTTGCGCATCCAAAAAATATCTGTGACATCCAGTGTACTTTTTCCGTGGACGTTGTCCGCTGCAGACAGTGACATTAGCTGCTCAACATCTCCTGTGTAAAGTGTGCGCATCTAAAAAATATTTGTGATATCCAGTGTACTTTTTCCATAGACGGTGTCCTCTGCAGACAGTGACATTAGGGCGCCACATCTCCAGTGTAACATGTGCGCATAAAATTTTTATCTGTGACATACAGTGTACTTTTTCCGTAGACGCTGCGAACAGTGACATTACCGGTGGTACCTCACCAGTACAATGTTTCCTCATCCCAAATACCTGTGACATTCCCTGTAATTTTTTATTAGCCACTGGTTACAGCATTGACATTATCTGCGGAATATCTCCTGTGTGACTTTCCACATCCCAAATACCTTTTTTAATTTTTTTACGCATACATACGCTACTGTACGTGTGACATACTTTCAAGCATATATAACATTTAATATGAAGAAGGCGAGCAGTAAGGGACGGGAAAGTGGCCATGATGCTGATGTTTTAGATGATCATATCAGCAGCAGGCCCTCGCCCATAAATTTTTCGATGGTCAGTTCAGCAGCAGGCCCTCAACCAACATTTTTGTTCGATGGTCAACTCAGCAGCTGGCCCTCAACCATAATTTTTTCGATGGTCAGCTCAGCAGCAGGCCCTCAACCATAATGATTTTGATGGTCAGCTAAGCAGCAGGCACACTCCCATAATTTTTTTAATGGTCAGCTCAGCAGCAGGCCCTCAATCATAATTTTTTTCGATGGTCAGCTCAGCAGCAGGCCCTCAACCATAATTTTTTCGATGGTCACCTAAGCAGCAGGCACTCTCTAATAATTTTTTAAATGGTCAGCTCAGCAGCAGGCCCTCAACCATAGTTTTTTTGATGGTCAGCTCAGCAGCAGACCCTCGCCCCTAATGTTTTAGAGGGTCAGCTCAGCAGCAGGCCCTCAACCATAATTTTTTCAATGGTCAGCTCTGCAGCAGGCCCTCAACCATAATTTTTTCAATGGTCAGCTAAGCAGCAGGCCCTCAACCATAATTTTTTTAATAGTCAGCTCAGCAGCAGGCCCTCAACCATATTTTTTTTGATGGTCAGCTCAGCAGCAGACCCTCACCCCTAATGTTTTAGATAGTTAATCAGCAGGCCCTTGCTCCAAATGTTTTTGAGGGTCACTTGCAGGCCATCAATCATAATTTTTCAAGGGTGTGTATGTCTTCCTTTATGTGATATACAGGTTGTATTGGAGTGCCTCTTGCTTGTAATTTTTGGCAGCACTTGCACTTTATATACAAGTTTTCCCATAAAATCGATTTTATCTTTGGTTTTGTGCGTATTATTGTCAGTCTGTAAAAGTGGCATACTACTCGGACAACATTGTTCCTAGCAGCGACCTGGGAGTCCAAGATGCATCCAAACATCCTCCCCATGCTGTTCCCAAACCATTTCGGTAGTGTTTCCTTCAATTTCTGACCTTTTCCTATGAACCAGACACCCTCCCCTCTTCAGGGCAGGGGGTGCCTGGTTTAATCCTTGGGTTCTCCCATTGACTTCCATTATACGTGGGTGCTCTGTAGAGCACCCGAGCATCCCGATGTGTTCGGCCCGAGCACCCGAGCACTTTGGTGCTCGATCAACACTAGTTTTGATGCGTTTTTCATGCGTGTGATACAAAATTGAAGGTTTACAAACAACATCTCCTAGCAACCATGAGTGAAAAACACATTGCATCCACACTTGCTTCCAGATGCAATGCGTTTTTCACTGAAGCCCTATTTACTTCTATGGGGCCAGGGCTGCGTGAAAAACGCAGAATATAGAACATGCTGTGATTTACACGCAACGCAGAACTGATGCGCGAAAAAATGCTCAAGTAAACAGACCCATTGAAATGAATGGGTCAGGATTCAGTGCGGGTGCTATGCGTTCACGTCACGCATTGCACCCCCACGGAAAACTCGCTTGTGTGAAAGGGGCCATATACTTTATCTTTTTCGGAGCTGCAGTAGGCAGGTTTGGAACACTCGGCTTTCCTCTCCTGGCTTTAGCCGCTGCACCATATGTGTGAATGTGTGAGGGAGGTTTTCTGCCTTGAATTTGGGGGTTTTACCTTGTATTTTATACAATATTATATTTTATTTGAACGTCTTTTCAGGCAGTGAGTTGTAGTAAGTTTAAGATTTCTACCTTATTATTGCATGACCACACACTATCAGAGGTGGTCGCCTTCTCAATGTAATCTATTGTTGTTAATTGTCAGCCCCTGATGGGAATATGTCGAAACGCTTAGCCTGTGAGGCAGTAAGTTAGGCAGTAGGGGAAAATAGTGCCTATTGGTTCACCCAGGGACTCCCCTGAACCATAAGGCCCCTTTCACACAAATGACTTTTCCATGCTGTGATTGACTGGAACAACGCTCCAGCCAATGTCAGCGCTACAGCAGCAGAGGGAACCGGAAGAATCCCTCTGCATGCAGCCATTCTAGCTGGGCACTGCACGCAGAGTGGACCTGTGCCCCTCTGTGCTGTATCTGCTGGGACTTGTGGTTCACCACCACTGCTTTTACTGGTACCTGTAAAAAAGAAGAAGAAAGAAGAACATCTGCTGCAGTGATTTATTTCTTGCAGCAGCAGAAATTCCAGATCCCTAATCCACCACCACAACCCCTTCTCAAGCCCTAATCTCTGTCCCTATTCCGCCCGACCCCTGCTCTGTACCACTTTTTCTGTGTGCGAACTGTGAACGCCAAGCGCTGATCAGTCCATAATCCACTGTTTAGCACCTGGGCAAATTTTTTTGGTGCAGATTTTTTTATACTGCAGTGTCTGCACAGACGCACCAAATGTCAGCTTGAGTGTGTTCTGCAGCCCTGAGCATCAATATGTATCATTTTTTTACTAGTCGTTTTTGTGCTCAGTTTTCTTTTTTTGTCAAAAAAATATATTTAGTGTTACATAGAAATCAATTTTAGGTAGTGTTAGTGTAGATTTTTGCACGCACATAATATCTTTGTGTGTGTGCGTGCGTCCTAAACCTACTGAGCGCTGATCAGAAACATCCTGTTTTTTTCAACCGGTCTATTCAGTTTACTGTGCAGATCTATCTATATATAATCTTCATATACATATATATAGAAATCAGTTTAGTTTTGGTAAAATTGTGCGTACGTGCATCCTGCAATTTTTTTTCTACTCCTTTTCTCTATATTTCAAATTTATTACAAGCCCCTTAACGTGTGAAAATACAACATACACACCCCTCACACTAAGTAAAGGCTTGCACATTTCACACCCCAATAAAATAAAAATGGCCAGTCCATCCCAACGAGTATACTCAGCAGAAGAGGCATACGCCATCCTTGCCTCCGATACTGAATCTACTAGTGAGGGAGAAGAGGATGCCACTTTGCTCTACTCCTCGACCACCTCATTTTCATCATCATCCGGTTATGAGGGACCCTCTAGAAGGCGCCCCAGGATAGCAGCGGAGGCAGACCCCCAGAGTGAACCCTGAGTCCCCACCCCCTGACGATTATCAGCCCCAAATTCCGGATTTTGTGGGCAGCTCCGGAAAAAGATAGATTGTGTGTTTCACTGAACTAGATTTTTTCTAAATCTTCTTCTCTGAAGATTTTGTAAATTTAATGGTGGTCCAAACCAATTTATATGCCCAACAATTCATTGATCAGAACCCTACATAACCATGTAGCGGTCAGGTGAGGGAGAGACCGCAAGGCAGGATTCAGGTACAGGACAGCAGACAAGGAGGCTGAAACAGTTACTGGCATTAATATGCAGGAAAATGGGATTAACAGTATAGCACCACGGCACCAGAGACGCAATGGAGAAATAGCAAGAACAGTATGAACAGAACAGGTTTACACAGAATACTTAAACAAGAGTCAGGATAAATGCGTTCTAACAGCAAACACATCAGAGTCCAGGCTGCACTCAGCTAATATACTCCTATCTTTAATCCCTGCTAATCTAAAGTCCCCTGCTCTATGCTCTACCGCGGATTAGCACCAGTGCAGACTCACAGTACTGGAGTTATCTGAACAGAAGTCTGTGATAGCGTCCTCTCCCACAAGATGGATGCTTGTCTTGTCCTATGTGTGGTGGCCTGTGTCCTCTGGCTCCTAAATCGATCACTTGCTTTTCTCAGCGCTTGGCCTGCTTCTCTCTCTCTATAGGTTACAGCTGCAGCACTTCAGTTAAGAGTCTTTCTTGATCTGTCTCAAACACAGCCAGCTTCTCAGGACTCCATCAGTCAGGCCCCATGTCCCATCACTAGCCTTTACTTGGCTTCTAACATGGCAGCCATTCTCACAGCTCCCAGGGCACATACCAGGCCTCTAAACCCAGGAACTCCTGGCTTCTCCTCCTCTTGTGTCTCACAAAATCCTCAGCTTCCTCTTACTCAGAGCCACAGCGACCTCTAGTGGTGGAAATAAATCATCACAGTCTATGTAAACCTACAATTCCAGGGTCTGGCCCTTACAGCCATACACTAGACCCCTAGGTTGGACCCCAGTAAGTGCAGCAGAGATTATGGAGTTTTGGGGACTCGTGCTGCATATGGGCATTGTAAAATAACCAAACATTAGACAATATTGGAGTTCAGACATTTTCTACCAGACTCCAATTTACAGTAACACCATGGCCCGGAAGCGATTTGAGTCAATTCGGAAAATCCTACACTACAATGACTATGCACAGTGCCCACCCCATAATGACCTGACATTTGACCATCTGTCCAAGTTTAGGCCTGTCCTTGACCACTTTAACACCAGGTTTGCTGAGGTGTACACGCCTGATTAAAATGTCTGTGTAGATGAGTCCCTATTACTTTTCAAAGGGAGGGTTAGATTCCGACAGTACCTGCCTAGCAAGCGGGCAAGTTATGGCATTAAGATTTACAAACTTTGTGAGAGTAGCTCTGGGTACACCCACAAGTTCAGCATTTACGAAGGGAAAGATTCCTGGATAGAACCCCCAGAATGCACCACGTCCTAGGAGTTAGTGGGAAGATAGTGTGGGACTTACTGCACCCACTGCTGGATAAGGGTTACCACCTCTATGTGGATAACTATTATACCAGCATACCCCTATTCATGTCCCTAACTGCCAGAGGAACTGTGGCTTGCGGCATAGTGTGCAAAAATCAGAGAGGCCTCCATAGATCCCTGGTAGGGCAACCACTAAGAATGGGTGAAAGCAGGACTCTCCTCCATGAGAACATGCTAGCGGTTAAGTACAAGAACAAGAGGGATGTCCTTTTACTGACCACCATTCACACTAACACCAGCTCCCCTGCCTCTGTACGTGGTACCACTACCACTGTCCCCAAACCAGTTTGCATCCTGGATTACAATAGGCACATGGGAGGGGTTGATCTTTCAGATCAAGTTCTGATTCAATACAGTGCCACACGAAAAACAAAAGTGTGGTATAAAAATCTGGTTGTACAAATTGTACAGACAGCAATGTGCAATGTGTACCTGCTATTTCAATATGCAGGCCACACGGGAACTTTCCTTCAAACTCAAGAGGTGGTTATCAAGGCCCTCATTTTTCAAAGCCAGGCCGAGGAGGGTCCCAGTACTTCAGGAAGTCATGGTGCTCACGTGGTACCAGGCAACATTTTCCAGGTCAAGTCCCCCAGACAGCAAGGAAGGGAAGGACCCAAAAAAGATGCAGGGTGTGTTCCAAAAGGGGGATAAGGAAAGACACCATTTACCACTGTGAAACCTCCCCTGAAAAACCTGGCCTGTGCATCCTGTGCATTGTTTAAAAATCTACCACTCATCCATGGAGTATTAATTTAATTTCATCCTTTATGTACCCTGTAGTTTTACCATTTTATATCTCTGATTTAGTCCGCATAGCTTACATATCCACTTTTCACCAACCACTACATATTCATTTCTGTGAAACACCTGTTACCAGGCTACAAGCAAATATGGGATGTTTCCTGAATGGGGAGAAAATGGGGAACACACATACTGGGGTGCATTTTCTCCTTTAACCCCTTTTGAAAGTGAAAGATTGGGGTCTGCTAGTAATTTTTCATTTTCACAAATGTGTGCTTTGAAATCCATAAACAAGTGTTTCTGCCTTCTATGAGACACCTGTTTGCTGAAAAGCACCCTTTCTACCACTTAAAATGTTCGTACGGGGGTGCTCTTTCCAAAATGGGGTTACTTGGCATTTGGATCTGCTGGCATTTCAATGTGCCTGTGTAATGCTAATGAAATGAAAAAGCCAAACTGATGGCCAGCAAACGCGGCGTACCAGACACACTTTCCGCAAGCCATCATACTCTGAACACCCTTGAGGGCCGGGGTTCTTTGGCCCCCCCCCCCCCTCTCAGCAGGAAGAAGGACTTTGCAGAGCGCTTTCCAGGTGTCAAATAGCAGGGCAGCTGGTGGCCGGGCACACCGGCCGCAGTTGGGCAAGACCCCAAAGTAAATACCATGACACTATGCAAAGGTCAATAGGGAAACACAAGAATGGTCAGTAAATGTAAGCCAGGGCACAACAACCAGAAGACAACCAAAACCAGAGTCAATAACTAGAGAAACCACTCACCAGACAGCTTCAGTTTTAGAGCCAGGGAGTAATTGAAAAATAAGCTCGTAAAGCGCAAGGGGTGAGGGATGTCCTACCGGAGGGCCAGAGGCCCCCTGGGAGAATGAGAGACACATCTTGGTGACATGCTTTCAGGATATTGCGTCTGTCTCCCTGGCTGCCTGACAGCCTGAGACTTAAGCCCTACCCCTCTCCCAGAACTTCCTGTAGTCATTATGTAGCTGAAGATGGAAAAGAGTAGGGTAAAGACAAAATGCTTTGTCTGCAACATTTTTACTAAATTGCTTATGGCAGCAGTTTAGGGATCACCTTCTAGACATATGTAGATAAGTGTGCACCATGAATTACATTTATTGGTGCTATTTATGTTTTTTCAAGGTATAGTTTCCCTTTAACCCCTTCAGGGCCCTGCCATTTTTCCCCTTAAAGGGGTATTCCCATCTCAGACAATGGGGGCATATCGCTAGGATATGCCCCCATTGTCTGATAGGTGCAGGTCCCAGAGGTGGGACCCGCACCTATATCGAAAAAAGAGCGGGGAGAGCTGTGGCTGGAGGACCCCAGATTTCCCGGTGTCCGTCCACCACCAAGCTCTGCTCCCATAAAAGTGAAAGGGAGCGTACCGCGCATGCGTGGCCCATGCTCCTATTCATTTCTATGGGGCCGATGGAAATAGCCAAGACAGCGCTCTGGTATACAGAATTCGCCATGACAGAGTGGTGAGTTGGCAGCAGCATGAGGCGGTGGTCAGGTGGCAGTAGCATGAGGAGACCACAGAGTGGTGAGGTGGCAGCAGCATGAGGAGACCACAGAGTGACCCAGTGACAGAGTGGGGAGGTGGCAGCAGCATGAGGAGACCACAGAGTGGGGAGGTGGCAGCAGCATGAGGAGACCACAGAGTGGTAAGGTGGCAGCAGCATGAGGAGACCACAGAGTGGCCCAGTGGAAGAGTCAGAAGGTGGGGGCAAAAGCCTAGTCAGTACCAGCACAAGATGGTGGGTGGCAGTAGGAGCACCTGGCAGCAGGTGTGTGGCATCAGACGTGTGGCAGCATCAGAATAGTAGCTGAAGCGGGTAGCCAGAAGAAACAGGTCTCTTTTGACAAAGTTTGGGTGTGGCAACATGGATGGTCTACTGCAGGGATGGGCAAGCAGCAGCTCTACAGCTGTTGTAAAACTACAACTTCCACCATTACTTGCTGTAGGCTGATAGCTGTAGCCAGACTGGGCATGCTGGGAGTTGTAGTTTTGCAACAGCTGGAGAGCTGCAGTTTGCACATCCCTGGTCTAGTGTGATGCATCAGGCACTGGTGTGTGTAAATCCTGGCTGATCCACGCCTGATTCATCTTCACAAAGGTCAGTCTCTCCACATTTTGGGTGGAATGGCGAGTTCTCCGTCGGGTAACTATGGCTGCTGATAGAGCTGGTACTGCTCCTGGTCCCCCACCCCCCAGCAGCCATGACAGTGGAACATGAGCCCAGAGGCCCCCTGCGGTCAGACCTGGACCCTGTGTTCAGCGGTGATCTGCTGCCTGTGCTTCCCCATTCACTGCTGCAGTCCCGAGATCTGTCCTTGCAAGTACTGTTTGTTCTGGGATCCGCTCCACAGATTCCTTTCAGCCCTGGCCAAAGCATCCTTGCTGCTTCTTCCCTGCAGCACCTCCAGCCTTAAGGGCCGGCACACGTCACTTCCTGTGCTTTATGGGTTAGATCATGGGACCTCGCTGACCAATCCTAGCCCTTCTGAATGTATACAAGTGGCTCAGCCCCCTTCCCAGATGCCTGAGTGTCAAGGTACTTGTGTCCTGCAAAGGTTGCTGATTTCTCTGCTTGTTCTTCTGTGTACCTGACCCGTGCTTGTTTTCCTAGACCCCGCTACCTGTTTGATCCCTGCCTGCTTGCCTTGAATCTCCTGTTGCTGACCCGGACTGCCTGACCTGTACCTGTGCCAACTGCCCTGACCTATTGCCTGTTTGACTTCGCCTCTGCATCATCCTTAGGTCCTGCACTGTTGCTCCTGGTTATGACTCAGTCTGCTGACTACGTCTTTACCTCTGGTAACTTGCACTGGTACCCCCTGGTCCACCTGGACCAGCTGCCTTGTGTGCCAATCCTCCTCAAGAGCTAACTACATGGTGTTTCTCTCGGGAAAGCCTATCCTGCCATCAGGGGTACTGTGAAGGAAGGGGGGTTCACTTAGACAATGCCCTTAGAGGAGGTAGGACACGTGGCACGGTGGGTTCACACCCGCTGGTTCCTGACAACTACATAGAATGTCTCGATAGTAGTTTTGTTTCTCCTCCCTCTCAGTGGGTGGAAAAAAGGCCCCCATTTTGAACCAGTAGCAAAGGTCTAACATGGTGGAGAGCCAGTAATCATCCCACTGCCGAATGGTGAAAATTCAGCTGTCACTATGCAAGCATCTTAGCAATGCATGCATTGTGCCATTTGCAAAAGTGACTTGGAGGTACTCCCTGTCTTAAGTGTCCCCAAATCATCCAGAATAAAGCAAAAATAAAATTGCAGCATTCGCAGGTCTTCAATTCATGCTGGTTTATTAATAGAAATTTTTGGTGAATAAACCAGCATGAATTGAAGACCAGCGAGTGCTGCAGTTTTATTTTTGATGTATTCCAGCCAGATTCAGCAGCATCTGTTCCCGGACATGAAACAGTGGAATGACTTTGTTCATCCCGTAGTCATGGCAAATGACAAATAAAGTGGCCTCCTCAAAGGGTCCAAGCAAACGGCAGGTGTCACGCATGAGCTGCCACTAGCTAACATCAAAGTTACACAGGGGAGTACCTCTGTCCGCCTGTATCATCAAGCAATCGTTTATGGCCTTTCTCTGTTCATATAGTCGGTCCAACATATGGAGGGTGGAGTTCCAATGGATAAAAACGTCGCATATCAGACAATGTTGGGAAACGCCATTCGGCCTTTGCAGCTCAAGGAGGGTGTGCTTTTCAGTGTAAAAGAGGCTGCGGTGCATGCAAATTTTCCTGGCCATTTTTTAGGATGTCTTGCAGATGGGTGGAGGACTTTAGAAACCTCTTTACAATCAGATGAAACACTCAGACCTCCTTGACGCAGCACCGACACCATGTTCTTCCCGTTGTTGGTGACCATGGTTTCTATTTTGAGTTGCCGAGGAGAAAACCAGGATTCAATTTCTTGATGAAGGATGCGAAGCAGTTCCTCCCCTGTGTGACTCCGTTCTTCCAGGCAAACTATGTGTAGAACACCGTGACACAGCCATGCCCTGCACATGTGGTATGCTGGAGGAGCACTTTGAATTGTCCCTGCAGTGGAGGCTGAGGACACAGTGGAGGATGAGGAGGCAGAGGCGGACATAGTCGCAGGACCAATGGCGTGAGAAAGTGGAAGCAGCGTCACCTGGCCAAGTTGCTGGTGTGGCTGTGCAGTAGAGATGGCCCGAACTATCCACCGACGAACAGTTCCCGGCGAACATAGCTTGTTCGCGTTCGCCGCAGCGGGCGAACACATGCGATGTTCGGTCCGCCCCCTATACATCATCATTGAGCAAACTTTGACCCTGTACCTCACAGTCAGCAGACACATTCCAGCCAATCAGCAGCATCCATTTTAGATTCATTCGGAAGCTGCAGTCTTAGTGAGAGGAGGAAGAGTGTAGTTGCTGCTGATTTAATAGGGAAATCGATAGCTAGGCTAGTGAATTCAGTGTCCACTCCAGTCCTGAAAGACTCATCTGATCTCTGCTGTAAGGACAGCGTCCTGACAGCACCCCAAAAAGCCCTTTTTAGGGCTGCAACATTAGTCTGCTTTTTTTTTTCCTCCATATATATATTGCAGTTGCCTGGCCTGCCTGTGTGTGAGGAGCTGCAGGCCCACAGACTGTAGTATGCCCACTGCCAGTGCCCACCCCTTTCATCCCGTGTGGCACAGGACTTTGCATCAAAAAAAGGCATTTAATTTTTACACTTTAGTGTAATTTCAGTTGCTTGCCTGCTAGTGTGTGTCAGGCCGACTTCCACTGACTGTAGTGTGCCCACTGCCAGTGCCCACCACTGATACCGGGTGACACAGTAGCTTGCCGATAAATAAGGCATTTCATTTTTACACATTAGTCTAATTTCAGCTGCTTGCCTGCTGCCAGTGTGTGTCAGGCCCACTTCCACAGACTGTAGTGTGCCCACTGCCAGTGCCAACCACTGATACCGGCTGGCACAGTAGCTTGCTGATAAATAAGGCAATTCATTTTTAGACAGTAGTCTAAATTCAGTTGCTTGCCTGCTGCCAGTGTGTGTCAGGCCCACTTTCATAGACTGTAGTGTGCCCACTGCCAGTGCCAACCACTCATACCGGGTGACACAGTAGCTTGCCGATAAATAAAGCATTTAATTTTTAGACAGTAGGCTAAATTCAGTTGCTTGCCTGCTGCCAGTGTGTGTCAGGCCCACTTTCACAGACTGTAGTGTGCCCACTGCCAGTGCCAACCACTCATACCGGGTGGCACAGTAGCTTGCCGATAAATAAGGCATTTAATTTTTACACATTAGTCTAATTTCAGTTGCTTGCCTGTTGCCAGTGTGTGTCAGGCCCACTTCCACAGACTGTAGTGTGCCCACTGCCAGTGCCAACCACTCATACCAGGTGGCACAGTACCTAGCACGCGTAGTACCTAATCTAAAAAAAAATGTCAGGCAGAGGCAGGCCACCCCGCAGGGGCCGCCGTGGTCGTGGTGCTTTGATTTCCACTGTCCCTGGAATAATGCCTAGTGTTCAGAGGCCACGTACCCTGAACCCAAAAAATTCTGAGGACATAGTTGACTGGCTTAGACAGGACACCCAATCTTCAACAGCTTCCGCTAAGAACCTTGACGCACCATCCGCCTCCAGCTCAGCTTCGGTCACCTGCTCTCAAGTTACCACGCTCCCGCCCGCCTCCACCACCACCACTACCACCACAGCCACCACAGCCGCTTCACTTGATCCGTCAGAGGAGTTATTTACACATCAGTTGGATGCAATTAGTGATGCGCAACCATTATTGCCAGATGATGTAGATTACAGGGATATGTCTCCTTTGCTGAGGTATCAGATACAAGTGAAGCGGTTGATGATGACGATGTGTCCACGGATGCCACGTGGGTGCCTGCTCGAAGAGAAGAAGAGGGGGAAAGTTCAGAAGGGGAGACAGAGAGAATGAGGAGATGAGTTGGAAGCAGGGGGAGGTCGTCGCAAGGAGTTAGTGGCACAGTCAGACAGCATGTATCGGCACCCGGGGTCAGCCAGACAGCACGACAGTCAACGCATGCTGTTGCGACCATCAGAATGCCGTCATTGCAAAGCTCAGCAGTGTGGCATTTTTTTTGTGTGTCTGCCTCTGATAACAGCAATGCCATTTGCAAAAAGAAACTGAGTCGTGGGAAGTCCAACACCCACCTCGGTACAACTGCTTTGCGAAGGCACATGATCTCACATCACAAACGCCTATGGGATCAACACATGAGTACAAGCAGCACACAAACTCAGAGCCACCATGCTCCTCCTGGTCCAGCATCTTCAGCCATGTCAACCACTGCTGTCCTCCCTGCCCCCTCTCAACCAACCGCCACTCCGCCTCTCACCTTCAGCAGTTCCTGCTCATCTGCCCACAGTCAGGTGTCTGTCAAGGACATGTTTGAGCATAAGAAGCCAATGTCACAGAGTCACCCCTTGCCCGGCGACTGACAGCTGGCTTGACGGAACTCTTAGCCCGCCAGCTTTTACCATACCAACTAGTGGAGTCTGAGGCCTTCAAAAAATTTGTCGCTATTGGGACACCACAGTGGAAGGTACCCGGCCTAAATTTTTTTTTAAAAAAGGCAATCCCTGATATGGGATGTAACAGGGATTAAACTGATGAGAATAGTACTACAGAAAATACCACTCATATCGGGTGTGACAGTAAATTGCACGACGCAGACGCAGTGACCGTGGATAAAAACAAAGGGAAGGGAGCCAGCGTTTTTTTAACCATCTCCCCGTTCGAAAAATCAATTCAATAAATGGCCCCCAGATTGGGGACGTTAGAGGGATTAAACTGATGAGAATAGTACTACAGAAAATACCACTCATATCTAGTGTGACAGTAAATTGCACGGCGCAGACGCAGTGACCGTGGATAAAAACAAAGGGGAGGGAGCCAGCGTTTTTTTAATCATCTCCCCATTCGAAAAATCAATTCAATAAATGGCCCCCAGATTGGGGACGTTAGAGGGATTAAACTGATGAGAATAGTACTACAGAAAATACTACTCATATCGGGTGTGACAGTAAATTGCACGGCGCAGACGCAGTGACCGTGGATAAAAACAAAGGGGAGGGAGCCAGCATTTTTTTAACCATCTCCCCGTTCAAAAAATCAATTCAATTCACCTTTCGGGGACCCTTGGTGTTGTACGTGGCTGGGTGGAGGAAGAAACCTTCAATGACAGCACCGGGACGTGGCTAGCTTGGTATCCAACCTTGTGCAAATGGGGAGTTTGCGGTTGTGCAAATGAACTGTTTGTGGTTGTTTGCGGTGCATTTAAAGGGGAGTTTGGTCTGTCAATGTCTGTGAAGCAGGCGTAACCCTTATCGATACAACCCCGTAACCCTGATCAATACAACATCATACCTGATCGTATACACACACTAGATGTTTTAAACCACGTTGTTCAAAAAAATTTAGGATTGTTAGGTGATTTATGCCTTTTATGGATTAAAACCCAACTCTGCGTCAACTATGTAATTTTCCATGGAAGTTTTGCCATGGATCCCCCTCCGGCATGCCACAGTCCAGGTGTTAGTCCCCTTGAAACAACTTTTCCATCACTATTGTGGCCAGAAAGAGTCCCTGTGGGTTTTAAAATTCCCCTGCCTATTGAAGTCTATGGCGGTTCGCCCGGTTCGCCCGTTCGCGAACATCTGCGGAAGTTCGCGTTCGCTGTTCGCGAACGGAAAATTTTATGTTCGTGACATCACTACTGTGCAGGAACCACATTTACCCAGTGGGCCATAAAGGACATACATTGTCCTTGACCCTAATTATAACTCCACATGTTGGAGCTGTTTTGGCAGACACTGACAGGATCAAGGACTGGCCCACTTTCTGTTCAACATAGGTGTACAGGGCTGGCACTGCCTTTTTGGCAAAGAAATGACGGCTTGAGACTCTCCACCTTGGCTTGGCACAAGCCATAAGTTCTCCGAAAGGTGCAGAGTCCACCATTTGGAAAGGGAGGGACTGCAGCACCAGCAACTTGGCCACAAGCACGTTCTGCTTCTGCGCCGTTGGATGAGTGCACTCATACTGTTGCTTCTTGGCATTCGCTTTGATGATCGATTGCTGGCAAAATGAGTGATGAGGAGTAGAAGGATGAGAAGCAGGAGCGTCAGGACCAGTAGACAAGGTGAAGACAGACAGCTCCCTTCTGCTGAGGTGGTGGATCCTTGACTGCAGGAAAAGAGGTGCGGGCGACTGGGTGATGCAGCAGTTGCTGGACCACCAAATTGGAGCCACGGTTATCCCAGGCCACTTTATGGTGATGCTGCATGTGTTGATGCAGGGCCGTGATGCTAACATTGGCACCCTGGCCACGATTCACCTTCTGCACACTTATTCGGCAAATGGCCATGTTTATTACTTCCGGCGGCTTGACAAAAAACTCCCAGAACGCCGAGTATGTCATTTTCCCTCCAACACTCCACGCTGACTGCCTTCTACCGCTGCCTCCGTGAACCCCTGCACCACTACTTTCCCGGCAGGTAGTCTCCTGCGAAGCGGGCAGTCTACCCTAGGCCACATTTGGCTCTCGACCTCCCACTGCTGCCACCCTGCTGACTCACAGCCATGCTACCACCTTGCTGGCTCCGTCGCTACCTCATGCGCAAGCTGCCACCCTCTTCTCCTGATGATTAAGCCCCCTCTTCACCTGCCTCCCAAGTGCAATAGGCTACATCATCATCCACTATTGTCTGCACAACACTGATGTCCCCCTCAAAGGTCTCAGGATCAGGAGCCCTGACCGCTCGCAACACCAGCTCCCATGCAACTCTTATCATCACTACTTGCCCTCCTACCGGAGGAAGAGGCAGATGTTTACTTCAGATCTTGGCTGGGCAGTAGCTGCTGACTGTCCTCTAGTAGCTCGTCCTCGCTGAAAAGTGGAGCCAAGCCCATGGCATATAATTTCTTGCGCTGAGGGAACAAAAAATGACAGAGGCAGGTTGAGGATAGGTAAGAGCACAGGGCCTGCTCCTGGGCCATGCCAACTGTGTTAGAGGAACCCACCGACTCTTGGCTGTGGGAGTCTAATGTCAGTTGAGATGAAGTAGCAGACCCAGTCAACCATTCAAGCACCGCTGGGTTGCTGGTCAAGGCACTACCGCTAGATCACACTGGGAACTCAGACCTCTCGCTGCGACTCCTGCTGCCACCCCTCCTTCTTCTGCTACTTGTGCCTGCGCCAGAAACATTTTGGCCACTGTCACTTGTCTGTCTGACAAACTGTATCATAAAATAATTAAATTAAATTAAATTAAAAGTAAATTAATACACCCCAAAAATGGCTGTATAACAATGTCAGTTCATCCCAGAATGGCTAATAAGACATATTTATTTTTCTTATTAATACACACCAAAAATGGCTATATAACAAAATTAGTTCACTGCAGAACGGCTAATAATGCGTATTTATTTTTCCTGTTAATACACCCCAACAATGACTGTATTACAATGTAAGTTCACCGCTGAACGGCTTATAACACCTATTTATTTTTCCTATTAATACACCCCAAAACTGGTTGTATCACACAGCACTTGCACTCCAATAACAAGCAAGGTCTGCTGGAATTACTGAGCTATTATATAGTGTAAACCTAAAAGCAGCAGTATAACAGCAATTTGGATCCCCAATTGGTGCAGCAAGGTGTAATAGAATGGCTCTCATTTGGCTACTTTGACACTAGTATTTCTATTTTCTGGTATTGAAATACGTCATAGGGTCTTAATACCGGAAAAAAAAACGCTTCCATTTTGTCCCCATTCATTGTCAATGGGGAAAAAACATAACTGAACAATGCTCCAAAATGCATTCTGTTCGGTTTGGTTGCGTTCCCATATCAGAGAGCAAACCTCAGCAAGCTGGGATGCGGAGCAAGATGGATCCATCATGACCCACAATGCAAGTCAATGGGGACGGATCCGTTTAACTCTGACACTGTCTGACACAACAGAAAACGGATCCGTCAAGCATTGACTTTCAATGTTATTCATGACTGATCCGTCTTGGCTATGTTAAAGATAATACACCCGGATCTGTCCATAATGGATGCAGATGGTTATATTATCAGTAACATAAGCGTTTTTGCTGAACCTTGCCAGATCTAGCAAAAAAGATAGTGTGAAAGTAGACTTACCAAGGATATACACTCCCTTATTGGGCCCTATTCATTGCCTATAGTGTGGATAATGCTTCCCTATTAGTGTTGAGCGAACAGTTCGAGCATAGTTCGGGTTCGTACCGAATTTTGGGGTGTTCGGGACCCGGACCCGAACAGTTTCAAAAAAGTTCGGGTTCGGGTCCGTTGTTCGGCGATTTTTCCCGCTTTCTGAAGGGCTGCACACGGCATGGCTGTGATTGGCCAAGTGCAGCATGTGACCCAGCCTCTATTTAAGCTGGAATCACGGAGCGCCGCACATCACACTGCTCTGATTAGTGTAGGGAGAGGACGCAGCTTCTGTGAGGGCGAGATTAGGGAGGGAAAAGTCTGCAAAAGCACCTAATGAAGTGATTGATCTACAGATGTGAATCATTCAACTTCTGCTAGTTAATTGCTCACTGGTTTTTAGGCTGCACAGAGCGTTTTTCTGTCACTTTTTTCTGGGGTGATCGGCGGCCATTTTGTGACTTGTGGTGCACCAGCACAAGCTTCCACCAAGTCCATCAATCCATCAATACTAGTTTTTTTTTGCTATATCTTACATCAGAAGTTTGGCTGTGCTTATTGTAACCCCTAGAAACTCAGGATAGAAATTTCTATATTTTATTAAGAGGTTAAATTCAATTGCCAAAATAGCAATCCCCTAAATCTGGTGTTCCAGCTTTAGCTAGCCAAGTATAATACTGTCTGCTGTCTGGCAAAGGATAGATTATTTTCTGTGGTGAAATTCAATTGACAAAATAGCAATCCCCTAAATCTGGTGTCCGAGCAGTGGCTGGCAAAGTATAATAGTGTCCGGCAAAGGATATATTTTGTTCTGGGGTGAAATTCAATAGCCAAAATAGCAGTACCGTAAATCAGTGGTTTCAGCTGTAGCTGGGCAAGTATAATAGTGTCCGTCATAGGATATATTTTGTTCTGGGGTGAAATTCAATTGCCAAAATAGCAATACCATAAATCAGTGGTTTCAGCTGTGGCTTGCCAAGTTTAATACACTCCGGCAAAGGATATATTTTTTTCTGGGGTGAAATTCAATTGCCAAAATAGCAATACCATAAATCAGTGGTTTCAGCTGTGGCTGGCCAAGTTTAATAGTGTCCGGCAAAGGATATATTATTTTCTGCGGTGAAATTCAGTTGCAAAAATAGAAATACAGTAAAACTGTTGTTCCAGCTGTTGCAGGCTTCGTTTAAATCTGTCCGTAAAAGGGTATATTAATTTCTGGGGTGACAGTCAGTAACAAAAATAGAAATACAGTAAACTGATGTCCCAGCAGTGGCTGACAGAGTTTAATAGTGTACGGCAAAGGATATATTTTTTTTCTGGGGTGAAATTCAATTGCCAAAATAGCAATACCATAAATCAGTGGTTTCAGCTGTGACTGGACAAGTTTAATAGTATCCGTCAAAGGATAGATTTTGTTCTGGGGTGAAATTGAATTGCCAAAATAGCAATACCCTTAATCTGGTGTTACAGCTGTTGCACGCCAAGTGTTAATCTGTCCGTAAAAGGGTATATTTTGCACTTATGGTGTATATACAAGTGCTGAGAGGGTCATCCTTATTAACTTCACACGCTACCGTGCATCTCCCATTGTATTTCTGTCCGTTAAAGGGTATATTACACAAAGTTTTAAAATACAATTGCTGAATGCATAATCCTACATATTTTTTCACACGCTACTGTGCATCTCCAAGTGTAAATCTGTCCATATAAGGATACCTTTAATCCAGGGCCTAAATACTAGGCCTACAATTGATATTCCCCTAAATCAGTGGTTACTGCTGTGCCTGGATTAGTGAAATACGGTACATAAATAAAAAGGCAGATAGCGTCAGGTGCTTGTAAAAAAAAAATCCTGATTTTGAAATCAATACATTGGGCCAAATATTTTTTTTCTTATTGTGGTGCTTGCTGAACGGTAAAAATGAGGAAAACATCTAGTAAGGGACGCGGACGCGGTCGTAGTGGTGTTAGTGGATCCTCTGGTGCTGGGAGAGGACGTGGCCATTCTGTCACAGCCACACGTCCTAGTGAACCAACTACCTCAGGTTCAAGTACCCGCCAGAATTTACAGCGATATTTGGTGGGGCCCAATGCCGTTCTAAGGATGGTAAGGCCTGAGCAGGTACAGGCGCTAGTCAATTGGGTGGCCGACAGTCGATCTAGCACGTTCACAACATTATCTCCCACCCAGTCTTCTGCAAAAGCACACAGGTGGCGCCTGAAAACCAAGCCCATCAGTCTGTCACATCACCACCCTGCATATCAGGGAAACTGTCTGAGCCTCAAGTTATGCAGCAGTCTCTTATGCTGTTTGAAGACTCTGCTGGCAGGGTTTCCCAAGGGAATCCACCTAGCCCTTCCCCAGTGGTGGAAGACATAGAATGCACTGATGCACAACCACTTATGTTTCCTTATGATAAGGACATGGGAATACCACCTCATCGGAGTCCGCACTTCTCTGATGATGACGAAACACAGGTGCCAACTGCTGCGTCTTTTTGCAGTGTGAAGACCGAACAGGAGGTCAGGGAGGAAGACTGTGTGGAAGACGATACAGGGAACGATGAGGTCCTAGACCCCACATGGAATGAATGTCGTGCCACTGACTTTCATAGTTCAGAGGAAGAGGCAGTGGTGAGACCGAGCCAACAGCGTACCAAAAGAGGGAGCGGGGGGCAAAAGCAGAACAGCCGCCGCCACGAGAGTCCGCCTGCTACTGGCCATTGCCACCAGGGACCGAGCACCCCAAAGGCAGCTTCAAGGAGTTTCCTGGCATGGCACTCCTTTAAACAATGTGCTGACGACAAGACCCGAGTGGTTTGCACACTGTGCCATCAGAGCCTGAAGCGAGGCATTAACGTTCTGAACCTTAGCACAACCTGCATGACCAGGCATCTACATGCAAAGCATGAACTGCAGTGCAGTAAACACCTTAAAAACAAGGAACTCACTCAGGCTCCCCCTGCTCCCTCTTCTGCTGCTGCCTCAGCCTCTTCCTCCACCTCGGGAGGAATTTTGGCACCTGCCACCCACCAAACAGAGGATGTGCCACCGACACCACCACCTGCATCACCAAGCCTCTCCACCATGTCACACGGCAGCGTTCAGCTCTCCATCTCACAAACCTTGGAGAGAAAGCGTAAATTCCCACCTAGGCACCCTGGAGCCCTTGGCCTGAATGCCAGCATTTCTAAACTACTGGCTTTGAAAAGCTGTCATTCAGGCTGGTGGACACAGACAGCTTCAAACAGCTGATGGCCATGGCTGTCCCACAGTATGTTGTTCCCAGCCGCAACTACTTCTCACAGACAGCCGAGCCATCCCTGCACAACCAAGTATCCAATAAAATCAAGTGTGCACTGCGCAACGCCATCTGTGGCAAAGTCCAACCAACCGCAGATACGTGGACCAGTAAGCACGGCCAGGGACGCTATATCTCCCTAACTGCACACTGGGTAAATATAGTGGCGGCTGGGCCCCAGGCGGAGAGTTCCTTGGCGCACGTCCTTCCGCCGCCAAGGATCGCAGGGCATCATTCTTTGCCTCCTGTAGCCTCCTCCTCCTACTCGGCTTCCTCCTCCTCTGCTTCCACTAGCTCATCCACCAGCCACACACCTTCACCACCAACTTCAGCACAGCCCGGGGTAAACGTCAGCAGGCCATTCTGAAACTCATATGTTTGGGGGACAGGCCCCACACCGCGCAGGAGTTGTGGCGGGGTATTGAACAACAGACCGATGAGTGGTTTCTGCCGGTGGGCCTCAAGCCCGACCTGGTGGTGTGCGATAATGGGCGAAATCTCGTCGCAGCTCTGGGACTAGCTGGTTTCACGCACATCCCTTGCCTGGCGCATGTGCTGAATCTGGTGGTGCAGAAGTTTCTTAAAAACTACCAAGACATGTCAGAGCTGCTGCCGCTGCTCGCCTGTCTGCGCTACAGCGGAACTTCGGCCTTCCCGCTCACCGCCTCATATGCGACGTGCCCACCAGGTGGAACTCCACCTTGCACATGCTGAAGAGACTGTGCGAGCAGCAGCAGGCCATAGTGGAGTTTCAGCTGCAGCATGCACGCGTCAGCCGCACTGCGGAACAGCACCACTTCACCACCAATGATTGGGCCTCCATGCGAGACCTGTGTGCCCTGTTGCGCTGTTTCGAGTACTCCACTAACATGGCCAGTGGCGATGACACCATTATCAGCGTTACAATACCACTTCTATGTCAATTTGAGAAAACGCTTAGGGCGATGATGGAAGAGGAGGTGGCCCAGGAGGAGGAGGAGGAGGATGAGGGGTCATTTTTAGCACTTTCAGGCCAGTCTGCTAGAAGTGGGAGAAGAGGGAGGTTTTTTGCAACAGCAGAGGCCAGGTACAAATGTGGCCAGCCAGGGCCCACTACTGGAGGACGAGAAGGATGAGGATGAAGCAGGTTCACAGCGGGGTGGCACCCGTCACAGCTCAGGCCCATCACTCGTGCGTGGCTGGGGGGGATACGGAGGACGATGACGATACGCCTCCCACAGAGGACAGCTTGTCCTTACCTCTGGGGAGCCTGGCACACATGAGCGACTACATGCTGCAGTGCCTGCGCAATGACAGCAGAGTTACCCACATTTTAACGTGTGCGGACTACTGGGTTGCCACCCTGCTGGATCCCCAGTACAAAAACAATGTGCCCACCTTACTTCCTGCACTGGAGCGTGATAGGAAGATGCGCGAGTACAAGCGCATGCTGGTAGACGCGCTCCTGAGAGCATTCCCAAATGTCACAGGGGAACAGGTGGAAGCCCAAGGCGAAGGCAGAGTAGGAGCAAGAAGTCGCCAACGCAGCTGTGTCACGGCCAGCTCCTCTTAGGGCAGGGTTAGCATGGCAGAAATGTGGAAAAGTTTTGTCTCCACGCCACAGCTAACTGCACCACCACCTTATACGGAACGTGTTAGCAGGAGGCAGCATTTCACTAACATGGTTGAACAGTACGTCTGCACACCTCTCCACGTACTGACTGATGGTTCGGCTCATTCAACTTCTGGGTCTCCAAATTGTCCAAGTGGACAGAGTTAGCATTTTACGCCTTGGAGGTGCTGGCCTGCCCGGCGGCCAACTTTTTGTCTGAACGTGTATTCAGCACGGCAGGGGGCGTCATTATTGACAAAAGCAGCCGTCTGTCCACAGCCAACGTGGACAAGCTGACGTTCATAAAAATGAACCAGGCATGGATCCCACAGGACCTGTCCCTCCCTTGTGCAGAATAGACATTTCTAACTGCCTCCCCATCCACCATGTATTCTTGTACTCCGGGCACTTCTTTATTGAATCCTCGTTTTTTTAACTGTACCATGAACTTGCGGTACAACCCAAAGTTGAATGAACCTCTCCTCAATCTGGGCACCGGGGGCCTAAATAACTGAAAGTGGCCTGTTACAATAGTGGGTGACATGAAGCCTGAACCTCTGCCATGCAACCTCTCTCCTCTGTCTGGGTGCCGTGGGCTAAATATCTGGAAGTGGCCTTCTCCAGTGGTGGGTGATATGATGCCTTATTCCTTGCTGTGGGACCTCTCTCCTCTGTCTGGGTGCTGGGGCCTAAATAACTGAAAGTGGCCTTCTCTAGTGGTGGGTGATATGACGCCTAATTCTCTGCTGTGGGACCTCTCTCCTCTGTCTGGGTGCTGGGGCCTAAATAACTGAAAGTGGCCTTCTCCAGTGGTGGGTGATATGATGCCTTATTCCTTGCTGTGGGACCTTTCTCCTCTGTCTGGGTGCTGGGGCCTAAATAACTGAAAGTGGCCTTCTCCAGTGGTGGGTGATATGACGACTGATTCCTTGCTGTGGGACCTCTCTCCTCTGTCTGGGTGCTGGGGCCTAAATAACTGAAAGTGGCCTTCTCCAGTGGTGGGTGATATGACGCCTTATTCCTTGCTGTGGGACTTTTCTCCTCTGTCTGGGTGCTGGGGCCTAAATAACTGAAAGTGACCTTCTCCAGTGGTGGGTGATGTGAAGCCTGATTTTATGCTATGTGACCTCTGTCCTCTGTCTGGCTGCTGGGGCCTAAATAAATGAAAGTGGCCTTCTCCATTGGTGGGTAACTTGAAGCCTGATTCTCTGCTATGGGACCTTTCTCCAATTGATATTGGTTAATTTTTATTTATGGTATTTTATTTTAATTAATTTCCCTATCCACATTTGTTTGCTGGGCATTTACCTACATTTTGCTGCCTTTTGCAGCCCTCTAGCCCTTTCCAGGACTATTTTACAGCCTTTTTAGTGCCCAAAAGTTCTGGTCCCCATTGACTTCAATGGGGTTCGGGATGAAGTTCGGGTTGAGTTCAGATCCCGAACCCGAACATTTTCGGGAAGTTCGGCCGAACTTCTCGAACATCCAGGTGTTCGCTCAACTCTACTCCCTATCCTTTCCCTACACTTTGAAGGATCTTTCCTGAACTTCTTAATCGTTTTTTTTGCTGAATAAAGTATTTCCTAGTACTGTCCCTAGCGCCTGCTTACGTCTCTCCCAGAATCCTAGATGGCTGAGGCTATTTATAGGGTTGTTACATCACAGAAGCTGGCTGGCTGCTGATTGGCTGCATGCATGGCATTGTAGGTGATCCCTAATTCCCAGAGTTCTTAGCTCCATTGTCCTAACATGTGCAGCAGCCATTTTAGGAAAAAATGTGATTCGTTACCATGAAGCGTGAGGAAATTCGACTTTGGAACGGATCAAATTTTTCCTGAAATTCGGATTGAATTCCACTTCGTCAACTTCGATTCGCTCATCTCTAGAAATTAATTTTAAGAATGAAATTTTATTTTTATTTTACACCAATTAATGAAACTTACATTTGCTTACATAATGGCTTTGTCAAAAGTAACAATAATATGTTCACATCTAAGTATCTGCTCTTTACATATTTTTTTTGGTTTAGCCACAACACAGTAGAAAAAACCTGCAGCTCAGCAGCCTGTGCCCATATTGTATTCCAACCAGTCACAACAAGAGGCAGTAGTAATAACCCACACTTCTGCACATACTAATGTTACCCCTGAAGACCAATATATTTAATCAGCAATGTAAATTACTTGTTTATACAGTTCTGTTTGTTTCATGTTCTCATCCCAACAGGGACCATTTGGCACCACTTGTTGGGGTCTGTTTGATCTCTGGACTTGCTCATCTTTGGCGTTATGCTTGTTAATGATGTTAAGCAAATGATGCCAACCTGTCAAAACCACTTTCTCTTGCATCCAAAATAGATTTCCCACCTGCAGAGCTTTAAAACAGTGCTTCCCACATCACAGCAAATGAATTTAGAAGGGAGTGAAACCCTCTTGCTGCATATTTCATTTTATTTTCATGTTACAGCAGTCTAGTTTATTCCATAAATGAGCATTATATTATACTATTAGGATACATGCACACAACCGTTGCTATTTTGTGGTCCGCAAATCATTAATCCATGAGCTTTCATTTTTTCCATTGTTCTTCTAAGGTACTGCCACATCTGTTCCGCAAGTCTGCAAATTACGGCCGTGGAAAATGTCACTATAAAAGCCCCAACTAGCTATAAACACCCATGTGATCATTATCGCCATTTTCTACTGTTTTTACAGCGTAGAGAGCTCTGTTAGATTCCCCCACTTGGCTGGCATTGGTTTGTGGAAACTTCTAGCCAATTAACATGGCAAAAAAAAACTTTGCCGATGCTGTCTTCCTGTTCTGGCTTCTTGAAACAAACAAAATAATAGCAACTACAAGTCCATAGTATCCCATGTAACCTCATAATATAAATTATGAAATGGAAATTGAACATAAATCAAAGACTCTGAGGAGAAATGGTAAAAGGCTACAGCCCAGGCCACAAATATGACACTAGAAAAAGGAAGGTCTTGTACACAAACATCTAGCCACTGTCAGGGATCACCGATCATCACAATCCCACCAAGGACAATAGAAGCCAACCATTTCATTGCCATCTGCAGCATTCATTGTAGGTGATCAGGGGAATATGGGGCACCGCTAAGTGTCCCACATCCTCCACCCCGCCAAATGAGGGGACCACTAGTCAGAAATAACAAAAACCAGTATGGTCAAGTATATAATGTTTACCTCACCATAAGTAAAAACATCTCCTTAATAGAGCCAAATTAGCCGATTTTCATCCGTCTCTGTATGTAGTTGAGTGAGATGTGTGCTTTTGCTTTCTATATATTACTTACTTGATTTATTTTTGCTTTTTCACAGAGAAAACCTGAAATAGCCATGACTATCAACAAGGACTCACCATATATGGGCTCCTAGCACCAAGTTTCTTTGCTGCTTGTTTTTTTTATTGTAATTCTTACCTTACCTTTTTTCAAATTTTTTCTCCTCTTCCCTACTCTTTTTTTTTTACGACATGACGTTATTTTTAGCAATGATATATATTTTTTAGTTGCACTTGAACCTCTAGTATGCATAATAGATAGGCCATCTGTTGTATCTATATTGGCTCAATTAAGGAAATGTTGTCTTTTCTTATTGCTGGGTGTATACAATATGCTTGGCCATACTGGTTTGGGTTATTTCCGAACAGTGGTCCCCTCATTTGCTGGGTGCAGGATGTGGGACACAAAAGGGTTTTCCGAAATCCAGGACCCCCGCTGATCAGCTGTTTGAGAAGGCAGTTGCGCTCACAGGAGTGCCTCAGCCTTCTCGCAGCTTACCAAGCACAGTGCCGTGCATTGTATAACAGCTGTGCTTGCCTTCTAAAACAGCTGATCAGAGGGAGTCTTGGGTGTTGTACTCCCACCAATCAGATATTGATGGCCTATCCAGAGGATAGGTCATCAGTATTAAAATCTCGGAAAACCCCTTCAACAGTGCCCCATATTCCCCTGCTCACCTAGGAAGAATGTTGCCGCAGTGGTTTTCTTCCAGACGATTCTTCGCATATTTGCTGGGTTGTGGCTGGATCTCCGCCATTCCCAATTATAGTTATTGGTGCTGGATGGAGACGTTTAAGCTTCCGGCAATTCTGGAATGCAGAAAGATTCAGCAAGCTGCTCCCTGCCAGCGCTAGCGTGAAACTGGGCTTGCAAGGCTGTGTGGAGGTGCAACCACCTAGAGCAGGAGCTATAAAGAGTAGGGGGAGACCATGTGCAACATATTCCATAAACAACATGAGTAACCTAATACAAATGATTTTTCATGCCATTCGTGGTCTTTCAGTAAATTACAGATGCAAGTGCTCATTATTGATAAATAGTCATAATGAATATAAAGCCTATACATTGAATATCCACTTTAGCCAATCTGTCCTCATCTTGGAACACTAAAACAAAATAAGGCAACCGAATTAAATGCCCTATAAAACATATACAATATAGTCAAGGAAACAAAATAAATCCACCTTTGGTTTTTCTTCTGCCTTTAGTCCTGGATGTGAATCTTGAAAGCCATAAAGACAGTGGCGTAGCTAAAGGCTCGTGGGCCCTGGTGCAAGAGTACAGTGCTAAAGAACATACAGGGTAATGCAGCACGACATACCTCTTACATTCAGCCACGTCTCCTCTGATGTAGACATTCTCTTTCCTCATGTTCTCCTCTCAGACCAGACCGCCATTTTTAATTCTTTTAGCCATTTTTGTCTCTGCAGAGTTTGACAAACAGACATCTTAGTTTCCTAATTTTCCATTACTCTGCCACCCTTGCAAAAACATTCCCCCTGAACTAGTACCACTCAGATAGTGTCCCCTTTAATAATTATTGGCACACAGTGCCCCAAAAAACAACTGCACCCAGTAAATAGTGTCATTGACACTAATAGTGTAAACATAATGTCCCCCAAAAATAATTGTGGTAAACTGATACTGTGCCAGGGTGCCCCCCACAGTAATAGTGATTCCCAAAGTCCCACCAATAGAAATAATTATCTGCTAGAGTGCACTGTGTCCCAAATAGTAATAATGCCTCGATTGTACCCATACTAATAATCATGTTTCCCATAGTGCCCCCAGTAGTAATAATTCTCCTTATAATTCGTGCAAGTACAAAAATATCCCCTATAATGTGTGCCAGTACAAAAAAATACTCGTTTATAATGTGTTCCAGTGCAAAAAATATCCCCTTATTGCACGTATGTGCACCAAAAAAATACCCCCTTATAATGTCCACCAGTACATAAAAAACTTACATACCCCCTTACCTTTCAGATCAGAACCCCATATCACACCTCAGATCAGACCCCCATATCAGACCCCCCAAATAAGACCTCAAATAAGTCCCCCCTCCATATCAGACCTCACATCAGACCTCCATATCAGATCTTCAGATCAGACCCCCATATCAGATCTTCAGATCAGACCCCCATATCAAATCAGACTCCCATATCAGATGTTAAATTAGAGCCCCATATCAGATCCTTAGATCCGACTACCAAATCACACTTCAGATCAGACCTCCATATCAGACCTAAAATCAGAATTCCATATCAGACTTCTAATCAGACTCCATATCAGATCAGACCCCCAAATTAGACCTCAAATCAGAATCCCATATCTAAACTTTAGATCAGACCCTCATATCAGACCTCAAATCAGAACGCCTTATCAGACCTCAAACCAGACCCCCATATCACACCTCAGATTAGACCCCCATATAAGGCCTCAAATCAGACCCCCATATTAGACCTCTAATCAGACCCCCATATCAGATCCTATATCAGACCTCACATCAGACTCCAAATAAATAAATTAACTTACCTCTCTTGCTCTGCCGCCACTTTGCAGATCTGACAGTGTCTCCTGGATTAACTCGTCCCAGGTCTTCTCCAGATCCACTGTGCACTGTGATCTGACTGTGTACAACAGGTCATAGTGCGCACACTGCATAGCTAAACACAGTCAGGACAATGCAGCTTGGGCCCGGAGAAGTCAAGGGAGGAGAGGTGAGTACAGCATTGCTCCCCAGGCCTCCTGCATACTAGTGAGCTCTTCCATAATGGATTGGAAGCACTCACTGGTATTCGTTTTATAAGACACACTATGTCTATGGCGACAGCTGCGACCCCTAGAGCTACACCATTGCATAAAGACATAAAGTAGTCAGTAGAACCTACGACCAACTTCCAACTGCTTATGAAGTACAACTTTATGGAACTCCAATTATCGTGTCACCAGAAGTCTTTTAGCTCTTCAGGTAACTGATCTAATTAGACTTTAGATTATCGGATTAATGTCTGTCTGATTCCTTTTGTTGCTCATCATGAAAGCACCGGGGAGCGACAGGTTCTCACTGAATGAACTTATTTAATAACTCTTTGTTTCTTTGTCAATGACACACATTATCCACGCTTCTTCCCTTGATCTTCCATGCCTCTTCATTTTTAACCCCTTTCACAGATCCCCGTCACACGTGTTCCTTTATCATCAGTTTGCCACTTGGATGCATTTTATGCATGCTGCCAAAAGATACACAAAAGAATAGTTTGCATGTGTTTTTTTCAGTTATTCTTTTTGCACGTTCCAATTTTTTTTTTTTACATAATTGACTCAGTATATAAAAGGCATGGCTCATTCTAAAACCATATGCAGGAGCAATGGCAAATCATTTTTCAACACCCACCAGCTCAAACTTTTTCCAGTTGTCTCAAATAAAAAGAGACAATTGGGTTGCTTTGAATGTTAGGGAAACAAAGTTACCTGGAGCCATTAATAGAACAGAAGATAAGAAGAAATCAGAAGCTGATTTTAATGTCTTGAGTCAAGACTCTAAGAACAGTTCCTTTGTGAGGACCGAAGAATTCAAATATGCCACGCATATCAAGAGAAATTGTATATCTCAGTTGCCTTCAAAATATTACACTGGATATAAAGTGAGGACTTTTCATATATCAAATTTGCAAACTAGGTGTCAACAGAATCTAATTGCAGCAAAGCTCAAGATGACACGTCGGCTGGCAGCTAATGCTCGGGAAAGGAGGAGGATGCTGGCACTGAATGTGGCATTTGATAGACTCAGAAGTGTCATTCCAATGAGCAAGAATCAAAAGAAGCTCTCTAAATCTGAAACACTCCAGATGGCAAAGATTTACATCTCCATGCTCAGCACCTTGCTTCAGAGAAGAGCAAATAGTAGTCAAGAAGATGACATAGAGGTAGACTCCTTATCTAAATTATAGTGGTTAGATAGTTTCTAATCACTTATAAAAATATATAAGATTTTTTTTTTCTAAAACATCCTTTTACATGCATTTAATATAAGCACTATAAATCATGAGAGGGCACTGACCAAAACTACAGTTAGAGATATGGAGGAGTCTTGATACAGCTTTACTCTTGTATACTTTTCATTGACCTTTTTTCTGGTATGATAAACTAAGTGCTTTGTTATTAATCTGATTTTTGCATCACAGTGTATTTTGATTATGATTTTGGACTGCTGACTTTCCCCTCCAGTCAATGCTTTCGATTGTCTACTTTTGGATCCATATTAATGAGCGCATGTTGTATTTTTCTGCATGATTATCACTCGGCTGATCACTGCATCTGTCAGGGCTGTGTGATGATAACAAATTGACGTTAACAATTTTATCCATTACCAATAAGTTACAAGGGTCCGATTTGAATGTCAGCAAGTGTATATCTTTAAAAATGTCTAGAATTGATGCAGAATGTGTATCAGAAAAATGCATGAAAAGAATAAGATTTATTTGTTGGAACTAGAATAGCCTTTACATATTGTAGTGGTCAGGGTATAGTCCACACAATGGATTTCCAGTGAACAGAGATGTACTCTACCAATCCATTAGTTTAAGATTTACCATATTTATAAACGGTGTTATTGACGTACATACAACTACAAACCACAAAAACAGCTATGACTGTGTACATGAGCCCTTATGCTGTGGTTTTTCAGAAAAAATGCACAGAATCCACAAGATGTACAGTTACCCTAAGGGTAAGGTCATTCAGGTTTTCTGATGCAATTTTGGAAGCTAAAATCATGAGTGAATTCAAAAAAGAGGAGAAGCTGTCCTTTATACTTTCTCTCTTTTTACCATTCTGAAACGCATTCAGAATCCTGAACGTGTGGCCCTACCCCAACATATCTGAATCGTATAAATACACACTAGACCCGTTGGTGATATAGCAATTGGTGCCAGACTGTACTCTGCCTTCAATCTGTCATCTCTACTATGTCCAAATAGTCTGGCTGATAGGATATAGCAGAAGACCAGTGCAGCATACTGTGTGAATACTGAGTAATGTATATGTTACAGTAAATGAATAGATGTGAGTTGCACACATGTAGAAAACTATGGACAATACAATACTGTATGTAATAATTAAAGACATTTTAAAAGACATGACTTTTGATTACTCCTTTAGTTTACATCAGAGATGAGCGAACTTCTTAAAATTTGTTCAGTGTCCAATTTACCGAATCTTTTAAAAAATTTGATTCAGGTCTGAATTAAATCTTCCTGAATCGAATGTGCTTCAATTGGCCTGAAAACTGGTATATGACACTCCGAGTTCTCCTAGGACTAATATTTTTTTCTTGTCTTTCTCCCTTTTTTGAACTTATTGCCTGCTGAGGAATGGTATCCCACTCTTCTTGAAGGGCGGACCTCAGTTCATTGAGGTTCTGGGGTACAGAGTTACGAGCCTCTACACGGCAACTCAGCTGATCCCATACATTTTCAATGGGATTCAGGTCTGGAGAAAGTGCAGGACTCTCCATTTGAGCAGTTCTGTATTGAATTGAGACACCTGCCCACACTGTAACACCACCACCACCAAAGTCTCGTCTGGTGACAACAGTGGCTGATGCATAGAGCTCTCCTTGATGTCTCCAACATCGTTGACTGCCAACTGAACAGCTCCCTGGGGCATGCAAGACGATGATGCATATGCCTCGTGGCGTGGTCAGGTATCATTGCAGGTTGTCTAGCAAGTAGACCCCGCTGATGTAAATTGTTTTGAATGGTGTTGAAGTGATACTTGGGTGCCTCTTAAATGTGCCTGGAGTTGTGTGGCATTCATCATCTGGTTCCATTGAACCCAGCTCTCTCTGGACCCCAAAAGAAAAATGTATCTAGCAGTGGCGTTGCGAGGGGGGTGCAGTGGGTGCGAGCCGCACCGGGTGACACCACTGATGGGGTGACACCAGTGTCGGCAGAAGATAATTTATTCCCGGCTTAGGAGTCCCAGCTCTGACTCAATATATGGTTGTGTCCATATATGGAGTCAGTGCTATGAACAAGAAAGGGTTATCCCCAAGCATTGTCAGTATGCTTGGGGACACCCAATGTATTTTAATCTAATTTAGCCTCTATTTCTGAAAGGTTGCCACCAGGATTCAAACTCACAGCCTTTTACATCAGAGGCAAGAACACTAACCACTGAGCTGTGGTTTATCAAGTATTAGGTATTCCTATACAGCAGAAGTATAATTTTATATATATTATTTTTTTCAGTAAATGTAAAAAAAATGTATGACACAAAATAAATGTGTAATTACTATATATATATATATATATATATATATATATATAGTAAATTACACATTTATTTTGTTATTTAATTATACTTCTGCTGTATAGGAATACCTAATACATGATAAACTACTATGAGGTTTTTCCAGCACAGTTTAGCATTGAGCTCCGTAGGGTTCTTGCCTCTGATGTAAAAGGTCGTGAGTTTGAATCTTGGAAACCTTTTCGAAATTGAGGCTAAATTATGCATTCATGTATATCAGAAGTATGAAAATATATATTTATGTATGTGTGCAGGACACTGATGGGGGGATGTGTGCAGGACACTGATGGGGGGATGTGTGCAGGACACTGATGGGGGGATGTGTGCAGGACACTGATGGGGGGATGTGTGCAGGACACTGATGGGGGATGTGTGCAGGACACTGATGGGGGATGTGTGCAGGACACTGATGGGGTGTGTGTGGAGGACACTGATGGGGGGATGTGTGCAGGACACTGATGGGGTATGTGTGGGGGACACTGATGGGGGGTGTGTGTGGAGGACACTGATGGGGGATGTGTGCAGGACACTGATGGGGGATGTGTGCAGGACACTGATGGAGGTATGTCTTGAGGACATTGATGGGGGGATGTGTGGATGACACTGATGGGGGGGATGTGTGGATGACACTGATGGGGGGATGTTTGGATGACACTGATGGGGGGATGTGTGGATGACACTTAGGGGGGATGTAGGGAGGGGTGTGGGGCTGTTGGGATGGGAGGTCCTGGAGGGTTGTTTGGGTGGAAGCTCTGGAAGGGGTGGGAGGTCCGATAGGTATGTGGGGGTGGGAGATCCGGGAGGGGGGGGGCATAAAAATTCTAGCTATGCCCCTGGGTGACACCACCAGGAGATGAGCGCTTGCATTATGGAAGCACTCATATCCCTACATTCATCTGTATCGCGATACAGATGAACACTGCAGAAGGGCAAGGGAGAGGCGTCTCCCTTCCCTGTTCCTCTGATAGGCTGCTGGCACAAGGCCAGCAGCCTATCAGAGGCCGGCGCAGGTGGCACGATGACGTCATCGCGCCACCTAAGCCGTACTGCTCGGGACACAGGCCAGAAGAGGCCTGCATCGCATCGCTGCCATGGAGGTAAGTATGTGTTTTTTGTTTTTTTTTCTGTGAGGCGCTGGGCTGTGCTGGGGGGTCATTGTTGGCATAAAGGGGACACTTTGGTTCATTATTGCTGGCACATGGGGGACACTATGGGGCAATCGCTGGCACATGGGGGACACTATGGGGGCATTTCTGGCACATGGGGGACAATATAGGGACATTGCCGGCACATGGGGGACACTATGGGGGCATTGCTGGCACATGGGGGACACTATGGGGGCATGGCTGGCACATGGAGGACACTATGGGGGCATGGCTGGCACATGGGAGACATTATGGGGGCACTGCTGGCACATGGGGGACACTATGGGGGCATTGCAGCACATGAGGGACACTATGGGGGCACCTACTGGCACATGGGGGCATCTACTGGGGGCATTGCTGGCACATTATGGGGACACTATGGTGTTGGAGGGGAGAAGAATACTATGGGGGCATATTATATAGGCACATTATGGGGGCACTAAGAAGGGGCATTTAATACTGGCACATTCTGGGGGACACTATGGGGGAATCTTATACTGGCACATTATGGGGGCACTATGGGGAAGAGGAGAGGAGCACTATGTAGGCATTTACTAGGGGCATTATAAAGGGGTATTTTATACTTGCACACATTATGGGGACATTAGCTCAACTGGCGGCACTGAGGGAGTTTTTTTGCACTGGCACACAGAATGGGAGCACTTTTGAATTAGTGCACATTATTATTATTATTAGGGTGACAGTTGAGTTGTTAAGAAGGTAAGAGGATGAAAGTAGGAACCTTTTGTAAAACTACAGAGACGAAAGATGGGTGAAAAATCATGGTGGTGGTCAGGTCTGAAAGGAGAAGATGATGAAAGAGAAGGTCTGCATCAGAAAAGTTACTGGATGTAAGGTATGTGGTGCTGTATTCTGGATAGCACAGAATATAATATGTATGCAAATATGTGTGTGTGGGGGGGTGCTAAGCAGACAGAAGACAGATCGCCGGGGGTTGGGGTGGAGGCCTGTTGGGGGTGCTAGAATTTGAACCCAAGTGATAACATAGATGGGGGTTTAGATAGTAAACAGACCGCTGACGTGGGGAGGGGGGGTTAGCAGACAGATCGCCGCCTACGGGGGGGTGTTATGCTTGGGGGGGGTGACACAATTTTCTACCGCAAGGGGTGAAACCAGCCCTAGCAACGCCACTGGTATATAGCTATACTACAATACAGAGGATTTGTCACTGGGATTCTTAAATCGGCTTTTTCCAGGCTCCTTGCTAGTAAACCCAGATAGGTATTCTACAACACTGGGAATTTATCAATTTATACACAGGCTGATCTTGCATTCTGCAGTCTGGGAAAGCTGGGGCAGAAATGGGGGGCATATAACCTGTGCCAAGTTAAATTTTGCACTATACAGGGTTTAATGGATAACTAACTAGCTGATTGCTGGGGTTCCAACTGCTGAGACTTCCAATCGATTGCAAGACCTAGAGTTCCTTTCCCCCATTTTGATGGAGCAGCTGGTTGTACGTGTGCACTGCCGCTTTATTCATTCTCTATGGGAGCTCCCGAGATAGCTAAGCACCAAACTCTTGCAAATTTATTACAAAATAAAAACAAAAATTTGTCATGGACAAGTATTTAGATCTTTTGCTATGACACTTGAAATTTAGCTTTGGAAGCCTCCAATTTCTCTTGATCTTTTAGATGTTTCTACATCTTGACTGCAGTCCACATGTAGTAAATACAGTTGATTGGATATTATTTGTAAAGACACTGCCATGTCTATATAAGATCTCAAAGCTGACAATGCAAATCAGAGCAAAAATTAAGCCATGAGACGGTAAGAGCACAAGAGACAGGATTGTGTGGAGGTACAGGTTTGGAGAATTGTACAAAAAAAAAAGCACCTAAAGGGCTCACAGACTGTGAGAAACAAGATTATCTAGTCTAATAAAAAACTGTGAACTTTTTGGCAACAATTCTCAGTGTCATGTCTGAAGGAAACCAGGCACTGTTCATTATCTCCCACTACCTTGCCTACAGTAAAGCATGGTGACAGGAGCATGATCAGCGTTGAGGGAAAGCTAAATGGAGCAAAGTACAGAGATATTCTTAATGAAAACCTGATCCAGAGCGCTCTGGACCTCAGACTGGACTGAAAGTTCACCTACCAGCAATACAATTGGGATCGAACTGGGGTAACATAGAACTTGCCCATAGCAACCAGATACCACCTTTCATTTTTTTCCTCCTTTGGAAAATGAAAGGTGGAGAGGTCACATAACAGCAAAACAGGCATCATGTCATCCAGCAATGAAGCAGTCAATTATCATAAATGTAGGCCCCTGGCACCCAGACAGAGGAGAGAGGTCACATAACAGCAAAAAGAGGTTAATGTCACCCACCAAAGCAACAGGCGATTATCTGAAATGTAGGCCCCTGGCACCCAGACAGAGGAGAGGGCAATGCACGGCAAAAGAGGCTTCATGTCACCCAGCAATAGAACAGGCCATTTTCAGTAATTTAGACCCCTGGCACCCAGACAGAGGAGAGAGGTCACATAACAGCAAAACAGGCATCATGTCATCCAGCAAGGAAGCAGTCAATTATCATAAATGTAGGCCCCTGGCACCCAGACAGAGGAGGGGTCACTGGATGGCAAAAAGAGGTCAATGTCACCCACCAAAGCAACGGGCGATTATCTATAATGTAGGCCCCTGGCACCCAGACAGAGGAGTGGGCAATGCACGGCAAAAGAGGCTTCATGTCACCCAGCAATGGAACAAGCTATTTTCAGTAATTTAGACCCCTGGCACCCAGACAGAGGAGAGAGGTCACATAACAGCAAAACAGGCATCATGTCATCCAGCAACGAAGCAGTCAATTATCATAAATGTAGGCCTCTGGCACCCAGACAGAGGAGAGGTCACTGGATGGCAAAAAGAGGTCAATGTCACCCACCAAAGCAACAGGCGATTATCTGAAATGTAGGCCCCTGGCACCCAGACAGAGGAGAGGGCAATGCACGGCAAAAGAGGCTTCATGTCACCCAGCAATGGAACAGGCCATTTTCAGTAAGTTAGGCCTCCGGCACCCAGACAGAGGAGAGAGGTCATGTAACAGCAAAACAGGCATCATGTCATCCAGCAATGACAAAGTCAATTCTCATAAATGTAGGCCCCTGGCACCCAGACAGAGGAGAGGTCACTGGATGGCAAAAAGAGGTTAATGTCACCCACCAAAACAACACAGTCAATTATCTGAAATGTACGCCCCTGACACCCAGACAGAGAAGAGGGCAAAGCACGGCAAAAGAGGCTTCATGTCACCCAGCAATGGAACAGGCCACTTCCAGTAATTTAGGCCCTGGCACACTGACAGAGGAGAGAGGCAATTATTATTAATGTAGACAGCAGGCACCCAGACAGAGGAGAGAGGTCCCATAACAGCAAAACAGGCTTCATGTCACCCAGCAATGGAACAGGCGATTATCAATAATGTAGGCCGAAGCCACCCAGACAGAGGAGAGAGGTCAATGCACGGCTAAACAAGCTTCATGTCACCCACCAAAGCAACAGGCCATTTTCAGTAATTTAGGCCGCAGGCACCCAGACAGAAGAGAGAGGTCACGTAACAGCAAAACAGGCTTCATGTCACCCAGCAATGGAACAGGCCATTTTCAGTAATTTAGGCCCCTGACACAAAGACAGAGGAGAGAAGTAATGTAAGAGCAAAACAGGCATCATGTCACCCAGCAATGCAGCAATCGATTATCATAAATCTAGGCCCCTGGCACCCAGACAGAGGAGAGAGGTCAATGCAGGGCAAAAAGAGGTTAATGTCACCCACCAAAGCAACAGGCGATTATCATAAATGTAGGCTGCAGACACCCAGACAGAGGAGAGGTCAATGCATGGCAAAACAAGCATCATGTCACCCACCAAAGCAACAGGCCATTTTCAGTAATTTAGGCTGCAGGCACCCAGACAGAGGAGAGGTTCATTCAATTTGCGGTAGCCCCCAAAATAATGGTACAAATAAAAAAAAGAATTCAATGAATAAGTGCACTGGAGTACAAGAATGTATGGTTGAGGCAGTTCTAAATGTCTATTCTGCACAAGGTACGGACAAGTCCTGTGGGACTAACCACTGAGGAAGGAGACTGGGATCTCCGAAATGCGTTTGGTGAAAGAGGACCCCCAAATAGATACTAGTATCATCACAAAGAGCGCTTTAATATTTCACAATTTTTTGCCACATACGGCATATGTCCTTCAGATGCAAACACATGCAACATACTGACATCTAAAACCAGCCAGCACTGGGACCGCGCAACCACTTCAGTTCATGGGGAAACGTCGAAAGTAAAAGAGCACCTCAATCTGTTGGCACGTGGGACGCCGCGGCCACAGACTTTAACATCGGCAGTGTGATATTCACTATCACACTATAGAAAAAGCACCGCCAGCATCCACTATTGAGGAGCATGATGTCCGCAATATAGAGACTCCTGTAATCCGTGACTTCAAGCACGGTATGTATATTTTTATAATATAAAAGGATACCGCCTATCCTCTTACCCTCTGTGATACCAGTGTGGCCGTACAAGCACCTGGTTTGGGCCACATACGACACCTAACTGTGAGTAATCGGCTTTTTTTTAGCTATATAAATGAATAAGAACTAAATATATTAATCAAGCAGATGCACAAACTTTGGAATCACTAATAATCAAATGATATAATAATACCGTATCTGGAGATTTTTTACCTGGAGAAACCATTTCCTACTTATCCAATTATATATTAATTAATAAATAACTGGAGTATAAAAGTACATAGACCTGCCACCATTATCCTGGAAGCACGGACATACAATTTGTGGACCTAATATTTATATGAACTACCAGTAGGATATAGTGCCGTGTTGTATGTATACAATATATATATTATATAAGTGGATGGTTCTCTGTAATGCAGCAAATTAATAGGATACATTGCTCATGAATTTATCTGAAATGTTTGGAACAAATGGATTATATGCAGTGTGATAGCCATTAAAGAAATACATACCAGAGTTACTGAGCAAAAAGGACACCAGCTCAATACATTATTCCATTAACATAATATAAAATAGTCCATATTGGTTATTATCTCTGATATTTACGAATTATGTATTTTATTTTTATGTATTTTTATTTATATGAATTTTTTTCAATATGGCCTTACATTAGGTTTTTTAACGATGTGTTATAATAAATAATTTTTTAACAGTACATGATTGACTTAGATATATGACTAATTAATTTAGTCAGTAATCAACTGAGGAAGTATAAAGATTTTTCAACTCAAGATGACAAAAAGAAAGCATTTAAATCACTAAAACAGGAGGGGAGTCAGGAAGCACTGATAAACTATAAGGAAAAAAATAGAATATGTAAAAAACTAATAAAATTTGCCAAACTAGAGACCGAGAGATTAATTGCCAAAGAGAGTAAAACTAACCCTAAAATGTTCTTCAATTATATAAATAGTAAAAAATATAAATCTGAAGGAGTCGGCCCTCTACATAGCAATGATGGGGGTGTTGCAGAGAGCGACGAGGATAAAGCAAAACTATTAAATATTTTTTTCTCCGCTATATTCACTGAGGAAAATAAACTGTCAGATGAAATGCAGAATGTAAAAGTAAATCCCCCATTAGAAGTGCCCTGTCTGACCCAGGAAGAAGTACAACAGCGACTTAAAAAGATTAAAATAGACAAATCGCCAGGACCGGATGGCATACACCCCCGTATCCTAAGGGAATTAAGTGATGTCATAGCCAGACCATTATTTCTGATATTTACGAACTCTATAATAACAGGGAATGTTCCACAGGATTGGCGCATAGCAAATGTGGTGCCAATATTCAAAAAGGGTCCAAAAACAGAGCCTGGAAATTATAGGCCGGTAAGTTTAACATCTATTGTTGGTAAACTGTTTGAAGGGTTTCTAAGAGATGCTATTTTGGAGTATCTCAATGAAAATAAGCAAATAATGCCATATCAGCATGGCTTCATGAGGGATCGGTCATGCCAAACGAATTTAATCAGCCTCTATGAGGAGGTAAGTTCTAGACTTGACAGCGGCGAATCAATGGATGTCGTATATCTGGACTTCTCCAAAGCATTTGACACCGTACCTCATAAAAGGTTAGTATATAAAATGAGGATGCTCGGACTGGGAGAAAATGTCTGTATGTGGGTAAGTAACTGGCTAAGTGACAGAAAACAGAGGGTGGTTATTAACGGTAGATACTCAGATTGGGTCACTGTAACTAGTGGGGTACCTCAGGGGTCAGTATTGGGCCCTATTCTCTTCAATATATTTATTAATGATCTTGTAGAAGGCCTGCACAGTAAAATATCTATTTTTGCAGATGACACTAAACTGTGTAAAGTAATTAACACTGAAGAGGACAGTTTTCTGCTACAGAGGGATCTGGATAGATTGGAGGCTTGGGCAGAAAATGGCAGATGAGGTTTAACACTGACAAATGTAAAGTTATGCACATGGGAAGGAATAATGCAAGTCACCCGTACATATTAAATGGTAAAACACTCGGTAACACTGACATGGAAAAGGATCTAGGAATTTTAATAAACAGCAAATTAAGCTGCAAAAACCAGTGTCAGGCAGCTACTGCCAAGGCCAATAAGATAATGGGTTGCATCAAAAGGGGCATAGACGCCCGTGATGAGAAGTAGTCAGACCCCACATGGAGTACTGTGTACAGTTCTGGGCTCCTGTGAACAAGACAGACATAGCAGAGCTGGAGAAGGGTTCAGAGGAGGGCAACTAAAGTAATAACTGGAATGAGGGATCTACAGTACCCTGAAAGGTTATCACAATTAGGGTTATTCACTTTAGAAAAAAGACGACTGAGGGGAGATCTAATAACTATGTATAAATATATCAGGGGTCAGTACAGAGATCTGTCCCATCATCTATTTATCCCCAGGACTGTGACTGTGACAAGAGGACATCCTCTGCGTCTGGAGGAAAGAAGGTTTGTACACAAACATAGAAAAGGATTCTTCACTGTAAGAGCAGTGAGACTATGGAACTCTCTGCCTGAGGAGGTGGTGATGGTGAGTACAATAAAGGAATTCAAGAGGGGACTGGATTTATTTCTGGAGTGTAATAATATTACAGGCTACAGCTACTAGAGAGGGGTCGTTGATCCAGGGAGTTATTCTGATTGCCTGATTGGAGTCGGGAAGAATTTTTTTCCCCTTAAGTGGGGAAAATTGGATTCTGCCTCAAAGGGGTTTTTTGCCTTTCTCTGGATCAACTTATAGGAAACAGGCCGAACTGGATGGACAAATGTCTTTTTTCGGTCTTATATACTATGTTACTATGTAAGATAATCGATATTTCTTCAGTAATAATATATTGATACCTACATTCTTTGATATATGAACCCTTCCTAATGAGATGTGTCCTACCAACATATATTTGAATACTGTATACCTTTTTATAGACTGGGTGTGTCTATATTGGTCGAAGCACCCATTCCATAAGTCATCAACCCAGGTGAGCGATCACTAACCAATTCCTGTGGGATCCATGCCTGGTTCATTTTAATGAACGTGAGCTTGTCCACGTTGGCTGTGGAAAGGTGGCTGCGTTTGTCTGTAATGACGCTCCCTGCCGTGCTAAATACACGTTCAGACAATAAACTGGCTGCAGGGCAGGCCAGAACCTCCAAGGCATAAAGGGCAAGCTCAGGCCATGTGGACAATTTGGAGACCCAGAAGGTTAATGGGGCAGACTCATCAGTCAGTACGTGGAAGCGTGTGCACACGTACTGTTCCACCATGTTGTTCAAATGCTGCCTCCTGCTAAGACGTTCCGTATCAGCTGGTGGTGCAGGTTGCTGTGGCGCAGTGACAAAACTTTTCCACATGTCAGCCATGCTAACCCTGCCTTCTGAGGAGCTGGCCGTGACACAGCTGCGTTGGCGACCTCTTGCTCCTCCTCCTCCTCTGCCTTCGCCTTGTGCTTCCACTTTTCCCCCGGTGTTAGTTGGGAATGCCCTCAGGAGCGCGTCTACCAGCGTGCGCTTGTACTCGTGCATCTTCCTATCACGCTCCAGTGCGGGAATTAAGTTTGGCACGATGTCTTTGTACCGGGGATCCAACAGGGTGGCAACCCAGTAGTCAGCACAAGTTACAATGTGGGCAACTCTGCTGTCATTGCGCAGGCACTGCCGCATGTAGTCACTCATGTGTGCCAGGCTGTCCAGAGGTAGGGATAAGCTGTCCTCTGTAGGTGGTGTATCGTCTGTGTCCTCCATATCCCCCCAGCCACGCTCCAGTGATGGCCCTGAGCTGCGTTGGGTGCCACCCTGCAATGAACCCGGTTCCTCCTCCTCGTGCGCCAGAACTGTGCCCTGGCTGGCCACATGTGTAACTGGCCTCTGCTGGTGCAGGAACCCACCCTCTGAGCCACTTCGGAATGACCGGCCTGAAACCTTGTGAATTGCCCCCTCTTCCTCCTCTTGCACATCCTCTTCCATCATTGATGTAATAGATTATTCAAAGAGACATAGAAGTGGTATTGTAATGCTAACAATGGCGTCATCAGCACTGACCATGTTGGTTGAGTACGCAAAAGACCGTAACAAGGTACACAGGTCTCGCATGGAGGCCCAGTCACTGGTGGTGAAGTGGTACTGATCCACAGAGCAACTGACCCGTGCGTGCTGCAGCTGAAACTCCACTATCGCCTGCTGCTGCTCGCACAGTCTCTCCAGCATATGCAAGGTGGAGTTCCACCTGGTGGGCAAGTCGCATATAAGTCGGTGAGCTGGAAGGCTGAAGTTACGCTGCAGTGCAGACAAGCAAGCAGCAGCAGGGTGAGAATGCCAAAAGTGATCACAGACGGACCGCACTTTCAGCAGCAGCTCTGACATGTCTTGGTAGTTTTTAAGAAACTTCTGCACCACCAGATTCAGCACATGCGCCAGGCAAGGGATGTGCGTCAAACCGGCTAGTTCGATGACCAGATGTGGGGGTGGTTAAAGAGGAGGAGGAGGCAACAGGAGGCAAAGAATAATGCCCTGCGATCCTCGGTGGTGGAAGGACGTGCGCCAAACCGCTATCCGCCTCGTGCCCAGCCTACACTACGTTTACCCAGTGTGCAGTTAGGGAGATTTAGTCCACATAACCACATGTATCTGGACCTTGCCAAAGATGCCGTTACGCAGCACACACTTGATTTTATCCTCCACTTGGTTGTGCAGGGAAGGGACGGCTCGCCTGGAAAAGTAGTGGCGGTTGGGAACTACATACTGTGGGACTGCCACCCCCATCAGCTGTTTGAAACAGTCCTTCTCTACCAGACGGAATGACAGCATTTCAAAGGTCAGCAATTTTGAAATGCTGGTATTCAGGACCAGGGATCGAGGGTGGGTAGGTGGGTATTTTCTCTTTCTCTCCAGTGTTTGGAAGATAAAACGCTGAACGCTTGCCTGTGACATGGTGGAGATGCTTGGTGATGGTGACGGAGGTGGTGGTGGATTTGGTGGGACATCCTCTGTTTGCTGGTTGCCAAGTGCCACGTTGACACCATAGGTGGAGGAAGCGGCCGAGACAGCAGCAGAAGAGGGAGCAGGAGGAGCCTGAGCCCTTTCGTGTTTTTTAAGGTATTTACTCCACTGCAGTTCAGGCTTTGCATGTAGATGCCTGGTCATGCAGGTTGTGCTCAGGTTAAGAAAGTTTATGCCTCGCTTTAGGCTCTGATGGCACAACGTGCAAGCCACTCGTGTCTTGTCGTCAGGACATTGTGTGAAGAACTGCCACGCCAATCAACTCCTTGAAGCAGGCCTTGGTGTGCTCGGTGCCTGGGTTGCAATGCTACTGCCCATTGCAACCCAGGCACCGAGCACACCAAGCGTACTCTCTATGGAATGGCCGCTCCGCTTTTTAACCCTGCTCCCTCTTTTGCTGTGCCGTTGCCTCTGTGCGACCACTGCCTCTTCCTCTGAACTGCAAACGTCACTAGCACAACCTTCAGTTCAGTCTGGGTCTAGGACCTCATTATCCTCCACATCATCTTCCACCCATTCATGACCCGTGCCCTCCTCGTCGGTCTGCACATTGCAGAAAGCCACAGCAGTAGGCACCTGTGTTTCGTCCTCATCCTGCAACATAAGTGGTTGGGCATCAGTGCATTCAAAGTCTTCCTCTTCTGGGGCAGGGCTAGGTGGATGGGCCAGGGAAACCCTGCCGACAGAGTCATCAAAAAGGGTAAGAGTTTGCTGCATGACTTGGAGCTCTGACTGCTTGGCTGATTTGCAAGGGGGTGAGGTGAAAGACTGATGAGCATGGGCTTCAGGTCCCAACTCTGAGCTTTCTGCAGAGGACTGGGTGGGAGACACTGTGAAGGAACTGGAGGCACTGTCAGCCACCCAATCCACTATCGCCTGTACTTGTTCTGGCCTCACCATCCGTAGAGCGGCATTCGGGCCTACCAAATAACGCTGCAGGTCGCCTACTCGCACCAGAGGAAGGTGTTTCACTTGGACCGGTAGTTGGCACTGAACGGCCACGTCCTCTCCCAGCAATAGGAGCTCCAGCAACACCACCACGACCATGCCCAAGTCCCTTATTTGATGTTCTCCTCATTATTTGCGTTCACCCGCCAAGCCGAAAGATGGTTTCCCTCCGATGTCAATTTAACCAGTGTCATAAAAATGCTCTATGGACCAAGAATAATGTTTTTTTGGCCTAAAACACATTGATTCTCAATTTCACTGCAGAAATGTAAAATATGTATTTGTATGCTGTATGCACAACTGTTTGGTGAACTCAGAACATGTTTTTTTTTCTTTTCAGTAAAACAGTCAAGCACTATTTTCGTGCTGCAATTTAAAATTGGTATTTGTACGCTGTATGCACAAGTGGTTTGTGGACCAAGAACAAGGATTCTTGTAATAAAACACAGAAAAGCAGTATTTCCCAGCTATTAATAAAATTTAGCTATTTCTACGGTTTATGCAAAAGTGGTTTGTGGACCCAGAACAAGAATTTTTTTAATAAAACACAGAAAAGCAGTATTTCACTGCTATTAATAAAACGTAGCTATTTCTACGGTTTATGCAAAAGTGGTTTGTGGACACAGAACACGGATTTTTTCAATAAAACACAGAACATCTATATTTCACTGCTATTAATAAAACGTGGCTATTTCTACGGTTTATGCAAAAGTGGTCTGTGGACCCAGAACAAGGATTTTTTTTTATAAAACACAGAAAAGCAGGATTTCATTGCTAGTAATAAAACGTAGCTATTTCTACGGTTTATGCAAAAGTGGCTTGTGGACCCAGCACAAGGATTTTTTTTAATAAAACACAGAAAAAATTTGGTATTTCTATGCTGTATGCACAACTGCTTTGTGAAGCAACAATATAGCTTTTTTCCCCACAAAAAATAAATAAAAAATTCACTATTTCACTGCAGAAATGTCAAATGTGTATTTGGGTGGTGTATTTGGAACTGCTTTGTGGACCAGGAATACTTCTATTTTTCCCAATGAGGCTTTATTTCACGGCAGAAATGTCAAATGTGTATTTGGGCGGGGTATTTCAAACTGTTTTGTGGACCAGGATTAAAGTTTTTTTCCCCAGGAAACACACTGATGCACTATTTCCCTGCAGAAATGTTAAATATGTATTTGGACGCTGTCTGCACAACAGTTTTGAACACCAGGAATACGTTTTTATTTTGTCAAAAATACACTGATTCTCTATTTCACTGAAGAAATGTAAAATATGTATTTGGGCAGTGTTTTTAACACTGCTTGGTGGACCAGGAATACTTCTATTTTTTCCAAAAATACACTGAGGCTCTATTTCACGGCAGAAATGTCAAATGTGTATTTGGGCGGTGTATTTCAAACTGTTTTGTGGACCAAGAATAACGTTTTTTTCCTGAAACACACTAATGGACTATTTCCCTGCAGAAATATTAAATATGTATTTGTACGCTGTATGCACAACTGCATTGTGAAGCAAGAATATTGCTTTATTCCCACAAAAAAAAATATTAACTATTTCACTGCAGAAATGTCAAATGTGTATTTGGGCGGTGTATTTCAAATTGCTTTGGGGACCAGGATCACAGCTTTTTATCACAAAAATACTGCAGAAATTAAATATATGGTTTAGTGCATTGTATACACAAGTGCTCTGTGGCACCACAGGTCCCATACTAGACACATGGACTATGTCACCACTTAATTATACCAAAGGTAATGTAGGGGACCTGAGTAGCCAGAAAAAAAAAACATTCTCTCCTTCACTGAGCTACCAAAAAGGATTAAGCAGATTTCCCTGCGAGGCTGGCAAACATGTAGTACACTGCAGTGGCTAAAATGGCCGCCGACCCCCACCTCTGTAACAGATGGATTTAAAAAAAATTACCTTGGCAGTAGCTGGGTACAGAAATGTAGGATTGCTGAAGCTCCCTCCCTCTCTATTTGCTGTATCTTGTGGATTAATGTACAACAGGTTCTGCAGATTTCTTCCCTAATCTGTCCCTCACAGAAGCGGCAGCATCCTATCCCTACACTGAGAAGAGCAGAGTGACGTGTGGCACTAAGTGACTCCAGCTTAAATAAAGGCTGGGTCGCATGCTGCACTCAGCCAATCACAGCTATGCCATTAGTAGGCATAGCTGTGATGGCTTCTTAGGGCAAAGAAGTAAAATGCTTGCTGATTGGCTGCTTTGCAGCCCTTCAGAAAACGGGAAGAATCGCCAAACAACGGACCCGAACTTTTATGAAAATGTTCGGGTTCGGGTCCCGAACACCCCAAAATTCGGTACAAACCCAAACTATACAGTTCAGGCTCGCTCAACCCTAATCATTTCTACCTGTTGTCTGTTCAATTTGTACAACAGCAGGAGAAATTGATTCCCAATCCATGTTGCTTCATAACTGGACAGGTTGATTTCACAGAAGTGAGGTTGACTTGGAGTTACATTGTGTTGTTTAAGTGTTCCCTTTATTTTTTTGAGCAGTGTATAATACTACAATCGGTACTATGGCTGGTGCTGTTACCAATTCTATATTTAGTACTATTAGTAACTATAAGATTCCTTTCAACAAAATGGCACTGGGTAGACAAAATTTGTACAGACTAAACCCAGCCACCTCCTCAAATTCCTGGCTCATATGCACTAATACTAGCATTAGAGGTGTGGCAGCGTTTGTTATTTTCTCCACTACAAGCTCTTGTGTCTTGCTTAGTGAATTGATCCTGATGAATCTGTTGTGATGAAACGTGTCTAGCCTTAGACAGTGCATGTGGAAGCTATAGTTAGTGGTGGATAGGAGGTTATGGGTTTTGAGAGCCTTTTTTTGAGTTGGTGATTAACCTTGATCGATTCATTAGAAATACTGCACAAAAGGTCAGATCTTGCCAGCTGGAAAAATTCCCGCATATGTAACATACTGACCAACTGGTCTCTCTGATCATTCACTTATTGTATACCTCCTACTCAGTTCTCTTTGTTGCACTATCTATTCGACTTCGTTAGACATAAATCCAGTCGATGTATCAGGCAACATTGTCTGATTGTCCACTTCTTATGTGTGTTTTGATAAAATCCACCGCTTTTACCTACTATTAGGGATGAGCGAACCCGAACTGGATAATTCGGGTTTGTACCAAATTTTGGGGTGTTCGGGTTCGGGTTCGTTGTTCGGCGATTTCTTCCCGCTTTCTGAAGGGCTGCACAGCAGCCAATCAGCTAGCGTTTTACTTCTTGCCCAAAAAAGCCATCACAGCCATGCCTACTAATGGCATGGCTGTGATTGGCCAAGTGCAGCATGTGACCCAGCCTCTATTTAAGCTGAAGTCACGTAGCGCCGCACGTCACACTGCTCTGATTAGTGTAGGGAGAGGACGCAGCTTCTGTGAGGGCGAGATTAGGCAGGGAAAAGTCAGCAACAGCACCAAATGAACTGATCTATCTACAGCTGTGAATGATTCAACTTCTGCTAGTTAATTGCTCACTGGCTTTTAGGCTGCACCGAGCGTTTTACTGTCATTTTGATCGGCGGCCATTTTGTGTCTTGTGGTGCACCAGCACAAACTGCCACCAAATCCATCAATACTAGTTTTTTTTTTTTTGCTATATCCTACATCAGGGGCTTGGCTGTGCTTATTTTCACCCCTAGAAACTCACTAAATACACATAGAAATTTCTATATTTTATTAAGGGGTTAAATTAAATTGCCAAAATAGCAATCCCCTAAATCTGGTGTTCCAGCTGTGGCTAGCCAAGTGTAATACTGTCTGCTGTCTGGCAAAGGATAGATTTTTTTCTGTGGTGAAATTCAATTGCCAAAATAGCAATTCCCTAAATCTGGTGTCCCAGCAGTGGCTGGCAAAGTTTAATAGTGTCCGGCAAAGGATATATTTTGTTCTGGGATGAAATTCAATAGCCAAAATAGCAATACCGTAAATCTGGTGTCCCAGCAGTGGCTGGCCAAGTTTAATAGTGTCCGGCAAAGGATAGATAATTTTCTGGGGTGAAATTAAATTGCCAAAATAGCAATACCGTAAATCTGGTGTTCCAGGTGACTGGACAAGTTTCAAAGTGTCCGTCATAGGATATATTATTTTCTGGGGTGAAATACAGTTGTAAAAATAGAAACACTGTAAATCTGGTGTTCCAGCTGTGGCTGGACAAGTTTAATAGTGTCCGACAAAGGATATATTTTTTTCTGGGGAGAAAATTAATTGCCAAAATAGCAATACCATAAATCAGTGGTTTCAGCTGTGGCTGGCCAAGTTTAATAGTGTCCATCACAGGATATATTTTGTTCTGGGGTGAAATTTAATTGCCAAAATAGCAATACCATAAATCAGTGGTTTCAGCTGTGGCTGGCCAAGTTTAATAGTGTTCGTCACAGGATATATTACTTTCTGGGGTGAAATTTAATTGCCAAAATAGCAATACCCTGAATCTGGTGTTCCAGCTGTGACTGAACAATTTCCCTAGTGTCCGTCAAAGGATATATTATTTTCTGGGGTGAAAGTCAGTAGCAAATATAGAAATACAGTAAATCTGGTGTTTCAGCTGTTGCAGGCCTAGTTTAAATCTGTCCGTAAAAGGGTATATTTTTTTCTGGGATGAAAGTTAACTGCCAAAATAGCAATACCCTGAATCTGGTGTTCCAGCTGTGACTGGAAAATTTCCCTAGTGTCCGTCAAAGGATATATTATTTTCTGGGGTGAAAGTCAGTAGCAAAAATAGAAATACAGTAAATCTGGTGTTCCAGCTGTTGCAGGCCTAGTTTAAATCTGTCCGTAAAAGGGTATATTTTTTTCTGGGGTGAAATTTAATTGCCAAAATAGCAATACCCTGAATCTGGTGTTCCAGCTGTTGCAGGCCTAGTTTAAATCTGTCCGTAAAAGGGCATATTTTTTTCTGGGGTGAAATTCAATTGCCAAAATAGCAATACCGTAAATCTGGTGTTCCAGCTGTGACTGGACAATTTCCCTAGTGTCTGTCAAAGGATATATTATTTTCTGGGGTGAAATACATTTGCAAAACTAGAAATACAGTAAATCTGGTGTTCCAGCTGTGGCTGGACAAGTTTAATAGTGTCCGGCAAAGGATATATTATTTTCTTGGGTGAAATTCAATTGCCAAAATAGCAATACCATAAATCAGTGGTTTAAGCTGTGGCTGGCCAAGTTCAATAGTGTCCGTCACAGGATATATTATTTTCTTGGGTGAAATTCAATTGCAAAAATAGCAATACCATAAATCAGTGGTTTCAGCTGTGGCTGGCCAAGTTTAATAGTGTCCGTCACAGGATTTGTTCTGGGGTGAAATACAGTTGCAAAAATAGAAATACAGTAAATCTGGTGTTCCAGTTGTTGCAGGCCTAGTTTAAATCTGTCCGTGAAAGGGTATAATTTTTTGCCTAAATAGCAATACCCTGAATCTGGTGTTCCAGCTGTGACTGGATAAGTTTCATAGTGTCCATCAAAGGATAGATTTTGTTCTGGGGTGAAAGACAGTTGCAAAAATATAAATACCGCAAATCTGGTGTCCCAGCAGTGGCTGACCAAGTTTAATAGTGTCCGTCAAAGGATTTATTATTTTCTGCGGTGAAATTCAGTTGCCAAAATAGTAATACAGTAAATCTGGTGTTCCAGCTGTGACTGGACACGTTTAATAGTATCCGTCAAAGGATAGATTTTGATTGATTTCTGGGGTGAAATTCACTTGCCAATATAGCAATATTTCTTTCCGTTAAAGGGTATATTACAAAAAGTGTTACATTACAATTGCTGAAAGCATAATCCTGTAAATCTGCACGCAGTATTGTGCATCTCATAGTGTATTTCTGTCCGTAAAAGGGTATATTACACTCAAGGTGTATATACAAGTGCTAAGAGGGTCATCCTCAATAACTTCACACACAACCGTGCATCTCCAAGTGTATTTCTGTCCGTTAAAGGGCATATTACACAAAGTGTTAAAATACAATTGCTGAAGGCTTAATCCTACATATTTTTTCACACGCTACTGTGCACCTCCAAGTGTAAATCTGTCCATAAAAGGATACCTTTCATCCAGGGCCTAAATACTTGGCCTACAATTGATATTACCCTAAATCAGTGGTTACTGCTGTGCCTGGATTAGTGTAATACGGTACATAAATAAATAGGCAGATAGTGTTAGGTGCATGTAAAAAAAAAAAAAGGCCTGAATTTGAAATCAATACATTGGGCCAAATATTTTTTTTCTAATTGTGGTGCTTGGTGAACGGTAACAATGAGGAAAACATCTAGTAAGGGAAGCGGACACGGTCGTGGTGGTGTTAGTGGACCCTCTGGTGCTGGGAGAGGACGTGGCCATTCTGCCACAGCCACACGTCCTGGTGAACCAACTACCTCAGGTTCCAGTACCCGCCAGAATTTACAGCGATATTTGGTGGGGCCCAATGCCATTCTAAGGATGGTAAGGACTGAGCATGTACAGGCGCTAGTCAATTGGGTGGCCGAGAGTGGATCCAGCACGTTCACAACATTATCCCCCCCCCCCAGTCTTCTGCAGAAAGCGCACAGGTGGCGCCTGAAAACCAAGCCCATCAGTCTGTCACATCACCCCCATGCATATCAGGGAAACTGTGAGAGCCTCAAGTTATGTAGCAGTCTCTTATGCTGTTTGAAGACTCTGCTGGCAGGGTTTCCCAAGGGAATCCACCTAGCCCTTCCCCAGTGGTGGAAGACATAGAATGCACTGACACACAACCACTGATGTTTCCTGATGATGAGGACATGGGAATAGCACCTCATCAGTCCACACATCTCTGATGATGACGAAACACAGGTGCAAACTGCTGCGTCTTTTTGCAGTGTGCAGATCGAACAGGAGGTCAGGGAGGAAGACTGTGTGGAAGACGATGCAGGGGACGATGAGGTCTTAGACCCCACATGGAATGAAGGTCGTGCCACTGACTTTCATAGTTCAGAGGAAGAGGCAGTGGTGAGACCGAGCCAACAGCGTAGCAAAAGAGGGAGCAGGGGGCGAAAGCAGAACAGCCGCCGCCAAGAGTGTTCGTCTGCTACTGGCCACCGCCACCAGGGACCGAGCACCCCAAAGGCAGCTTCAAGGAGTTTCCTGGCATGGCACTTCTCTAAACAATGTGCTGAAGACAAGACCCGAGTGGTTTGCACGCTGTGCTATCAGAGCCTGAAGCGAGGCATTAACGTTCTGAACCTTCGCACAACCTTCATGACCAGGCATTTACATGCAAAGCATGAACTGCAGTGGAGTAAACACCTTAAAAGCAAGGCTCCCCCTGCTCCCTCTTCTGCTGCTGCCTCAGCCTCTTCCTCCGCCTCGGGAGGAATGTTGGCACCTGCTGCCCACCAAACAGAGGATGTACCACCGACACCACCACCTGCGTCACCAAGCATCTCCACCATGTCACACGGCAACGTTCAGCTCTCCATCTCACAAACCTTGGAGAGAAAGCGTAAATTCCCACCTAGCCACCCTCGAGCCCTGGGCCTGAATGCCAGAAATGCGGTCATTCAGGCTGGTGGACACAGACAGCTTCAAACATCTGATGTCGATGGCTGTCCCACAGTATGTTGTTCCCAGCCGCAACTACTTCTCCAAGACAGCCGGGCCTTCCCTGCACAACCAAGTATCCGATAAAATCAAGTGTGCACTGCGCAACGCCATCTGTGGCAAGGTCCACCTAACCACAGATACGTGGTCCAGTAAGCACAGCCAGGGACGCTATATCTCCCTAACTGCACACTAGGCAAATGAAGTGGCGGCTGGGCCCCAGGCGGAGAGTTCTTTGCGCACGTCCTTCCGCCGCCAAGGATCGCAGGGCATCATTCTTTGCCTCCTGTAGCCTCCTCCTCCTACTCGGCTTCCTCCTCCCCTGCTTCCACCAGCTCATCCAGTCAGCCACACACCTTCACCACCAACTTCAGCACAGCCCGGGGTAAATGTCAGCAGGCAATTCTGAAACTCATATGTTTGGGGGACAGGCCCCACACCGCGCAGGAGTTGTGGCGGGGTATTGAACAACAGACCGACGAGTGGTTGTTACCGGTGGGCCTCAAGCTCGGCCTGGTGGTGTGCGATAATGTGCGAAATCCCGTCGCAGCTCTGGGACTAGCCGGTTTGATGCACATCCCTTGCCTGGCACATGTGCTGAATTTGGTGGTGCAGAAGTTCATTCACAACTACCCCGACATGTCAGAGCTGCTGCATAAAGTGTGGGCCGTCTGTCTGCGCTTCTGGCGACACATCCTGCCGCTGCTCGTCTGTCTGCGCTACAGCGAAACTTCCACCTTCCCGCTCACCTCCTAATATGTGACGTGCCCACCAGGTGGAACTCCACCTTGCACATGCTGGAGAGACTGTGTGAGCAGCAGCAGGCCATAGTGGAGTTTCAGCTGCAGCACGCACGGGTCAGTTGCACTGCGGAACAGCACCACTTCACCACCAATGACTGGGCCTCCATGCAAGACTTGTGTGCCCTGTTTCGAGTACTCTATCAACATGGCCAGTGGCGATGACGCCGTTATCAGCGTTACAATACCACTTCTATGTCTCCTTGAGAAAACACTTAGGGCGATGATGGAAGAAGAGGTGGCCCAGAAGGAGGAGGAGGATGAGGGGTCATTTTTAGCACTTTCAGGCCAGTCTATTAGAAGTGCCTCAGAGGGAGTTTTTTTGCAACAGCAGAGGCCAGGTACAAATGTGGCCAGCCAGGGCCCACTACTGGAGGACGAGGAGGAGGATGAAGCAGATTCACAGCGGGGTGGCACCCAACACAGGGTGGGGGGATACGGAGGACGATGACGATACGCCTCCCACAGAGGACAGCTTGTCCTTACCTCTGGGCAGCCTGGCACACATGAGCGATTACATGCTGCAGTGCCTGCGCAACGACAGCAGAGGTGCCCACATTTTAATGTGTGCGGACTACTGTGTTGCCACCCTGCTGGATCCCCGGTACAAAGACAATGTGCCCACCTTACTTCCTGCACTGGAGCGTGATAGGAAGACGCGCTCCTGAGAGCATTCCCAAATGTCAGAGGGGAACAAGTGGAAGCCCAAGGCGAAGGCAGAGGAGGAGCAAGAGGTCGCCAACGCAGCTGTGTCACGGCCAGCTCCTCTGAGGGCAGGGTTAGCATGGCAGAAAAGTGGAAAAGTTTTGTCACCACACCACAGCTAACTGCACCACCATATGATACGGAACGTGTTAGCAGGAGGCAGCATTTCACTAACATGGTTGAACAGTACGTGTGCACACCCCTCCACGTATTGACTGATGGTTCGGCCCCATTCAACTTCTGGGTCTCCAAATTGTCCACGTGGCCAAAGCTAGCCCTTTATGCCTTGGAGGTGCTGACCTGCCCGGCGGCCAGCGTTTTGTCTGAACGTGTATTCAGCACGGCAGGGGGCGTCATTATTGACAAACGCAGTCGCCTGTCCACAGCCAACGTAGACAAGCTAACGTTCATAAAAATGAACCAGGCATGGATCTCACAGGACCTGTCCATCCCTTGTGCAGAATAGACATTTATAACTGCCTCCCCCTCAACCATATATTCTTGTACTCCGGGTCATTTTATTGAATCCTCTTTTTTTTTATTTTACCATTATATTGCGGTGTAACCAAAAGTTGAATGAACCTCTCCTCCGTCTATCTGAAAGTGGCCTGTTCCAGTGGTGGGTGACATGACGCCTGATTCTCTGCTATGCGACCTCTGTCTGGGTGCCGTGGGCTAAATATCTGGAAGTGGCCTTCTCTATTGCTGGGTGACATGAAGCCTGATTCTCTGCTATGAGACCTCTCTCTCCCGTCTAGGTGCCAGGGGCCTAATTATCGAAAAGTGGCCTTCTCCATTGGTGGGTGACATGACGCCTGATTCTCTGCTATGCGACCTCTGTCCTTTGTCTGGGTGCTGGGGCCTAAATAAATGAAAGTAGCCTTCTCCATTGGTGGGTGACATGACGCCCGATTCTCTGCTAGGAGACTTCTCTCCTCCGTCTGGGTGCCAGGACCCTAATTATCGAAAGTGGCCTTCTCCATTGGTGGGTGACATGACGCCTGATTCTCTGCTATGCGACCTCTGTCCTTTGTCTGGGTGCTGGGGCCTAAATAAATGAAAGTGGCCTTCTCCATTGGTGGGTGACTTGAAGCACGATTCTCTGCTATGGGACCTCTCTCCAATTGATATTGTTTAATTTTTATTTATTTTATGCTCTTTTAATTCATTTTCCTATCCACATTTGTTTGCAGGGGATTTAGCTACATTTTGCAGCCCTCTAGCCCTTTCCTGGACTATTTTACAGCCTTTTTAGTGCCCAAAAGTTCGGGTCCCCATTGACTTCAATGGGGTTCGGGTTAGGAATGAAGTTCAGGTCGAGTTCGGATCCCGAACCCAAACATTTTCGGGAAGTTCAGCCGAACTTCTCGAACCCAAACATCCAGGTGTTCGCTCAACTCTACCTACTATTAATAGAGTATATTAGTTTTAGCGCCTCTAATTGTCCTCCGTGATAGCAGTGTATAATACTACAATCGATACTATGGCTGGTGCAGTTACAATATCTATATTTTGTACTATTAGTAACTAGGAGATTCATTTCAACAGAACGGCACTGGGTAGACAAAATTTGTCCAGACTAAAACCCCGTCTAAACCCAGCCACCTCCTAAAATTTCTGCTTCATATGCACTAGCATTAGAGGGGGAGTGGGATAAGACATGCTTGCAGCCTGAGAGAATAATGTACTGCTTTTCTAATTTATTATTCATGGTCTGCAACTGTGGTATCTGAATTAAGGTACTATTGCACTAGCAAATGTACTACAGATCACGATAAATTATGGATGATGTAATGACTCTTTAGCGACAAAACTTTCACTTTATTATACACAAAGGTAATTATTCGTACCCGAGATCGTCCCTCATTCGCTTTTAAGTCGTTCGTTAATACATGTAAAGATGTTGGACAGATGTTTGGTCAAGAGGTTGGTTTCATGTGGAATGAAAAGGTATGACAATGGATGACCCACTGCACGGCTTGGGGTAGTGGGAATAGATAGTTAGCGACTAGACCATTACATATTATACAAACAGATCTATTAACCATGAACGATAATTTTATGAGGAAAACTAGGAAGAAAACTGATGAAAAATAAAAACACAACAAATCAAGTACTGAAAGTAGCAATTTTTATTTGAGTTAAAATTATTTACAAAAACCCAAAGACACACTTCATGAAACTGGTACAAACTTGATTTTATTTTCCTGCCGTAGGCTTTTGCTCCAAAGATCACAGCTGAGAAATACTGTATAAAATAAAAATAGGATTGGATTCAGAAAAGTACTCTACCATTCTAGTCTCCAATGGCTTATATTTACAGAAATATATACATACAGTGGAAAAAAGTTACTTTAAAAATTTAATTTGAAATTAGGATTCAAGTACCCTTAAAGCAAAATCTTTGATGGGGATTTTCAGCAAACCAAGGTACTGTAATTAAAGTGGCTCTTGGCTGAACCTACTAGTAAAAGACTGCAACTAGCATAAGTCACCAATATGCCAGAGCACATTCTAAGAATCGGAATTAAAGAGAACTAAGCAAGCATTAATTGAGCAGAAACCCAGCTGGCAAGCCTTAAGTTTTAGTCGACATGTGAAGTGTTAACGCACCGCTGATGCATCCGAAAACCATGCGGTTTAACGGATGAAACAGCTTTGATCATTCAGCCATTTATGAACTTAAAAACCGCAGTGTACGCACAGTTGTTTTAAGACATATCACAGCCATGTCAAGGCTACCTGTGTGGCCTCACCTTTAGACTTCATAGATGTGCCCATGTCCGTATTTTTATCTGCTAACAATTGATCCATAAAATATGAGCATTCAGTACTTTTCTCACTTCCATCAATTGAAAGGGCTATTCTTGTCTTCAATACTGACAAGAATACGACACGTTCTATAATTTGTGGAATGGCCATATGGATCTGCCACAAAATACGGATGTGTACATGGCCCTATAGAAATTAATGTGTCACTGTGCTATCCACACACAAAAAAAATGCAGATAGCACATAGATAAAAATAGTCATGTAGATAAGGCCTTAGACTAGCTCAACTTTTTCATATGCATGGTTAATACAAGGGGCTCTCTGCCTGTTAAAGGGGTCGAGTAGCCAGTACAGGATAGGTCCCCAATATCTGATCAGTGGGAGGTCGACACCCTCACCGATAAGCTGTTTAAAGAGGAGATGGCTCCAGTACAAGCGCTACTTCCTCTTTAAGATTACAATGTGCATCTCGCTTGCAGTGCAATTACAAATGCTTGTTTGAGTCACATGAATGGAACAAGCACTTGTAATTACACTGCACAGATATCTGAGCCAATGTGCAGTGTAATCTAGAAGAGGAAGCAGCACTCCTAGGAATGCCGCCTTCTCTTCGAGTGCTGATAGGCAGGAGTGCCGAGAGTTGGCCCCCCAACCCTGAGGATAGGTCATCAATATGGACTGGCTGCAAAACGCCTTTAAATTTCGACAAGTGAACACTATAGTAAAAAACTGGAATTTGTTTGGTCTAAATCAGAACCTGTTAAGTTTTATAACCTACAAATATTATAAGTCTTGTAACAACCAAGGTGCTAAGACAATGCACCTCTGATGAGATATTCAATAATATAAATATAACTTGAGATGAAAATAGTGAAGTAAGACTAAGTAATTTGTGGAATATGAAAAAGGTGAGAAGAAAAAAAAAAAAAAAAGTGTAAGAGTAGGTTCACAGTTTCAGTTTTCAGTTCTTCTGATCCATCAGAAGAAAAGGGGGAAAAAAAAGGATCATTCGTTTAAGTCAATTCTGTCTGAGATTCTTGTTATTTTGACAGAAGAAAAAGTACTTGCTTCCCAGTCAAAAATAACAGATCTCTGATGGAACTGACTAAAACGGATGTGAAATGACTACAATGAATGTTCAAAAAAAGGACCCTTTTTGTTCGTCTCACAGATCAGAAGAACTGAAAACTGAACTGTGATGTGAACCTAAACAGTTAAATAATTTTTATCCTACAGTGGAAAAATCTTTTAATGTTAAGGGTTAGACGTCTGTGCTGCAAATACAGAAATTTGATGAACCCAACAAGAACTCAGATAACATTTGGTGGTGAATAGTATTCAGTGTTGCATAATAAAATGTCTCCCGTCCTGTAGCTGAATACCCAAAACACTAGCGTAATTATATACATATCTACAAGTAAAGGGAACCCATAACATTGCTCAGTCTGAGGGCAGCAAACGGAGCGGAGCAGATTGATGTTAAAAAGAATTCACTTAAATCCTTAGTTCGTTTGATGCTTAGGAGTCCAGTGGGTGGGTCATCCCTGACTGGGATCAGTGTGCATACAGAGGTTGCTCTAAATCATGAGTAGAACCCTCCCACAGGACTCCTAATGCCAGTGCGGACAGGAACGTTAATGCAAATTATATTAAGGGTACCTGAATGCAGTGAAGATTTGAAAACGCACATAAACCTATTTTTTTCAAGTGGATTTTCAGTCTTCTTTAATAGCCTCATTGAAGTCTATGGGGAAAACCATAATAATCTAACCACTGAGCCACACAAATATGGACCATGTACTCGAGATTTGTAAAATCTCATTAACTTTGCTGGCACTGTACTATGCTACAAGAAAATCAGTGTGGAAAAAACGCGCCTAATCCCCACTGTAGGAAGGTTTCTTAATCTTTTCTTTAAAATCTGTATCATTCTGCCCAGCTCCTCCTCTGTAACAAATGACCTCAGATCAGACTGCATATTCAACGTGAAAGATTCACTTTAAATGTAGTACCTGTTTCTTCAAAGTATGAGCAGAAACAGAATCATAAAAACTAGCCACAAAATAGTCACTACTGCTCACATGTAAAAAAGATTTTGAAGTTCTCCTTTGGCTGCATCTACTTAAGATTAAAGAGCTATCCAAAATCCAGGGAGGAAAAAAAAAAAAGAAAAAAAAAAAGCCTTGTCTGGTAATGCAGCTAAGCCCTTCCAAGTGCTCCAGATGAAAGTTTACCTGTACCTATAAGTAGACTATATTAAGTTTTATTTTTAAATATATTTTTAGTTAAAGAAAAGTTAATGCTCACCTTAAAAAAAAAAAAAAAAAAAAAAAGTAAAAAACACCTGACGATGCCCCCTGGGTCTCCAATGGTCTTCATTTCCCGAAAAATGACTGGTCAGCCAATTACTACTGCCAATGATGGGCAGAGTGGTCATTTCCTATGTGAAGAGGGGCCAGGAAGTAGAGAGCAGTGGGAACCAGGCAGTGTGAAAAGGAGCACGATGGATCAGAAGGGGAGACTTTTTAATAGCATTTTTTTGTCCCTTTTAAAAATAATTTTATCACCCAGACAACCTCCTTAAGCTTCAAAGATACAAAAGCAAAAACCCAGCTCTCTAATTATAGACTTCAGGTGCGGTAGTCAGTCCATGCACGGACAATGCTTTAGCGTGCCTGTATATCCAATAAGTCATTCGTCCTGTATGAATAAAAGCGTTCCCTTTATTAGACCATATTAAAACTCCAGCATCAGACACCACCACATTTTCCACTTAACTGCTAACGCGTTTCTGACGCACACTGCGTCCGTAGTCATGTCGCCATGACTAAGGACGCAGTGTACATCAGAAACCCACCGGAGGTTTGTTAACTGGAAGTGGCGAGTCCAAAGTTAGAGTTTTATTACGACCTAATAAAGGAGAAGCTTTTATTCATGCTGGACAAATCATTTACTAAACTTTTCTACTCTGTGCATATACAGAGGTACCTGGACATATGTAGGTCTTCCTCTTCCCACATCATATTATGCCAGAGGGCAGCTATCTATTCTTTACTACCAGGTAAAAAGCTACAAACAGGATTTTACCCAACAGCAATAATAGTGACCTACCGACAAAAACGAAGATCTCTTTAAAAATGTGATTGTATCTTCTAGACTATCAGAATTTAGATACGGAATCAACACCAAAAACATGACAACCTGAATACGTTCCATTTGCAACGGAATAAAACTGTGTGGAATAATGGATACTGCAGATTTTAAAAATCAACAGCATATTCATTACTGTCCTGGATTAAAAACGGAATAGCTGCAGAGTTTAGCCTATCGTGATTGAATGGCGTGGATCTGATGGAACATTTGTGATAAAATTCTGAATTTCGGCCTTAGATTTCTGCTGCAAATTGTTTTCAAAAAAAAAAATCCACACAGCATTTGCCTGTAGCAAAGCCAATAAGAGTTACCATGATACATGGAGTTATGCCCAGTGTCCTTCAGTGACATTACTGCCCCGCACTATCTATAAAAAGGTTATAACCCACAATAGTGCCCTCCAATCTGGGATGCCCAACTATTTTAGCACCATAACCGGAAGCAAGTGCTTGACAGTGCGAGTTATAGCCTTGCAAGAGTTGGAAAGCCACAGGTTGGAAACAAATGGCCTACTTTTCCTTTATAGTTTAAAATTCCCTTCCAAGCCACTTTTGCTTTGGCTCACAAAATCCTGCATGAACTAACGCTCCAGTGCCATCTTAGGGCTCTTTCACACGAGCGGATCCCGTACGTGGAGCATTATCAATCATGTTAAGGCTGCGTGTCTCTGCTGTCCGGAACGGGGATGGACTCTCCTTTACGCAGCAGATTACCTGCACGGCATCCGCTTGTGTGAAAGCGCCCTTAGAACTCTTCTTAAAACCATCTTATTGTAGGCTAAACCATATGCTTTTGGGGTGGGGTCAGTGGGAGACATGGTCCACTGTTTCAAACACAGTGGAAAACATTTTTCAGTGCCGTTCACACTGCTTTTTCTCCCAGTGGAATTTTAGCACAGACACTGTGCCGAAATTCAGCCGGTGGCCGCCTAGTTTCTGCCTCCCATTTTTTTCAAAGGGCGGCAGAGCTGTGGATCATGGATCAGCCTTGCTGAGAAGGCACATGTCCCTCCCCAGCATGGTTGCAGCTTTAAACTGCTGTGGCGCCCGAAAGAATTTCAGCAAGGTGTCCACACCAAAATTCCACTGGGAAGAAAAACCAGTGTGAACAGACCCCAAGAGAAAAACTGGTCTTGTTGCCCATAGCAACTAACCCCAGGTCTGCCATCTTTTCATTAACGTTCCAGAAAAATAAAAGCTGCACTGTGATTGCTATAGGCAAAGAAGGCCAGATTTACTCAGACAGCTTTGATCAATGAAGCCAGTATGTTCAGCCCATTAGATTTTAAAATACCAAAAGCTCTACAATGGTAAATGAGACAATTGTTACAATGGAAAACACAAGATACGTCCATTTAAAGGCAACCTTAGCCTTTATTGAAAACATGGATGTTGCAGCAGCGCTTCTCCTAAACCTTTATTGAAAGCACGAATGTGCTTCTCAGCTCGCTCTGCACCTTTGGCTTGAGATGGCTCTCCTCTGACAGCAGAGTGGAGTACGGATCCCATATGATGCAAGCTGGAGGTGCAGAGCGCCGTGGAAAGGAGCATTTTATCTTCTGTGCTTTGAGTAAAGGTTTAGGTACTCTAAAGTGAGTCTCAACATAGATTTAAGTGCAATCTGGAGGCAGATCAGTAGTTTTGTTAAAAAAAAAAAAAAAAAGATTCAGTAAAACTTGTAATGTATTTAAACCTCCACTTTTTCGAACTTTAGACCACTCTATGTACAACTATCAGAGACTGACAGATCTCTGTATACACACTTGCACGTAGAATGCCATCACTGATAACACCTCCCCTGTGTACAAAGTGTAACGTCATTTGGTAACGTGTAGGGGCAGTAATACTGACCACTTTTGTAGTATACTTTAATTACTGAAATTGTACATATCTGTTAGAAAAATAGCTGTAAAGTGGCCCATTTTGTGCCTTAGCTACACTCCCTATCTTCTTCACTGCTGCTGCCCTTACTGTCTGTCTCCTTGAACATATATGTGTATATACAGAGACCGTGAGGGCAGCAGTGTCATTGTGAAGGGCATCTCCAGTTAACTGAACAAGACCGGGAGTGTTGCAAAGGGACAAAATAGGCAACTTTACAGCCCATTTCTAATAGAAATGTACGATTCCAATAATTAAAGTACATTACAAAAATGGTCAGCCTCACTGCCCCTACAAATTACAAAAAAAATGCAGGAGGTTGCCTGCAGATTGCACTGTGGTGACAGGTTCTCTTTAAAGGGTTTTCCAGGATTTTCCTTTGCTTCAAGTGAACTGCTGTATCCTGTCCAGACCCCTTGATGAGCAATGAAGGCGCTGCTTTGTTTTGCAGATCACCGTGGCTGAAGGGCTACGCCACGGACAAGTCATCAGTTTAGAATGCACTATATGACCTATTCCTGACAGCTGTAACACCTGAAAGCAAAATGGTTCTGCTCATCATGTCATAGCCACAGCATGCACCCTGCTGTATTGTGGGTATCTGAAATGGGCCTTCTAAAAGATGGAGCTAACAATTTTATTTGCAACGGTATCTTAGCAAGGCTAATACTAAGCAATCTTGACAGCTAGTCAAAGACAATCTTGTATGCAGGCTCCCAAATTGGATGTTAACCTCCTAGAGATACGAGGCTACCCTTGATGTCACTTCTAATGTCTATTGCAAGCTTAAGGCTAGGTCTACACAATGACATGTGTCGCGTGACACATAGGGTACAACTACACTACAACATTTCTAATGGATTTTTTGCGACTGTCATGTTGCGACACCATAGACTACCATTGTAAAAATTATCGTGCGACATTAATGCGACAAAATGTTATCGTGTAGACCTAGCCTAAGGGCCAAGCAGATATTTTCTGTTTAGGCTAGTTTCACACTAGCGCTAAAACATGCCGTCAGGCTGTTCAGGTAGAGTAACAGCCTGCTAGAGTTCATCACAGCCAGCATAGCCAGACCACCACCAGGCCTTATTGAGTAGAATTTTTTTCAGCATTAGTGCACAGATTTAGCCAGACAAATACCGCTGCAAGCAGCATTTTTTTTCCGGTAGAATCCCAGCACTAATGGTGCTGGAACTGTTTGGCGCAAGTGTGAAACTAGCATTACTTCACTGGTGGAGACATGCTAATTAGATTGGTCTACAGCAAAATGTTTAACTTTTTCTTATTTACTATAATAATGCTGCCAATGTTGCCTGTGGTTAACATAAAAATTCCTCAAAGAATTAAGCTTCACCGGTCTTTACAATGTTTTAACCATACAAGTAAATTCTTGAAGTTAAGAGTCGGAAATTAGGGTCCTCGGATTAATATTACTTCATTGATAGCCCAGACTTTTGACTGAGGAACTACTACTCAAGATCTGGGCCCGTTTATGTACAAATGAACCAAGCTATAACCTGCAAAAAAATGTGAGTGAAAAGATTCCAACACCTATATAAAGCCACTCTTTGGAAAGTTAGAATTGCCTTGTGACATCCCCTAAAAATGAAAATCATATACAACCTTCCCTTACTCTTGTTTTGCAAAGAGTATCATCGTGGGCAAGAGTGCAATATTAGCCGATTCTATACAGTCTGAAAATTAATATATCTTATTAACAGTTTCACATAAATATTGCTAAGAAACTCAACTAATATGAACTTTTTTTTATTATTATTACACAAAACCTTAAACTACCTACATTGCTCCTCTTCCTTAGACAAAAGGCAGAGATGCAGTTTGGCTGTTAACTATATGGCTTAAGAAAGATCTCCTTGTTACAGTCATTCTTGTATGATCAGGGGTACCCCTGGTAGAGGAAATGGAGTCTGGGATTATGTATACAGATGTAAGCTCTAAGTTCGTCTCAAAATGTTCAACCTAACATAAATGATCCTCATGCATCTTAAGTAGGCTATCAAAGAGCTCCCTTGCTTTGAGCTTTACTGGACTTCATCAAGGAGTGGCATGAACAGGTCCAACACCAAGGCTTGAATTGCATGTGAAGGGCGTCCAGTGTGTATGCAGGGTGACAATAAGTTTACAATATGAATCTAAAAGTTGTGAAAAACATGTGCGTTTCAGCCAAATGTAAGAGTCACAAAATGCATCCAGGACCCTTAAACGCAGCTGAAGGCATTTTTTTCCTTGCCACGCAAAGCTTTGCAGGTTATTGTGGCCAACACATAGTAACAAGGAAAAAAATACTCCCTGAAAGTAAAGTAAGAGCACAAGCCTTCTCGTTCATATTAGTCCAAGATGACACCTGAGATGGACCACCTGAAAATATAAAAATAGATCCCCACCAAGTTCATTCTGTACAACTGAGCTATTGACATACGTATCTCTTAACTAGCGGTCTGGCACACTCTACCGAGCCAAGCTTTGCCCCTTCCGTTCCACCTTCTTTGAAATTTGGTGCTGCACAGCTTTACAAATTTGACAACAGAACTGCTTCAAAAGGTATCCATAAATCTTAAATTAAAGAATAAATGGGGTGGGGAGTCAAGGTGGATATATACAAAAAATACATTTTTGGAACAAAGTGTTATGATCGGAAGCATCTAGTACAAAAGAGTAAGCAAAATAGCCAAGAAAGAAAATCTGTTTACAGTATCCTAAAAAGTTGTACATAACTCTTAACATTTTGGAAGCATTGAACGCCTATTACAAAGCAAAAATAGAAACATGAAAATAAGAGGGAAAAAGAAAAGGAAAAAAAAATAAAAAGGAAAAGCAGCCATCCGTCCAGGAATAAACGGCTCAAGCGTTGTTTGGACTCACACCAGCTGAGATATTGTTGTACCTGGCTGCCAAGTTATGCAGTACTTCAACAGTAACACAGCAGTTGCACGATCAGCAGCAAATAATTCTTTGCAAGTTTACATTTCTTTTAACTGGCCATTACCAAACCTATCCAGATGAAATAAATAGAAAACCCCCATTTCCATTCTATACTGATCTCAAATACTGCGGTGATTAACACAGCCAGGCCTGATTCATCTACAGAACCTCTGGTCCTTATATCTCTTATCCCACGTGTGTTCGGCTGTAACCTGGTTGAAGTGGCAAACTCCAGCTCAACAAGATGGCTAAAAGGGAGTCCTGTTTGCCTTTTCAATGTAAGTCGCACAGAAAATTGCGCTCAGTGCATCTTCATGGACTCGCATACATGACTTTTCCTTCCGCAGAAGGCGTTTATCCAGCATTAATAAGTCTGTCAATGTAGATACCTAGCAGTGTTCCAAATACTCGATGACTCTGGAGATTGACTTCTGCCCTGTTGTTCCCACTGCACACTAAAAGACACAAAGAAAAAAAAAAAAAGTTAAAAACTTTTTTGCCTTAAAAAAAAAAAAAAAAAAAAATGTATAAATAAATCTGTCCCACTCTGGGACTTCAACTTTTGAGGGTCTGATTCCCTCTGCAATGCATTACAATACATCTATATTGTAATGCATTGCCTGTTCGTGTATTACACTGAGTCATACACTAACAGGTTGCCTAGGAGATCCCGCCTGGGGCTGGATCTCCTCGGGCCCGTAGAAAGCAGGTCCTGATGCTGTGCAAGGCCATCGGGTCCTCACCTCAGCACCACGGGGACCGGATGGGCTCCCTCACCCACCGCAGCATAGAAGGGGTTCATTCGCAGGCATCGGCTTTTATAGCAATGCCGGCGGATACAGAAGGGGTACGTCAAAATGCGACCATATGTGGTCGTAAACTGCTGTACGGAAACACGGCGCAGAAGGAAAGGAGCGCCATATGGATTTTGGAGGGCAGATTTCACTGGGATAATTTTAAGTTGCCATATAACATTTAAAGACCCCCTGATGCCACCCTACAGTAGAAACTCTAAAAAAAAAAAAAAAAAAGTGACCACATTTTAGAAATTATAGGATAAGGTGACACTTTTATTGCTACTATTTTGTGGTATATATGACTTTCGATTGTTCTATATTAAGCTTTTTGAGAGACAAAGTAACTAAAAAATGGCTTTTCTGGCACAGTTTATTTTTTACTGTGTTCACCTAACAGGTTAGATCATGTACTATTTTATAGAGCATGTTATTATGGAGGTGACGATAGCCGATTTGTCTACTTTTATTTTTCTTTTGTTTCAGTTTTACAAAATAAAGCATTTTTGTGATGTATGGTGACAAAAAAATGTCTTTTTTGGCATGGTTTTTTATTTTATTTACGGTTTTCACCTGACAGGGTAAATCATGTGACATTTTTTATAGAACAGGTCGTTACAGACGCAGTAATACCAGATGTCTTTTTTTTTTTATATATTTTGGTTTTACACAGTAAAAGCATTTTTGAAAAAAATAAATTATGTTTTTATGTCTGCATTTTCTGAAACCACAGAAAAAAAAATGCACCAAACTGATATGCCACCGACTATACTAACTAGTCAAACAAGCAGATATTAAAAGCGGAGACTTTTGCCAATATATTCCTGTCAGGAACACATCGGAGCCCCTCATTCACCACGTCACGGTCACTCAGCATGGCATGGGGTCCTACCACTACGCTAACTATGGTGTGAACACGGTCTGAAGGGGGCTCCGATGTGTTCCTGACAGGAATATATTGGCAAAAGTCTCAGCTTTTAATATCTGCTTGTTTGACTAGCTAGTATAGTCAGTGGCATATCCGTTTGGTGCATTTTTTTCCTGTGATTTATATATTTCATCCGCACAATGCTCCGTTTTGAGTAGGATGTCTTTGTGGTGCATGTGGTCCACGCCGGCATCCTCCATTGTACGCATTTTTTGCTGGGGATGGTCGTTTGCTGCGATCCACATGCAGTGGGACACGCTACAGTGTTTGGGGTCTGAGCAGTTCCCCCATATTGGCGACTATATTTCTGTGATCTTGTTGCATTTTCTGAAAGCCATATCTGTCTTACGTAGGGACTAATTTTTTGTGGGATGAGATGACAGTTTGATTGGTATTATTTTTGGGTACATATGACTTTTTGATCGCTTGGTATTACACTTTTTGTGATGAAAGGTGACAAAAAAATATAGATATATTTTTTTTTTACGATGTTGACCGGATGGGGTGGAACATGGGATATTTTTATAGAGCAGATTGTAATAGACGCGGCAATACCTAATATGTGTGTTTTTTTACAATTTTATATGTTTCTTTTTATGGGTAAGGGGCTTTTTTTATAAAAAAAAAAATAAAAATACTTATTTCCTGACAGTATCAGCTGGGCCCCTGCTGCTGACCGCGGCAGCGTGTGTTGGGTAGCCGGTTAACCCTAGGATGAGAATGCTCGTCCGAAGGCGTTAAGTACCGGCCAGTTAGGACTAGCATTCTCGACAACCTGTTAAATAATGACTATGACGCAAAAAATATATATATATATTTTTTTAAAGTTATGACATTTTTGAATGCTTGATCTTTAAGGGGTTTAAAATGCATGCCAACTGTAACAGTGAACTAGGTTTCAAGTAGGACCAAAAATATTTGCCCCACTGGTAAACTATGGGCGGCTGTGGGTTACTACAAGAGTGAATGAAATTTATAGAGAACACAAGATTCAATTCACAATATCTGTAATCTGTTAGTTTTCAATGAATAATGCATCACCTGGCTCCTCTGCTCAATTGGAAAACGGTTACTTACTGTAAGATTCATGAAACTGAGAAACTTCTTCAGCATTTCAGTCATTATTGAGAAGTCTCCATTGGGTAAGTGGCTCCGCACAGTAGTCACATTCATCTGAAAGGCACCAAATAGGTTACTTGTACTTCGCTGACAACTAAACAGATATACTAATCCTGTAGTCGATGTGAACTTAGCTGAACAGTGTAGACATGCAGCAGATTTATCACAGCGACTCAGGCTGAATGATAAATTAGGTGCAGGAATAGACACTTGCTTCACTTTATACCAACCATTGGCCAGCTTAGGCTTCTTTCACACTAGTGTTAGGCTTGTCCGGCAGGCTGTTCAAGCAGCGTACTAACACTCGCACACGTGTGCTGCCAGTCCAGGCTGGCCCCATTCACTATAATGGGGAGGAGCAGGAAATGTGGCCACGGTTAGTACTGATCCGGCAGGCTGCTCAAGTAGCGTACCAACACTCGTACACGTGTGCTGCCAGTGCAGGCCGGCCCCATTCACTATAATGGGGAGGGGCGGGAAAAGCGGCCACGGTTAGTACTGACCCGGCAGGCTGTTCCCCTGCTGGACAAGCCTAACGCTAGTGTGGAAAAAGCCTCACTTTGAGACAAGATTCTGTCACCGAGATTTTGCATACATGGCCAATTATAGGGTCTGCCTATAGTTCCTATAGCATGTCCGCAATATAGCTTTGCCATAGATATAAATGCTTTAGTTTATTCAGAGAATCGATTGTATCACTATGCAAATTACCTCTGAAAAGAGCCCAAGAGGCTGTTCCTAACATCTCGGAAGGAGGCCAGCAGCACCCATTCGGAAGGAGGCCAGCAGCACCCATTCGGAAGGAGGCCAGCAGCACCCATTCGGAAGGAGGCCAGCAGCACCCATTCGGAAGGAGGCCAGCAGCACCTATTCGGAAGGAGGCCAGCAGCACCCATTCGAAGGAGGCCAGCAGCACCCATTCGGAAGGAGGCCAGCAGCACCCATTCGGAAGGAGGCCAGCAGCACCCATTCGGAAGGAGGCCAGCAGCACCCATTCGGAAGGAGGCCAGCAGCACCCATTCGGAAGGAGGCCAGCAGCACCCATTCGGAAGGAGGCCAGCAGCACCCATTCGGAAGGAGGCCAGCAGCACCCATTCGAAGGAGGCCAGCAGCACCCATGAAGGAGGCCAGCAGCACCCATTCGAAGGAGGCCAGCAGCACCCATTCGAAGGAGGCCAGCAGCACCCATTCGAAGGAGGCCAGCACACCCATTCGGAAGGAGGCCAGCAGCACCCATTCGGAAGGAGGCCAGCAGCACCCATTCGGAAGGAGGCCAGCAGCACCCATTCGGAAGGAGGCCAGCAGCACCCATTCGGAAGGAGGCCAGCAGCACCCATTCGGAAGGAGGCCAGCAGCACCCATTCGGAAGGAGGCCAGCAGCACCCATTCGGAAGGAGGCCAGCAACACAAAGTAAGTCCCCTCCTAGCTCCCCCGACGCCAGAGTACCTGGCATGATGGCCTGTACTCTTGGCGTAGGCGCCCGCCAGGTCTTCCATCCCTGTACTGGTATCCGCCTCAGAGAACTTTTTTGAACCAACTAAAGCATTCCTATCCTATGGCAAAGGTATATTGGGGACAAGCGATAGGAGATCTGGCAGACCCTATATACGGCTCTGTGTGCAAAATCTAGGAGACAGAATCACTATGAGGTATGGTGCCAAATGTCACATCTTAGGCCATGCACCTTGGTGGGCTAGGCACAGTGGATATTTCTAAAACTGGCTGCGTCAAAAAAATGCAACCAATTGCCCTAGGGCTGGCGCAGGCTACAGCTATAACTTACGCCAGTTTCTGCCACAAATTATAGTAAATCCAGCAGGCCAAGCTAAGCCCTGCTCCCTCATGTGAAGCCCCGCCACTTTAGAAAAGTAGTGAGAGGCTTAAAGAGACAAACTGTGGTCCACATATGCCATGCCACATGTAACGTCTTACACCAAAATAGTGGTATAAAGAGCTTTCTAAATGTCGCTCACTGGATTTGTGATGCAACCTTCACTTCATGTCATGTGAAAGTGAATGTATGGGATGCTGGCGGACATTCTTCAAAGAGCTGAACACTCAAAAAAAGACCAAATGGATGTTTATTTTTGGGGGGACATTTGGCTTCAAAAGAATCACCATGAAATTCAGTGATTTTTGACAAGTTAAAAAACTTGGTGTTATTTCTTTTGTGTGTGTGTGTTGTGTGGGTCAAATGATTTTGTTGCATTTTTATCAGATTATTTTTTTTTCCCTGTAGAGAAGTCTAAAAAAAAAAAAAAAAAAAAAAAATGCAATGGAGCAAAATGAGCAAGTAGTGTCAAAAGAAAGAAAAATTGAATTTTGAAAAAAAAAAAAAAAAAAAAATAATAATGTGAAGCCACACACAACCAGATTGCTTTAACCCCTTAGTGACCACCCATAGGTGTTTTTACAGCGGTCACTAATGGGCCTTGGGCTGGAGCGCCGCATTTTTACGACAGCACTTCAGCTCAAGCTAGCGCTAAAAAAAAAAAAAAAAAAGAAAAAAAAAAAAAAAAGAAAAAAGAGCACAGAAAATGCTGGCAGCAGAGCCGCTGGCAGAAAACTTTCTCCCTCCTCTCATGTAAGAGACGCGAGGATCGGGTCCCCCAGCTTACCCATAAGGGAAAGCTAGGTCCTGATCCTCACCCCCCAGTACCTTAACAAAGATGGCGGCAGCGGCCCGGCACATGCACAGACTATATGCCGACCACCGCCACCCTTACAGTAGTTCCGTCTCCTCAGGAGAGGAGAGTGGGTAATGAATTATGCCTTGATCAGGTCCCCCAGCACCACGATCGGGGCAATATGGCCTCCAAACGTTTTAATAAAGGGCAGGAGCCCCCCTCCCCATAGAATAAAAAAAAAGGCACAGACACGCGCACTGGTTACTGTGCTGAAGATCTGCCTTCAGCACAGTAACCATCAGGGACCATTACTATTGGTCCCTGATCATATGGTCTCCATAATAAACCTATCATGGAGATCACATCCATTATACTTACTGAACACAGCCAGGACATGGACTGAGCTTCTCTCTCCCCTCAGTGCAGTTGTGAGGAGAGAGAGATCAAACTTCTGTCCTGGCCGTGCGATATACTGTGGGAAAAAAAGAAAAATCTATTTCCTAACTGTCCGTCCGTAACTGGCGAGTAGTGGGCGTCACAAAGCGCCTGTTACAGTCGGTCAAGTGGGCGTCCGTGATTAGACATCTATTAGGGTCGGTCCGTTATCGCCTTTCATTAGGGGCCATGTGTCAGTCTGTCACTGGCGGTCAGAGGCCATCTGTCAATGTCCAACTGTTAGTCGGTCATTGGGTATCTGTTAGGGTCCATCCATAATTGACGGTCAGTAAACGTACCGCTACTGACGCTAGCGAACATTTACCTTTAATTTTTAGGGTGGAAGATAATATAAATATAATTATGCATGGAGTAGGCTGAAACGTTGCCTTGGAATAAATTGGGTCATCACCATTTAACTCAGGAGTGCTGCCTCTTCTCTGGGATCTATATATGTGTGGAGGATTGTCCGTCCTCCTGAGGATTTTGCACCTGCCAAGCCCTTTGGACGTGCTGCTGCCTATCTCCGGATAGATAGATATAATTTTTATTATTTTTTTTCCGCTTTAGTATTTAAAAAAAAAAAAAAAAAAAAGCTCAAAGATTATACAGTGCAGAGCAGGCATATGAATTTGTATGCTCTAAAAACTCTGAATCTGACACCGCTTCAGATGCAGAAATAATTTCCGATAGCAGGGACTCTAGCTCCACTTCCATCCCCAGAAGTCGCCACCTCATCTCATTCTCCACCCAGCGTTACCATCCCATCTAATACGTTGGTTCCCGCTTTTTAAATTCCTCCCTGCTGCAAACAGAGGCTTGTGTGTCAGTCCGTAAAAATAAAGTGACATACCCACAACCGCTGGTGTCCAAGCGTTTGGAGAGAGGAACATCCTTCGCCCTTGCAAGTGACCAACTGCTTGCAGTGAAGTGGAAGGACATCACCATCGTGCACGTACACACCATAGTAGCAGTTAGGGAGAGGGGGGCTACTGCTGACAAACACGAACCGGTCTGTGTGACAGATTATAATAAATTTATGGGAAATGTTCACCCTTTGTACCAGGCGCTTCAACCCTACCTGGTGAAGCAAAAAAACAGGGCCTGGTATAAAAAAGTAGCACTTCATCCAGATTGCTACCTATAATAGTTTTGTTTTATTTAAGAAGTCCCAAGGAACCCTCAACTTGCCCGAGTTCCAGGAGAAGGTGGTTGAGAGTCTCCTGTTTGAGTCCCCCGCACCTGGGCAAGCCTTTGAATCTGAGCATGTTCGAAGGCTTTCAGAATGCCACTTCCCTCACCCCGTCCCTGCCACTTCCAGCAAGACATATCCTCAGAAATGATGCCGGCTGTGTAGCAAACATGGAAGGAGGAGGGACATCCAATTTTACTGCCCCAGTTGCCCATCACAACCAGGCCTCCGCAATCACCCCCATTTTGAGACGTATCATACGGTTACTAATTATTAATTTTATTTAATACCAAAAAGGGTTATTTTATTCTCATTTTCTGTTTAGTTTGTGGGCTTTCCAGGGAGGGAGGGATCCTTTTGGGATGGGTTGTGGAGCTAATTTTTTTTTCCAGACATTGGAACAAATTTTTCCTTTTCTGATTTGTTTTCTTAATTTTCATTATTTCATTTTTTTATGACTATGTCCTGCCATACAAAGCATTCCATTCACATTACTGTATCATGATATTGGCATGCTATTTTTTTTTTATTTGGAGGATCTCTAATGATTGAGTTGTTCCTCAGTACGCTAAGGCCTTTATTAAAAAAATAATTTTGTGGACCTCTTACACCCCACAACACGTCTAAAAATCCTGACATCATTTTGGGAATTAGTGATCTATTACTACAGACGGTTCTGGACAATGTCCTTTTATATATTCTATAGGTGACTGATTGATTGTGTGCATAGCGGTTTAAACCTTGCCAGGCAGGGGCCTGTTATGGTGCACTGCGTCACTTAGCACGTTAGTCTCTCATATAGGGATTGATGGGGCTGAAGAGACGTTGTACGACCAGTCACTGTCCTTGAGTGCCAGCTTGTCATTACAGCCCTATCAGTGTCCTTGTATCTTGTCAAAAAACTGGAATTTGCAACATAGTTGGAGACATTTTGCTCTGTTTTCTTGGACTTGTTGCCTTTCAGTACAGATCAAGTTTTTTCTGCAATAAGTAATTACCGTATTTTGCGGCGTATAAGACGACCCCCTACTTTTCCTGTTAAAATGTGTGGTTTGGGCTATACTCGCCGTATAAGACTACCCCTCTTCCAACGCACAACAAATAAAAATTAAACAGACGATCCGAGCATGAGAAAACCACTGAGCGCAGGGAGAGGGGGCTGCTTCAGGAGCGACTGGCCAGGATGTAGAGCACGGTGGCTCAGCTAGAGGGCGCCTGTCCCTGAAGCTGGAGAAGGACAGCTTTTCCAGTCCGGCTTGGAAGTAAAGAGGACCTTTCACTGGTCCAACAATTGTTAGAAAATGATATTTACCGTATGTGTAGAGCAGCGCCCAGGGATAATAGTAAGTGCAGGGAGATCCCTGGGTGCCGCTCTACACATACATATCATTATCTAACAATCGTTGGACCAGTGAAAGGTGCTCTTAAGTTACGGCACGCACTATAACAGCTTATAAGATGACCCCCCGACTTTTGAGAAGATTTTTATGTGTTAAAAAGTAGTCTTGTACACCAGAAAATACAGTGTATGTCAGACCAGAATGCTGCTGACAACAGCATCAGAATGACAGAAATGCGGGACAACTGCTTTGTTGGCGAGACAGTCATATGTACAGGCAAATGCCTTTTTAGAAATCTGCCTCCCTTATAAGTGCACAGATTCACTTCTTTTCTGTATGCGCCAAAGAGATTAGAATGTGGAGGATTTCTAAGACAGTAACAGGGTTACCCATCTAAAACGATTTTCTCCAATTTCCTGTCAAAATTTTATTAACAATTTGAATAAAAACATATATACTCATTTCATCCTATAATAATTTTGCACTCACTACACCACTAGGTGCATGCTTTAAGAGATCTAGTTTTTAAAAATAGGGTCATTTATAAGGGTTTTCCATCATTTTGCAGCTCAATGCCATTACATGTGTGCAATGGGGCCTGGACCATTTTCATTATCTGAAAGGCCCCAGGTGCTCCTTTATGTTTGGGCCCTGCCGTGTGTCAAGACATAAGATTAGGGCCACATCGGGGGTATTTCTGAAGACAGGAGAAATAGGGTGATACATTTTGGGGTGTAATTTATTTTCATGTGCTACGTGGAAAAAAAAAGCTTTAAATTGACATTTGTGTAAAAAATGAAAATGTAATTTATTTTCACTTTTTTTTAGCATTAATTCCTTAAAAAAACTAGGGTAAACTTCTTACATCCATAGATGCATACGTTAAGGGGTCTAGTTTTCAAAATGGGATCACTTTTGGGGAGGGGGGGGTTATATTATTCTGACACTTATAAGTCTTTGCAAACATGGCTTGTTGCAGGAAAAATATGAACTTCAAAAAATTTTACATTAAAATGTTAAAATGGTAAGTCTCAAACTAAAAAAGTAAGTTTTTTGTAAGTGCAACCAAAATAAAGTAAAGATGTGGAAATATATTTCTGATAAAAATATTGAATAGTATTTATACATGTGAAATAGCAGGTGAAAATAGGAAAATATGCCAATTCTTACAAATTTTCATAGATTTTTATATTTTTTAATAAAAAAAGATATGCATATTTTATTGGTAAAATTTTACCACCCAAGTACAATATGTGACGAGAAAACTATGTCAGAATTACTTTGATGTGCAAAATCTTGACGAAATTATTTTCTTCTAAAGTGACATGTCTGATTTCCACAATCTGGCTTGGTCATAAGGCCCAAACAGGCTTGGTCACTAAGGGGTTAAGTAAATATAAACTCACCGGACTTTCCTGACAGAGGCAGCCCAAAAGCAAAGCTGTGTAAGAGGCAACAATGCAGTCTTCCATGTGCTTGCCGGCATGCTGGAGGGCTGCGAAGAAAACATCAATATTAAATTAAAGGGGTTCTTCGGGTCTGTACCCAACATCCCTCTTTCAGCTAACCAGTAAAAAGATGATACTATGACCAGTACTTACCTGTCTGTTGCTCCGCAGATTATGCGACGCCGGCGGCAGTCACCTGACCATCTGACGGACCTTCCTCTGAAGTAACGGTCGGATGTGCTCCCCTTTCTTCCTGTTCCGCTACAATTACATTATGCAGCTCAAAAAGAAGAAAGAGGAGCATGTCCTGCCACAACGTCATAGAAACAGCCAGCAGCCAGTCAGATGATCCCAGCACTGACGGAGCGAGGGATGGGTAAGTACTGCTCAACGTGTATTCTCTCCACACGTTAGCTTTTAAGTACAAGTCTGTGGAACCCCTTTGCATGTCTAAGCCGGGGATCAGCAACCTCCAGCTCTCCAGCTGTTCTGAAACTACAACTCCCAGAATGCTTCTAACACTTCAGGTGGAAGTTACAAGAACAGCCGAGCAATTGTGCATGCTGGAAGTTGTAGTTTTACAGCATCTGGAGTGCCAAAGGTTGTTGACCCATGGTCTAAGGCAGGCATGCCCAACCTGCGGCCCTCCAGCTCTTGTAAAACTACAATTCCCACAATGCCCTGCTGTAGGCTGTTCAGGCATGCTGGGAGTTGTAGTTTTGCAACAGCTGGAGGGCCATAAAGGAGCATAAAGGATGTAAAACTTTAGCCAACATCTCCACTTTCCACAACATATGGGTTTATGGGCACCTTTCTACCAAGTTCTTACTACACCACCGCACCTTCATATCACTGGGAAAAATTACCTTTATTAAGGTCAAGTTCTTCCTCCTCCTCTTCCTTCTTTGGAGGTTCCTCTGGGTTGGAGTTTGGGCTCTTTTCCGCTGAGACCCACTGGATCTCTCCGCTGGTTTCCTTCCATTCACCACTCTTGTCATGCTGCGCTGTGGGGACTTCTTTGATCAGCTCATCTGTCTGACTTTCAGCTAACAGGGCAGCTTTCTCCCGCTCCAGGAAAAGCTTAAGCAAGGAATGTTTGTGTTTACTTTACTGAAGATTGTCATAGTTATGTCAAAACTGCTACAAATTGCCAGAAATAAATGCTGAAACATTCAACTCTGACACCTCTCCATCTCCGTCCCCAAAACACTGTTCACAAGCTATTTCAATAGCATACCCCTGAAATATAGTACTGGGGTTAAGCGCTCTCTAAATTTGTTTTCACTCTAAAAACCAGGTCCAAAATTCTAGCATTTTCTAATTTTTTTGCAGATGGGATATAGAAACTACCTGCATAGAAATTGCATGATCAACAGCACGTTAGGAACTTGCTATACACCGTTTGTCAAGGAGTTCAGTGTATAAAACCGTACACATTAAAGGAAACGTGGCACCAAAAAGGTTATCTGCCAGTTAAAATCAGATAACGCACATCTACTTTTCTCCCAATCGGTTTTTATTTTCTGACTACAGATTTTTGTAATCCCTTTCCTGAACGTGATTATGGGGGCTGCAATCTTGCCGGAGCTGTTCTTAACAGCATTTAGAAAGCATTAAAGGGGTTGTCCGAGTTCAGAGCTGAAGCCGGAGATGAGCTGCCCTTCAAACATTTAGCCTGTATCAGTGGAGCATTGCAGTATTTCTTGCTCCGATGCTCCCCCTTGCCCAGCGCAGCATAGCAAAGCACAAGGGCTATTTATCCACTACCGGTGATGTACTGGTGCTCTCATGGGCATGCTAGGCGGAAACTTCTGCCTAGCAGTGAGCTCAGAGATGTCACCGACACAAGCGGACGGTCCTTAGAACCGCCCTACACTGTTTTACAGGCTAGGGCAGTGCTACAGACCGCTTATTAGTGCGGGTGACATCACCGGGATCAGTGCTAGGCAGAAGTCTCTGCCTAGCATACTGAAAAAAAGCCAGGTACATCACCAGCCCTACGCTATGCAGCGCAGGGCAAGAGAGAGCATCAGAGCGAGAAATGCTCAGACGCTCCACAGGCTAAATGATTGAAATGGAGCTTATGTCGAGGATCAGCACCGAACTCTGACAACCCCTTTAAGAAAATTGCTTAATGGCCGCCACATGGTCCATAGACAATGGACTGAAGGGGATCTCTGACTTTTATAGAGTTTTCTAGGCATGCTCTGTGACCCATGCTTGTACAAGGAAAGTATAGATAAGCTTTGACAACCAATCTTTGAAAGGAAGATCCCATCTTATGTATACACAGAGATGATATCATTACAAGCAGGTTTAGAATGATAGATAAGCAGGTAACTGCAGTAAAGTGATCTGTACAGACCAAGAAGTGGTGTTGATTATTAGGCTTAGTGGCTCATGGGAAAACTGCAGGATTTTAAAAATAATTTAAAAATGTTAAACATAAAAAGCGATTTAACCAATAGGTCATTTTCTGATGACACATTCCCTTCAAGCTGCTCCTAGTGGTGGCTGTAGGCAAATTACTTTTTTTTACGTTCACGCTTCGTTTAGTGGTAAAGAGGACTCCCCTGCATAACGGAAACGGGACGGATCTGTTTTACAGCCCATAGACTTCTATTACGATGGAATGAATAACGGAATGCCTCCATAGAATTGTTGTATGGTCCATAGTAACAGAATCCAGAACACAATTCTGCTTTTACCACCAAACGAAGTGTGAACTCTACCTGTAACCTATCCTGTTTTAGCAACTACTTGAATTTCCCAGCAAATTGCGGATCCATAAACACACCCGGCTGGCAGCCCCATAGAAATGTGTATTCTTGTCCGCAATTGCCGGCAATAATAGAACATACTCTACTTTTTTGCGGAGCTGCAGCCGTAAGATCGGCGGCGTGCTCCGCAAAAACTGATGCGGAGAGCACAGTGTGTGCTCTCCGCATCGCTCCGTGCCCCATTCACAGTCAATGGGTCCACATGTATTCCGCAGAATTGCGGAACACATGCGGACGTGTGAATAAGGCCTAACTGTGTAGCATCTCCTATGACTTCGGTGTGCTATTTGTTTATTATACCTTCCAAAAGTGAATTACTGGCAGTTTGCAAAGTTAACATGGTCAGAAGTGCAGTAGTGAAAGGAAAATCTCTTACCTGAACCAAGGCGTGCACTGCACCAATGTACCTGATTTCCACAGAGTACTCGTCTCCTTCCCCACTAAAGGAATCGTATGATTGTATTGTTTGCATGTTTACAAGGTTGTGCCGATTTCTAGCACTGTATTCCACCAAATTGATTAACAAACCTAATCCCTGCAAAGTAAAAGGAAACGGTGTAAAATTAAGCAGTTTTTTTGGACTAATGACCAAGTGATTATGTTGTTGTTCAGCCTCGCCTTCCAGGAGCTATAACTATTTTATAACTTTCCATTTATATACCGTATGAAGGTTTGTTTTTTGAGGCACAAGTTGTAGTCTGTAAATCGTGCGATTTTGGAGTACACAACTTATTAACTCTTTCTGTGACAGGGATGGAAAAAAACAGCAATACTGCCACTGAATTTTCACATTATAAATTTTGCAGTGTTAATTTTTCAGCATAAAATCACAAAATCTATTTTCTGGGTCAGTACGATTACAGTGCTACAAAATACAGAGTCTCATGTTTTAATACTTTTGCACAATTAAAAACAAAACAGCATAAAAATGGAATTTTTTTAAATGGTGTTCACTGTATGGGATAAATGACACGATAATTATGTAGTGGGGGTCATTACAGATGCAGGAATACAGAATATGTGGAGATTTTATTTTTGCTATTTTTCCCAATGAAAAGCTCTTTCAATAGAATAATTATCTTAATTTTTTTTTACTAGGAATTTTATTTCTTAATAAAACTTAAAGGGGTTGTCTCATGTGAGAAAATGGCATGCATCATTGTAGAGAAAGTTAATACAAGGCTCTTACTAATGTATTGTGATTGTCCATATTGCCTCCTTTGCTGGCTTGGTTCATTTTCCATCACATTATACACGGCTCGTTTCCATGGTTACGACCACCCTGCAATCCAGCAGTTGCGGACAGCCTTGCACACTATAGGAGAATGCGCCAGTCTATGCTCACTCCCACATTCCCAGCCACCCGAGAGGCCAGCAACTTTTCCTACAGTATGCAAGCACGACCACTGCTGAAGGATTGCAGGGTGGTCTTAACCCCTGGAAACAAGCACTGTATAATGTGATGGAAATAAGAATCCAGCCAGCAAAGGAAGCAATATGGACAATCACAATACATTAGGAAGTGGTTTGCATTAACTTACTCTATATGATACATCCACCAGCTGGCTGCGCCAATGAGGCCGGCCTCAGGCCTTGAAGGAGTTGTCCGGGCTTTTATTATTTATGACCTATCCTCAGGACAGGTCATCAATAACAGATGACCTCTGCCATAAACAGTAGCAAAGAACAGGAAAACCAAAGGAGACAGCAGGTGTGCACGGTGCGCGCCGTCTCCTACAGTTTCTCCCCGCCGTCTGATACTGATGACCTATGCTGAGGATAAGTCACCAATAATAGAAGCCCACACAACCCCTTTCCCTAGGCGCTGGCCTGCATGCACAGACAACAGCACCCAGTGATCTCATTCAAGGGGTGCCAATGGGCGACAGAGGGAGTCCACTCCCTCTGTAGCCGATTACATGATGCTATTGCCCTTGGAATCTAATAGGTGCTTCTGCCGATCCCGGCCTTTGGAACAGGAAAACAGCTCTCAAGGACTGGGCTTGTGCTGCATTTTTGTTTTTTCCTCCATACATTCCAAGATCCATAACTTCTTTTTCCGTTCACATAAATGCAGGCTTATTTTTTGGGGGGCAAGTTGTACTTTTTTAATGGCTTACAATGATACCAACGTTACATAGCTTTTTATAGAGTAAGTAACCTTTTATTATGCTCATTTTAGAAATGTTCTAAATGGCCTACAAAATGTTGTCATCTACTTTAATAATGGATTTTGCAGTTTTACTAAGCAAATAGGCACACAGGACTTCAGGTGCCTATCGTGCTTTTGAATCGGTATACTTGTGTATGGATCACATAGTACTGGTGGAATAGGGGCTGTAGCAAAGGCAGAAGCGCACACTGCTGTTCCTGCCTGCGCCTGCTCAGCTAAATCCAAGCACATCTGTACCACATACCAATGGGCTATGCCAGTATTTAATGAAGCGCGCTCCTGCCAGTGACGACTCCACGCAGCAAAAACCTCTGCAAAGCACATCAGGGACCCTGTACCCATTAAAATGATACAGTCAACGGTGTCTGCTGGGGTCTGACTTATTTCTGCATTTCTGCTACAATGAGAAAAATCTACAGATGTTAGGGTTGCACCGGGTATCGAACTATCAATACTTTTAGACCCCAATCAAATTGATACTGGGATTTGCCATTTTCTGATACTAGGCTGCACTACTGCGCAGTCTAGTATCAGAGAGCATGGCAAGCGTCGGTCTCAGCGCACACCATGTTCTCCTCAGCAGCACAGTGTAGAAAGTGGCAGGGAAGGGACTGCAGCCATTGAGCCACCTATGAATATAATTAAAACATTATTACAAATGTAGGCTACAGGTCCCAGCCGTATGACACCCGAGAACCAGCCTTAATGACAGAGCAGGGCAATCCGCGGCAACCCAGGTGCGGCACCTGAGGGGTTAATTGACGGGGATCGCAGCGCCCTGTCAGAGGCCAGGTATGTGATACGGCTGGCACCTGTAGCCTACATTTGTTATAATCGTTTATTTTATTCAAAAACACACGGTTCGCCATTTTTTAGCCACCTTTTCACCCCCCCAAAAAACAGGATAGGACTGTTCTATTACAGGCTGGATGTTCCATAAAAATGCGTAATGCACACAGCTTTTACGGGAGGTTTTTTTCCCACATGGTACCAAATGGGATCGAGCATCGCAATACTTTTTTATGGTACTGAAATTGAATCAAAATTTTGGCATTGTGACAACCCTAGCAGAACTATGAACAGAGCCTGAGTAAACTCAATGGTACTTTTTGCAAGGATTTATTAAAACCAGTTTTTTTGTGCAGATGACAGACGGTGTGCCTACTTACCAAAACTCTAATGTCAAATCTCTGTTCTTGAGGTAGGTACTTTGGAACTTGAAGAACACAGTTCATCGCAGTGCTTAACAGATTGTCCTGCTCACCAGTCTTTGTACTGCCCCATTCTGTGGAACAGAAATGTTATATCAATTTTACTACTGCTGGAAAGGGTGCTTTTCTTCATTTCAGACCAAGAAATGTAGCCACCGTAACACCCCCAGGCACGACCTGAAACAGAGAAACATTCTCTCCACAGACATTTGTCCAGCTAAATAAAATCAGAGGTTCCTACCATTGTCATTTGTTAAATTGAGCAGCACGCCAATGATGGCTCTCATACAGTCCTCCACAGCCTTGCCAACGTGGCTCCCCGCACTGTGGTGTATAAGTGGCTTATTGTAAGGAATGCAGATGCTCTCTTCAGCTCTGTTGTATCGCTGAATGAACTCCTCACAGTGTCTAAGAGCTCTGTAAAAGAAAAAAAACCTTCATGTAAAAACCGAAGTTCAACAACACAAGGTAACGTTTCCACAGAATATGTCAAGTCATCAAGGTGAACTTACTTTGCTGAAGACGCAATGAGCTGGGAATCTTTGTATGCTATTAAGTAGCTCTGGTTTTCCGGATTGTGCACCGTGACCTAAAAATAGCATAATCAATAAATGAGATATATATCATTACAGTTATCTTCTCCGTATACTTCATGTGACACTAGAACATCTACCACAGGATAACAAAAGGACTACAGGAGGTTTGATGAAAATTATGCATACACAATCTGTTATTCTTAAGTGCACTCAAGATGAAAATGGCTACCTAAAGGGAAATGGGGGGACGGACCAGGGAGACGAGTAAGAGTTAGGCTAATTTCACACAAGCATGTTCTGATCTCCTGACTGACCAGGTCTACTGTTCTCACGCCATTACATGAGTACAGTACAGCAGTTCAAGTCACAGGAGCAGCATACAGTCCGGGAAACGCCGTTGGAAGAAGTGCGTTTCCTAGACCAAGCACAGTCCAGACTTTAAAGTCTTAACGTATGTTGTGCTTTTTTTTTAAGTATCAAATGGAGACAAAAGCATCATATTCAGACTTAACCCCCCCCCCCCCATCACCGCCATAATGTACTACAGAGGTCAGGACTCTCAAGAGGACACCTGCTCAGGAGCTGAGCGGGCGCCATAGCCACAAAGTTATTTTTATTAAACAGCAGACACCTGGAAGCAATGTCCGTGACCGATGCCTATAAACTTAAACTGGCAGATGCCACGGTCAGTTGTGACGACAGCATCTGAAAGGTCTTTTCAGAGGAGCGCTGCACGCCTGGGGCCCAAAGTTCTTAAGGCAGGGCTTCATATTGACAAAGAGAATCTCTCGTAGACTGCAAGAATAATTAATTGCAGTTTATGGGACAAGCAATCAGATGATTGCATGTTCAGTCCGCCTCGGACTTAATCAAATCACTCCTCTTTGCTCATATTAAACAAAAAAAAACGAATAGAATAATGATTATGGGTATCGCAAAGACCCAAAATGGCAGAACTATTAAAACATAACATTTTTAGCCCATACAATTACAGAAAAACAAAAAAAACTGCGCAGTTTTTTTTATGCTTCACAGGGTTGGGCAATAAATCGCACATTTGGGAAGGGGTTAGTATAAAAAAAGCGGAAGGTAGGACTATGATGCAAAATAAGCCATGTTGGTAAATCTACCAAGTCACATGTTTTTTGCTAAACTGTCAATGTGATATATTACTGGAAATTACTTACTATCAAACTTTACACATACACACAAGCATGCTTTAAAAAAAACACACACACATCATTTTTTTCCTTAACCCTCTAGTGACCACTGATATGCCTTTTTACGCTAGGTTGTCGCTTTTTATGGCGGCCTAGCCTAAGAGCTGAACGGGTCTCCTGTGCTGGGAAAAGCCAGAGTTACGTTGTCTTATGACCCAATGTCCGCCATTTAACCCCTTAGATGCCACAATCAATAGCGACCGCCACATCTAAGGGGTTTCAGCCATCAGTGCCGCTGCAAATGAGATCGCAAGGCGCCAATGTCTGTACATGGCAGCTAGGAATCCTGTGATGGCTCTCAGGTCTGCCTGTCAGTACCTTATTGACAACACAAAACATTGTACGAGATAATTAGTACAGCATAATATGGAAGCAATCACAGGAGCGCATGTTAAAGCCCCCTTGTGAGCTAAGAGCTATAAAAAATAAAAAAAAAAGACTTAAAAAGGGAATCTCACCATGAAAATGCTATGTAAGCTACAGGCAGAATGTTTTAGAGCAGGAGGAGCTGAGCAGATTGATATATTTTGTGGGAAACTATTCAGTAACTTGTAATTTACTCATTTAAATTCCTGCTCTTTCTGGGCTTTGAGGACCATGAGACGGTCCGATCAGCGATTAACAGGCTTTCCTCTATGACTATGAATACAGAGCTGTCAATCACTGATAACCACCTCCTTGACTTTAAATCTTTTCCAACTAAACTATATATCAATCTGCTCAACTCCACCCACTCCAAAATGCTGTAGCTTCAACACAATTGAGTAAAAATAGTATGTCGCACTAGAGCGGTGTAGCGCCAGAAAGTAGGTGCTCCTAACTGTAGATTCACCAACTTTACAAAATTGAGAAAATAAAAATTGATAGGGCACTCTAGCATTTGGGTACCGCGGAGGTAATAGTGGGCCAATAGTTGTAAAATCTCTATAGTTTATTAATAAGATAGGAAACAATTCGGTCAGAAAATAGAGTTGACCTGAGTAAGGTGCGTGAGTGTCATAAATAAATCAAAACAGTTACAGCTCCAACAGCCAAATAACCAAAATGATATCGAATAGTGGTCAATGTCCCAGATACATAAGAACAAAAGCAACATGTGTTTGATTATGCAGCGTCCACCCTGTATTTGTAGGATCCCCGTATTCAAATAATAATCGTTACTTCTTTACTGGTGAGAGCGGCGTCCCACTCCTCAGTATACACCCATGGGCTACCCTGTGTACCCGAGTCACACAGATGAGAAAAGGATCTAATATTAAAGTCAGCAGACAGTCACCCTTTAAACTAGAATTATGCATCTATGATGAAAAGAAAATAAAGATCAAGATACTCACACTCTCCAAAACTCGTAAGCATCTTTCAGCTCCCCACAAAAACGCGACTAGTTTTTCTTCATTTTCCTCATCGTCAAGATGATTTGCACACTCTTTAACTGAAAGAAAAAGGATTGTTCTAATCATATTTCTGCAATATGCTATCTGTTACAAATCTGATTATCTGCCATAGCAATATGTGAACAGATATAAGTAGCGGCATCCTCCAAAGTGCCATGCCCCTTGTCTTTTAAGGGTATATTCACACGTTGCTGCTACAAATCTGTCAAATGTGCAGATATCCTTAGAAGACGGTTTCTGGGATTACAATGGTATTTAACCGATGTGCTTGTGTATTTACTTACCTCATGCACATCTTCCCTATTCTTTTTTCACTTTGGGCTCTGCTGACCCATTTCACCAGGTAAACCAATCGGTTTCCATCCAGTGTGTAACACTGCCTGTTGCTGTATCCAACCAAACCCATGATGCACTTCTTTCCTTGCCACACCTCCAGCACTGCCCCTAAATTCCCAGCTAGCTTTTACCTCCTCCAAGCTCGCTGGTTACATAGACTCCCCTATCACAGCCCCTGCATAGACATAGGGACCATGTACTGGCCCATGGTCCCAATTAGGTGGAAGTTTGCATTAAAGGGGGTCTTCGAGGAGTTAAAAATTCATAATCTATCCTCAGGATAGGACACCAATAGCAGATGGGTGAGGATCTGACTCCCAGCACCCTGGACGAGGAGCTGTTTAGAGGTTGCGGTGCTCCAGTGAGCACTGCAGCCTCGTCCTAGGTCAGTGACGTCATGTTCATCAGTCACATGGCTCATGTGCAGCTCAGTCCCATTCAGAGGGAAGGGACTGGGCTGCAATACCAAGCAAACCTGCTATACAATGCATGCACTGTGCTTAGCTATGAGGAGGCCTCAGCGCTCGTTAAAGCGCCAGTGTCCCTTTAAAGAGCTGATTGTTGAGGTGCTCAGTATCAAACTCCCTCCAATCAGATACCGGTGACCTATCCGGTAAATCATGTCTAATATTCTACTCCCAGAAAGCCAAATCAACATCCAGATTAATGTACTGGAAACGTAATTCAAGTTAATAGGGCATACACAAGCGGTACAATTACAATTTCTGCAGCATGGCACGCTTGACCTTGGCTTGTCTACTTAATCGTATTCTATTGAACATACCTTTATCTACAATATGATCCAGTCCGCCTAAAAGTCGAAGTTCCTCTTTAAACCAATCTCCTGCACGCTTGGAAGTCAAAGATAACAAAGTCTCCATAGCTAAATGGCCACTCTGAAAAGCAAGAAATTATCCAATTACACATACAAACAGGAGTGCAACTGAAAAAGCAGAATTAAAGTAAATACAGCAGCACAGGCACGCAGAGGGGCAAAATGTCCATTCATTTTGGGACAGACAGAATGACGACCCTTGCGACTAATTGGCTGCCGTGGTCACTTGGAAGCACTGCCCACATCACATCAGTGGTGACCAGATAATCTTCGGGGCGAGGTTCGTTTTTTTGTTATTTTAGAAAGTTTCCTGCTACTAACTTAAAGGGGCATTCTGGTTAGTTAAGGTTATCCCTTATCCACAGGATTAGGGATTACTATCAGATCATTGTGGGGTCCTACCACTGGGACTTCCACCAATCTCAAGAACAGGAGCCCCATACCCCCTGCTGCCATCCTGAAATGACCAGAGTAGCCTGTCGGGCGTGCATGTAGCTGCTCCATTTATTGCTATGGGAGTTCCAGAGATAGCAGGGTGCAGTGCTTGAGAACTATATCTTGAGAACTCCCATACATATGAATAGAGCAGCTACGCACATGTGCGACCAGCCGCTTCGTTCTTTACAAACTTGCTGCAGGAGGTACGGGGTCCCTGTTCTCGTGATCAGTGGGGGTCCTAGCAGTAGGACACCCATCTAGCTGGTAGTTTTCCCGCTATCCGGTGAATAGAGGATAACTTGAAACAACCGGAATACCCCTTTAATTTTTCGGACAACGCCATTCACCGAAAAGTCCCAAGATTACAGAAGTTTAGTCCTAATAAAAGGTTCAGCACATGGCGAATTTCACTGGGCACCGTATTTTTAAAAAAAATCTGAATAATATTTTACTTCCCAGTTTTGTTTCACGAGATGATTAGTAGCTCTTTCTGGTCAATGTGATAAGTGAACACTCATGTGTACTCACACGTGCATCTACCATACATAGGCAGCGGACATGTCCCCCTGCCGCTCCCTACAGAACTTACCGTAATATTTTCCAGGTCTAGATGTTTGTTGTGGACTGTTTCACACAGCTTCCTGATTTTCTCTTTTATTTTGTTCATATCTTTCTCATTCATATGTCTGGAGGTGGTATCTTGCTCCATTTCTAAAAGTCGGATCATAAGGTCTAAACTTGCTCGGTCGAGGTCCATGTTTAAGCGGTCTCGGCTTAAAATGTACATAAGCGCAGCAGTACAAAGTGCTAGATTCTGACAAGAGAGAAGAATGCTGATCAGCACATATTAAACTACGGACAATGCATCAACCTGCAAATTCACTCAAAACTATGTGCAAAAGGGCAGAACAGACGTTAATAGTGGAGTAGAGGACACTAGAAAGGCTCTCTACAGATGCAGACAGAAGAAATACCGGGTGATGCTGACTGTCATCCAGTGTTTTAAAGACCATGGCTACCATTCCATGTGCTCGCAGGTGCATTCGGAAACTTGGCATTGCACACTTCGTCGCCAAGCTGATAACACTGTGGAAAAAAAAAAAAAAAATAGGTATTTTGAATAAAACCACTTCCATAGCCACCAATACAGTGTAATGTATATTTATAACTGGGGCAAAATACACAAAGCCTGGATGGTATGTGTTGCATAGCAGTTTCTGGAACCTGAGATCATTAAAAGGGGAGGTCTATTACAGACAACATGTTTGCTACGCCTTAGGACATTATAAGCAGAACACAGATAATCTGCAAAAACGGGAGGAAAATGTTCAGCTGAAAAGGTATTTATTTCAAAGAATGCCACAGAATGTGTCGTTTTCACAGAGCCTGAAGTAAGTAACTGGAAAAATCCTCAGACCGAAGGAGGCTCCATTATATCAGGCCTGGAGATTTACCGGAGTTACCCTTTCACACATGTAGAGATCAGCGGAGACGTTTCATGTCGGGCGTGTCCTCACTACTGAGGAAATGTTATAGGCATAAGGTGGTGTCTGAGCAGTGCCCATTGTGATTTGGTGGAGCATTCATGGCGGGATTCATGTGCTGACTCGGACATTATCCGGAGTTTCTACTAGGGCACCAGTAAGAAAAAAGTCTGGGACAGATATTGTGGATGTTTGCATTTACACAGGTCCTCCGAATAAACTCCAGAACATTTCTGGGTTCCTCTTTCTGCATGTATGAAAGGGGCCTGTGTCTCCCTCTCTATATAATCACATGTATACAGTGGTCGGTCAACATACAATTGCCTCAGGATACAGTATCTTACCTGGGCCACTGTAAGCTGAAACAAGACCATGTCACTCTCTCAACCATAGATCCATTCAACATTGCTATTTTTCTGGTAAAACCTGTATGGGTTGTTCTCTTAAGCGTACAGCGTGGTACTACAACCTGTACTGTCCTTTCTCTCTGCTACTTTGGATGTCAGGTGAGGGCAGCTCCATTTTGTTTCTGGTACACAGGACCTTGAAGACGCACGTATCCTCACTATATGAAGTGATTTAAAGCTCCCAGCATCTACTCCTGCCTATTTTAGATTAGTTCCTGCTTTATCTGTCTATATTGGCTGCAGCAGTCACATGACAAGCAAAAAACAAGATGTTGATGCACGGAGATCTGGGACCTGGAGATCCAGGCGGGGCAGCAATGGAGCTGGAAACAAGTACGTATGATTACCACCGCGGGTGCGGCCACACTGGGTGTTCTGTAGAAAAAGGTCCCCAAGGGTGAATGACCCCTCTAAAATGGCATTTTATCTTAGGATGCCATTTTGTCATTAGAACCAATTACGGATTTTCCATAGAGTAAAGACTGTATTAGACAGCCCTGTTCTGGAGAAGATTGTCAGAAGTGTTTCCATCCCGGCAGTCGCCTGCTCACTAGCGGAGGAAACCGCTGCCGATTACATGCAGTGATGTCATCCGCAGCATTGGGGGAGTGACTGCTATGCCTTTGCTCGTCCCCATGCTGTCTATTTGCGTGCCGGCAGCAGATGGTGATTACACAGCACGAGCTGCCGCTGGCAAATGATTTTAAGCGTAAACATAAAAAAGAAATTAGAAAAAAAGCTTTTAAGAAAATTCTGGAGTGCCTCTCTGGAAATTTGTGCTCATTCAGCATTGGTGGGTCAAGAAGAAATAAAGAGAAAAAAGGCCCGCCTTGTAGTTGGAGCTCCAATTAATCTCAAATGTGTCTGATCAGGGCTTTATGAAGACGACCAATTACCTCACCTCAAACGGGTCATGTCTTTATGGACACTGTTTTGTGCACAGGAGCAGAGTCCCACTGGAACAGGAAGAGGCAGATCCGGCTGCCAGTGATACAACAGTGACTAGTTGATTCTTGGGGGTCCCACTATGAGCTTGTGTGGGCCACTGCGTTGTGGCTGAGCTGTTCTACCAATTCATACTTAGGACCAATACTCACAAATCTGCTCTAGAATTTTTAAAAAAACTTTTTTTGGGGGGGGGGGGGGGTATCTGGGTTTCTGAACAGGAAGTCACTAATACAACAGCCTTATCCTTGTCCGTAACGCGGACAATAATAGGACGTGTTCTATTTTTTTTTTGCAGAAGGGCCATGTGGACATAGGCACATGGGTCGTTTTTCTTTTTTTGCGGCCCATTGAAGGGAATGGTTCCGCATATACAGAGACAAAAAAGGCACCAAATCAGCAAAAATGCGATTGGCAAAAACCGCTCGTCTGTCCTGCCTTCATATTTCCCATAGACGCTCTGCTTACATGCAAAGCTGACGTATTTACCACAAACCACCACTAAAAAGGCAAAAAATGCTGAAAAATGCCAGCAAAAACCTACACGTGAACACTCTACCACCACTTGTGGCAAAGGTGGCATTTTGTGTGCTTGATGTTTGCAATGGGTGTGGATGAAACACCTCGATGAGTTGTGCCCTCTTACTTATGAGACACACCAGTACCAGCCAACATCTCCAGGCCCCATTTCTTCTAGCAGCATGGAGTGCAGCAGCTCTGGAAACGACTTCATGGTAACATTCATGAACCGCCAAACCTTCCATCTCACCTAAGGCATCTTGTGTTTATGGGCTGATTACTCTTCAATCCGCTCAGCAGGTACTCAATGTCATCTGTAAACTCCTGATTTTCGCCAAACTCTACCACATCGTTGAAGTGCTTCACGTGCTGAACAACTGTGTACAGCTGAAAGGAAAAATAGCAAGTTTCCTTATTTCTATTCAATATCAGAGAGTGACAGACATTCACTGCGTATTCCCATGGCAAAACTCCACTTCCTATCAGTTCCCGGAGAACAAACTGGCAGAGAACAACGCCCGACTACTGACAGGCTGGCATGCAAGCTGTGCCAGCTTTTAATGTGTGCCAGCTCCTTTCTTAAATATCGGACTAATTACTAGTTTGGTAAAATAGTTCTAGCATACTTAAGTATATTGGGGCAGATCTGAAATTGCCAAAAAGCAAAAACCATTTGTTGTCCATAGCAACCAATCACAGCACAATGGGGGGGATATATCAAAACTCATGTAACGGAAAACTGGCATAGTTGCCCACAGCAACCAATCAGATTTCACCTTTCGTTTTACAAAGGGGCTCTGAAAAATGCAGGGTGGAATCTGACTGGTTACAATGGGCAGTTCTACTTGACACCAGTTGTGATAAATGACCCCAAATGTTCCTTTTTTTCAAGTACGCTATAAGAAATGAACACTGTGCTTTGATTGGTTCCCCATAGTGTTTTAGTAGTTCTAGTAAAGGTCTAGTTCGATAGTTTTACTACACCTCCTAATGAAAAAGGGTAAATAATTTAAGAAAACTGATTTTTCCTTAAAAAAAAATAAAAAAATTATACAAAAACAACGTGCGACTTATAGGCATCTTTCTATAACTACCTGTTGCCTACTCCTCCGAGCTTGTGTGTCCCTGACTGGACCCCTTTCACATTATATGCAGGGTACGTTTTACTGCTCACTCAGAATACTCTAAGGGTCCATTCACACGTCCGCAATTCCATTCCGCATTTTGCGGAACGGAATTGCGGACCCATTAGTTTCAATGGGGACAGATGATGTCCCGGCCGGGTCCGCAATTGCGGATCCGCACTTCCGGGTCCGCAATTGCGTTCCCGAAAAAAATAGAACATGTCCTATTCTTGTCCGCCATTGCGGACAAGAAAAGGCATTTTCTATGAGAGTGCCGGCGATGTGCGGTCCGCAAATTGCGGAACGCACATCGCTGATGTCCGTGTTTTGCGGATCCGCAAAACACACACGGACGTGTGAATGGACCCTAATACTGATTAATAAATCCAGTGGAAACATTTTTATAATCAGAAAACACAATAGTTACTTTAGATACAGAATGCAAATGGCCAGAAAGCAGCAAGACTGCCGAGAGTGAGAAGACGGCTCACCTCCTTGTGCTCCTTCCTGCATTTCAGCGCCGTCACAATGTCTTGATAGGGCTGTGTTGGGATCGTCACAGTCTTGATAACTTTAGGAGGAGGCGCTGGCGCTTTGAAAACACCGTCATCCTTTGGAGCTGAAGACGTTTCAGATGGCTTTGGCTGCAGACAGAAGGAATATTAAAGAATAATCATCCCACAGGCACAAAATGACAAAAACCTGGTGAGTTTCTGCACTTAAAAAGGGTTGGCTCACTTCAGTAAATGACATTTATTATGCAAAGCACTTACTAATGTATTATTATCCATTTTGCCTCTTTTGCTGGCTTGATTCATTTTTTCATCGCATTAAACATTGTTTCCATGGTTACGACCACCCTGCAATCCAGCAGCGGTGGTCGTGCTTGCACACTACAGGAAAAAGTGCCAACCTCTCTGGTGGCAGGGACCAAGGGACTGCACATAGACCGTCACTTTTTCCTATAGTGCGCAAGCACGACCACTGCTGATGGATTGTAAGGTGGTCATAACCCCTGGAAACGAGCAGTGTATAATGTGATGGAAAAATGAATCCAGCCAGTAAAGGAGGCAATATGGACAATCACAATACATTAGGAAGTGGTTTGAATTAACACTCTGAATGAGACAACCCTGCACTGAGCCAGTGTGCTGCCTCCCTGCATGCCGACTCCCATAGAAGCCTCAGTGATGATGTTGCTACAGCCAGAAAGTCAGGAAAAATCCTGCTTAGGCCTCATGCACACGACCGTTTGTGTTTTGCGTCCGCCCAAAAAAAAAAAAAAAAAAAAAGGATGACGGACAGTTTTTTTTTGCGGATCCGTTTTTTGGCAGATCCATTGTAATAATGCCTGTCCTTGTCTGCAAACGTGAAAAAATATAGGACATGCTCTATTTTTTTGACGGAATGTAAACACGGACCACGGATGCGGAACAAAAACGGTTGACCATCCGCATTTTTTGACGGACCCATTGAAATGAATGGGAAAGCATCCTATCCGAGAGAAAAAACGGAACGGACGCGGAAACAAACAACGGTTGTGTGCATGAGACCTATGGATAGCAATTCAGTGCACGGGGAAGGGAATAAGGAATCAAGTCAGTCCCCACCACCATGATCACTACTTTGTCTCTCACATTTCCATCCAGAAATCCCCCAGAAAGACCGAAAATAATGAGCTTTCTAAATTAGGTACAATGGCTTTTAAATCTGTCACCTAATAAAATCTTTCCATATTTGTTAAAATGAATAATAGTGACTTCTCCGAAGTGGCTAAAAACCAGAAAAAGTCTGCCCACGTCTTCATTCTTTGGAAGTTATCAGACGTGTGGATGGGGAGGACTTCTTCACGGGTCAGGCAGAAAAGCTAAGTGTCCTGGCGTCAATTCTGATAAACTGAGAAGCTGCCAAGTGGTTTTAGACTTGGAAACTTCATTAACGGAGAGCCCCTTAACAGGAAGGAGCAAAGCCGCCTGATGAAACATGCCGCGAAAGATCAAGTGCAAGGAGAGCTAACGGGAATTTTACATGATGTTTGGCCAAAAGCCCGGTTAACTAAACGGAAAATGCAAGAAACCCAAGGGCAAAAATGTGTCTTTCATTTTCACTAGTGGAGGCCTGCCAAAATCATCTTCTACAAAATAAGAAATAGCTAATAATCATCAAAACGCTCCCCATGCAGTGCAAATATTCTTACAATTTCACTTGTACTTACTGGTGCAGACTGAGCTTTTAACACAGGTAAAGAAGGAAGTTCCTCCGCTTCGGGCTGGTTCCAGTGGCGTGCATTATAGACGGCTTTTGTTGGAGACTAGAACAGGACAATAAGCAATGAAATACATTCATTCTGCAATGCACAGCAATGCGCAGCATCCATACTCTGTCCTTGGTAAGAACTGCATTCTGCAGAACGCCCCTGGCATTTAGATGGACGGGATGGATTTCTACCGTTACATGTGAACACAGCCTATATGTGCTGCATCATCACGTTATTAGTAAGGGTGCTTTTACACTGCGTTCTGAGGATCCGGCAGGCACTTCCGGGCGCTCCTTCATGACGTCACAGATCACCGCGGCGCATAGATCAATGCGCCCGCCCGGACATGTGATGTCATAAAGGAGCGCCCGGGGGCTGCAGTGCAGGTAAGTACACTGCTGCGGAGTACCATGGCAGCCAGGACTTGAATAGCATCCTGGCTGCCATGGTAACCGATCGGAGCCCCAGCTTACACTGGGGCCCCAATCGGAACGGCTGCTGCGCATGCACAGAGCTAAACGTCGGATCCGGCGATGCGCCGAAAGGACGTTTAGCTCAAATCCGATACGGATTAATGCACTTCAATGGGCATTAATTCCGGATCTGGCGTTACAGCAAGTCTTCCGGATTTTTGGACGGAGACAAACCCGCAGCATGCTACGGTTTTGTCAACGTCCAAAAAACGTTACAATACTGAACAGAAGACATCCTGATGCATCCTGAACGGATTTCTCCATTCAGATTGCATGGGGATAATCCTGATCAGTTTCTTTCCGGCGTAGAGACCCAACGACGGATCTCTACGCCGGAAAGTAAAAACCCAAGTGTGAAAGCACCCTAAAAGCAAAAATCTGGGAGACACGTGGCGACAATGCCACACACTACTGACTTCTATATCGCAATTGTTTGAACCGTGTTTATGGTAAAAAAAACAAAAAAACATACCCGCTTTGGTCCACTGAATATTTTTCGGGCACCATCTTTATTTTTATCTCCTTGTCTGCTAGCAGGTTTTTTAAAAACTTCAGGTACAGCGTATGGATCTTCCAAGGAGTCTAAATGAATGAAAAAATAAATAATACTGAAGAAACCGCACAGATCAAAAATCACATGAAGAAAAAAAGGGAGCGAGATCAATGTATTAATGAAATATTATATTCCTATAATACTCTTGGATGGATTCCACATTCTTTAAACCGATTCTGTTTTCTTCCTCACTTTGGCTCAGTCTTTCTTTCTAGAACTGGAATCATACAACCTGGCAGATTTAAGACTATACTCTCCATTTCACTCCTTGGACACATTCACCATGCTGGAAACCCTCCGACAATAGGTTTTTTTACACTATTTGCTACATAATAATCCAGCACCTTCTCTGATGTGCTGACTGCTACAGAGTAGATCCTTTCTTCTTGACCATACTTAGGCAAATGCATTAAGGAGGCTTTCCAGGACAACCCACAATGGCACCCAACGCTTATATCATAAGTGAGGGATGCCCAACCTGCGGCCCTCCAGCTGGTGTGAAACTACAACTCCTAGAATGCCCGGACAGCTTACAGCTATCAGCCTACAGCAGGGCATTGTGGGAGCTGTAGTTTTACAACAGCTGGAGGGCCGCAGGTTGACCATCCCTGATATAAGTGAACTGAACAGAGCTGGAATGCCAGGCCCAGATGCAACTCTGGTAGGAGCATAGTTTCCATTTAATACACTGTTAAGTGGGGTGCCGCCCCACTCAGCGGTTTCGGTAAGGCTTCTTTCACAATGGCGTTTACATTCTCCAGTTTTGAGATCCGGCAGAAGATCTCAATACCGGAGAAAAACGCTTCAGTTTTGTCCCCATTCATTGTCAATGGGGACAAAACGTGACTGAACAGAACAGAGTGCTCCAGAACGCATTCCAATCCGTTTGGTTGCATTCCCATATCAGAGAGCAAACTGCGGTTTTCTTTTCGTCAAGGGATGTGGAGCAAAACGGATCCGGCATGACACAATGCAAGTCAATGGGGACAGATCCGTTTTCTCAGACAATATCGAAGGGATCCGCCCCCCATTGACTTTCAATGGAGTTTATGACGGATCCGTCCTTGCTATGTTAAAGATAATACAACTGAATCCGTTCATAAGTTGCAGATGGCTGTATTATCTGTAACGGAAGCGTTTTTGCTGATCGCTGCCAAATCAGGCAAGAACACAGCTGTCAAAGTAGCCTAAGCCCATGGAAACTGCAAGAAAGGACACCCCCTTTAAAGGGGTCGTCCGGCTTCTGATATTGGAAACCTATTCTCAGGATAGGTCATTAATATCAGATCAGTGGTGGTCTGACTCCCGACACCCTCACCTATCAGCTGTGCTCATAAAACCGCTGCATTCTCTTCACTGTTTAATTGCACGCCTGTGACACCGCAGTGGCGAGCAGTGTAATTACAGCTTCACTTGAATGGGACGGGGTATACCTCAAGTGAATGAGATGGAGAAGCTGTAATTACACTTCTCGAGGCTGCAATCTCAACGGCAAACAGGCGAACAGTGAAGAGAAGGCAGCGCTCATACCAGCACAGCGGTCTCTTCAAACAGCTAATCAGTGGGGTTGCCGGGAGGTGGCCCCTGCCAATCTGATATTAATGACCTTTCCTGTGGATAGGTCATCAATATCAGAAACCAGACAACCCCTTTAAGGCTCAGCAATTTTTTTTTTTTTTTTCGCATTTCATATAGATATAAGGCCTCGTGCACATGACCATGTCCGTAATATGGTCCCGAAAGAACGGATCTGCAAAACACAAATAACTTTGGTGAGCAATCCATATTTGGTGAGAAATGAATGGGCCCATGCTTTATCCGCAAAACAAGTGAATCTGACATCAATGCATGATATGATCGTGCACAGGAGTCCTAAGTATTGGGAAAATTAGGGGTTACTTTTAGATTTTTGAACCTGCTCTTTTTGATCATTTGCATTACACACGCTGATCCTTCTGAATTATGGTGCATAGTGATTCTGACAGGTAGTTGTTACATCCTGCTAAAGGCGTGATGCAATAGCAGTTGGGATGTTGACTATGGCATCTGAGGGGTTAGGGAGTCACTGTACTTTCAGACATCTTTACATAAGTAGTACAAACTACGTTTTATCAGTGAGAAATGTCTAGTTGTCACGTTACCAGCCCTTTACTTCTCAACACCCCCTCCTTTCTAATTGCTTTTCACTTTGAAAAATGCTTTGAATTCTGTCAGACAGATCAGCTCCATAGGACGATCATACACATGTCAATACAAGTCTATGGAGAGGGGAGAGGGAGGAGTGAGTAGCAGCATGAGAGATTTATATGTCAGCACAAGTACTAAATTGACAATCAATACAGGTCAGTACCTCTTTGTAATGTCTTTCATGACCCTGGGGCATACTATTGAGTGAGTAAGAGAAGGGTAAGAAGCAGCTTCTCCTCTACTTTCTGTGTGCAGTGGATGGCAGCTAGTCTCCACCCGCAATGTCTGAGAGATCTGCTAGAACTAGATGTGCAGCACTGACGGCACATGGCCTATGTATGGAGCCTGGAGGATCAGCGTTACAACGTGCAGTTTGCTGCCGGAACGGTGCCAGGGAACTTATCTCCCATCTTGTTGATCCACTGGGTAGTGGCGAGTTGCTAGTAGCCGTCTGCTGATACTAACCGGAACGTGATTGATATGGGACATTCTGATCTTATATGTCTATATGCCTGTGACTTATTATGGCAATAAGCTTTAACTACTTGTGCTCTAAGCCATGACAGCACATCGCATAGTAGAAAGGAATAAACCGATTGCCTAGACCTTTTGAGACTGGTGTTCTTACTTTGAAAAACCACAACCCATTTATTTATTTTTATTTTCCTGCCTGGAATTATAATGCTCATTTTGAAATCAGACAGGGAAACTGATATGAATTTTTAAAGTAAGAACACCAGCCTTATCAGGTCTAAGACTTCTGAACACAGTTTGTATTGTGAAATCTTGAGACCGACCCTCTTGCAGGGCATCTGCTTCCAATAAAGAACTGATAAGTACTTATCCCTCTTCGCGGCTCTGGTTGCCCTAGCTAAGTTTTATTTAGCCAGCTATAGCATTGAAGTCATTTCAACACACGGCCACTGCTGAAGTGAGGGATTGGCTGCAGGGATCACATGTCGCTGTGACATGACTGCTGCAGCTGGGTATACAGCCTGGTAGCTGTGCAGTTCCTTATTGCATGCTGGTCCTGAAGGTTGTCCAGTTTCCTCCTCCTGGCTGGTACTGAACATCAAGGGGCTCTATTGACACTATAAAAGGTAGCTATACTGATGTTTTAATTCAGAGGTCGGCCCTTATGAACAGCTACTGCAAGACCTGCTTGACAAATCTGCCTAGGTATAGCCAAAGAGGAACTTTATAGCAGTCAACAAACCAGGGGCGAGGAGAAAGTCTATAATATATAATTGTCATAAGAAATTAGCACCATCTGGGCAATACAATGAGGACATGTGGAACCAATGGGTACAAAAAGTGGCTTGTTTGGTCTGGTTTGGTTCTCTCAGGCCTCATGCACACGAACGTTTATTTTACCAGTTTACGGGCCTTTTTTTGCGTTCCGTATACGGAACCATTCATATCAATGGGTCTGCCCAAAAAACGAAATGTTCTCCGTATGCATTCCGTTTCGGTAATTCCGTTCAAAGATAGAACATGTCCTATTATTGTCCGCATAACGGACAAGGACAGTACTGTTCTATCAGGGGCCAGCTGTTCCGTTTCACAAAAAACGGAATGTACACGGACGCCATCCGAATTTTTTGCGGATTGCAAAATACTGAAAAAGCCATACGGTCATGTGCAATAGGCCTCAGGGTGAGATGACTGCCAGAGGCATTAAACATAGGATTAACTGATGGGTCTGTTTTAGTAACTACTTTTACTCCCCATAAAATACTGGGGTATCTCTTCTTTTAACTCTATATTGTGCTGTTCTTCCTAGAAATTTTCAAATAGACAACCGGGTGTTACTATTCCCTTGTCAAAGGTGTGTCCTTAGTAGTGGTCCGATTGAACAGTATCAGACTGTGCAGGATCACGCCCTACACAAGTAACGCTTTGTTGTCAATTTATTCTTACGTATATAGGAGAAAGCCATCTCATGAACTCTGAAAATGTACCGTCTGCCCCAACATACCCATCCTGAAATGCCGGCTCTCGGCCAAAGTTGTGCACACACTATTTTGTCTGAAAGCCGGCATTTATCCCAGAAAGTGGCTGGGTCCCCACTGGATCCCAATATAGTCAATGGGCATCAAGCACGGCACGGCAGTATCTGGCTATGCTGGATCCTATGAACTCAAGCAGGCCGTTGCCCTGTCGAAAAAGCCTGCAGGTGTGAACGTAGCCTAACCACAACAGTGCAGTCTTCTTTTTAATATGGCATTCATCCTACTAAAAGTATACGGCAGTTTCTGCATATATAGAGCAATCTGTAAAGTATATAATCCAATAAAGAGATATATTTCAGCTCACCATACGTTTCTTCTGCACAGAACAGACCGGAAAAGTCCTTGTTGCTCAAAAAAGAGAGGTTCCAGCATCCAGCAAAAATGTTGCCAACTTCTTTATTGAACTTCGGTTACAAAGGAATTCTAGAGACATCAACTCCCTCCACCGCTCGGTTAACATGTTTAGAACGAGTATGGTTCTCACTCATAACCTCAAGTGTGGCTTGGCTCACAGCGTGAAATAGCCCACATCCCCCAATGAAAAAAAAAACATTGGGGGACGTGGGCTATTTCACGCTGTGGGCCAAGCCACACTTGAGGTTATGAGTGAGAACCATACTCGTTCGAAACATGTTAACCGAGCGGTGGAGGGAGTTGATGTCTATAACCGATTTGGAACCGAAGTTCAATAAAGAAGTTGGAAACATTTTTCCTGGATGCTGGAAACTCTCTTCTGTAAAGTATATAATCTTACTTCCAAGAAACCACAAGTGACCCACTCCACCTTAGAGGACGCAAGAGAAGGAAAAAAGGAAACTTTGGTACACCAATGGCTGGAGCCCACCACCTATTTACGGCTGTGTGCAGCTACTTATGGGTCACTTACCTCTGCCTTTGCTGGGACGTGGACTACTACTGCTGCTGGTTTGAGTGGTGAGTGGCTTCTCTGTAAAACGTGGTGCAAAACGTGCATTTTTTGCTTATTAAATCTACACAATAAAGTCTTGTACAATTTTACGTCAAACATTTCAAGACTAGTTTTCCAATTCCACTTACCATAATTATTTACAGACTGTACATTCTGCATATTTGTACTGACTCCCAAGCTAGAGTCACTGGACTCTGACATCAATGTACTCTTGGTCTTCTTTTTCAATTTCCTTTCTTTTTGATACCATTCATCTTCGTCCTCCTCATCACTTTCACTCAAGTCATCAAATCCAAAGTATTTAATTCTGTAGCTCGATTGCCCAAAAGGTTTAGACCCACCATCACCACCAGCTCCATCATCCTGGTCATCAAACCCAAAAAACTCCAATTTGGCATCCTTTTTAGATTTGGTATTACCAGGGCGAAACCTTGTGGTGGTTTTTGCTGTTGCAAGGTCAGCTTTCTTTCTAAGACGTCCGGCCTCCCCTAAATCTGTAGAAGGGCTTGTGGTAAGCTCATCTATACTCCGTTCCATGGTGTCCTGTATGGTGACATTACACACAGATAAACATGATGGGTGGAGAACTGTGTAATCTCTAGTCCGACCAGTGGGTCTGGGACCACTGCTTTTATTCACAGCATTTGTCTTGTCTGTCGCATTGTGGGATCTGCCCATGTTATAACTCGGACAATCTAACAGTTTATCAAAGTTTGAGGAACCCGATGCAGATCTTGCTTTGTTAGACCTACAGTATGTCCTACAGTTACTAAGTTTCACCCCACCTTGGAGAACATCTTCACTCATCTGCTCATCAGGGTTGAAGGGTTGTTCTTTCATTTGGATGCAGTCGTCTTCAGCTTTAGGACTTTCAACCATAGGACTACTCGCACACAAACTCAGTTCAAGGTCCGGCGTTTCTGAATTCTCCTCAGTCAGATCTTCCCACTCAAACAGTTCGAGTTTCAGCGGGTCTCTAGTTTGTTCTTTCTGAACAGGAGAATCTAATTTCTGTACAGGTTCCAAATCCCAGTCATCCGTGTCAGCGGTGAAACTAGAGAGGATCGATTCCGCAGGTGTTCGGCTATTGCAAGACTTTGTGGAAACCCCAAAATGTAATGTTTCAAAAGTTTGCTGGCCATCATAGTCACTCTTTTTAATAGTGAAACTATTTTTATCTTCCGTGAAACTCTGTGCATTACCTGAAGAGACAGAAGAAGAATTTATGAAAACCATGTATAAGGGTTTATAAAACCCAGGTTAAGGTTGACCTCATTCCCGCACCATTTAATTACAAGGAAATTATTGAAACGCCTTCGAAAAAACAGCCGACGAATTGTAACTAAGCTGCCAACAAATATTGTCTGAGGCATAATGAGTCATGCGAGTGATAGGCAATTCAGTGACCGGCTATGCTTCTTCGTCATGTTCCTTAACTTGAGGATAATTAGTTTATAGTAAACGAGGCAGGAAACATCCCAATAATAAGCTTATACTCCTGCGGAGAATACATGGTTACTGTCACGAATACAGCAGCTATGTCCTGTAATACCCATGCGCTCGTCAACTATCCCCACTGTTAATATGAAAAGGTTAATATTACCCTATGCAAGGTTAGCCTAATATAGCTACAGGTCTGTGCTCGGGTGTTTCTAATACAAAAACGTTGGGCCATCCATGTCTTGAAAGGGTTTTCCAGGGATGTTATAACTATGGTCTCTCCTCGATATCCGCTGTTCCGGAGTAGCTGTGACAGTAGAGCTCCAACAGGGATTTCTCCTCTGTGGCTTGGACTTAATCTGTCATTCTGGTCGTTTCCTGGAATGTCAGCTTTCAAACAAGACCATGTTCCTAGCTGGTACCACTCAGGAGATGGCAGCATGTAAAGCAGCCCTCCCCTCCAGTTAGCTACTTTTCTCACTGCCCAGGGTGGACTCGGGCAGTTAGGTGGTTAAAGTTAGGCCTTGTTTACACTTCCGTTATTCACCGATGTACCCATTGATTCTCATGCGTCTGTTCACACATCAGTATGCTTTATTACTGACTGACTCAGTAGGAAGACATGCACTACTTTAGTCCGTGATGTGGACCAAACACCCCCATTATAGTCCCTACACAGGCTCAACACGAATGACACACACGTTGCGTCCATGTTTGGGCCTTTTTAAATGAACTTTCAGCTGAGCATTGTCCATGGAATAGGGATGACACACTAAGGGCAAAAAAACTGACACACGAGCATCTTTAGGGATGAAACACATACTGATTTTTTTCACAGACGTCAAAGGGATGTGGAAATGTGAACGAGGCCTTATGCCATACTGTAAAGTAGGGGTACTTTCACACTAGCGTTAGAAGAATTCAGCAGGCAGTTCCGTTGCCGGAACTGCCTGCCGGATACGGAAATCCGTATGCAAATGGATATCATTTGTTTCCGGATGCGGATCCGTCTGACAAATGCATTGAAATACAAGATCAGTCTCTCTGGTGTAGGGTTGGGCGATATCAAAAATATTCCGATATACATTGTGATTAGGGCTGCACGATATGGGAATTTTGTGCGATTGCGATTAGGGCCCTAAAAATTGCGATAACGATATGCGATGCGATATTTTAAGAGAATTGTGCTAGAGGTCTATCTGCTTGGATTTTCAAGGTAAGAGCGCACACAGATGACTGATAATGTGAAATGTAGTGATGCTGAACTCAAGAACTGAAATGCACAGCGTTTTTCAAAATAAAATACATATTTGCATTACTGCAAAAGTACAAAATACAAAACTTGCCGTTTTCGTAATAGAACTGCACAGAACAGATAAATAAAAACGAGATTTTTGCATAACTTACCAGTAAAATCTCTTTCTCGCTCTTCCTTGGGGGACACAGGAGACCTTGGGTATAGCTCAGCTCCCTAGGAGGCGTGACACTAAGTAGAAACTGTTAAGCCCCTCCTCCATCAGCTATACCCTCAGCCTGGAGAGAGAGACTGCCAGTTGCGTGTCCAAGTAGTGAGAAAAGGCAAAGTCCAACAAGTGGAACCACCTGCCAACTACCCAACGGGGTAAACCAAGTCTGTAACAGTGTAGAAAAATCAAATGAATGGGTGGGTGCTGTGTCCCCCAAGGAAGAGCGAGAAAGAGATTTTACTGGTAAGTTATACAAAAATCTCGTTTTCTCGCCCATATTCCTTGGGGGACACAGGAGACCTTGGGACGTCCGAGAGCAGTCCAAGAAGGGAGGGACCACAGTTCCAAGGCAAAGCACCCGTAGGCACCAAGAGACTGCTGCCTGCAAAACCAGGCAGCCCTAGGCAACACCCGTCGATGCATGAGAATGCACCCCCTAGAAACCCCGCAAGGATAGGCAAGAAGAACAGAGGTCGCCTTGCACAAATGTACAGCCAAAGCTAGATAGCTCTAGGCCCAAGAGGCACCGACCGCTCTAGGTGAAAGGAGCGACGACGCGGAAATGCGGAAGAAAAACCACGCCCTTGGCTGGGTAACCTCAGCAATCACCAAGCAGATGAGCGGGCGAAGCCCCCGCTTAGGCCGGCGAGCCTGCGCGAACCTTCCAGAACCAGCAAAAGAGAGAGTCCCAGTGCCGAAGGATCTGGTGATCTCCAAGGAAATCCCCAAGGCCCGAACAACATCCGTGAGGCGCAGCGTCCATTCCCAGGGGTGGGAAGGTAAGACTATGGCCCCGTGGAGATGAAGGGCAGATACTACCGTCAGAGGGAGAGAAGGGACAGGATGGAAGACAGTCTTGTCTTGGGGAAAACCGGAAGGTCCGGAACCGGAAAAGGCCGGTAAAACAGATACCCGTCGGAGAGACATGTAGGACACAAGGAAAACCGATCTATAAGACAGAAGGCGTAGAGAGACCTCCTGTAACGGCTCGAAGGGGAAACTTGGAACGCCGAGAGGACAGAATTGAGCCTCTAGAGCGGTACCGGGGGACGGTACAGAGGGACAAGGAGCCACCCCATGGATGAAGGTCTTGACAGGCCCAAGAGGGCCCAGGGGACGCTAAAGGAGGCGGATAGCGCCAACACTTGACCCTTCAGGGAGCAGAGTCCCAGTCCCAGGTCGGACCGGAGAAAAACATAACCGTGGGGAGAGAAGGCAGAGTGGGGGAACGCCAGCTCCCCCCAGAACTGTAGGAAAGATCTCCAAATCCGAGAACAGTGCCCGGGCAAATCACGGCCAAGAGTGAAAACTAGCACGATCAGGCTCAGACCAGTAGCACAGACGGAAGACCCATCGGCCCAAGAGCAACGTCGTCCCGTGGCCATCTAGGATGGAGGAGCAGAAGAGAAGGACGGAAGGAACCGAAGGGGTCCATCCAGTGTCCGACAGAGGCCAGGGCAAAACATGCCAAGTCCATGTCGTAGTAGTTGCGGAGCCAACGGCAGGTAAGGCCGAGAACAACGAACCTCGAGACGGATATTCGAGGACGCAAACACTACCCCAGATCCGAGCGAACGGACCACCAGTACAGGGAGTGAGAAGTTACGGCCTACCATTCAGGTGCAGACATGGCAAGGAACAGAGAGGTAAGTGCCGGAAATACTACAGGTACCACCGTAGCGACCCAGAAGGCAAGGTACAGCAGGACCTCCGTGTACGACAGAAGACGCAAACAGTAACCTAAGCGGAAGGACAGACACGGTAGGCACGGTAAGTGGAAACATGTCCAGCACCACAAGCGCGGACGAGGGAGACTGTCCGAGGTCGCAACAGGAACTCTGGAGCCTTTCCAGGCCACAACCATATGCTCCCCGAGGAGAGAGCTGAGAAGGAACAGCCTCTGAAGCCTGGCCGGGCAGAAGCCCATAGGATAGACACAACCCGAGTGGGAGCCAAACCTGAGCCGGCGAAAAAAGGCAATCGAGGCGGATGCGGGCAGAACCCCACCAACCGAAAAGGGAGGAGTGGGTAACAGTATAAGCAGAGCAGAACCCCCGACACTCTGCGCGTCGCCTAGCTCACCTCCCCACAGAAGGCGATACCCTGAAGAACTCAAGGTGGAGGTCCCCAGACCTGGCCAAACCGAAACACCCAGAGAAGTCGGGTGACCCGGCAAAGGAAGCGGCCCGACCCTGGCAGCATAATGGCACAAAGTGCAGAGGGCGCCCAGAGGAAGGACACACGGCACACTACATTCGAAGAGAATGGAACGGTAGCAGGCGAGGGAACCACAGTTCCGCAAGAGCCCACCTAGAAGTCAAAAGGCGCTGAAGACAGCTCCGTCGTCCATGGGACCCGTAATAAGGCAACACACCGGTCCACAAGTGGAGGGCCAACGAAATGGAGGGTACCGTAACAAGCGGAAGTGCACTGCCTTCCGAAACAGGGAATGCGTATCGCCCAGCTCGGTTCAGGCGGGGCAGCAGCCAAGTCTGGATCAGGCGGAAGCAGAGATACCTCCACAGAGAAGGGTGGATGTATACGGCCAGCCCGAACCCCGAAGGAAGGGGAAGCATATGTAAGCCGTACCGGCACAGTATGCCCATTCACACATAGTAGACCATTGCCAAGAAGGAGGAGGTCATGACACCCCAAATCCCAGGTTGGGGGATACGCCCAAACCCCGTACAGTCTGCAGGGGTAGGACACACAAGGGCAGCGGCGAGAGTGCAATAATCCACCAATGCAGGGGTCGAACCCGAGACCAGTACCAGAACCGCGAAGCGCAACTACACCAACATGAAAGGGGGGTTGCACGTGGCCAGCATTTGCGTGAAGTGCGAAACGTCCCCAAGGAAAAACGGAGGCACGTAAGATCAGCCCCATGGAGAGGGGAGGCGGTCACGCACATGGCCAGCACCGCCTCCAGTAAGACTGCAAGCACTCTGCCTATGGTGGGAGGCCATGCATATGGCCAGCCAGCAGCCGGCGAAAAAGGCAGCATCCCGCCTAAGAAAAGGGGGCGTGGGAGGCATGCGCCGGGCCAGCACAATAGCCAGTGAGAGCGCATATGCGGCCTAAGGAAAAAAAGGTGGCATGTGCGTGGCCAGCAGCGAATCCAGTGAAAGTGCAGGATTATGCCTGTGAGAAGGTGGCACGCGCATGGCTGGCAGCGAAGTCAGTGAGAGTGCCACATTCCGCCTATGGAAAGTTGTCATGCGCATGACCGGCAGCGAAACCAGTGAGTTTGCAACATGCCGTCTATATAATGGGGGTATGCACAGGGCCGGCAGCGACTCCAGTGAGTGCAACATTCCGCCTATGGAAGGAGGGCCTGCACATGGCCGGCCGCGAACACAGTGTGAGCGCAGTATACTCCCATGGAAGGGGGTCGTGAGCATGGCCGCGGATCCAGTAAGAGTGCAATTGCCGCCTATGAAGGGGGGCTTGCATATGGCCGGCAGCGAACCCAGTGAGAGCGCAATATTGCCCCATGGAAGAGGGGCATGTACATTATCGGCAACAGCCTGTGGGAGTGCAGAATTCCCCTAAGGAAGGGGATCAAGCACATGGCCAGTAGGGGTCGACCGATTATCGGTTTGGCCGATATTATCGGCCGATATTGATGATTTGCACAGTTATCGGTATCGGCCCCTAACCAGGCCGATATACCGATAACTGTGCTCTAACAGAACATTGCCGCGCTGCTCTCAGCGCGGCCATGTTCCCTCAGCAGCACAGGGGAGAAGGAGGCAGTCCCTCCTTCCCCCTGTGCTGCGCTGCCAGTGGAGACTAGAGAAGAGGAGGAGGAGGAGCTGAGGGCGCACTGGCCACCAATGAGAACAGAGGAGGCGGGGCTGAGGGCGCACTGGCCACCAATGATAAGGTTTAAGATATTACAAGCAGATTGCCCAGACCCTGCCTCTGATGAGAGCTGCGATCGCGGCAATTAACCCCTCAGGTGCCGCACCTGAGGGGTTAATTGCCGCGGATCGCAGCCATCTATCAGAGGCAGGGTCTGGGCAATGTGCTTGTAATATCTTAAACCTTATCATTTGTGGCCAGTGCTTCCTCCCCATCCCCTCCCCCCATCCCTTCAGTATTGATATCATTGGTGGCAGTGGCCACAGGGTCCCCACCTCCTCTCTTCTGATCGGAGCCCCAGCAGTGTAATGCTGGGGCTCCGATCGGTTACCATGGCAGCCAGGACGCTCCTGAAGCCCTGGCTGCCATGGTTCCTGCTGCTGTGTGCCCATAGCACAGGGCAGCAGGGACAGTGTCAGGTCCTATTCACCCTGATAGATCTCTATTAGGGTGAATAGGACAAGGGATGTAAAGAGCCCAGGTTCTACCCCTAGGGGGAAATAGTAATAAAATAAAAAGTAAAAAAATTTAAAATAGTAAAAAAACACCAAAATATTAAGTATAAATTAACCCTTTTCCAATTTTACATATAAAATATATAAACAATAAATAAAAAAACATATCGCCGTGACCAAAAAGTCCAAACTATTAAAATATATATTTTTTTAAAAGCGTCGGACACCGTAACAGAAAAAAAAAATCCAAAAATTAAAATGCGCAAAATATCGGTATAAAATATCGGCTATCGGCCTGAAAGTTCACAGAGTATCGGTATCGGCTCTAAAAAATCAATATCGGTCGACCCCTAATGGCCAGTATCGCAAACAGAGAGAGAGTGCAGAACTCCACCTATGGAAGGGGGTAATGCACAGGGGCAGCACCTTAGCCAGTGAGTGCAGCATACCGCCTAGGGAAGGGGGTGATGCATGTGAGCAGCAACGTATCTAGTGAGAGTGCAGTGTACCGCCTATACAAGGGGGTCATGCACATGGCCAGCACCGTATCCAGTGAGAGTGCAGTGTACCGCCTATGGAAGGGGGGTCACGCACATCCAGTGAGAGTGCAGTGTACCGCCTATACAAGGGGGTCATGCACATGGCCAGCACCGTATCCAGTGAGAGTGCAGTGTACCGCCTATGGAAGGGGGGTCACGCACATGGCCAGCACTGCATCTAGTGAGAGTGCGGATTCCGCCTGTAGAAGGGGGCCATGCACATGGTCAGCACCGTATCTAGTGAGAGTGCGGATTCCGCCTGTAGAAGGGGGCCATGCACATGGCCAGCACCGTATCTAGTGAGAGTGCGGGATCCTGCCTGACATGGCCATCACCATACCCAGGGAGGGTGCGACATCCGCCCGTGGAGGGGGTGTAATGTGTCGCCTAGCAGGAGAGTCATGCACCACATCCGGGAGGCGCGACATGCTGCCCAAGGAAGGTGGGAGACGTGCATGGTTGGCCTGCTAGTAGCGCTGGGAGACTATTCCAGCGCAACAGATGACTTTAAGTCTGATATAGTTTTTTTTTTTTTTTTATTAATTGTTAAAAACACAGCCTCAGAGAGGCAGGAATATACAGATAGACGATACCAACACTTCCAGAAAGGAAACCCAACTCATTGGGCTTCCCCATATGGGTGCAGGCCCCAGAGGTGACCGACACCAAGGGGTTAACAATAAACCAGTTTGGAGGCGGAGTAGCGATCCCATGGGGCGGAGGAACCCCCAGGCGGGAAGAATTCGCGCCTGGGAGAAAGTCCCCGCCCCCTCCATCCAAGGGCGGAATCCTGCGGCCTAGTAGGCCGCGGCCTAAATTTTTGCTGCGCCCCAGCCAACTGGGATGTACGGTCGGCCGGGGCCTCACATGTATAAACCGGCTGCGGGTGCCCACCCCGCGGGCCGGAAAGTCAGGGGACTGGAACTACGGCCCAGCAGGCCTTGAAGCCGGGGCCTAAATTTCTCGGCGCTCGGCCGACCGGAATGTACCGACGGTCGGCCGGGGCCTGAGCACCGGAGAGAAGTAAATGCCAGCCGCGGGTGCCGCCCCGCGGGCTGGAAGAGAGGGCCCTGCGTCTGGCAGAGTCGGCAGGTGCGGGCCTCCGGGCCCTGTTGTAATATGGTGGAAGGGAGGCATGCAGCAGAGGCTAAACAGCAACCCCCCCAGGAGCGGTGGCGACAGACCCCGCTGCAGTGTCCCATGGGGGGGGGGGGGGGGTTTGGGGGAAGCAGGGAGCAAGATGGCCACCCTTAGGACGCCCCAGGGGGGCCAGTCTAGGTCCAGTAAGGACAGAAGGATCCAGAGGCACCAGTATGGGGCCCAGGCACGCAGGAGACCGGGGTGAGGGGGGACGTAGGGCTGGAGAAGCCACTCTCTCACCTCGGCCGTCTTCACCCTCATCCATTCCAGCAGGGTCGCCCCTTCAGCTACTGGCACTGCAGTGGCAGGAAGCCGGGGGAGGGACTTGGCGTGCGGGCGACCCTTGCGCTGGCGGGAAGCAGGGGAGCGAGGCTGCCCTGGTCCACCTTGCCTTCTTTGGGGGAGGCAGCAGTGCGGTTTTACCGGCACTGGCGCAGCTCGACCCCGGGAGAACAGAGAGCTCTAGTGCGCCTCTGTTATCCCTGATGATCTGGAAGAAAAATAAAAAAAAATAAAAAGTAAAAATCAAAACTTAAACAAGGAGAAGCAGCCCAGCTGACGGAGGAGGGGCTTAACAGTTTCTACTTAGTGTCACGCCTCCTAGGGAGCTGAGCTATACCCAAGGTCTCCTGTGTCCCCCAAGGAATATGGGTGAGAAATAGATATAAGAACATGTGTTCATTAAAATAACGACTTTCCTCCAGCCCCCCCCCCCCCTCCTCCCTGTAACTGATGTATCGCAGGGCGCGCTGTGCAGCGGCCGGAGATAGTGTCAGTGTCACGTAGAAAGTCAACCATCGCTTTATAAGACACACTTTTGGGGGAAGTGTGTCTTATAAGGCGAAAAATACGGCAATATAATCAGGGCTGTGGAGTCGGTAGATAAATTGTCCGACTCCGACTCCTCAGATTTTGAAACTTCCGACTCCGACTCCTCGACTCCGACTCCTCTGTATTTAATATGCAAATACGAAGCTGTTCCACCAAGTTCTTCTAATCTTCTCTAGCACAGAGAGGTAGTTGAGCAGAAGCTGCTGCCTTCTCCTTTGTGTGCTGATCTTCTGCTGAAGATAGAGCAGTGGGAGGATCCAGGAAGGGGCAGGGGAAGGGGCATTTTTTTTTTAAAATATGATTTTCCTAGTAGAATCCCATAGTCATGTTTAAAATTTAAGCTGACAATCTGAGTTTACATGTTTTATAGCCTTAGCTGAATGATAGCAGTTTTTCAAATGGTTTACAGCTTCAGTCTTGAACTATTGACTATCCATTCCCTTCACTTATACAAGTGACTCCAGTCCTTAATCAGCTATCAGTGAGAGGCTAGGATAACCATGGGGTCCCTGTAACAGCAGACCACAAGACAATGGAAAGTGTAAGTATTGCCGCTCCTTAAAGGGACACTGACAGGCTGATTTTCCAGCTAAAGATATATATATATATACTGGTATTCATCAGAGAATTAGGAATAAAACTATACTAATGTTACCCCCAGTTAAGCTGTACTTGTGTTTAAAAACATTTTAATCTGTATGCAAATTCACTATCTTTGTGCCCAATGGGGCAGCGTCTCCTGCGGCTTTGTGCCCAGCCGCGCCCGAGTACAGCTTCCCAGCGCTGTTCCCTCGTTATTATTCACTGCACTGGCCTTTTTTTCAGGCTAGCCGAACGCTGAATTCCTGCGCAGGCGCACGTGTAGAGTCCTGGCAGGAGCCTCGTCTGGCTATGCTGAGGCTGATCCAGCTTTCTCTCTTCCTCCTCGCTACCTAGTCCTGTCTAGTGCTGCCAGTACTCTACATGTGCGCCTGCCCCTTGGGCACAAAGGTAGAGAATTTGCATATTGATTAAAACGTTTTTAAACACAAGTAAACCTCAACTGGGGGTAACAGTCGTCTAGTTGTATTCCTGATCCTCTGATGAATACCAGCAGATATATCAGCATGTCAGTGTCCCTTTAACTGCACAGTAAAGCATATGAAAAGCGTGCTTCTTCACGGTCACTTAACGTCTTTGTTTAGCGGTAACGTGACGCACTGCATGCATTGGCCTTTATTCTTACAGTAGAGAAGTAATTAATTATAACTTTATCTGAATTGGGACATTTAAACTTGCTTTTTTTTAATTCCAATTTTTTTTAATTCCAATTTAAATCTAGTAGGAGTCGGAGTCGGAGTCGGTCCATTTTTTGCCGACTCCGACTCCAGGTACCCAAAATTGCCTCCGACTCCTCGACTCCGACTCCGACTCCACAGCCCTGAATATAATTGCAGCATTTTTGGGTCGGCAAATTGCGATATGGCGATTAATTGCGATTGCTTTCGCGATATATTGTGCAGGCCTAATTGTGATAAATGCCCATTTAGGCAAACTCAAAACATGTAGACATAGCAGAGCTGGAGAGGGTTCAGAGAAGGGCAACAATAGTAATAACTGGAATTGGGCAACTACAGTACCCTGAAATTAGGGTTATTCACTTTAGAAAAAAAGACGACTGAGGGGAGATCTAATAACTATGTATAAATATATCAGGGGTCAGTACAGAGATCTGTCCCATCATCTATTTATCCCCAGGACTGTGACTGTGACAAGGGGACATCCTCTGCGTCTGGAGGAAAGAAGGTTTGTACACAAACATAGAAAAGGATTCTTCACTGTAAGAGCAGTGAGACTATGGAACTCTCTGCCTGAGGAGGTAGTGATGGTGAGTACAATAATGGAATTCAACAGGGGCCTGGATGTATTTCTGGAGTGTAATAATATTACAGGCTATAGCTACTAGAGAGGGGTCGTTGATCCAGGGAGTTATTCTGATTGCCTGATTGGAGTCGGGAAGGAATTTTTTCCCCTAAGTGGGGAAAATTGGCTTCTGCCTCAGTGTTTTTTTTGCCTTTCTCTGGATCAACTTGTAGGAAACAGGCCGAACTGGATGGACAAATGTCTTTTTTCGGTCTTATATACTATGTTACTATGTACTCGTGTTTCCTTGTTGCCCCCATACAGTAATCTCTTAGTTAGCCACCAATAACGGAGTCACTGTTCCCCTCCAATCTGATGGAGCGGCCGGTCGCCGGTGCCCCCTGCTGCTTCATTCATTCTCTATGGGAGTGCTGGAGATAGCAGTGATCAGCCATCTTCACCGCTGCCATAGAAAATGGGACATCCTAGCGGAAAACCCTGATAAGCGGGTTGTTCAGAGTGTGCCCATCATAGGTGCACATTGTCAGGAAGGACACCTTGGCATCATAAAGATGCCTTTCTGTCAAACAAAACATTGGGGGTCATTTACTAAAGACTGGCGCTTCCCATATGGATCTTAGTCCCTACACACTACAGCCATATTACCGCAGCCCGGGCCTCTCTGTGCAGCAGCCCCCAGAGTGCAGCGACTGTTATCCAGCGCCGGTCTCCTGGCTCTGGGGGTTTACAGCCACTAGATGCCATTTCTTTGTGACCTAAAGGACTTATACCGTGACCAGGGTTGTCACAATACCAAAATTTTCATTCAATTTCGGTCCCATAAAAAAAGTAATGCAATACCACGCAAAAGAAAAATGAAATGACCAAAAAAAGTGTGCATACCGCAATTTATGGTGTGGCCCATAATAGAACAGTCCTATCCTATTTTTTAGGGGAAAAAAAAAAAGAAAAAGGAGACCGTTACAGTGTTCACCACAAAGGAGATATTTTTCAATACTTTAATAGTTTGGACTTGTTCGGACAAGGCGATAACCCATTTATTTTTATTGTTTATATTTTTTTATGTAAATTGGGAAAGGGGGCGATTTAAAATTTACATTTTTATTTTTCTTTTTATTTAATAACTATTAGCCCCCTTATGGGGCTAGAACCTGGGATCTTTTCATCCCTTGTCCTATTCGCCCGAATAGAGATCTATTAGGGTGCATAGGATCTCACACTGTCCCTACTGACCTGGCTGCCATAGTAACCGATCGGAGCCCCGAGATTTCACTGCTGGGGCTCCAATCAGAAACTGCACCACCAATGAAGAGGGGAGGGGATCCTGTGGCCACTGCCACCAATGATTATAATACTGGAGGGGTTGGGCGCACTGCGCCACCAATGATTATAATACTGGAGGGGTTGGGCGCACTGCGCCACCAATGATTATAATACTGGAGGGGTTGGGCGCACTGCACCAATGATTATAATACTGGAGGGGTTGGGCGCAGTGCGCCACCAATGATTATAATTTTTAATACTGGGGTATGGGGGAGGGGGTGCACTGCGCCACCAATGAATGCAATTAACCCCATAATACAAATATAAACTGCGGGCGCTGGCCATATCACACAGCCGTCACCTAGCCTCAATGACAGGGATCCCACCGAACCATGCCAATTAACCCCTCAGGTGCCACATTTGAGGGGTTAATTGCCTGGGTTCGTGGGATCGGCACTTCCTGTCATTGAGACAGAGTGCTGGGTATGTGATACGGCCGGCACCCACAGTCTATATTTGTATTGAGGGTAATTCTCATTGGTGGCGCAGAGGCCACAGCCCCTCCCCTCCTCACTATTACCTTCTCACCGGTAGCACAGCGGCCACATCCCCTGACTATTATCAACTCATTGGTGGCGCAGCGGTCACAGCCCCTCCCCTCTTCCTCACTATTACCTTCTCACTGGTGGCGCAGCGGCCACAGTCCCTCCCCTCCTCACTATTACCTTCTCACTGGTGGCCCAGCGGCCACAGCCCCTACCCTCCTCCTCACTATTACCTTCTCACTGGTAGCACAGCGGCCACAGTCCCTCCCCTCCTCACTATTACCTTCTCACTGGTGGCGCAGCGGCCACAGTCCCTCCCCTCCTCACTATTACCTTCTCACTGGTGGCGCAGCGGCCACAGCCCCTCCCCTCCTCACTATTACCATCTCACTGGTAGCGCAGCGGCCACAGTCCCTCCCCTCCTCACTATTACCTTCTCACTGGTGGCGCAGCGGCCACAGCCCCTCCCCTCCTCACTATTACCTTCTCACTGGTGGCGCAGCGGCCACATCCCCTCCCCTCCTCCTCACTATTACCATCTCATTGGTGGCGCAGCGGCCACAGCCCCTCCCTCCTCCTTACTATTACCTTCTCATTGGTGGCGCAGCAGCCACAGCCCCTCCTCCTCAATATTACCTTCTCATTGGTGGCGCAGCGGCCACAGCCCCTCCCCTCCTCCTCACTATTACCATCTCATTGGTGGCGCAGCGGCCACAGCCCCTCCCCTTCTCCTCACTATTACCAACTCATTCATGGCGCAGCGGCAGCCGGATCACAGTGGGGAGGGACTCTCCTCCACTGTGCCGGCTGTAATGTGCGCCGGACGTTTTAGAGGCATTCAGCACTGTTACGTGTGACTGCCCCTATGACGTCACTAAAATACTGCGGTAATTACGATACGGCGATATCGCCAAATTGCTAATACCGCAGTATATTGTTAATAACCTACTCCAGTGTCATCCGCAAAACCAGATCAGTTTTTTTTTTTTTTCACATTTGTCATGCATGCATGCATGCATGCACAGACCGGGAAACCGTAGCCGTCAATGCAGCAATTTCCTGAACTCTTGGTATCGGATCCGGCATTAATACAGTCCAATGGAAAATAATGCTGGATCTGGCTATCCAGCAAGGGTTCCGGAGATTTTGGCCAGAGAAAAAAAACGCAGCCAAATACTGTAAAAGGGACGGAACGGAAGACATCCTGATGCATACTAAACGGATTGCTTTCCATTCAGAATGCATTAGGACAAAACTGATGCGTTTTTTTCCCGATACTGAGCCCCTAGGATGGAACTCAATCCCGGAAAACTAACGTTAGTGTGAAAGTAGCCTAAAGAGAGTAGGTATTTTATCAACATTAGAAAATTAAATGAAACATTAGTCTAACTTGTTTTCTGCAACTGCTATAGAATATAAAATCTGAACACGCACATCCACCTCTCCATTCAGCGAGTTTTCCAAGATTCTGATATTTAAGGCATTTCCTCAGGATAGGTCATCGATATCAGATAGGTGGGAGTCCAAGAAAAAAACCCCACTGATCAGCTGTTTGGACCAGAGCACAGTGGGCTCATCCTAAGTTAATGGTGTCAGGTTCATTTGTTATGTGGCTTAGGCGCAACTCTGTCCCATTCAAATGAATGGGGCTTAACTGCAATACCAAGCATGGCCACTATCCAGTGGATGGCACTGTGCTTAGTATGTTGTGAGGAGACATGAGCACCGCCGCCTACTCAAACAGCTGATCTGCGGGGGTCTCGGATGTCACACTTGGAAAACCTCTTTCATCTTCCACCTAGATGCTTCTGAACCATACTGCTAACAGTTGAAAGTGAATGTGCTGTGTCATCAGAAAATTAGCTATTGTATAAATCATGTATTTAAGAATTTTTAATAATTTTAAATTTCCATGTCATTATCTACATTGAAACAAAAACTTATAAACCATAAAATCCTATAGTTTCCGCACTGACCACTATGTCTAATAATAGGCACCACTTCTTGTTCTGTACAGATCCCTTCACTGCAGTTACCTGCTTATCTATACACAGAGGTGATATCATTATAGGCAGGATTAGAGTAACAGATAACACAGGATCCACTATTCACAGTAGGCGATTGTCAGAGCTCAGGCCTCTTTCACATCTGTGTTTTTGCTTTCCGTCCTAGAGTTCCGTCCTCGGGTCTCTAGGACGGAAAGAAACTGATCAGGATAATCCTAATGCATTCTGAAGGGAGAGAAATCCGTTCAGGATGCATCAGGATGTCTTCCGTTCAGTATGTGAACTTTTTTTGGACGTTGACAAAAACGCAGCATGCTGCGGAAATGTCTCCGTCCAAAAATCCTGAAGACATGCCGCAAGGACGAATCAGGATTAATGCCCATTAAAAAGCATTAATCCGGATCTGACTAAGCTAAACGTAGTTTCGGCGCATCGCCGGATTCGACGTTTAGTTTTCTGAATAGTAACCATTGTAGCCAGGACGCTACTAAAGTCCCGGCTGCCATGGAAAAGTAGTAGGGAGCCAGGGGAGAGGATACTTACCTTCCGTGCGGCTCCCGGGGCGCTCTACAATGACGTCACAGCGCCCCTACGTCGCATGGATCACATGATCCAGCGTCCTGGCTGCCATGGTAACACTGAAAGCATTTTGAAGACTGATCAGTCTTCAAATGCTTTCAGGTGTGTGGCGTTGTGACGGATCCGGCGGGCATTTCCGGCGATGGAAGTGCACGCCGGATCCTCACAACGCTAGTGTGAAAGAGGCCTTATCTATTCCTTCCCTGTACAAGGACCTCTGCACAGGGCACAGAGTGGGCCTAGAGAACTCTCCCATAGTAGTCATAGAGACCCCCTCCAGACCATTGTGGGGCTGCCGTAAAGCAATTTTCTTAATGTTGTGTAAATCCTGTTAAGAGCCCAGGCAAGATGGCCAACCCCATAATAATGTTCAAGAAACAGGATAAATAAATCTGCAATCATAAAAAAAAAAAAAAAAAAAACTGATCAGAAATTAAAGGAGATGTGTTACTATCTGCTTCTAAATGGCAGAAAACATTTTGGGGGACACATTTCTGAAAGTTTCTGAAATGGTTACCATCTCAAGGCTGTGTGGACTGACTGCTCTGGTAACTGGTCGTCCCCTTGGCACACGCACAAGATCCTGAATCAATCTCATGATGTGAACTGTCTCCAGAGCCACACAACATGAGATGGTATGGAAACTGTTTTGCAGGGAAGATGGGATTTTTTTAAACGGGTTACCTGGCTATGCCCTCTCCCCCCATATGATGTCACCCATTGTGGAGAGTCTTACAAGACTAGGATGACCATCATTTTTAATATTTTTTTTTTTATCCTTATGGGCAAGTGCTGTGCTCTGTGTCACTTCCAAGATCACATGCTGCACATTAAGACTGTACCTAACCCCTTTAAGGCGGGTTGCAAGGCACTGGATTATACACATCATAGCTCTTAAAAATAAAATACCACCCAGGCCTACATTTTAATGCACATCTTTAAGAACACCAGAACTCGAAAACACAAAAGTCTGGTTTTAAGGAGGTGACCGTCCTGGAGCAGACAACCCTTGGGGTCCTGTCCTCATAAACACTGCTCCCCCCGCTGCTCAGTTCCCGACCCTCCTACAGTCCCCACAGGACTAGGAAGAGACTTAGTCTCAACACCTCTGAGGCCAATCAGATACATTGGACGAGATTGTGAACATCGAGTCCTGGTATCACTAAGGGTACATTCACACAACCGTATTTGTGGGTCTGCATCCATTCTGCAATCTTGTGGAACAGATGCGGACCCATTCATTAGCAGACAGCACATCCGTGTGCTGTTCACATCCACACTTCCTTTCCACGGACCCGCAAAAAACAGAGCATGTCCTATTCTTGTCCGCAATTGCAAGAATAGGCATTTCTATCCTAGGGCTGGCTGCATATGTTCCAGAAAACACGGAACGCACACAGCCGGTATCAGTGTTCTGCTGATCCGCAAAACACTTATGGTCGTGTGAATGTAATCTAAGGCTTATTTCAGACGAGCGAGTTTTCCATCCAGCTTCGTTCTGTTTTAACAGTGGATAGCATCAAGAGCAAACCCTGAACTATTCATTTCAATCGGTATATGCCCATGAGAACTTCTTCACTGTCCATTAATGAAAAATTCCATGTTCTAGCTTCATCTGTTATTCGCACAGGAATATTCCATTCAAGCACATGCTTGGAATCCGGATGCAATCTGTTCTTCACAAATGATTGCTAAGAGATGCTGTGGTGTTCTTCAGATTTTCTTCATGTGCGTGAAAAAAGGATGCAAAACGTAGGCAGTCCTCAAACAAACACTGAACGCGATTGCAGACAAAACAGATTCAACTTGTGTGCAAAATCAGTTTTTCACCGAACAGATCTTGACACTAAACAGACACATTCATGTGAAATACACCTAAACTGTCTAATTCAGTGAAGATGGACGATTAGATGAGCAAGAATTTTCTCACTTCTTTCTGAAAGAAAGCAGCCCACCAGGAGAAAAAAAAAAAAAAAAGGGAGTATATTCTGATACTGGAGGGGTGATAACATGCACAGAAGTTCATGTTACCCTTCTCCCTGGGGGTATGCACTTACACAAGTACAGGAGAAACCATGCCTCGCCCTGCAATTTATCAATACATTCCCCTACTTCTCCCTATGCTGGATGAATGGGGACTTACTTCAAGCTGCTTTCTCACAGGCTGTATTGTACTAAGATCGGGGAGGACGCTCGTTGATGGTGATAGATTTGGTAGCTTCGTACAGCCTCCAGCCTATCACAGGAATATGCCAACGTAGTCATGCCGATGGCAGTACTGCATATACTGAATTTCCAATACACTTATGTAGTAAAATCACATTAGTGTACGGCAGGCATCCTCAAACTGCGGCCCTCCAGCTGTTGCAAAACTATAACTCCCAGCATGCCCGAACAGCCTACAGGTATCAGCCTACAGCAGGGCATTGTGGGAGTTGTAGTTTTACAACATCTGGAGGGCCGCAATTTGAGGATGCCTGGTGTACGGGATAAGCAATCTAATGATTGCACTTTCAGAAAAAAAAAGTTACATTTCTTGAAATCACTTCCTTTTCCTCACGAAAAACAAACAAAAAAAGCCGATTCCCAAAATGCCCGAATTATTAAAGAGGTTCTTCACTTTGTTACAACTGATGATCTGTCCTCTGGATAGATCATCAGCATATGATTGGTCAGGGTCTGGCACCCGGGACCCCCGCCGATCAGCTGTTTGAGAAGGCAGCGGCTCTGCAGGAGTGCCGCGGCCTTCTCACTGTTTACCGCTGCAAGCATGTCGTCCAGTGACGTCACGACTTCTATAAAGTGGCGTGGGCGGGGCTAAGCTCCATTTGGTGAACAGAACTTAGCCTCGCCCATGCCACTTGATACAAGTCGTGACGTCACTGGACGGGGTGCTAGCAGCGGTAAACAGTGAGAAAGCCACGGCGCTCCTGCGGTGCCGCTGCCTTTTCAAACAGCTGATCGGCGGGGGTCCCGGGTGTCGGACCCCGGCAGATTAGATGCTGATAATCTATCCTGAGGCTAGATCATCAGTTGTAACAAAGTGAAGAACCCCAAAAACCTTCATACTCTGATGCAAGGTAGATCTGAGATATGTGGATACACTTACGGTTTGAAGTAGGGTTGGGCGATATCAAAAATATTGCCACGATAACGATGTTAAGAAATTTATCGCGATAACGATATATATCACGATAAATGCCCATTTAGAAGGAAAAAACACTTGGAGACATTATACTGTATGGGGGCAGCCGCAAGGAGACATTATACTGTATGGGGGCAGCCGCAAGGAGACATTATACTGTATGGGGGCAGCTGCAAGGAGACGTTATACTGTATGGGGGCAGCCGCAGGGAGACGTTATACTGTATGGGGGCAGCCGCAGGGAGACGTTATACTGTATGGGGGCAGCCGCAGGGAGACATTATACTGTATGGGGGCAGCCGCAAGGAGACGCTATACTGTATGGGGGCAGCCGCAAGGAGACGCTATACTGTATGGGGGCAGCCGCAAGGAGACGCTATACTGTATGGGGGCAGCCGCAAGGAGACGCTATACTGTATGGGGGCAGCCGCAAGGAGACGCTTATACTGTATGGGGCAGCCGCAAGGAGACGCTATACTGTATGGGGGCAGCCGCAAGGAGACGCTATACTGTATGGGGGCAGCCGCAAGGAGACGCTTATACTGTATGGGGGCAGCCGCAAGGAGACGCTATACTGTAAGGGGGCAGCCGCAAGGAGACGCTATACTGTATGGGGGCAGCCGCAAGGAGACGCTATACTGTATGGGGGCAGCCGCAAGGAGAGGCTATACTGTATGGGGGCAGCCGCAAGGAGACGCTATACTGTATGGGGGCAGCCGCAAGGAGACGCTATACTGTATGGGGGCAGCCGCAAGGAGACGCCACTTGCAGCGGCCGGTGCAGTGTTACTCTGCAGTAATACACCGGCCCCGCAGCTCCTACCCAGTTTTTATGTAGTTACCCTGGGTTCAGACCTGAGCGTTTCTGAGACGCGCGTTTTACGCGCGTTTTTGGCAATAGTAAACGCGCGTTTGTGTGATTGACTGCAGTGTTGTCCAATGACCAAATATCCCTGTCTATATGAAGTTTGGCCAATCAGAGCTGGGGTTTGGCCGTTCCAGCATGTTGCCAATTCATAAAGGCGCGTTCGAACGCGCGTTTTCAGTGTCGAAAACGCGCAAAATACAAGCGTTGCACGTTCCCATTGAAGTCTATGGGCCAAAACACGCGACAAACGCCCAAAAAAAGTTCAAAAACTTGTTTATGCGTCGGGCGTTTTTCAGCGCGTTCGAATGCGCTGTAAAACGCGAAAATGTGAACCAGTCCCATAGGGAAGCATTGGTTTGCATCGGTTATGCGTTTTACAGCGCGTTCGAGCTAAAAAACTGGTTTGTCAGGGGACTGTGTACCTGTGATTCATAAATGTAAGTCACAAATAAACAGGAACGGGTCTTGATACAGACCCTAGATTGGGATGTCCAGAACCTATGATATGATAAACATCTGGAACATACCATCCCTAAAAAGGGACATTAAGACAGAACCAGGGCTGTGGAGTCGGTAGATAAATTGTCCGACTCCGACTCCTCAGATTTTGAAACTTCCGACTCCGACTCCGACTCCTCTGTATTTAATATGCAAATACGAAGCTGTTCCACCAAGTTCTTCTAATCTTCTCTAGCACAGAGAGGTAGTTGAGCAGAAGCTGCTGCCTTCTCCTTTGTGTGCTGATCTTCTGCTGAAGACAGAGCAGTGGGAGGATCCAGGAAGGGGCAGGGGAAGGGGCATTTATTTTAAAACATGATTTTCCTAGTAGAATCCCATAGTCGTGTTTAAAGTTTAAGCTAACAATCTGAGTTTACATGTTTTATAGCCTTAGCTGAATGATAGCAGTTTTTCAAATGGTTTACAGCTTCAGTCTTGAACTATTGACTATCCATTCCCTTCACTTATACAAATGTCTCCAGTCCTTGATCAGTTATCAGTGAGAGGCTAGGATAACCATGGGTTCCCTGTAACAGCAGACCACAAGACAATGAAAAGTGTAAGTAGTGCCGCTCCTTAAAGGGACACTGACAGGCTGATTTTCCAGCTAAAGATATATATATACTGGTATTCATCAGAGAATTAGGAATAAAACTATACTAATGTTACCCCCAGTTAAGCTGTACTTGTGTTTAAAAACATTTTAATCTGTATGCAAATTCACTATCTTTGTGCCCAATGGGGCAGCGTCTCCTGCGGCTTTGTGCCCAGCCGCGCCCGAAGTACCACTTCCCAGCGCTGTTCCCCTCGTTATTATTCACTGCACTGGCCTTTTTTTCAGGCTAGCCGAACGCTGAATTCCTGCGCAGGCGCACGTGTAGAGTGCTGGCAGCAGCCTCGTCTGGCTATGCTGAGGCTGTGCCAGCTTTCTCTCTTCCTCCTCGCTACCTAGTCCTGTCTAGTGCTGCCAGTACTCTACATGTGCGCCTGCCCCTTGGGCACAAAGGTAGAGAATTTGCATATTGATTAAAACGTTTTTAAACACAAGTAAACCTCAACTGGGGGTAACAGTCGTCTAGTTGTATTCCTAATCCTCTGATGAATACCAGCAGATATATCTTTAGCCGGTAAATCAGCCTGTCAGTGTCCCTTTAACTGCATAGTAAAGCATATGAAAAGCGTGCTTCTTCACGGTCACTTAACGTCTTTGTTTAGCGGTAACGTGACGCACTGCATGCATTGGCCTTTATTCTTACAGTAGAGAAGTAATTAATTATAACTTTATCTGAATTGGGACATTTAAACTTGCTTTTTTTTTATTCCAATTTTTTTTTATTCCAATTTAAATCTAGTAGGAGTCGGAGTCGGAGTCGGTCCATTTTTTGCCGACTCCGACTCCAGGTACCCAAAATTGCCTCCGACTCCGACTCCTCGACTCCGACTCCACAGCCCTGGACAGAACTGGGCTCAGATGAAGGCACTGGGATGGAGGCGTCTCAAACCGTAAGTGTATCCACATATATCACACCTGTCACCTACCTTGCATCAGACTATGAAGGTTTTTCAAGTATACTCCTTATCTGGTTTATGGTACTTTTAGATTTATCAATTAAAAGTTATATTTTAATGTAGGAAGGTGTCGATGTGTTGTATAAAACAGGGAAAACTAAAAGGAGGTATTGCTGCTGAGCCAGCGAATAAAGAAAAAGGTCAGTTTTACCACATGGGGAACGCTATAAGAACAAAACCCATAAAACTATTTTTATTCCCCATTTCCACCCTATTTAGGATTTCTTACAGCTTCCCACTATATCGTATGCTAAATTTAATGGTGAAATAAGGTGAAACTTGTCCTGCAAAAAACAAGCTTTTATACGTGAACAGAGAAATAAAAAATAAAAATAAAGTCTCTGGGAAGGGCGAAGTAAAAAAATGAAACCGTAAAAACTGAAAACCACCATGTTCTCAGAGGGAACTTGTTAAAAAAAACATCCATACAGTCTAGTGGGACCAGGCAGAGAAGATAGCCAGGAGTGAGACTGTCCGTACTGAGCTCAGCTTGATTGACAGGCCCCCATGACTATTCTGCTCTGTTCATTATAAGAGACGTTTTCTCTGAAATGCAGCAGCGAGGCAATAAAACCGCTGGAGTCCTAGGCAGCAAGAAGCTCCTGGCCGGTTCCCTTTTACAAGGGTTTCCAACATCAACCAGGAAACCGCGGTAATTTGGATGATATACTGTAATACCAGTATCAGATGTAACATTCATATCCATCACCACTTATTAGCAAATTAGGGATTTTTCTCCATATTTAAAGGGGATGTCCGACCCCCACAGTCAATCAATGACGGCCCAGAATACATTTAAAAAAAAAAAAGAAAGCGCTTCACTTATACACCGGCGTGCTCTTGCAGCATGGAGTGTCACATCCCCGAAGGGTCTCCTCAGTGCTGGAATGGAGGGCCACTGTCCAGATGAGTGGATTCATATGTTATTGCACCCCAAGCCTTAGCTTGATTTTACCTTGGGGACAGATATGGTATTATATCTGCCAAATTACTACTATTTCATGGCTGGAATAGGACTTCAACAAAGTGAAATGCCAGAGCATAAGGTAAATACATAGGACAAGCCGAGTCACTGGTTAGGAGGGACCACAGCTCTACACAATGACAGTCAACGCTAACATGACTAACCGTATCAGACCGGGGAGGTCCGACACCCGGGACCCCCACCGATCAGCTGTGCTTTCAGTAGTGCTATGGCCTTCTCGCAGCCCCACTGAAGTGAATGGCCCTGAGTAGGGGTGGGCAATATGGCCTAAAATTTATATTGCGATATAATATGAAGCATGTGCAATATATCGCGATATATATTTTATATATTGGAGGGGGGCTTTTAAAACGTTTTATTTTTCCTTCAACTTTTTATTTAATAACTATTTAGCATCCTTAGGGGCTAGAACCCTAGTCTTATTCACCCTGATAGATCTCTGTCAGGGTAAATAGGACTTGACACTCTCCCTGCTGCCCTGTACTCAGTGCACACAGCAGCAGGGAGCTAACCATAGCAGCCAGGACATCAGTAGCGTCCTGGCTGCCATGGTAACCGATCGGAGCCTCAGCATTACACTGCTGGGGCTCCGATCACAACTGCCACTGCCACCAATGATCGGGGTGGGAGGGGGGGGGGGTTACCCTGTGGCCACTGTGACCCCAATGAATGAATAGAAACCTAGCCTGCATGCACAGAAGCCGGGTATGGGATATGGCCGGCACATACAGGCCTATAGGACCTTTCATTAGGTAAAGACACATAGGGGGCACTTACTATTATATCTGTGCGGGGCTCCGTTCGCCCGCTCTGGCCCCCGTCACATGGTGGGAACACCAGGGAGGAGACATCAGCTTCTCTCCCTGGGCATTCCTTCTCCCTGCCTGTGAGGTTCTGCACTGCCACGCTCTCATTGGTGGCTGTGTCCCTCCCCTCCTCCGCTCTCATTGGTGGCTCTCAGTGGGAGGGAGGGACTCCTTCCTTCTCCACTGTGCTGGCTGAAGAGAACATGGTATGCGCTGAGAGCAGCGCATACCATGTTCTACCGCGATATGGCGATATAGACAATCTATATTGTGGGCACAAATTCATATCGCATATCGTCTATATCGCCATATCGCCCCACCCCTAGCCCTGAGCTGCAATATCAATTTACTACAGCGGAGCTGAGCAGCTTGGCCTAGGCCAGGGGTAGGCAACCTTCGGCTCTCCAGCTGTTGTGAAACTACAACTCCCAACATGCATACTTACTCTGCTCTTCTGTGAACTTCCATAGAAATGAATAGAGCATGCTGGGAATTGTAGTTTCACAGCAGCTGTAGAGCCGCAGGTTGCTGAACCCTGGCCTAGGCTAAACTGCAAGAAGGCCACAGCACTACTGACAGCACAGCCGACTGCTCCAACAGCTGATCAGTGGGGGTCCCGGGTGTCTGACCCCGAGTGAACAAAAAATAATAATCATCGCCTGTTTTAGACATAAAAAAATGGTCTAAATATAAGACAATTAAGAAGCTGTCTGACATTTAAAACAGGCGCTGAATGCGCCAATGTTATGGAGGGGCCGGCACCTCTTCCGCCAGCTATGGGCCTTTATGAAGACCAGCGTCTAAAACGGTCTTAATAAATGTGCCCCTAATGCCTTATCCACACAAATGTATTGGTTCCGTTCCATTGTGGTCCCCAATGCACGGGCAACATCCGTGCGGCTGCCGAATCCAGACCTATTCAACTTTAAAGGGCTTCTGTCACCCCCCTTAACCCATTTTTCACTAGCTGACATTAGCTATTTGCTAATGTCAGCTGAGTCGAAATATATATTTATTACCTTGTCCGAAGTTGTAAATTACGTTAAAAAGCCACTTTTATATTATGCAAATGATCTTCGCTATCAGCAAGTTGGGCGTTTACTTGCTGGTAGCCGCCGCATCTAGATGAGTTATGCACGCCCCCTTCCTCGTTTGATAGACAGGGCCAGCGCTTTCTCCTCCTCGCACTGGCCCTGTCTGAAGATGAATCCCGCGCCTGCGCCGTACCGCTCAGTAGTCGGCGCAGGCGCTCTGAGTGAAGGACGCGAGCTTTGCCGCTCCGTCCTCAGTGCGCCTGCGCCGATTACGTCACCGCTACACCCGGAAGGGAAGCGGGTGTAGCGGTGGCGTGTCGGTGCAGGCGCACTGAGGACGGAGCGGCAAAGCTCGCGTCCTTCACTCAGAGCGCCTGCGCCGACTACTGGCGGTACGGTGCAGGATTTCATCTTCAGACAGGGCCAGTGCGGGAGGAGAAAGCGCTGGCCCTGTCTATCAAGCGAGGAAGGGCGTGCATAACTCATCTAGATGCGGCGGCTACCAGCAGTAAGCGCCTAACTGCTGTAGCAAGATCATTGCATAATATAAAAGTGGCTTTGCGTAATTTAACCGGACAAGGTAATAAATATATATTTCGACTCAGCTGACATTAGCAAATAGCTAATGTCAGCTAGTGAAAAATGGGTTAAGGGGGGTGACAGAAGCCCTTTAATGGGTCCGTGATCCGTCCGTTCCACAAAAAAACATGTTCTATTTTTTTGCTAAATGGAAGCACGGATCGGAACCCCGCGGAAGAACTCGTAATGCTTCTGTGGGGTTCCGTTCCACACAGCATCTCGGGATTTGTTAACCCATTCAAGTGAATGGGTCCGCATCCGTGATGCAGAGTGTACACAGTCGGTGCCCCGTGTATTGCGGAAAAGCTGTATGCAGCCCGCAATACAGCCACGGGAGCACAACAGCCGTGTGCAAGGGGCCTAAATCTGTGGGTCCTACTTTAGGGCAGTGGTTTACAATGACTTAACATAATAAGATTTAAGGCACACAGAAGACAATATATGAAGACATTTGTGTTTAGTCACGACATTTTGGAATACTGACAAAGTTTTCTTAATTTTGTTACTTTCTTAAGAAAGTTCTTATTTTCTCGCCACCAAGATAATAAGAATTAATCTGAACAGCAACGACTTCAGGAGAATATGGACATTACCGATTCCTTCATTTGAGTCGCCTTCTGGCAGAAATAAGGCGTCTACATACTAAACAGATGATCAGGGGTGTGGAAATAAAATAAAAACTACTTGTCGAAGGACTAAAGCGGGGGCTCAATCTACTTGTCCTGAACTTCTACTGTATTGGGGCGGGGGCCACAAGGAGACATTCTACTGTATGAGGCGGGGGCCACAAGGAAACGTTCCACTGTATGGGGGCGGGGGCCACATTCATGGAGGGCGAGTGGCTGGAACCTGGCAGCACTCCTAGCTTCAGCACCAAGGAGAAGGAGCAAAGCTGAAGCCTGACATGAGAGCATAGCTGGCAGCTCACCCAGGGGAGTCACCACACACACTACCTGCTGGGCTATCAGGACACTGGCTGCCACCATGTGAGGAGACAGGAGCTCCCGCTACTGCTTTAGCCGCTGACTCGCGCTTCTGCCAGCTGACTTCCATGCCGCACTCCTCTGATCCCGGCTTACGGCATGCACAGGAGCGCTGATCACACTGCAGTAAGCAGCCTGGACGTGCTGCCGGGCTGTGTATAAGAGGAGAATCCGGCGCCACCCTAGCCCTGCTACTTGCCCGCAGGGCTAAGCTACCTGCACAAACTACCTGCCCGGCACCCGGAACTGCATGTCCTAGGCGTCGGGCGATAGGAATTCCACACCCCTGGATGATGCATCAAGGAAATAGCTAAAATAGGAATCCACTAGAGGCCGAGTGCCCAAACTGTGACCCAAAACTCACTTATTTATCACAAAATGCCAACACGGGAATTTAACCTGAATACTACAGTCTAGTATAGTATATCCTCCATGTACTTTATCATTTATTTATATTAGCCTACTGTATTCTCGCTGTTCATAGTGCGTCCTGTGCTGAGGAATAGCAGGAAAAGCCTAAGGCATACTGGTACACCTTAGACTTTTTCCAGGGCGCGCATGCCCACAGAGAGGGCTCTGAGTGCCACAGGTTCGCCACCACTGCACTAGACAATTCTGCTGACCCACCAGCTCAGGGTGTCTGGCCATCTACTTGAAGCAAAAGGTCATTTTATACAAAGCGTTCAACAGGTTTTTGCACAGAAGACAAATAAGAATACATGCCAATACCTGTGAAGGTTTTCTTAGGTGAGCTTAGATGCTTTTTATTGACCTCCGTGATCTTGTTTGCATTTTTTTCTTTCAATCCATGTAACGCACTGTCAAAATTAACGCACTTGTATGACACTGTGGACTCTGGAGCGATGAGATGATCCGTTCGGCTGTTTGCATCTAACACAGGGGTGACATTCTCCGATCCTGCTGCGCCTAGACGTTCTGGGGGCTGCTGAGAGACGCTCTTAGACTGGCTGATGTTTTTCGATGACACTGGCTTGGAATCTTCATCACTGTCAAATCCAAAGGGATCCTCTGCATTGTCCTCCTCGTCGTCGTCAACTTTGGGTCTCTTTGGGAGATCGGCAACATCCGGTTTGTGATTCGGTCTCTTTTGTCCTACTTTGGCCACAAATGTGGTCTCTCCCCATTTTGTGCTAAGAGTGGTTCGTTTATTGGAGAAGACTTCATCAAACTTAGAGCTTCCATTTCCTCCCTTGCGGCTGTATGTTTTCCCAAATCTGGATGTCATGTTGAAGCCTGTTTCATATTCTCTGTGAGAAAAGAAGGAACATAGAAGGTGACATTATTACTCTGAACACCGCCCAGTTACCAATAAAACCAGTTTAGGTATGGCCACCGAAGGCGAAAGAAATAATACCATGAGATGTCTCTGGGGGCATGCACCTTTTCAAGACCAGTAGCAAACGTGACCCAACGCCAGCTTAGGAAAACGCTTTAATTTGCATCCTTGTCGGACTAATGGGGTCAGTCGGCTTTTCTCGCTGGGGGACAAATCAAAAGTGGCGATTTCTTTTACCTCATAAGGCGCACGCAACGTTTAAAGTGTGACTTATAAACTTGATCTATCTGCCCATTTCTCTCGATTTGCAACATTTTAATGTCAGTAGCACTAAAATGTGACTTTGTTAAACTGAAATGCGCCATTTTAGTCAACCCTGCCAGACCGCACTTTTGAAACACATTTGCAACATTTTCTGTCGTAAATTGCATCTCAGACTCGGGACGATTTTGTTAAACGTCAATTTACTGACTAAACCGCGTTGTTTAGCTCATTTATATTAGATAAAAATAAATGCATCCTGTTTTAAAGGGGTTATCCAAAATGCATACAGGTTATACCAACCCCACTCCCTGGCACCCGCGTCGCTCCTGATCCGCACGACAGGGAGATGTAGCAGCAGCCGTGTGGGCAACAGGAGCGACACAGGGGAGTGGGGTAAGTATACCCTGTATATGGTGCTCAGGCATTTTGGGGGGTAACCCCTTTAATACTTACCTATCACTTGTTCACTTGAGTTAGATTTTCTTTTCATAAATACGCCTTTTTGACAAAAAGTTGCATCTTTCTGCCATAAATGCGACCTTTTACAGAAAACACCACCAGATAAGCTGGCTTAATTCTCCACAACAATTGGAGCCATTTCTGCAACAGGAGGATAAAAAGTGAGGCGTTTATCCGCAAACTTGATAGCCCGCCCACCGATCACTCATTTCTAGCGTGATGCCTTCTTTATGGTGAAAATTCTTGCGAACACAGTTGATAAAATTTGGTGGAAGTCGGACTCAAAACGCCATTCTTTTTGGAGCATTTTACCCCATAATTCTGGCACAACATGCTTAGGCTACATGCACACGACAATTTTTTGCTGGCCGCAAATCGCGGATCCGTCTTCTATTTTTTTCACATCCACATCCGTTCCGTGTGTCCGCAAATTTTGTAGGTTGTGTTTCCGTGTGTCTTATGTTTTTTTAGCGGATTCGCAAAAAAACGGAAGGCTTGATACAGTTTCTTAAAGTGCCTGTTCAAGTGCCCTGGTTTCCAAGCAACCATCTGCAAAAAAAAAAAAAAAAAACGGATGTGGATGACAAACGGATGGCTTCCATTGGTCATCCGCATTTTTTGCAGACCCATTGACTTCTATGGGTCCGCAAACTGTTTTTTTTGCAGACAAGAATATGACATGCCATTTTTTTTTGCGGACATGAAATGCGGACAGGCATCCGCATTTTTAACGGATCCATAGAAATCAATGGGAAACCATCCAATCCGCAAAAAAAAAACGGAACGGAGGCCGCAAAAAAAACACTGTCGTGTGCATGTAGGCTTAGTAAATGTCCCCCATTGTGTCATTTTTGACAGCATCTGTACAGAGACTAGCAGATGTGAACAAAGCCCAAGTTATGCTGACCGTATACATAACGATTGAGTAACACCCGTCAAGTGAACCATTTTTCCTTTCTGCTATTCAGTATATTAATTGAGACAAAAAATGAAAGCGAGACAAAAAGCAAACCACAAGATTTCTTTTTTTTTTTTGCGGTAAGGCAAACCCTTGTGTATGACGGACGCTGACTGTGCATGGTGTGCACCAGTCTGTACGGAATACACCGCACGTTGTGTGGCTCTCTGCAGCTAACCATTCAAAGCAAAGGTTTTAGTGTACAGACACCACAGTAACATCCTCCGGACTACAGGGCGATCAGAGTCGCATTACTACCTATACAACGCCCAATCAGGAGTAGATGAAAACATCCCTCAAGCTTCAAGTTAGGAGTGTTTGTGACAACTACCATGGGATTCACTAAACCATTGCATAAGGAAAAAAAAATAAAAGCTGCTAAATTTGTGACGGGTGACGCTAGGAAGGCTCGTCCCAGTCATGGCCTGCTATTGGCTGCAACAGCCCCCCCCCCCCACATGTTTTGATCTGCCCGTAAGGGTGCATCAAAAGTGACAGATTAGCCCCTTTAAGGGGAGTTGTTTTCCCTCTTCTGGAAAAAATGTAGAGTGACCTACAGACATGTGAATAAGCAATTAATGTCCATTTTAAGTGAACATCAAAATAAGGTGATTAGCCCCCTTTTAAGGCCCAGGCAAATTTTCTTTTTTCCTACAAAGACCCCTAAGGCACCTTTCACACGGACGAGTATTCCACGCGGGTGCAACGTGTGATGCGCGGTATCCGGACCCATTCATTTCAATGGGTCTGTGTACATGAGCGATGGTTTTCACGCATCACTTATGCGTTGCGTGAAAATCGCAGTATGTTCTATATTCTGCGATTATCACGCAAATGCTGGCCCCAAAGAAGTGAATGGTCCTGCGCGAAAATCACATAGCATCCGCAAGCAAGTCCGGGTGCGCTGCGTTTTTCACAGATGGTTGCTAAGAGATTTCGTTTATAAACATTCCGTTTTTTATCTTGCGCGTGAAAAACGCATCAAATCGCATTGCACCCGCACAATAAAAACTGAACTGAGTGCGATTGCAGACAAAACTAAATGTACTTGCTTGCAAAGTCGCGCACTTTTCAATGAACGCATCCGCAACGCATCTGGACCTAATCCGCTCACGTTAGTCTGCAAGGGGCGCAACTTTTTTTTACTTTTCTGTCCACACAGCCTTATAAAAGCTTATTTTTCAGGGACAAGTTGATTTGTTTTTTAATGGCCGAATTTACTTTACCATATCTTGTATTGAAAAAAAACCAAAAAAAAAAACAAAAAAAAAAACTGCCGAGTGAAAGGTAAAAAAAAATTATAATTTCCGCCATGGTATTTCAGGTTATCTTAATGGTGTTCACTATATGTCAAAAAGGACACGACAAGCCTATTCTACCAGTCAGTACAATTATTAAATAAAAAATGTATTATCATTTTTGCTTTATAAGATGCACCTAGGTTTTAGCGGAGAAAATAAGAAAAAATATTCTTCATCAAACCTATTGCAGTCTATGGGATTCTGACATGCTGGCTGTCTGACCGTGACCTGCCCATTGGCCCGATCCTCGCGGGGTCTGCGGCAGCTTTCTATATTGCTCCAGTGACTCCGGCCTCATGCACATATGAACACTGAGGCCAGCGTCTGGCTCCTGCAGGCATGGGAATCAAACATGACGTCATCTGTACAGGCGGAGAGGGATCAAAGTGGCTCCCTGACAATTTAACTGATCCTGGAGAATTCATTAAAGGATGTTCTGTTATGGAGGAGACCGCAATAGTCTCGCTGTTGTCATGAGTCATTGTAATGGGTTATTCCCTCCAGGCCATCCTGAGAATGAAGGGGATGCAGCGGTGGTTTAGCACTTTTTAACCCTCTACTCGCCGTTATTCTGGCCATACTGGTCGACCAGCTCCATTCAGTTATATGGAACCGACGTAAGCAGCGGTCCATCGGTCCCACAGACAATAAAGGGATCGCGTCACTTCAGTAAATAGCATTTATCATGTAGAGAAAAGTAATACAAGTCACTTACTAATGTATTATCCATATTGCTTCCTGAGCTGGCTTCATTCATTTTTCCATTACATACACACCTTGTTTCCATGGTTACGACCACCCTGTAATCCAGCAGCGGTGGCCGTGCTTCCACACTAAGAAAAGGCACCAGTCTATGTGCGGTTCCACGGTCCCAGCCACCCGAGAGGGCGGCATTGTTTTCTATAGTATGCGGGCACGACCACCGCTGATGGATTGCAGGGTGGTCAAAACCATGGTAACAAGGCGTGTATAATGTGATGGAAAAATGCATCCATCCAGCAAAAGAGGCAATACGGATAATGACAATACACTAGTAAGTGTCATTTATTAACTTTCTCTAGATAATAAATGCTATTTGCTGAAGTGACTTTAGCAGTGACCCCACTCCATTCAGAGAAGGAACACGGTCACCTCTACGCCCTCCGGATCTCTCGGGGTCCCAGCGGTCAGACCGTTATTACCTATTCTACATCGATAGGTTAGTTAAAAATATACCAGTATTTGCGATAAAAAGCATAGTCAGAAAGACTGATAGAGTTTCAGAATTATGTTCCATGCTTGGAGAACGTCCCTTCCCACAGGTAGGTGGGGGGCACTGTCATATTCAGGACTGGACCGTCACCATGAAAATGCAACCTAATCCGCAGGAAGCCTGTGATACGGCAGGAGCTGAGCTTATAGCGTTAGAGGAAAAGATTCAGTATAACCTGTATAGCAGTCATTTATATTCCAAGAGGCGGTCCCATCAGTGACTGACAGCTATCTCAGAGGAAAGGCTGGCAGTCACTGACTGCATGTATATAAATTACAAGTTACTGAATCGCTTCCCATAAAATCATACACCAATCTGCTCAGCTCCTCCTGCTCTATAACCTGCCGCTCAGATTCCATGTTCAAGATGACAGGTTCCCGTTAAACGTTTTGAAAATGATCTGGGGAACACACAGACTCGCGAAACTAAGCTGTACTCCCTCCGCTCCGGCACTTCAGGCCCAGTCCCCGCATGTCTCGTCTATAGTGTCGCACGAACATGTGTTTTAAGTTCTGCGTCCAAAGTTCAAGTTATCGAAGAATCCCTTAATTGATTCCGCTACCACGGAGCATAACGGAATTTGGAATCCATAACAGGATTCTTCAATAAACCCAACCCGAACTTTGGACGCAGAACTTAAAACACAAGTGCGCTCAACACTAGGGTTAAGCGAACTTGTATTTTAAGTTCGGCGTCCAAAGTTCGGGTTGGGTTTATTGAAGAATCCTGTTATGGATTCCGCTACCACGGACAATAATGGAACTTTGAATCCATAAGGGGATTCTTCAATGAACCCGAACCTTGGACAACACTAAGGACCTGGGGTGACATCACCGTCATGTGATCAGTGCAGGGGGTGTGACCCAGGACTGGACAAGAGGTGGTAAAGGACCTGGTATAATGATCATGTGACATGAGGGGCGGAGCTCCTGTGCTCTGTGTGGAGGAGAAGGAAGTAGAGCAGTGAAGGATGGTTGCGCGAACTTCATAGGAACGATCCTGCTTATTAATACCATGAAAAGCAGCTGTGCGGTTCATTGTTTATGCAAATTACGGCTGCAGTGCAGGGCCCTTTCACACGAGCGAGTTTTCAGCGCGGGTACAATGCGTGATGTGATCAGTTCTGCGTTGTATGAAAATCGCAGCATGTTCTATATTCTGCGTTTTTCACGCAGCCCTGGCTCCATAGAAGTGAATGGGGCTTCAGTGAAAAACGCATTGCATCGGGAAGCGAGTGGGGATGCAATGCGTTTTTAACCGCTACAGGATAGCCACACGCAGGATCGAGTCCTGGCGGCAGCCCTGTAGCTCTGATCGGACGCATCTACGCGTCATCTCGCGAGACGCGAGATGACGCGCCCGCACATGCGCAATGCCCCGTACTCGGGAGAAGTAGGGCAACGTGTTTTGGGGTGTGTTTTTACATATACCAATGCTGGGTGAGAGAAATATCTCTGTAAATTGACAACTTTGTATAAAAAAATTTAAAAAGTTGTCGTTTACAGAGATATTTCTCACACACAGTATGGGTATATGTAAAAATGCACCCCAAAACACATTGCCCTACTTCCCCTGAGTACGGCGATACCACGTGTGCCACTTTTTTGCAGCCTGGGTGAGCAAAGAGGCTCTAAATCCAATGAGTTCCTTTAGGATTTCACAGGACATTTTTACGCATTAGGATTCTCATGCTTTAGGACCCCTAAAATGCCAGGGCAGTATAAATTCCCCACAAGTGACCCCATTTTGGAAAGAAGACACCCCAAGGTATTCCGTGAGGGGCATGTTGAGTTCACAGAAAAAAAAAATTTTTGGCACAAGTTAGCGGAAATTGATATTTTATCAATGCGTAATGCGTAAAAATGCCCTGTGAAATCCTAAAGGTACTCATTGGAATTTGGGCCCCTTTGCGCACCCAGGCTGCCAAAAAGTGTCACACATGTGGTATCGCCGTACTCAGGAGAAGTAGGGCAATGTGTTTTGGGGTGTATTTTTACATATACCCATACTTTGTGTGAGAAATATCTCTGTAAATTGACAACTCTGTATAAATTTTTTTAAAAGTTGTCATTTACAGAGATATTTCTCACACACAGTATGGGTATATGCAAAAATACACCCCAAAACACATTGCCCTACTTCTCCTGAGTACGGCGATACCACATGAGTGACACTTTTTTGCAGCCAAGATGCGCGAATGGGCCCTAAAACCAATGAGTACCTTTAGGATTTCACAGGGCATTTTTACGCATTTGGATTCTCACGCTTTAGGGCCCCTAAAATGCCAGGACAGTATAAATACCCCACGTGTGACCCCATTGTGGAAAGAAGACACCCCAAGGTATTCCGTGAGGGGCATGGCGAGTTCACAGAATTATTTTTTTTTGGCACAAGTTAGCGGAAATTGATTTTTTTTTTTTTGTTTTTTACAAAGTCTCATATTCCACTAACTTGTGACCAAAAATAAAATTTTACATGAACTCACCATACCCCTCACGGAATACCTTGGGGTGTCTTCTTTCCAAAATGGGGTCACATGTGGGGTATTTATAATGTCCTGGCATTTTAGGGGCCCCTAAAGCGTGAGAAGAAGTCTGGAATCCAAATGCGTAAAAATGCCCTGTGAAATCCTAAAGGTACTCATTGGAATTAGGGCCCCTTTGCGCACCCAGGCTGCAAAAAAGTGTCACACATGTGACCTGCTGGGTGTGAGAAATATCTTTGTAAATGACAACTTTTTAAATTTTTTTATACAAAGTTGTCAGTTTACAGAGATATTTCTCTCACCCAACATGGGTATATGTAAAAATACACCCCAAAACACATTGCCCTACTTCTCCTGAGTACGGCGATACCACATGTGTGCCACTTTTTTGCAGCCTGGGTGCGCAAAGGGGCCCAAATTCCAACGAGCACCTTTAGCTTTTACATGGCTGCTCACAATTTAGCCCCGCCCAAAATGTCAGAACAGTAAACACACCCCACAAATGACCCCATTTCGGAAAGTAGACACCCCAAGGTATTCACTGAGGGGCATAGTGGGTCCGTGGGAGATTTTTTTTTTTTTGCCAGAAGTTAGCAGAAATGGAAACTATTTATTTTTTTTCTCAGAAAGTGTCATTTTCCGCTAACTTGTGAAAAAAAATGAAATGATACAAGAACTCACCATGCCCCTTTGGGGTGTCTTCTTTCTAAAATGGTGTGATTTGGGGGGTATTTATACTTTCCTGGCATTCTAGCACCTGAAGAAACATGACAGGTGCTCAGAAAGTCAGAGCTGCTTCAAAATGCCGAAATTCACTTTTTTGCACCATAGTTTGTAAACGCTATAACTAGAGTTGTTTCGGTACCAAAATTTTGATTCGGTATCGATACCATAAAAAAGTATTGCGATACTCGATACCATTCGATACCACGCGAAAAAAATAAAAAACGCCAAAAAAATCTGCGTGCATTTCACATTTTATGAAACCGCCGGCTCATAATACAACAGTCCTATCCTACTTTTTTGTGGGGACAAGGCGACGAAAAGAAAATGGCGAATCGTGCATTTTTTCTTTTTATTTTACGTTGTTCACCACATAAAAGTGGATTTTTTAATAGTTTGGACTTTTGAGACGTGGCGATATGTAATATTTTATTTATGTATTGTTTATATATTTTATATGTAAAATTGGGAAAGGGGGTGATTTATAATTAATATTTTGGTGTACTTTAACTTTTTTTTTTTTTACAGTTTATTTATTAACTATTTTCCCCCTTAGGGGCTAGAACCTGGGATATTCTCATCCTATTCACCCTGATAGAGCTCTATCAGGGTGAATAGGATCTCACCCTCTCCCTGCTGCCCTGTGCACAGTGCTCACAGCAGCAGGGAGCAGACCAAGGCAGCCAGGACTTCAGAAGCGTCCTGGTTACCATGGTAACCGATCGGAGCCCCAGCATTACACTGCTGGGGCTCCGATCACTGCCACTGCCACCAATGAGGAGGAGGTGAGGGGACCCTGTGGCCACTGCCACCAATGATTTTATTACTGGGGGAAGGGGGGACAGGGGGCACACTGCCCACCAATGTTTTAATACTAGGGAGGGGAGGGGGCACACTGCCCACCAATGTTTTAATACTAGGGAGGCAGAGCACTGGCCAGAGTAATTACGTTCATATATAAATGCAGGCAGAAGGCACAGGCTGCCGGCACCTGCCTGTGCCCGGCGCTGCGATCAGAGGCTATTAACCGCTCAGGTGCGGCACCTGAGGGGTTAATAGCCTCTGATCGCAGCGCTCGGTCACAGGCAGGTGCCGGCAGCCTGTGCCTTCTGCCTGCATTTATATAAGAGACGGTCCTCTGCATTGATGGCCAGTGCGCCCGCCCCTACTCCCGCCCCGCTCCGCCCCTACTCCCGCCCCCCTCTCTCTATTGGTTGCAGCGGCAGCACAGGGGGAGGGAGAGACTGCCTCCTTCTCCCTGTGCTGCCGAGGAGAACATGGCCGCGCTGAGAGCAGAGCAGCCATGCTCTCTTATACTGGGCTGTGCAGTAGCGCAGCCCAGTATCGATAAAATACTTTTCCTGGTATCGAGTGCGATACCAGAGAAAAATATCGATTGGGTATCGAAAGTTCGATACCGAAACAACCCTAGCTATAACGTTTAACCAAACCAATAAATATACACTTATTGGATTTTTTTTTATCAAAGACATGTAGAACAATAAATTTAGAGAAAAATTTATATATATTTTTTTTTTTAAATTACAACCGAAAGTGAAAACTCATTTTTTTGCAAAAATTTCGTTACATTTTTATTAATAGCAAAAAAAGTAAAAATGTCAGCAGCAATGAAATACCACCAAATGAAAGCTCTATTAGTGAGAAGAAAAGGAGGTAAATTCATTTGGGTGGTAAGTTGCATGACGGAGCAATAAACGGTGAAAGTAGTGTAGTGCAGAATTGTAAAAAGTGGTCTGGTCATTAAGGGTGTTTAAGCTAGGAGGGCTGAAGTGGTTAAATGATGGTTGCCAAGAGATGTTGTTTGTAAACCTTCGTTTTTTTAATCACGCGCGTGAAAAAAAAGCGTCAAAACGCATTCCACCCGCGCGGAAACCACTGAACACAATCACACTGAAAAGCTAAGGAACGTGGAGTGGCTAGGCCACACCCCTCATTTTCTGTGGAATGTCAACCAATCATCACAAAACAGACATTCATTTAATCAGCAGCATCAATCCCATCATGCAGCATACCTAATTTAATCGGTTGATCCTGCCATTTTGAGCTCTTTAAAAGGGGTTTTCCGAGATTTTACTACTGATGACCAATCCTCAGGATAGATCATCAGTATCTGTTCTGTGGGGGTCCAACACCCAGGACCCCCGCAGACCAGCTGTTTGAGAAAGCACCGGAGCTGTGGCCTTCTCAGCATTTTCCTAGGGCCTAGGCCAGGCATCAGCAACCTTCGGCTCCCAGCTGTTGTGAAACTACAGTTCCCAGCATGCTCCATTCATTTCTATGTAAGTTCTTAGAAGAGCAGAGCAACTATGCATGCTGGGAGTTGTAGTTTCACAACAGCTGGGAGCCAAAGGTTGCCTACCCCTGGCCTAGGCCTATGCACAGCTCAGTCTCATAGAAGTGAATGAGCACATCCGCTGTACGATGCCTGGCAAGCTGCGAGAAGGCTGCATCGCTCAGAGGAGCACCGGTGATTGGCAGGGGTCGCGGGTGCTGGACCCCCACTGATCACATACTGATGACCTATCCTGAGGATATGTCATCAGTATCAAAGAAAACTCCTTTAAGGGCTCTTTCACACTACCGTTTTTCTTTTCCGTCCTAGAGTTCCGTTGTCGGGGATCTAAGACGGAAAAAGACTGATCAAGCATTCTGAATGGAGAGAAATCCGTTCAGGATGCATCAGGATGTCTTCCGTTCAGTATGTGAAAGTTTTTGGGACATTGACAAAACCGCAGCATGCTGCGGATTTGTCTCCGTCCAAAAATCCGGAAGACATGCCGTAATGCCGGATCCGGAATAAGTGCCCATTGAAGTGCATTTATCTGGATTCGGAATTAAGCTAAACGTCATTTCGGCGCATCGCTGGATCTGACGTTTAGCTCGGCGCATGCGCAGCAGCAGTTCCGATCGGGGCCCCAGTGTAAGCTGGGGCTCCGATCGGTTACCATGGCAGCCAGGACGCTACTGAAGTCCTGGCTGCCATGGTAAGTACTCCGCAGCAGTGTACTTACCTGCGCTACGGCCTCCAAGCGCTCCTTCATGACGTCACAGGTCCGGGCGGCACATTGATCTATGCGTCGCAGGGACCTGTGATGCCATGAAGGAGCGCACGGCGGCCGCAGCGCAGGTAAGTACACTGCTGCGGACTACCATGGCAGCCAGGACTTCAGTAGCGTCCTGGCTGCCATGGTAACCTGAAAGCATTTCGAAGAGTCTTCAAATGCTTTCAGGCGACTTGCGTTCTGACTGATCCAGCGGGACGAAAGTGCCCGCGGGATCCTCAGAACACAAGTGTGAAAGAGGACTAAGCAGGCCATACATGTCAGTCAAACCCAAATAGTGTACAGGATTCCTGATTCTAACGTGACGCTAGATGTTGAAGGAAAGATGGGGGTCTGAAATTTCCAAAAGTCGATTCATGATGTCCTCAATGCAGATAAGCAGACTGCCTCCCCCGCTGAGAACACGGTCTCGTAAGGCTCATTGGAGGAGGTCAGGGAGGAAAAAAATTCTAATGAGAACATCCAGTCTTAAGGGTGTATTAGACACCCCGATCAGGCAGACGACTTCTAGGAGGTATGTGTTTGTTCCCAGCAATCACCTGCTTACTAGTGGAGGAGATTGCGGCTATTACATGCAGCAATCTTCTCCACAGCATGCCATCGCTCGTCCCGATGCTTAGTGGATTGCCGGCGGCAGATCTTAATTAGCGCGATCGGCCTGCAGCAAACGATTATTCGTAAGCATGCTTAAAAATCACAAAGGCTCAATGAACGAGTGTTTGCTTGGTCATCGGGCAATCGTCGATGATCGCTAACAAGCATTCATACAAACGCTCGCTAGCGATCAGGCGGAAAATCTGCCCATGTAATACAGCCTTTAATTTTGGGCCAGAACGAGCAAAGACTGACCAGACTGAAGCAGAGCGGTGCTTGCCTAAAGGGGCCTTCACACGCTCCAGATATGACAGCAGACATTTCTGGTGCCAAAAATCTGTTCTACTGATGTGAATGGGGCTGGTTGGCAGAAAAAAAAATAAAAAAAATGGATTTGCAAGCGTTATTCACCTGAATGGAACAGATTTTCAGTTGCATATGTTTCTGAAATAAAATCTGCCAAGTTTAAAGGCACCTGAAGGGTTTTTGGGCTGATGCAACTTGTATGAGGCAGGAACCATCAATCACACGCATGATCATTGGGAACACCTTCAGTATCATTGTCGTCTGTCGGAAAGGGAAGATATGCTACCGACAGATGATTTCTCAGCCCCCATAACAGATGCTGTTCACCGGCTGATTGCTGACTGTTTCCACACAGCAATGACTGGGAACAAATGTTCTGTATAGTGCACGGTCTGATATCCACTCTCAGGATCTGCTATGATCTCCATGGCTGAGGCCACGGACCGGGCAGGTCGTTTTACCTTATAGGCCTATGGTGGCTAACCTCCGGCACTCCAGGTGCGGTAAAACTACGACTCCCAGCATGCTCCATTCATTTCTATAGAGTTTGGAGAACAGTAAAGCAGGTGTACATCTTGGGAGTCGTAGTTTCATCACAGCTGGAGTGCCGGAGGTTAGCCACCCCAGTTATAGGGGAACGGCACCAAAGAAGTTTGCTAGCTGCGCACTTCTCACCCCTTCCAAAATGACACTATAAAAAGATACCTATCATTAGGACGATTAGGGTAGATCCATGCGCTCAGAGTTGCACAACATTTTCTGGTTGGGGGCCACATTGTCAGCCTGAACCAATTCCAAGGGCCGAAAATAAAACTTAAAGGGGTATTACCAACTGAAATACTGTATTTTTGGCATATTGAACATACAGTATATACTGTAAATATCTAGTTACAGTTCTAGGACTCCCATCTAATGGGAAAATACATGAAAGATACATGTAAGAAGCCATAAGACATAGACCTACATGTCTTTTACCAGATTGTTGGGGGCCGCACAGAATGGTATTGAGGGCCGCATGTGGCCCCCGGGCCGCAGGTTGTGCACCCCTGCGCTAAATGACCATGTCAGATAAAGTTTACCGACTACGTAAGTGTCTAATGAAAGCCTCCACTGACATTTAGAAGATAAAATTTGGACATACCTAATAAAAGGGGTATTCCTGCCTCTCATGCTCCCCAACAGAGGTCGCACTTCATTTTTGTAGAAGAGTAAAAATACTCCTCTTAACAGGTTTGAGGAGTATTTTAGCCGAGGAGGAGCACGAATTTTGCGGTAATTCACATATATAATGCATAGGCCCACATAACGTTATGAGGCTGATATTTCTGCAGGGAAAGCATTGCTAGTCTCCTGTGCAGAAAAAAATGTAGACAATATTACATTTATCCAACATCATACACTAAACATAAGACCAAGGCACACACACGGCGCCCGTCTGACGCCGCCTTTTTCCAGCGAGTCTTTTTCCAGGGAGTAAAATGGCCTCAACAGGCGTCTATGACAGGGGCCCCCTCCGTGAGGTGCCTTGGCACAGGGGCCCCCTCTCAATGGGAGCCCAGCATCAGAATGCAAGTGAGTGTGAAGATAAAAATTACAGAATCGGTCTTGGCGTCACTTACACTATACACCGCTTACTCTAGGTTGGTGGGTGTTTTGGAGCCGACAGATTCCCTTTAAAAGAGAAGCTGACAAAAAACTGGGGATGCCCCCTATTATTTCAGACACCACTTTTAGTTGTCCTGACAAGTAGAAGCCTGAGCTCTACATCCAGAAGACCACCCTTAGGACCACACAGCTGGATGTCCGGGATGTACTTGCTTGTGGTATTAGAAGGGGCCAAGCTGCAAGGTGAGAATTTAGCGTCTAGCTGCTGGTTTTATCGCCGATTATCAAGACACTTGACAACACGGAACTAATCTCAAAATCTCGACGCCACTTAAATGCATCCTGGGCGAAGCCAAACTGATAAGTCAGACGCACATCCCCTGAGCTACCAGAAACCCCTCCTACCAGATGACGGGTGCCACAAACCACAGGCAGAACATCAGCCTCCATAGGCTGTCCATACAGGTCTTCAAAATAGCGGCTTTTCACCATTCCGGCCAGCAATCATTTACAAAGTACACACTTACATAAGCCTCCATTATGCCGATTCTGGGGGTCGCTCAGCATTTTGCCCTTTTTTTTAGATGTCCCCAGCAGTGCATTGTACCTAGAAAAAATAACCACTCCCCGGCACCTGCCGCTCCGGCTCCATGTAGTGATCTTCTTGCCACCGCCCTGTAAACTTCTGGACGGGGCCACGGGCGCCACTGTGACCAATCACTGGTGTCAGCAGTGATGTGCTCCCAAGCAGGACATGTCCCAGCAGTCACATACCGCTTGGGAACAAGCCACTGGCTGCAGCAGCGCACATGACCCGATCCAAGAGTTTACTGGAGCAGAAGAGAGCTGAAAGCAGGGGAGAGGGGGTAGGATTTTGTTTATTATATGTAAACCACACCGATAAGGACAGTTAAAAAGAAAAGGGGAAAAATAGGCTGCAGAAGTAATGGATGTCTACCAAGTCCAAAAGGGGATGCCACTGTGCCAAAATATGGATGGCATGAACAGTAAAATGCAGGTGCCACTATTTGTGTGCGTCGTTAAAAAGAGACAGTATCCCCCATAACAGTGACATCTACAGTGCCCCACAGTTTAACACTCACCCCACCCCCACTTTAAAATGGGACCTCCACAGCAGCCCATCCCCTTAATTGACCTTTACAGCAGGATGACTCTTAAACAGCGAGTTTGACAGCACCCCACTCCCTTGACAGTGACCTCCTCAGGGGCCCACTCCCTTAACAGTAACCTCACAGTACCCTGCTGCCTTAACAGCGCCCTGCTCCTTTAATTCTAGGGCTACACGACGTGTTGCGCAACATTTAGTCTCAACAACTTTTATAATGATAGGCTATGGTGTCGCACTGCGACATCCCCCGACTGCGACACAACAGTCGCAAAAAATCCATCCAAGATGGCTTTTTCTACGACTGTCGCGTCTAGGGATGAGCGAATCGACTCCGGATGAAACATCCGAAGTCGATTTGCATAAAACTTTGTTTCAATACTATACGGAGAGAGTCTCTGTACAGTATAAGAATGTAGTGGCTCCGATGAGCTGAAGTTATTACTTCGCGAAGTCTACTGTAAAAAAAACACTTCCCGTACTCGGGTTCGACTCCCAGGTACCACTCATCGGAGCCAATACATTCTAATTCTGTACAGAGCGCTTGCTCTGTACAGTATTAAAAAAAAAGTTTAATGCGAATTGTCTTCAGAAGTTTCATGCTCATCCCTAGTTGCATAGCAGCATGTCAAATGTCGCAGTGAAACACCATAGACTAACATTTAAAAAATATTTACGCGACACATGTGGTTGTGTAGCCCTAGCCTAAAGCTGACCTACAGCTTGGTTGTTAAACTGTGTATGTGGAGACTAAGGGCCTGTGAGCTTCTATTGGCTGGTAAGGGACATGTGACCGTGTGTATGGCAGTTGGGATATGACGAGAAAGATTTGCAGACTTGTATTGGCTAATGTAGGTCCTTTTTTGGGAATATCTCAGGAACGGTAAGTCCTAGAGAGCCGAGACCTGGTCTAAAACCTTCCCGGACACCTGATGTACCTGTGTGCCAAATTTGGTGAAGAACAGAGACGTCAGGACAGACAGAAACTCAGTTTGTACTGGGATGTTACCTCCACCGTATTCTTTCCCAGATAGTAAGTGATATGTGTACCAAGTTTAGTAGAAATTGATCAAGGAGTTTTTGAGTTACAGAGCAATATGTGTGTAGCAAAAACTGTTGGAGCATACAAACTCCATGCAGCTGCTGTGTAGGGGCATATGACCCCCACAAGATTTCTTTCCAGGTATGTGTATACCAAGTTTCGTTGAAATCGATGGTTGTGTTTTTGAGTGATCGCGGAACATACATATATATACACACTCTATCCCCTGGCCGGTTTACCAGTCCAGTCGGCTCGTTCATACGCCAATCTGACAAGTGACTGGTAACGCCCGGCTGTATGGCCGCTTCTCTCTGCCATTTCTATAGCTCAGTTTCCAATAGAAAGGGACAATCCCCCCCTTCACGTCATCACCTCCCTTTCGGGCTCCTTCAGACAAATGATCTGAACTTCGCCATCATCCATCCGGTAACGTAAACACGCGCACGTTTTTAAAGTGCACATGGATGGCGGATCCGATAGCTTGACCGAATGAATGAAACGTGCGGGTAAACCGGAGCGGGGTGGCGCCCGCTGTAATTATCTTGCCATGGACTGGTGACTAATGGGTCAGGGTTCAGTCCGTGTGCTGTCCGTTCTACACTCCGTATCACTGTCTGAACGAGCCTCTATATCACCCTGATTCGCAGTCGGACTACCGGCCACCAGCATCTCATGAGGTCACCGCTGGATCCATCAGATCAGACACACATGACCAAAGAGCTTGCCATCAGATCTGTACAAACGCTGCTCAACTCCTTGAAATCCGCGTCACTGCAGTGTAAATAAAACCCGCGGCCTGTAAACAACCGCAACCAAAACATAGCTGTCAAGAGGCGCTGAGCGGGTGCGCACCCCGCGCACAGTCAGGTAGGGGGCTGCCCCACACACAGCCACCATCTACGAGGACCCTGAAGTTGATCCCAAGGCCGCTGGAAAGTTTCCTGCCCCCTCCCGCGGGCCACACTCACAGGAAACTTCCCCAAAACTCAGCCACAGGCAGGCGCTAGGCCGCACGGCCCAGGGGAGAGTGACAGAGCAGCAGGAAGGCCGCGTCCCCTGGGCGTCATGCATGCGGTCTCTCCCATTTCTAACCCTCCGAGGGAGAACTCACACGCTCTAATCCCCTGGGCTCCACTCAAGAGCTCGGCGTCTCACACTCCACCGGCGGCCGGTATCCAGAGAGGCGTGCCCAGCTTCTCCTCCGCTCCCCGGCAGACAGGCGCGGCACAGCACGGCAAAAAGAAAAAGAAAACCGAGAAGATATATCCGGCTGTTATTATTCAAACAGGGCCCGGGAACATCCCTCCGCCATTTGCCCCCCTTCCGTCACTACGCTCACACAGCGCCCAGCCGGCCAATCAGCGAGCGCCTTACTCAGCCATTAGCCAGCAAGAAAAACGGCGCATGCGCCTCACAGGGCGGGGACCATGCAGTGACGTATTACTGTCCGCGAAACCAATAGGCTGATCACAAGTGCGGAAGACGCACGGCATTCTGGGACTAGTAGTTTTCTGCAAAGTTTTTAATCTGTTTTTGGTTATAATATCTGTTTAATCCTTCGTTTATTTGGTTTGTATGTTAGTGAAGAGGAGTAAAGTGCGTGTAGTATGTATTACAGCGCGACCAGCCTGGTGTCTGAATGAAGAAGTGTGCCGCTATTTATAAATCCACAGGCTGCGTCCATCTGAGAAAGTTATGGAAACATGTTACGTCATGAAATGGGAGAATATTTGCTTAGTGGGCGTTTGCAGTTGAGATGCTATCTGATAATGAAGCTGTGCACCCCCCATATAAGACAGGGATCCAGATGTATTATAGCATACCCCCCAACTTTTGAAAAGAAGCAAGAGGGACAATATATGCGAAGCGTGCTGCTACAGATTTTTCCCACACTAGGCCACGCATCTAACCGCCCAAAACATAGCTATTCACAAAATCCCACCCAGCCCCCTAAATGCCCCCACACAGTAATTATTTCCCCTTCATGCCATCACACGGTATTTATGCCCACATTGTGCCCCCATCACAGTAGTTATGTCCAGATATGTGCCCCCATCACAGTAGTTATTCCAGATATGTGCCCCTCACAGTAGTTATGACAGATATGTGCCTCCTCACAGTAGTTATTCCCAGATATGTGCCCCTCACAGTAGTTATTCCCAGATATGTACCCCCTTAAAGTAGTTATTCCCAGATATGTTCCCCTCACAGTAGTTATTCCCAGATATGTGCCCCCTCACAGTAGTTATGACAGATATGTGCCCTCCTCACAGTAGTTTTGCCCAGATATCTGTCCCTCACAGTAGTAATTCCCAGATATGTGCCCCCTCCTCACAGTAGTTATTCCCAGATATGTGCCCCTCACAGTAGTTATTCCCAGATATGTGCCCCTCACAGTAGTTATTACCAGATATGTGCCCCCCTCACAGTAGTTATGTCCAGACATGTGTACCTCACAGTAGTTATTCCCAGATATGTGCCCCCTCACAGTAGTTATTCCCAGATATGTGCCTCCTCACAGTAGTTATGTCCAGACATGTGTACCTCACAGTAGTTATTCCCAGATATATGCCTCCCTCACAGTAGTTATTCCCAGATATGTGCCCCTCACAGTAGTTATGACAGATATGTGCCCCTCACAGTAGTTATTCCCAGATATTTGCCCCCTCACAGTTAGTGTTAGTGTTAAAAACAAGCGATCTGTGTACAAGATATGATTATCCATACAGAAAGATTAAAGCAAGATACATGATTGATACAGTAATACATATGGAAATTATCTCATACTTAATATCAAAGTCATAAAAACCTCAATTGATAATCAAAGTGACTGATGAACATCTGCGTGATACTAAAGTGTTATGTGTTCATACTTAGAATAACTAAAGTGACGTGTGCTTATTTTGCCGAGGGGGGAGGAGACAGGGAGGACATAGGGAGAGAAGACATGAGTCCACTGACCAGGTGAATGGTGATCACAGCAAGCAGAATGCCAACCTCGGCATATAAGGCAAGGTAGTGCGCATGCCCGGGTTGCGTTGTTGTCAACTGTTATACAAGTACGTCAGGCAGTGGTTCAGGCATGCGCCCCGCTGTAACGATAACCACCGCAGCCATATTAGGTGTGGGAACCTCCTGCAGTAAAACTAGCACAGGCGTACATGGACTATCGTATACCACATAACTGAAGGGCCTAATGTTAATATCCGGAGAAACATAGACTCATGCCAGGGCATTACGAGTCAAATGTATGTGCTAGTGGAATTGCGGACCAAGGTGGTGGCAAGCGCATCCTACACAGGACGTACTGCCCTCACCAGTGGGGCAAATCAGACAGACACCCACACGTCAATGGGGCATCTATGTCCGGTTCGCTCCTTGATCCTATTTGCCACAAAAACCCAGGAGGGTTCTCCTCCATAATGGACAAAGTATATAGGCCACAAATAATGATAACGGGGTAAAAAAATATTCTAAAAATAGAAGATATAAACGTTGCAACCCAGGTTAAAAAATATCTTAAAATAATGCGTCGGCCACACATCTGGTCAGACCCTCCATGTCCGCTCGTCACATCCCTCCTCGGTGTATAATCTGAAAAATAAAATAGCGTATTAATAAAAGTGATAAATATTCCCATGTGTGTATATATATATATATATATATATATATATATATATTCATCCAAAAATAACAACCATACACGTAGAGACAGTACAGCCAAATTAATGGGGGAGAAAGAGGGCAAGCCTAAATCTCACAATGTAACTCCAATCTTATAATCAATATTTAACCCACGAGGTTTTAACCACTTCAGCCCCCCTAGCTTAAACACCCTTAATGACCAGGCCACTTTTTACAATTCCGCACTACACTACTTTCACCGTTTATTGCTCCGTCATACAACTTACCACCCAAATGAATTTTACCTCCTTTTCTTCTCACTAATAGAGCTTTCATTTGGTGGTATTTCATTGCTGCTGACATTTTTACTTTTTTTGCTATTAATCAAAAATTACCGAAATTTTTGCAAAAAAATGAAATTTTTCACTTTCTGTTGTAAAATTTTTCAAAAAAAACTACATTTCTATATAAATTTTTCTCTAAATTTATTGTTCTACATGTCTTTGATAAAAAATCCAATAAGTGTATATTTATTGGTTTGGGTAAAAGTTATAGCGTTTACAAACTATGGTGCAAAAAGTGAATTTCGGCATTTTGAAGCAGCTCTGACTTTCTGAGCACCTGTCATGTTTCTTCAGGTGCTAGAATGCCAGGATAGTATGAATATCCCCAAATGACACCATTTTAGAAAGAAGACACCCCAAAGTATTCGCGGAGGGGCTTGGTGAGTTCATGTATCATTTCATTTTTTTCACAAGTTAGCGGAAATTGACACTTTCTGAGAAAAAAAAAAAAAAAAGTTTCAATTTCTGATAACTTCTGGCAAAAAAAAAAAAAATCTCAGACGGACTCACTATGCCCCTCAGTGAATACCTTGGGGTGTCTACTTTCCGAAATGGAGTCATTTGTGGGGTGTGTTTACTGTTCTGGCATTTTGGGCGGGCTAAATTGTGAGTCGCCATGAAAACCTAAAGGTACTCGTTGAATTTGGGCCTTTGCGCACCCAGGCTGCAAAAAGCGGCACTATGTGGTATCGCCGTACTCAGGAGAAGTAGGGCAATGTGTTTTGGGTGTATTTTTACATATACCCATGTTGGGTGAGAGAAATATCTCTGTAAATTGTCAACTTTGTATAAAAATTTTTAAAAGTTGTCGTTTACAGAGATATTTTTCACACAAAGTATGGGTATATATAAAAATACACCCCAAAACACATTGCCCTACTTCTCCTGAGTACGGCGATACCACATGTGTGCCACTTTTTGCAGCCTGGGTGCGCAAAGGGCCCTAAAACCAATGAGTACCTTTAGGATTTCACAGGGCATTTTTACGCATTTGGATTCCAGACTTCTTCTCACCCTTTAGGGCCCCTAAAATGCCAGGACAGCATAAATACCTCACATGTGACCCCATTTTGAAAGAAGACACCCCAAGGTATTCTGTGAGGGGTATGGTGAGTTCATGTAAAATTTTATTTTTTGTCACAAGTTAGTGGAATATGAGACTTTGTAAAAACAAAATAAAAAAAAAAAAAAAACAATTTCCGCTGACTTGTGCCAAAAATAAAAATTCTGTGGACTCACCATGCCCCTCACAGAATACCTTGGGGTGTCTTCTTTCCAAAATGGGGTCACATGTGGGGTATTTATACTCACCTGGCATTTTAGGGGCTCCTAAAGTGTGAGAATCCAAATGCATAAAAATGGCTCTGAAATCCTAAAGGTACTCATTGGTTTAGGCCCCTTTGCGCATCTTGGCTGCAGAAGTGTCACTCATGTGGTATCGCCGTACTCAGGAGAAGTAGGGCAATGTGTTTGTGGTGTATTTTACATATACCCATGCTGCGTGTGAGAAATATCGCTGTAAACGACAACTTTTTACATTTTTTATTCAAAGTTGTCAATATACAGAGATATTTCTCTCACCCAGCATGGGTATATGTAAAAATACACCCCAAAACACATCGCCCTACTTCTCCTGAGTACGGCGATACCACATGTGTGACACTTTTTGCAGGCAAGATGCGCAAAGGGGCCCAAATTCCAATGAGTACCTTTTAGGAGGGCATTTTTACGCATTTTTCTTCTCACGCTTTAGGGCCCCTAAAATGCCAGGGCAGTAGAAATACCCCACGTGTGACCCCATTTTTGAAAGAAGACACCCTAAGGTATTCCATGAGGGGCATGGCGAGTTCATAGAATATTTTTTTTTTGGCACAAGTTAGTGGAAATTGATTTTTTATTGTTTTTCTCACAAAGTCTCCTTTCCGCTAACTTTTGACAAAAAGTTTAATTTTTCATGAACTCATTATGCCCCTCAGCGAATACCTTGGGGTGTCTTCTTTCCAAAATGGGGTCACATGTGGGTATTTATACTGCCCTGGCATTTTAGGGGCCCTAAAGCGTGAGAAGAAAATGCGTAAAAATGCCTCTCCTAAAAGGTACTCATTGAATTTGGGCCTTTGCGCATCTTGCCTGCAAAAGTGTCACACATGGTATCGCCGTACTCAGGAGAAGTAGGCGATGTGTTGGGGTGTATTTTTACATATACTCATGCTAGTGAGAGAAATATCTCTGTATATTGACAACTTTGAATAAAAAATGTAAAAGTTGTCGCTTACAGCGATATTTCTCACACTCCAGTATGGGTATATGTAAAAATACACCCTAAAACACATTGCCCTACTTCTCCTGAGTACGGCGATACCACATGAGTGACACTTTTTGCAGCCAAGATGCGCAAAGGGCCCTAAAACCAATGAGTACCTTTAGGATTTCACAGGCCATTTTTACGCATTTGGATTCTCACGCTTTAGGACCCCTAAAATGCCAGGGCAGTATAAATACCTCACATGTGACCCCATTGTGGAAAGAAGACACCCCAAGGTAATCCGTGAGGGGCATGGCGAGTTCACAGAAAAAAAAATTTGGCACAAGTTAGCGGAAATTGTTTTTTTTTTTTTTTTTTACAGTCTCATATTCCACTAACTTGTGACAAAAATAAAATTTTCCATGAACTCGCCATACCCCTCACAGAATACCTTGGGGTGTCTTCTTTCCAAAATGGGGTCACATGTGGGGTGTTTGTACTGCCCTGGCATTTGAGGGTCTCCGCAATCATTACACGTATGGCCAGCATTAGGAGTTTCTGCGATTCTCCGTATATTGAGCATACGGGTAATGAGATTTTTTTCCGTTCAGCCTCTGCGCTGAAAAAAAAAAAATGAACGGCACAGATTTTTTCATTCGCATCGATCAATGTGGATGAAAAATCTCTGCCAAAATCAGTGACTGCGGTGCGGTGGGCTGGGCGCTAGCTACCTAACAAGTAGCTAACTAACTGGCGGTGATAAGGGACCCTTATGCCCCATTCACACGTCCGAAATTCTGTTTGCGGAACGGAATTGCGGACCCATTCATTTCTATGGGGACAGACTTTGTCCCGCTCGGATCCGGAATTACGGATCCGCGCTCCGGGTCTGCACTTCCGTTCCGCAAAAATATAGAACATGTCCTATTCTTGTCCGCAATTGCGGACAAGAAAAAGCATTTTCTATATAGTTCTGGCAATGTGCGGATCTGCAAAATGCGGAAAGCACATTGCCGGTGTCCGTGTTTTGAGGATCTGCGGATCGGATCCGCGGATCCGTGAATCCACGGATCCGTGAATCCACGGATCCGCAAAACACATATGGACGTCTGAATAAAGCCTTACAAGGGGTGTGATCAATGACAGGGGGTGATCAGGGGTCTAGATGGGGTGATCAAGGGGTTAATAGGTGAGGGGGGTGGGGGGTAAGTGTAGTGTTTGGTGCAACTTTTATTGTAGTTACCTGGTCCTCTGGTGGTCGATCCCAGAAAATGGGACCACCAGAGGACCAGGTAGCAGCTATATCAGACGCTGTTCATAAAACAGCGTCTGATATAGCTGTTTGATGCGATTTATATCGCATCTACAGCCTGCCAGCGATTGATCATCGCTGGCAGGCTGTAGTCCAACTCTCGAGCCGCGCTTCACTGTGAACGCGCGCGTTCACAGGAACTCTCGCGTCTCGCGAGATGACGCCCCGGCGCGTCCAAACAGAAGATCCCGGCCGCCCGCAGGACGCAATCCTGCGTACGGCGGTCGGGGACTGGTTAACGAATTCAACAAGTGAATCCAATACAGTTCCCTTTTTTTTCAACATATTGGATCTGTTGCCACCCCGTCTGGGTATTGGCACATGATCCAGAACACAGCATCTCAAGTCCCTTTCTAAATGTTTCAATTCAGTGAAATGTTTTGACACCGGTAAGTCTAGTCGTTTCTTTCTAATCGAAAATCGTGATTATTAAATGGAATCTGTCACCACCATATGGCCATATACAGTGCTTACATTGTCCTATAGCACACCTATAGATGAATGTAATGGTACCTTTGTCATTTTCTTTACACTTGCAGAAGCTGGAAAAAAGTAGTTTAATGCATATGCAAATGAGCACTCGCAAGTGCCCAGGAGCGGAGTTCACTATGTTGGAGCCCAGGCAGCTCTGCCTTTTTTCATTGTTTCCCATGCTCTGCCTATGCCCGCCCTCCTATTCCCCTTACAGTGGATATAAAAAGTCTACACACCCCTGTTAAAATGTCAGGTTTCTGTGCAGTAAAAAGATGACAAAGATAAATCATTTCAGAACTTTTCCACCTTTAATGTGACCTATAAACTGTACCACTCAATTTAAAAACAGACTGGCATATTTTAGGTGGAGGGAAGAAAACAAAAAAAGCTAAAGTAATGTGGTTGTATAAGTGTGCACACCCTCTTATAACTGGGGATGTAGCTGTGTTCAGAATTAAGCAATCACATTTAAAATCATGTTAAATAGGAGTCAGCATACACGTGTCATCATTTAAAGTGCCTCTGATTAACCCCAAATAAAGTTCAGCTTCTCTAGTTAGTCTTTCCTGAAATAGTCTTAGTCACATCCCACAGAAAAAGCCATGGTCCACAGAGCGCTTCCAAAGCATCAGAGGGATCTCATTGTTAAAAGGTATCAGTCAGGAGAAGGGTACAAAATCATTTTCAAGGCATTAGACATACCTTGGAACACAGTGAAGACAGTCATCATCAAGTGGAGAAAACCAAGAACTGGACGTCCCTCCAAAATTTATGAAAAGACGAGAAGAAAACTGGTCTGGGAGGCTACCAAGAGGCCTACAGCAACATCAAAGGAGCTGCAGGAATATCTGGCAAGTACTGGCTGTGTGGTACATGTGACAACGATCTCCCGTATTCTTCATAATACTGGGCTATGGGGTAGAGTGGCAAGACGAAAGCCTTTTCTAATGAAGAAAAACATCCAAGCCAATCCAAAACACATCTGTAGTCTCCCAAAAGCATGTGGGAAAAGGTGTAATGGTCTGATGAAACCAAGCTTGAACTTTTTGGCCATAATTACAAAAGATATGTTTGGCGCAAAAACAACACTGCACATCGCCAAAAGAACGCCATACCCAGAGTGAAGCATGGTGGTGGCAGCATCATGATTTGGGGCTGTTTTTCTTCAGCTGGAACTGGGGCCTTAGTTAAGATAGAGGGAATTATGAACAGTTCCAAATAACAGTCAATATTGGCACAAAACCTTCAGGCTTCTGCTAGAAAGCTGAACATGAAGAGGAACATCATCTTTCAGCATGACAACGACCCAGAGCATACATCCAAATCAACAAAGGAATGGTTTCACTGGAAGAAGATTCAATTTTTGGAATGGCCCAGCCAGAGCCCAGACCTGAATCAGATTGAAAATCTGTGGGGTGATCTGAAGAGGGCTGTGCACAGCAGATGCCCTCGCAATCTGACAGATTTGGAGTGTTTTTTCAAAGAGTAGGCAAATCTTGCCAAGTCAAAATGTGCCATGCTGATAGACCAGTCATGGCAAACCTATGGCACAGGTGCCGGAGGCGGCACTCAGAGCCCTCTCTGTGGGCACCCGGACTCTGGAAAAAGTCTATGGTGTGCCAATATGCCTTAGACTTTTCCTGCCATTCATCACTGCAGGGGCACTATGAACGGCACAGACTGCACACTGAATGTATGCAGGCTATTATAGCTAAATGATAAAGTACATGGAAGATATAATATATTGGGCTGTAGTATTCAGGTTAAATTGCCGTGTTGGCACTTTGCGATAAATAAGTGGATTTTGGGTTGCAGTTTGGGCACTCGGCCTCTAAAAGGTTCGCCATCACTGTGATAGACTCATATCCAAAAAGACTGAGTGTTGTAATAAAATCAAAAGGTGCTCCAACAAAGTATTAGTTTAAGGGTGTGCATACATGCAAACATATTATTTTATTTTAATATTTTTTCTTCCCTCTACCTAAAAGATTTCAGTTTGTTTTTCAATTGAGTCGTACAGTTTATAGGTCACATTAAAGGTGGAAAAAGTTCTGAAATGATTTATCTTGGTCTCATTTTTTTTACAGCACAGAAACCTGACATTTGCATATGACAGTCTGTCAAACCGATAGAACTAGTGTTTTGACAAGCAAGAAGGCTTCTATTAGACCAGCTAGAATCCCCTTTATTTCCACTTACAATGAACTAAGCCCGGACATCGGGAAGATTATCAGACGTCATTGGAATATACTGGAAAGTTGCCATAAGTCCGTTATTGAATTTCGATCCCTTCCACTAATATCATATCGCAGATCTAGAAGTCTACGGGATCAATTGGTAAAGGCTGATGTTGGACCTTCCAAAATCAGCAGACAAACAACATTGACTCAATCTGGACTTGGTAGCTTTCCATGCCTCAGTTGTGTCAATTGTCGACATATTATCAAAGGAATGTGTTTCACACATCTAAATACAGGGGGTACATATCAGATCCGTTACCACTTGACATGCGATTCCAGTTATATTATTTATGTCCTCACTTGTCCGTGTAATCTTTTATACGTGGGCGAGACATCTACTGACCTCAAAACGCGGCTTAATAATAACGATATTTGATTAGAAAGAAACGACTAGACTTACCGGTGTCAAAACATTTCACTGAATTGAAACATTTAGAAAGGGACTTGAGATGCTGTGTTCTGGATCATGTGCCAATACCCAGACGGGGTGGCAACAGATCCAATATGTTGAATAAAAAGGGAACTGTATTGAATTCACTTGTTGAATTCGTTAAAACCTCATGGGTTGAATATTGATTATAAGATTGGAGTTACATTGTGAGATTTAGGCTTGCCCTCTTTCTCCCCCATTAATTTGGCTGTGCTGTCTCTATGTGTATGGTTGTTATTTTTGGACGAATATATATATATATATATATATATATATATCTATATAGCAGAGGAAAGATATCTCCAATGGCGGCACTCGATCCGGTGGAGTGGCGTGCCCGCGGTCGAAGGCCTGGACTAAGCCGTATACAAACGAAGGAAGAGACTGCGGCACCGCCTGATAGTGATATAAAGTGGATCCTTTATTCACCCATGTGCATGCACATGGGTAAATAAAGGATCCACTTTATATCACTATCAGGCGGTGCCGCAGTCTCTTCCTTCGTTTATATATATATATATATATATATATATATATGTAAATCCGGAGATAGGCAGCAGCACATCCAAAGGGCTTGGCGGGTGCAAAATCCTCAGGAGGACAGACAATCCTCCACACATATATAGATCCCAGAGAAGAGGCAGCACTCCTGAGTTAAATGGTGATGACCCAATTTATTCCAAGGCAACGTTTCAGCCTACTCCATGAGGCCTTTGTCAAGCAATTCAACAGTGCCACAAGCAAACTTATATAGTCATACAATAAATCATGTGATGTGGGCGTTACAAGGTGACATCATCAAATCATGTGATATGGGCGTTACAAAGTGACATCATCAAATCATGTGATCGAGTATACATAGGAATAGTGTGTCCATCTGTATAGCAAAAAATATTCATAAATAACAAAGTGACCCAAAAGGTCGGTGTACACGTGGATTGTGTAAACACAGATATCACCAAAGTGGAATATAATTAAAATGTGAACAGTACTGGCGATCGCCACTGTTCAGATATCATATATACTAGTCGTAAATAGACTCCAGCCTACCCCAAGTGGACCACATCAGCCGCATGTTAATGGTGTCTCACATTGTAATATGCGCATGCGTTTGATCACTATGTCTCTAGCGGTTGCTGCACGAGCATCCGGTAACCAAGCGACAGCCCCATGTGACTGGAGTGCGTCACTGGCCACGTAGTAACTCGCGCAAGCGCAGCGCACAAGGGGAGTGACCGCATGGAAATGAAAGTAAATAACCATGGAAGCTACAGACAAATCAGTGATAGACTACAGTGTATAGAGGGCATCAGAAGATTTCCCAAATAATAATACGACACACATATATCCGGTGACCATATAGGGGGAGGGTCCGGTCGGGCACGAGTCCTTACTGGAAACAGCGGGAGTCGCGTCCCTCTTACCGCTCGACACCATCCCCCATCCCTGGGGTAAAGTGTCACGCCGCAGTGCGGTCCCAACCCCCACTAGTCACCCCACATATCCACGGCCTTATGTTAGCAGCAATATATAGATCCACATTAGGGAACTAGACAAGTTGAGACGCCATTAACATGCGGCTGATGTGGTCCACTTGGGGTAGGCTGGAGTCTATTTACGACTAGTATATATGATATCTGAACAGCGGTGATCGCCAGTACTGTTCACATTTGAATTATATTTCACTTTGGCGATATTTGTGTTTACACAATCCACGTGTACACCGACCTTTTGGGTCACTTTGTTATTTATGAACATTTTTTGCTATACAGATGGACACACTATTCCTATGTATATGTATACTCTATCACACTTTGTAACGCCCATATCACATGATTTGATGATGTCACTTTGTAATGCCAATATCACATGATTTGATGATGTCACTTTGTAATGCCCATATCACATGATTTGATGATGTCACCTTGTAACGCCCACATCACATGATTTATTGTATGACTATATAAGTTTGCTTGTGGCACTGTTGTATTGCTTGACAAAGGCCTCTTGGAGTAGGCTGAAACGTTGCCTTGGAATAAATTGGGTCATCACCATTTAACTCAGGAGTGCTGCCTCTTCTCTGGGATCTATATATGTATATATATATATATATATATATATGTACATGGGAATATTTATCACTTTTATTAATACGGTATTTTATTTTTCAGATTATACACCGAGGAGGGATGGTACGAGCGGACATGGAGGGTCTGACCAGATGTGTGGACGACGCATTATTTTAAGATATTCTTTTTTAACCTGGGTTGTGACGTTTATTTCTTCTGTTTTTATTTTTAGAATATTTTTTTACCCCGTTATCATTATTTGTGGCCTATGTACTTTGTCCATTATGGAGGAGAACCCTCCTGGGTTTTTATGGCACATAGTATCGAGGAGCGAACCGGACATAGATGCCCCATTGACGTGTGGGTGTCTGTCTGATTTGCCACCACCTTGGTCCGTAATTCCACTAGCCCATACATTTGACTCGTAATGCCCTGGCATGAGTCTATGTTTCTCTGGACATTAACATTAGGCCCTTTAGTTATGTGGCATACAAGAGTGCATGTACGCATGCGCTAGTTTTACCGCAGGAGGTTCCCACACCTAATATGGCTGCGGTGGTTATCGTTACAGCGGGCGCATGCCTGAACCACTGACCAACATAATCACGTAACAGTTGACAACAACGCAACCCGGGCATGCGTACTACCTTGCCTTATACGCCGAGGTTGGCATTCTGCTTGCTGTGATCACCATTCACCTGGTCAGTGGACTCATGTCTTCTTCCCTATGTCCTCCCTGTCTCCTCCCCTCGGCAAAATAAACACACATCACTTTAGTTATTCTAAGTATGAACACATAACACTTTAGTATCACGCAGATGTTCATCAGTCACTTTGATTATCAATTGAGGTTTTTATGACTTTGATATTAAGTATGAGATTATTTCCATATGTATTACTGGAATCCTCTGGCCAGTAATTGATTTAAATGCGTTCAGCCTCGCGAAGAGGCTGAGGGCATTGAAGCTGCAATTCTTATTTTGACCACCAGGTGGCAGGCCCACATAAATGAGCAATAGTCAGTAATAAATGCATTTTAAAAATCCCTGATTGTTCAAAATTAAAAATAGATTTTGGATGCTCAAATATGAGCTTCAAAATCATTACAAAAAGTAAAAAAACATAAAAATATATAAAAATATAAAAGTTTCAATCACCCCCTTTCTGTATAATAAAAAAATACCTAAATAACAAAAATATAAACATAATTTGTATCACCGTGACTGGAAACGCCTGTGCTATTAAAATATAAAGATATATTTCCAAGATGGCGAATCGCGTAACAGAAAAAGGGTCAAATGGCCAATTTGCCATTTTTTCATTGGTTCTCTTACACCCCCTAAAAAAAAATTTTTAATAAAATGTGATCAAAAAGTTACACACACTCCAAAAACTACAGATTGTCCTGCAAAAATCAGCCCCCACAAGCTCAGTAGATATAACGATAAAAAAAGTTATGGGTGTCAGATTATGTTGATTTTTTTTTACACTAATTAGACATAAAAGCCTATACATATGGGGTATCATTGTAATTATACTGACACAGAGAGTGAAGGGCATGGGTCAGTTTTGCAGCAAACGGAACAACGTGTGAACAAAACCCATTAAACAGTGCAGGAATTGCATTTTTTTCCCAATTCCCATTTCGAATTTATTTACCATTTCCCACTACATTGTATGCTATAATTAATGGTGGCATTAGAAAGTGCAACTTGTCCCACAAAAAATAAACATTACAGGGGGAGAGCACTGAGGGACATTACTGAGGGGGCACTATGGGGGATATTACCACTTGGGGGCACTGAGGCACATAGCTACTGGAGGGGTACTGTGAGGGATATTACTATTAGGAGGCAGTGTGGGGGACACTGCTACTGGATAGACATGGGGAACATTACTACTGGGGGGACTTTAGGGGGGACATTACTGCCAGGGGAACCACTGTGGAGGACTTTACTGCTGGAGGGGCACTGTGGGGGACATTATTAAAAGAGGGGCACATGGGGAGACCTTACTACTCTGGGATTGCAAATTGAAGATAAGCCGCGCTACGTGCCCAAAAGTGGGGTGAATATCATGCCAATAATCCAGGTACTTGATAAGGAGGTCCAATTTAAGGTGGTACCCGCAGATAAGGATTCAGACTAGGGGTCCCTTGTAGTAGCAAAATAGTGTAAAAATCCGCAGCACTCTCCCATCAGGAGGACAGACAATCCTCCACACATATATAGATCCCAGAGAAGAGGCAGCACTCCTGAGTTAAATGGTGATGACCCAATTTATTCCAAGGCAACGTTTCAGCCTACTCCATGAGGCCTTTGTCAAGCAATTCAACAGTGCCACAAGCAAACTTATATAGTCATACAATAAATCATGTGATGTGGGCGTTACAAGGTGACATCATCAAATCATGTGATATGGGCGTTACAAAGTGACATCATCAAATCATGTGATCGAGTATACATAGGAATAGTGTGTCCATCTGTATAGCAAAAAATATTCATAAATAACAAAGTGACCCAAAAGGTCGGTGTACACGTGGATTGTGTAAACACAAATATCACCAAAGTGGATGCTCGTGCAGCAACCGCTAGAGACATAGTGATCAAACGCATGCGCATATTACAATGTGAGACACCATTAACATGCGGCTGATGTGGTCCACTTGGGGTAGGCTGGAGTCTATTTACGACTAGTATATATGATATCTGAACAGCGGTGATCGCCAGTACTGTTCACATTTGAATTATATTTCACTTTGGCGATATTTGTGTTTACACAATCCACGTGTACACCGACCTTTTGGGTCACTTTGTTATTTATGAACATTTTTTGCTATACAGATGGACACACTATTCCTATGTATATGTATACTCTATCACACTTTGTAACGCCCATATCACATGATTTGATGATGTCACTTTGTAATGCCAATATCACATGATTTGATGATGTCACTTTGTAATGCCCATATCACATGATTTGATGATGTCACCTTGTAACGCCCACATCACATGATTTATTGTATGACTATATAAGTTTGCTTGTGGCACTGTTGTATTGCTTGACAAAGGCCTCTTGGAGTAGGCTGAAACGTTGCCTTGGAATAAATTGGGTCATCACCATTTAACTCAGGAGTGCTGCCTCTTCTCTGGGATCTATATATGTATATATATATATATATATATATATGTACATGGAATATTTATCACTTTTATTAATACGGTATTTTATTTTTCAGATTATACACCGAGGAGGGATGGTACGAGCGGACATGGAGGGTCTGACCAGATGTGTGGACGACGCATTATTTTAAGATATTCTTTTTAACCTGGGTTGTGACGTTTATTTCTTCTGTTTTTATTTTTAGAATATTTTTTACCCCGTTATCATTATTTGTGGCCTATGTACTTTGTCCATTATGGAGGAGAACCCTCCTGGGTTTTTATGGCACATAGTATCGAGGAGCGAACCGGACATAGATGCCCCATTGACGTGTGGGTGTCTGTCTGATTTGCCACCACCTTGGTCCGTAATTCCACTAGCCCATACATTTGACTCGTAATGCCCTGGCATGAGTCTATGTTTCTCTGGACATTAACATTAGGCCCTTTAGTTATGTGGCATACAAGAGTGCATGTACGCATGCGCTAGTTTTACCGCAGGAGGTTCCCACACCTAATATGGCTGCGGTGGTTATCGTTACAGCGGGGCGCATGCCTGAACCACTGACCAACATAATCACGTAACAGTTGACAACAACGCAACCCGGGCATGCGTACTACCTTGCCTTATACGCCGAGGTTGGCATTCTGCTTGCTGTGATCACCATTCACCTGGTCAGTGGACTCATGTCTTCTTTCCCTATGTCCTCCCTGTCTCCTCCCCCCTCGGCAAAATAAACACACATCACTTTAGTTATTCTAAGTATGAACACATAACACTTTAGTATCACGCAGATGTTCATCAGTCACTTTGATTATCAATTGAGGTTTTTATGACTTTGATATTAAGTATGAGATTATTTCCATATGTATTACTGGAATCCTCTGGCCAGTAATTGATTTAAATGCGTTCAGCCTCGCCGAAGAGGCTGAGGGCATTGAAGCTGCAATTCTTATTTTGACCACCAGGTGGCAGGCCCACATAAATGAGCAATAGTCAGTAATAAATGCATTTTAAAAATCCCTGATTGTTCAAAATTAAAAAATAGATTTTGGATGCTCAAATATGAGCTTCAAAATCATTACAAAAAAGTAAAAAAAAACATAAAAATATATAAAAAATATAAAAGTTTCAATCACCCCCCTTTCTGTATAATAAAAAAAAATACCTAAATAACAAAAAATATAAACATAATTTGTATCACCGTGACTGGAAACGCCTGTGCTATTAAAATATAAAGATATATTTCCAAGATGGCGAATCGCGTAACAGAAAAAAGGGTCAAAATGGCCAATTTGCCATTTTTTCATTGGTTCTCTTACACCCCCCCTAAAAAAAAAATTTTTAATAAAATGTGATCAAAAAGTTACACACACTCCAAAAAACTACAGATTGTCCTGCAAAAAATCAGCCCCCACAAGCTCAGTAGATATAACGATAAAAAAAGTTATGGGTGTCAGATTATGTTGATTTTTTTTTACACTAATTAGACATAAAAGCCTATACATATGGGGTATCATTGTAATTATACTGACACAGAGAGTGAAGGGCATGGGTCAGTTTTGCAGCAAACGGAACAACGTGTGAACAAAACCCATTAAACAGTGCAGGAATTGCATTTTTTTCCCAATTCCCATTTCGAATTTATTTACCATTTCCCACTACATTGTATGCTATAATTAATGGTGGCATTAGAAAGTGCAACTTGTCCCACAAAAAATAAACATTACAGGGGAGAGCACTGAGGGACATTACTGAGGGGGCACTATGGGGATATTACCACTTGGGGGCACTGAGGCACATAGCTACTGGAGGGGTACTGTGAGGGATATTACTATTAGGAGGCAGTGTGGGGGACACTGCTACTGGATAGACATGGGGAACATTACTACTGGGGGGACTTTAGGGGGGACATTACTGCCAGGGGAACCACTGTGGAGGACTTTACTGCTGGAGGGGCACTGTGGGGGACATTATTAAAAGAGGGGCACATGGGGAGACCTTACTACTCTGGGATTGCAAATTGAAGATAAGCCGCGCTACGTGCCCAAAAGTGGGGTGAATATCATGCCAATAATCCAGGTACTTGATAAGGAGGTCCAATTTAAGGTGGTACCCGCAGATAAGGATTCAGACTAGGGGTCCCTTGTAGTAGCAAAATAGTGTAAAAATCCGCAGCACTCTCCCAGTATAGAAAATTTCAGTATTTATTCATCAGCAGCAAATATTGTGACTTTTCGACAAAAAGCCTTTTTGTTTGATAAAGACTTTTTGTGGAAACATCACAATTTTTCCTGATGAGGAATAAATACTACATTTTCTATACTGGAAGAGTTTTGAAGATTTTTCCACTATTTTTTTTACTTCTATGGGGGCACTGTGGGAGGACATAACTGGCAGCACTATAGGGGGCATTATTAAGGGCACTCGAGGGGAATTTTTAATAGTGGGGACAATACAGAAGGTACCAGTGACATTTAATACTGGGGCACTATAAGGAGTATTACTGGGACATTTTTTGATACAGGGTATGCTATATGGGGTATTACTGGGGGTATTTGAAAACTGGGCCATTATAGTGGTATTTTTTTTGTACAGGGGCATTATCACTGGGGCATTAAAGGGAACGTTATTAATACTGGAGGGACTATAATGGCATTTTTCTGGGGGTAAAATTAGGGGATATTATTGCTGAATGCACTGTAGGGGCATTTCTATTAAAGGGGCATATTAGGGGACATTATTTCTGGAGACATTATAAAGGCATTATTATTGGGAGAATAATGTGGATTATTATTATTATTATTAGGGGCATTTTAGAGGACATTATTATCACTGGGGAGCACTATGGGGGCATTATTATTGCTGGAGGCATTGGCAATATTGCTGGAAGCACTATAAGGGGCAATATTATTGCTGGAGGCATTATAGGGGCACCTTTACTATTGAGGGGCACTATGTGGGCATTATTGTTAATGGAGGCATTTTAGGGGGCATTATTACTACTGGGGGCACTATTTGAGGGGATTAGGGAGCACTGTGGGCACATTATTGGGATTGGTGGCAGATGTGTTGAGAAGGTGAGGAGGTAGATGGAAAAGTGAGGAATTGAACATGTCTGCATAGTAAACTCTGCAGAGACGAGGCACAGCTGAAAGAATTTGTCATGGCAGTATGGGCTGAATGGTGAATAAGAGATAAAAAAATGTCTACATCACAGAAGATGTAACTGCGGGAGAACCAGATACCAAAGTTCAGCACAATATACTTCCTTAGCAGAATCAAATACCACAGCGCAAAAAGAAATTCTGCTGGGGCAGTAACTTGTGCTGCACTGTAGTATTTGGTTCTACTGGGGTAGTATATTGTGCGGCATTGTGGAATTTGATGCTGCTGGGGCAGTATATTGTGCTGCACTGTGGTATTTTGTTCTACTGGGGCAGTATATTGTGCTGCATTGTGGTATTTGGGGCTGCTGGGGCAGTATATTATACTGCAATGTGGTATTTGGTGCTGCTGAGGCAGTATATTGTGCTGTACTGTGGTATTTGGTGCTTCTGGGCCAATATATTGTGCTGCATTGTGGTATTTGGTGCTGCTGGGGCAGTATATTGTGTTGCTTTGTGGTATTTGTTTCTTCTGGGGAAGTATATTGTTCTGCACTGTGTTATTTGGTGCTGCTGGGGCAGTATATTGTGCTGCACTGTAGTATTTGGTTCTACTGGGGCAGTATATTGTGTTACACTGTGGTATTTGGTGCTGCCAGCAGTATGTTATACTGCAGTGTGGTATTTGGTGCCGTTGGGGCAGCATGTATGTGCCAATGGCATTTGCGCCGCTGGGGCAGATATTGTGCCGCATTGTAGACGGTGCTGCTAAAGCAGTATACGTGCCACATTGTGGAATTTGGTGCTGCTGTGGGGCAGCATATTGTGCCGCACTGTGGCATTTCTGTTCACTGGGGCATGACAGCTGCATTGTATTTGGTGCTGCTGGGGCAGTATAATGTGCCGCAATGTGGTATTTGCGCTGGAGCAGTATATTGCTGTACTGTATTTGGTGCTTCAGCAATATATTGTGCTGCATTGTGGTATTTGCGCCGCTGGGGCAGCATATAGTGCTGCATTGTGGAATTTGATGCTGCCGGGGCAGTACATTGTTCTGCACTGTGTTATTTGGTGCTGCTGGGGCAGTATATTGTGCTGCACTGTAGTATTTGGTTCTACTGGGGCAGTATATTGTGTTACACTGTGGTATTTGGTGCTGCTGGGGCAGTATATTGTGCTTCACTGTGGTATTTGGCTTTGCTGGGGCAGTATATTGTGCTGCATTGTGGTATTTGGTGCTGCTGGGGCAGTATGTTATACTGCAATGTGGTATTTGGTGCTGCTGGGGCAGTATATTGTGCTGCAATGTGGTATTTGGTGCTGCTGGGGCAGTATATTGTGCTGCATTGTGGTATTTGGTGTTACTGGGGCAGTATATTGTGCTGCATTGTGGTATTTGGTGCTGCTGGGGCAGTATATTGTGCTGCATTGTGGTATTTGGTGCTGCTGGGGCAGTATATTGTGTTGCATTCTGGTATTTAGTCCTGCTGAAGAATCAGATACCAAAGTGTAGCACAATATATTGCCCCTCTGTGGTATTGCTGGCCCCATCTACCGATATCCCATTTTCATGTTCTACATGCCCATGCCCTTTTTAACAAGGCAAAAAGCTAGTTTGCTGAGAGAATGTGTTGATCAGATTTACATCTTTCCCATAGATCTTAGTGGGGTTATTTTGAATACTTGAAGCCATCAGGTTACCCAATCTTTTTGCACTTCTAAATACAAAGCTGGGTTGAATTAGTAACTTTTTCCTTATTATCATATCTTTGCATAGGATATCCCAGTTTTTCTGGACCATTTTTGTTAATAGTATCCCATCTTTCGTATATGAAAGAGGCTGTGTCAGGATCGCCTTTCTTCCTCAGTAAAATCCATGGGATTTTTGGTCCACAACAGCTCCAGTAGCTGTAAGCTAGCGTGACGTCAATGACGCTCCGATCTGGAGTGCAAGCTTTTTTTAATAGGAAACGTGCTGCCGGCCAGTGCACATTTTCTAACTACACAGCCTGAATGCTTCTACTGGACTGGAGGATCAGGACAACTATCAAGTATTCACCACTACACATCAACATCACAGACTCTCTTCTACAAGTTCAGGTAGGCGTGACGGTGTCACATATAGATACTAATTACAACTTAGAGGACAGCAGACATGGTAGAACCCCACTTCTAGTCACTGGTACTTTGGTGCAGTCAGAGAGTAAGCGTAGGATTTCTTCTTTTACTTCCTCACTTTGTCATTGCAGCACTGACCTTCCTTGCAGCATACACACAACTTTTTTAAGAGTGCCAGTAAACTTGTTTTATTTCCTTTCGTTACATGAGCCCCTGTGGGAGCCGGTGTAGAAAATAGAAGCAGTAGTGGCCCTGATATAGCACTGTGGTGTCACAGTGTACTATCTCAGGCCGTCACTCACTGAGGTTCATTACAGTGAAAGTTATAGTACTAAAGAATGAGGCCAGAGTTGAATGTAACAAAGTCCTCTTTACCAAGTGCAACATGGAATTTGAAAATACACACAGTAGCAGTAGGCTTTTAGTGCAGCACTTCTCTGGCACCAACTGAGGAGGTATGGTTGTATATTGGGTAGCTGCAGTTCTGCATTTGGGTGTTACTGGCCTAATGGTTGTCTGGTGGCAGTTGGCTTGGCTCTAGTCCCTCACCACAACTTAGTGTCTTCAGTATGATTCTTCAGAGTGGGAGCTCTACAAACTACTTCCCAACTCTCTAGCATGAGAGGGATCTCTGGATCCTAGACCTCAGTATGAATCTTGAGAGTGGGTGCTCTACAAATTAAGAAAAAAAATGGGGGTTAGTCAGCACACCCCAATGGGCAGGTGTACTTTACCGTGGCTGAAAAGCAAAAACAAACACAATGTAACAGCAAACACAAATACCAAAATATAGATAATGCCATACTATAGAAAATATACTAGTGCTAATGCTCTGCTCATTATATAAATGTGAGATTCTTGGCAAATACATTTTGTACAAAATCATTTCTGCCTGTCCACCCCAGCAAGGTGATCTCTTTTGGACATGAACCTACGTTAAATACTACCTGTTTTGGTGCCAACTGGCTTCCATTCATTGGATGCAGTTGCCACATGACATGTATGATGAGGCTCCTCTGTATTTTACCTCTTCTGGTGCCCTGGATGCCGGCTCTCAGGGGGATGCTAGAACAGAAACAATGAGCGCTTCCAGCAATACAGATGGAAGCGCTCATTGCTTTTCCCTTTATAAGGCTACATTCACACGTCCGTGTGTGTTTTGCAAATCCGCGGATCCGCAAAACACGGACATCGGCGATGTGTGTTCCGCAATTTGCGGACCGCACATCGCCGGCACTATATAGAAATTGCCTTTTCTTGGAGGCAAACTATCTTGGAGGCAGCTGTTCTGCTTTTGCACCCTGCTCCCTCTTTTGCTACGCTGTTGGCTCGGTCTCACCACTGCCTCTTCCTCTGAACTATGAAAGTCAGTGGCACGACCTTCATTATATGTGGGGTCTAGGACCTCAACGTCCCCTGCATCGTCTTTCACAAAGTCTTCCTCCCTGACCTCCTGTTCGGTCTGCACACTGCAAAAAGACGCAGCAGTTGGCACCTGTTTCGTCATTATCAGAGACGTGCGGACTCTAATGAGGTGGTATTCCCATGTCCTCATCATCAGGAAACATAAGTGGTTGTGCATCAGTGCATTCTATGTCTTCCACCACTGGGAAAGGGCTAGGTGGATTCCCTTGGGAAACCCTGCCAGCAGAGTCTTCAAACAGCATACGAGACTGCTGCATAACTTGAGGCTCTGACAGTTTCCCTGATATGCATGGGGGTGATGTGACAGACTGATGGGCTTGGTTTTCAGGCACCACCTGTGCGCTTTTTGCAGAAGACTGGGTGGGAGATAATGTTGTGAACGTTCTGGATCCACTGTCGGCCACCCAATTGACTGTATTTGCTCAGGCCTTACCATCCTTAGAATGGCATTGGGCCCCACCAAATATCGCTGTAAATTCTGGCGTGTACTGGAACCTGAGGTAGTTGGTTCACTAGGACGTGTGGCTGTGGCAGAACAGCCATGTCCTCTCCCAGCACCAGAGGGTCCACTAACACCACCACGACCATGTCTGTGTCCCTTACTAGATGTTTTCCTCATTGTTACCGTTCACCACAATAAGAAAAAAATTATTTGGCCCAATGTATTGAATTCAAATTCAGGCCTTTTTTTTACAGGCACCTAACACTATCTGGCTATCTATTTATGTACCGTATTACACTAATCCAGGCACAGCAGTAACCACAGATTTAGGGGAATATCAATTGTAGGCCTAGTATTTAGGCCCTGGATGGAAGTTATCCTTTTACGGACAGATTTACACTTGGAGATGCACAGTAGCGTGTGAAAAAATATATAGAATTATGCTTTCAGCACTGTGTGTAATATTCCCTTTATCGGAAAGAAATACACTTAGAGATGCAAAACAAGTGTGTGCAAATGTAGAGGATGATGCTGCATTTTAACACTTACTGTAATATACCCTTTAACGGAAAGAAATACACTTGGAGATGCACGCTGAGTGTAATATACCCTTTTACAGACAGATTTACATTTGGCCTGCAACAGCTGGAATACCAGATTTTGGGTATTGCTATTTTGGCAAATTAATTTTACCCCAGAACAAAATATATCCTTTCATGGATACTATTAAACTACTTGTCCAGCCACAGCTAGAACACGATATTTACTGTATTTCTATTTTTGCAACTGAATTTCACCCCAGAAAATAATATATCCTTTGACGGACACTTTGAAACTTGTCCAGTCACAGCTGGAACACCAGATTTATGGTATTTCTATTTTTGCAACGGATTTGGGACTGGGAGAAAATGTCTGTATGTGGGTAAGTAACTAGCTGAGTGACAGAAAACAGAGGGTGGTTATTAATGGTAGATACTCAGATTGGGTCACTGTCACTAGTGGGGTACCTCAGGGGTCAGTATTGGGCCCTATTCTCTTCAATATATTTATTAATGGTCTTGTAGAAGGCTTGCACAGTAAAATATCTATTTTTGCAGATGACACTAAACTGTGTAAAGTAATCAACACTGAAGAGGACAGTTTTCTGCTACAGAGGGATCTGGATAGATTGGAGGCTTGGGCAGATAAGTGGCGGATGAGGTTTAACACTGACAAATGTAAAGTTATGAACATGGGAAGGAATAATGCAAGTCATCCGTACATATTAAATGGTAACACTCGGTAACACTGACATGGAAAAGGATCTAGGAATTTTAATAAACAGCAAATTTAGCTGCAAAAACCAGTGTCAGGCAGCTACTGCCAAGGCCAATAAGATAATGGGTTGCATCAAAAGGGGCATAGATGCCCGTGATGAGAACATAGTCCTACCACTTTACAAATCACTAGTCAGACCACACATGGAGTACTGTGTACAGTTCTGGGCTCCTGCGAACAAGGCAGACATAGCAGAGCTGGAGAGGGTTCAGAGGAGGGCAACTAAAGTAATAACTGGAATGGGGCAACTACAGTACCCTGAAAGGTTATCAAAATTAGGGTTATTCACTTTACTTTTTCCTATCATCTATTTATCCCCAGGACTGTGACTGTGACGAGGGGACATCCTCTGCGTCTGCTGGAAAGAAGATTTGTACTCAAACATAGAAAAGGATTCTTCACTGTAAGAGCAGTGAGACTATGGAACTCTTTGCCTGAGGAGGTGGTGATGGTGATTACAATAAAGGAATTCAAGAGGGGACTGGATGTATTTCTGGAGTGTAATAATATTACAGTCTATAGCTACTAGAGAGGGGTCCTTGATCCAGGGAGTTATTCTGATTGCCTAATTGGAGTCGGGAATGAATTTTTTTCCCCTTAAGTGGGGAAAATTGGCTTCTGCCTCACAGGTTTTTTTTGCCTTCCTCTGGATCAACTTGTAGGAAACAGGCCGAACTGGATGGACAAATGTCTTTTTTTAGGTCTTATATACTATGTTACTACGTTACTATGAATTTCACCCCAGAAAATAATATATCCTTTGACGGACACTATGAAACTTGTCCAGTCACAGCTGGAACACCAGATTTACAGTATTTCTATTTTTGCAACTGAATTTCACCCCAGAAAATAATATATCCTTTGACGGACACTATGAAACTTGTTCAGTCACAGTTGGAACACCAGATTTACGGTATTGCTATTTTGGTAATTGAATTTCAACCCAGAACAAAAGCTATACTTTTACGGACACTATGAAACTTGTCCAGCCACAGCTGAAACCACTGATTTAGGGTATTGCTATTTTGGCAATTGAATTTCACCCCAGAACAAAAGCTATCCTTTGACGGACACTATAAAACTTGTACTGCCATAGCAGAAACCACTGATTTAGGGTATTGCTATTTTGGAAATTGAATTTCACCCCAGAACAAAAGCTATACTTTTACGGACACTATGAAACTTTTCCAGCCACAGCTGAAAACACTGATTTAGGGTATTGCTATTTTGGCAATTGAATTTCACCCCAGAACAAAATCTATCCTTTGACGGACACTATAAAAGTTGTCCTGCCATAGCAGAAACCACAGATTTAGGGTATTGCTATTTTGGAAATTGAATTTTACCCCAGAAAAAAAAATATATTCTTTGCCAGACAGTATTACACTTTGCTAGCCATAGCTGGAACACCAGATTTAGGGGATTGCTATTTTTTGAAGTGAATTTCACCTCTCAATAAAATATAGAAAATTCTATCCTGAGTTTCTAGGGGTGACAATAAGCACATGTATGTCCCGCAAGTGTTTGGAATATTGTAAGCGAGTGGCGTCCATGGTATCTTAGTAACCCGGGACGCTAGCGCTTTAAATTGACGTCATCATTGGATGACATGGTGTGCAGTCTGAAGAAGCGCGTGTTGCGCGAAATAGCTATTGCTGCTGGTTTGTCTGCTGATGTATGAAACTTTGTTTCTGCCCCTACCTTCGTAGTGCACCGGTGTGTGCCGAATAAAAGCTTGAATATTATCCACCGTGGGTGAGTGCCTCCGTTTCATTCTACTTTTGCCAATACGTAGATTTTGACTTCTTTCCGGATTGAGCACCACTGGAGCGTTGGTTTGTGGAGGATCAAGCTGAGGCCCTGCATGGTTGTCCGACTGCCGGTTTGGTGAGTGTTGCCGTTGTTGCTCCTGACTTTTGCATCGTGACAATAAGCAAGCAATAAGCCAAGCCCCTGATATAGGATATAGCAAAAAAAAAAAAAAACTAATATTGATGGATTCATGGACATGGGCGCACCACAAGACACAAATTGGCCGCCGATCACCCCAGAAGAAGGGACAGAAAATCGCTCTGTGCAGCCTGAAAACAGTGAGCAATTAACTAGCAGAAGTTGAATGATTCACAACTGTAGATCGATCACTTCATTAAGTGTTTTTGCTGAGTTAATCCCTGCCTAATCTCGCCCTAACAGCAGCTGCATCCTATCCCTACACTAATCAGGGCATAGTAACGTGCGGCGCGATGTTACTGCAGCTAAAATAGAGGCTGAGTCACATGCTGCACTTGGCCAATCACAGTCATGCCAATAGTAGGCATGGCTGTGATCAGGGCTGGGACAAGGTCCACCACCAACAGAGGCTGAGCTGCCCAAGTGCGCGCCCCCCCCCCCCCCAACTTGTGGAGTCTTTACTACATACTTACTGTTGTAATCACACATAAGTATGCGCAGTTTAATGTACCAATTAACTATAGCTGTAAACAAATGCACAACCTCTTTAGATCCATATAAAGATAGAAATAAAGTGCAAAAACAAGTCATATAAGACAATAACCACATAATCTTAATACCAGCACTATAGCATTGCGTAATTATACCAGCACAACAGCATCGGCCGGTGCGATTGCGGACCTGTAAATAAATGCAGACTTGTATGACTTAAAAGGGGTTGTCCTGTTATTAAAAATGTATCCCCCATCCACAGGATAGGACTTCCTGAGCGATCTCCAGATTGGGCAGATCTGTGGATGACAACCCTGTTATGTGGGATCTGTGGATGGCACCATTATGGGTTGATCTTTCGATGACACTGTTATGGAGGATGTGTGGATGACATTGTTATGGAGGATCTGTGGTAGATGACATTGTTATGGGGGATCTGTGGTGGAGGATACTGCTATGGGGGATCTGTGGTGGATGACACAGCTATGGGGGATCTGTGGTGGATGACACAGCTATGGGGGATCTGTGGTGGATGACACAGATATGGGGGATCTGTGGTGGATGACACAGCTATGGGGGATCTGTGGTGGATGTCACAGCTATGGGGGATCTGTGGAGGATGACACAGCTATGGGGAATCTGTGGTGGTTGACACTGCTATGGGGGATCTGTGGTGGATGACACAGCTATGGGGGATCTGTGGTGGAGGACACTGCTATGGGGGGATCTGTGGTGGATGACACTGCTATGGGGGATCTGTGGTGGATGACACTGCTATGGGGGATCTGTGGTGGATGACACAGCTATGGGGGATCTGTGGTGGATGACACTGCTATGGGGGATCTGTGGTGGATGATACTGCTATGGGGGATCTGTGGTGGATGACACTGCTATGGGGGATCTGTGGTGGATGACACAGCTATGGGGGGATCTGTGGTGGATGACACTGTTATGGGGGGATCTGTAGTGGATGACACTGTTATGGGGGATCTGTGGTGGATGACACTGCTATGGGGGATCTGTGGTGGATGATACTGCTATGGGGGATCTGTGGTGGATGACACTGCTATGGGGGATCTGTTGTGGATGACACAGCTATGGGGGATCTGTGGTGGATGACACAGCTATGGGGGGATCTGTGGTGGATGACACTGCTATGGGGGGATCTGTGGTGGATGACACTGTTATGGGGGGATCTGTAGTGGATGACACTGTTATGGGGGGGATCTGTGGTGGATCATGACACTGGTATGGGGGGGATTTGAGGATCACACTGTTTTGGGGGGGGGATCTGTGGTGGATGACACTGTTATTGGGGGGATCTGAGGATGACACTGTTATTTGGGGAATCCCCCCCATAACAGGGTCCGTGTAGGAATGACCCCCAAATACAAGGGGTGAGGCTGTGCTGTATCTACTTTTATGATGACAGCGCTAGCGAGGCCCGTAGTGATTCACTACAGTTATATAGTTAATAAGATTATATCCAGTGAGCGGGGGGGTGTAGTAGAATACAGTCACACTGCACGGGCCCTGCTGTCATTATGAAAGCAAATGCGACCCCCCCCCCACCACCACCTCTTTTATTGGTGGTCATTCAGTAAATGGGTCTGTGGATGACAAATAGTGTCATCCACAGTTTCTCTCCATAACAGGGTTTATTTAGTGAATGACCACCCAATACAGTCACATCTGCAGAGCTTTGCTTTTATATGCACCCCCCCCCCCCTTCCCAGCATTGTCTCCCTCCCTGAGCTCCCTCTCTGATATTTTGGCGCCGCCTACTACTTACTAGTTATACAGAGGCAGAGCACTTAATTACTGGAGCAAGACAAGTGGTGTACACCGTGTAGTATGTGGTACAGGTACTGTACAGACTGAGTCTGAGACTACAGTCCACACCAGGGCAGCTGGGCAGGCTGCCTGAGCTGAGGGAGAACTTGGAGAAGGCAGCAGGCGCGGGAGTCGGGAGAAGAACTCAGTCAGTGGGCGGGCTCTGCCTGGCTGCTCCTGCAGAAGCTAGCAGCAAGCGCTCGCCAGCTCACCACTAGTCTGGCCTGGGAGACTTATAAATTAAAGTGTTTGACTCCGGTCTCCGGCCCCTGCTGAGGCTGGAGCGCCCTGAGGCTGGAGCCTACCCAGCCTCTGTGTCAGCCCGGCCCTGGCTGTGATTACCTCTTGGGGCAAGTAGTATGACGCTTGTTGATTGGCTGCTTTGCAGGCTTTCAAAATGCGCCATAGAAATCGCCGAACAACAAACCTGAACTTTTACATAAATGTTCGGGTCCGTGTCACGAACACCCCAAAATTCGGTATGAACCCGAACTATATAGTTCGGGTTTGCTCATCCCTAATGACGAATATTCGACCAAATATTCACGAAATATTGCGAATTTGAATATTGCTCCTGCCGCTCATCACTACTGATGACCTATTCTCTGTTTGAAAAGGCACCGGCGGTCATGTGAGCGCCCCAGCCTTTTTGTAGCTTACCAAGCATAGCGCTGTACAACACGTAAATGGGGCTGAGTTGCTCCTAGGCCAGGTTACCTTTTTATCAGATCAGGTGGTCTTTATAGTGGCAACAGATGCAGTATTACTACCTTCATACAATTCTATGCACTGCGAGTGTTTCAAACACTCTCCCATCCAGGAGAGACCGATAGCTAATTTTTTCCAGATCTCCCTATTTTGTTAGTAGAAGGAAAGAACTACTCTAACGACTGACATACAGGCAAATAAATATGGAAAGGAAAGCCTAGGTGATTTTACTTAACAGGACAGATTTATACCATTCTTAGGGTCCTTTCACACTTGCGTTCTGAGGATCCGGCAGGCACTTCCGTCCTGCCGGATCCGTCAGAACGCAAGTCACCTGAAGCATTAGAAGACTGATCAGGATCCTGATCAGTCTTCGAATTGCTTTCAGGTTACTATGGCAGCCAGGACGCTACTAGCGTCCTGGTTGTCATAGTAGGAGCGGGGAGCGGGGGAGCGGCATACTTACATTCCGTGCGGCTCCCGGGGCGCTCCTGAATGACGTCAGAGCGCCCCATGCGCATGGATCATGTGATCCATGCGATCACGTGATCCATGCACTGGTGCGCCCTGGCGTCATCCTGGAGCGTCCCGGGAGCTGCACGGAATGTAAGTATGCCGCTCCCCGCTCCCTGCTACATTTTACCATGGTAACCAGGACTTTAGCGTCCTGGCTGCCATGGTAACCAGTCAGAAAAAGCTAAATGTCGGATCCGGCAATGCGCCGAAGCGACGTTTAGCTTAAGGTCGGATCGGATTAATGCCTTTCAATGGGCATTAATTCCGGATCCGACCTGCGGCAAGTGTTCGGATTTTTGGACGGAACAAAAGCGCAGCATGCTGCGGTATTTGCTGCGTCCAAAAAACGTTCCGGTCCTGAACTGAAGTCATCCTGATGCATCCTGAACGGATTTCTCTCCATTCAGAATGCATGGGGATGATCCTGATCAGGATTTTTCCGGCATAGAGACCCGACGACGGATCTCTATGCCGGAAAAGAAGAACGCAGGTGTGAAAGGGGCCTTAGCTAAAGGCCGCCAAAGTGGCTGACAACAAGCGTCAGTTAGGAGGCATTTTTTTTAGAAAACATTTTTGACAGCTAATGTCACTGGTGCATATTTAAATAGTGTTTTTGAATTGTAATTTTTGACCCATTAAAATAACTAATTACGAGAGTGAATAGTCATTTTATGAAAAACCACCAATTACACGACTTATACAGTGTGGCTATGAGAATGCAGTTTTCTGCTGAGTGGCAGATACAAAATTGTGCTAATCAGTAGTATAATGTGGTCTACAGTGACATCTTGTGGTGCAGTGTCACACCTGCAAGTTAAAATGTAGCAGAGCTGGGTGCATCTGCTGTAACAAGGCTTAAAAATAATTTTTTTTGTGTTTATCTGCTTATTGTTAAGGTAAAAACCTAATAGATCGGGAATAGTATCCACTAAACATGGTACAAAACAAAAGCACAACTGGTCTTCAAAGTAAATGGTGCACAATAATTTCCTTACCAAATTGAAACACTTTAGCCGTTAAAGGGGTTATCTGGAAAATTGATACTGATGGCCTATCCTCAGGATAGGTCACCAATATGAGGTCGGCGGGGTTGGAGGGGAAATATAGGACTAGATGGCTGTCTAGATGAATGGTTATCCATTTAATAGAAAGACTGCTCGAGTCCACCAGAACGGAGCCATTCATGCAGATGGCTCTCCATTCTGGCTCATACCAGGAGAGCTCTAAATGTTGAATCACTCTGTATATGTCCATATGCCCTATTACAGTCAGGGGTCATTTTCATGAGTTAAATCCTTTAAACCAGGGATGCCCAACCTGCTGCCCTCCAGTTGTTGCAAAACTACAACTCCCAGCATGCCCAGACAGCCTACAGCAGACTTGGGCATCCCCGCTTTAAAGCAGTTTATGCAGAAAACTGTAACAATGTATAATTTTTTATGTGGTGTGCTAACAGAAGACGTGTCGAAAAGGCTGATCAGTGAGGATTTGACCACATGAACTATTATGCTATACCAGTGATGGGCAACGTGCGGCTCTCCAGCTGTTGCTAAACTACAACTCCCACCATGCCCTGCAGTAGGCTGATAGCTATAGACAGGCTTTGCATGCTGGGAGTTGTAGTTCTGAAACAGCTGGAGAGCCGCACGTTGCCCATCACTGTGCTATACCAAAACCTGCATAGTTTTAAATAGGTCTAAGGCCAACATTAATTGAAAAGGTTTGCTCTTCTCTAGTAGACTAGCTTCAGGTTTTATCATAGAGAAAACATAACAATGTAGACCTGATTTCAGGAGGCCTCATCTCTGCTCAGTTCAAAATTCAAAGACTTCCATACAGGGGTGTATTGCAAATCTAAAGTGGCCCTGGAAAAAATAAATAAAGGTGGCCCCACGTTGTAGGTGGGTCCAAGTGGACAGAAGGCAGGGCCAACAAAAGTAAGCAAGGCCAGTAATTCTGTAGTGCAGCACAAAATACTACCTCAACCAGTGGCGGATTATAATTAGGGCGTTTTGGTCGGCAGTCCCGGGCCCAGCGTGAGTAAAGGGCCCATCGCCGATTCGTCATCCCAAATGCCCCATTTTGCGGCACCAGTAATTAGGTAAGTCTGTACAAATTATTATAGCAAAATATACTCTGCAGCAGCAGCGTTTCACTTACACGCTGCCTGCTGCCGACAGTAACAGCCGGGTCCCGCCCCTGTCAGCGCCGCGGTGGAAGTCTGGAACGAAGCTAGGAAGAATGCTGAGGAATCAGAGCGGGCACGTGACTCAGTCACTCAAAAGGCGAAGCTGCAGTGCCTATTCCCGCCAGCCAGAACCGCCGATGTGCCCACCCCATCTGTGAGTGTGACCTATCTAATGCCCGCCCCCAGCCTTCTCAGTGCCAGCAACCAACTTCTTCAGACCAGGGGCCTGGGTCTGTGGGCAGCTAACTACAAGAAAGCAGCACGCAAGGATGGACCTGCTTCCAGAACCAAATACACAGTGCAGGAGAAAATACTGCCCCAGCAGAACAAATACACAGTGCAGCACAAAATACTGCTCCAGCAGAACCAAATACACAGTGCAGGAGAAAATACTGCCCCAGCAGAACCAATACACAGTGCAGCACAAAATACTGCTCCAGCAGAACCAAATACACAGTGCAGGAGAAAATACTGCCCCAGCAGAACCAATACACAGTGCAGCACAAAATACTGCTCCAGCAGAACCAAATACACAGTGCAGGACAAAATACTACCCCAGCAGAACCAATACACAGTGCAGCAAAAAATACTGCTCCAGCAGAACCAAATACACAGTGCAGGACAAAATACTGCCCCAACAGAACCAAATACACAGTGCAGCACAAAATACCGCCCCAGCAGAACCAAATCCACAGTGCAGCACAAAATACTGCCCCAGCAGAACCATGTACCACAGTGCAACACAAAATACTGTCATCCCTGCTACAGCATTCTATCACCGTCCTGAGGATCGCAATACAATTGAATTCAGGAAGGACCTGCATCTGCCAGCCATGTGCATATGTACCAGATGCTCCTAGCATTAATTAATGGTGAGAGCATCAAAAACCGTAGCTACAGTGTATACCAGTCTGGCTGCTGTGAGGAGAGCTTGGGCGGCTACCCTAGTCATCAGCCCACTGGGAAATTTCCCTGTATGGTCTATGGCCAGTCCGCCCTTGCTTCCATACTAGAATTCACATAGATTCACACATCATTAGTAGTGATGAGCGGCATCGGCTATATTCGATTTCGCGATATTTGACGAATATATGGGTGAATATTTGCGAATTCGCTATATTCGATTACTAACATTCATTGCGATAATCGCAATGTAAAAATCGCATGCGAGAAAGGGGCATGGTGCAGTTTTCAAACTAAGAAGGGAGGGATCAGTGAAGTGCCGATATTCGCATCGCAATAAAAAATCGCGTTACGATTATTCGCACTCCACTCACTGTCAGTGAGTGGAGTGCAAATATTCGTAACTCGATTTTTTATTGCGATACGATTATCGGCACTTCACTGTAATGTGCATTGTGATGTGTACTATGTAAAAAAACAACGAATATTCGTGATTACTAGTATAAAGCACGATAGTCTAAATATTCGCGAAATCGCGAAGTGCCCATATTCGCGATAAAAGTTTGCTTTTCGAATATTCGCGCTCAATGCTAATCATTAGCAGAGAGTTTAGCTTAATCCAAAATATACCAATAAATATAATTTATTGTTTGTGTTTTATCCCTAAAAACCCTAAAGTAATAGCCTGCTTCAGCTGACTTTTTCTTATGTGCTTTGTTGAGCATGTTTAGTTAAGGGGGTTTTCCGAGACTCTTTCAGTATCTGATCGTTGGGGGGCAGACACCCCGCTGATCAGTTACTTGAGAAGACACTGGCGCTCCTGTGAGTGTGCAGCCTTCTCAGAGCTTTTCCTAGGCCAGTGACATCACGTTCATTAGTCACGTGGCCTAGGAGCAGCTCAGCCCACGTGTGCCTTAGACTGCCCACAATAAAAGGCAACTCTGAAATGTGCAGTTTGATCACACAGCACAATGCCACAGATGTCGCAACGTTTAAGGGAGCGTGAAATTGGCATGCTGACTGCAGGAATGTCTACCAGAGCTGTTGCCCGTGCAATGAATGTTCATTTGTCTCCAAAGGCGTTTCAGAGAATTTGGCAGTACATCCAACCGGCCTCACAACCGCAGAACACTTGTAAGCACACCAGCCCGAGACCTCCACATCCAGCATGTTCACCTCCATGATCTTCTGAGACCAGCCACCCGGACAGCTGCAGCAACAATCGATTTGCATAACCAAAGAATGTCTGCACAAACTGTCAGAAACTGTCTCAGGGAAGCTCATCTGCATGCTCATTGTCCTCATCGGGGTCTGGACCTGACTGCAGTTCGTCACCGTAACAGTCTTGAGTGGGCAAATTCTTACATTCAATGGCGTTCTGTTCACGGATTAGTCCCGGTTTTCACTGTTCAGGGCAGATGGCAGACAGGATGCTGGATGTGGAGGTCCTGGGCTAGTGTGGTTACATGCGGTGCGCGGTTGTAAGGCCGATTGGATGTACTGCCAAATTCTCTGAAACGCCTTTGGAGACACCTTATGGTATAGAAATTAACATTCATTGCACGGCAACAGCTCTGGTAGACATTCCTGCAGTCAGCATGCCAATTGCACGCTCCCTCAAACGTTGCAACATCTGTGACATTGTGCTGTGTGATAAAACTGCACATTTCAAAGTGGTCTTTTATTGTGGGCAGTCTAAGGCACACCTGTGCAATATTCATGCTGTCTAATCTTGCTAAAGGAGAAGCGCTCACTAACACAGATTTAGACAGATTTGTGAACAATATTTGAGAGTAATTAGTCTTTTGTTTATGTAGAAAATGTTTCAGATCTTTGAATTTAGCTCATGCAAAATGGGAGCCAAAAGTGTTGCGTTTATATTTTTGTTCAGTATATATATTTTTAAAAATAGTGCAAAGTTGATATGAAATTATGGAATAGGGATTGTATAATTAATTGACAACTAGTAATGGTAAATACCCAGTGTTAATACACAGTTTTAAATTGCTATATTTTCAGGGGGAATGAAAGAGGAATGGAACAAAGTGGAGTTCTAAAAATATGTTCAAACATTGTTTCATGAAAAACACTAAAATTCACTAAAAATAGACAAATCAGATGAGGTGACAGGTCCATTTTAGGCAAGCTTATATTCAGAGGTCCAGGAAAGCTGAGTGACAAGAGCAAACTCTTATGTAATCTATAATATGACCTTTTAGTTAGCATGCCCTTATTGAAATATGAATTAGGCCTGTGAGGAGAATAGACTATTCTTGTAGGTGATCTCTGCAAATGATGCTTTCCGTGATGTGGGGTGTATAATCTTGAGGCATTCTTAGTTCTAACAAGGGTTAACCAAGATAACTTTGTATTCCCTCACAGTCTTTAACCTCTTGGGCTAACAATGGAAAACCCACCTGATCAGCATACCAAACAGAAAGCGTGAAATATAAATTGCTCCTGGTAAAATACATCAGCATGACAAATCCCACAGAACTTGGAAGGACTAATGAGAAGAACTGGACTTGGGCCAGAAAAACAAGTGTTTGTAAAGAATAACAATTTTTGAACAGAAGGAGACGTTGTAGGACAAATTCCTTGGCTGCGTTTAAGCCATCTGGAAAATTCAGAATACAATAAAAGTCTGAAAATAAATATTTATTCTTTTTGTAATTCTTTGTATGCCAAATATATATTCTTACTTTGCACATATACAGAGATGCTGAGTGTACTTTTATAGTTAGTGAAAATCAAATAGAATTACCTCTGGGCTAACTGACAGAAAATCCCCTATAAAGTTTAAAACAATTAAAAAAAATATATTAAAAAGTACATAAATTCCTTAGACAAAACTAAACCATCGGCAGTCCAATTAAAAACATAAAAGGTCCATAAACCTACTAATACAATAAATCGCTTCATAAAAACAGTCGTTATATGGATAGTCAGCGCTCCGCTCTCTGACCAGAGAGTAGCAGGGTCCTCTTGCAGCTTCCTTACCGTGGTATGAGAGCACCCCTCACTAGTCCCACTAAATGTTATATTCCCCTTTTCTCTCCAAGGTTTCGGCATCCAAAAATACAATGCCTGCTTCCACTACACCTCCTGTATGGATAGCACACAAGGCCAATCTATCTTTTGTGTGTTGGTCCAATTGGTAATATCTTCACCAGGCTGTGAAACCAGCAAAACTGGCTGAATATTCACTTCTATAGTGGATGGTCATGCTATTTGTCAACCTGGTTAGCTTGTGAGTATAATAAAGTGAGAGGGGTAACCACAGATTTTAGTGGATTCCACCAAGTCTTTGTGTTTTTCTCCTTCTACTGTGCCAAATCCCTCACCTATTAGGAAAGGTGAAGATTGAGATGATGTGCGCAAGATAGATTTGCCTTGTGTGCTATCCGTGCGGAAGGTGTAGAGAAAGTGGAGGTTGTATTTTTTGGACAGAGAAGCCATAGAGAGAAGAATATAACATTCAGTGGGACCAGTGAGGTCAGAGCCACAAGTGTGGGCTGTGCACTCATACCGCGGTGGGGAGGTCGCAAGAGAACCCTGCTACTCTCTGGTCACAGAGTGGTGAGCTGACTATCCACATAGTAGCTGTTTTTATGAAACCATTTATTGTGTTAATAGGTTTATGAACCTCCTATATTTTTAACTAGCTGAAGGACCCGGCGTTGCCTGGGATAGTAAATAACTGTTCTTAGCTATAACAAAATGTGTTAACAAAAACAGTTTGGACATAATAATCACAAATCAAAGACAGAGATTTTATTATGAAAAATCAAAAAGTAAAGTAATAGAATCATTTGGCATCATATAGTCAACACCACAGACATGCAACACAGATTTACTGATTACCCAAGTAATGTGAAGTACTTTATCTGCAACTCCTGGAGAGCCTTTTGATGAACAACATTCTTCGTTTTTCCTTCCGGTGCAAAGATGAACAGATTTTTGGCAGTTCCAACTCTTGAACAGGCCACGTAAAGCTGACCATGAGAAAAGCATGGAGATTGCAAATCGATTCCTGCTACTTTCAAGGATTGTCCCTGAGCCTTGTTGATGTACATTGCAAATGCCAGACGACCTGGAAACTGGAGGCGTTTAAAATCAAAAGGCAAATCAGATGGAATGAGTGGAATAAAAACTTCCTGACATCCTGTCAAAATGGTTGCTTCAATTACATGTGGGAACAGGTTCTTAATCAAGAGTCTTGTTCCATTACACAGCTTTGAACTCGGTTGGATAGAATAATGCTTGAGCAGGGTCTGTCACAGTATCCACTGACTTGTACGTCCTGCACACACCGGGAAGGAGACTTAGAATTTGAAGATTGATCTTGTTGACACTATCATGAGGAAGGCCTCTTTTTTGCCATTCGACTGAATATATCCAGCACTGTGTCTCACAATAAATGTGTGCTTTTGTGATCAGACGAATCATTTTTGTAAGTTTCCTTTTGAAAACCCGAGCAATGATGTCATGGCGATTCAATGTTTTCTGGCCTGGCCACAGTTCCCCTTGGATTTCCTCCCAAGCAGGATTGCAAGTGAAGGTAATAAAAAGATCTGGACGGCCATACTTTCTCATGTAAGTCATTGCATCCTGCGTGTATTCATAAATGTGTCGTGGGCTTCCAGTGACAGTTGATGGAAGAATGACCATTTTACCCAACTAGTTTGGATCAGCATAATTTGCCACAGCATCTTTAAGGTGAATATATTCCTTGGCTCTGAACTTTTGATTTAGTCGGATATACAGAAGACGCTCACTCTCAATCTTTGCATACATGTCATGAATTGGTGGAATAGGTGTCTGCATTTCAGGATATGATTTTCCTTAGCAACTCTTGCCATGATCCTATAGGCATAGAAGTCCATGGCAGACACTTTTTTTTCCTAAAGGGTTGTCTGTTGCAGGATCTGTCTAAAGGTATTTCAAAGTGATAGTCATCCTATCCCTGCCAAAAGAGAATTGGATATTGCAGTGCCTCATAGGACCTGTGAGTTTCTGCCACCCGTTGCAAAGTGTTGTTCTTTTTGTGAAGCACAATGTCATGGCTTTGAAACTCACATTGTGATTGTGATTACCCACAATCAAGATAGCTACCTCATCAAATTTGGGGGCATTGAAACACCGCTGATGCTCACCTTGTGGTGTTTTGTCAGCTCTAATTACAACTTTGTAATCGTCACTTGGCATGCATTCAAGTGCAGTCTTGAAAAGTTGAACATATGGATTGTTTAAGTGAAGGAACTGCTGCAAGTTAGTGACAATATCGAGGCGAGTGTTCGGAATTAAAGAGCATCTCTGTTGAGCCTCTGCGTCTGCATTTCCCATGAAGTAGATTTGAAGAAATTGAGGTTCTTCTCTTTGTAATGGAAGCAGTGAGCCAATTGAGTGGTTAATCTGTCCTTGAACTTTAAACATTGGCATAAATCCTGTTATAAAAATGTCTCCTTGGAAGCAGGAGTTGTACTTTCTGATGTTGTCCAGGAAATGCTTTGATGTTGCAATGGTGCCTGTTATCAGAGACTTCAGGGGATCTGGTGGTGACAGGAGAGGTGGAAGTTTTACCTTGCCATTTGCACATCATAAACCTGGCGGTTCATCTTTCCACTTCAGGGTATTGCATTACATGCAGACCACATCCATTTTTCCTATGTTAGATATTGGATTATCCTGATAGTTGATGTCTGATTGGTAGCAAAAGGCAGAGTGTTTCAAATTTCCAACCTTTTCCTGTGTCCTGGTGGAAGCAACTCCAATTTTCATGTTGGTAAGTCTTGCTTCTCTCTGCTGAGATGTTTCAGTGGCCCTTGAGGAAACAGCTCTTGTTCTCATGTCTGTAAGTCTTGCTTCCCTTTCTTCACATTGGTCATTGGCCCATAATAGGGCCTTTCTCTTAGCGTCTGATGACAATCATCCAATCAAATTCCTTTTCTTACGGGGCATTATTCTCTATAATTGATAGTATATAAAACCACACAGAATTAGTATACACTTAAGGTCATGTGAGTTACATCAGTCTCTACAACAACGTTGGCTAAACAACTCCCACATTAGCTTCTTATACTAAGAATGTCCTTTTGACCAGCTATTGAGGTCACCAGCCAGCCTAACAGCCTCCTCTACCAATGTGGTTCAATGGAACAGCACAGAGATGTGTTACCAATACTGTCAGTAGAGGCTGTGTATATACTGTCAGTGGAGGCTGTGTAAATACTGTCAGTGGAGGCTGTGTATATACTGTCAATGAAGGCTGTGTATATACTGTCAGTGGAGGTTGTGTATATACTGTCAGTGGGGGTGCTGTATATATACTGTTAGTGCGAGCTGTATATATATATATATATATATATATATATATAATGTTAGTGGATGCTGTGTTCATACTGTATACTGAGAGTGGAGGTGTTGTGTATGTGTATAATCTGTGAGCGGAGGAGCTGAGTATATACTATTGGTGTTCTACATGGAGCAGCTGTTTTTTGTATGCAGAAACTTTATGTTCTTTGTATGTTACACGGGAAATGTGTGTATCATAAAGGGAACTGTACTATTCACAATATGGTGACAGACATCTGTTAGTGGAAACTGTATATACTGTCAGTGGAGGTTGTGTTCATACTGTCAGTGGAGGCTGTGTATATACTGTCAGTGGAGGTGCTGTGTCATTTTGTTCAATCTGTTGGCTGAGGAGTGTGAGGGGGCATGGCCTTACTGGATCAGGGGCATGTCCTTTTGAACAGCTCACCCTAAGACAGCAGCACTGTGCTGTCTGAGTGTGAGCTGCAGAGAGAAAGTCACCGTCCCTCCCTCCCCTGCAGCTGACAGAAGTTGATTTTTAACTTTATTTTTTTTAGGGTGGGGGGAGGGGCATGGCCTAACCAGATCAGGGGGGAGGGGGACCTAGAAGTTGATTTTTAACCTAATTTTTTCAATCCCTGTTGGCTGAGTAGGAGGGTGTGTGGCCTAACTGTATCAGAGGCGTGTCCATTTGAACAGCTCACTCTAAGACAGCAGCACTGTGCTGTCTGAGTATGAGCTGCAGAGAGAAAATCACCCTCCCTCCCAATCTGCAGCTGACAGAAGTGGATTTATTCATTTTGACAATCCCCATCGGCTGCGGAGGGGGAGTGGGTCTGGCTTAGTGGGACTTGGGGCGGGGTTTTAAAGGTGACTTGAATGACCACCCTACCTGCCCCCTGAACTGTGACCTCCACAGAGCACTTCCCCTTTAAAGCTGACCTGTAGCAGTGAAGAGAAATGGCTGAGTTGTTATGGAAACCTCAGGAAATAAGGTGCTAAGTGCTATTAGGCCATGGCTTTACTTCAATAGCGATTATCCTGGTGACAAATTTCCTTTACATCTACATTTCCTTTTCATCTACAGCACTGGAGAAACATGGCTGTGTTGTTATGGTTACCTGGAGTAAAACTGTCGAACTGCCAGCGAGCTTCTATTGGCTGATAAGGGTCATGTGACCAGGCTTCTATTGGCTAATGCATTTTTTGGGAATATCTCAGGAACGGTACGTCCCTGAGAGCTGAGACCTGGTCTAAAACCTTCCAGGACACCTGATGTACCTGTGTGCCAAATTTTGTGATCATAAATGCGATGGTGCGGATTTCTTTAGCGGATATACATACATACATACATACATACATACATACACTCAGCTTTATATATTAGAAGATAGATTGGACTGAGGACTTTTTAGTTTTGTCTTTGGCTGAGTTCAGAGGAGTTTATATATTTTTATTGTGCATTTTTAAATAGTTTTAAACTCTACATGGGTCTTTGATCAGTTACCGTTGAGGTAATTCTATTTGATTTTACACAGAATTTATTATTTGTTGATACTGGAAGATTGACCTTTAACCTTGTTGAAATGTGTGCTTCTACGAGCTCTGCTACCTGAATATTTTATATGGTATATACTTTTATAGTTATTTGTGACAGAGATGAAATTGTGCTTAAGGGGGGAACATTTTTTCTTAGGAATCCATGTATTTTCTATGGTATGTATGTATGTACTTAATGAATATTAATGTACTGTAGGTAAACAATTTATAAGAGGAATAAATTATAAATAAAAATGTATTATATTTACTAAAAATGTAGCTCTGACTGGTCCCCTTTTAAAGGTTTTCTGAGATTTTAATATTGATCACCTATCCTCTAGTATCTGATCGGTGAGGGTCCGACACCCGGGACCCTTGCCGATCAGATGTTTGAGAAGGTGGTGCTCGCAGTAGCACAGTGGCCTTCTCACAGCTCACCAAGCACAGCTCCATACATTGTATTGTGGCTGTGTTTGGTCTCGCAGCTCAACCCCATTCGCTTCTATAGGGCTGAGCTGTGCCTAGGCCATGTGACCGATCGACATGTTGTCACTGGCCAAGGAAAATCTAGAGAAGGCCGCGGAAGTTTAGCCCCACATACAGTATTTGTTATTTCCATGTCTATGACAAACTTTAATTTTAACTTTATGATCTGGAACTCCAAGATAAAAAAACATAACCTTTGTCAGGTTGTTCTTCCCAAAAATGGCCTGGTTCTTAACATGTTTAACCCCTCAAAGGGTTGTTGTCCGCTTTTTTATATTGATGACCTATCCTCAGGATAGGTCATCAATATCAAATCTGCAGGGGGCAAACCTGTCAATCAGCTGTTTGAAGAGAAAGCGGTGCTCATACGTCAGAACAGCAATGGTGAGAAGGTGTAATTACAGCTTTGCTGTCCCATTCAATTCAGTGGGATGGCTCCTAGCTATTCAGTTGAAGTTGAGATACATAAGTAGTCAGTATGAAATGAAAGAATAGTGATCTGGACTCCTTATGTGCTCTACTACTCATGTATTCTTCTACATAATGGTCCAAATTTGGGGTGACAGGGATGAGCGAACCCGAACTGCAAAGTTCGGGTTTGTACTGAACTTTGCGAGTTCAGGTTACCCAGACTGTTCAGAACGGATCCGTTTGTATTATCTTTAACATAGCCAAAACGGATCCGTCTTCAACACCATTGAAAGTCAATGGGGACGGATCTGTTTTCTATTGTGCCATATTGTGTCAGTGAAAACGGATTTGTCCCCATTGACTTACATTGTGTGTCTGCAAGCAGCATTTTGGTGTCCGCCTCCAAAGCAGAATGGAGGCGGAACAGAGCCAAACTGATGCATTCTGAGTGGATCCTTATCCATTCAGAATGCATTAAGGGCAAAACTGATCCGTTTTGAAACACTTGTGAGATCTCTGAACGGATCTCACAAACGGAAATCAAAACGCCAGTGTGAAAGTAGCCTTAGCGCTAGTGTGAAAGTAGCCTTTGTCTTACAAAATAAAGTTATAAAAATACCTTCCCGTTGCACCTCTCTAGGTGTCTTCCTGTCACTCACTGCATTGTGATTAACATATACTGTAAATATGCAAAGAAAATCTGCATTGCATACTCGCCCTGATAGCAAGTGTCTTTTTTCCTATTCAATAGTTCCCACTAGTTATAAAAGCATGTTCTCGTAGTATTAAACCTTCACACTAGGAGCTCATTTGGCTAGAATTTGTACTGTGCTTAATTAGTTTTGATGGGAAATCCCAGTGATAACAGATTGTTCTGCCAAATTGTATCTAACACCAGCGTTCAGTGAATAATAAAGAGCAAGACAGTGGAAGGTGTTGGGTCCTTAAAAAAAAAAAAACTATGTTCCTGGTTAGATTCACTCTTACAACCTTTAGTTAGTAAATCTCCAGGGCATCTGAAAGACACCACATACGTGTTACCTATAGTAGATCTGTTTACATGGAAATGTAAGTGATGTGTTCATAAAAGCCTGCACCAGAACGCCCAAAGTCAGGCCACAAGCGGTGACTAAGAGCAAAAGAGACCAGGAACATAGGTGAGTATTTATTTATCTTTTTTATGTATGTACTCTAAGGCAGGCAATACTGGGAGCACTATGGGGGTGGGGGAGCATTATAAATAGTATAGAGAAAAAATACATATACTAATACAAAGGGGGTTAGTATATATACTGATAATACAGAAGGGCCATTATATATATATATATATATATATATATATATTTATAGGGGCCATTAGATATTCTGACATTACAGATAGGGCCATTATATAGAGAGGGGCTATTATATATTCTAATTAGTTTTCAACGAATTGAAGTCCACAAATTGGACTTCTATAAGAATTTCAGGGAAATTTAATTTGCCGCAAAGCCGAATTTCCTCGTGCTTCATGGTAGCGAATCGATTTTCCCTGGCAGTAAAAAAAACAAAAAAAAACAATCACACTTACCTCATCTATTTGCTCGCGATGGGCCAGCCACCATCTTTAAAGATCTTGCATGAAATTCTGTGCGCGGGGACGTATGACGTCACCACGCCGGTCGGCATAATGACAGGAGGGACCATTATATATTATAATAATACAAAGGATTATATACACTCACCTAAAGAATTATTAGGAACACCATACTAATACGGTGTTGGACCCCCTTTTGCCTTCAGAACTGCCTTAATTCTACGTGACATTAATTCAACAAGGTGCTGATAGCATTCTTTAGAAATGTTGGCCCATATTGATAGGATAGCATCTTGCAGTTGATGGAGATTTGAGGTATGCACATCCAGGGCACGAAGCTCCCGTTCCACCCCATCCCAAAGATGCTCTATTGGGTTGAGATCTAGTGACTGTGGGGGCCATTTTAGTACAGTGAACTCATTGTCATGTCCAAGAAACCAATTTGAAATGATTTGAGCTTTGTGACATGGTGCATTATCCTGCTGGAAGTAGCCATCAGAGGATGGGTACATGGTGGTCATGAAGGGATGGACATGGTCAGAAACAATGCTCAGGTAGCCCGTGGCATTTAAACGATGGCCAATTGGCACTAAGGGGCCTAAAGTGTGCCCAGAAAACATCCCCCACACCATTACACCACCACCACCACCAGCCTGCACAGTGGTAACAAGGCATGATGGATACATGTTCTCATTCTGTTTACGCCAAATTCGGACTCTACAATTTGAATGTCTCAACAGAAATCGAGACTCATCAGACCAGGCAACATTTTTCCAGTCTTCAACAGTCCAATTTTGGTGAGCTCGTGCAAATTGTAGCCTCTTTTTCTTATTTGTAGTGGAGATGAGTGATACCCGGTGGGGTCTTCTGCTGTTGTAGCCCATCCGCCTCAAGGTTGTGCGTGTTGTGGCTTCACAAATGCTTTGCTGCATACCTCGGTTGTAACGAGTGGTTATTTCAGTCAACGTTGCTCTTCTATCAGCTTGAATCAGTCGGCCCATTCTCCTCTGACCTCTAGCATCAACAAGGCATTTTCGCCCACAGGATTGCCGCATACTGGATGTTTTTCCCTTTTCACACCATTCTTTGTAAAGCCTAGAAATGGTTGTGCATGAAAATCCCAGTAACTGAGCAGATTGTGAAATACTCAGACCGGCCCGTCTGGCACCAACAACCATGCCACGCTCAAAATTGCTTAAATCACCTTTCTTTCCCATTCTGACATTCAGTTTGGAGTTCAGGAGATTGTCTTGACCAGGACCACACCCCAAATGCATTGAAGCAACTGCCATGTGATTGGTTGACTAGATAATTGCATTAATGAGAAATAGAACAGGTGTTCCTAATAATTCTTTAGGTAAGTGTATATATAGAAAGAGGGGTGCATTATATAAACTAATAATACAGAGGGGCCATTGTATATTCTAATAATACAGAGGGACCATTATATAATCTAATAATACAGAGGGGACCATTGTATATTCTAATAATACAGAGGGACCATTATATAATCTAATAATACAGAGGGGACCATTATATAATCTAATAATACTGGCGAGGTGGCTTATATATACTAATAATACAGAGGGGACCATTGTATTTTCTAATAATACAAGGGGGCTGTTATATATTCTAATAATACATGGGGCATTATGTAGTCTAATTTATTTATTTATTTAATTAATTAATAATAATACAGAGGGGCATTGTATTTTCTAATAATACAGAAGGGACCATTATATTCTAATAATGGGAGGCATATATACTTATAATACAAAGAAGTCCATTATATATACTAATAATACACAGGGGGCATATATATTCTAATAGTACATAGGAGGCATCATATATTCTAATAATACAGAGGGGGGCATTATTTATCCTAATAATACAGAGGGGGCTAATATATATATTACAGAGGGGGTTATTATTTATACTAATAATACAGAAGGGGCCATTTTATAGTCTAATAATACAGAAGGGGGCATTTTATATACTAATACAAAGGGGGCATGTTATTTATTATCCATACAGAGGGAATTATACATATGGGCACTACGGGAGTCTTTATAAAACAAGGTACACTACAGAGGGTCATTACAACTACATGGGGCACTGAAGCAGGTCTTCATAAATACTGGAGCTACTACAGGGTTCTTTATAAATACTGGATCACTATAAGAGGCATTATAACTACTGCAGACACTATAGGAGACTTTATTACTACCTTGGGCTCTTATAGTGATACCTTATAGAGGGGCCTTGTTACTGCTAAGGGCACTATAGGAGACCCTATTTCTACTAGGAGTTCTATTGGGGCATTAATAATATTGGGGGTTCTGTGGGGGCATTATTATTGAGCACATTATGGAGGACATAACTACTGATAAGGTTGCTTTTGTAGGTAGCGTAGGGAACACTATTACCATTGAGGACTGTTTGGGAGCAGATTTTTATGGGGGACTATCTGTATGGCACTAGCACAGTATTGGGGGTAGCAGGAGAATTACAGTGTTGAGAAACCAGGAGGGGAAGCATGATGGTAAAGTGAGGAATCTAAAAAATGTTTCTTCTGCAGAGACGAGATGCAGTGGAAAGAAGGTATCTGTTAGGCCTGGGCCTTCTGCCATACCTCCCTCTGTATCACCTGTCATATCCCTAGCATCTCCTTCCTCGCTGGCCACTGCTGTCTCCAGATGTGTGGCGTGCCTGTCAGACTCGTCCTCCGGCCATGCTGCCTTCGTGCTCAATCCCATGCCGTTTCCTGTCATTTATGTTTCCAGGGGTGTGTGGTTCCTTCCTCCCAGTATGGCCTCTGGACGGGGTTACAAAGTTAAATAGCAGCTTCCTCTTCCAGGAAGTTGCCTGAGCATTTAGTTACTAACAGTAATAGCAAAGGTGTTCTGTTCTGATTTGAAATTCTGTGTTTGACCCAGCCTGTTTGACTGCCACCTGCATTGACTACTGGACCCTTCTGAGCCTGTCTGATCCTCTGTACCATGCTACTATCTGATACCAGCTTCTTACCTCTGACTTGTCTCTGACCACTCTTCAGCTTCTGCCTCTGACAATCATCATTATTATCAGCTGCTGCCTTTACTCCATTCTTCTCTGCAATACCACTTCTCACCAACATGTCTGCTATTGGATTCAGTTCACACTACCTGCAGCTCTTACTGCAACTCAAACTACTAGATTGTTACCTGTTGTCTGACTCTATGTCAGCTGTCAACCATATTAGCTAATCCTGTAGGTAGTGGTTCAGTTTCTCGCTTGCTGCGTTCTGTCCTGTCTCCTGTGAGAGTACTGAATAACACACTAGAGGTTAGTGGCTGCCATCCCTTGGTTGACACAGAATTCACACTCTCTGGTTTGATTAGTGGGTCCCACCCACTGGTCGTAACAGTATCATGGTGGTGTTATCTCCAAATGGAGACAGTGAGGAAAGAGTCTACATCAGAGGAGACATCACTTAGCCCCTTTGGCCCCGGGCGAGAATTCCGCGTGGGTGCAATGCGTGATGTGAACACATTGTACCCGCACTGAATCCGGACCCATTCACTTCAATGGGGCTGTGCAGATGAGTGGTGATTTTCACGCATCACTTGTGCGTTGCTTGAAAATCACAGTATGTTCTATAGTGAGCGTTTTTCATGCAACGCAGGCCCCATAGAAATGATCGGGCTGCGTGAAAATCGCATAGCATCCGCAAGCAAGTGGGGATGCATTGCGATTTTCACGCATGGTTGCTAGAAGAAGATGTAAGTAAATTGATGAAAGTCAATTTACTGTATTATTTTCCCTTATAACATGGTTATAAAGGAAAATAATAGCATTCTTAATACAGAATGCTTACCTAAATGTGGCTTAAGGGGTTAAAAAAATTAAATAAATTAACTCACCTCATCCAGTTGATCGTGCAGGCAGGCATCATCTTCTTTCTTCTTCTTTCAGGACCTGCCAAATGACCTTTGATTACGTAATCGCACTCACCACGTGGTGAGTGCGGTGACGTCAGCACAGGTCCTGCTAAATGAAGATTGAAGGATCTTCTATCTTCATTCAGCAGGACCCGCGCTGAACTCACCACGATTACGTCATCAAAGGTCCTTTGGCATGTCCTGAAAGAAGAAGAAAGAAGATGGTGCCCGTCTGCGCGATCAATTGGATGAAGTGAGTTAATTTTTTTATTTTTTAACCCCTTAAGCCACATTTAAGTAAGCATTCTGTATTAAGAATGCTATTATTTTTTATTTATAACCATAACGGAAAATAATAAAATCTACACAACACCAAACCAAACCCGAACTTCAGTGAATAAGTTCGGGTCTGGGTACCACATTCAGTTTTTTGTCACGCGCGTGCAAAACATTTTGCACATGTGCGGAAAAAACTGAACAACGCAATTGCAGTCAAAACTGTCTAAAAAAGCATGTGCAATTCACTCGGGACCCATCTGGAGCAAATCCGGAACACCGGTGTGAAAGAGGCCTACATGTAACAGGTATATGGTTCTGTATTCTCCTGTATATTTTGTAGTAATGTATATACATACAGTATGTCCATCAAAATATCTGTTTCACAGTAGGGTTGTGGGGGGTGGGGCTGGGGTCAGAATTTGGCCCACACTTCTGCAGCCTGTCCCCAGACGTCAGGTCACAATGTGTTTGTTCTAGGTCCTCCCATCCATCTCCTACACTATCTGTACTCAGAGAGTGATCACTGTGTTATCTGTAGTGTTACATCCGACTGCAGTTGACATGTAGTACATTATCTGTAAAAACGGGCATGTCCGCAGCTTAGGGGGGCACAATACTTGGCTTGTCCTAGGTTCTGGCATCCCACACTACATCACTGGAGAGAGCATACCATTTTTTAATCTGATTCTTAAGCAAGATTATGTACATTTTATGTAAAATTTCTACCTGAACCTATTGTAAGCCCATTTCAATAAACACAATATTAAATGCATCTTCTTGTCATCCAAAATACATTATGATGGAAATTCCAGTGGGTGAGCTTACTAGAATGAAATGTAAGTGAGGTTTGTGATCGATTATTACAATGAGGTTACACACCCACTGTTATTAACTGGGCAAAATCAATAGTGAGACAAAAAGGTAGACGTCAACTTATTGACAAAACTAACTATAATGATTTGAACAGAAAAAATATACCAGTATGTGTTACAACTTACAGTGAGAAGTGTACAGATATTAAACACATTATTAGTCGGTATCTTTCAATACTTCATCTAGATGATACAATATTGAGTCAAATATTACACCATGGATGTAATTTTTCATTAGGCAATATCTTATTACCAAGCCTTGTTAAAGATGGAAAATAGAAAGCTAAGACCTGGCTCGCACAATGCAGTTTTTATAAATGTTACCGTATCTAATGCATATGTTGTACATTTGCACATAAAACTAAGTCCATAAAGGGTTGAGAAAGAATACAAAATAAAACAGTTCATAAGCTGCGACAGCACACATGTAGTTTACTGTAGATAATGCAAATTAGCTGTATAAATGGTGCACAATTTGTAAAGTAAAAGAATTAGGGAATATATTAGGGATGCCAATAAAAAAGATGCAAAAAAAAGACTCACAAAACACTCTTTTTGAAAATCCCTCAGGAAATACATCAACATTTGGCCTCATGCACACGACCCTATGTATATTGCCGTCCGTGAAAAACAGATCCGCAAAAAATATGGATGACGTCCGTGTGCATATCGTATTTTGCGGAACCAAATAGCGGGCCCCTAATAGGACAGTACTATCCTTGTCCGTAATGCAGACAATAATAGGACATGTCTGTGAAGGTTCTCATTTATCCAGGTCATGGTATATCTGTAAAGAATAAATCAATGCAACTGGACTTGCTGTAGATTTCTTGAAAACGTTTAACTGGTTTTGGCTCACAATCACTGATGGAAATCACTGACCAAAACACTTAGGCCTCTTGCACACGGGCGTCATGTTTGACGGCCGGATAAGATGCGGGTGCGTTGCGGGAATCGCCGCGATTTTTCCCTGCGAGTGCAAAGCGCTGTCATGCGTTTTGCACGCGCGGGAGAAAAATCGGCACTTTTGGTACCCAGACCCGAACCTGCACTTCTTCACAGAAGTGCATGTTTGGGTCAGAAATTGTCCCGCTGGTATTATTTCACATTATAACATAGTTATAATGTAAAATAATACCCTTGGCCATCTCCCTAATGTTTAAACTGGTGCAGAATGAGTTAAAATAATAAACTAATAATTACTTACCTGTTCCATTTGATCGCGAAGCCCGGCCTCCTCTCCGTTAGCTTGAAAGATGTAAAGGACCTGTAATGATGTCACAGCATCACATGGCCCAATCACCTGCTCCATCACTATGGTGATGGAGCATGTGATTGGTCCATGTGACCATGTGACATCATCCAAGGTCCTAACCAGTATCCACAGCCTGAGGATAGTGTTTAAGGACCTTGGATGATGTCACATGGTCACATGGACCAATCACATGCTCCATCACCATAGTGATGGAGCATGTGATTGAGCCATGTGATGTGACGTCATCACAGGTCCTTTAGATCATAGATGCTGCAGGAAAGAGAGGACAGATCGCGACTACGCGATCAAGTGGCTAAGGTAAGTTAACTTTTATTATTTTTAACCCCTTCCTCATCATTTAACAATGCATTCTTTATTAAGAATGCTATTATTTCCCTTATAACCATGTTATAAGGGGAAATAATAGAGATTGAGTCCCGTTGCTAAGCAACAATGTGGGAAAATCGCAACGCATCCGCACTTGGTTGCGGATGCTTGCGATTTTCCCGCATCCCCATTCACTTCTATGGGGCCTGCGTTGCGTGAAAAACGCAGAATATAGAACATGCTGCGATTTTCACGCAACGCAGAAGTGATGCGTGAAAATCACCGCTCATGTGCACAGCCCCATAGAAATGAATGGGTCCGGATTCAGTGCGGGTGCAATGCGTCCTCCTCACGCATTGCACCCGCGCGGAAAACTCGCCCGTGTGAAAGGGGCCTTAGGCCTCTTGCACATGAGAGTGACGGATTAGGTCCGGATGCGCTCAGTGATAATCGCATGATTTTGCTTGCGTGTGCAGTCAGTCTGGGTCCGCAAGAAAAAACCGACTTGATGTGGATTTCTTGAAAACATTTCACTCGTTCTTCCAACGAGCTTTCTCAATTCTGAATGACTTGTACAAGAATTCTCTTGGAATAAACATGTAACTGAATCAACATCTCTAGTAATTAGGTCATTATACCCAGCACAGGGTCAAAGGTGTTGATTCCATAGTCCTAATTGGAGTCAGTGGGTGATAATGACCTCCCAGAAAAAGGTGTCAAGACAGCATTGTAAGTGGCAGACAATAAATGTCTAACCCCCCGACCTAATTACCAGATTCAGTTACATATTTATTCTTAGAGAATTCTTGTACAAGTCACTCAGAATTGAGAAAGCTTGTTGGAAGAACGAGTGAAATGTTTTCAAGAAATCCACAGCAAGTCGGTTTTTTCTTGCGGACCCAGACTGACTGCACACGCAAGCAAAATCATGCGATTATCACTGAGCGCATCCGGACCTAATCCGTCACTCTCATGTGCAAGAGGCCTAAGTGTTTTGGTCAGTGATTTCCATCAGTGATTGTGAGCCAAAACCAGGATTCGAGCCTCCACAGACACTGTTCTGTGTTTAGAGCCAAACCTGCTTTTGGCTCAAAATCACTGATGGAAATCAGTGACCAAAACAGTAACATGTGAATGAGGCATAAGGTTGTTGAATATGGGAGTTATGCTAGTTGCACACTAGTTCTAGCAGAGGAACAGCCTGTCAGAGTTCATCGTATCCGGCACATCCAGAAAGAGCTGGAGTACTGTCAGGCCCCATTGACTATAATTCTGTCGGACCGAATCCCAGCCCTAATGCTGGAAACAGGTCATATTCCCATTATAGTCGATAGGCAGTGGCGAGAAAAGGCAGCATCTGCTATGCCGAACACAATGAACTAAGACAGGCTGTTCATCTGCTGGAACAGCCTGTCAGAAGATTTTAATGCTTGTGTTCAAGTAGCCTTAACCTATGACCCCCAGGTATGTGCACATATATACTGCTTTTTATCTTGATATAACACTAGGTTATGAGGGCTCTGTAGTGATCGGAAATGTGTCAACCAGGGTGTGTTTCCAGTCTGCATTATGGCACTGTTTGGTATCTCATAATTTACTGAAAAAGGTGCACCACAATGATAAGCAACTGACAATGCTGGCTAATCCCTCAAGCTGATGTTAAAAGCTGACAATTTCGCCAACATGTTCCAGTGAGGAATATATTGGAGCCCTTCTGCACCACCGTCAAGGTATCTAAGCAGGCATTGGGTCCTACCACTAGACTACCTATGGTGTGTGAACAAGGTCTGATAGGTGCTGAGATCCAACTCACAGCCAGGCTCCCCCATACCTGCATAGTAGGATCACTAATGCAATGTGAGGTAAAATGAGGCTGTAAGTCCCACCTATAACAGCTCATCCTCCATTGTATGCATTTGTTGCTGGGGATGGCCGCTAGCTGCGGACCACATGCAGGGGAGCTTCTCCCCCAGTTAAAAACACGCTACAGTGTTTGGGGTTTGAGCAGTTCCCCCCATTTAGGCCACTTTATTTCAGTGAATCTGTCTTATATGTATTGAATGTGCCATTGCGTTTTGCTGGTGACATTCTGTTGCACCTGGTAGCCTGTGTCACATGGTCTGTTATGGGTGGGGCTTACAGCCTCATTTTACCTCACATTGCATTAGTGATCCTACTATGCAGGTATGGGGGAGCCTGGCTGTGAGTTGGATCTCAGCACCTATCAGACCTTGTTCACACACTATAGGTAGTCTAGTGGTAGGACCCAATGCCTGCTGAGATACCTTGACGATGGTGCAGAAAGGCTCCGATATGTTCCTGACTGGAACATGTTTGCGAAATTCCCAGCGTTTAACATCAGCTTGAGAAATTAGCCAGTTTTGTCAGTTCCTTATCATTGTGGTGCACCTTTTTCAGTGAATTATGAGATACCAAACAGTGCCATACAATGCAGCAAATTATCAGCATTGTTTGTGCTGCTTCAGATGTCAGAGCATTGCCTGGTCTGGATACCATTGTGTCTACTTCTCAGCAGAGAGCATAGGGTCCAGCCTATGAATGTAAGCAAGAATGTTCTCAACAGCCACACGAAAAATTGCGAGGGAGGGGGGGGGGGGGGCGAGGGGGGTGCTGGGGTGGTATGGGGCATGGGTTGGTGACCAGTGCTGAACTAGTCAGTATCGGTCTTCTCTTAGGTCAGGCAGGGGACTCCAGAGTTTGGCGGCCTCTGCCAGTGCTGTGATTGGCTAGAACAAGGCTTCAGCCAATGGCAGCGCTATAGCAGCACAGGAAAGGGCTGAACCTCTCTGCAGGCAGCCATTCTAGCTGGTGACTGCATGCAGAGATGTTCTGTCCTCTGTGCTGCTTGTTGGCTTGCTTGGATTGTGGTGCACCACCACTGGGATTTGAGCTTTTCCTGCTGAAAGAAGAAAAGAAGAAGAACATCTGGAATTGCTGCAGTGATTTTTTTTTTCATTTGCAGCTATTCTAGATCCCTAAACCAGTTGATTTTTAGATAGTGTTCTTTTTTTGTATCTGCAGTAAATTTTTATACTGCAGTGTCTGCATGGATGAACCAACCATCAGCTTGCATACCTTGTTTTTTACTGGTCGCTTTTGTGCTCAGTTTTCTTTTTTTTTTTGTGTAAAAAATACATTTAGTGTTAAATTGAAATCAATTTTAGGTAGTGTTAGTGTATATTTTTGCATGCACATAATATCTGTATGTGCGAGTGCGTCCTGCACCTAATGAGCGTGGATCAGAAACATCTATTTTTCTGATAGGTCTGCTCAGTTTACTGTGCAGATTTTTTTCCCGTCTAGTTAGTCATATACCGTATTTTTCGCTTTATAAGATGCATCTGATGATAAGACGCACCTAGATTTTTGAGGAGGAAAATAAGAAAAAAATATTTTTCACCAAAAGGTGTGCTTTTGGTAGGCTTTGAACTAATGGTGTGTGGATGGCACTGTTATGGGGGATCTGTGGATGACACTGTTATGGGGGATCTGTGGATGGCACTGTTATGGGGGATCTGTGGATGGCACTGTTATGGGGGATCTGTGGATGGCACTGTTATGGGGGATCTGTGGATGGCACTGTTATGGGGGATCTGTGGATGTCACTGTTATGGGGAATCTGTGGATGGCACTGTTATGGGGGATCTGTGGATGGCACTGTTATGGGGATCTGTGGATGGCACTGTTATGGGGGATCTGTGGATGGCACTGTTATAGGGGGGATCTGTGGATGGCACTGTTATAGGGGGGATCTGTGGTGGACACACTGTTATAGGGGGATCTGTGGATGGCACTGTTATGGGGGATCTGTGGATGGCACTGTTATAGGGGGGATCTGTGGATGGCACTGTTATAGGGGGGATCTGTGGTGGACACACTGTTATAGGGGGGGATCTGTGGTGGACACTCCTATGGGGGGATCTGTGGATCATACGCTAGTGTGGGGATGTGTGGATGACACACATATAGCATCTTATGTAATGGGGGTCACTATTCACACAGGACAATGTACTGTGACACATATGATACTGTGAACAGCATAAGATGATCTTATGCTGGTCACAGTATCATATGTGTCACATGTAAGTAGATTTCAGAGTGGGCACTCAGTATCAGGACAGGATGCAAGGAAACGCAAATAGTAAAGTAAAAGTTATTTTAGTAAAATGACAGAAAATCTACAACATACTGAAATATAAACATGAACATAAACCCCACGCTAAAACTTTACAAATAGATGGCGTAAAGATGCGGATGTAACATTCATGGAGTAACAGAATAAAAATACTGGCATAAACGGCAATGGAGTCTCCTCAGTGGATGTAAATTGCTGTAATGGTGTTTGCTGAGGTCCAATAAACCCCAAGTTCTCACTTGGAGAATATACTAGAGTCCCACAGTATAAAAAAGAGGTGAATAGAGTATTAGTGGTACTAATGTGCAGAAAAAACATTACCGCTCCAGTGGTAAATGTTGCAGATGGCGGCTGGATCTCCACATGTAGCTGTAAATGGCATCCACTTTCCTGTAATGCTTCAGACACAGTTGCATGCAGCGTCCCACATGACGTGTCATACGACCAGGTGAAGTGTTCTCTGAGTGGAGACCAGGTCCTAAAGTCCACCTTGTATAGGGAATTTTGTGGAGCCTTTGAATCCTTAACTGGATAATAATGTATCCGCACAAAATCAACAGAAGATCCATGTAAGATAGTTCGCCCAATGCTGCCCAACCATACGCGTTTCAGAGGTCCTCCTCCTTCCTCAGTGGTATGCAGCAATGGTCATAATGGTTGGCTTTTATAGGGCAGTCATCAGTTCTCTAGGTGTGGTATGGAAACATAAAACCTGTTTTGGATTGCTTCTTTTAGCTATTTTTAAAGTTTTAGCGTGGGGTTTATGTTCATGTTTATATTTCAGTATGTTGTAGATTTTCTGTCATTTTATTAAAATAACTTTTACTTTACTATTTGCGTTTCCTTGCATCCTGTCCTGATACTGAGTGCCCACTCTGTTATCTACTTACATACGCATTTCTCAGTTTTTTGGCCTTTTGCGAGGTGGCCATTCAGAGTGAGAGCACCTTTTCCATGAGATCCTGATTAATTGAGCCACCTGACACATTACTCCATCATATGTGTCACAGTATATTGTCCTGTGTGAATAGTGACCCCCATTACACCATTGGCCACCCACTTACAGCAGTCTTTATGCTGTATGTAAAATATTTTAATGTAATGCTCCATTACACTCTGCTTTCTGTGTAATGGAGTAGTTTTCACGGGAGGAGGGGATGGAGGCTGGCAACACTCGCAGCGGGGCCCGATGCAGTCACTGTACTGTAATACATCGGGCCCCACACACAGCAGTTTTCAAAAGTAAAGTCATGGTACAGTAATCCTCTTCAAGCAGTGTTTGTACTTTAAATCCTCTGTACAACTTACTATGAAAGCAGCAGGCAGGGTGGCAGCGTAACCTCGCGATGCTCACTCATTCACGCTCCTGCTCTGTCTTGAATGAAATTCCTACACTACAACGACAATGCACAGTGCCCACCCCAAAACGACCTGAAATTTGACCGGCTGTTCAAGGTTAGGCCTGTCATTGACCACTTTAAGACCAGGTTTTCTGAGGTATACACCGCTGATAAAAATGTCTGTTTAGATGAGCCCCTATTAAATTTAAAAGGGGAGGATTAGATTCCGCTTGTACCTGCCTAGCAAACGGGCAAGGTATGACATAAAGATTTACAAACTTTGTGAGAGTAGCTCCAAGTACACCCACAAGTTCTGCATTTACGAAGGGAAAGATTCAGGGATAGAACACCCAGAATGCCCCCCCCCCCCCCCCATCCTAGGAGTTAGTGGGAAGATCGTGTGGGACTTACATTGCTGGATAAGGGTTACCACCTCTATTTGGATAACTATTATACCAGCATACAACTATTAATGTTCCTAACTGCCGTAGGTACTGTGGCTTGAAGCACAGTGTGCAAAAATCAGAGAGACCTCCCTAGATCCCTGGTAGGGCAACCACTGACAATGGGTGAAAGTAGGGTTCTCCTCCATGAGAACATGCTGGTGGTTAAAGGCAATCTGTCACCTGGATAATTAATATTAAACCAAACATAGGTCCTTATAGCGCTTCATACCTTCTTTCCATAGATGTTATTTTCACTTGGATCTGGCTTTCTATCTTCATAAAAATCCACATCTACTGCAATACGCCAGTAAAGGCTTTACCAGATATAACTGCAACCGTGAACTGAGAATATATTTTTCTTGTAGTACTGAAATACGCCCCTATACGCTTTCACCAGAAATAACTGCAGAAGTGACCTGAGAATATATTTTTCTTGTTGGACTGAAATAGGCCACTATATGCTTTAACCAGAAATAACTGCAACACTGCAGTGCGTCTATATATTTTTCTTTTTTTTACTGTAATACGCCACTATACGCTTTCACCAGAAATAACTGCAAAAAAAGGTCACCAGAGAATATACCTTTCTTGTAGTACTGAATAAGATATTAAGATATAAGCCACTAAAGGCTTTTCAACATAAAACTTGCAGCCCAAAAACAAAAAGCTGGAATGACAGAGCCGTCTAATGACTATTTGGATCCCCAAATAATTTTTCCCTGCACTTGCAAATCACTTTCCTATCAATGTCCCTAGCCCCTTCTAACGTCTCTCCCTGCACTAAGGTGCTGTGAAATGATTCCTCCCTATCCTTTCCCTGCACTTATAAATAGTTTTTTCTGTATTTTTTTTACACACTCGTTTTTCCACTTGATGTCTCTGGCGCCTTCACACGTCTCTCCCTGTACTCTGAATGCTGGAAAATGTCTGACTGTAAGATGGCCACCGTATTTATGGGGCTGTGACATCACAGGGCTGGCTGGCTGCTGATTGGCTGCATGCAGGCATGTCAATCTGGGTGATCCCCCCTTCCCAGAGTTCCTTGCCCCATGTTCTCAGTCCTTACACGTGTAGCCGCCATTTTAGAAAAATTGCGATTCGTTACCACGAAGCAAGAGCAAATTCGCATTTTTGCGAATCGAATTTTTCATGAAATTCTAAATGAATTCCACTTTGTCAGTTTCGATTCACTCATCTCTACTGACCACCATTTAAACACCAGCTCCCCTGCTCCTGTATGAGGTACCACAACCAGTACCCCCAAACCAGTTTGTATAATGGACTACAACAGGCAAATGGGAGGGGTTGATCTTTCAGATCAACTTCTGAAGCCCTACAGTGCCACACGAAAACGAAAGTGTGGTACAAAAAGCTGGCCGTACACATTGTACAGATGGCAATGTGCAATGCGTACGTGCAATTTCAATCTGCCGGCCACACAGGAACTTTCCTTCAGTCCCAAGAGGTGGTTATCAAGCCCCTAATTTTTCAAAGCCAGGCCGGGAAGGGTCCCAGTACTACAGAAAGTCATGGTGCTCGTGTTGTACCAGGGCAACATTTTCCAGGTCAAGTCCTCCAGACAGCAAGGAAGGGAAGGACCCAAAAAAGATGCAGGTTGTGTTCCAAAAGGGGGATAAGGAAATGTTCATACGGGGGTGCTCTTTCCAAAATGGGGTCACTCCTTTAGGGTTTTAATTTCTGGGGACCTCAGGAATTTTTTTTATGCGACATGCACCTAAAATCCATGTCTGCCAATTCAGGCCTGCCAGCAAAATCCATATTTTACTGTTTGCCTGCTGTGCGCCCATACAGCAGGCTACAAGCACATATGGGGTGTCCTGAATAGGGATAAAATGGGGAACACATAGGGTGCATTTTCTCCTTTAGCCCCTTGTGAAAGTGAAAAATTGGGGCCTGTTAGTAATTTTTTATTTTCACAAACATGTGCTTTGAAATCCTTTAACAAGTGTTTCTGCCTTCTGTAAAACACCTGTTAGGTCAAAAGTGCCCTTACCACACCTTAACCTCTTAAGGACATAGGGTAAAATCGTTGGTGGCCGAGTGGTTCTATCCGAGTGTCAGCACATTGCTGACACTCTGATGGAAAAGGCTGGCATCTGTGCTTGTTCCAGTTCCGTACGGACCGCTGCATGGAAGGGGATAAAGGCTGTGCCTTTGCAGCCCCCCTCCCTCCCCATCAACCGCTGCTCAGTTCTGGCAGCGGTTGATGGTTACCATAGCAGCAGGACGCTTTCAGAGGCGTCCTGCTCTACATGGTACTGAAAGTCTAAGTCTATATAGTGTACTGTACTGTATTATATAGACATCAGACCTACTGGATCTTCAAAAACCAAATGGGGCTGCCACTGTATAACATCAATCTGTGGCCCCCATCCCCGTACAGTATAATGTCACCCTGTGGCCCCCGCCCCCATACAGTATAACGTCACCCTGTGGCACCCGCCCCCATACAGTATAACGTCTCCCTGTGGCCTCTGCCCCCATACAGTATAACGTTACCCTGTGGTCCCCGCCCTCATACAGTATAACGTCACCCTGTGGCCCCCGCCCCATTAAGTATAACATGTATTTTTTTTATAAATAAAAATGAAATATTTTGACTCAAATTTACCACTGCCAGGAAGTACAATATGTGACGAGAAAACAGTCTCAGAATGGCTTGGATAAGTTAAAGCTTTTTAAAAAGTTATCAGCACATAAAGTGACACATGTCAGATTTGCTAAAAATGGCCTGGTGAAAAATGGCAGGGTCCTGAAAGGGTTAACTTTGTTACCATGTTACATGTTGACCAGTATGAAATTATAAATTGTCCTATAAACAAATTTTTTTTTCTTCTTTTTGCTGTTTCTTTCAAATTGCAGCATGCTTTGGGTGTGACGTTTTTCAAGCAATTTCCCATATATTTCTTTATAGGAAAAAAAACATCTAAAATACCCAAGTAAAATGTGTGACTAAAAACACGTATGTGTGTCACCCTAAAGGCCCTTTCACACAGACCAAGAATGAACATTTGCCCATGAAAATGTACCAGTAATCAGATGGCAAACAAGCAAACCCACACTTGCCACCATGAACATAAAGTTCAATATGTCATGATAACACAATCCCTTAGATAAGTGAAAGCATTCCAAGTTATTTCCACATGAAGTGACACATCATATTTGAAAAATGGGACCATATCCTTAAGAGTTAAAGGGGTTGTCTCGCTTCAGCAAATGGCATTTATCATGTAGACTAAAGTATTGTGACTGTCAATGTTGCCTCCTTTGCTGACTCTTTGTTTTTCCATCACATTATACACTGCTCATTTCCATGGTTACGACCACCCTGCAATCCATCAGCAGTGGCCACGCTTGCACAATATAGGAAAAAGAGCCGGCCTCTCTGGTGGCTGGGACCACGTGAGAGCACATAGTCCAGCACTTTTTTCTGTAGTGTGCAAGCACGACCAGAGCTGCTGAATTGCAGGGTGGTCATAACCATGGAAACGAGCAGTGTATATTGTGATGGAAAAAAAATCCAGCCAGCAAAGGAGGCAATATGGACAATCACAATACATTAGTAAGTGCCTTGTATTAACTACATGATAAATGCCATTTCAGGGGTGTGGAAATAAAAAAAAAAATACTAAAGCGGGGGCTCGATCTACTTGTCCTGAACTTATACTAATCTTATACTGTATAAAGGCGGGGGCCACAAGGAGATTTTATACTGTATGGGGTGGGGGCCACATGGAGACGTTATACTGTATGGGGCGGGGGCCACAAAGAGAGGTTATACTGTATGGGGCGGGGGCCACAAGGAGACGTTATACTGTATGGGGGCCGGGGCCACAAGGAGACGTTATGCTGTTATACTTAATGGGGCGGGGGCCACAGGGTGACGTTATACTGTATGGGGGCGGAGGCCACAGGGTGACATTATACTGTACGGGGATGGGGGCCACAGATTGACGTTATACTGTGCGGGGACCACAGGGTGACATTATACTGTATGGGGGCAGCCGACAAGGAGACGTTATACTGTATGGGGGAGCCGCAAGGAGACATTATACTGTATGGGGGGCAGCCGCAAGGTGACGTTATACTGTATGGGGGCAGCCACAAGGAGACATTATACTGTATGGGGGGCAGCCGCAAGGTGACATTATACTGTATGGGGGCAACAGGGAGATGTTATACTGTATGGGGGCAGCCACAAGGAGACATTATACTGTATGGGGGCAGCCGCAAGGTGACGTTATACTGTATGGGAGCAACAGGGAGACGTTATACTGTATGGGGGCAACAGGGAGACATTATAGTTTATGAAGTGCTACGTGCAGTGCAGATTGCAGGCAGGGCCAGAGCCTCAGAAGACAGACAGCACAACCTTTATTTCTGACACCCTGGCTCTTAGGCCCCTTGCAGATGAGCATTCCTCCCAGAGCCTGTCTACGGAGCTCCCGTCCTGACCTGGATGCATTGTCTGGGGTCACATAGCATTATACTGATTTATGATGCTATGTAACTCTTACAGTTCTGGAATGTATTAAATAATGCTGCCAGTGTTATCCAACACATTCCAGAACTGTAAGGGTTACATAGCATCATAAATCAGTATAATGCTATGTGACCCCAGTCAGCGCTTGCAGGTCAGGCCGGGAGCTGCGATGTGGACAGGCTCCGGGAGGAACGCTCATCTGCAAGGGGCCTTGGGGTCTCTCACTCCTTTTCTCCCATCTTGGTTTGCAATTACTCAGTCTGTGGAGACGGTGTGCTGACTTACTGTGCGCTCCTGTGCTGGCAGGTGAGCGGAGACTTCGATACAGGAGCAAGGAGGAGCAGGGGCCAGCCTGCAGGAAGTAATATGTATGGTACTCATATGCACGATGCTGGGGCAGGCTGACATAGATTTAGGAGCGGTCAGCTCGCGGCTCGCATATGACCACTCCTATTACTGCCCAACCCACTTGTCCCTGATACTTGCCCGAAGCAGGGCTAAACAACTGTACAAACTACTTGCCCGGCGCCCGAAACTGCATGTCCCGGGCGTCGTTCGATAGGAATTCCACAACCCTGCATTTGCTGAAGTGAGACAACCCCTTTAAGGTTTGATAAAGAGGTGGTACATATCCATAATAAAGCAAGGTTACATGGAGATCAACTGATCCGCCATTCCGTCTGCAATCACACTATGGATCAACATGTCCAATCTTTTGTTGCAGTGGGAGATAAGTGCTTGTCAGTGGCCTATTGCACGCTTACCAACTCTCATTGAAAAAACTGTGGGCTGCAAATGTTATGGCAGAATCAGAATAGATTTTAATTGTCTGAACAAATGTTCAACTGACACTAATTGTATGCTGAGCTACAGAATGCAAAGTATGCCAAGCACATTGTTACACAATTCAATAATATGCACACACCTGAATCCTGACCCTGAATCCTTTGACAAAAGCTTAGTAATAGTCACCAGGATGAAGTATTAATCCTTTGAACAGCTGCTTATTTACATACTTGCAGACAGCTTTCTGTACTGGAATTATGAGACTTAATTTAAGGATACTGAATACTCAATTAAGGTTATTGAAAATAAACAGGCACCTTAAAAATAAAGGAACACTGACCTATATACAACTGAAGTTTTTTTTCACATCAGCGTTCTTTGTTCGCATTATTCTCAAGTGCAGGATTTAGCAGATAACTGACAGAGCCAAAGAGATCCCATTGACTATAATGGCATCCATTCGGTTTCCCCTTGGGAGAACACCTTATTAGTGGAGAAAATAATCAATCCTTCATTCAGAACTTTTCCCTCCACTATTCTTGATTAAAATCTGTGATGGAGGACCTGAACTGAGTATCCAACGCACATGTGAACATTCCTTAATATTTATAACTAGATTTGTGGAGTTGGAAAAAAATCTGATAGGACCAATCTTCCTTTCAAGTCTTAGCAGCTAGTGAGTGTACACCTTTGGGGGCAATTTTTTATTATTATTATTGCATTTTACTCCTTTTGAGCTAAAAAAATAATTGTTTCAATGTACCGTTATTAAAAATATTGAGCCCATTTTTCTGTACATAGCTGAGATGCTCTAGAAGCAGTCTTTAGATTTTCTCTTTTTCGTCAGTTGGGGAGCTGAAGGGCTCTTATTTCTGCTCTCTGATATTATAAACACTCATGATAGCTCAGTTCTTATCTTACTGATAAGAATGTGGCTTAAATAAGTGTTTCTGACTAGAGTTGAGCGAACCCGAACTGTAAAGTTCGGGTTCGCACCGAACTTTACGGTTTTTCGTGCCCGGACCCGAACCAGAACATTTCCTTAAAAGTTCGGGTTAGGGTTCGTTGTTCTGCGATTTCATCGTGCTTTTTGAAAGGCTGCAGGGCAGCCAATCAACAAGCGTTTCACTACTTTGCCCTAAGAAGCCATCACAGCCATGCCTACTAATGGAATGGCTGTGATTGGCTAAGTGCAGCATATGACCCAGCCTCTATTTGAGCTGGAGTCACGTAGTACCGCACGTCACTCTGCTCTTCTCAGTGTAGGGATAGGATGCTGCTGCTGCTGTGAGGGAGAGATTAGGGAAGAAATCTGTTAAACTTGGTGGTGTTAAATATTCAAAATTCAGCAATTATTGAGGGTGCTATGTTGCATCCTTGTACCCAGCCCTGAGCCTAATGATACAGCAAAATCATTTTTAATCCATCTGTTAGTGAGGTGGGGGTTGACGGCCATTATGGAAACTGCAGGATTCTTGGAACTGCATGTCTAGTAATTTTCTGGTAGCTCAGTGGAGAAAAAATTCCTTTTTTCTGGCAGGTCAAGTCTCCCTACATTACCAATTTTATAATTTAGCGATGACATACTGCATTTCTGTAGTTGGGGGAAAAAACCTGTATTGTGGTGCCACAGAGCACTTTTGCATACAATGCTGAAAAACCTGTTTTATAATTTTGAGGTGACTTACTGCATTTCTGTAGTTGGGGGAATAAATCCGTATTGTGGTGCCACAGAGCGCTTTTGCATACAACGCTGAAAAACCTGTTTTAAAATTTTGCGGTGACATACTGCATTTCTGTAGTTGGAGGAATAAATCTGTATTGTCGCGCCACAGAGCACTTTTGCATACAACGCTAAAAACCTATTTTAAAATTTTGCGGTGACATACTGCATTTCTGTAGTTGGGGGAATAAACCCGTATTGTGGTGCCACAGAGCACTTTTGCATACAACGCTGAAAAACCTCTTTCATAATTTTGCGGTGACATACTGCATTTCTGTAGTTGGGGGAATAAACCCGTATTGTGGTGCCACAGAGCCCTTTTGCATACAACACTGAAAAACCTGTTTTAAAATTTTGCGGTGACATACTGCATTTCTGTAGTTGGGGGAATAAACCCGTATTGTGGTGCCACAGAGCACTTTTGCAAACAATGCTGAAAAACCTAATGAAAATCTTGCAATGACATACTGCTTTTCTGTAGTTTGTTGCAATAAACACTGTTTTTGTGCTACATAGCAGCTCTGAGACCTACCCTGTGTTTCAGTCATTTTAAGTAACCAGTGTTACTCTGCATTTACATAGTTGGTTGCAAAAACACAGGTTTTGTGGTAGATGGCACATTTGCGGTGTATGTTACGTTTCTGACAGTCAAATTAAACCGTTAACTACTGCTGTTACATTGTTGGTTTGAAAAATCTAATTTTTGTTGATAGTTAAGTAATTGTATTGAATTGCTCTGTTATTCTGTTGTGTGACCTAAATAAATTTAGTCTGTTTATGACACAGGCGCTGCCTTACTGTATAGTGAACTTAATTGTTGACTATTGCCAGTTAAATTGACACCTGAGATAAACCATCTGTTAGTTTGTTGGGTGAACGCAAATAATGAGGAGAACATCAAATAAGGGATGTGGACATGGTCATGGTGGTGTTGGTGGAGCTCCTGTTGCTGGGAGAGGATGTGCCTTTTCTGCGCCAGCCACAGGTCCAAGTGAGGGCCAGAACAAGTACAGGAGATAGTAGATTGGGTGGCTGTGGCTCCAGTTCCCTCACAGTATCTCCCACCCAGTCCTCTGCAGAAAGCTCAGAGTTGGCACCTGCAGCCTATGCCCATCAGTCTTTCAACTCACCCCCTTGAAAAGCAGCCAAGCAGTCTGAGCTCCAAGTCATGCAGCAGAATCTTATGCTTTTTGATGACTGCTGGCAGGGTTTTCCCCAGGCCATCCACGTAGCCCTGCCCAGAAGTGGAAGACATTGAATGCATTGATGCCCAACCACTTATGTTGCAGGATGAGGACATGGGAATACCACCGCAGCACGGCTCTGATTATGACAAAACACAAGTGCCAACTGCTGTGGCTTTCTGCAGTGTGCAGACCGACGAGGCGGGCAGGGGTCAAGAATGGGTGAAAGATGATGTGGAGGATGATGAGGTCCTAGACCACGATTGGACTCAAGTTCATGCTAGTGACGTGTGCAGTTCTGAGGAAGAGGCAGTGGTCACACAGAGGCAACAGCATAGCAAAAGAGGGATTAGGGTGCAAAAGCGGAGCGGCCGTCCCAGAGACAGTACGCCTGCTACTGCCCACCGCACCCAGGGACCTAGCACATGAAAGCCAGCTCCAAGGAGTTCATTGGCGTGGCAGTTCTTCACGCAATGTCCTGACGACAAGACACGAGTGGTTTGCACGGTGTGCCATCAGAGCCTGAAGCTAGGCATAAACGTTCTAAACCTGAGCACAACCTGCATGACCAAGCATCAACATGCAAATCTCGAACTGCAGCGGAGTAAACACCTTTAAAAACAGGCTCCTCCTGCTTCCTCTTCTGCTGCTGTCTCTGCCTCTTCCTTCACCTCTGGAGTCACAGTGGCACCTGCCACCCAGCATCTCCACCATGTCACACGCAAGCGTTTAGCTGTCCATTTCCCAAACACTGGAGAGAAAAAGGAAATACCCACCTACCCACCCTTGGTCCCTGGATCTGAATGCCAGCATTATAACATGACTGGCCTTTGAAATGCTGTCATTCCGTCTGGTGGAGACAGACTGTTTTAAACAGCTGATGGTGGTGGCTGTCCCAAAGTACGTAGTTCCCAGCCACCACTACTTTTCCAGGCGAGCCGTCCCTTCCCTACACAACCAAGTGGAGGATAAAATCAAGTGTGCACAGCGCAACGCCATCTGTGGCAAGGTCCACATAACCACAGATACATGGACCAGTAGGCATGGGCAGGGACTCTAGATCTCCCTAACTGCACACTGGGTAAATGTAGTGGCGGCTGGGCTTGAGGCGGATAGCGGTTTGGCACCGAGGATTCCAGGGCATTATTCTTTGCCTCCTGTTGCCTCCTCCTCCTACTCCGCTTCCTCCTCCTCCTCTTCTACCACCTCCTCATCAGGTCAGTAAAAGACCTTCACCACCAACTTCAGCACAGCCAGGGGTAAATGTCAGCAGGCGATTTTAAAACTCATGTGTTTGGGGGATAAACGCCACACCGCACAGGAGCTGTGGAGGGGCATAGAAGAACAGACCGATGAGTGGTTGCTGCCAGTGAGCCTCAAGCCCGGCCTATTGGTGTGCGATAATAGGTGAAATCTCGTAGCAGCTCTGGGACTTGCCGGTTTGACGCACTTCCCTTGCCTGGCGCATGTGCTGAATTTGGTGGTGCAGAAATTTCTTAAAAACTACCCAGACATGTCAGAGCTGCTGCAGAAAGTGTGGTCCGTCTGTGCATACTTTCGGCATTCTCACCCTGCGCTGCAGGGTAACTTCGGCCTTTCCGCTCACTGCCTAATATGCGACGTGCCCACCAGGTGGAACTCCACCTTGCATATGCTGGAGAGACTGTGCGAGCAGCAGCAGGTGATAGTGGAGTTTCAGCTGCAGCACGCACGGGTCAGTTGCTCTGCGGAACAGCACCACTTCACCACCAATGAGTGGGCCTCCTTGCGAGCCCTTTGTGCCTTGTTACGGTGTTTCCCGTACTCAACCAACATGGCCAGTGCCGATGACGCTGTTCTTAGCGTTACAATACCACTTCTATGTGTCCTTGAAAATACACTTAGGGCAATGATGGAAGAGGATGTGGCACAGGAGGAAGAGGGGGCATTTCACAGGGTTTCAGGCCAGTCATTTCAGAAGTGGCTCAGAGGGTGGGTTCCTGCACCAGCAGAGGCCAGGTACACATGTGGCCAGCCAGGGCACAGTTCTGGAGGAGGATAAAGTAGAGGAGGAGGAACTGGTTTCACAGCAGGGTGGCACCGAACGCAGCTCATGGCCATCACTGGAGCGTGGCTGGGGGGATACGGAGGACACAGACAATACAATACCTACAGAGGACAGCTTATCCTTACCTCTGGGCAGGCTGGCACACATGAGCGACTACATGCTGCAGTGCCTGCGCAACAACCGCAGAGTTGCCCACATTTTAACTTGTGCTGACTAATGGGTTGCCACCCTGCTCTATCCCCATTACAAAGACAACATGCTGTCCTTAATTCCCTCACTGGAGCATGATAGGAAGATGAGCGACTACAAGCGGACGCTGGTAGACGCGCTCCTGAGGGCATTCCCAACTGACACCAGGGGACAAGTGGAAGCACAAGGCGAAGGCAGAGGAGGAGGAGGAAGAGGTCGCCAATGCAGCTGGGTAACAGCCAGCACCTCAGAAGGCAGGGTTAGCATGGCCGACATGTGGAAAAGCTTTGTCCCCACGCCACAGCAACCAAAACCTCCAGCTGATATGGAACGTCTTAGCAGGAGGCAATATTTAAACAGCATGGTGGAACAGTACGTGTGCACACACCTACACGTACTGACTGATGGTTCTGCCCCATTCATCTTCTGGGTCTCCAAATTGTCCACATGGCTTGAACTTGCCGTCTATGCCTTGGATATGCTGGCCTGCCCTGCAGCCAGTGTATTGTCTGAATGTGTATTTTGCACGGCAGGGGGGCGTCATTACAGACAAACGCAGCTGCCTGTCCACAGCTAACGTAGACAAGCTCACGTTCATTAACCAGGCTTGGATCCCACAAGACTTGTCTGTACCTTGTGCAGAATAGACATTTATACCCGCCTCAACCATACATTCTTGTACTCAAGTTCACTTATTCTTTGATTTTTCATTTTTTTTATTTGTCCCATTATTTTGGGGGCTACCCCAACATTGTTAGCTAGATATCTCCTCCTCTCCTCCTCCTCCATCGCCGCTTTCACCTACAACACCACATTTACCGCCTCCTCAACCTCCGACTCCACATCCACCTTCTCCTCCGAGTTGCAGGTTAATAGTTTTTAATTTTTATTTATTTAATTTTAAGTTATTTCCCTATCCACATTTGTTTGTGGGGCACTTAACCACATTTTGCTGCCCTTTAGCCCTTTCCAGGACTTTTTTACAGCCATTTTATTGCCCAAAAGTTCGGGTCCCCATTGACTTCAATAATATTCGGGGTCGGAGTAAAGTTCGGGTCAAGTTCGGGTCCTGAACCTGAACTTTTTTGTGAAGTTTGGCCGAAACCGTCAAACCCGAACTTCCAGGTGTCCGCTCAACTCTCCTTCTGACCTCTTAGTAATTTAGAGATAAGCTTTATTAGATGACAGGCACAAAGTGAAAGAACCAGTCACACAGTTAGAAAAACTGTTAACTCTTTGACAGAACTGCTCAATATTTTTAATAAAGGCCAATTGAAAATATGATCTTTAGCCAAAAATGAGTAAAATGCATGTACATAGCCTTTAAAGGGGTACTTCAAAAAAATAATAATATAGAATTTCTTATTTCTGTCTTCTATCTATCTTCTATATATATAAAACTTGGTATACACATCCCTTGCTACCTGGAAATACATCTTGTAGGGGTCGTACGCCCCTACACAGCAGCTGCATGGAGTTTGTATGCTCCAACTGTTTGCTACACACATATTGCTCTGTAACTCAAAAACTCATCGATCAATTTCTACTAAACTTGGTACACATATCACTTACTATTTGGGAAAGAATACTGTGGAGGTAATATGCTCATGACAATGAGTTTCTGTCTGTCCCTACGTCTGTTTGTCTGTTCTTTCTGCACGACCAAACGACTGGACCGCTCTTCACCAAATTTGGAAAACAGCTACATCAGGTGTCCGAGAAGGTTTTAGACCAGTTCTCAGCTCTCTAGGATGTACCGTTCCTGAGATATTCTCAAACAATACAAATATGGCACATAACATGACCTGCATTAGCCAATAGAAGCCTGCGTCTTTCTCTTCATATCCCAATCTTTGATAGATTTTTTGCAACTGCCGTGTTGCAGTCGCAACATGTCACATGTCGCAGTGCGACACTATAGCCTATCATTATAAAAATTCTTAAGACACATGTCGTCGTGTAGCCCTAGCATTAAAGGGGCAGGGCGCTGTGGAGTTCACTGTTAAAGGGGGCGAGCACTGTGAAGGTCACTGTTAAAGAGGAGTTCACTCTGGATGTTAAGGGGGAAGGCCGCTGTGGAGGTCACTGTTAAATGGGCAGACACTGTGGAGTTCACTGTTAAGAAGACAGGGGCCACTATTAAAGGGGCAACTGCTGTAGAGGTCACCGTTAAGGCAGCAGGGTAATGTTACGTCACTGTTAAGGTAGCAGGGTACTGTGAAGGTCACTGTTAAGGGGGCGGACCCCTGACCAGGTCTCTGTCAAGGGAGTGGAGTGATGTGAAACTCACTGTTAAAGAGGCGGCGTGCTGTAAAGGTCAAAGTTAAGGGGATGGGCTGCTGTGAAGGTCCAATTTTAAAGTGACAGGGCACTGTGGGGCAGGGGGGGGAGGGTCAGTGTTAAAGGGGTGGGGGGCTGTGGAGTTCACTGTTAAAGGAGCGGGGTGCTGTAGAGGTCACTGTTATGGGGCATACTGTCGATATCTTTTAACGACTTACACAAACATCAAATTAAATAGATGAAATATAAGCAACCGTTATATGCTAGTAGATATATATATATATATATATATATATATATATATCCATAGAAAAGAACGCAGCACTCCTCCAAATGTGATTAAAAAAAAGACGGTGATTTATTCAGCACATGTGTCAGCAACGTTTCAGCTCTCTCACAGAGCCATTATCAAGCCAAGTGAACAAACATAGCATAGTTGTGCATATATATACTCTTGAGCAGGAAATCATTAGTGTCAATATCCTGTGTAATTACAGACATTTGTGTATAAAAAAGTGCAGTCTCTTGGACATGAGCGGACGCGTGCACCGTATGGTGAAGTGGAGTGCTGCCTGATCTATTTGGAATATTTAAAGTCTTGAAAGGCTCTGCACCCAACTCAAAGATTTTCTGTCTGCATAAAAAAGAACCTACAAATAGGTATGGAGGTTCCATCATCTAATCAAGGAGCACATGGCTTTACATATAGCGACTTGGATGTGGAAAGGATCATTGCGGCAGTAGAAGGTGAGGCCAGTTTCTTGAACACACCTTCAGTTATTAACTTAAAACGTGACTATGAGAGTATTACTAAAAAGACATTATCCTTGGAATTACATCTATTAACCCTTGTGAAATACTACAAAAATGACCGCATCCCAAGGGGGATGAGAACGCGGTTAAAGTCCAATATGTTTACCAATGATATGGATTTTCATATGAAATTTGAAGCTATCTCAAACAAATATGCTTTGGATATCATATTGCTCAATATAGAGTACCTGCAAAAAGATTTGGTTGTAACCAAAAAGAAAGTATATGAGTTGGAGTCATCACTAAGGTCCAATATGTCTGCTGAGGATTTATCGTCTTTCCTGGAGAAACAACAGGGCTTTTTAAGTAAAATGCAAAATGAGCTTGAAGACACTAAACGTATAAAATGGTACCGGGATGAACAGGATTATAAAAATGGACGTGTCTACAATTGGGACAACAATAGTATGGAGAAGCAATATCCTAAAAAGGTATATAGGAAAATGAATGATACGCGCTGTGAATCAAAGATGCGACAACAAGGCGGGGAATTTAACAATCAACATAAGGCGGAGGAACCTTTTTTAGGAGACAGCAATTTGCAATTCACAAAACCTAAAAGAAGGGGCGGACGTAACCACCACCGAACAAGGAAAAATCAAATTACCGCGACCACAGAGGCAAACGACGTCCAGAATGCAGCGGAAGAAATAGGACATTATAATGTAGTGGTAACTATCTCTTCACATGAGTTGACGCCCTTTGAAATGCAGGTTTTGAACAAATGATTGACTTTTTGTCCACAGGTTAAAGCTGATTGGTTCCAGTTGGAGCTGGACTTGAACCGCTTCTTCAGAGCTATTAAGCTGAGGATTTGGTTTGACTCCAGCTCCACTGGATCATCAGAGAAAACGTGTGCTACTGTGGAAGGTGGCCCATTAACTTTGCAACAGTTTAACTTACATGTACAAAGTGATTTCATGCCAATAATAGGGTCACATTCCATGGAAACTTTCATGGAATGTATTAGGCGTGATATTGGAATATTAAAACAGGAGGTACAGAGTGATTCTATATTGAATCCCAACATTAATACTGAGGAACTGCAGGCCCTTCAGGGACTAGCACGTAACCACGATCTCACCATCAAACCTGCGGATAAGGGTGGTGGGATCGTGGTTATGGATACACAGGATTATGTTCATGAAATAGAACGACAGTTAACAACAGGTGATACTTATGTGTTATTGAAAAAAGATCCAAAATTTGATATAGCTAAAAGGATTGCAACATTATTGGATAGGGCGGTAAGAGAGGGTATCATAGAACAACAATTAAAAGATTTTTTGACAGTTAAAACACCAGTTACACCATTAATATACATATTGCCCAAAATTCATAAAAGCTTAAATAGACCGCCTGGACGACCGATTATTTCGGGTAGGGGTTCTATTTTATCAAATATTTCTATATTTTTGGATAAAGTATTGAGGCAATATGCAATGGGAGCGGAATCGTATATTAAAGATACAGGCGATTTCTTGGATAAACTGACTAGGACACAGGTACCAACAGGTAGTATTTTAGTGTCTTTTGATATTGTATCCCTCTACACGTCCATAGACCACAACAGGGGTATACAGGTGGTGGCATCCATGTTGGATAGTTCTGTATATACAGAGTCATGCAGGAAGTTCCTCTTGGATCTTTTGGAACTGACACTGTATTGTAATTATTTTGGATTCCAGGATAGATATTATTTGCAGTGCGTGGGCGCGGCCATGGGTTCGAATGTCGCGCCCACGTATGCAAATATTTTTGTTCGTTCATTTGAGGAGCGCCTTATCTGTGTATCTCCCCACTGTGGCCAGGTTCTGAAGTGGTGGAGGTACATAGATGACGTGTTCCTCATCTGGACGGGCACGCATGATGCTTTGGAATTATTTTATAATTTCCTGAATAATATTGACATAAACATCAAATTTACCATGACTGCATCTACAGAGAGGATCCAATTTTTGGACACAGAGGTGTACGTTAGAGATGGACAGATCCATACTGATTTACATATTAAGGCTACTGATAAAAACACCTTATTGCATTATAAGAGCTGTCATCCTAGGAGAATGATAGACTCCTTGCCGTATGGTCAGATGCTCCGCATCAAAAGAATTGTGGATGATGATGAGCATCTGAATACTGCTTTGATTGATATGGGAAGATCTTTTGCTCTAAGAGGCTATCCCAAATCTTTGGTAAAAAAACACATGTTAAAAGTCAAGTTCCTACCAAGGGATATGACGCGTATGAGTAAACGAAAAAGGGACACTGATAGGCTGCCTTTTATATCTACACATAGTATATACAGCTCTAGAATAGAACAGATTGTCAGGAAACATTGGGGGGTCCTGAGAGGTGGGTATCCGATGATCCCCGCCTTTCAGGATGTCCCTCTAATGTCATATAGACGAAGTAAAAACATTGGGGATAGGATAGTAAAAACGGAAACCTATAAACCACCCACGATGAGACAGACCTTTCTTGGAACACAAAGCAGAGGAAGTTTTCCCTGTCTGAGATGTATAAATTGTAGGTACATGCAGAAGGGTACACAATTTATACACCCTTTAACAAAAGAGAAATTTGAGATCAGACAATATCTTACTTGTGACTCAACGTGGGTTGTTCATGTTTTGTGGTGCCCCTGTAATTTATTATATGTGGGTGAAACCACCACCAAAATTAAAACACGCCTTAATAATCATAGACAGAGTATCAGGGACCAGAGGAAGGATCTCCCTGTGTCAAAACATTTTTTTGAGAAGAAACACAGAGAGCAGGATTTAAAATTCATGATTTTGGAGCGGATTAATATGCCAAAAAGAGGAGGGGATAGAGTATCGGTACTCAAAAAAAGGGAGCTAAAATGGATCTTTCGGCTGGATACACTTATGCCAAAAGGGTTAAACGTGGAATTTAGAGTTACAGCAGGAATGATTAAGTAAATAAATGTTCAAAAACGTAATGAGCATTCAGACTGCTAAAGGTGGTCCTTATATATATGCTGGTTGCTATATAAAGTGATATGGCCAATTTTGTGCAACAATGATATATTTCATATAGTTTAATGTATTGAATTGTGTTACGTGAGTATACTAGGGTAATAAATGGGTCGGCCCTTATTCTTATTTGGGTTGCCGAGCATATAACACATTATTGACATGAACAATGTTTAATTAGCCCGCGAGGGGTAATATGCTATATATATATTGGTGGGTTGTGGGCTGCACGCTAACATTAGGTAGATAGTGCCGCTTTGCGGTTTTTACAGTTGAGGGATGTGGTGCTGTGTGAACCTGGCGCTAATATACCCTCATCCAAGATGGCTTCTGATGCGCTTGATACACAATGCGCATGCCCGGTTATCCTTGATGCGTCCCAGCACGGCTGTGAGGTGACGTAACTGGAGGGGCGTGCACATGCGGTATGGAACAGGAGGGACGCCAAGTTATGTGTATAAAGATACTATAGATACCACAAGGTAACCCACATGAATAATGGTTATGACTCCATTTCTCCCTATAGGTTGTTTCCCTTCTTTGTATATGCTAACGAAGTGATACAAGCCAGGAGTTTTTAATTTCACTGCACCGTGTGATCTCATATGGAGATGAATAGCACTTTTATGTGAAGATAAACTTGATATATCACAAATAAACATGTTTTAAGATACCTCAGTTTGGGGAACAAGACGACTATGCACAGGAACAAGTTTTTTGTAATCAATTGGATCACACAGGATATTGACACTAATGATTTCCTGCACAAGAGTATATATATGCACAACTATGCTATGTTTGTTCACTTGGCTTGATAATGGCTCTGTGAGAGAGCTGAAACGTTGCTGACACATGTGCTGAATAAATCACCGTCCTTTTTTTATCACATTTGGAGGAGTGCTGCGTTCTTTTCTATGGATATATGCGGCTCTTGGACATGAGCGGACGCGTGCACTGTATGGTGAAGTGGAGTGCTGCCTGATCTATTTGGAATATATATATATATATATATATATATACTAGCTGTAGGACCCGGCTTCGCCCGGGTATATTTAATCTATTTCATTTAATGTTTGTGTGTGTCGTTAAAATATATCGACAGTATCCACTATAACAGTGACCTCCACAGCCCCCCATCCCTTAAAACTGACCCCTCACAACGCCCCGTCCCTTAAAATGGGACCTCCATAGCAGCCCACCCCCTTAACTTTGACCTTTACAGCAGCCTTCACCTTTAACAGTGAGTTTCACAGCATACCACCCCCTTGACTGTGACCTCCACAGGGGCCCTCCCCCTTAACAGTGGCCGCCACACACCTTCACCACCAACTTCAGCACAGCCCGGAGTAAACGTCAGCTGGCCGATCTGAAACTCATATGTTTGGGGGACAGGCCCCACACCGCGCAGGAGTTGTGGCAGGGTATTGAACAAAAGAACGACGAGTGGTTGCTGCCGGTGGGCCTCAAGCCCGACCTGGTGGTGTGCGATAATGGGCGAAATCTCGTCGCAGCTCTGGGACTAGCCGGTTTGACGCACATCCCTTGCCTGGCGCATGTGCTGAATTTGATGATGCAGAAGTTCATTCACAACTACCCGACATGTCAGAGCTGCTGCATAATGTGCGGGCCGTCTGTGCGCGCTTCCGGTGTTCACATCCTGACACTGCTCGCCTGTCTGCGCTACCGCGTAACTTCGGCCTTCCCACTCACCACCTCATATGCGACGTGCCCACCAGGTGGAACTCCACCTTGCACATGCTGGAGAGACTGTGCGAGCAGCAGCAGGCCATAGTGGAGTTTCAGCTGCAGCGCGCACGCGTCAGTCGCACTGTGGAACAGCACCACTTCACCACCAATGAGTGGGCCTCCATGCGAAACCTGTGTGCCCTGTTGCGCTGTTTCGAGTACTCCACCAACATGGCCAGTGGCGATGACGCCGTTATCAGCGTTACAATACCACTTCTATGTCTCCTTGAGAAAACACTTAGGGCGATGATGGAAGAGGAGGTGGCCCAGGAGGAGGAGGAGGATGAGGGGTCATTTTTAGCACTTTCATGCCAGTCTGTTAGAAGTGGCTCAGAGAGAGGTTTTTTGCAACAGCAGAGGCCAGGTACAAATGTGGCCAGCCAGGGCCCACTACTGGAGGACGAGGAGGAGGATAAGGATGAATCAGGTTCACAGCGGGGTGGCACCCAACACAGCTCAGGCCCATCACTGGTGCGTGGCTGGGGGGATACGGAGGATGATGACGATACGCCTCCCACAGAGGACAGCTTGTCTTTACCTCTGGGCAGCCTGGCACACATGAGAGACTACATGCTGCAATACCTGCGCAACGACAGCAGAGTTGCCCACATTTTAACGTGTGCAGACTACTTGGTTGCCACCCTGCTGGATCCCCGGTACAAAGGTAGAGGAGGAGCAAGAGGTCGCCAATGCAGTTGTGTCATGGCCAGCTCCTCTGAGGGCAGGGTTAGCATGGCAGAAATGTGAAAAAGTTTTGTCACCATGCCACACCTAACTGCACCATCACATGATATAGTTAGCAGGAGGCAGCATTTAACTAACATGGTTGAACAGTACGTGTGCACACCCCTCCACATACTGACTGATGGTTCGGCCCCATTCAACTTCTGAGTCTCCAAATTGTCAACGTGGCCAGAGCTAGCCTTTTATGCCTTGGAGGTGCTGGCCTGCCTGGCGGCCAGCGTTTTGTCTGAACGTGTATTCAGCACGGCAGGGGGCGTCATTACTGACAAACGCAGCCGCCTGTCCACAGCCAACGTGGAAAAGCTGACGTTCATAAAATTGAACCAGGCATGGATCCCACAGGACCTGTCCATCCCTTGTGCAGAATAGACATTTATAACTGCCTCCCCCTCAACCATATATTCTTGTACTCCGGGGCACTTCTTTATCGAATCCTCTTTTTTTAATTTTACCATTATATTGCGGTGCAACCAAAAGTTGAATGAACCTCTCCTCCGTCTAGGCGCCAGGGGCCTAATTATCTGAAAGTGGCCTGTTCCAGTGGTGGGTGACATGAAGCCTGATTTTCTGCTATGCGACCTCTGTCCTCTGTCTGGGTGCCGTGGGCTAAATATCTGGAAGTGCCCTTCTCTATTGCTGGGTGACATGAAGCCTGATTCTCTGCTATGCGACCTCTCTCCTCCGTCTGGGTGCCAGGGGCCTAATTATCTAAAAGTGGCCTTCTCCATTGGTGGGTGACATGACTCCTGATTCTCTGCTATGCGACCTCTGTCCTCTGTCTGGGTGCTGGGGCCTAAATAAATGAAAGTGGCCTTCTCCATTGGTGGGTGACTTGAAGCCTGATTCTCTGCTATGGGACCTCTCTCCAATTGATATTGCTTAATTTTTATTTATTTCATTTTAATCCATTTCCCTATTCACATTTGTTTGCAGGGGATTTACCTACATTTTGCTGCCTTTTGCAGCCCTCTAGCCCTTTCCTGGACTATTTTACAGCCTTTTTAATGCCCAAAAGTTCGGGTCCCCATTGACTTCAACGGGGTTCGGGATGAAGTTCGGGTCGAGTTCGGATCCCGAACATTTTCGGGAAGTTCAGCCGAACTTCTCGAACCCGAACATCCAGGTGTTCGATCAACTCTAGTCCTGATGTAAAGAAATCCTGTGACTAAAGGGGTTTGATTCTGGATGACACAGTGTCTAAGCCCTGTGCTTTTTGTCTTTTCCCTCAACCGCATCATAACCCTAATTATAAACCTAAACACTTCCTAGATGGTGTCACATATGATGGCAGGTAACACAGAATATGCAGGCACCCCAAAACTACCTCAGTTGCAACTAATTGCTCTCTTTCTCAGGCTGTAGAACAGCTAGAAATGTGAGTGAAAGCTTACATATCGTACCTGCAGATCTGACTGCAATCCTACAGATCTTAATGTTTGTTTTGAGACAATAAATTTTTATTGAAATTTTGAGTTATAAAACAAAAACGGTACATTAGAGAAAAGTAATGACAGTATAATAAAGGTACAAAGATAATACGTATACATTGCATATTGTATACACTGAATCAGGTATAGCTTTAGCTCTTAAGAACATGAATTTGTACAGATCCTGTTCTCAGAGTTGGTCATATGCATCGGCATGAGATAAGGTTTATAATTATAGGTGAGTAGTAGTAGAGCTCAATTATTAGTCATCTGAAAAGAAAGTAAGGTACATACAGGGGGGACACCAGAGCCCTAGACGTCCCTAAGTAACGGGTGCTATCCTGGCCCTGATAGCCTAGCCACGAAGCACCCGTCCTGAAAAGAACGACCTCGCCCGAAACCTTGCCCTCAAGCTACTTGGCCCTATATTGCCCTAGTGCAGCTACTCCCTACATGCATTTTTCGATTTGACTCTCATCAGGAGAAACATGTGCTGGACAGACGATAAAACAACCATCCCTCCAAGGGGGCAAATAGAAATAGTATAAATGTACACAATAGATTCAAGTGCACTATATACGTGGATCCCAGACAGGCGCTCCAATCCCTATTCAAATAGGGAGTAGAGTTCAAGTTGCAGACTCCAGTCCCATGTGCAGGGCCTGAGCAAGTGCCGTGGATGAGAGGTACTTGCCAGCAACGGAGGAACCTTCTGTTGAATGAAGAAACCGCCAGTCCGGTGGGCCCATGCGTTTTTTGAGACAGTAAGATATGTAAGAAACCTAGAACAAAAACATAACTGAACTAGTTCTGAATAAACATATTGGTCATGGAGGTTGAATCACCATCCCACTTTGCGAAATATATGCTTTTTAACCATATGTTCCATACATAAGTATTTAGGCATGTTAAAGCTTCGACAGTATCTCCTCAAAGATGCAAACTCTGTTAACTATGTTCAGAGCTTTGTTGATAATTTAGTTTCTTTCCAACGTCTGGTAATTGCGAGCTTTGTGGCCTTTAAAATGTGAGCCACTACTGTTCTCTGATGTGTCGGAAAAGATTCAAGGTCAATTAATAACAATGCCGTAGCTGGTGATAGAACATGAGTTAAAATATTGATTACTCTCTGTGTGCCATGCCAGAGGGGAATTACCTTATGACAATCCCAGAGACTGTTTTTCAATGTTCCCAACTGACCACAATTCCTCCAGCATCTATCTGTACAGTTAGGTTACATAAGCCTAAGTCTGGCTGAAGTAAAATGTTATAATGCCATTGCGGTGTGTAATACATCTAAAGAGTTTATGAATGTGTTTAAAGCACGTACTTCATTGATTATTGGAGATTCAAATACCCAATTCTGTTTTGAAGGACTGAACTCGTTTGTCCTGTATTTAAAACGTAAAATGATAATAAGTTCTTAGCTCTGCAGAATAAGGAATTAATGTTATAAGACAGAGTTCAGACTAAGCAGATATGTTGCTACACTCAGAAGTGCATAACCATAAGGCAAATAAAGTAAATAAAGTTGGTTAAAAGATGGTTGCACAATACATCATAAACTAACAGATAAAAATAAAAAAAGGGGCTCATTCCAAAAACTGGAATGAAGGAAGCTCTTAGCGCACATTTTTGATCTAAAGTATGTCGGGCCCAAGTACCACTTCACGGCGGCTTCCGCACAAGTGTCCCTAACACTACAGATACTGCCTCTTATGGACTTACCAGTCTCCTTATTTTCAGGGCACTGCAGGAACCAGCTAAACTGCTTTTGTGCTGAGAAGTCCCAGGTACTTGGGCGTTGCTCAGTCCAAAAGAGGCGCCACCCTCAATATCTACTATAAGACAGAGTTCAGACTAAGCAGATATGTTTCTACACTCAGAAGTGCATAACCATAAGGCAAATAAAGTAAATAAAGTTGGTTAAAACAAGGCTGCACAATACATAATAAATAGTGTTGAGCGAAAAGTTCGAGAATAGTTCGGGTTCGTACCGAATTTTGGGGTGTTCGGGACACAGACCCGGACCCGAACATTTTCAAAAAAGTTCAGGTTCGGGTTCGTTGTTCGGCGATCTCTTCCCGCTTTCTGAAGGGCTGCGCAGCAGCTAATCTGCTAGCGTTTTACTTCTTACCCTAAGAGCCCATCACAGCCATGCCTACTAATGGCATGGCTGTGATTGGCCAAGTGCAGCATGTGACCCAGCCTCTATTTAAGCTGGAGTCACGGAGCGCCGCACGTCACACTGCTCTGATTAGTGTAGAGGACGCAGCTGCTGTGAGGGTGTGATTAGGCAGGGAAAAGTCTGCAAAAGCACCTAATGAAGTGATCGATCTACAGCTGTGAATGATTGAACTTCTGCTAGTTACTTGCTCACTGGTTTTTAGGCTGCACAGAGCGTTTTTCTGTCACTTATTTTCTGGGGTGATCGGCAGCCATTTTGTGACTTGTGGTGCACCAGAACAAGCTGCCACCAAGTCTATCAATCCATCAATACTAGTTTTTTTTTTTCTATAGCCTACATCAGGGGCTTGGCTGTGCTAATTGTCACCCCTAGAAACTCAGGATAGCAATTTCTATATTTTATTAAGGGGTTAAATACAATTGCCAAAATACCAATCCCCTAAATCTGGTGTTCCAGCTTTGGCTAGCCAAGTATAATACTGTCTGCTGTCTGGCAAATGATAGATTATATTATGTGGTGAAATTCAATTGTCAAAATAGCAATCCCCTAAATCTGGTGTCACAGCTGTGGCTGGCAAACTATAATAGTGTCCGCAAAAACATATATTTTGTTCTGGGGTGAAATTCAATTGCCAAAATAGCAATACCATAAATCTGGTGTCACAGCTGTGGCTGGCAAACTATAATAGTGTCCACCAAAACATATATTTTGTTCTGGGGTGAAATTCAATTGCCAAAATAGCAATACCATAAATCAGTGGTTTCAGCTGTGGCTGGCAAACTATAAAAGTGTCCGCCAAAACATATATTTTGTTCTGGGGTGAAATTCAATTGCCAAAATAGCAATACCCTGAATCTGGTGTTCCAGCTGTTGCAGGCCTAGTTTAAATCTGTCCGTAACAGGGTATATTTTGTTCTGGGGTGAAATTCAACTGCCAAAATAGCAATCCCCTAAATCTGGTGTCCCAGCACTGGCTGGCAAACTATAATAGTGTCCGCCAAAACATATATTTTGTTCTGGGGTTAAATTCAATTGCCAAAATAGCAATACCTTAAATCTGGTGTCACAGCTGTGGCTGGCAAACTATAATAGTGTCCGCCAAAACATATATTTTGTTCTGGGGTGAAATTCAATTGCCAAAATAGCAATACCATAAATCAGTGGTTTCAGCTGTGGCTGGCAAACTATAATAGTGTCCGCCAAAACATATATTTTGTTCTGGGGTGAAATTCAACTGCCAAAATAGCAATCCCCTAAATCTGGTGTCCCAGCACTGGCTGGCAAACTATAATAGTGTCCGCCAAAACATATATTTTGTTCTGGGGTGAAATTCAATTGCCAAAATAGCAATACCATAAATCAGTGGTTTCAGCTGTGGCTGGCCAAGTTTCATAGTGTCCTGCAAAGGATATATTTTGTTCTGGGATGAAATTCAATTGGCAAAATAGCAATACCATAAATCAGTGGTTTCAGCTGTGGCTGGCCAAGTTTCATAGTGTCCTGCAAAGGATATATTTTGTTCTGGGATGAAATTCAATTGCCAAAATAGCAATACCCTGAATCTGGTGTTCCAGCTGTTGCAGGCCTAGTTTAAATCTGTCCGTAACAGGGTATATTTTGTTCTGGGGTGAAATTCAATTGCCAAAATTGCATTACCATAAATCAGTGGTTTCAGCTGTGGCTGGCCAAGTTTCATAGTGTCCTGCAAAGGATATATTTTGTTCTGGGGTGAAATTCAATTGCCAAAATAGCAATACCAAAAATCAGTGGTTTCAGCTGTGGCTGGCCAAGTTTCATTGTGTCCCGCAAAGGATATATTTTGTTCTGGGGTGAAATTAAATTGCCAAAATAGCAATACCATAAATCAGTGGTTTCAGCTGTGGCTGGCAAACTATAATAGTGTCCGCCTAAACATATATTTTGTTCTGGGGTGAAATTCAACTGCCAAAAAGCGCTATCCCCTAAATCTGGTGTCCCAGCACTGGCTGGCAAACTATAATAGTGTCCGCCAAAACATATATTTTGTTCTGGGGTGAAATTCAATTGCCAAAATAGCAATACCATAAATCAGTGGTTTCAGCTGTGGCTGGCCAAGTTTCATAGTGTCCTGCAAAGGATATATTTTGTTCTGGGATGAAATTCAATTGCCAAAATAGCAATACCCTGAATCTGGTGTTCCAGCTGTTGCAGGCCTAGTTTAAATCTGTCCGTAACAGGGTATATTTTGTTCTGGGGTGAAATTCAACTGCCAAAATAGCAATCCCCTAAATCTGGTGTCCCAGCACTGGCTGGCAAACTATAATAGTGTCCGCCAAAACATATATTTTGTTCTGGGGTGAAATTCAATTGCCAAAATAGCAATACCATAAATCAGTGGTTTCAGCTGTGGCTGGCCAAGTTTCATAGTGTCCTGCAAAGGATATATTTTGTTCTGGGATGAAATTCAATTGCCAAAATAGCAATACCCTGAATCTGGTGTTCCAGCTGTTGCAGGCCTAGTTTAAATCTGTCCGTAACAGGGTATATTTTGTTCTGGGGTGAAATTCAATTGCCAAAATTGCATTACCATAAATCAGTGGTTTCAGCTGTGGCTGGCCAAGTTTCATAGTGTCCTGCAAAGGATATATTTTGTTCTGGGATGAAATTCAATTGGCAAAATAGCAATACCATAAATCAGTGGTTTCAGCTGTGGCTGGCCAAGTTTCATAGTGTCCTGCAAAGGATATATTTTGTTCTGGGATGAAATTCAATTGCCAAAATAGCAATACCCTGAATCTGGTGTTCCAGCTGTTGCAGGCCTAGTTTAAATCTGTCCGTAACAGGGTATATTTTGTTCTGGGGTGAAATTCAATTGCCAAAATTGCATTACCATAAATCAGTGGTTTCAGCTGTGGCTGGCCAAGTTTCATAGTGTCCTGCAAAGGATATATTTTGTTCTGGGGTGAAATTCAATTGCCAAAATAGCAATACCATAAATCAGTGGTTTCAGCTGTGGCTGGCAAACTATAATAGTGTCCGCCAAAACATATATTTTGTTCTGGGGTGAAATTCAACTGCCAAAATAGCAATCCCCTAAATCTGGTGTCCCAGCACTGGCTGGCAAACTATAATAGTGTCCGCCAAAACATATATTTTGTTCTGGGGTGAAATTCAATTCCCAAAATAGCAATACCATAAATCAGTGGTTTCAGCTGTGGCTGGCAAACTATAATAGTGTCCGCCAAAACATATATTTTGTTCTGGGGTGAAATTCAACTGCCAAAATAGCAATCCCCTAAATCTGGTGTCCCAGCACTGGCTGGCAAACTATAATAGTGTCCGCCAAAACATATATTTTGTTCTGGGGTGAAATTCAATTCCCAAAATAGCAATACCATAAATCAGTGGTTTCAGCTGTGGCTGGCCAAGTTTCATAGTGTCCTGCAATGGATATATTTTGTTCTGGGATGAAATTCAATTGGCAAAATAGCAATACCATAAATCAGTGGTTTCAGCTGTGGCTGGCCAAGTTTCATAGTGTCCTGCAAAGGATATATTTTGTTCTGGGATGAAATTCAATTGCCAAAATAGCAATACCCTGAATCTGGTGTTCCAGCTGTTGCAGGCCTAGTTTAAATCTGTCCGTAACAGGGTATATTTTGTTCTGGGGTGAAATTCAATTGCCAAAATAGCATTACCATAAATCAGTGGTTTCAGCTGTGGCTGGCCAAGTTTCATAGTGTCCTGCAAAGGATATATTTTGTTCTGGGGTGAAATTCAATTGCCAAAATAGCAATACCAAAAATCAGTGGTTTCAGCTGTGGCTGGCCAAGTTTCATTGTGTCCCGCAAAGGATATATTTTGTTCTGGGGTGAAATTAAATTGCCAAAATAGCAATACCATAAATCAGTGGTTTCAGCTGTGGCTGGCAAACTATAATAGTGTCCGCCAAAACATATATTTTGTTCTGGGGTGAAATTCAACTGCCAAAAAGCGCTATCCCTAAATCTGGTGTCCCAGCACTGGCTGGCAAACTATAATAGTGTCCGCCAAAACATATATTTTGTTCTGGGGTGAAATTCAATTGCCAAAATAGCAATACCATAAATCAGTGGTTTCAGCTGTGGCTGGCCAAGTTTCATAGTGTCCTGCAAAGGATATATTTTGTTCTGGGATGAAATTCAATTGCCAAAATAGCAATACCCTGAATCTGGTGTTCCAGCTGTTGCAGGCCTAGTTTAAATCTGTCCGTAACAGGGTATATTTTGTTCTGGGGTGAAATTCAACTGCCAAAATAGCAATCCCTAAATCTGGTGTCCCAGCACTGGCTGGCAAACTATAATAGTGTCCGCCAAAACATATATTTTGTTCTGGGGTGAAATTCAATTGCCAAAATAGCAATACCATAAATCAGTGGTTTCAGCTGTGGCTGGCCAAGTTTCATAGTGTCCTGCAAAGGATATATTTTGTTCTGGGATGAAATTCAATTGGCAAAATAGCAATACCATAAATCAGTGGTTTCAGCTGTGGCTGGCCAAGTTTCATAGTGTCCTGCAAAGGATATATTTTGTTCTGGGATGAAATTCAATTGCCAAAATAGCAATACCCTGAATCTGGTGTTCCAGCTGTTGCAGGCCTAGTTTAAATCTGTCCGTAACAGGGTATATTTTGTTCTGGGGTGAAATTCAATTGCCAAAATAGCATTACCATAAATCAGTGGTTTCAGCTGTGGCTGGCCAAGTTTCATAGTGTCCTGCAAAGGATATATTTTGTTCTGGGGTGAAATTCAATTGCCAAAATAGCAATACCAAAAATCAGTGGTTTCAGCTGTGGCTGGCCAAGTTTCATTGTGTCCCGCAAAGGATATATTTTGTTCTGGGGTGAAATTAAATTGCCAAAATAGCAATACCATAAATCAGTGGTTTCAGCTGTGGCTGGCAAACTATAATAGTGTCCGCTAAAACATATATTTTGTTCTGGGGTGAAATTCAACTGCCAAAAGCGCTATCCCCTAAATCTGGTGTCCCAGCACTGGCTGGCAAACTATAATAGTGTCCGCCAAAACATATATTTTGTTCTGGGGTGAAATTCAATTGCCAAAATAGCAATACCATAAATCAGTGGTTTCAGCTGTGGCTGGCCAAGTTTCATAGTGTCCTGCAAAGGATATATTTTGTTCTGGGATGAAATTCAATTGCCAAAATAGCAATACCCTGAATCTGGTGTTCCAGCTGTTGCAGGCCTAGTTTAAATCTGTCCGTAACAGGGTATATTTTGTTCTGGGGTGAAATTCAACTGCCAAAATAGCAATCCCTAAATCTGGTGTCCCAGCACTGGCTGGCAAACTATAATAGTGTCCGCCAAAACATATATTTTGTTCTGGGGTGAAATTCAATTGCCAAAATAGCAATACCATAAATCAGTGGTTTCAGCTGTGGCTGGCCAAGTTTCATAGTGTCCTGCAAAGGATATATTTTGTTCTGGGATGAAATTCAATTGGCAAAATAGCAATACCATAAATCAGTGGTTTCAGCTGTGGCTGGCCAAGTTTCATAGTGTCCTGCAAAGGATATATTTTGTTCTGGGATGAAATTCAATTGGCAAAATAGCAATACCATAAATCAGTGGTTTCAGCTGTGGCTGGCCAAGTTTCATAGTGTCCTGCAAAGGATATATTTTGTTCTGGGGTGAAATTCAATTGCCAAAATAGCAATACCATAAATCAGTGGTTTCAGCTGTGGCTGGCCAAGTTTCATAGTGTCCTGCAAAGGATATATTTTGTTCTGGGATGAAATTCAATTGCCAAAATAGCAATACCCTGAATCTGGTGTTCCAGCTGTTGCAGGCCTAGTTTAAATCTGTCCGTAACAGGGTATATTTTGTTCTGGGGTGAAATTCAATTGCCAAAATAGCATTACCATAAATCAGTGGTTTCAGCTGTGGCTGGCCAAGTTTCATAGTGTCCTGCAAAGGATATATTTTGTTCTGGGGTGAAATTCAATTGCCAAAATAGCAATAACAAAAATCAGTGGTTTCAGCTGTGGCTGGCCAAGTTTCATTGTGTCCTGCAAAGGATATATTTTGTTCTGGGGTGAAATTAAATTGCCAAAATAGCAATACCATAAATCAGTGGTTTCATCTGTGGCTGGCAAACTATAATAGTGTCCGCCAAAACATATATTTGTTCTGGGGTGAAATTCAACTGCCAAAATAGCAATCCCCTAAATCTGGTGTCCCAGCACTGGCTGGCAAACTATAATAGTGGTCGCCAAAACATATATTTTGTTCTGGGGTGAAATTCAATTGCCAAAATAGCAATACCATAAATCAGTGGTTTCAGCTGTGGCTGGCCAAGTTTCATAGTGTCCTGCAAAGGATATATTTTGTTCTGGTATGAAATTCATTTGCCAAAATAGCAATACCCTGAATCTGGTGTTCCAGCTGTTGCAGGCCTAGTTTAAATCTGTCCGTAACAGGGTATATTTTGTTCTGGGGTGAAATTCAATTGCCAAAATAGCAATACCATAAATCAGTGGTTTCAGCTGTGGCTGGCCAAGTTTCATAGTGTCCTGCAAAGGATATATTTTGTTCTGTGGTAAAATTCAATTGCCAAAATAGCAATACCAAAAATCAGTGGTTTCAGCTGTGGCTGGCCAAGTTTCATTGTGTCCTGCAAAGGATATATTTTGTTCTGGGGTGAAATTAAATTGCCAAAATAGCAATACCATAAATCTGGTGTCACAGCTGTGGCTGGCAAACTATAATAGTGTCCGCAAAAACATATATTTTGTTCTGGGGTGAAATTTAATTGCCAAAATAGCAATACCATAAATCAGTGGTTTCAGCTGTGGCTGGCAAACTATAATAGTGTCCGCCAAAACATATATTTTGTTCTGGGGTGAAATTCAATTGCCAAAATAGCAATACCATAAATCAGTGGTTTCAGCTGTGGCTGGCCAAGTTTCATAGTGTCCTGAAAATTATATATTTTGTTCTGGGGTGAAATTCAATTGCCAAAATAGCAATACCCTGAATCTGGTGTTCCAGCTGCTGCAGGCCTAGTTTAAATCTGTCCATAAAAGGATACCTTTCTTCCAGTGCCTAAATACTAGCCCTAAAAGAGATATCCCCTAAATCAGTGGTTACTGCTGTGCCTGGATTAGTGTAATACGCTACATAAATAAATAGGCAGATAGTGTTCGGTGCCTGTAAAAAAAAGGCATGAATTTGAAATCAATACATTGGGCCAAATATTTTTTTTTCTTATTGTGGTGCTTGGTGAAAGGTAACAATGAGGAAAACATCTAGTAAGGAACATGGTGGTGTTAGTGTACCCTTTGGTGCTGGTAGAGGACGTGGCCATTCTACCACAGCCACACGTCCTAGTGAACCAACTACCTCAGGTTCCAGTACCCGCCAGAATTTACAGCGATATTTGGTGGGGCCCAATGCCGTTCTAAGGATGGTAAGGCCTGAGCAGGTACAGGCGCTAGTCAATTGGGTGGCCGACAGTGGATCCAGCACGTTCACAACATTATCTCCCACACAGTCTTCTGCAGAAAGCGCACAGGTGGCGCCTGAAAACCAAGCCCATCAGTCTGTCACATCACCCCCATGCATATCAGGAAAACTGTCTGAGCCTCAAGTTATGCAGCAGTCTCTTATGCTGTTTGAAGACTCTGCTGGCAGGGTTTCCCAAGGGAATCCACCTAGCCCTTCCCCAGTGGTGGAAGACATAGAATGCACTGATGCACAACCACTGATGTTTCCCGATGATGAAGACATGGGAATACCATCTCATCGCATTCCGCACGTCTCTGATGATGACGAAACACAAGTGCCAACTGCTGCGTCTTTCTGCAATGTGCAGACCGAACAGGAGGTCAGGGAGGAAGACTGTGTGGAAGACGATGCAGGGGACGATGAGGTCCTAGACCCCACATGGAATGAAGGTCGTGCTACTGACTTTCATAGTTCAGAGGAAGAGGCAGTGGTGAGACCGAGCCAACAGCGTAGCAAAAGAGGGAGCAGGGGACAAAAGCAGAACAGCCGCCTCCAAGAGAGTTCGCCTGCTACTGGCAACCGCCACCAGGGACCGAGCACCCCAAAGGCAGCTTCAAGGAGTTCCCTGGCATGGCACTTCTTTAAACAATGTGCTGACGACAAGACCCGAGTGGTTTTCACGCTGTGCCATCAGAGCCTGAAGCGAGGCATTAACGTTCTGAACCTTAGCACAACCTGCATGACCAGGCATCTACATGAAAAGCATGAACTGCAGTGGAGTAAACACCTTAAAAGCAAGGAACTCACTTTGGCTCCCCCAGCTCTCTCTTCTGCTGCTGCCTCGGCCTCTTCCTTCGCCTCGGGAGGAATGTTGGCACCTGCCGCCCACCAAACAGAGGATGTGCCACCGACAACACCACCTGCGTCACCAAGCATCTCCACCATGTCACACGGCAGCGTTCAGCTCTCCATCTCAGAAACCTTGGAGAGAAAGCGTAAATTCCCACCTAGCCACCCTCGAGCCCTGGGCATTAAAGCCAGCTTTTCTAAACTACTGGCCTTTGAAATGCTGTCATTCAGGCTGGTGGACACAGACAGCTTCAAACAGCTGATGTCCATGGCTGTCCCACAGTATGTTGTTCCCAGCCGCCACTACTTCTCCAAAACAGCCGTGCCTTCCCTGCACAACAAAGTATCCGATAAAATCAAGTGTGCACTGCGCAACGCCATCTGTGGCAAGGTCCACCTAACCACAGATACGTGGACTAGTAATCACGGCCAGGGACGCTATATCTCCCTAACTGCACACTGGGTAAATGTAGTGGTGGCTGGGCCCCAGGCGGAGAGTTCCTTGGCGCACGTCCTTCCGCCGCCAAGGATCGCAGGGCATCATTCTTTGCCTCCTGTTGCCTCCTCCTCCTACTAGGCTTCCTCCTCCTCTGCTTCCACCAGCTCATCCAGTCAGCCACACACCTTCACCACCAACTTCAGCACAGCCCGGGGTAAACGTCAGCAGGCCATTCTGAAACTCATATGTTTGGGGGACAGGCCCCACACCGCGCAGGAGTTGTGGCGGGGTATTGAACAACAGACCGACGAGTGGTTTCTGCCGGTGGGCCTCAAGCCCGGCATGGTGGTGTGCGATAATGGGCGAAATCTCGTCGCAGCTCTGGGACTAGCCGGTATGACGCACATCCCTTGCCTGGCGCATGTGCTGAATTTGGTGGTGCAGAAGTTAATTCACAACTACCCCGACATGTCAGAGCTGCTGCATAAAGTGCGGGCCGTCTGTACGCGCTTCCGGCGTTCACATCCTTCCGCTGCTCGCCTGTCTGCGCTACAGTGGAACTTCGGCCTTCCCGCTCACCGCCTCATATGCGACGTGCCCACCAGGTGGAACTCCACCTTGCACATGCTGGAGAGACTGTGCGAGCATCAGAAGGCCATAGTGGAGTTTCAGCTGCAGCACGAACACGTCAGTCGCACTGCGGAACAGCACCACTTCACCACCAATGATTGGGCCTCCATGCGAGACCTGTGTGCCCTGTTGCGCTGTTTCGAGTACTCCACCAACATGGCCAGTGGCGATGACACTGTTATCAGCGTTACAATACCACTTCTATGTCTCCTTGAGAAGAAGATTACATGCTGCAGTGCCTGCGCAACGATAGCAGAGTTGCCCACATTGTAACGTGTGCGGACTACTGGGTTGCCACCCTGCTGGATCCCCGGTAAAAAGACAATGTGCCCACCTTACTTCCTGCACTCGAGCGTGATAGGAAGATGCGCGAGTACAGGCGCTCCTGAGAGCATTCCCAAATGTCACAGGGGAACAGGTGGAAGCCGAAGGCAGAGGAGGAGCAAGAGGTCGCCAACGCAGCAGTGTCACGGCCAGCTCCTCTGAGGGCAGGGTTAGCATGGCAGAAATGTGGAAAATTTTGTCTCCACGCCACAGCTAACTGCACCACCACCTGATACGGAACGTGTTAGCAGGAGGCAGCATTTCACTAATATGGTTGATCAGTACGTCTGCACACCCCTCCACGTACTGACTGATGGTTCGGCCCCATTCAACTTCTGGGTCTCCAAATTGTCCACGTGGCCAGAGTTAGCATTTTATGCCTTGGAGGTGCTGGCCTGCCCGGCGGCCAGCGTTTTGTCTGAACGTGTATTCAGCACGGCAGGGGCGTCATTACTGACAAACGCAGCCGCCTGTCCACAGCCAACGTGGACAAGCTGACGTTCATAAAAATGAACCAGGCATGGATCCCACAGGACCTGTGCCTCCCTTGTGCAGAATAGACATTTATAACTGCCTCCCCCTCAACCATGTATTCTTGTACTCCGGGGCACTTCTTTATTGAATACTCATTTTTTAACTTTACCATGATCTTGCGGTGCAACCCAAAGTTGAATGAACCTCTCCTCTGTCTGGGTGCTGGGCCGAAATAACTGAAAGTGGCCTTCTCCAGTGGTGGGTGATATGACGCCTTATTCCTTGCTGTGGGACCTCTCTCTCTGTCTGGGTGCTGGGGCCTAAATAACTGAAAGATCCCCCATTAGTGTCATCCAGAGATCCCCCATTAGTGTCATCCAGAGATCCCCCTATTAGTGTCATCCAGAGATCCCCCCATTAGTGTCATCCAGAGATCCCCCATTAGTGTCATCCAGAGATCCCCTCATTAGTGTCATCCAGAGACCCGCCCCATTAGTGTCATCCAGAGACCCCCCATTAGTGTCATCCAGAGATCCCCCCATTAGTGTCATCCAGAGATCCCCCTCATTAGTGTCATCCACAGATGCCCCATTACATCGTCATCCACAGATCCCCCATAACAGTGACATCCACAGATCCCCCCCATAACAGTGTCACCCACAGATCACCATTACAGCGTCATCCACAGATCCCCCATAACAGTGTCACCCACAGATCACCATTACAGCGTCATCCACAGATCCCCCATAACAGTGACATCCACAGATCCCCCCATAACAGTGTCACCCACAGATCACCATTACAGCGTCATCCACAGATCCCCCATAACAGTGACATCCACAGATCCTCCATAAGTGACATCCGCAGATCCCCCCATACCAGTGACATCCACAGCGCCCCCATAACAGTGACATCCACAGCGCCCCCATAACAGTGACATCCACAGATCCCCCCCATAACAGTGACATCCACAGCACCCCCATAACAGTGACATCCACAGATCCCCCCATAACAGTGACATCCACAGTGCCCCCATAACAGTGACATCCACAGTGCCCCCATAACAGTGACATCCACAGTGCCCCCATAACAGTGACATCCACAGCGCCCCCATAACAGTGACATCCACAGCGGCCCCATAACAGTGACATCCACAGATCCTCCATAACAGTGACATCCACAGATCCTCCATAACAGTGACATCCACAGCGCCCCCAAAACAGATCCCCCTGGATGCACATTGGTTGGAAAACACTATTATATTCCCATTTATTAATTTATTAACACTTGTACAAAGGAAAAGAAAAGCCGTTGTCCATAGCAACCAAATTCCAGCTTTAATTTTTTTCATTGCTATCAGTAACTGCAGCGCTGTTTATACGAGGTATCGGTAATTGGTATCGGCGAGTACTTAAATAAAAGTATCGGTACTCGTACTCGGTCTTAAAAAAATGGTATCAGGACATCCCTAGTTGTCTGCAACATTTCTTTGGGAAAATTACTGTTTTTTGCAGCTTTGTGAAATACTTTTTAAAGACAGGGTTGGAGATTGTGTGCGTATTTACGGTAATACTCATTCGTCAGACCTTCGGGGCCAGGGGATTTTCTCTGTGGAAAGGTCAAGATTGCTCTATTGATTTCCCCTTCCAAGAAAGGTTTGTTTAACTTGGTAAGCTGTTCTGGGGTTAGTGATGGGAGGTTAACCTTATCTATGAATTTTTTAATTCTGTCTTTGTAGGGTCTGATTGCAAGTTATACAGGTGTTCGTAGTAATATTTGAAAGAGTTAGCAATATTCATCACAGAAATTAAATAAACTGAGGGTAGTGTGCAGAAACGACTATCACTGAAAAAACACACCCTAAAACATAACTTTTAATATATACTCAATAATAAAGTCAATAAGACTCAATATCCCAAAAATACAGAATGCCAACACACACCATAAAGGGAAGGGAGGGACCGGAGCCCTTGGTACATTCAAACTTATGATAACGGCTAGAAGTGGATAACGGGAAGAATAAGGATATTAACTGACCCTGTCTTACCCTTCAACCACTTGATGCTAGGGATTTCTGTCCTCGTACCTGGACTGGTCTGTCTCAAAATTGCTAGCATTTTTTCTGTAATATGAAAGAACTTGAATGAACGTTAACGAACCTTGTTCCAGCTCTCAGGGTGGTGCTAGATGCAATGAGTGCTTTCATCAATACAGATGGAAACGCTCATTGCTAGAGTTCCTTCTCTTGTGCAGGCCGGCAATCTGAATGCTGAAGTAGGGTGCCGTCTGTTCTCTGCTTCACCATTCAGCCCTGCAGGCACAAATCACACTGCAGGGCTGTGTGAGAGAAGCCTGCTCTCCTCCCACACAGTGCTTCAGCACGATCTGCGCCTGACTGCGTGCAAGGCATTGCTGGATCTGATCATCAGGAACGGGACAAGGTGAGTAGTTACTGTTTTTTTTTTTTTTTACTACTGTGAAGTGGGCACAGAGAGGGCATTACTGCTATGAAGGGGGCACAGAGAGGGCATTACTACTGTAAAGAGGTCACAGAGAGGGCATTACTACTGTGTAGAGGTCACAGAGAAGGCATTAGGTCACAGAGAAGGGGGCACAATGTGGGCATAGCTACTGTGAAAGGGTGCATTGAGGGTATTATTACAGTTAAGGGGGGGGCATAATGGGGGGAATACCTACTGTGAGTGGGTTCAATGGGATGGGAGGATGCCAGAGAAAGGACTCATCCCAGGTTCCAAACACCTTAGGCATGACATTGAGGAGAAGAGATATACTGTAGGTCCTCCTGTACCTGCATAACTGGATATGACCCCATGGGGTGACAAAGTACTGTTGATGTTATCAATTCCCCCACCCCCTGCATTAATCAGAGAGCAGACTTTTTCCAGGAAAGGAGTGAGCAAATTAATTCATGTTTGCCTAGGTACCCCCTGGGCCTAATTTATATGTTTATTGATGTCACCACCAGTCATTTATCAGTATCCTGATGATGGCAGCAAATAGGTTGCACAAAATGCACCACATAAAGTGACCCATGTCAGATTTCCAAAAATCAGCCTGGTCACAAAGGTGCAAACTGGCCCAGTCATTAAGGGGTTAACAGAAAACTCAAAAGGTTGATAACTTTGCTACAGAAAATAATATCAGGGCAGCATTTACATAACAAGTTAAAACCGTAAAGGCAACAGATTGGTCCACAGATTAAATGAAATCAACTACAACTTTGAGGTTACTGCTAAATATAACAGGTTTCATTACATTATTATTGCCAGTAATCTAGTTAACCATGGTGGCTCACATTGTTATTTTTCAGCATATCCTTTCTGCATTATTGTTTGACGATTGATATTTGCCAGAATAACTTCTAATTATCTCACTTCAGAGTCTAGTTACTGAACTAGGTATTCACTGTAGAAAGTGGCCTCCTAAGAACACTGCTAAATAATATCAACCATATAACTGTATGCCACAAAGACAACACCTTAGGTTCAAAGGATTTAAAGATCTGCAGACTACTGATAATTGCTGGGCCCCATCAGTTTTTTTTAAACAATAGCAAGTAGAGGTACAGCCCAGCAAGTAGAGGTACGGCCCAGCATTAGGCGGTAATACACAAAGGTTACCCCACAGCCAGACCGCACGGTGTATGGGCACCCTTAGGAGAACTTTACTGGAGATCATGTGGTGGTGAGCAATGAAGGAGTTTGACAAACCACTGGGTAAATATATACCTAATTAACAAGAATGTCCAAAGTGTGGACATAGGAGCCCCGATTTATAGCATGGAATATGGTCATGCCCATTAAATAATTCATGTTGGCTTCATGTGACAAACCCTATATATATATATATATATATATATATATAATCTCAAGTGTACCAAAGTAACTGATTGCTACTTTTGTTCCACTTTGAGGGCTCACACACACGACTGTACTGGCTCAGTGCCCGTATTGTGGATGGTAAATGGCTGGTCTGCAAAATACGGGCAATGGCTATATGCACACCGTATTACGGACTTGAGTGGGTCCGCATCCACCAGATACAACTGAAGATGAGGCTTCACCTATCTTTTTATGGTGCGGAAGCATGGATTTGAAACCCATTTAAGCACTACGAAGCGCCTCCGTGGACTTCTGATCCGTGCCTCTGCACCACATTAAGAGAGAACATGTTCTATCTTTGGTCGTATGTTGCTGATCGTGCACTCATTCAAGTCAACGGGTCTACATCTGCAAGCGGACTGCACATGGCGGGTGCCTGTGGATTGCGGACCACAATTTGCAGTCCGTAGCATGAGCACTGAGCAAGTACGCTCCTGGGCATGAGCGCTGACTCAGTAGAAAGAAGGTTTTTGGATGGTCGCTGGGAAATAATGCATCTCATCTAGAATCTATCTAGAAGAAAATAAAGACCATTGTGAATGTTCGGCTTTGTTGTCAAACCACAGTGCTGAAAAATCTTTGAGATATGCCTAAGGAATATAAATGTGTATTGTGGTACAAAACATAATGTAACAACAGTTTATTAATATCTCCCTGTCATATTTTATGAATACGGGTTGTATTATGTTAAATATTTTTATTGGGATATGCTTTTGGAATGAAGTATTATTAAGGATTAAAAAAGCTCTCTTCGAATATGTGAATCGTTTGGTGATGACACTAAAAAAAAAGACTCAGCATGCAGTTATGTCTCAAGCAGATACATAAATGATCACAGATGTGGTCTGATTAGACACTTGCCACAAGAGGGCGTCAGAGTGCTTCTCCCACTTTATGAGGGGGCACATCACTGGACTGAGAAAAGCAGAATGGTCGTTTTGACGAATTGCTCACCAGCTAGGCCATTCTGATCTTGCTGTTAGGGTCTAGTCACACGTTCGTGGTGTATTGCGGATCCACAATACACCCGGCCGGAACCCCCATAGAACTGCCAATTGCGGACAAGAATTGGACATGTTCTATTTTTTTCCGGAGCCGCGGACCTGAAGTTCGGGGACGCTTTCCAGAAGTGCGGATGCGGAGAGCACATAGGGTGCTCTCCGCATCCATTCCTGCCCCATAGAGAGTGAATGGGTCCGCACCCGTTCCGCAGAATTGAGGAACGGGTGCGGACACATTCACAGACGTGTAAATGGACCCTTAGTAGGTGTTGAAAGCAGTGGTTACATGAGGGCACACACATACGGCAGATGGCCCAGACAGACCACCAGTAGAGCATGGTTGCCTGTTCATTTCAGCAGGATAATTTTAACTAATAAGATCAATAATTGAAATGTATTACTGTTATCCACAAATCTGTCCACAGTGCTGTACCCTACTACATCTACTTTCTGCCAACCATCTGAAACTAACCTCCTCCACAGCCAAAACCTTTTACTTGTGTCTCCAAGACTTTTCTTGTGCTGTACCACTTCAGTGGAATGTGCTACCCTTGATAATCATATTAATTGCCAGCATCCACAGTTTTATACATGCCTATCACATTCCACATTCTGACTAATTTCTTTTTACCTCCTCTACATTATTCCTTAGATACTGTTCAATTCATTTAATATTATCCCCCTCTGGGCATGGATGCAGCACTACTCACCATGCCATTCAGCATCCCCGTCTCCTTAGGGCTCCTGTACTTTCACCTCTGGATTCTTAAATGGGCCAGTGAGCACGCTTGCTAATCCTACCTCATCCAATGGAAAGAAGCCCCTGGGCATTTAAATGGCCCCTGTCACCTCAAAAATGCATATAAAACTGCCAGCATTACCTCATACTAGCCCCCAGTCTGTTAATAATCATATTTTTGATCCGGTAGTCTGATGCTCCATAAATTCAAACTATGATTTGCTGGTCAGCTTGAAGTCGAGGGGGCAGCGGCTTCCTTGCTTCAAGTCAAGGTAAGCACGCCCCCTAACCGTCTATGATGTCATATGTCATATGATGTATGAATTTAGATTAATCATGGGAAAACCCCATGAAGCTAAACTTTGAATGCAAAGTAACAGTTTAAAGCTAGGTTAGGGGGATTGTACGCAATAACTTTTATGTGTTGGGAACGTAATGTTATAAGAACCCATCTGAAGCCCAGCTAGTAGCACCTTAAGTAAAAATCACTGTCACGCACTTCCTCAATAGACTCTTTCTATATTGAAAGATGATGACGCACAATAATGAATAATAAATTCTTCTTTATTTGTACCATTTTCTGGAAAGCTACCAAGTAGACCTGAATGAAAACAATTGCTGTTCAGATTAATTAGTGCCCTTCTCTATGACAGCTGTCTCGTGACGGCCTGGACATCACATGTACACAGATATGGGTCACTGCTGCTTGTTGTTCATAAAGAACGTCTTTATTTGGATTATACAGAAGCTAAATAAGTAGGATTGTCTCATTCATTAACCAAATGCAATATCAATTTAATAAATCAGGATTTATCGAGCACAAAAATATTAGGAATATGTTCCTGGTCTCAGGCAAACACTTGGATGGTGCAGTGTATATGATAAAATTCAATGGAAGCATATAGCATAGTTTGAATATAGTGAAAAAGATCAGTATTTTATTAAGGAATTAAATCACTGGAATCCATTGTGAGCTGTTTGGATATGATTACCGAATTGTTCTGGATCATGCGATTAAATGTAATTCCAGGCACAGCAATAGCAGACTAAGGTCTCTTTTACACGACTGTATATTTGTTCTGCATCCGACCAGCATTTTTTGCTAATCAGACGCGGACCAGTTCATGTCAACGAGGCCCTAAAAGGTATATGTAGCACACTGTGTGCTGTCTGCATCCGTACGCAGTTCTGCAACCCTGCAGAAAACATAAAACATGTCAGATTCTTGTCCATTTTGCAAACAAGAATAGGCATTTCTAACAAAGGCAGGATGTGCCGATCCGCCAATTGTGAAATATGTGGACCGCAAAGTGGATACAGGCCTATGTATACTGTAGGATCGAGTAACTTGACGCATCAGGTGTTCATAGTGGTGATTGGTGGGGTCACAGCTCAGTGTCTTGAGTTCACACTTAAGTTATTTGGTCAGTTATTTCCATCAGTTATTGTGAGCCAAAACCAGGAGTGGAACCTACTCAGAGATCAGGTATAATGGAAAGATTTGGACCTCTTCTGTGTTTTTGACCAGCACCTGGTTTTGGCTCACAAACACTGATAGAAATAACTGACCAAATAACTGAAGTGTGAACTCAGCCTTAGGCTATATGCACACGACAGTGTTTTTTTGCGGTCCGCAAAACTGGCTACCGTGTTCCGTTTTTTTTCTCATCCGCATCCGTGCCGTGTGTCCGCATTTCTTTCCGTGTGGTTTCCGTGTGGCTTCCTTTTTTTTGCGGTCCGTGTTCCGTGAAAAAAACGGAAGGATGGCCAAAGTAAAATGTACATATCCCCACCCTGGATCCATCTATATATCCTGCTGCTCTGATTGTTTGGTGGCTTCAGCCTTCAGGCCACTTTTTCCCACGCAGCATCTTTCTTGACCTTATCATGATACTGATTCGTCCGAGTGTCCCACAACTCAGGGTGGTCCTGGACCAAAGTTATCAGCTTTTCAGTATCCCAGCGGGGCATTTTTCCAGACACACTTCACCTCACAGCTTGGCACACACTCCTGTCTGGTCCAAACTAGTTTTTACACTTCCTGGCCAAGTTCACTGGTTACCAAGCAACCATCCGCAAAAAAAAATGGATGCGGATGGAAAAAGGAAGGCTTCAGTGTGGCTTCCGTTTTTTTTGCGGACCCATTGACTTCTATGGGTCCGCAAACCGTTTTTTGCGGACAAGAATAGGACATGCCATATTTTTTTTGCGGACGTGAAATGCGGAATGCGGACGCGGACAGGAAACGGAAGAGGCATCAGGTTTTTTTGCGGATCCATAGAAATGAATGGGATCCGCAAAAAAAACGGAATGGAAGCCGAGAAAAAACACTGTCGTGTGCATATAGCCTTAGATGTCAGAAGATGTTATAACCTGTTTACTCCCTCTATATATATTAGATATCCTCCTCTAGTCCTCCCTCTATATACATTAAATATCTTCCTCCAGTCCTCCCTCTATATACATTAGATATCTTCCTCCAGTCCTCCCTCTATATATATTAGATATCCTCCTCCAGTCCTCCCTCTATATACATTAAATATCCTCCTCCAGTCCTCCCTCTATATACATTAAATATCTTCCTCCAGTCCTCCCTCTATATACATTATATATCCTCCTCCAGTCCTCCCTCTATATACATTATATATCCTCCTCCAGTCCTCCCTCTATATACATTAGATATCCTCCTCCAGTCCTCCCTCTATATACATTAGATATCCCCCTCCAGTCCTCCCTCTATATACATTGGATATCCTCCTTCAGTCCTCCCTCTATATGCATTAGATATCCTCCTTCAGTCCTCCCTCTATATGCATTAGATATCCTCCTCCAATCCTTCCTATATATACATTATATATCCTCCTCCAGTCCTCCCTCTATATACATTAGATATCCTCCTCCAGTCCTCCCTCTATATCTCTTATATATATAAAAATGAATTTCTGTCTAGACGTCTGTCTAGACGTTCTTTATGCGTGACCAAATGACTGGACCGATCTTCACCAAATTTGGCACACGTATATCAGGTGTCCAGGAGGGTTTTAGGCCAGGTCTCAGCTCTCTAGGACGTACCGTTCCTAACATATTCCCAAAAAATGGCCTGCATTATAGCCAATACAAGCCAGCCAGCCTTTCACTTAAATCCAAACTGTCATTTACTGCTCCCTGGCAGTTCGTCTCCACACACACAGTTTTACTCCAGGTAACCATAACAACCCAGCCATCACTGCTGTAGATGAGTTTTAAAGGAAATCTGTCACCAGGATAATTGTTATAGTTTATAAGTAAAGCCCTGGCCTAATAGCACTTAGTACCTTATTTCCTGAGGTTTCCATAACAACTCGGCCATTTCTCTTCACTGCTGCAGATTAGCTTTAAAGTGGCAGGGCGCTGTGGATGACACTGTTAAGGAAGCGGAGTGCTATGGAGGTCACAGTTCAGGGGGAAAGTAGGGTGGCCATTCAAGTCGCCATTAAAACCCCACCCCCAGGTCCAGCTAAACCAAGCCTTCGATTCAGTTAGACCACACCCTCTGTCCTGCAGAGGTGGGAGGGACGGTGACTTTCTCCCTGCAGCTCACATTCAGACAGAACAGTGCTGATGTCTTAGCCACTCAGCCAACAGGGATTGAAAAAAAAAAGTTAAAAACCAACTACTAGGTACACAGCTCAGCAGACAAGATATGATTAGATATACAGCTCAGCAGACAGTATCACACAGGATAGAATATTAGATACACGCTCAGCACAGTATCACACAGGATAGGATTAGATACACAGTTTTGCAGACAGTATCACACAACATAAGATTAGATACACAGCTAAGCAGATGGTATCGCACAGGATAGGATTAGATACACTGCTCAGCCAGCAGTATTGCATAGATCAGGATTAGATACACAGCTCAGCAGAAAGTATCACACAGGATAGGATTAGATACACAACTCAGCAGACAGTATCACACAGGATAGGATTAGATACACAGTTTAGCAGACAGTATCACACAACATAAGATTAGATACACAGTTAAGCAGATGGTATCGCACAGGATAGGATTAGATACACAGCTCAGCAGACAGTATCACATAGATCAGGATTAGATACACAGCTCAGCAGAAAGTATCACACAGGATAGGATAAGATACACAACTCAGCAGACAGTATCACACAGGATAGGATTAGATACACAGCTCAGCAGACAGCATAACACAGGATAGAATATTAGATACATGCTCAGCAGACAGTAACACACAGGATAGAATATTAGATACATGCTCAGCAGACAGTATCACACAGTATAGAATATTAGATACACGCTCAGCAGACAGTATCACACAGGATAGGATTAGATACACAGTTTAGCAGACAGTATCATACAACATAAGATTAGATACACAGCTCCGCAGACAGTATCACACAGGATAGGATTAGATACACAGCTCAGCAGACAGTATCACACAAGATAGGATTAGATACACAGCTCAGCAGACAGTATCACACAACATAAGATTAGATACACAGCTCAGCAGATGGTATCACCCAGGAGTCAGGACAGGATTAGATACACAGCTCAGCAGACAATGGGACGGGGTGCTGTAGAGGTCACTGTTATGGGGGATACTGTTGATATCTTTTTGCGACTCATGGAAACATGAAACGAAATAGATGAAATATACCCATGCGAAGCCGGGTACTTTTGCTAGTCTCTTATATATATAAAAGTCTAGACGTCTGTCTGTCTAGACGTTCTTTATGCGCGACCAAACGACTGGACCGATCTTCACTAAATTTGCCACACGGGTACATCAGGTGTCCGGGAAGGTTTTAGACCTGGTCTCAGCTCTCTAGGACTTACCGTTCCTGAGATATTACCAAAAAATGACCTGCATTAGCCAATACAAGCCTGCAAGCCTTTCACTTAAATCCAAACTGTCATTTACTGCTCCCAGCCAGTTCGTCTCCACACACACCGTTTTACTCCAGGTAACCATAACAACCCAGCCATGTTTCTTCACTGCTATAGATGACGTTTAAAGGAAATCTGTCACCAGGATAATCGTTATAGTTTATAAGTAAAGCCCTGGCCTAATAGCACTTAGTACCTTATTTCCTGAGGTTTCCATAACAACTCGGCCATTTCTCTTCACTGCTGCAGATTAGCTTTAAAGTGGCAGGGCCCTTAAAACCCCGCCCCCAAGTCCAGATAAGCCACACCTCTGATTCTGTTAGGCCATGCCCCCTCCCCTCCTGAGGTTGAAGGGATGGTGATTTTCTCCCTGCAGATCACATTCAGACAGCACAGTGCTGCTGTCTTAGAGAGAGCTGTTTAAAAGGACACGCCCCCAATCCTGTTAGGATATGCACCCTCTCACTAATCGAACAGGGAATGAAAAAATAAAGTTAAAAATCAACTTTTAGGTCCGCTAAGCCACACCCCCGATATGTTTAGGACACGCCCCTCCCCCTCTGCAGCCAATGAGGATTGACAAAATGAAGTTAAAAATCAACTTCTGTCAGCTGCAGAGGTGGGAGGGACGGTGACTTTCTCTTTGCAGCTCACACTCAGAGAGGACAGTGCTGCTGTCTTAGATTGAGATGTTCAAAAGGACATGCCCCAATCCAGTTAGGCCACGCCCCCTCCCACTCAGGCAACAGGGATTGAAAAAATAAAGTTAAAAATCAACTACTAGGTACACAGCTCAGCAGACAGGATATAATTAGATACACAGCTCAGCAGACAGTATTACACAGGATAGAATATTAGATACACGCTCAGCATATATTAGATATCTTCCTCCAGTCCTTCCTCTATATACATTAGATATAATATTTTAGTCCTCCCTCTATATCTCATATATATATATATATATATATATATATATATATATAAATGAATTTCTGTGTAGATGTCTAGACGTCTGTCTGTCTGTCTAGATGTTCTTTATGCGCAACCAAACAACTGGACCGATCTTCACCAAATTTGGCACACGGGTACATCAGGTGTCCGGGAAGGTTTTATGCCAGGTCTCAGCTCTCTAGGACTTACCGTTCCTGAGATATTCCCTCCAAAATGGCCTGCATTATAGCCAATACAAGCCTGCAAGCCTTTCACTTAAATCCAAACTGTCATTTACTGCTCCCTGCCAGTTCGTCTCCACACACTCCGTTTTACTCCAGGTAACCATAACAACCCAGCCATGTTTCCTCACTGCTCTAGATGACGTTTAAAGGAAATCTGTCACCAGGATAATCGCTATAGAAGTAATGCCAGGGCCTAATAGCACTTAGTACCTTATTTCCTGGAAATTAGCAAACGTTGTGCCAATTCACAAGAAAGGTAGTAGAGAGGAATCGGGCAACTATAGGCCAGTAAGCCTGACATCAATAGTGGGGAAATTAATGGAAACCATACTCAAGGAGAGGATTGTGGAACATCTAAAAACCCATGGGTTGATTGATAAAAAACAGCATGGGTTTACTTCAGGGAGATCATGTCAAACTAATCTTATTGACTTTTTTGATTGGGTGACTAAAATAATAGATGGCGGAGGTGCAGTAGACATCGCTTATCTGGACTTTAGTAAGGCATTTGATACTGTCCCACATAGAAGGCTTATCAATAAACTGCAGTCTTTGAGCTTGAGCTCACATATTGTTGAATGGATTAGGCAGTGGCTGAAGGACAGAAAACAGAGGGTTGTAGTCAATGAGTATATTCAGACCATGGTATTGTTACCAGTGGGGTACCTCAGGGATCTGGTCTGGGACCCATATTGTTTAATATCTTTATCAGCGAAATTGCAGAAGGCCTCAATGGTAAGGTTTGTCTTTTTGCTGATGACACAAAGATTTGTAACAGGGTTGATGTTCCTGGAGGGATACACCAAATGGAAAAGGATTTGGGAAAACTAGAGGACTGGTCAAAAATCTGGCAACTAAAATTTAATGTCGATAAGTGCAAGATAATGCACCTGGGGCGTAAAAACCCAAGAGCAGAATATAAAATCAGTGACACAGTACTAACCTCAGTATCTGAGGAAAGGGATTTAGGGGTCATTATATCAGACGACCTAAAGGTGGGCAGACAATGTCATAGAGCAGCAGGTAATGCCAGCAGAATGCTTGGGTGTATAGGGAGAGGCATTACCAGTAGAAAGAGGGAGGTGCTCGTGCCGCTCTACAGAGCACTAGTGAGACCTCATTTGGAGTATTGTGTGCAGTACTGGAGACCATATCTGCAGAAGGATATTGAAACTTTGGAGAGAGTTCAGAGAAGAGCTACTAAACTAGTACATGGATTGCAGGACAAAACTTACCAGGAAAGGTTAAAGGACCCTAACATGTATAGCTTGGAAGTAAGAAGAGACAGAGGGGATATGATAGAAACTTTTAAATACATAAAGGGAATCATCACGGTAAAAGAGGAGAGAATATTTAAAAGAAGAAAAACTGCTACAAGAGGACATAGTTTTAAATTACAGGGGCAAAGGTTTAAAAGTAACATCAGGAAGAATTACTTTACTGGGAGAGTAGTGGACGCATGGAATAGCCTTCCTGCAGAAGTGGTAGCTGCAAATACAGTGAAGGAGTTTAAGCATGCATGGGATAGGCATAAGGCTATCCTTCATATAAGATAGGGCCTGGGGCTATTCATAGTATTCAGTATATTGGGCAGACTAGATGGGCCAAATGGTTCTTATCTGCCGACACATTCTATGTTTCTATGTTTCCTGAGGTTTCCATAACAACTCGGCCATTTCTCTTCACTGCTGAAGATTAGCTTTAAAGGGGCAGGGATTTGTGGATGACACTGTTAAGGGAGAGGAGTGCTATGGAGGTCACAGTAAGTTCAGGGGGAAAGTAGGGAGGCCATTCAAGTCACCCTTAAAACCCTGTCCCTAGGTCCAGCCACACCTCTGATTTATTTAAAAGGACATGCCCCCAATCCTGTTAGGCCACGCCACCTCCCACTAAGCGAACAAGGATTGAAAAAATAAAGTTAAAAATAAACTTTTAGGTCCGCTAAGCTACACCCCTGATACATTTAGGATACACCTCTCACTCTCTGCAGCCAATGATTATTGACAAAATGAAGTTAAAAATCAACTTCTGTCAGCTGCAGAGGTGGGAGGGACGGTGACTTTCTCTTTGCAGCTCACACTCAGAGAGGACAGTGCTGCTGTCTTAGATTGAGATGTTCAAAAGGACACACCCCAATCCAGTTAGGCATGCCCCCTCCCACTCAGCCAACAGGGATTGAAAAAATAAAGTTAAAAATCAACTACTAGGTACACAGCTCAGCAGACAGGATATGATTAGATACACAGCTCAGCAGACAGTATCACACAGGATAGAATATTAGATACACAGTTCAGCAGACAGTATCACACAGGATAGATTATTAGACACACGCTCAGCAGACAGTATCACACAGGATAGGATTAGCTACACAGCTCAGCAGATAGTATCACACAGGATAGAATATTAGATACATGCTCAGCAGACAGTATCACACAGGATAGAATATTAGATACACGCTCAGCAGACAGTATCACACAGGATAGAATATTAGATACACGCTCAGCAGACAGTATCACACAGGATAGGATTAGCTACACAGCTCAGCAGATAGTATCACACAGGATAGAATATAAGATACATTCTCAGCAGGCAGTATCACACAGGATAGGATTAGATACACAGCTCAGCAGACAGTATCACACAGGATAAAATATTAGATACACGCTCAGCAGACAGTATCACACAGGATAGCATTAGATACACAGTTTAGAAAACAGTATCATACAACATAAGATTAGATACACAGCTCAGCAGACAGTATCACCCAGGCTAGGATTAGATACACAGCTTAGCAGACAGTATCACACAGGATAGGATTAGATACACAGCTCAGCAGACAGTATCACACAACATACAATTAGATACACAGCTCAGCAGACAGTATCACACAGGATAGGATTAGATACACAGCTCAGCAGATAGTATCACACAAGATAGGATTAGATACACAGCTCAGCAGATAGTATCACACAGGATAGGATTAGATACATAGCTCAGCAGACAGTATCACACAACATAAGATTAGATACACAGCTCAGCAGATGGTATCACCCAGGACAGGATTAGATACACAGCTCAGCAGACAGTGGGGCGGGGTGCTGTAGAGGCCACTGTTATGAGGGATACTGTTGATATCTTTTTACGACACACGGAAACATGAAACAAAATAGATGAAATATACCCGTGCGAAGCCGGGTCCTTCTGCTAGTACATTATATATCCTCCTCCAGTCCTCCCTCTATATCTCTTATATACAAAATGAATTTCTGTCTGTCTAGACATCCGGACGTTCTTTATGCGCGACCAAACGACTGGACCGATCTTCACCAAATTTTGCACACGGGTACATCATGTGTCCGGGAAGGTTTTAGACCGGGTCTCAGCTCTCTAGGACTTACCGTTCCTGAGATATTCCCAAAAAATGACCTGCTTATAAACAATACAAAGCAGCAAAGCCTTTAACTTGAATTCAAACTGTCACTTACTGCTCCCTGACAGTTTATCTCCACACACACAGTTTTACTCCAGGTAACCATAACAACTCAGCCAAGTCTCATCACTGCTCTAGATGACGTTTAAAGGAAATCTGTCACCAGGATAATCACTATAGAAGTAAAGCCATGGCCTAATAGCACTAAGTACCTTATTTCCTGAGGTTTCCATAACAACTCAGCCATTTCTCTTCACTGCTGCAGGTTAGCTTTGAAGGGGCAGAGCGCTGTGAATGATACTGTTAGGGGGCAGAGTGCTAGGGAGGTCACAGTTCAGTGGGAAAGTAGGGTGGCCATTCAAGTCACCCTTAAAACCCTGCCCCCAGGTCCAGATAAGCCACACCTCTGATTTGGTTAGGTCACACCCCCTCCAGAGGTGGGACAGTGATTTTCTCCCTGCAGCTCACATTCAGACAGAACAGTGCTGCTGTCTTACAGTGAACTATTTAAAAGGACGCGCCCCCGATCCTGTTAGGCCACCCCCCCTCCCACTAAGCAAACAGTGAAAAATGAAGTTAAAAATCAACTTATGTCCGCTGCAGAGATGAGAGGGACGGTGACTTTATCTCTGCAGCCCACACTCAGAGAAGATAGTGCTGCTGTCTTAGGGTGAGCTGTTGAAAAGCCACATCTCTGATTCGGTTAGGCCATGCCCCCTCCCCTCCTGAGGTGGGAGGGATGGTGATTTTCTCCCTGCAGCTCACATTCAGACAGAACATTGCTGCTGTCTTAGAGAGAGCTGTTTAAAAGGACATGCCCCCAATCCTGTTAGGCCACGCCCCCTCCCACTAAGCGAACAGGGATTGAAAAAATAAAGTTAAAAATCAACTTTTAGGTCCACTAAGCCAGTGTTTCTGAACCAGTGTGCCTCCAGCTGTTGCAAAACTACAACTCCCAGCATGCCCGGACAGCCTTTGGCTGTGTGGGCATGCTGGGAGTTGTAGTTTTGCAACAGCTGGAGGCACACTGGTTGGGAAACACTGCGCTAAGCCACACCCCCGATACGTTTAGGACACACCCCCCCCCCTCTGCAGCCAATGAGTATTGACAAAATGAAGTTAAAAATAAACTTCTGTCAGCTGCAGAGGTGGGAGGGACGGTGACGTTCTCTTTGCAGCTCACACCGTACTGCTGTCTTAGATTAAGATACACTACTAGGTACACAGCTCAGCAGACAGGATATGATTAGATACACAGCTCAGCAGACAGTATTACACAGGATAGAATATTAGATACAAAGCTCAGCAGACAGCAGGGCTGGGACAAGGTCCACCACCAACAGAGGCTGAGCTGCCCAAGTGCGCCCCCCCCCCCCCCCTCCAACTTGTGGATGACACTGCTATGGGGGATCTGTGATGAATGATACTATTATTGGGGAATCTGTGGATGACACATTTGTGTCATCCACAGATCCCCCCTCCCCATAACAGGGTCCATGTAGGAATGACCCCCAATACAAGGGGTGAGGCTGTGGGGTTGTATCTGCTTTTTTGATGACAGCGCCAGCGGGGCCCGTGCAGTGACTATATTCTACTACACCCCCCTTCCCCCACACTGTATATAATCTTAACTATATAACTGTAGTGATTTGCTACAGTTATATAGTTAATAAGATTATATCCAGTGAGCGAGGGGATGGGGGGTAGTAGAATACAGTCACTGCACGGGCCCTGCTGTCATTATGAAATAGCATATGTGACCCCACCTCTTTTATTGGTGGTCATTCAGTAAATTAACCCTGTTTTGGGGGAGGGGGTGTCTGTGGATGACAAATATGTGTCATCCACAGATTCTCCCCATAACAGGGTTCATTTAGTGAATGACCACCCAAATTGTGGTGACCCAATACATGGGAGTTGCATCTGCAGAGCTTTTGTATAATGCCACCCCACACTGTAGTGTCCCCCACACAGTAATGTCCGCCACACTGCCCCCCGCACAGTAATGTCCGCCACACTGCCCCCGCACAGTAATGTCCGCCACACTGCCCCCCGCACAGTAATGTCCGCCACACTGCCCCCGCACAGTAATGTCCGCCACACTGCCCCCCGCACAGTAATGTCTGCCACACTGCCCCCGCACAGTAATGTCCGCCACACTGCCCCCCACACAGTAATGTCCGCCACACTGCCCCCACACAGTAATGTCCGCCACACTGCCCCCACACAGTAATGTCCGCCACACGCCCCCACACAGTAATGTCCGCCACACTGCCCCCACACAGTAATGTCCGCCACACTGCCCCCACACAGTAATGTCCGCCACACTGCCCCCACACAGTAATGTCCGCCACACTGCCCCCCACACAGTAATGTCCGCCACACTGTCCCCCACACAGTAATGTCCGCCACACTGCCCCCCACACAGTAATGTCAGCCACACTGCCCCCACACAGTAATGTCAGCCACACTGCCCCCCACACAGTAATGTCCCCACACCCCCTCAACCACACAGCAGTGCCCCCACATAGTAATTTGTCATGCCCCCCTCTTGTCATGCTTTTTCTGCCCCGTCATTCTCCCCCATCTTTTCATGCTCTTTTACCCCCCATGTTGTCATGCTCTTTCTGCCCCCCATGTTGTCACAGACTTGTCACATGAAAGGGGGCCCGGCATTTTCACTGTACTTAATGCCGGGCCCCATCAGAGCGCTCCTCTCACCTCCATTATGGTCACTTCTCCAGGCTTCCAGGATCAGGCCCCAGCGCTGCCTCACATTAAGCAGGTGGGCGGAGCCTAACGGAGGTCCGTTAGGCTCCGCCCACCTGCTTACTCTGTTTCTAGTTAGAGCCAGAGGCAGCGGGGCCTGATGCTGGGGGCCTGAAGCAGCATAATGGAGGTGAGAGGAGCGTTCTGACAGGGCCTGGCTCAGGGAATGACAGGAGGGAGCGCTGAGCGGTTCCCCCCTGTCAGTCCCTCTCGCCGGCCCCTGCCTGCGCCCTGAGGCTGGAGCGCCCTGAGGCTGGAGCCTCCCCAGCCTCTGTGTCGGCCCGGCCCTGGCAGACAGCATAACACAGGATAGAATATTAGATACATGCTCAGCAGACAGTATCACACAGGATAGAATATTAGATACAAGCTCAGCAGACAGTATCACACAGGATAGAATATTAGATACACGCTCAGCAGACAGTATTACACAGGATAGAATATTAGATACAAAGCTCAGCAGACAGCATAACACAGGATAGAATATTAGATACATGCTCAGCAGACAGTATCACACAGGATAGAATATTAGATACACGCTCAGCAGACAGTATCACACAGGATAGGATTAGATACACAGTTTAGCAGACAGTATCATACAACATAAGATTAGATACACAGCTCATCAGATAGTATCACACAGGCTAGGATTAGATACACAGCACCGCAGACAGTATCACACAGGATAGGATTAGATACACAGCTCAGCAGACAGTATCACACAAGATAGGATTAGATACACAGCTCAGCAGACACTATCACACAACATAAGATTAGATACACAGCTCAGCAGATGGTATCACCCAGGGCAGGATTAGATACACAGCTCAGCAGACAGTGGGGCAGGGCACTGTAGAGGTCACTGTTATGAGGGATACTGTTGATATCTTTTTACGACACGCGGAAACATGAAACAAAATAGATGAAATATACCCGTGCTAAGCCGGGTCCTTCTGCTAGTACATTATATATCCTCCTCCAGTCCTCTCTTATACACATTAGATATCCTCCTCCAGTCCTCCCTCTATATACATTAGATATAATAATTTAGTCCTCCCTCTATATACATTATATATCTTCCTCCAGTCCTCCCTCTATATACATTATATATCCTCTACCAGTTCTCTATAGACATTAGATATCCTCTGCCTGTCCTCCCTCTATATAAATTATATATCTTCCTCTAGTCCTCCCTCTATATACATTAGATATCCTACTGCTGTCCTCCTAGATAGGGCTCATACACACGACCGTATTTTCTTTCCACATCCGTTTTTTGTGCGACCCGTATGCGGAACCATTCACCTCAATGGGGCTGTACAAAATACAGAAGTTACTCCGTGTGCATTCCGTTTCCTTTTGCCCGCATGGCCTTTCCGCAAAAAAAGTAGTGCATGTCCTATTATTGTCCACAAATCAGGGTCCGAGTCCCCATTCAAGTCAATGGGTCTGCATTAATACGGAACGCACACAGAACACATCCATATGTCATCCGTATTTTGGGGACCCATACTGTAGAAATGCTATGCCCAGCCCATATTTCTCATGTCTTTAGTGATTAATAAGATACTGTTTCCGTTTACGATTCGAAAACCATACAGATATGTTTTGTGGAATAATGGAACTGAAAAGGACTTACAGAAGAAGAAAATAAAAGTTACGATATTTTAAAAAAATGCACATTGTTGGGTTGAAAGAAAGCAAATTAATTGAATTAATTTGATTATTGAGTGCAGCCCTACTGCCAATACAGACAATAACCTTTGAATACATTACCCCTAGTAAAATAAAAATAAAAATTCTCTAAAAGATATAAAAAACAGCTCTATGTGTCACTGAAAAAAAAATTCCACAAAAAAGTGTCACATCCTGGTCATTAAGGGGTTAAAGCAATGCTTCACTGTGTATGCTGATACTAAATAAATAATTGATTAAATTTACCAATCTCATGTGTGATATGGGCCATCTTAATTTGAAAAAAGCAGAATTACTTAAAGGCTTTTTATAGTGTTTTTATGATAAAGACCAGAGCTGCTTTTCTTTGACTATGGTAGAATCAGGATCTCTGGAGGGTGAATATAAGTGGCAGTCAGTGCACCAAATTAGAAATGAATGAAATGGCACTACCTTAGGGGTCATCCTAATATTCATAGCCAGATTCACGAGGGTTGCAGGAAAACAAGCTCACATAGTGTTGCTCATACAAAATTCACTTGTAGAAATATGAAAGACGGCTAATATCTTTGCTTTATTATCCTTGAACAGGCATAAACAGGCATCGGGTGCAGTACACTACACAAGCAAGGAAATATCCGTTTCACGTCAATATGATTCCTCAGCCATCATGACGCATATGCATCTACTCTTTATACACCTCCGTTGATGTTGCCATAGTAAACATATACTAATAACGTACACTTTGTTGCAGTTATTAATAAAAGAAAAAATAAGAACAAACAGAGAAGAACACTCATAAGGACTTACAGTAATTTATATAAATACACTTAGATCATTTTTATCATTTAGGCTAATGTGCCTAGGAGATAAGTGGTCCAACCAGCTTCTTTTTGTAAAAGGAATTTATGCCGATCACCGCCTTGCGGGAGTCCCTGAGTTAATACAATCCCAGTAAAAGTTAAAACTCTGGTATCACCTCCATGCACTTCTCTTTTAGGCGTTTATTCTGTCTTCTTACATGTTCACACAGTGTGCAGTCTGACATTCAGCATAAACCATTCCATTCCATTCGAAAATAAGACGGACTTTTCTTTGTAGTCTAACTTGTTTATTGTTAAAACAGGAGTATTTGATTGGTAAAAGTAGAAGAATGCAAATACAATTTAACACCGTTAGATGGTGCTATAACCACACTAATCACTTAGAGAAATACCAACTCTGGCAGACGTGATCTGTAATCATTATCTCTAACCCTACTGGTCAGAACAGCGTTATTAGGCAGGGACAAACTCTTCCAAAGGTCACTGAATTAAAATGCTCCCTCACTCTTTCAAATAAACACCTTATGGTTTTACCAATATGGAATCTACTGCAAACACTTAAATGGTTATGCTCGTGGGATGATGTAATAATCAAGCCGGCCAACAAGGGAGACAACTTTGTGCTGATTAGTGTTGAGCGCAAATATTCGAATCACGAATTTTGATTGCGAATATTGCCACTTCGAGAATTAGCGAATATTTACATTATAGTGCTATATATTCGTATTCGCGAACAGTGTTGATTGAGAATATTCTAATCGCGAATTTATCGCAAATTTATTGTGAGTATTGGCACTTAGCAACATCCCTCGCAACCAATAGGAAAGTTGCCTACCGCTTAGTGTTGATCTCGAATATTCTAATCGCAAACTTTTATTGCGAAAATATTACACTGCTGATTTTTGCAATTAAGTAAATAATGACTGAAGATCACGAATTCTCGAATTTATGGCGAATATTTGGCAAAAATTCACAAAATATCGCAAATTCGAATATTGCCTATGTCGCTCATCACTATTGCTGATGACCAAGAAGTATTATGTTCTTGAAGCTGAGAGACAGTTGCGAGATGTTGGCACGTACAGATGTAGCAAGCACCAAAATCAGTGGGTTAGCTCGCCATCATGATAGTGTAACTCAATATCCACTGTGGTGATGTGTACAGTATAAGTGCTGGGAGGTGTGTATATCCCACGCAGTTACCTCAGCTGGGTGAGATAACTGAAATCCAGAAAGCTGCAGTAGTTTTAGCAAAGTGTAGTTTGCTGAGACCGTTTTGTCTAGATGTTGTTCTGGGCTGGATTTCATGTGGACTGGGGGATTGGTTTGGTAGTAGGATCTGACAGTTCATATCCTTCCAGTACGTGTATTGTCTTTTGCCGAAGGTGATCGCAGGTGAGGCCTGTGACGCCTATGGAAAAAGGGTCGCACGGTCAGAGTCGGGAGGACTTCTGGATCATTCCCCCAAGGGTGCTGGTGTGGTCACAGCCTGGAGGCTGCTGGACCTTATATGGTTGAGTAAGCCAGATCTAATCTCGTGTGTGAACGGCACTCTATAGTTAACATAGTAACATAGTTCTTACGGTTGAAAAAAGACATAAGTCCATCAAGTTCAACCAAGGGATAGGTGGGGACGTGAATCCCAGAAGGAATTGAGACTCAGATTTCGAAACATTTTCATACGCATTAATGTTATTTACTTTTAAGAATTCGTCCAAACCCTTTTTAAAACTGTCCACTGTTCCTGCTGTGACCACGTCCTGAGGAAGTCTATTCCACAGCTTCACAGTTCTTACAGTAAAGAAGCTTTGACGCTGCCGGAGAGGCGGAGACTGAACTTTTTCCTCTCCAATCGGAGGCAGTGCTCCTTGTCTTTTGAGCGCATTTTACATGGAACAGTTTTTTACCGTATTTTTTGTATGGCCCATTTATATATTTGTACAGGTTAATCATGTCCCCCCTTATACGTCTTTTCTCAAGACTAAATAAATTCAATTATTTTAATCTTTCTTCATAACTAAGCCCCTCCATGCCCCTTATCATTTTCGTCGCTCTTCTCTTTACTTTTTCCAGCTGCAGTGCATCCTTTCTATGGACTGGTGCCCAGAACTGAACTGCATATTCCAGATGAGGCTGCACCAACGCTTTGTAAAGTGGTAATATCACATCCCTGCCCTGCGAGTCGATGCCTCGTTTAATGCATGACCATATCCTGGTGGCCTTAGAAGAAGCTGATTGACATTGTATGCTTTAATTTAATCTACCATCCACAAGGACACCCAAATCTTTCTCTATAAGTGACTCTCCCAGTGTTAAATCCCCTAGGACATATATGAAGCACAGAGATTATTTCTACCAAGATGCATAACTTTACATTTGACCACATTGAACCTCATTTGCCAAACTTGTAGTTTATGGACATCTTCCATAGACTGTACAGTTCTACAAAGCTTAGTATCATCTGCAAAAATAGAAATGGTGCTATTAATCCTGTCCTCGATATCATTAATAAATAAATTAAATAATCAAGGGCCCAGCACTGAAACTTAGGGTACACCATTTATAACCCAGGACCATTCTGAATAGGAAACATTGACCACAAGTCTCTGGACACGGTTCTTCAGCCAGTTTTCAATCCAATTACAAACTATACTTCGTAAGCCAATAGATCTTACTTTACCTATTAAACATCTATGAGGGACTGTATCAAAAACCCTTGCAAAATCTAAAAACACTACATCCACAGCTGCCCCTCTGTCCAGGCTACTGCTCACCTCCTTATAAAAACAAATAACGTTAGTCTGACAACTTCTGTCCTTGGTAAACCCATGTTGGTTATCACTTATAATAATATTTACAGTCACATACTCCTGTATATAGTCCCTTAAAGGATAACTGTCACATTTAGACCCTAATTTCAGTTTTCATATATGTAGTTACTAATATGATAATATTCCTGAATCAATAACTATTAGACTTACTTACCCCTTATTTAATAAGATTCAGCCCTTAGCAACCAGTCTGCATAAAACTGCAATTTCACTATTCTGTTAAGATGGCCGCCCTCAGCCCTGAGGCTAATCCATAGGATGCCTGCAGTGAAGTTAGTGAAGACCAGCTCTGTATAGGGAGGTCTTGCAGTGAAGTTCCCAGGTCTGGCTGAAGCCTGTAGTCCTTCTACAAGCTCTCCTCTTACCAGATAAGGCTGTCATTTATACACTGGGCTCTACATTGTCCTTCACTGCTAAGGGAGTGTCTGCCAAGCACAGGCATGTGGAGAAGTTCACACACACAGCCCAGCACTGTTATCTCCTGTCAGGAAGAACCTGGCTTTTTATACATTCCCTTACAATGTTGACTCACTATCAGTTCCCAGTGCACGCAGCGTGCTCCGTCCTCTCATCTGGTAGACGGAAGGAGCATAGCAACCTGATTTTATCTCAGGTAACAATAGCCAATACTGGGGACTTTTAGGTGGCTTTTAGGGGTTATTTATTTAAGAATCAGAAATTAAAACAGGGCCAACAAGGTGATATTAATCACCAGAATCCAATAGTAAAAAAAAAAAAAATTTGACAGTTATACTTTAAGAGTCCTTCAAACATTTTTCCCACAACAGAAGTTAAACTAACTGGTCTATAATTATCTGTGGAGGACCTAGATCCTTTTTTGAATATGGGCACCCCTTGCGCAAATCTCTTGGCACTGTACCAGTACCTAGAGAATCTTTAAAAATTATAAACGGGGGCACAGTAATGACTGAACTGAGCTCTTTAAGCACTCTTGGGTGTAATCCATCTGGACCCGGAGCCTTGTTCACATTTACCCTATTTAACTTATCTTGGAGCATATCTACAGTTATCTAATTGATTATATAACTGGATGTACTAAAACAACCCCAGCCCCACAGATATCAGCTTCTTTCTCTTCTTTTGTATATTCAGAGCTAAAAAAATTTTTTAGTAACTCTGCCTTTTCCTTATCTTCAGGTAGAAAAAGAGAGCAAAACAAATCCCAAACAATTCTTTAAATATGTAAATGTTAAAAAACCAAGGTCCGAGCAGGTAGGTCCACTAAATAATGGTAGAGGGAGGGAGGGGACTACCCCTCCCCCTTTACCATTATTTAGTGGACCTACCTGCTCGGACCTTGGTTTTTTAACATTTACATATTTAAAGAATTGTTTGGGATCTGTTTTGCTCTCTTTTTCTACCTGCTGTTCGTTTTGTATTTTTGCTAATTTCATCTCCTTTTTACAGATTTTATTAAGCCCTTTGTATTCTTCAAATGCTACAGCTGACCCCTAAGATTTGTATTTTTTAAATGCCCTTTTTTGTCTTTTATTGCCCTTTTTACAGTAGCTGTAAGCCATGGGGGGTTTAATTTTAGCCATTTATACTTGTTACCTAAAGGAATACATTTTTAGTGCAATTACTCAATGTGGATTTAAAGCTCTCCTATTTATCCTCAGTATTATTATGTGACAGTAGCTGCTTCCAGTCTATGCCCAAAATGCTGCCCTCAACCCAGGGAAATTAGCCTTTTTGAAATTTAGTGTCTTTGCTCTGCCTGACAGAGTTTGCTTCTTATAGTTTAGGGGGAATATAATTATATTGTGGTCACTATTACCTGTTGTTTCTCGAACAGTAACATTTCCAAAAAGCTCTGCATCATTAGAAATTACCAAATCCAACAGAGCATTGCCCCTAGTAGGAGCTTCTACAAACTGGCCCATAAAGTAGACCTGCAGCAGGTTGAGGAATCCTCTCCCCTTTGCGTTTGAGCCAGATTCATGACCCCAGTCAATGTCTGGGAAGTTAAAATCTCCCATTGACCACTGTACCTGCCTGTGCAGTCTGCTCTATTGATTTATACAGTTGCATTTCTATCTCCTCTGTGGTGTTAGGGGGTCTATAGATTACACCAAGTATTGATTTTCCATTGTTTTTATCCCTTTGAACTTCCACCCATAAGGTTCCCACATTCTCACCATCCTCACCCACAATTGCCTCTTTCACACTTGTCTTCAGATCACTCCTCACATAGAGGCACACACCACCTCCTTTTCTATTGACCCTGTCTTTCCAACATAGTGTAAAACCCTTAATATTTACAGCCTAGTCATGCGAAGAATCCAACCATGTCTCAACCACACCAACTACAGTACATCTATGTGTTATTTTAGTACAATAGCCTACAGCTCCCCCATTTTGCTAGCTAGACTTCTGGCATTTGTGAAAATATATTTTAAATTACTATTACCTGTAAAGTGAATATCCATGATTTTTGGGTTACCTTGGTTGATGTTTGTGTGTAACAGGTTCTTGTTACCAGCAGTTCTATTTTTAATCGGTGTATAGTTATGTCCAGTCTTCTCCCTACTTTCCTCGCTAACCCCACCCCCACTAAATCCCCACTATCCCCTTCTATATTCTATCTACACCATCTACTCCCTTATTAGTATGACTCCCCACCCTCCCCCCAGATCCTAGTTTAAAAGCTCCTCCAGCCGTCTAACCATTTTTCCCCCAGGGCAGTTGCACCCTCCCCATTATGGGCTGTACCTACTGCAGAGGCTGTAACCGGCAGAGAAGTCGGCCCAGTTCTCCTTGAACCCAAACCCTTCCTTCCTGCACCAGCTTCTTAGCCACTTATTTAACTCTCTACGCTCCCGTTGTCTCTCTGGTGACGCTTGTGGCACTGGTGAGGTAGAGAAAACATGTGTAATAGGTAGAGCCCAGACGGGCAGGTGTTTATTTTTTGATGTTTATGTGTGTGATGGTGCTGAAGTGCCAAAATAAAGCACCTTTTGGCCTAGAACCCTATTGTCAGAGGAGAAGTCTGTAATTGCGACCCCCTGAGATAGAGCGATCCCTTACACCACTTTAACCTTTAGAAGCTTTGCACATAATTAAACTTAGCCAGTGAGATAAGCTAGTGTGATACATCATAAGCTCTGACTTTAAACCTGGCTACATCTGTATGAGTGTTCTTTTCTGTTTGTTCTTTTTTCTTTTAGTAAGCATATACAACGTGTGCGTTGTATATGCTTAATATGGCAACATCAGCGGAGGTGTAAAAAGAGTAGACGCATATGCGTCATGATGTCATAGGCCTGAGGAGGCGTATTGACGCAAAGCGGTCGTTGCCTTGCTTGTGCAGTGTACTGCACCTGATGCCTGTTTATGCCTGTTCAAATATAATAACAAAGATTTTAGCAGTTGGTGAGTGCCGTCTTTTATACAGTATTTCTACAACGTGGATAAAAGTTTCAGTCATACTCATATCAGTTATAACCATTTAATATCTTTGAGCTGCCAATTTAACAGTTAGGGTACAACCACAGAATCAGGTTTCTGAATGCAGATTTGGAAGCCAAAATCAGGAGTGGATCATAAAATGAGAGAAAGTATAAAGGACAAATACGACTTCTCTTTTGAATTCACTCCTGGTTTTGGCTTCCAAAACTGCATGCAGAAACCTGACCATGTGGCTGTACCCTCAAAATGTCATAGAGAAAATCTATTCAATCCATTACTTATAATTGGTGGAAATTGGTGTTTATAGGCCTTTTATGTTTTTTTTTTTACATTTTGAAAAGCTTTTAAAAGTAAATGTTCTGCAGATCTACACATGGGATATTTACTACCTATTTCTCCAGCTGTGCCCTTCCAATATTGTAACCATCTTTCCTAGAAACTTCCAATCGATCAGACAATGTCTATACTTGGCTCCAGTCCAGAGCTATTTCTATACACTATACTGCTTGTATAGAAACGAAGACCACGCAAAGCATTAGACAATTAGTGCAAAAGCATAAAATAAGGAAAGACAACCTATCACAATGTGGTTAGCAACACATTCCCATGAAAATAAAAAAAATGTATGCACCAAGGGTTTGCGCCCATTTACTAGATTTACATGAGATGATTATTGAGATCATCTCATGTCAGTAGTAACTATTTATCCCCTATCCACAGGATAGGGTATAACAATTAGACCCCTTTCACACGGGCGAGTTTTCCGCGCGGGTGCAATGCGTGAGGAGGACGCATTGCACCCGCACTGAATCCGGACCCATTCATTTCTATGGGGCTGTGCACATGAGCGGTGATTTTCACGCATCACTTCTGCGTTGCATGAAAATCGCAGCATGCTCTATATTGTGCGTTTTTCATGCAACGCAGGCCCCATAGAAGTGAATTGGGCTGTGGGAAAATCGCAAGCATCCACAAGCAAGTGCGGATGCGTTGCGATTTTCCCGCATGGTTGCTTAGCAACGGGACCAGATCTTTATTATTTTCCCTTATAACATGGTTATAAGGGGAAATAATAGCATTCTTAATAAAGAATGCATAGTAAAATGAAGTGGAAGGGGTTAAAAATAATAAAAGTTAACTTACCTTAGCCACTTGATCGCGTAGTTGCGATCTCTCCTCTCTTTTTCTGCATCAGCTAAGATCTAAAGGACCTGTGATGACGTCACATCACATGGTCCAATCACATGGTCCATCTTACCATGGTGATGGACCATGTGATTGGACCATGTGATGTGACGTCATCACAGGTCCTTTACTTCTTATCTGATGCAGGGAAAGAGAGGACAGATCGTAACTACGCGATCAAGTGGCTAAGGTAAGTTAACTTTTATTATTTTTAACCCCTTCCACTTCATTTTACTAAGCATTCTTTATTAAGAATGCTATTATTTCCCCTTATAACCATGTTATAAGGGAAAATAATCAATTCTCCAGAAGACCCGAAACCGGACTTCAGTGATGAAGTCCGCCTTCGTGTTGGGTACCAAACATGGAGATTTTTCTCACGCGCGTGCAAAACGCGATACAAATGTTTGCACCCGCGCGGGAAAATCGTGCATATTCCCGCAACGCACCCGCCTCTTATATGGGCGTCAAACATGACGCCCGTGTGAAAGAGGCCTAAGGCCTCTTTCACACGACCGGATGGCTTTTTCAGGGTTTTGCGGGCCGTTTTTATCGGATCCGTTTTTCCATTTTTTGTTTCCGTTGTGTTTCCGTTTCGGTTTCGTTTTTCCATTCCATATACAGTATACAGTAATTACATTGTAAAAATTGGGCTGAGCTTAAAATTTTAAAAAAATGTTTCCACAAAAAACGGAACGGATACGGAAGACATACATATATATTTCCATATGCGTTCCATTTTTTTTGCGGACCCATTGACTTGAATGGAGCCACGGATCGTGATTTGCGGGCAATAATAGGACATGTTCTATTTTTTTGCGGAACGGAAATACGGAAACGGAATGCACACGGAAACGCTCACGTTTTTTTTGCGGAACCATTGAAATGAATGGTTCCGTATATGGACCGTATACGGAACGCAAAAAAAGGTCCGTACACCCGCCAAAAAACGTACGTGTGAAAGAGGCCTTAGGCTTATTTCAAATGTGTCAGGGTCTATTTTGTGAAAAACTGATGGTTTTGCATGCAAGTTGATTCAGTTTTGTCCTTGATTTCATTCACTGTTTGTTTTTTTCATTTGGATTGCATCCGTTTTTTAACACATCTCCTAGCAACCATCATTGAAAAATGTACTGCGTCCAGACCATGCGTGTCAGTTTATTTTTCACTGACGCATTCATTTAAATGGACCAGTCCAGTAGTGGAAAATGGATGAAGACATGCTGCAATTTTTCCTGAATGGCCAGTGAAAAACAATGCTCATGTGCATATATCAGGGATCAGCAACCCCTGGCACTCCAGCTGTTCAGAAACTACAACTCCCAGAATGCTTCATTGACTTCTGTGGGAGTTAGAAGAACAACCAAGCATGTTTGCATGTGTAGTTTGTAGTTTCACAGCAGATGGAGTGCCGAAGGTTGCTGATTCCTGGCATATATCATTGAAATGCTTGGCTCACTGTTAAGTCCAGATGCTCTCTGTTTGCAAAACACATTCGGACAGAAAACTCACTTTGAAATTAGCCTTAGATTGGTGTTGGTCCAACCACTGGGACCCCCACTGATCACAAGAATGAGGCTCCTGTACTGGTCTCCCCCAAATAAATTGAGCAGCTGAACTGCCACTCCATTTATACAAGCTACAGACTTACACTCCATTTATATCGATGGCACTGCCAGAAATAGCAAAATACGAGCTAAAGTTGACTCCGATAACACGTGGCACAGTGTTATCTCGTGACAAAAGCAATTGAAATCCATTAAAAGGTCAGTTAACATTTTCTTGTCATTCTTTTAATTAATGCATTAACCATCAAGTTTAGCTCGGCTGCATCTATACAAGTAGAGGTGAATGGAGTGGCATTTTGCATGCTCAAGCAGCCATTCCAATTATTTCAAGGGGCCCTATGGGGTATGGAGCCCTCATTCTTATGAACGGTGGGAGCCCCAGCAACCGAACTCCCATAGATCTAATATTTATCCCCTATCCTGTAGTTAGGGGACAACTTGTTACAACTGGAAGTCCCTTACTAATGGTATGTATAGTCACCCATACTGTAGTAGGTTCTAGACACTAGCCTTATCACACATCCCTTATTAATATCCATGGTATTAACAATACCAAAAATCTAAGCAGTGTCAGACTAAGGTTAATCAGGCAAACCAAAGGAAATGATTTTGAGAGCACCTTTTTCATCTACTGTATAAGGTAATAGATCTTAGTATCATGGTTGGCTTCTGCTTCTTCCTTATTGTGTCATAGTCTGAGCCTACTGGAATATGGAATAGTAAAGGGCATCTGTCAGAAGATTTGTACCTATGAAGCTGGCTGACCTGTTACATGTGCACTTGGCAGCTGAAGGCATCTGTGTTGGCCCCATGTTTATATGTGCCTCAGACTATGACACAGCCAGCACCCACCACATATGCATGGGTCCCAACTTTCCTGGATCTGGCAGGACAGTCCTAGTTTTTCACCCTGTCCAGCTGTTCCTGACAGTTGTCTGCATGTCCTGCCTCTCCCTCAGGGTTCATGCCTACGAATGTAAGGGCTCCATGCCCTTGCTCCAAATAGTGATCCGCAATGCACGGGCACTGGCCGTATGCACTCTGTGCTGCGGATACGGCCCAAAAGACTTGAATGCGCCCACAATCTGCAAGATACGGCAACAGATAGGACATGTCTTATCTTTTGCGGTACAGAGGAATGGACTCAAAAGCCCATAGAAGCACTTTGTAGTATCCTGAGGATAGATCATCAATATAAACACATTCTGTGCAGATTTCTGTGGGTTTTGCACCTAGACAGCACCCAAAACTGCAATTTTTAACAGATGTTTTTGGTGTGGATCTGATGCAGTTTTCAACATTCTTTAGAAAAGGGTCAAATCCGCAGCTAAACCATCAAAGTTAATTGACAAGCTGCCGATTTTTAAATCCACACAGCAGGTCAGTTTCTGAATGAAAATCATCCACAAATGAGATTGTGAATCTCATACACTTTGCTGGTTCTGTACTACACTGGAGTTTTTCTGCACAAAAATCCGCAATTCCGCAAATTGTGCAGGTAGCCTTTGGTTTGGTTTCTGTGTGTTGTATCATCAGCCACTCTCCTGGGTGTGAGGTCTTCCTTTTGGGGGTGTGATGTTCTCCCTTTGGAGGTTTGATGTCCTCCTTTTTGGGGTTATGAAAATGGCCACCTTACTGCCAGTACATACACACAGTAATAATGATGCCTGTCATCCATTACATCCCGGGCCTCATTCCCTGGCCATGCTTTCTCCAGCAGGCGTGATGTAGTGACATTTCCTGCAAGACTGACTAGAAGGGCGTATGGGCCAAGGATCATCCCCTGGCTTGTCCTCATCTACTCATCCCAGCAGTTGCGATTATGTCACAGAGTGGGATATGCTCTGTACATAGGGAGAATGAGGCTAGGTGAGTATTACTGATTTTAATTAATTTATAGCACTGGGAGTTTTCACTTATATTATGGGAAGTACTACTGTGTGGGGGCATTAAGGGAAAGCACTACTGTGTGGGTGCATTAAGAAGGCATAAAAACAGGTTGGGAACACTAAGAAGGTATTCTACCATATGGGGGTACTAAGGGGTGTAAAGATAGACATTGGGTGGAGTTAGAGGCATGCTTAGCATTAAAATAAATTGCCACATGCAGCCACTATTTTCCCTACTTGGCCTTTTGCACATGGAGCGACAAGAGGTTAGGTTTGGAGTAGTAAATGGAACATTAAAGTATAAATAAAACTGAGAGATCCTCCTCATATGCTTGCTGACAATCAGGTCATGGACTTATGGTATAAAATGAGTGCTTAAAGGGAGGTTTTCAGCATCAGCAATTATACAGCCAAGTCATAAGGAACCTGCTGTGGTATTACATGGTGGCCTGTCAAATGGATAGACAGCCAGCACATGGTCAGGCCGATCGCTGATTGCAAAAATTGCAGTGGCTTTTCATTCTGGTTAATAGAGAAGGGTCTCCTTCTATCTCATTGCCATAGGGCATATAGAAATAGCAGTAGTTTGTCCTAATAAGACAATTTTTTAAATCAAGTAATGTCAAATAATTAAATATGCGAGTAATAAGGCTATTCTGTGTCTGTGCGTCTATGATCCATATGTTTGGATTGCACAGTATTAAATCTGTGATATAGGACAGCACAATGGTTAGCTTGCCTGGATACAGTACATAAGGTTGTATAGTGCTTAAACGGCAATATATTTACAGCACATCTAAGAATATCAGGTCTCATATTTGCATTTGATCTCTACCCACAAGATTATTTTCCATATGATAAACCCAAGTATGTAAAGAAAATAATAATTTATTCACTCTAAGAATAGCAGTAAAAAACTTACAACTCACATTCACGCTACAATGGGTGATGACAAACATTCAATATATTGACTTTGTTTCATTAAATATAGATAGCAGCACATCGAGCATTATACTTAGCTGTATAAATCAGCAGGTCCTCGAGCTATTCACTGGCAATGGTGGATCTACATTGATTGAAGCTATATATAACATGTAGTACAGTCTTAAAAATCAATCTTTCATAAGGAAGTTATGATAATGCTTACATAACACTGATCGAATGACAAAAAACAAATATAACTTAGAATTGTACATTGCTGTGTTACACATAACTAGTGATGAGCGGCAAGGGCTATATTCGAATTTGCGATATTTGATAAATATTTTCTAGAATATTCGTCATATATTCGTGAATATTCAAAAAAACTAATATATAGCAATATATTGAATAAAGTGCTATAAATTCCTTATTAGAATAATCGTCATTTTTTTTATGAAGCAGTGAACACACATGATTGATTCCTCCCTGCTGTCTGGTTCCTCAAAAAACAGTTCTAATGTGTCCAGGCTCCCTAGGATTTCATTCCGCTCCAGTCAGTGTCCGTTGCCGACTTTCCGTGCACATGGAGCATCCCCATCACCATGGGAATGCCTCGTGGTTATAATATACCATCGGATGCGAGATTTCACGATCTCACAACAGCGAAGAGTCTTGTTATAAGACTATGCAACCAATAGAGGGCGCTGTTCATGAGTCCTCTATTGGTTGCATAGTCTTATAAAGGTCACGTTCCGACATGTCAACCGTCAGTAGGTAAGATAGTGAGTGATAATAAAGTTAGAGCATATCACCGAGGCTGTTATCACCATAAAATATAACTTTTGATATAGTTTTTTTTTAAAATAGACATTTGATCAAAGCGACCTCCAATCCGAGTAGGGGGAGAATAGCGATGGACCAGAAAGTAAGTATCCCTAATCTGTCCGCTATATACTAGCAGCCCTGCCTACAAAATGGAATAGCCGCCCCGATAGGGGCGATCCCTTGTCTGGAACCTCCTAGTGTCCCTAATGAGGCCCTGACATGGGATAGTACCCACCACCTGTGTGAAGTGCAATAGTCACAAACAAGAGTCTGTCAGTAGTCACATCGATGTATTGCCTGGGGAATCGCACAGAGCGAGAGGCATAAGGTAAACCGTGAAGGTAATGTCTCTCACTCCTGGCGGTTCTCCAAAATCCAACAGGAACACTGAATAGACAATACAGAGGAAGGGATGTTTAAACACAAATATCTAGTAGTCCCTTAATGGTATTCAGTAGGGCTACTGATTAAATGTCTTTTTGGAGGCCACCTTGAGCAGCACATTTTTAGAGGACAGCCACACCTTATCCCCAACCTGAAAATCCATCCCCCTCGAACGTCTCCTATTAGCTTAGATTTTTTGATTATTTTGAGCCTTCTTTAGGTTCGACTGAACCCGGGCCCAAACTGTGCACAGTTCAGATGAGACCTTATCCGCTTCAGGGTTAGACGAGGAGACAGATGACCCAGAATGAAAACGAGGATGGAAACCGTAGTTACAAAAGAATGGGGAGAAATTAACAGCGGAGGAATTAACATGGTTGTTAATCACAAATTCTGCCAAAGGGAGGTATTTAACCCACAACTGTTGATCACCAGAGACATATGACCTGAGAAATTTTTCCACAGACTGATTAAGTCGCTCCGTCTGCCCGTTTCTCTCAGGATGATAGGCAGATGAGAAGGACAATGAGATTTGGCACCTCTGACAGAAGGCTTTCCAAAATCTCGACACAAACTGGACACCCCTATCTGACACAGTGTTCTCGGGTACACCGTGCAAACTTACAATTTGTTCCACAAATACAGAGGCCAGAGTCTTAGCATTCGGAAGTTTAGCAAGGGGAACAAAATGTACCATCTTACTGAATCTGTCGACCACTACCCAAACCACAGTTTTACCCTCAGCAGGTGGCAGATCCGTGATGAAGTCCATGGAAATATGGGACCAGGGTCTACTGGGAATGGGTAGGGGTCGCAGTTCACCAGCAGGACAAGTCCTAGGGGTTTTGGACCTGGCACACATCTCACAGGCCGACACATAGGACTTGATATCCTTGAACAGGGTGGGCCACCAATAAGACCTGGATACCAGCTCTTTAGTACTCTTGATACCAGGATGTCCACACAAAACAGAGTCATGACACTCACCCAACAGCCGGAGACGGAACTGTTCAGGAACAAGCAACGTATCTGTTGGTGTGAGTACCGGGGCCAGATGTTGTTGTGCCTTAATAAGAGCCATAAGATCTTGGGACACGGCTGCTAAAAAAACAACTAGCTGGCAATATGGTTTCAGGCGGTGCGTCCGTGGGCTGGAACGCACAGAAACTCCGGGATAGGGCATCTGCCTTCACGTTCTTACTCCCTGGCCTGAAAGTGATGGAGAAATTAAAGCGTGTGAAAAATAATGCCCATCTGGCTTGACGGGGATTAAACCTCTTAGCAGACTCAAGAAACATCAGGTTTTTGTGATCAGTAACAACGGTAACACAGTGTTTAGCCCCCTCAAGGAAATGTCTCCACTCCTCAAATGCCCATTTAATGGACAGCAATTCACGATTCCCCACGTCAGAATTTCTCTCGGTTGGGGAATTTTTTTTGGAAAAGAAGGCACAAGGCCTTAAATTGGTAAGACTAGCGGGACCTTGAGAGAGGATCGCCCCCACTCCGTCCTCAGAGGCATCCACCTCCACAATGAAAGGTCTCTCATGATCCGGCTGAATCAAAACTGGAGCGCAGCTGAAAGCCTTCTTAAGTGTCTCAAATGCTTCAGTAGCCTCAACAGACCAGTTCTCCAGGTCCGCCACTTTTTTTGTGAGGTTGGTGAAGGGCCTAGCAATTACCGAAAAATTCTTTATAAATCTACGGTAATAATTAGCAAATCCTAAAAAACATGGTAAGGCTTTCAAGGATGATGGCCTTACCCAGTCCAAAATTGCCAATACCTTGCAAGGATCTGTTTTAAAAGCATAAGGAGTGAGGACATACCCAATATACAGAATCTCTTGTACCCCAAAAACACATTTCTCCTGTTTGGCCGCCAATTGATTCTTCCTCAAAACCTCCAATACTTGTTTCACATGAGACACATGACTCTCAAAATCAGGGAAAAAAATCAAAACATCATCAAGGTAAACAATTACAAATTTACCCAAGAATTCCCTAAAAATATAATTCATAAAGTTTTGAAACACAGCTGGCGCATTGCTGAGTCCAAAAGGCATAACAAGATATTCGAAGTGTGCATCTGGTGTATTGAAAGCTGTCTTCCACTCGTCTCCCTTCTTAATTCGAATCAAGTTATATGCCCCCTTCAGATCAATTTTAGAGAACCAGGAAGCCCCCATTACCTGATTAAACAAATCAAGAATCAATGGAAGGGAGTATTGATTCTTGATCGTAATCTTATTCAACTCCTGGTAGTCGATGCAAGGTCTGAGGCCTCCATTTTTTTTTTTTGACAAAGAAAAATCCTGCCCCCATAGGAGATACAGAAGGCCTAATGTGTCCTTAGCTGAGACTCTCTTCAACATAATCCTCCATGGCCTTGTGTTCAGGTCTGAAAATATTTCAGATACGTCCCTTGGGATATCTGACCCCCTCTACCAATACAATGGCGCAATCATAAGGTCTATGGGGCGGTAGCAACTCGGTGTTAGAGAACACATCCATATATTCCTTTAAGAGTAAAGGCAATGCATTGGATTCTGTTGAGACCCCCGCTTGCACTACGGACAAGCACGAGTCGCATTGAACCCCCATCTCACCAATTCCCCCTTGGTCCAGTCAATAATGGGGTTATGTAACTGGAGCCAAGGCATTCCCAGTACCACTTCTACTGGTAAGTTTTCTAGAACCAACAGAGAACATATTTCAGCGTGACACACCACCACAGTCAAGGATATCTCAGGGGTAGAATACTTCACAGTACCACCCACCAGGGGGGTGGAATCGATAGCCATGATGTGGATGGGAGTGGGTAGTGCCAAAATCGGAAAACCCAACTGTAATGCAAATCTCATATCAATAAAGTTGGCAGCAGAACCTGAGTCAATGAACGCATTACCAGAACATTTGTTAATACCCAAGGAGACAGTAATAGGTACTAATAACTTGTTCCTGACCACATTTGGAAATACCTGGTTCTTAAGCTCGCCCGTCTTGGTAGATCTACCGGAAGAAGGTTTCTTGGAGCATTGGTTTATCCAATGCTCTGACTCGCCACAATAGAAACAAGCCCCTTGTCAGTGACGCTGATCTCTATGTGTCATCCCGACCTGCATGGGTTCCTCAGAAGAGACATCGGCTCTGCTCACAGGACAGACCTCTGACTGGAGCACCTCCTGGAAAAAAAGCAAGCGTTTCTGCCGTCTCTCCCTAACACGTCTGTCAAGTCGAACAGCGAGTGTCATAGTCTCCTCTAATGTCTCAGGAAGCTGCTAGTTCACTAACAGGTCTTTGAGATTTTCAGACAACCCTGACCTGAACTGGCTTTTTAGGGCTGGTTCATTCCAGCCAAAGGAACATACCATCTCCTGAACAGGGCACAGTACTCTTCGGCTGGTTGGTCCCTGTACCAAAGCCTTAAGAGCGGTCTCAGCTACCATGGCCCTGTCAGGTTCATCATACAAGGTACCCAGGGCCTGAAAGAACCCCTCGACAGAGCTGAGACAACCAGCAGTCAGAAGGCAAGGAAAAAGCCCAATCCTGGGGATCTCCCTGGAGACAGGAGATCACAATGCCTACGCACTGGCTCTCAGAACCGGATGACGAGGGGCGTATTCTGAAATAAAGTTTACAATTCTCTTTGAAAGACAGAAACTTTCTACGGTCACCTGAGAACAGTTCAGGAAGCTTAATCTGAGGCTTCATATGATGACTAGATACATGCGGAGTGGAGGCACTCTGTTTCTCCCTAATTCCTGAACCATCTGAATCAGATTAGAAACATGCTCCATCAGGGTAACCAAAGGGTTCATGATAACAGTGGTAATGTAGGCCTGTTATTCTGTCACACACACAGGGGGTGGGGTAGTGACCACTGAACTCCAACCTCACCCCTGTCCCTGCCTATTTGCCTTGCAAGTCCTAGCAATAATGGACAACTGGTCGACAAACCCTTAGCTAGGATAGTGCAGGGAAAACAAACACATAAACAGAAAGGTCAAACAAGCTGTGTCAAAACCAAGAGAGCAAAAAGGTACTGGAGGATCAAGCAGAGAATCGTCAGGACAAGCCGAAGTCAAATCAGGAGAGCGCGCCAAGACCAGAGGATGATACGGACGGGAAATCAGAAGCCAAGCAGGAACAAACAAACCAGGTGAGTATCATGCAGGAAGGACCTCAATAACAGGCAGTCTGTGGCCAGCAGATGCCTGTTTAAATAGTGCACTAATGAAGTCATGTGACATGGCCAGCGTCACATGACTCTTGAGTTCTAATGCAGCCCATACAGCCAAGCTCCGAGTGATCAGCTCGGCACTCAGCCCCAGTGTTGTTCTCACGGGAACAGGCGACGCCGGGTGCGCTGATGACGTGAGCGTGCCTTGGCCGTGCCCGCCTCCTGGAACCACACACAGAGCGCATTGTGACACTTTGATCTGATAATGGACTTTTGTCCTGAAAGTACTAGCTTCAGATGTGAGGCTAGTTTAGCTATTTTCCTAGTTTTGATATATAAGTATTTTTAAAAGGCTGAGCAATGATTGGAACACTCAGTTTTAAAAAAAAAAATTGAAAGAAAGCTGTATTATTTATGTTTTTCACATGTGGGTGTCTTTATTTGTCTGAGAAATTGCTAAATATTTGGGCTTGTTAGAATAAAAATGCACAAATCCATTTATTATTTTGGGATTCATTTCAGATGAACCAGAAATAATCAAGATATGCAAATTTGCATCTATTCTTCCCAGAAAGTGAAAGCCTGGTATACAGTACTCTTCATACAACACTCATCATGGATATTTGTTGTTCTCCCCATTGATAATGAGCACCACAAGAGTAGGCCAGTCAGCTAAGCAATGCAGTTTTTCTTGAGACACTCTGGTTCTTTTTTTTTTTATAGAAGGAGATCTAGCTTGCATATCTCACTGAGAAAAATGTAATCTTGGGTGGAACATTCAAGTTGTTTTAGATGGAAAATCACATTATGTGCCTCACTTTCCGTTGATTATTTATTGGAGTTGGTATCTCTTCCAGACTCAGGTTTATTTGGTGAGTTTTTTTAGAAAAATGATTAGTCTTTGTAGTTAATAGACCAATGTTCCCCTATTTTTTTTTTTCACTACGTTTTCAGTGGTAGCCTCAAATTGTTCAATAGATGCCTTTTCATAATAAGATTTTCCCCTGGTGGTAGCCTCAAACTGCTCAATCAGTGCTTTTACATTATAAAATGTTTGTGCCATTGTTCTTTGCAAAATGAAAGGAAACTGTCTTATTCTAGGAATCCTGTGCTTTCTGGGTAAATACCCTATAACAGAGCTATCTCTCTCCCAACCATAAAGAGTTTATTAGAGTCTGACGTTTTTGAGAAATTCAGGATAAATTGCAAACAGGTAGAATTGATTCACTCATCCTTAATTACAATAAAGTTTTTAGAAAAATAAAAATATAATCAAAAGTAAAATGCAACATTTTCCTTTACAAAATGCTTTTCTTAAAAAAAAGTGATATTTTCTCAATTTTTCTACCTTACTGTGTATATTAAAAAGATAATTTTGAAATATTGTAGTTTTTGCTTTGCCAGTCAGCTGTCATATCATGTATCTTTTCAGCTTGTGTTGAAAACATATAATGTAGAAAGCCATTGACAATAGGTGATTGACACAGTTCAACTACTCTTTCCACCTTCCTCTGCGTGTCACAAAGCATGCCCGCAACACTCTCTCATAGAAGTCTATAGGTCATTTATATTTTTGAGCATATAGTAGAAATTTTTAATAATTTTAAGTTTTTTGGGGATGCTACAGTCCACCTTAAATAATCGCACCTTGCTTCAGAAATAAATTCTCCATTATACTCACTATCTCAAAGTTGTATGCTCTGCAACCCAATTATGAGATGCTCCTCTTCGGAAACTCCTACATGTGCAGATGAGGAGGATTAAATGGTTTGCACATGTGCCTGAAAGATAAATAGTTTTGGCCCCATAATCTAGAGCACACTCCCCATACTGGGCTATGGAAGAGACATTCCCACCCATAGACCAGACCAGAAACTTGGTAAAACACGTGATGTAGAGGGATGAAGGATTTTCTGAAGAGGAGCTTGACATGACCAGGTTCCAGAGTAACTGATCTGTGCAACTTTGAAATGGTATGCAAGCAAGATATGATTAATTAAGGTAGGTTGCTGGATCCTGCTGATACCCAGAAAAGCCCTTTAACGGCTATGTACACCTTTGGGGGCATTTTTTAAAATTATTATTGCAATGTACTATTGTGTATTTTGAGCTAAAAATCTTTTTTTATTGGTCTTTATTAAAAATATGAAATCTTATTTGTGTACATAGCTGAGATGCTGTAGTAGCAGCATGTGGATTTTTGGTGTTTTCCATCATCTGGGGAGCAGACGGGCTCCTTTTCTCTGCTCTCTGACATTATAAACACTCATTATAGCTCAGTTCTCATCTTACTGATAAGAATGTAGCTTAAACAAGTGTTTATGACCATTTAGTAGTTTGGAGATATGTGTTATGAGATGAGTGGCACAAAGTGAAAGTACCAGTCACACAGTTAGAAAAACAGTTGCACAGTTAGAAAAATATGATTTTTATCCAAAAAATGAGTAAAATGCAATCAAATACAAAAATTGCCTCCAAAGGTAGCATTTAATCTCTGAGTGGTGTACACTGCTTCAAGCATTATTTGTGGACCTATGATACCGGAAAAACTTTACTAGGTTTTACAATGCTTATGAAGTTACTCTTTTCCTTTTCAATAGCTTTCGTACAATATATACAGTGGGTAAAATAAGTATTTGATACAATGGCGATTTTGCAAGATTTCCCAGTTCCAAAGAATAGAGAGGTCTGTAATTTTTATCGTAGGTGCACCTACTGTGAGAGACAGAATAAAAAAAAAAAATCCAGAAAATCACATTGTATGATTTCTAAATAATAAATTAGCATTTTATTGCATGCAATAAGTATTTGATACAATAGAAAAACACAACTTAATGTTTGGTACAGAAACCTTTGTTTGCAATTACAGAGGTCAGCCGTTTCCTGTAGTCCTTGACCAACTTTGCACACAGTGGAGAAGGGATTTTGGCCCATTCCTCCATATAGATCTTCTCCAGATCTTTAAGGTTTTTGGGCTGTCGCTGGGGTACATTGAGTTTCAGCTCCCTCCAAAGATTTTCGATTGGGTTCAGGTCTGGAGACTGGCCACTCCAGGACCTTGAAATGCTTCTTACAGAGAAACTTCTTAGTTGCCCTGGCTGTGTGTTTCGGGAAGTTGTTGGCCAAAATCTTTCGATACATGGCCCCATCCATCCTCCCTTCAAAACGGTGCCGTCGTCCTGTCCCCTTTGCAGAAAGGCACCCCCAAAGTATGATGTTTCCATCCCCATGCTTCACGGTTGGGACGGTGTTCTTGGGGTTGTACTCATCCTTCTTCTTCCTCCAAACATGAAAAGTGAAAGTTCTATTTTGGTCTCATCTGACCAAATGACCTTCTCTTATGCCTCCTCTGGATCATCCAGATGGTCATTGGCGAACTTCAAATGAGCCTGGATATGTGCTGGCATGACAGGGGGACCTTGTATTGCCTGCAGGATTTTAATCCATGATAATGTTGTGTGTAACTAATGGTAATCTTTGAGATTGTGGTTCCAGCTCTCTTTAGGTCATTGACCAGGTCCTCTTGTGTAGTTCTAGGCTGATTCCTGACCTTTCTCAGAATCATCCTTACCCCACGAGGCAAGATCTTGCATGGAGCCCCAGACCGAGGAAGATTGACAATAATCTTGTGTTTCTTCCATTTTCCAATAATTGCACCAACAACTGTTGCCTTCTCACCAAGCTGCTTGCCTACTGTCCTGTAGGCCATCTCAGCCTTGTGCAGGTCTAAAATGTTGTCCTGGATGCCCTTATACAGTTCTTTGGTCTTGGCCATGGTGGAGAGGTTGGATTATGATTGTGTGTGTGGACAGGTGTCTTTTACACAGGTAACAAGTTTAAACAGGTGCAATTAATAAAGGTACTTAGCACAAAGTAGGGGGGCTTCTTAATGAAAAACTAACAGGTCTGTGAGAGCCAGAATTCTTTCTGGTAGGTAGGTGATCAAATACTTTCTTCCTGCAATAAAATGCAAATTAATTATTTAAAATCATGCAATGTGATTTTTTGGATTTTATTTTAGATTCTATCTCTCACAGTTGAAGTGTACCTACAATAAAAATTACAGACCTCTCTAGGTGGGGAAACTTGCAAAATTGTCAGTGTATCAAATGCTTATTTTTCCTACTGTATACAGGTTGCGATGTGTCTCTGGCAGGGCCGGCGCCACCCATAAGCAGAGTACGCCACCGCGTAGAGCGCACTCTTGCTGGGGGCGCCGGCTCCTGCCCGGGGTGACGCATCCCTGTGTGCGCACCACCCGGGCACAGTATCAAGGCAGACAGTGTGAGCACTTCCCTAGTGTCAGTCCCTGTGGAGTAGTGTAGCTCTGTACAGTCCGCAGGTACAGGAGCTTTTGTTTCCTGTACCTATCCGGACTGACAGGAAGTGCTCACTTAGTGTGCACTTCCTCTCAGTCCGGCCGGGTACAGGGAACAAATGCTTCTGTACCTGCGGAACCGGACAGAGCTCGGCCACTACTCCACAGGGACTGACACCAGGGAAGTGCTCACACTGTCTGCCTTGATACTGTGCCCTACTCCACAGGGACTGACAGGAGGTACAGAGTGACACAAGGGGGGAGGGGGGAATGAGAGTGATGGGGGGGGATGAGTGACAAGAAGGGCGGCCACACCACACAGAGGGACTGACAGGAGGGAACAGAGTGACACAAGGGGGGCAAGAAAGAGAGTGACTAGGGGGAATAAGAGTAATGATGGGGTAATGAGAGTGACAAGAAGGGGAAAAGAGTGACACAAGGGGGGGTAAGGAAGAGAGTGACTGGGGGGGGGAGTTTGACATCCATCACACACACTGCATCCCTTACACACAATGCATCTCTTAGGCTCCATTCACACGTCCAAGTGTGTTTTGCGGATCCGCAAAACACTGACATCCGCAATGTGCGTTCCGCATTTTGGGGACCGCACATCGCTGGCACTCTCATAGAAAATGCCTTTTCTTGTCCGCAATTGCAGACAAGAATAGGACATGTTCTATTTTTTTGCGGGATGGTAGTGTGGACCCGGGAGTGTGGATAGAAATAAATTGGTCCGCAATTCCGTTCCGCAAAATGCGGAACAGAATTGTGGATGTGTGAATGGAGCCTTACACATGCAAACACAGATTTACAGAACGCACTCTGTACACACATTCAGAAACACACAACACAAACCTTATACACAAACACGTACTTCTTTCTATCCCTTGCACACACCCACACTGCATCACCTACACATACTGCATCACCTACACACTGGTCTCCCTATACACTCCACACACACACTGCATCCACTGCACACACTGCATCCATTACACACACACTGCATCCACTGCACACTGCATCCACTACACACACACTGCATCACCTCCACACACTGCTATCCCTACACTACATCCCATAAGCACACACATTAGATTCTGTACAGCAGCACAGAACACATCCCCTCCACACTTCACCCACTGTGAACAAACTAATGGGTGGAACATGTAGGTGGACTTATAGGTGGGCCTTATGGGCATACTCTCCTGGGGCCCAGACCTTGAACTGTGTAAAGGGCCCTAAAAAATGGAGCCGCTTCCCATTCTCCCAGAACATTGATTTTTGCCACCAGAGAGCCTGTCCCACACCAGACCAGTGGAGCCAGAGCCCATCATCATCCTCATCTGGGTGTAGGCGATCTAGTACATTATTCATGGGACTAGTCTCTAATTTACCTCACATTAAAGGGACACTATAGTCCCCAGAACCTCTGCAGCTAAATGTAGTGGCTCTGGTGTCTATAGCCTTTCCCTGCAGGCTTTTTAATGTAAACACGGCGGCCCTCGCGTTAGTTTTTATGGCAGATCATATGGGTGGGGCATTGTGATGTCACATTGGGGGGGGGCGGCAAACTTTTCTTTTGCCTAGGGCGGCAAAAATCCTTGCACCGGCCCTGGTCTCTGGATTGGTGGAGGGATGGAGGTGGGGACGAAGGGAATCTACATTTTAAGGGAGGCTGGTACTTTTTATGTCTGTCAGAGTATTAACCTGGAATGTACCGGGTCTGGGAGATAAACTTAAAAGACAAGCTTTATTCGATCTAGCTCAGAGACACCTACCAGCAGTGATTTGTCTCTTGGACACACATTTTACTAGGGAAGTGGCCCGAAGAATCACTAGGGGATGGGTCGCGCAGGCATTTCATTCAACATTCACTAACTAATCTAGAGGAGTGTCATTTTTTTTCATAGAAAGATTGACTTTGCCTGCGTGGCATCCTCTATTGATAGTCAGGGAAGATTTGTTTATCTCTATGAGAAGTTGTTTGGTAGACAACCAATCCTGGTTTTTATTTATATTCCTCCCCCATTTTCTTTCTATGTACTTAAAACCCTATTGACCTTTATGGAGAAATGGCCAGAATGTCCCACTCTGATCTGATCTCTGATCTATGCAAAAATCTAGTCAGTCCTATTCAGATTTTCTACTTAACAAGGCTCAACAGACCCTCTTTTTTAGGGGGCAAAAATATTTTTCCAAAGTAGGGGGACCAGGTAAACTATTAGCAAGTGTAATATCTAACCAGGACCCCAAAAGAGAAATATTGAGGATTCAGATATCACAGGGTGTAATTACCGATAAGCCAGATCAGATAAAGATGAATTTTCAGAAATTTTTTCAGCGTTTTAGCAATCTGATAACACTGTTGCGAGAGAAAGAACCAACGCATATGTGGACTCTATTAGTCTCCTAGGATCCCGGAGAGAGAGAGATATCTCTCCAGGAGTTAGAAGAGGCCCTTAAGGCAAGTTTAAGTAACTCTACAGGTTTGGATGGCTTTCCATACGAGTTGTATAGGAAATATAGGGAACTTATTTTGCCACATTTACTTCAGGTCTTTATGGAATCTTTTAGGAATGGTAAACTTCCTGAATCAATGACAGTGGCGGTTATTATATTAATCCTTAAAAAAGGGAAAGACCCCGTAGAGATAGAGTCCTATAGACTAATATCTCTATTAAATACCAATATAACACCATACGAGTTGTATAGGAAATATAGGGAACTTATTTTGCCACATTTACTTCAGGTCTTTATGGAATCTTTTAGGAATGGTAAACTTCCTGAATCAATGACAGTGGCGGTTATTATATTAATCCTTAAAAAAGTGAAAGACCCTGTAGAGATGGAGTACTATAGACCAATATCTCTATTAAATACCAATATAACACTAATAGCTAAAGTGCTTGCTACAAGACTTTCTAGAGTCATAGCCACGATTATTCATCCCGATCAAAATAGTTTTATTCCAAATAAGGGTAACTATCATAATCTTCATAGATAGTTTTCTAATATGCAGGTAGTGGGTGAGGGGCCCCACTCCATCCTGTTGCTGGACACAACAAAGGCCTTCGACAGGGTGGAATGGGATTTTCTGTGGAAAACTATGGAAAGGATGGGTTTTGGGGAACCGTTTATTGGCATGATTCGGCTTCTATACAATTCCGCTGTGGCAAGACTGAATATTAATGGGAGTCTAACCTCAACTTTTACATTGTCTAGGGGTACTCGTCAGGGATGCCCTCTTTCTCCACTTCCATTTGATATATATATTGAACCACTGGCCACTAGTGTGAGACAAAACAACGTAATAAAAGGTTTTGGGGTAATAGGAGTGGAGGACCGCATCTCTTTATATGCGGACGACGTATTATTCTTTATAGATCATACTAATAAGATTCTCCCAAGAATTATTCAGGTAATCAGTATGTTCTCGAAGGTTTCTGGTCTTGATATTAACTGGTCAAAAACCACTTTGATGTTATTAGATAGATTCGACCTTGTCGTCCAGGGGTCTTTAAGTATAATTACTGTTTCTGAATCTATTGTATATTTAGGTGTGAAGATCTCCCCTAAAATAGAAGAGTACATGCAGTTAAATGTCTCCCCTGTAATCACTAAAATAAGAGCTAAGGTTGTAATTTGGAACAGACTTCCCATATCTAGAGCCGATAGAATTTCCTTAGTTAAAATGGTAATCTTGCCTCAATTCTTATATGCTATTCGAAATTCAACTATTTGGATTGAAGATACTGTAAGTTCTTTAGATTTATGGAGAAACTTATTAATGATTTACTCTGGGGAAGGAAGCGAGTAAGGTTAAAGTTGGAGTATCTTTATAAACCAATGAAGTTGGTGTGTAGCTTCATTGCTGTGTAGCTGTGGTTGTGGAGTGAGTGGGAAAAAGATTATCTTGGCAAATACCTCGACACACGATAACATATTCACCTTGTTGGAATCTGGACAGTTGACTATGAGACACCATAATTATAGGATGAGTAGAATACTTTTTTCTAAGGCTTGGTCCACAATTAGAAAATGGTTGGGGATAAAGGGATCTTTATTATGCACTCCCGTTTTGTATAATTATCACTTGAAGGAATTGCTGGACATTTCTGAGAATCAGTTCTGGAAAAAAACAATATTTTATTCCTAACACAAGTGGTGGAAAACTGAGAAATACTCCCTTTATCTTTGTTTGCACAAAGAGGGAACATGGAGGGTTTAAGTTGGTTTAGGTATTTTCTGTTAAGATCAGCAAATATTAAGGACAAATTAAGGTTGATAGTTGAGTCATGTACACTAATTGACAATATAATGAGTAGTTCACGTCGTAATAGGAAGATTTCTTACTTTTAAAAGGTATTAAGTGAATCACTGTTTGGGAGCTTAGTCTCCCCTGGCCAAAAGGCCTGGGAGGCCGACCTCCTCAACAGTGTTACACTAAATTGGGAAAGTATATTTGGGAATCTAAGGTTTGCATCTCACAACTTTAATCACGTAATAGTGCAATTTAATATTATACACAGAACACATATCACGCCGATTTGGCGGAATAAATGTGGGCTGAAGGAAAATTGTAACTGTCCAAGATGCAATTTACCTGAAGCTGACGTTTTGCACATGTTTTGGTCTTGTTCAGTGATAGGTGTCTATTGGTATTCAATTTCCAAATATATATTAAAGAAATTAAGGATATCGATCCCAATGTCTCCACAATTATGTATATTAAATGATACCTCTATAATGAACTGTACTAAGGATACTAGGATACTTAGGATACTTAAGTACGAAAAAATCCTATACAAACAAAGAGCTATTGGTGAAAAATGGAAGAGGATATGGTCAACCTGGCAGGATTTAGAAGTGATACGTTAGGCTTATTGGGCTTATTTGAGGACTCCCCAACTCCCCGCTTCCTCCCTAATTAATGTTCCGCTTTCCAAGAGACACATCGCAAACAGGGTGGGTTAAGGGCGATATAGGCTTTTTTTTATTTTATTTTTTTAGGGTTTTTAGTTAATTGAAATATTTTGGCTCTTCTGTCAGAGATTTTTTTTTTCTTTGTTGAAATTTGTTAATAAAGATTATAAAATAAAAATACAGATCAACAAGTATGGATACACCTGAATAAATGGATTGGTGAGAATGGTTGAGAATGCCATCCTGTGTGTAGCATGTTGCTAAGGGGGAATATCTGTGAGGGTGTTTAACATGGCGCCATTTACAAAGCCACCATCTGCACCAGCTAGATGGTAGTTGAGATGCCCTTGATTGTATATGTGTTTAGGGTGTTTTTAAGGCTGGGACCCCGGTTGCTCGTGACACCGTTAGGTGCAAAGATTGGTGGTGGAAAAGATGATAGTCGGTTGTAGTAAAACCGTTAAACTTTTACTTAAATCATTTGTCTTCAGGTAGTCAGTACAGTGCATTTATATGACATAAAGATATGACTCAGACATTGGTTTAGCTGTAATCCTTGTAACAGGCTGGACACTTGTCAGTTAAAGGGGCTGTCTGAGTTATTTTTTTGTTCTTTCTGTGTTCTTCCCAATTAATTCAGTTTATCTGGAGTGCTTGGTTTCTCAGATTTCACTGAGGGTCACGTGACCTATGATGTCAGCTTCTCTCCCTGCTCTGATAATGTTCGTGCACAAGCCTGAGAGATCTGTACAGTAGACGTCATTGTGCTGGCCATGCCCCCTTTACTGCCTGCTGTCTGCTCTCTCTTAGGATTCTTAACCCCTTCAACTGCACAGACTGTGTAGCTGCAGGCAGTGAGGAGACAAATGCTTGACACAGGACCTGACAGACTAGAGAGAGCATTGCACAAGAACAGGTAGGGGGGAGAATGCTGTGTGTATTAGCAGTGTAATTATACAGCTAGGACTTGTAGTTCTACACATACAACATGCTGCTGAGTCTCCCAGCACTCAGGGCAGCTCTTGTATCCACTCCCTTAGCAGTGTCATCATACAGCTGGGACTTGTTGTCCTACACATACAACATGCTGCTGATTCTTTCAGCAGGCAGACATGTCACTCAGGACAGCTTTTGTATCCACTCCCTTAGCAGTGCTGGGGGAGGGGCATAGATTGTTGTTATTGCATGTAAACAAGGGCCAGAACCAGGGAAATGAGGAAAGATATATATATTTTTTGCCAAAAACTTGCTTATCTTAGTCACATATTGCTGGCCATCAGATTTACAGTGCTATATATTTTTTTTCATAATTCGGACCACCCCTTTAAGGGTATGACATGTCGTACTTTTATTCCGCCGCCTCTCGGCATGTTTGCCGTGCTGCCGCCGAAACTCCGGCTCGCGCCCCCTACAGTTAATGGTATTCGTGTGCTCGTCAGAGCACCCGAGTATAATGGAAGTCAAAGGGAGACAACCAGGCACCCCCTGCTCTGAAGAAGGGAGGGTGCCTGGTCCATTGGAAAAGGTCAGAAAGTGACAGAAGCACCACCGAAATGAATCGGGAACCATGTTGTCCAAGTTGTACGCCACTTTTACAGACTGACAAAAATATGCACAAAACCCCCCCAAAAAAATCCAGTTCACAGGAAAAATTGTTAGGAAACATTATTTCCTGTATATTTAATTGTATATAAAGTGCAAGTGCTGCCAAAAATTACAAGCAAGAGGCACTCCAATACAGCCTGTATATCACATAAAGGAGGGCCTCATTCACATTGTGGTACAATTTTTCAGGTAGTGGGACTCCTACACTCATAAACTCTATGCACTAAGTGAAAGGGCTGCCAAAAATTACAAGGAACCGGCACTACAATACTCCCTTTATTAAACATTTTCAAGGGCATCATACACACCCTTGAAAAATTATGACTGGTGGCCTGCTGGTGACCCTCAAAAACATTTGAAACAAGGGCCTGCTGGTGACCATCTAAAACATTAGCGGCGAGGGTCTGCTGCTGAGCTGACCCTCTAAAACATTAGGGTGAGGGCCTGCTGGTGAGCTGACGCTCTAAAACATTATATGCAAGTGCCTGTTGGTGAGCTGACACTTGAAAACATTATATTCTAGTGCCTGAAGGTGAGCTGATGCTCTAAAACATTATATGCGAGTGCCTGCAGGTGAGCTGATGCTCTAAAACTTTATATGCGAGTACATGCTATTCAGCTGAAGCTCTAAAACATTATATGTGAGTGCATGCTGTTCAAATGATGCTCTAAAACATTATATAGTATGTGAGTGCATGCTGTACAGCTGACGCTCTAAAACATTATATGCGAGTGCATGCTGTTCAGCTGACCCTATAAAAAAGTGAAAGGGCTGCCGAAAATTACAAGGAACCGGCACTACAATACTCCCTTTATTACACATAAAGGAGGGCATCATACACACCCTTGAAAAATTATGATTGATGGCCTGCTGGTGACCCTCAAAAACATTAGGGGCGAGGGTCTGCTGCTGAGCTGACCCTCTAAAACATTAGGGGCGAGGGCCTGCTGGTGAGCTGACACTCTAAAACATTATATGCGAGTGCCTGCTGGTGAGCTGACGCTCAAAAACATTATACTCTAGTGCCTGCAGGTATGCTGACGCTCTAAAAAGTGCCTGCAGGTGAGCTGACGCTCTAAAACATTATATGTGAGTGCATGCTGTTCAGCTGACGCTCTAAAACATTATATGCAAGTGCATGCTGTTCAAATGATGCTCTAAAACATTATACAGTATGCGAGTGCATGCTGTACAGCTGACGCTCTAAAACATTAAATGCGAGTGCATGCTGTTCAGCTGACCCTATAAAAAAAAATTTGAGTTGAGGGCCTTCAGTTGAGCTGACCCTATAAAAAAATTTGAGTGAAGGGAATATATACAATCTGGATGAGGAGGAGGAAGAGAAAATAAGATTTAACCATATACTCTTTTTTTGTGGTGTAAAAGCTGGATGGGAATACACTACAGTAGATTGAGTACATTATAAATTATAGATTGAAATTGCCTTTATGTTCATCATCAGCTCAGCTTTCCTCTGGTGCAGTTGAGAAGTCAGGGGCAATCTAGGCCTTGTAAATTTTTATCTGAATCAACCTGTCAGCATTGCCAGTGGACAAGCGGATACGCTTATCTGTTATAATGCCACCAGCAGCACTAAATACATGCTCAGACAAAACGCTGGCAGCAGGACAGGCCAGGCCAGCACCTCCAAGGCATAGACAGCAAGTTTGTGCCACGTGTCCACCTTGGACACCCAGTAGTTGTAAGGCACTGAGGGATCATTTAGGACCTCGTACCACTAGGCCACACATTCAGGGTGAGGTTGCTGGTTGGGTGTCATGAATGTGTACCATGCCTTGGAGAGTGTTGCCCTGCCTTTGTTGGAACTGCTGTGTGTTCCCCTTGTCTCCCTTCCTCGGTTGCCTAATGAAGTACGGACTCTGCCGGCCTCGTTGTCAGATGGAAAATTTTGGAGCAATCTCTCAAAAAGTACCCTCTAGTATTGCACCATTTTACTCGTCCTCTCCACCACAGGAATGAGAGATGAAAAGTTATCTTTGTAGCGGAGGTCGAGAAGGGTGAACACCCAGTAATCAGTGTTATCTAAAATGCATATAACGCAAGGGTCGCGGGAAAGGTAGCCTAACATGAAGTCAGCCATGTGTGCCAGAGTACCAACAGGCAAGACGTTGATGTCGACATCAGGATGACTCTCCATCTCCTCATCCTCCTCTTCTGCCCATCCACGCTGAACTGATGGAATAAAAGTTCCATGAGTACTACCCTCTGTAGCAGAGGCAACTGTCTCCAGTTCCTCCTCCTCCTCTTCATGGTCCAATTTGCGCTAAGAAGACGAACTGTGAATGGTCTGGCTATCACCCTGTGTAATGTTCTCCCCCATTTCTTCGTCTGCCACATTCAGAGCATCCTCCTTAATTGTGAACAGCGATCATTTGAGTAGACAAAGCAGTGGGATGGTTATGCTGATAATAGCCTCATCGTCACTTATCATCCGTGTGGATTCATCAAAGTTTTTTAAAACCTCACAGAGGTCTGACATCAATGCCCACTCCTCGCTTTTGAATAGTGGCAGTTGACTCGAAAGGCGACGACCATGTTGCAGCTGGTATTCCACAACTGCCTTCTGCTACTCAAAAAGCTTGGCCAATATGTAGAACGTAGAGTTCCAAGACGTGCTCACCTCGCACAACAGTCAGTGAGCTGGAAGCCGCAAGTGCTGCTGCAGCGTTGACAGACCGTCTGAAGCTGTGGACTAGTAGCTCTTGAAAATTGGGGTAGGTTTTGATAAACCGCTGAATCACTAAGTTTAAGACGTGGGCTAGGCATGGGATGTGTGTCAGGTTGCCGAGCTCCAAATCCGCCACCAAGTTATGGCCATTGTCAGACACAACTATGCCTGGTTGTAGGTTGAGTGGCGAGAGCTGCAGCTCGTTCTGTTCCCTTATACCCTGCCACATCTCTGCGGCGGTGTGCTGTTTGTCCCCAAAACAGATCAGCTTCAGCATGGCCTGTTGACTCTTATCCACAGCAGTGCTACACTGCTTCCAGCTAGTGACTGATGGCTGACTGCTGTTGAAGTTGGAAGTGGAGGAGGAGGTGGCCGAGGAAGAGAAGTGGGGGTTGGAGCCAGTAACATAAAGTTGTGTTCAAAATTATTCAACCCCCACTGAAATTGAGTGTTTTGGCCAGTTTGACATTGATTTTGATCATTTCAGTCATCTTGTTTACAATTAAATCAAAGAGGCACTTGTAACATTTATAATGAAATAACCACAAATGTCTTTTCTGTGCTCACATCATTATCAGTTTTATTCAACCCCCAAGTGACATTCATCTTAGTACTTAGTACAACATCCTTTTCCAGTTATAACAGCTTTTAAACGTGAAGCATAGCTTGACATAAGTGTCTTGCAGCGATCTACGGGTATCTTCGCCCATTCTTCATGGGCAAAAGCCTCCAGTTCAGTCACATTCTTAGGCTTGCGTGCTGCAACTGCTTTCTTTAAGTCCCACCAGAGGTTCTCAAGCCTCAGGTTTGTGACGGACTGCATCACACTTCACAGAAGGACTAGTCGCTAAGTCCTTTAGGCGTCCTGACATCATTAAACGTACTTTTATTTATAAACTACAAGAATAGAAGAAAAAATTGTTTAAAACTGGGCATCAGGAATAGTTACTCACTTATTATCCACTTAGTTCAGTCACCACTTATGGGATACGATTCGGCACTATGGGTTATGATCTCAACATACATAATGACTTTATTCAGGTGTCATTTGGGCCATTCAAATAGTTGTGCAGCAGTTGGTACACTTCTTTGTGTATTAAACAGTATGTACTGCTGTATCCTGCAACACAGTGTCAGCAATACCAGCCCAGTGTTTGTTAGTATCAAATCACTGATCAGGCGCCATGTAGCACTTCCATACATCTCAACACATTGTCGCCAATTTATTATGCATACTGGCCACTGTCACGCTCAATGTCGTTTGTTTACGCTGCAGACATTTCTGACTGCGCCGTGCAGCGTACTAAATCAGCTGCTGCTGCACATACTCCAATACTCCGCTACTATCTAAACAGGCGGTGATCATAGTCATTTGTCCGAGTTTGCCTGATATGCACGCTAGCCGCTGCTTCACCGCTGGCGCGAGTTGATATACTAGTGTACGCAGCCCAGTGGCGCGCTGTACTTTACATTACCCAGTGCACTACCTCCAGACGCTCAATCGATACGCCATCTGACCAGATCAATCAATCGACGCTGCTAGGATCCGCTACTGACAATAGGAATACTCATGGATATTAGTTCATCCTTTAGTGCAATGAAGCACTGAACTAAAGGATGAACTAATATCCATGAGTAATTCTCTGTTGTCAGTAACGGATCCCTAATGCAGCGTTCGATTGGTTTGGTCTGGTGGAGATGAGTGGTAATCGATTGGAGCAGTCTGAAGATTGGGAGTGGAGGTACAGGCTGGGTAATGTAAAGGTGCATAAAAGGACGTCACTGGGAGCGCGCGGCACACTAGTATAGCCCCAACTCCCCTGACGAAGCCGCAGCAGCGGTGAAACATGTCGGGAGGGGTTATAGTGTGCCATATCTTTTAGACAGGGCAAATTCGATCAGACAAAAATGAGGACATAATAGATCCACCGCATGTTTAGAATAGGTAGGTGTGGAGTTGTTGGGAGCAACATGCAGCAGCAGTCCTATTTAGTAGCTACAACACGTGCAGCAGCAGTCAGAAATGTCTGCGCAGTAAACCAAACAGACATTGAGCGTGATTGAGTGGCCAATGTGTGCATAGTTAAATTGGCAACAATGTGTTGGATGTATGAGAAGTGCTACATGAGCGCCTGTCAGTGATTTGTGAATATTAACAAACACTGGGCTGAGTGAATTGCTGACACTGTGTTGCAAGGAGTTAAGCAGTAGTTACACACTGTTTAATACACAAAAGGAAGTGTACCAACTGCTGCATACACCCAACCTATTTGAATGGCCCAAATGAGCTACCTGAATAAAGTCATTAATAATATGCATTGAGATCAATAACCCATAGTGCCGAATCTAGTATACCCCATAAGTGGGTGACTGGATTAAGGTGGATAACAAGTGAAAAATAACTACATTATCCCCTGATGCCCTGATAGTTTTAAAACAATTTTTCTTTTCTTATGTCGTTTTTGTAGTTTATAAATAAAAGTTACGTTTTAATAATACTAGTCAGGACGCCCTAAAAGGGTTTGCGGTCGTAAAGACCTTTGTGAAGTGTATATATTGACACCCTGAGGTGTCCTGAGAGGGCCTATTTGTGTTTGTTATTGGGACTGCATCAAATTTTCATCCAATATCTCCTGGTACTGAAGAGAATTCATGGTACCTTGCACATGCTGAAGCTTCCCTGTACCTGTAGAAGCAAAACAGCCCCAAAGCATGATTGACCCCCCGCCATGCTTCACAGTAGGCAAGGTGTTCTTTTCTTCATAGACCTTGTTCTTTCTCCTCCAAACATAGCGTTGATCCATGGGCCCAAACAGTTCTAATTTTGTTTCATCACATCAGTCCACAGAACACTGTCCCAAAACTTTTGTGCTTTGTCCACATGACTTTTGGCATACTGCAGTCGACTCTTCTTATTCTTTGGAGACAGCAAGGGGGTGCGCCTGGGAGTTCTGGCATGGAGGCCTTCATTACACAGTGTGTGCCTTATTGTCTGAGCTGAAACTTCAGTACCCGCATCTGACAAATCTTTTTTCAGTTCCTCAGCAGTCACACTGGGACTTTTCTCCACTTTGCGCTTCAGGTAGCGCACAGCAGTCGAAGTCAGCATCTTCTTTATACCACGACCAGGTAGCGTTTCAACAGTGCCCTTTGCCTTGAAGTTGGGAATGATGCTTTTTATGGTGTCTTTTGGTATGTTTAACATCTTTGCAATCTTCTTATAGCCATTGCCCTTCCTGTGAAGAGAAATCACCTCTTCTCTTGTCTTCCTGGACCATTCTCTTGACTTCACCATGTTTGTAAACACACCAGTAAATGTCTAGAAGGAGCTGAGTATCACAGTCATTTTACATCTGCCTAATTGGTGCTTATTATGCTTGATTGCTGCTCCTTGACATCCACAGGAGTTTTCAATACCTGATCGAAAACACTTGAATGAACCTCTGTTCTTAAGAGTGGTAGTCTTTAAGGGGTTGAATAATTGTGTCAATGAAGAAATCACAAAAAAAACATTTAATACTGTATTACAAAAACAATTGATGTCATTTTAGTTGCATTTGGTTCTTTAAAAAGTCCTTGTAAGATTTAATTCTGAACACAATTACAAATGTACACTAAATTCCCTAAAACCCTTTACAGCATTGGGGGTTGAATAATTTTGAAAACAACTGTAGCTGTTGGCGGAGACCCTGATGGACGTAGGGCCCGCTATCCTGGGTGTGGGTAGCACCTGTGTCATCCCAGGGTACAACTCACTCCTGGCCTCCTCAACATTCACCCAGTGTGCGGTCAGGGAAATGTAGCACCCCTGGCCACCAGCACTTGTCCATGTGTCCGTGGTGAAGTGGATCTTCCCAGTAAGTGCGTTGATCAGGGCACGGTTATGTTCTGGGACACATGCTGGTGTAAGGCGGGCACGACACACTGTGAAAAATAGTGACGGCTGGAGACTGCTTACCGAGGGACGGCCGCCAACATCAGGCTGCGGAAGGCCTCAGTGTCCACAAGCCTAAATGGCAACATTTCAAGGGCCAGTAATTTCGAAAGTTGAGCATTTAGTGCTATGGCCTGTGGGTGGGTGGGTATTTGCGCTTGTGTTCAAATGCCTGTGTTATCGACATTTGTACGCTGCGCTGGGACAGGGAAGTGAATGTTGTTGCTGACGGTTCATGCAAAGGTTCAGGTGCAGGGCGAGGGGCACCCGGGCCTGTGTTTTTGACAGGGGATGGGCCAGCAGTGCGCAACACAGGAGAAGAGGAGGCAGTGGTGTGACCCGCAGACCCAAATTGTGGACCCAGGCGGTCAGCCCACTTATTAGGGTGCTTGGATGCAATGTGGCGGGTCATGCTGGTGGTGGTGAGAATGCTAGTGTTCACGCCCCGGCTCATTTTGGTATGGCACAGGTTATGCCATACTCTTGCCAGACTCTTTTGTCATCTGCACTTTCCTCAAAAAAGCGCCATACTGCGGAACACCTACTACTTGGCAAGGTACGAATGGGGGTGCTCCGTTGCTGGCCGGTTACGGGCCAATTTGGTGTGGGCCGACTTCTCAATTTTTCAACCCCACTGCCTCTTCTAGACTGTTGCGGTGCTGAGGATCCCCCCCCCTGTACTGCTGTCCTCGCTCGGCTTTTCATCTTCCCATGTTGGGTCAGTGACCTCATCATCCACCACCTCCTCTTCCACTTTCCCACTCTGCTCATCCTCCTGACTTTACCTAACCACAACCTCAGTGATTGACAACTGTGTCTCATCATCTTCCACCTCGTGAACAAATGATTGCCGTTCACCAGCATCATCTTCTTGAGACTGTGAAGGCTCAAGAGGTTGGGAATCAGGGCACAATATCTCAGGTACCTCTTCAAGCGTGCTTGGCGAGAGAGACAAACCAAGTACTGGCGATAAAAAGAGGTCATGTGAATATCCAAGTGTGGGATCACTTGTTTGGCCAGACTCAACATGGTGGGAGGAAGGAGGATCAGAGTGAAGATTCGGTTGACCAGACTGTTGGCTACAGAGACTGGACTTAGTGGAACAGAGGGTGGTGCTTAAACGACTGGAAGCATTATCTTCAGCAATTGAACCAACCAACTGTTTGCATTGGTCCGACTTGGACAGTGTTGTCCTGCGCCGCCCAGCTAAGTTGGACATGAAGCTGGGTATGGTGGATGTTTTTTTTTTTTCTGGTGATCTGGCAGAAGGCACAGTTTCATTGTGCCCAGGGCCACGGCCTCTGCAAGCACCATCAGCATCACGAGCACTTCCCCGTCTCTTACTGCTTGCCTTCTTCATATTAATGGTTTTGTCACTAGATGTGGAGCAGATTGTTTTACTGTTCGCTAAAGACGCAGTTTTCGGATGCAGGACAGTATATGTCACAGAAACCCACAGAATATGGACACTATATTAGGCCCAGATTATTGGAATTTGTAATACAGACACTGTTTGCAGATGTTCTACACTATTGGTTACAGAACACCACAGATTATGGACACTAGATGTGGCCCAGATTATTGGAATTTGTAATACAGACACTGTTTGCAAATGTTCTACACCAGGGATGCTCAACATGTGGCCCTCTAGCTGTTGTAAAACTACAACTCCCACAATGCCCTGCTGTAGGCTGATAGCTGTAGGCTGTTTGGGCATGCTGGGAGTTGCAGTTTTGCAACAGCTGGAGGGCCGCAGGTTGTGCATCCCTGTTCTACACTATTGGTTACAGAACACCTCAGATTAAGGACACTAGATGTGGCCCAGATTATTAAAGACACAGTCTGCGGATGATGTACAGTATATATCACTGATAGGTATAAAATAAAAATATCTTGCTGCTGTCAAACACACACAGTAGTCTTTAACCACTTCAGCCCCCCTAGCTTAAACACCCTTAATGACCAGGCCACTTTTTACAATTCTGCACTACACTACTTTCACCGTTTATTGCTCCGTCATGCAACTTACCACCCAAATGAATTTTGCCTCCTTTTCTTCTCACTAATAGAGCTTTCATTTGGTGGTATTTCATTGCTGCTGACATTTTTACTTTTTTTGCTATTAATCAAAAATTACCGAAATTTTTGCAAAAAAATAACATTTTTCACATTCTGTTGTAATTGTTTTTTTTTAAAACTACATTTCTATATAAATTTTTCGCAAAATTTATTTTTCTACATGTCTTTGATAAAACAAAAGTCCAATAAGTGTATATTTATTGGTTTGGGTAAAAGTTATAGCGTTTACAAACTATGGTGCAAAAAAGTGAATTTCTGCATTTTGAAGCAGCTCTGACTTTCTGAGCACCTGTCATGTTTCTTCAGGTGCTAGAATGCCAGGAAAGTATAAATACCCCCCAAATGACACCATTTTAGAAAGAAGACACCCCAAAGTATTCGCGGAGGGGCATGGGGAGTTCATGTATCATTTCATTTTTTTTCACAAGTTAGCGGAAAATGACACTTTCTGAGGAAAAAAATAAAAATAATAAAGTTTCCATTTCTGCTAACTTCTGTCAAAAAAAAAAAATCTCCCACGGACTCACTATGCCCCTCAGTGAATACCTTGGGGTGTCTACTTTACGAAATTGGGTCACTTGTGGGGTGTGTTTACTGTTCTGGCATTTTGGGTGGGGCTAAATTGTGAGCAGCCATGTAAAAGCTAAAGGTACTCGTTGGAATTTAGGCCCCCTTTGCACACCCAGGCTGCAAAAAAGTGTCACTCATGTGGTATCGCCGTACTCAGGAGAAGTAGGGCAATGTGTTCTGGGGTGTATTATTTCATATACCCATGTTGTGTGAGAGAAATATCTCTGTAAACTGACAACTTTGTATAAAATTTTTAAAAAAGTTGTCATTTACAGCAATATTTCTCACACAAAGTATGGGTATATATAAAAATACACCCCAAAACTTATTGCCCTACTTCTCCTGAGTACGGCGATACCACATGTGTGACACTTTTTTGCAGCCAAGATGCGCAAAGGGACCCTAAAACCAATGAGTACTTTGAGGATTTCACATGGCATTTTTACGCATTTGGATTCCAGACTTCTTCTCACGCTTTAGGGGCCCCTAAAATGCCAGGGCAGTATAAATATCCCACAAGTGACCCCATTTTAGAAAGAAGACATCCCAAGGTATTCTGTGAGGGGTATGGTGAGTTCATGTAAAATTTTATTTTTTGTCACAAGTTAGTGAAATATGAGACTTTGTATAAAAAATAAAAAAAATCTATTTCTGCTAACTTGTGCCAAAAAAAAAAAAAATTTCTGTGAACTTGCCATGCCCCTCACAGAATACCTTGGGGTGTCTTCTTTCCAAAATGGGGTCACATGTGGGGTATTTATACTGCCCTGGCATTTTAGGGGCCCTAAAGCGTGAGAATCCAAAATGCGTAAAAATGCCCTGTGAAATCCTAAAGGTACTCATTGGTTTTAGGGCCCCTTTGCGCATCTTGGCTGCAAAAAAGTGTCACTCATGTGGTATTGCCGTACTCAGGAGAAGTAGGGCAATGTGTTTTGGGGTGTATTTTTACATATACCCCTGCTGGGTGTGAGAAATATCTCTGTAAATGTTTTTTCTCATAAAGTCTCCCTTTCTGCTAACTTTTGACAACAAGTTAAATTTTTCATGGACTCACTATGCCCCTCAGCGAATACCATGGGGTGTCTTCTTTCCAAAATGGGGTCATTTGTGGGGTGTTTGTACTGTTCTGGCATTTTGGGTGGGGCTAAATTGTGAGCAGCCATGTAAAAGCTAAAGGTACTCGTTGGAATTTGGGCCCCTTCAGCACCCAGGCTGCAAAGGTGTCATCATGGTATGCCGTACTAGGAGAAGGGCAATGTGTTTTGTGGTGTATTTTTACATATACCCATACTTTGTGTGAGAAATATTGCTGTAAATTGACAACTTTGTATAAAAAAATTTAAAAAGTTGTCATTTACAGAGATATTTCTCTCACCCAGTATGGGTATATGTAAAAATACACCCCAAAACACATTGCCCTACTTCTCCTGAGTACGGCGATACCACATGTGTGACACTTTTTGCAGCCAAGATGCTGCAAAGGGCCCTAATCTCATGAGTACCTTAGGATTTCACAGGGCATTTTTACGCATTTGGATTCTCACGCTTTAGGACTCCTAAAATGCCAGGGCAGTATAAATACCCCACTTGGACCCTATTTTGGAAAGAAGACACCCCAAGGTATTCCGTGAGGGGCATGGCGAGTTCACAGAAAAAAAATTTGGCACAAGTTAGCGGAAATTGATATATTTTTCCACTAACTTGTGACAAAAAATAAAATTTTACACGAACTCACCATACCCCTCACGGAATACCTTGGGGTGTCTTCTTTCTAAAATGGGGTCACATGTGGGGTGTTTGTACTGCCCTGGCATTTGAGGGTCTCCGCAATCATTACACGTATGGCCAGCATTAGGAGTTTCTGCGATTCTCCTTATATTGAGCATACGGGTAATGAGATATTTTTTTTTCCGTTCAACCTCTGGGCTGAAAAAAGAAAAAAAATGAACGGCACAGATTTTTTCATTCGCATCAATCATCGTGGATGAAAAATCTCTGCCAAAATCATTGACTGCGGTGCGGTGGGCTGGGCGCTAACTACCTAACAAGTAGCTAACTAACTGGCGGTGATAAGGGACCCTTATGCCCCATTCACACGTCCGAAATTCTGTTTGCGGAACGGAATTGCGGACCCATTCATTTCTATGGGGACAGACTTTGTCCCGCTCGGATCCGGAATTGCGGATCTGCACTTACGGGTCTGCATTTCCGTTCCGCAAAAATATAGAACATGCCCTTTTCTTGTCCGCAATTGTGGACAAGAAAAAGCATTTTCTATATAGTTCTGGCAATGTGCGGATCTGCAAAATGCGGAAAGCACATTGACGGTGTCCGTGTTTTGCGGATCCGTGGCATGGTTCTGTGGATCTGTGGATCTGTGGATCCGCGGATCCGCAAAACACATATGGACATGTGAATAGAGCCTTACAGGGGGGTGATCAGTGACAGGGGGGTGATCAGGGAGTCTATATGGGGTGATCTGGGGTTAACAAGGGGTTAATAGTGGTTATAAAGTAGGGAGGGGGTGGGGGCGGGTTAGTGTAGTGTTTGGTGCAACTTTACAGAGTTACCTGGTCCTCTGGTGGTCGATCCCAGTAAATGGGACCACCAGAGGACCAGGTAGCAGGTATATCAGACGCTGTTAACAAAACAGCGTCTGATATACCACTTTGATCTAATTTATTTTACATTTACAGCCTGCCAGCGATTGATCATCGCTGGCAGGCTGTAGTATAACTGCAGAGCCGCGTTCTGCTGTGAACGCGCGCGCGCTCGTTCACAGCAGATCTCGCCTCTCGCGAGATTACGCACGGATGCGTCCAGGAGGAACAAACTGGCCGCCGCCTGGACGCATCCGTGCGTTAGGCGGTCGGCAAGCGGTTAAAAGGACTTTGGGGTCTTTGAAAAGCTTTTGGTAGTAAAAACAGCAAATGTCTCCCCCTTGCACTATCTGTCCCTTCCGAAGCACTGTCCCTGAGACTGCAGCAGGTAAATAGATTGCTGCTCTAAAACACACACACACACACAGTAGTCCTTAAAAGGAATTTTGGGTCTTGGAAAAGCTGTCTCTGAATAAAAATTGTAAAAATCGCTCCCTACACTGTCTTTCCCTTCCTACCCTCTGCTCTCCCTGACTATGACTGATCCCAGCACGTGTCATCAGGTGGTATATAACCTCCGATGATGCATTCCGGCCAGCCAATCACTGTAATCCCAGCAGCTAACATGGCTACTGGTATTACAGTGAGGGCAGGGATAGGGACATTTTTACCCCCTATATAACCAGGTTATTTTTAATACATGCTGCTTCAAAATCTGTAACATATTTTTAATTGGTTATTTAAATAATTTTCGAAGCTTTTTTATGTGCTATACGGTATGGGGCCTTTATTTTAATGCCATTTTCATTATAGTGTTTTTATACCAGGGAAAATGTTAAAAGGGAGAAAACAATTTTTTCATATTTTTTCAATGTTTGTTAACTAAAATACATTTTAAACTGTGTCCCCTTTCCCATGCAGTTGTTTTTATATAAGGGCTTTATCGTTTATGGTGAATTGGGGTGGCACTCGAAGAAAAAAAATAAAACAAGAATGCCACTTCTAGCCCACACTGCAGCTTCTGGCTCCGCTGCTCCAGCTGTAAATGATAGATAACCCATATAAAAGTGATCGTAACAGAAAGTGGAAAAACGGATTCTTCCTCCCCACCCTTTATTTCCCTAGGAACAAAAATAAATAATATATATATATATATATTATTTATTGGTATAAAATAATATCATTTCTTTATTTACCCATTTAGGCAGTGCGAAGTTTCGGCTCGAGCTTGAGAAAGGCTCAGTTGTTTGGAGCCGAAACGTCGCCCTGCCCACATGGGTGAATAAAGGAAAGATATTATTTTTACGCATGGAGTGCTGCCTTATTTTCCTGTTTTATATTTGGGACTGGCTGGTCCCTGCAAGGGTGCTGCACCCGGTTTTGAGTATTGATACGGTGCTGCCATTTTTTCTAAACGTATATATATATATATATATATATATATATATATATAGTTAAAAAGTTAATTAGTGAAAAGACACAAAAAGGATTTGAATAGTCCAATAAACAAATGTAAAAAATCTGTATCTGGTCATAAGCATTCTTGAATGAGTTAAGAAAAGAAAACAGATCTCTGATTGATTGCTGTGTGCAACAAAGGTACAGTATATGTGGGTGTGTGCTGAGTGACTGCGCACAAGGGCCACAATCTGAAGCATCTGTAGTAACAGCAGTATTAGTATTTCTGGTACTGTGACAAAGGGCCACTGCAGGAAAAGTTAAGTCTCAGATATGACCACAACATCTGAAGGTCTGTCAGAACAGTTATTATGTTAAAATCTGTTATCTTAGGTATTACATAGGAGTGTAGAGTGTAGGTAATGTATATTACATGATCTGTACTCAGAGCTATCTCTGTTATCTGTGGTGTTACATAGGACTGCATGTAATGTCTACTGCATTATCTGTACTCAGGTATCACTGTTATCTGTGGTGTTACATAGGACTGCAGGTAATGTCTATTACATGATCTGTACTCAGAGCTATCACTGTGTTATCTGTGGTGTTACATAGGAGTGTAGGTAATGTCTACTACATGATCTGTACTCAGAGAGTTATCACTTTATCTGTGGTGTTACATAGGACTGCAGGTCATGTCTACTACATTTTCTGTACTCAGAGAGTTATCACTGTGTTATCTGTGGTGTTACATAGGACTACAGGGATCATCTACTACATTATCTGTACTCAGAGAGTTATCTCAGTTATCTGTGGTTAGGATATATTTAGGGTATGATTGTGATTTGGCTGTATGAAAAAAATGACTATAGGGCAGACCACAGTATGGTGGAATGGTCAGGGGAAAATGGAAGGAGGGGTCCCAAACGCCCTAGGTCTATGATGCATTTAATCCTCCTCTGAAAAGGAGTACTACAATCCCCATCCTTGCTTACAGTATATCCATACATTGCAATCTGGAAAAATTTGCACTGTCGATTGTTTAAAACTGTGTTTTCATATTGTTGGATGTGCTATAACTCCCATTCTGCACTTCAGTAAAGAGACTTGTTCATTTTGTACAACTAGCCTGGTTACTGACACCAGCACCATTCGCTGGCCACTGCACCTACATCTCCTTCTGGTGACCAGCACCAAACCCACAACACCAAGAGCGCCCCAACTACCATCAGGCAGGAACCCCGACATTAGGGTGTGTCCCCAGGGAAGAAAGAGTGTGCCCTCCTATCACTGCTCTGGCTCTAGGGAGCATCAATGTGAGGATTGCAACTGTAATTAATCATTGCAGCCAGATCTACTACCACAGCTGTCCTCCTCTCTGGTCCTCTGGGGCTTGTGGCACAGGCAGCAGTGGAATCCTCAGAGGAATTCAAACAGACTCGATTTATATCTGATGTAGAAAGTACTCAATGCAGCATCATGGCTTCTGTTATAAATGGAAGCCATGATGCCAGTGTGAACAGACACAAAACACCACTGAAAATCAACTAAATAGTCAGTGAGAAATATACTAAAGACAAACAGCCTACTTTAGTGACTCAAAAAGAACATACCATATAACTTACACATACAAGTTTACCAAACCATTTCATTCAAATCCAAGAAAGGTAACAGCACCCCACTAAAATTCAATAGATCTTTACATACCAAACACACGCATGATGTTATGGCTAGTGATGAGCGGGAGATGCCATATTCGATTTCACGATATTTCGCAAATATTCGATTGAATATTCGTCATATATTCGTCGAAATCGAATATTCGTCATTATTCTATATATTGCGAATGTTACGCAAATTTATATTCGCATCGCGAATTAAACTTAGAACTGAGTTCCTAATGGTTGTAACTTGTATTGCTAGAATTGACGAACATAACGAATATCACGAATATAGCACTATATTCTCAATCTTCGTTATATTCTAGCAATACAACCATTAGGAACTCAGCTATAAGTTTAATTCGCAATGCGAACATATACTTGCATTGCGAATTCAACTTAAAGCTGGGTTCCTAATGGCTGTATTGCTAGAATATAATGAATATCACGAATTCATGAATATAGCACTATATTCTCAATCTTTGTTATATTCTAGCAACGACCATTAGGAACTCAGTTCTAAGTTTCATTCGTGAAGCGAACATATACTCGCATTGCGAATTGATCTTAGAGCTAAGTTCCTAATAGTTGTATTGCTAGAATATAACGAAGATGACGAATATCACAAATTCACGAATATAGCACTATATTCTCAATCTTTGTTATATTCTAGCAACGACCATTAGGAATTCAGCTCTAAGTTTCATTCGTGAAGCGAACATATACTCGCATTGAGAATTGATCTTAGAGCTAAGTTCCTAATGGTTGTATTGCTAGAATATAACGAATATGAATATCACAAATTCACGAATATAGCACTATATTCTCAATCTTCGTTATATTCTAGCAATACAACCATTAACAACTCAGCTCTGTTTCATTCACGAAGCGAACATATACTCGCATTACGAATTGATCTTAGAGCTAAGTTCCTAATGGTTGTGTTGCTAGAATTTAACGAAGATGACGAATATCACGAATTCACGAATATAGCACTATATTCTCAATCTTTGTTATATTTTAGCGATACAACCATTAGCAACTCAGCTCTAAGTTTCATTCGCGAAGCGAACATATAATCGCATTGCGAATTGATCTTAAGTTCCTAATGGTTGTATTGCTAGAATATAACGAATATCGCAATGCGAATAATTCAGGTTATATTAATCGCATTGCGATTACAACTTTATCAAATTTGTGAGATCATGATTCTCACATCCGACAGTACATTTTAGCATGGAGACGTTCCCATTGGGATGGGGACGCTCCATGCACACGGGAAGTCGGCAGAAGCGGCAACGTGCATTAACTGGAGGGGGCAGGAAGCCAGGAATCCTCTGGACAGGTAAGAACAGCTTTTGGGAAGTGGGAAGACAACCAGAGAGCAACAAGAGGATTAACAGCCAAAAAAAAAAAAATCGAATATTTGAAATAGCGAATATATACCACTATATTCGCAATATTCGCTAATTATCCAAGTTGCGATATTCACGATAAAAATTTGCTATTCGAATATTCATGCTCAACACTAGTTATGGCTACATGAAGATATCTGCAGACTAGCTGAAAAATTGCATACAGGTGTGATCTGTTGGATTTTATTGGGATACTTTACTTGCTTTTACAATTTTTCTTTGCAGATATTGCTTGATAAGGTATTCCTTCATATAGTTTATACCCAATTCATGAGTGTAGCAGGGAAGGGAACAAATATAGCAGATACACGCTGGCCCTCGAGAATGTCTGGAGGCCTCTCTGCACATACAAGGATACCAGTGTTGTAAAAGGTAAATGGTAGGTGGGCGCCATGACTCTGATTTTGCATTGTAGAGTTTAAGTGACGCCTCCGTTACAAGCCTCTCAATGTCACAACTGCATCCTCCTAAATCAGTTTAGGAACCAAAGTGAAGCCATGCATAAAAATTGGAACAGAAAGCTTGTATTTCTTCCTTTTCAGTTCCTCTAATAATCACCCATGAATTACAATATGATGATAATTAATTTATAATATTTATCCAAACTGGAATCAATGGCTTAGGGCTCTTTCACACTTGCGTTTTTGTTTTCCGGCATAGAGTTCCGTCGTTGGGGCTCTATGCCGGAAAAATCCTGATCAGTTTTATCCCCATGCATTCTGAATGGAGAGAAATCCGTTCAGGATGCATCAGGATGTCTTCAGTTCAGGACCGGAACTTTTTTTGGCCGGGGAAAATACCGCAGCATCCTGCGCTTTTTGCTCCGGTCAAAAATCCTGAACACTTGCCGCAACGCCGGATCCGGAATTAATGCCCATTGAAAGGCATTAATCTGGATCCGGCCTTAAGCTAAACGTAGTTTCGGCGCATCGCCGGATCCGACGTTTAGCTTTTTCTGAATGGTTACCATGGCAGCCAGGACACTAAAGTCCCGGCTGCCATGGTAAAGTGTAGTGGGGAGCGGGGGAGCAGTATACTTACAGTCCGTGCGGCTCCTGGGGTGCTCCAGAGTGACGTCAGGGCGCCCCATGCGCATGGATCACGTGATCGCATGGATCACGGGGTGCTCCAGTGTGACGTCAGGGCGCCCCATGCGCATGGATCACGTGATCGCATGGATCACGTGATCCATGCGCATGGGGCGCTCTGACATCATTCTGAGCGCCCGGAGCCTCACAGGCTGTAAGTATACTGCTCCCCCGCTCCCCACTACTACTATGTCAACCAGGACTTTAATAGCGTCCTGGCTGCTATAGTTACCTGAAAGCATTTGAAGACTGATCAGGATCCTGATCAGTCTTCAAATGCTTTCAGGTCACTTGCGTTGTTACGGATCCGGCGGGCATTTCCGGCGACGGAAGTGCACGCCGGATCCTAACAACGCAAGTGTGAAAGAGGCCTTAGTCGCTTGCCTTACATATGCAGCGGCCAATTGCCAGCGCCTGGGGGATTCCTTGCCCCTTAAGAGTTATTTACGATTATATGTCCCTCTGTTAGAGCAAGTAGTCATGACGCCAGTTGTGGTTAAGCAAACGATGACTTGGAGTCCCCTTTGTAGATGGTAGTGTTGGTACCCAGGGGTAGGATTGCCAGAGTGGTGTAGAGTGTACAATGTCTCTGTAGATGTTGTACGCACGTGTCACGGTGCTCCTACATGGATATCTTTAGATCCCAGATGAGGTGTAGTTCGAAGCAAGTGCAAAAAAGGGGTTGTTGAACTTTGGTGATGAATAAGTAGAATAAATGGAGTCCAGACTTTGTAGTAACGTTGAACACAGCTTTACTTGGCATAAACGGTAATCCAAACAGTTTCCAAACTTTATCTTGGTCATCAGCAGGTATTGGCTTACTCTGGCAGGCAAACACTTCTGCAACAATCTTTGCTCTGATATGCTGTAGCTCTCTCAGCTCTGCTACGCTGGCTGGGTAAATAGGAAACTCCTTCTCTTCTGCTGGAACTCAGCTGTCTGTAATCTGTCTCTTACTTTATCTTTAATCGTAGGAACTTCTTCCTGGCATCAAGCTCTCTTAGCTTTGGATTAAGGCAAAGCAAGCCCAGGAGGGGAAAAGCAACCATAAAGGGTTTTTGCAGGCAGAGCCTGCAGGCCCATCAATGCAGACAGTGCTCTGCTTGCCGACACACAATCTCTCCCCAAAATGGAGTAGGTTAGACTGACCTTCACTATCACTAGCTCTGAACTTATCCCTCTCTAGAGGAGGCTGGAATGGACAAAAAAGCTCCACTCCAGACTAAGTAGCTCTGCACAGATTGCCGCCATCTGCTGGTGAACCAGGCACATAACACTTGAACATTACATTTGCAAGGAAATGAACATATACACTTTGCAGGAAATGGCAATAAATATAAGAGATGACACAGGATCACACACTACATATAGTGGGGGTCCCAAAAGAGGTGGTAATGCCACTCTTGGTTATTACACATACCAATAGTGTAATAAAAGAAGGAAGTCAATGGTAATGGAAATTACTCCCACAAAGAGAATGTTTCTGGACTAGATGTAAGAAAGTGAACATTATTTAGCATCCGTCAGGAAAAAAGCATAATATTACATCCATCTGCATTCGTTCAGAACGGATCCGGTTGCATTATCTCCCAAATAAACACGATGGATCTGGCACTAAATCCATTGCAAGTCAATGGGCGCTGAATCCGTTGTTACTCGTGTCTGAAAAAACGGATCTGGCACCATCAACTTACTTTGTGTTTCATGCCAGATCGTCTTGGTCCATATCCCATGATGCAAGCAGCGTCTTTGCGTGCGTCATGGAAAAGCAAAGAAAAGGAACAGAATGCATTCTGGTGCACTCCATTCCATTCAGTTCAGTTTTGTCCCCATTGACAATACGTGGAGACAAAACTCAAGCATTTTCCTATGGTTTTGAGATCCTATGACGGATCTCAATACCAGAAAGGAAAACCCAGATGTGAAAGTAGCCTAAACAGGGTTTCCAAAACTGTGGGGGAGATTTATCAAATTGCTGCAAAGGAAAACTGGCTTAGTTGCCCGTGGCAAACAATCAGATTTCACCTTTTCAGATCTCCTCTTCAACAGTTTTGATGAATCTACCATTGTGTGTTTATTCTGCAGTAAGCAGTATCTTGGAGAAAAATACACTGTGAAGAGGCAGAAAGCAGGATGAGGTATGGCAGGAAAGTCGACACAGTCACTTAGCCAAGCCCCACTTACTTTGTAACTATCCCACTGCCAGCCCAGGACCTTCCACCATTTGGGACCATGGGTGGATCAGTGAGAGTTAAGAGATCTGCAGGCACCATTGCTGCTGATATGCCTCCTGCTACATGGTGCAGCTGATATACTGGCGATATAGAGATGTGTATTGTCGTACAGATTGTGTGTGAAACATCAGGGGGTCTTAGAGAACAATAGTCTTACCGTGTGGTGAATACACACTCATGGCATGGTAGTACAAATCTTTCTGTTGTCAATATAGGCAATATTGTGTCATTCCTTTAGGAAAATGTGCATTCTGCCTGGCGACTGAAGACTATAGTTCAACTGTATCTGGCAGTTATAGGGGAAACTATGGATGGCAATTATAGGGAAACCGTGGCTGGCAATATTTTTTATTTATCTTCTCGTTGGTCTCATGTTATGATTTATAGAAGGGTATTGCACATGATCTTCATCACTTTTTAATTTTGTTATATGTCCGTAAAAGTTTTGCCATGTATATGATTTTTAGCTCAGTTGTCTAGAAATAACTGAAAAGGAGGTTGGCAATACAACAATGGAGCATATTGATATTAATGAAGATGTGTGTGAAAGCCACAATCTCTACCTTATAATAAACACTGAATATATGTGCAACCTGTGAAGTTGTGTAGGCAGACAAGAGATCCAGCGCTACCTTAAAATCTGTTCTACCTATTTTAAGAGTGTTTCTGTCAGGCAAGTTGCTGTGACATCACATATGGGTTTCACTCAGGTATCTTACTGTGACATCACAATGTGAACTGGGCAACTAGAAAATGCTGCTTACTAAAGAGACTCAGATCAGGGGCGGATTGGCCATAGACCTTACAGGAAAATTTCCCAGTGGGCTAATGCCCAGGGGGCCGCCTGGGCCCTCCTCACAGCCAGCTAGTGGAAGTTTTTGGGGATGTGTTTTGTGTTGCTGGCAGTATTTGTGATGGACTGTGGTATTTGGCTCTGTTGGGGTGGTATAATGCGCCACACATGGTATTGCTGCTTGTGTTGGCTCTGCCTTCCATCAATTTGGACCCGACTACAAAACAGGGCCACTTTTAGTATTTCTTCCAGGGCCTCTTTAAGTTCCCAGTCCTCCCTGACTACAGTACAGATGCTGCTCACTCCTGCTTTGGGATAACCAAAGAGATTCCCACTGATATGGTAACACTGAAAGAAAATGCACAAAGAACCTGAGGAAATGCGTCACACTTAGCTTCCACATGTTTCTCATTTTATTATTTTTAATAAAAGTACTGTTTGTTGACTGTTAGTGCCCATATTTCTACATTTTCTTCCGAAGTTTCCAGCTAAACTTCTTTGACAGTACAAGAGAGGTTCAGTCAGGTCCCCACCTAATGTGACATCACAACTTGTTTTTTTGAAGTATGTGGTATCGTAAGTAGATTTCAAACAGGTAAATTGCTGTCATGCTGACATCACAGGGGTGTTTCAGTTTCAAGAAAGCTACTGTGACATCACAATTGTATCTCCATCAGGTAACTGCTGTGATACCACTAGTGTGACACCTTCTGTGACATTTTAAGACAGTTGAGTGAGTTAAGATGCTGTGACATCACAAGTGGGGTTTAGTCATTTAATCCTGTGAAGCACTTATTCCCATCTTTGCTTCACAATTATTGGTGGATTGGTACACTAGAACTGGTAGGCAGAATGGAACCATATTGGGCATCATAGTGCAAGCATTTTAGGGAAATTCATAGCTGCTATGCCAGTTTCCTAGCATATAAAGTTGATAAAATGTGAAAATGTGCACTCTTATGCCACACTCGCCGTGCTTTTAAAACAAGAGCTCATGATAGGTGGGGCTTAGCAGGAGGGTTATGGTCTCCTCTTCTGACCACTGGTATTGCAGTCATGATTAAATCTTTAGGTTTTTCCTGGCAAATTGGCTAACAGATTCACAACCTATACTCCTGTAGAAGCTTAATAGACACAGCAGTCTTCCCAACCAGTGGTTCTTGGGCCCCCCCCCCGTATGCAGGCTCAGACTGGCCCACAGGGGTACAGGGGAATCCCCCGGTGGGCCCCTGAGCAAGATGGGCCCCTAGTCTCCCACTACCTGCACATCATACATTAGATTTACTGCACTACATACATATATTCATTATACAGCACCTCAACCCGCTTATGTTCATATAAAAACCTTGTTAGGTTATTTATTATATTTGAATGTATCCGTACGGTGGGCCCCAAAAATAAATTTTACTGGTGGGCCCTAGGTGCCCCAGTCGGACACTGCCCGTATGGATGTAGCCAGCACCAACTGTACCTATGGCATGTTACACTATTTGTTTAGTGTTCCATTTTATGTATAAAAATAGCATGGCACCCTGTAACACGATAAATAGAGCTACAGTTGGTGTTTGCTAAAACTGTATGTAGCTCTCTAGAAACTATTGTGTGCTAGTGACAATAGGGGTGTCATAGCGTTACTGAAATTTAATGCTAGAGTCAAAACCTTATTACCAACAGCTAGGACTACAGTGAAGCTATATGACTAGGATATATATTTAATAGGAATCTTTAATTTTACTAGTCAGTGTGACTAATTATATCTATCACATCTGAAAGGGGCTCACAACCTACATAAGCGCTTGATGACTACTCGGCTAAAGCATTAAGAGGAGAAGCAGCTTTGCTAGCTCAAGCTGTCTCCACACCTGTTTTATACAGACTGCCATGGAACAGGGGCATTGTCTTACAATATTGACACAAGCTGTTATAGACAAGGGAACATTTCCAAGAACCCTGCCCTATAAACATTAAGATAACCACTGACCCTCTAAAGACATCAACCCTATAAACAGTAACTATTATGGTAGGAAAGTCTATACTGTCTACCAATCAGTACATACCAAGTAAAGCAACATAGGAAAGAGAAGGATAATTGACAAACTCCATTATGCAACTTCCTTGGTTTCATTGACATCTCATCCATTCCAAGTACAAGTGTATAGACAACCCAGCACATTTGGAGTTTCCTTCTGTTTGGTGGAGCTACCTGTATGTGTAGTTACTGGAGATCCAATAACTGTAAGGAAGTCTGTTTTTGAATATTAGAATCACATTAGTCACATAAGAATCCACTGAGGAGGTTCAACGATCAGTTTGCCATCAGGTACATTGTATTCATCTTCTTCAGATGTTCATATCCTATGAGACAAGGTATGTGTTAAGGTGAATACAAAAGCCTAATATTTTTTTTTTGGAACAAACTCCAAGACTCCATAATCCCTAACATGTTGGTTGCGAAGTTTTTACATCATGATCTGGACTTGTTGAAGTCTAACTTATTGGCATGTTAATATTTCTTTAATTATTGCTTTATACACTCCTCAACATTGTAATTGCAACGCCAAGGAGGAAAAGTCGCGGAATGATGGAAATCACAGGATCCATAGAAATGTTAATGATATGCATATGAGCACCATGTGCATGGCATGCTGTCAATTAAGTTATTAATGTTTGCCATGCTGAATACACTTGGGCATGCAAATCATCAAGATCTGCTGCTGATAGCTCCATTTGCTAATTCTGCAGGCAATGGTAGCACATTTAGGCCACGCAGGTAGCTCACAGTAGCACGAGCAACATGCGGCCCGGCATTGTCCTGTTGGAAAATGGCTCCTGGGACACTATGAAGAAATGGCGGTACCACTGATTCACGACCAAATCAATGTAACGTCAAGCTGTTAGTGTGCCTGAAATAAAGACTAGGCAACCATACATTATGCCACCCCACACCATAATCCCGGGAGTAGGACCAGTGTGACATTCTCTTGTGAAGGCCTCTTTATGGTGTTGCCTACATGGTCTCCAGACCAATTTATAGCTATCATTGTGTCTGAGACAAAAGCGGCACTCATCTCTGAAGTGGATATACCTCCATTTTAGCCTCAATTTCCATCTTGCTGGCAGCATAACAGCCTTGGAGAGCGATGGCATAAGGTCAATGGAACAGTTGTAGCTGGAGATCTGCTTCATAGCCCAGTGTCATGCAAAGGCCTTCTGATGGTATGTGTAGACACTGTTTGCCACCATAGGCTTAAGATGTGATGTCCAATTTCATTTGCAGTATAAAATGGATCACTATTCGCCATTCTTCTTATCAGATGATCCATCCAAACAGAGGTTTGCCTCTATGCAGGGCTGGGACAAGGCCCACCACCAACTGAGGATGAGCTGCCCAAGTGCGCCCCGCCCCCCCCCCCCTCCCCCGGGGCGTTCCTTGTAATTTTACCCCATCCAGAACCCCATCAGACCTCAGATCAGACGGAGAAGAATATTCTTTATTTAAGAACTATCTTACTTCACTTCAGGGTAGACTCTCACACTCTATCCCTGCTGGGGCCTGGGCTGGCTCGTGACACAGTGCTGTGCTGCTGCCTGCTGCTGCCCGCGCTGCTCCTGGTCTCCAGAGAGCGCACATGTGACCTGACTGTGTACAGCGCGTCAGGTCAAAGTGCGCGCTGTACGCAGCCAGTCAGGCAAGCGACTGAGCAGAGACCAGAGCAGCGTAGCGGCCGAGCCAGGAGGCGGAGCGGGGAGGGAGCACGTAAGTCAGTGCCAAGTACTCACTACTCCCTCCGTCCTCCAGCGTGGCCGGCAGCCCGGCAGGCGCAGCAGTGGCGACCCTAGGATCAATATATAGGGGAGGGCACAGAAGATACACAGTCAAAAATGGGGGGGGGCACTAATAATTTTCACCAGTTAATAATACTACTAAAAAAAACGAAATAAGTGTATATAAATAAGATAAAATACGAGAGTATTGCGGTATGCAGAGATACCTTTTTATTCATTTATTTATTTTATTCATACATCATGCTGTACAGTATATGCAGGATGTACAGGATTATAATATATGCTGTCCAGCATGGTGTATGAACTATATCGTATATTGTACGGCATGGTGTATGGATTATACTGTATATTGTACGGCATAGTGCAAGGATTATAATGTATACTGTACCTTAAATGTATAGAGGTCACACCATGCCGGACAATATAACCCCTGCGCCATGCAGTACAATATACAGTATAACCCCTACATAGTGTAGATATACTGTATATTGTGTGACATAGTGCATGCTATGTGTGTATACCATAAACATACTCCACATAAAAACTTACAATTACTTGGCTTGGACCTTGGAGATCTCAGACGACACTTCAACACTTTGGCTGAGGGGCTAGGTCTAAGAACATGCCGTCCCCTGGGCAGTATGGTTTTTTGGTTCTTCCTCTTCGGACACTGTACAAGAGGTAACAGGGGGTAATATAACTGAGAAGGGCTATCAGGGACATTATACAGGGGTAACTTCTCAGTTAAATTACCCGTGTATAATAATGTACCCTGATACCCCATAGTTATATAACCCCGCCCTGTATAATTTACCCAGATACCCCTCAGTTATATTATATAACTGAAGGGTATTAGTTATACAGGGGTAATATAACTGAGGAGGGCTATCAGGGGACATTATACAGGGGGTAATATAACTGAGGGTATCAGGGTACATTATTATACAGGGTTAATATATTGGAGGACAGCTATCAGGGGACATTTTACTGGGGTAATATAATGGAGGACAGCTATGAGGGGACATTATACTGGGGTAATGTAAGCTATATTACCCCTATATAGTGTGTAATATCCCTCCTGAGTTACATTACCCCTGTATAATAATGTATCCCAATACCCCTTAGTTATATTACCCCAGCGGGGTAATATAACTAAGGGATATCAGGATCAAGGGAGCTGGCCTGTGCCCTGACGCTGGAGTGCCCTGAGGCTGGAGCCTCCCCAGCCTCTGTGTCGGCCTGGCCCTGCCTCTATGCACCGCTTGCTGTCATTCCAGTTTATGGCTGTTCTCCCAACCACTGGGACATATAACGTTGAACAGTGCTGACATCTCGGCCCAGGCACATAGAGATCTGCCAGAGTGATAAACCAAGGTCTCTCACTTCAAGGATTCTGTCCAACTCAGTTTGCGATAACTGGTATGTTGACAAATAGCAGGCATCACACAATAATCTCACATAACTTAATCCAATTTTTGAAGCTTCATGTGGCTAAAAACATTGCTTTCAATCTGGCATTTATGCCCCTCCCACATGTCACAGATCGGAGCTAGGTGCCTAAAAATGTTATTGTATGCAGATCTTAGCGACACCTGCTACTTCCTTGATTTGTGTAATCTTACGACTTGTCCTTCTTGGTGATGCAATTTCATATTTGAGCAGTGTGTGTCAATTCAATCTCTAATATTAGTTGTTTCTTCAGATGGCATAAAGGGGAACGACAGGCCTATATTTCCTATAAATCAATTTACTATGTTCTAAATGTAAACTGTGGATATCATGTTCTTTTAAATACATTAAAGGCACATTTAATGTTCCCTGAATAGTTTCAGCTACAGAAACTGGCAGAAATCAAAAGCCATCTGTGTTTTGCTATGTATTATCTTGTCTCTCCTATTTTAATCTTTTTTCCCCTCTGTCTATGAGCTTGTATTATAGTGAAATTCACCAGTCTGGAATGGAATGGAATGGCATGGCACAGCAAAGCTGGTGCTAATGAGGTAAGGAGACACATGATTTCCAGATTTTTTGGATGACCTTTGAGGATTACTCCTGCATTTGATCATTTTGCCAATCATATCACAGTCATCCTCAAAGCAAGACAACATCATAGGTGCTTCAGTGACTTTAAAGTACAATCTCTTGAAGTGGAAATGAACCAGTGGTAATTTTACAAATTTAAACTGGATATAGGAGCAGAAGTCGTAAGACTAGTAGAGTGATCATTTTCACACAGGATTTATAGGAGGTGTCCATGTGGAAAAAATGTCAGAAATGCAGATCTGAGGCATAATGAAAACTTCAGCTGCATAGATTTATCTGAAAAAATTATAGCTTAAGAATGTATATTATCCATTTATGAAGAATAAAAATTTACAGTATTAACAGTATGACCATATCATAAAATTTAAACTAAAGGGTGTTGTCAAAATAAATGTGAATGTCCACACGAGCACCATTGTCCAAAGTTCTGTACTGAATAATTTTGATACATCTTTATAGCATTTGGAGCTCTATTTTTAAGTTTGAGAAAAAGTAGAATTTATAGACATTGAATGAGATTAAAAAACACTGCCACCACTAGAGGGAGCTTATGAGTTTACTGCATAATCATTACACATTGAGTTCAGTGTCATAACATGCAGATAGCTCCTTCTAATGGTAGAATCATTTTACCTTCTGCTCTATGGCTATGCAAGGGATTTGTATTTCTTTATTAGAAACTAGCAGAAGGACCCGGCTTCGCACGGGTATATTTCATCTATTTCATTTAATGTTTATGTGTGTCGTTAAAAGATATCGACAGTATTCCCATGAAAGTGACCTCTACAGCACCCCGCCCCTTTAACAGTGAACTCCGCAGTCCCCCACCCCTTAACACTGACCCCCCACAGTGCCCCGCCAGTTTAAAATGGGACCTCCACAGCAACCCATCCCCTTAACTTTGACCTTCATAGCAGCTCGCCCCTTTAACAGTGAGTTTCACAGCACGCCACTCCCTTGACAGTGACCTCCTCAGGGGCTCGCCCCCTTAACATGACTTCCACAGTACTCCGCTGCCTTAAGAGTGACCTCCACAGCAGTTGCCCATTTAATAGTGGCCCCTGCCGCCTTAACAGTGACCTCCACAGTGTCTGCCCCTTTAATAGTGACCTCCACAGCGGCCTGCCCCCATAACAGTAATATCCATGGTGAACGCCTCTTTCTCTTTAACAGTGACCTCCACAGTGCCCGCCCTTTTAACAGTGACCTCCACAACTCCCTGCCTCTTTAATGCTAGGGCTACACAACGACATGTGTGGCGCTACATTGAGTCTCAACAATTTTTATAATGATAGGCTATGGTGTCGCACTGCGACATGTGACATGCTGCGACCTCAACGTGACAGTTGCAGAAAATCCATCCAAGATGGATTTTTCTGCAAATGTCATGTCACAGTCGCAGCATGTCACATGTCACAGTGCAACATCATAGACTATCATTATAAAAATTGTTGCGCGACATTGGTCCCACATCAATGTCATGCGACACATGCAGTGTAGTTGTGCCCTATGTATCGTGCGACTTATTGTCACGCAACACATGTCGTCGTGTAGCCCTAGACTTAAGCTGAACTACAGCAGTGAAGAAAATATGCTAGGTTGTTATGGAAACCTGGAGTAAAACTGTGTGTATGTGGAGGCTAAGGGCCTGTGAGCTTCTATTGGCTGATAAGGAACATGTGACCGTTTGTATGACAGTTGGGATATGAAGAGAGAGACTTGCAGGCTTGTATTGGCTAATGCAGGTAATTTTTTGGGAATATCTCAGGAACGGTACGTCCTAGAGAGCTGAGACCTGGTCTAAAACCTTCCCGGACACCTGATGTACCTGTGTTCCAAATTTGGTGAATATCGGTCCAGTCGTTTGGTCGTGCATAAAGAACAGATAGACAGAAACTCAGTTTGTACTGGCATGTTACCTCCACAGTATTCTTTCCCAGATAGTAAGTGATATGTGTACCAGGTTTAGTAGAAATTGATCGATGAGTTTTTGAGTTACAGAGCAATATGTGTGTAGCACAAACAGTTGGAACATACAAACTCGATGCATCTGCTATATAATAATAATAATATAGATTCAGACCTCTGACCACTGGAATGACATGAAGAGATTAATCAGCATAGAAGATTGGACCTAAAATCACTTGGTGCTTAAAGGTGGGCATTTACTTTAACAAACCAATTTTAAAATGAATAAGGTTTTAACTGGTGGGACTAGAAGCTACAATAGTGAAGAACACTTTTAAAGGGAACCCATCACCTAGTTTGGAGCCACTAAACCACCAGCATGGCATTATGTATCTTGGGTTTAGAGTCTCAGATTTCCCTGCAAAGAATAAAACATGAAAATGAAACTTAATTGAATTTACTTAATTCAATACTTCAATGAAGTATTGAATAACTCACTTCACTGCGCATTTTAACAATGCATTGAGCATGCACAGTGAATCAATACCTACCATCCATGGCTTCATTGGCACAGTGAACATGCGCCTAATACTTCTAGAGAGGACTCACAGACTCTTCTCCAGGTCAATTGAAGGCTCTACTGAGGGGTGCCCTCAGGGTTTATTGTAAACCACAATGAGGACAGTGACAAAACTAAATGCAATATTTAACAGTAAACAACCTATTTAATATTTTTCATCAAATACCACAATAATGTCCTGCATATACACATTTTTCATTACTCGCTAACAACCTACACTTCCTGCAACATAAAGGAAAATTATATATGTATAGCCTCTGCTACAAGGAATCAATATCTACCATCCATGGCTTCCTCGGCACAGTGTACATGCACCTAAAGCTTCTAGAGAGGAGTCACAGACTCTTCTCCAGGTCAATTGAGGGCTCTACTGAGGGGTGCCTTATAGAGGGACCTTGTTACTGCTGGGAGCACTATAGGGGACCTTATTTCTACCCGGGGCACTATAGTGGCATTATTACTACTGGAGTACAGTGGGGCATTATTATTGGGCAGCAAACTCTGCAGAGTCGAGATGCAGCAGAAAAAGTCATTGAGGTGGTCTGCTCTAAATGGAAATGATGAGGAAGGAGAACATCTATATTATACTGTATTCCCCTTCATCTTTTTTATCACTGTATGTAATGTCCACCCAAATCTGTCTTTAACAGTATGGCTGGAGTTCTGTTCCAAATCTGAACCGAAATATTACTTGGAAGTGTGAGTGTCTGGATCTGTGGTTCATTCCTAGATTGATGCATTAGGTTTATTGTAAACCACAATGAGGACTGTGACAAAAATAAATGCAAGATTTAACAATAAACAACCTATTTAATGTTTTTCATGAAATACCACAATAATGTCCTGCATATACACATTTTTCATGACTTACTAACAACCTACACTTCCTGCAACGTAAATGAAAATTATATATGTAAAGTCTCTGGTACAAGGACTTATACCCAAGGTCTCTGCACATTCTGGATATTACGTAACATCTTCATAAAATGGCTTTTTCCTGGGTCCATTCAATACAAAGACCTATAGAACATGAAGGACAAAACACAATTATCAATACATTCACATGTGGCACAGTAAGTAGTTCAAGGTTCAGATATAAATGTATAGTATAGTATGTTCTAGTTCTTTGTAAGCAACTTCTACAGTATCATTAGGCACGCACAACCATATAGCAAGTTAGCAATATTTTGCAGAAATATATTACATTTGTCAAGAACTTAAAACAGACAATAAAATGTTAACATGCTCCTAAAATAAAGCCAAACTCCTCTCACAATCTTAAAACTCAGGTTAGACAGCACTTAACCCAAACATCTCAGTTCCCTATTTTGCGTGCCTTATACTTATGTGGAGGAAACTTTTATTTATTTTTTTACTGGAAAATGTCTTCAATGGCCACTTATGGGAGGATTTATCAAAAGTAGTGCAAAGGAAAACTCACTTAGTTGCCCATAGCCAATCTATGTATACAGATTAAGAATTGGCAATGTCTCTTTCTCCTCCATTTGTAACAATCATGTGATTTGATATTGATGTTCTAAAATACGCTTATTGCAATGCTTACTTATAAACCTTAGATTGGATGCCCCCTAATTGCAACCAAAATGTACAGTACACTACTGCACTGCTGTTGGCCCACTAAAATAGGCTTATTGCAGTGCTCACCCATCTCTAATTATAAAACCTGACTTTCTACCTATTAATTCTACCTAGATCCAGCTAACTAAATATATCTTCTTCACAATACCTTCACTGTCCCTGCAAAACCGTAAAATGGCTGGCTTGTGTGTCTTATTACTATGTTTGTCCGAGAGATGGCCGACATGTCCTATCACCTCAATGGCTGAGTTTACAATAGTGTTTGTGCGTCCCAGCTAGCACAATATTCCCTTTACTGATTGGCTGTCAGGCTGACAGCAAAGCATTGTGGGCAAACTCGCTAGCCATGGTCATGCCCGAGGTTAGGGATCTTCTGTCTTCACGTTCCTTGCCCTGTTTCCCTCATTAGTGTGCTGAATTTTATATGTAAAATGGCGGGCGCTGTTGTGCATGATTTGTCTGAAGTGAATTGCCAAAACTTCGGCTTCGTTTGGAAGAATTATTGTAAAATTTTTGATGAATGTGAACTTAGAATCTATTTACTCATCTCTATTCTGGACATATTAGGCGAGACTTATAATGAGGGGAATTTTTAAAGGCAGTTTTGCAGGAGTCAGTCTGCGTTGCCATAATGCCTGACAACTTTATCAAATATCACAGGACATTTGATAAATTTGCTGCATCTTTAAAGGGATTTTCTAAGATTTAAATACTGATGACTAGAGATGAGCGAACTTCAAAAATTAGTTCGGCGTTCGGGTTAAAGATCGCCGCATCCCGTTATGGATTCCACTACCGCAGACTATCCCAGCATATGGAATCCATAAGGGGCGGCTTCTACGAACCCGAACTTTGGATCAAATCCAGTGCTGAGCCACGCCCCCTGCACTGATCACATGACGGTGACGTCACCCCAGGTCCTTCGGCTTTTCCAAAGTCTGGGTTCGTGGAAGCCGCCCCTTATGGATTCCATATGCCTGGATAGTCCGCGGTAGTGGAATCCATAACGGGATGCGGCGATTACCCCAACCCGAACGCGAACTAATTTTTGAATTTCGCTCATCTCTACTGATGACCTATTCACTGGATACATCACCAGTATCTGATTGGTGGGAGACCCCCACCAATGTGACCCCCACCTGTGAGCGGCATCTCCTTGCAGCTTTTCCTAGGCCAAGTTACAACACGTTCATCTGTCACATGACCTAGGATAGGTTTGAGGATAGGTCATCAGTATTAAAATCTTGTAAAACCCTTTTAAGTTTAACACCTCTGTGTTGAGATGTTACTCCGATTTATGTGCCACCCCTCTACTGGAGTAAGATTGAGACAATTTATACAACAAGTCTTCATTGATATATATGACTTAAATCAGCTCATCAGACTAACTAGGCTTTCCCACCTACTTTAAAAGTGAAATAAGTGGTGTAAAATAGAGAAATTTTGCAAAACTTGCAGAAAGCCTAAAAACTCGCAAAGCCCTATTTTTGGACTTTTTGAAGCAATAAATCTAGGGGGCAAGGCTTGATATATTATCCTTTTGATATACAGATGTAACAGAAACACTTGAGAAAAGTTACAGAGCTGAACTTTTTCTTTGGCACAAATACAATCAATGCAGACTGCATGATCTTGATGTGAAAAGCTGTCATGCTGCAATAAAACAATGTCCAAAAGAGGCAAAGCTCATTTTTGCTCAAAATCAAAAGTTACCGACCTGAGATCTGTGTATCCTTCAGCCTGTTAATCTGCTAAAAACCTATAAAAGGCTATACAAACAACATATCTTAAGGGTATTTTTGACATTTGAAGCAATAAATAGACATTATTATTCAGCTTTTCAACATATGTTCCTCTACTGCCATTGCAGTATTGTCTATATTGTATAGATAGTGTTTTTTTGGCCACTGTACATTAGAGAGTCATTTATTTTCTTTATAGTTTGCAGTTAGAACATGTTAATAATTGTAGATACATTTTCTCTCTTTATAAAAAAATAAATTCTACTCCCTTGAGTTACTCCTTGCATATTAAATACGCTGGCAATAGCTTGTTTTGGTCACTAAAATAGACAATTCTTTTGCCCCTTCCTAATTTTGAGTATATAAAGGGAATCGTATGGAGATCGGAATTCAAGTGAAGCACCACCATACAGCCGCTCTACTATTTGAGTAATGAAGCAGGCAGAGATGTACTTTAAAGCTCTAAAGCTACATTAAATTGTATAACAGGGGTCTTTAATAATCCTATATACTGTCATTTATAGTCTTAGTTTCTACCATTGCACCCCCTCAGGTGCAACAGCAGTCACTGTACTCCATATAGTGACGCTCTTGACTCCCTTTACCACAGAATAACCTCTGCTTAAAAAGGGAATAAAGATGATTGAACTGTTAAAGATTTGGTTCCTTTCAGGTTTGACAAATTTTTGAAAAACTTGGGTCTGGACACGAATTGATTCTACCTGACTGAACTAAAGGGGGGGTGGGATTGTGGGGAGGGGGAGAAAGACAAGAATGCTGCTCTGGGTTTCTCGGCAATATATATGTATTGTTTGGTGGGTACACTTTCTCATTACAGAGACCGTCTGGTATATGTAATACGTGTGTAGTGTATTGTTTGTCAATTCCTTTGTAGGTTTGTTTGGCAATTCCTTTCTAGGCTTTTGAGAAAGATATTCAAATTAGCTTTCCATGTGATGCCAGCAACTCTAAGATTTGCTAATTTTCATATATTTTTCCCAGAAATACCAGATGGGCATTGCATGGCTGCAATACTCCACACACATATTATGCATACTAGACGCTCCCCCTAATGAGAAAGAGTACTGCCCAAACAATTCATATATATTGTTGAAAAACCCACAGTAGCATACTAATATCTCTCTCTCTAGTTGAACTCCAGCCTATCGGATATTAATGACCTATCCGAGGATAAGTCATCAGTATTAACCCACTGCACAACCCTTTTAAAACATCTCACAGTTGGATGTAGTCATAAGCCTCAATATTCAGGTTAGTTACCTAAAACACATTCTAGAAAAAAAAAATACCCACAGACAATAAGTTATGCTTATTCCAGATAAATAAGTCCCATCAGTTGACCTTGAACCATATTAATACTAAAGCAATGTTGCTTTTAATTTCTGAGATTAAGAAGAGCATAGACCTGTAGTGCCTGTGAGTGGTGGAATATAATTGAAGTATGAATGAGTCCAGGCTTGAATGGGCATGTGCGGACAATTCTTGCTCTTATATTTAAGGGGAGGTTGAATCACTGCCTCCCAGCAGCACATGAATACAGCTATCTGCAGCTGCACAGATAAGCTCTTCTTCACATCTTAGCTTCAGAGAAAGCTAAAAATAATTAAGATTTAGTAAACATAGTGAAGCCTGCAGATCCTGGCAATTATCTTCATTTAAGTATGAACTATATACCAGCTCGAAAGGGCATCACCTGCCCACCTCAAGATGCTAACTGCACCAAGATACTAGAGTCTATGAGCATCTGGAACGATTCTGAATTTAGTTCTTACAAACTTGTTGAACTGCCACCAATAGTGACCACGGTAAGTTTCGTTATACAAGTTGTGAATAATGATTTGAAAGTCATGTGTATAACTTTTTTTTAGCACATGTCAATATATTTGATAATTTTTTTTTCATTATTTGTTTGGATTAAAAATAATTTATTGTTTAATCTAGAATTTTCAAAAGTACAGTTAAGGATACATAATTGCATCATTGAATCCTGCACACATCAGCTAAAAAGTAGAACAATCTATAACACTGAGATAGTTTTATTGTAGAGATTATAATATATAAGAAAGATACCACTGCAGACTGTGTACATTGTCATAGAAATAATGCGAACTATTGCTCTGAAAGACTAAGGTTTCCTAGCTGTAAATGTGATTTCCTTCTAGCTGAAAAGTGCAGATAGAAAGTGTGAATACCAGAATGTGTGCTAAGTGGTCAATGCTGCAAATCAAAAGGGAGGGGGGGATGTAGGTCAGTGATACACTGGAGCATTCCACACCGGCTTGTCATTTTCCGATACGTTATCATTATAATGGGCCCTAAGTATTGATAAGATTTGGAACTTTCACTGGTGATGGTAGCACATCCTGCAAATCATAGAAGACCGCTTGCACAAGACTAATATGGTTTCTGTTTCAGTTTTTGACCTGATCCATATCCATTTTTTGAGTCTTAGTCGCATCTGACTGTATTCAGTTTTTCACTGATCCGATAGATTTTAATGGGTGGCTCGGATCGGTGAAAATGGACATAAATAGGACATGTTCTAAAAACAGCGGAATGGATACACGGATCCGTTAAAATAACTGAAGTGTACCTTATGCCATTGAAATGGATTGGTTCTATTTCTATCCAAGTGACATCAGTTATAAAAACGGATGCCACTCAGAAAAAAATATGGTCGTGTGCAAGGGGCTTAATACTGTACATCAGGGATCAGCAACCTTCTGCACTCCAGCTGCTGTGAAACTACAATTCCTATCATGCTCCATTCATTTCTATGTGAGTTGGGGGAAGAGCAGAATAAGTATGCATGCTGGGATTTGTAGTTTCACGGCAGCAGCAGTGCCAGATGTTGCCTGCCCTGCTGTACATACTAGTCACCTGAGTCCTTCATTTTTGTATAGTTAAAAGATAGAGGAGCAATACCTGGATACTTTTACATTTTTAATGTGGTCATTATTGATGGTATTGTATGTTAGAACAATCAGGTCTAATGAGACAAACTGATCTGGTGGACATATTTTAAGAGGTACACTCACTTGTATTAAATTATGGATTACAAATAAGTAGTTCTTAATGGGTTTTATAAAAAAAAAAAAAAAAAGATGTAAGGCTTCCTTCAGACAGATTTTGGTGGCTTTTTTGGCTTGTAAAAAAACACCATGAATCTCAACCATATTTTACAATTATTTTTGGGGTGTTTTTTTCTTTCCTGTAATGCTGCCTATAGGAAAAACATGAAAAAGCCACACATAGAGCATGCTGTGGATAAAAGAAAAAAAGCCAGTGACCCAAAAATGTGCTAAAAGTGAGGAAAACTCCACTAAACAAACAGTGTTGAGCTGCAATATTACTGCAATGTAGTTTTGAAAAAAAAAGCACAGGAAAAAAACAATATAATTTATCATGAGAGGATTTAGTTAATTAGTTTTGCTCGAGAGTGCTGTTTCATAAATTCCTACCAAACATCTGAAATGTTGCACCTAGTTTGATCATTTTGGCACATCTTTAAATATATCTGGGGATTTTTCTCCTCTTTTTCTTCCACTCCCCCCCACACTAGAGTGCAAATTCTTAATTGTGGCGCATACCTGCTTGCCTAGCTAAACATGCCAGTTTTTCCACCACATTTTTCAAAAGTGACAAAGACAGCGTATAAAAGCAAAATCACAAAATGTTGTGCAAAAACATAGAGCACGAAAATTTGCTATTTTTTTTAATTCAATAAAATAATAAAACAAATTATTTAATAAAATTGGTGTACAGCATTTCATAAATTCCACCACATGTGTCAACACCATGAGTGATATTAGCTACAAAATATAATAGGGAATATATAACAGGGTTGTCACTGAATGGATGAGAAACCTAATCGGGTTTAAAGGAGGTATATAAAAGTCAGCTCAAATCCAATAGTCAATAATCATAATGAATGATATTAGAGAAATAGGTCAGGAATAAGAATAGGTTAAAAGATCAACCCATATGGTATAAAAATAATGTACCCAAGGAGACCAGTTTAGCATGAAGACCTAATTCATGGCATATCATTTTTTTAGCATGAGTGTTGTATTGGGTGGATCACTTTCATTACCTGAATAGGAGTTGAACATTTCCAGGATTTAGCAGTTACCATAAACCTTTTTAACACAAAAGACATTAGCGACAAAAAAATGAATAATTAGTGGCTAATTGGAGGATTTTCACGGACTTTAGCTGTCATTCATATATTGGCCATGTTCTTTCACCCACAAAATTCTATTGATACTTTTATCCTTAGTTTTTCAAGTGGTAATATGATGTTTATAGCCCTCTGCCAGCTGATTAGATGCCTCCATGGTGGTAAAAACTATAGGAGTGTGTTGGTATTAGGCATAACTGCAGTCCTATCATCTAATGGCCATACATTAGAAAGCAGATTATCTAAAGTCACTTTTGAACCTTTTATGTTTTGGTTTATTTTACTTCTCTCACTTCTATATAAGTGTAAATTCTGTCTCATCTACATCCACTATAAACGATTGCTTCCCTTTTAGCCATTTCAGGATAGAGGAAGAATGGATAAAGGCATATCCACTGGACATGCTTGCCAATTTCTGTACTCAACAATCCAAGAACAACCATAGGTTCATAAGCTTCACTGACTTATATGAGGAAACGTTGTGAGCATGCTCTGTTGTATGTGCAGTGAGCTCTGTGCAGGGAGGAGGAGGGGAAGCTAGCTCCATCGCCTATTTACAGTATGATCCTGTGTTATGCATATAGTTCATACGGTTTTATAAAACAGATGTTACCTTTCATTATAATCCTGCCCACTAACGATAAAGACTGATGACCATGTGAACAAGGAACATGCTGAAAAGTGTGAGTGCTCAGTGGCCTTGGTGAAACTGGAATTATTCCAGATTTGATTATTTATATAGATGGTGACAAAAAATTAAATAAATGTTTTAAACATGTAGTTAGGCTACTTTTACACTAGCGTTTTTGTTGGATCTGGCAGGGTTCAGCAAAAACGCTTCCGTTACTGATAATACAACCATCTGCATCCGTTATGAACAGATCCCGTTGTATTATCTGTAACATAGCCGTTTTGCTCCACATCCCAGGATGGAAAGCAAACCGCAGCATGCTGCGGTTTGCTCTCCGTATGGGAACGGAATGGAATGCATTTTGGAGTACTCCGTTCTGTTCAGTTACGTTTTGTCCCCATTAACAATGAATGGGGATAAAACAGAAGCGTTTTTTTTCCGGTATTGAGACCCTATGACGGATCTCAATACCAGAAAATAGAAACACTAGTGTCAAAGAATCCTTAACTTGAAACTTAAAAAATAGGTCATTTTATAATCTTAGATTTTATGTAACCCTCCTGTGCACCATTAGCTTGGTTACGTAGGGTACGCAATAGAAAATTCCAGTGTTTCAGATAGTCACCATATCCATTATAGCAATTGTTGGTGAAAAATCTTGGTGATACTTCCAAACATAATGATTATAGGAAAGATTCCTTAACCCTTTCCTGATGCAGCGATTTTCCATTTTTGCATTTTTGGGGCATTCTTGGAGCCCAAACTTTTTATTTTTCAATGCACATAGCCATATGAAAGCTTATTTTTTGTGGGAAAAGTTGTACTTTCTAATGCCATCATTAAATATTGCATACAATGTAGTGTGAAGCAGGAAAAAAATTCCAAATGGAATGGAATTCCAAATGAAAGCAATTCCGCAACAGTTTTACAGGTTACATTTTTACAACGTTCACTATGCAGAAGAACTGACTTGTGATTTTCATTCTTCAGGTCAGTGCAATTACAGCAATACCACATATGTCTAGTTTTTCATGCATTTTAATACTGAAACAAAAAAACTTTAGAAAAAATAAATATTTATTTTCATCACCATATTCTGACCCCCAAAACTTTTTTATTGTTATGTCTACGGAGATGTGTGAGGGGTCATTTTTTGCGGGAGGATCTTTACTTTCAGAAACTAGTTTATGGGGTGTTAATGACTTTTTGATCACTTTTTGTTCAATTTTTTTGGATAAAGTGATGAAAAAATGGTGAATTGCCCATTTGTTTTCCACTACGTTATTGAACGTATGGTATACATTTTTTAAATACTTTATTAGAACGGGTGTTTTCGCATGCGCGATGCCCATGATGTTGATTTTTTTATTGTTTAAGTATTTTTATTTTTGAATTTTTATATTTTATTTTTTATATTTTTTTTTTACTTTTTTAAAAACTTTTTATTAGGTCCCCAAGTGAACCACAACATGCAATCATCAGATTGCAATTTGTATAGGGTAATGGAATTTTCAACATTATCCTATTCAGAAATAGGTATATTACTGTTCAGTGCTGCCACCTGCTGGCCTGAACTGTAATATACAAGTAATGAGCGTGGAAACCTAATACAGGCTAAAGGGCTGGTTCACACGACAAATTGCGGATCCACGAAACATGGATGCCGCCCGTGTGCCTTCCGCAATTTGCGCAATGGAACAGACGGCCCTTTATAGAAATGCCTATTTTTGTCCGCAAAATGGACAAGAATAGGACATGACTCATAATTGTTGCGGGGACATGGAACGGAGAAACGGATGTGGACAGCACACGGAGTTCTGTCCGCACCTTTTGTGGCCCCATTGAAGTGAATGGGTCAGCACCCGAGCCGCATTTTTTGCGGAACCAAACCACGGTTGTGTGAATGCGAACTAAGGCTCATTACTTTGAATGAATGCCTTCCCTGATCTCCGCCCAGGGGAGGCTTTCCAGCCCGTAGCGCGCGCTTCAGAGCTTCTGGCTTCTCAGATGCCGTGTTCACATTTGACCACACCACCTGAGAGGTTAAATGTCCGTGACTGGCATCACCACCGGTCGTGGACATTAGCCGCAGGTGTCTGCTGTATGAAATAGCAGGCACACGCTAGCTATTAAAGACCTGACATCTGCCGTATATGTACGATGGATGCTGTGAAGGATTTAAAGCTGCCATACTGTGTAAACACTGTGAAGTGTGAGACCCCTGTACAAGTAGAAAAGTAATGAAAAATGTTCATAGTTATGTTGCTCTCATTGAGACTGTAAAGTACTGACCACAGTTTTCTATACATTTATATGAATTGAAAAAAGTGGTGCTGGCCTGGGGCTTAGTAAATATAGCATTTGGTCTGCAAAACTATATTTTCAGCTAGGCTTGAATGACGCATGAGGGCTCAAAGCAAGATTTTCTGCAAACTTATAATTGGTTCCTCAGGGGAAACTTATTCTGACCAAGGGCAGTCATAGCATAGAAGCAGATAATGTTACCGTTATGGGGCCCTTAGAGAGAGAGTCACCTCCTGTTCAAGCAGCTACCCACCAGAATAGTGTTGTTTTGCAGTTCTTAGCACAGTTGGCGGCCGTGAGCTGCGGTCCCTTCCTGCTCTTGATTGTCAGGGGTCCTAGAGGTTGGACTCCCACCGATCATAATGTTATGACAAATCCTAGTATCACGCCTTAAGATTAGCACTTGGGATTACTCTTCTAATATATGATACAGCTGACAGAATAAAGCTCAGCTGTGAAGAACTAAACATTGTGTCACCATGTGCACACCAATTATAGCTCAGACTGATCATTATGGTTCAATCATTCAAATTATAGCTTCAAATTGAAATTGCTATTGTCACACACATGCTATAGTTTAGACATATTTAATTCAGTTTATGATTTTTGATGTGTTTCATTAACAAGTAAAATACACAATGATATTGGAACTGACAGATACCGTGAGGCAGGTCAGTGTAAAGTCTTCACTGCTGGAGCCAAAATGTAAAAGTAAATCACAGGAAATCAAGTTAATGCAGAGTTCAAAGAGTTGTCTGCGGATGAAATGCCAGACTCAGAATTATGTTATCATATTATAGTCACCTGGAACTATACCAAGAAGCTGAAAACTCTGTTCTTTTAGAGAAGATCTGTCTACAACAGAAATGACAGTGTCACATCTCAGCCTTCCTGCATTTGCTGGGAGACCAATGCGATCTTGACACTCACAGACCCTACTGGATAGAGCCACTCTCGTCATTGTACCCCTCAGATGCAGTATCCATAGCTAATCGCGGCTTCTGACGTTGATATTACAGTGTAAAATAAAAAATAAAATTATACTTACCTCATCCATTTGATCGCGAAAAGCTGGTCACCACCATCTTGATTGAAGATGCAAAGCAAAATCTCACATGGAACGTCACCACGCATGGGATTTCATGCTGGATCTTCAATCAAGATGGCAGCTGGCTCTTTGTGCTCAAATGGATGAGGTATGATTTCTTTTTTTACCGCCAATCAGGAAAAATCGTTTTGTTACCATGAAGTACGATGAAATTCGGCTTCACATCGAATAGAATTTTCTCTGAAATTTGGATCGAAGTCCACTTTGTGGACTTTGATTTGCTCAACACTACATAGCAGTGATACTTCAAAGCTGGCCATACACATTAAATCAACATTCATTGAATTAGTCAACAGTCTAATGGGGGCAGCCCAGCAGTGCCCGATGTCTGCTGGAAGAACAAAGGATTGAGCCTGTTCAGTTTTAACATGGCAAACACTTTTTGCTGTGGCGTGTAATGGGTATAGAGCTTTTCTGTCTCTCAGTGGCTTGTGAAGTGCAACATTCTTAGTAGCAAAACTTTTTGCTATTTCACACTTAAAAAAATGTGTGTGGGGTAGACCAGAAGTTGATGGGCCACCATAGAACTGGTGGATTTATTATGTTTTAGATGCACCAAATTTATTAAGGGGTGTGTGCCTCTTAATAAATATGGCACATCGTATTCCAGAGCACATTGGTTTAGAACATGTGCATAAAACACCAGTCTTAATAAATCTCCCACTTAGGGTCTATTGACACAACATTTTGGAGTGTATGTCAGAGGTATAATTTTTTTTTTCCAGTGTACACCTCCAATGGATGCTGCTAACATATTCCACTGTATAGCCATACAAAGGAACATATCATCCATAAACTGTATATGAAATATACTGTGTGAAATACGTTTCTGTTAAATGCCTCTGTATGGAATAGTACAACAAAGTGTACTATTCCATACAGCTGAAAAGAAGCTATACTGACTTACACCAGACCAACAGACGGCAAAAAGAGAGTTTTTGGCCTGTTGGTAAATTAATGAGGTATATGGATATTTTTTATGAAAAAGGTCAATGCTGCAGAATTATAATAATTATAACATGGGCAGGTCCGACAACTGGGACTGCCGTGATCCCAATAACAAGGGGTCCTAAGTTCTCATCCTGAATGGTAGTGCTCATTTTGGTTTACCACTCCATTTCTATGGGATTGACTGATCACAGTCTATGTCAGCCCCACAGAAGTGAGTAGTGAGGTGGACCAACATACGTACTATTGCTTAATTCAGAGAGGAGTGTCAATGCAAAATAGAATTACTAATTTCTGAGAATATTTGGCTACCGGGAAAAAAATGATCATGACCCATTTCCCTGTTCGCATGTCCTTCAGAAGTTTAATAAATGTACCATGGTAAATGAGGTTTTCAGTGAAACAGAATGTGTGCTTCTTAGCCAATTAAAATGATTTATGTGAAGTACCATAGCTTAGATATGGAGTCCCACAGTAGACTAAAATCTGAGCTCCTCTATGTTCTCCCTTTTTAATTTTGTAAATTTGCTGATCTCATTTTCTTTAACTAGGGTTAGTTACTATAATAAAGTCACATGCAAGTGAGATCAGTGAACCTTTGTGAACGAATAACATCCAATATACAGTATAGTTCATATGCACATGTCACAGGCAGCCATAGTGGAGGAGCCTTCCCTCTAGGCAAAAACAGCATTTCCAGATTTTTCTTGGAACCAGCAGATCACATTTTTCTTTCTCAAAGCTTAACTATATTTGTGTTTCCTTCCAGAGACAGCAAACAAGTATATGTTCTTAGACTTGAATTAAAGCTGCACTGTACTCTAATATCCTTCAAACATTTTCACGTGTTTTTGTAAAAAAATACCCAGCAACATGTTTATTTTAAGTAAAGTCTTTAGAGAAAAGCAATTAGCTGGGACATTTTGTGAAAGTACAATATTTTGATATCTATTCTTAGTTTGACATTTACTGATACAAATGAGGTCAGTATAGACCTTCCCCAATTCCCCATGAACATACCTGATCGGGGAGAGAGGTAAACTTATCTTATGAAAACAAAGAAGTGGAAAATTCAAGCCTTGTGGAAGTCAGAAGACTATTGACTTTACTTCTTCCAATAATAGTATGATCCATTGAGAAGAAGGGATGTGTCACTAGCTTTATATATGCACCTCAATAATTAGGCAGAAATAAAGAAAAAAAAGATTGCTAAGCTATTGAGGACCCTCTTTGTACTGTATAGATCACCATACAAATTAGATTATTGTCGGACAGACCTGCGTATTGAGAATCTGCCTCTTCCCCTGACAGATGATGTATTTGGGTGCTTGGAATTTTTACACTTGATACTTTTGTTCTCCCAGGAGAGGTGTCTGGTGACAGCTTACTCCCCTACAATATGGTTGAACAGCATATGCATGTTTATGGGGGAGCCAGAAGAAATAGCCGTCAGCCAAAATAGCTTTTGGCCAACAGTTATTGAAGATGTATGGGCGCAGTATGACTTGTAATGATTGAAGAGACTAAACAGCCTTTATTTGAGGAAGCTTTTCAGTGTGATGGCTGAAAACGAGAGAGCTTGAGATACCAATTTGCAATAAGACAGATCCTTTTAATAAAGAGCAGCTATAAGATACTTACTGTATTGTGCCTCATGGCAGTAGTGGCCTCTCCTCTTTCCCTATACAATTACTGATTGCTGTAAATTGCATTTTTCATGTGCATTCCACATCCTGTCAAGGTTTCTGTCAATTTTTAAAGTAAGAACTGTTGCCACATTTGCCCTTCTTCGTAATCTGCCTTATATAACATGTAGTGTACGCTACATTTAAGGACTTGATCATTTTTTTTACATGGGGATTGCTATGGCAAAACATAGACAAGGGAGGAAGTGTTGAACAATGCTATTCTGCTATTCAATCAGTAAAGACTTTTTATACAGAAATTAACTAAAAAAAAAAAAAAACTTTTCATATAAAGAAGATTGAATCAGTGGTTATCTAATGAAAGCCATCACCCTGATTGCAGTGCACTGATCTCATTGCATTTAATGCGTCAAGACTTTTAATTTTTTCTGGGCATAAATCAGCTTATAAGATCAGGGATTTACTTTCAGTGTCAAAAGCATTAAGGAGATCTAAAGTCTAAACAGTAATTTGTTTTGATTGGCAGTGATATTTTCCTGTAAGGAATATGTATAGATCTATACATGCTTTGATTAGTTTTGAGACAATCATCAGAATATAGTGAATACACTGACGGTCACAGGAAAGAAGATACATTGCTTTGTATGGCTCTTTCACTGAGGCCAGCATTATAAATTATTACTTATGTATATGTTTTAGAAGTGCTAAAACAGATACTGCAGTCCTGCGCTACCGTTATGTCCTCCGCACGTATATTCCCCTCTCCTTTAATAGATAAAAAGAGCCGCTGCTGGGTGTTGCTAAATCGGAGCCTTCTGCCTTGGCTCCCTTATTGAAAATCGATAATATTGCCGGTCAAAATTGGCCAGACGTGAACACCCGCGCTGTATTGGGGGATATATTCAAAAAAAGTCACTATGTGATTGCTTGACTTAGTGTATATCTACCTTTCAGAAGTCTTCTGCCTGCTGCGCTGTATAGAAGATGCTGTCTGGTATCTTCTCAATGTTGCTTTGGGTTCAACCTCCTCTGTGCATGCGTCTCGCTCCGGCCGGCAGCGAGCGCTCGCGTGGGGGAGCCTCGTGGATGCCGTGGGGGAACCTCCTAGCCATGCATCTACGAGGTTCCCCCATGTGAGCGCTCGCTGCCGGCCGGAGCGAGACGCACACACAGAGGAGGTTGAACCCGAAGCAACATTGAGAAGATACTAGAGCCCAGAGACAGCATCTTCTATGCAGCGCAGCAGGCGGAAGACTTCTGAAAGGAAGATATACACTAAGTTAATCAATCACAGTGACTTTTTTGAATATATCCCCCAATACAGCACGGGTGTTCACGTCTGGCCAATTTTGACCGGAAATATTAGCATTATAAATTAGCAATGATATAGCAGTCAACTACATGTGGAGGGTGAAGAATCGGGGTATATTCCTGCATTTCATCCTCCATTGCTTTACATTCAACAAATACCACTCCATAATTATTTTCCCCTAATTGACAAAACACCGATTATACTCGTTCTTTCATCTGATATTTAGATTTTTACTCTTTTAATCTTACAACATACTACAAGCTTCTAAACCTTGTGTTGTACTGTTCTCTGAGATCTGCTCAAATGAATATATTCCATATAGTAGATGCAGTGTGGCACTTGGAGGAAGAAATATCCTAGTTTAAAGGGTTGGCCAAAAAACCTACAAGTTGAGCTAAGGAGGGCGGCAGGCAAAAAGTTTCCCCTCGGGTGGTTAGTTTTATTGCTAGATCACGTTTAAAGGGTGTAACAACTCGGGGTCATTTAGCTCTTCCAGATCGCCGTCTTATCACCTTAGACGGTTGGCACACATCAAGAAGCCGCTCCACCACTGTAGATTCGGGTGCAAACTGGCCACGACCAGCTTTATTGTCACAACAGCAGTACAACAAAATCATAAAAATAAATCCTCGGCCGTCTGGCCACTGACTAAACAGTCTTTCCCTCTCTATCAGGATCTGGGTCTACCACCCAGCTCCCCAAGACACATCACCAGTGCTTACCCCACACACAGGGTTAGAGGGTCCCGGCTCCCACAGGCCTTGACACAGCCTGCTCCTTTCCCAGACTGGGAGCCCTGATTGAGAAGCTCAACCCACATTAATCCAAGCTCCTCAGCTGGCTGCTAATTATCCCCATTACCAGCCTGACTGCTGCAGACAGTGGGAAAAACTCTTTTCCCAACCTTTCTTGTTCTCACCCAGCTTTCTCTGGGTGAGATACGCCACTTGAATGGCCTTCCTATGGCCTTCTGGCAGCTCCACTGCCACAAGGGGTTTTACACTATTCCCATATTGTTAAGTTATCCGCAAATAGATCATCAATATCAGGTCAGTGGGGTCTGACTCCATGAACCCCGGCCAGTCAGCTGTATGAAGAGAACGCAGCGCTCGAGCAAGCACTGTTTCTCTTCACTGTTTACCTGCCTGCCATTGACATTGCAGCAGAAAGCAGTGTAATTACAGCTCCACTGTCCTATTCACACAGTGGGAGAGGGTGTAGCTACAACTGCTCCTTCCCATTCAATTGAATGGTATGAAGGAGTTGTAATTACACCTGCTCGCCACTACAATGTTAACAGCGAGCAGTTAAACTGAGGATAGGTTCATCAATATGGGAAAAGCAGAAAACACCTTTAAAAAAAAGGGTGGGTGCATTTTTCAGTGGTGAAAAAGGATACAGTTAGATGCATGACCTGGTTAGTGTGGTTGAAAAAGACATACAGTTGCAAGAAAAAGTATGTGAACCCTTTAAAATGATATGGATTTCTGCACAAATTAGTCATAAAATGTGATCTGATCTTCATCTAAGTCACAACAATAGACAATCACAGTTTGCTTAAACTAATAACACACAAAGAAATAAATATTACCTTGTTTTTATTGAACACACCATGTAAACATTCACAGTGCAGGTGGAAAAAGTATGTGAACCCTTGGATTTAATAATTGGTTGAACCTCTTTTGGCAGCAATAACTTCTACCAAACATTTCCTGTAGTTGCAGATCAGACGTGCACAACGGTCAGAATTCTTGACCATTCCTCTTTACAGAACTGTTTCAGTTCAGCAATATTCTTTGGATGTCTGGTGTGAATCACTTTCTTGAGGTAATGCCACAGTATCTCAATCGAGTTGAGGTCAGGACTGGGCCACTACAGCAGGTGTATTTTCTTCTGTTTAAGCATTTCTGTTGTTGATTTACTTCTATGCTTTGGGTCGTTGTGCTGTTGCAACACCCATCTTCTGTTGAGTTTCAGCTGGTGGACAGGTGGCCTTAAATTCTCCTGCAAAATGTCTTGATAAACTTGGGAATTAATTTTTCCTTCGATGATAGCAATCCGTCCAGGCCCTGATGCAGCAAAGCAGCCCCAAACCATGATGCCCCCACCACCATACTTCACAGTTGGGATGAGGTTTTGATGTTGGTGTGCTGTGCCTCTTTTTCTCCACACATAGTGTTGTGTGTTTCTTCCAAACAACTCAACTTTGGTTTCATCTGTCCACAGAATATTTTGCAAGTACTGCTGTGGAACATCCAGGTGCTCTTGTGCAAACTGTAGACGTGCAGCAATGTTTTTTTGGACAGCAGTGGCTTGCTTTGTGGTATCTTCCCATGAAATCCATTCCTGTTTAGTGTTTTACATATCGTAGATTCGCTAACAGGGATGTTAGCATATGCCAGAGACTTTTGTAAGTCTTTAGCTGACACTCTAGTTCCTTCTTCACCTCATTGAGCAGTCTGCGCTGTGCTCTTGCAGTTATCTTTACAGGACGGCCACTCCTAGGGAGAGTAGCAGCAGTGCTGAACTTTCTCCATTTATAGACAATTTGTCTTACCGTGGACTGATGAACGGCAAGGCTTTTGGAGATACTTTTATAACCCTTTCCCACTTTATGCAAGTCAACAATTCTTAATCGTAGGTCTTCTGAGAGCTCTTTTGTGTGAGGCATCATTCACATCAGGCAATGCTTCTTGGGAAAAGCAAACCCAGAACTGGTGTGTGTTTTTTATAGGGCAGGGCAGCTGTAACCAACACCTCCAATGTCATCTTATTGATTGGACTCCAGTTGGCTGACCCCTCACTCCAATTAGCTCTTGGAGATGTCATTAGTCTAGGGATTCACATACTTTTTCCACCTGCACTGTGAATGTTTACATGGTGTGTTCAATAAAAACATGGTAACATTTAATTATTTGTGTGTTATTAGTTTAAGCAGACTGTGATTGTCTGTTGTTGTGACTTCAAAGTATGTGAAATCCATATCATTTCAAAGGGTTCACATACTTTTTCTTGCAAATGTATGTTCTTTAACACAGAGGGGTTTTGGAGGAACAGAGAAACGAGAGTTGAAGTCAATTCATTTTAAATTTAGGAAAAAAGACTTTAACATTACATTGTTCTACCTTTCTTACTCAGTATAAATAAATGGTCAATTAATAATTTTATATATTTAGACAATCCTTTATATTATTTGGTTTTAAGGACTTATCCAAACCTGCTTCAACACTGGTCACAGTTCCTTTATTATTGAAGGTGCTCATAATATGCTGTTTTTGCTGTTTTCATTTTATTATCCATTTTATGATGTTTTTCCATTCTTTTTGTTAACTGAAGTGAAATGCATACTTAATAAAGAATCATTGTATAGTAGGTATTGTGGGGGGTTAGCTCTGGTCTCGGGGATCATTCACACAAACTTCCTTCCGGACAACGGATTTCATGTCCAAACAGTGCATTTATTTGGCAGTCTTCTCAAACAAAACAAAATAAATGAACACCTGCCCGTCTAGGCACTACCTAATACATAAGATACATCATATGCCTAACTCGGCTATATGATAGCGTTCACACACGGAACCAGGTGCGGCTTACCCCAGCCATACAATACTCCAGCCCTCAGGCTGTAACGAGTGCAGTACCTTTATACAGGGGTTGTGGTCTAGCAGACCTCCCGACTCTGACCTTTCAACGTTTGTTCCCTGGCCTCACCGAGTCCCCCAAAGTCCAGGCTTTTGCATAGCCTCTTGGCCCCTCAGCCTTCCCTTGCTGAGACCACTCTGACAGAGCCTCAGCAGGCCTCTGTCTGCACACTCTCCAGAGTCAGAGACCCCACCCATGTCCAACAAGAGGATTAAATAGAATCACTGGACATGGGCATTGTCCAAAATCCCGGACTGGAGCATGGGGAACAGGCACCCACCCAGCACATTACCTGTTCCCAGTAAAAGCCCGCCCTGGAACTAACTGAGCCAGCTATACTAATACTTAACTTGGGCTTTCACTCCACCAAGGCCAGGCACCTTGGTGACACGCTCTCGGTGCAAAACAGCCCTGTCTGACATAGAAACATAGAAACATAGAATTTGTCGGCAGATAAGAACCATTTGGCCCATCTAGTCTGCCCAATATACTGAATACTATGAATAGCCCCTGGCTCTATCTTATATGAAGGATGGCCTTATGCCTATCCCATGCATGCTTAAACTCCTTCACTGTATTTGCAGCTACCACTTCTGCAGGAAGGCTATTCCATGCGTCCACTACTCTCCCAGTAAAGTAATTCTTCCTGATGTTACTTTTAGACCTTTGCCCCTCTAATTTAAAACTATGTCCTCTTGTAGCAGTTTTTCTTCTTTTAAATATTCTCTCCTCTTTTACCGTGATGCTTCCCTTTATGTATTTAAAAGTTTCTATCATATCCCCTCTGTCTCTTCTTACTTCCAAGCTATACATGTTAAGGTCCTTTAACCTTTCCTGGTAAGTTTTGTCCTGCAATCCATGTACTAGTTTAGTAGCTCTTCTCTGAACTCTCTCCAAAGTTTCAATATCCTTCTGCAGATATGGTCTCCAGTACTGCACACAATACTCCAAATGAGGTCTCACTAGTGCTCTGTAGAGCGGCACGAGCACCTCCCTCTTTCTACTGTTAATGCCTCTCCCTATACACCCAAGCATTCTGCTGGCATTACCTGCTGCTCTATGACATTGTCTGCCCACCTTTAGGTCGTCTGATATAATGACCCCTAAATCCCTTTCCTCAGATACTGAGGTTAGTACTGTATCACTGATTTTATATTCTGCTCTTGGGTTTTACGCCCCAGGTGCATTATCTTGCACTTATCAACATTAAATTTTAGTTGCCAGATTTTTGACCATTCCTCTAGTTTTCCCAAATCCTTTTCCATTTGGTGTATCCCTCCAGGAACATCAACCCTGTTACAAATCTTTGTGTCATCAAAAAGACACACCTTACCATTGAGGCCTTCTGCAATTTCGCTGATAAAGATATTAAACAATATGGGTCCCAGAACAGATCCCTGAGGTACCCCACTGGTAACAATACCATGGTCTGAATATACTCCATTGACTACAACCCTCTGTTTTCTGTCCTTCAGCCACTGCCTAATCCACTCAACAATATGTGAGCCCAAGCTCAAAGACTGCAGTTTATTGATAAGCCTTCTATGTGGGACAGTATCAAAAGCATTACTAAAGTCCAGATAGGCAATGTCTACTGCACCTCCGCCATCTATTATTTTAGTCACCCAATCAAAAAAGTCAATAAGATTAGTTTGACATGATCTCCCTGAAGTAAACCCATGCTGTTTTTTATCAATCAACCCATGGGTTTTTAGATGTTCCACAATCCTCTCCTTGAGTATGGTTTCCATTAATTTCCCCACTATTGATGTCAGGCTTACCGGCCTATAGTTGCCCGATTCCTCTCTACTACCTTTCTTGTGAATTGGCACAACGTTTGCTAATTTCCAATCTTCTGGGATGACACCTGTTACCAGTGATTGGTTAAATAAATCTGTTACGGTGACGGTTGCTACTGTGACGGTTTCCCTGGGGCTTCACCGCACACATCAGTGTTCACATTGCCACAGTATATATACTGGAGAGTAGGTACATCAAGCTGACCAGCTGTATAAGTTTGACTTTCTGGGCCCAAAGCACAATCTGTTACAGACCCCAGCTATCACACATCATTTATAGTAGTGATCTCCTCTCCTCCTACGGCTTTAGGTCCATCTGAGTCCTCTCAGGCTTCAGCTTCCATTTGCGACTGTACCCTGTCTAACTCTTTATAGTTACATCTCTGAAACCGATCCCTCACATAAGATCTTGAAAATTAATGGTTAACAAAACTGGATAAAATCTAGATGAACACAGAAATTTAGTATACCAGTGTTTCTAATTGTTCTTCTGTAGAGTGTATATGAAAATGGTTTACTTTTGTCTCAGGGTTTTTCTTCCCCATCTGCATACTGTATGTCTTAGTGAGAACTATCTGACATGAATCCATTCATGTTAACTCAGACAAAGTTCAGACAATACCCCAATATGAATATGTGTTAAACATAGTTTAAGACTTCTATTTGTCTTTCAGAAGTTTCTCAATAGGAATATGGTTCTGTCTGTTAACAGTAAATATTAGACTCTCATTCATTGCTCATTCATTGCAGTTATTCAGTAAAAATTTGCCTTGGGCTGAAAGGACTAAAGACGGGTTCACTCCGCATGATATAACAGCTGATTGTCAGGAAGGAAGTGTTCCTTCTCAACAGTTGGCTGCTCTTTCAGTGAGGGAGACCGCTGCATTTACATGTAGGAGAATGAGGAATCAATATTGATGATTGACATATCTGCATGAACGACAGGATCACCCGAAGAAAGAGCGTTTCCCTTTTTCATCAGGTCATCGGCAGCACATTTAGATGGGTAGAATGTTGGGAATGAGCATTCACAGGAACAGTCATTCCCAATAATCTGCTTAAAAATTGGACTTTGTAAATCCCCCTTTTACACCAAGTCATGCTGAGAATGACACATTGGTGCTAGTGAGTGATCAGACTACAGTAAAAACCTAAAAATAATAAAACATAGTCCAAAATAATAAGTCTAATGAATATGTGATAGCAAAAATTGTTTTTTTATTTTTTTTATTTCAAAGTTAGTATACAATGGGTCTCCAATATTTCCAAAGCTTTGAATTACAGGCATGTAACAAAGAATTAGGGGCAGGGAATCGGTGTGATTGATGTCTAGACTTAAAGGGTTGTATCACAAAATATACTGTACATTTTACAAACAAGCATAGAATAGACAGAGTATTTCAATAATAAAATCTGTATAGCGGCACCTGCTGTCCGTCTCACTGAGCTGGTCGAGCGTGCTCAGTTTAAAACTTCAACTGTCACTAGCCATTTGTTCTGTTAGAAGCTGTGGCTGTTACAGGGAAAGAGCTGCAACAGAAAGGACACACCCACTAGGCTGCTAGGCTGAATACAGTTTAGCAGAGCAATTGGAGCAATGAATGTGGAGCTCTCTGGACCCATGTGAGATACAGAACTGGTTCTAGCTTTGTTAGAAAGGTATTGACATGTACTATACGGTGTCTAATTTTTATTTTATATCAATTTTTGCAAAACTCCTTTAATGTGTTATATGCAATATGAAGTTCTCCAGGTAGCAACATTAATATTAAATCAGACAAATTATTTACTATGAAAATGTTACACTTATCTAATTGGCTAAAGGGTCAAATTTCAAAAAGCCAAAATTATAAGGTGAGCCTTAGTTGACGAAAGCTCATTTTTCATGTAAGGCAAGCAGTCAGATTTATCCTGCTGGAATTTCACATGATAATTGTATAGTAGAATCTTAAGGCTGATTTACACCACCCTGCTCGGCTGGGGAAACACATTCCATGTGTTGGCCATATCTCTGACTGCTTCAGGGCTCTTGCATATGACCTTATGTATTTTGCAGTCCGCAAAAAACGGATCTGCAAAAAATATGGATGGCGTCCGTGTGCATTCCATATATTGCGGAACGGAACAGCTGGCCCCTAATAGAACAGTACTATCCTTGTCCGTTATGCAGACAATAATAGGACATGTTCTATCTTTTAGCGGAACGGATATACGGAAACGGAATGCACACAGAGTACCTTCCGTTTTTCTGCAGACCCATTGAAATTAGTGGTTCCGCATACGGTCCGCAAAACAAACGGGACTGGCATGAAGAGAAAATAAGTTTGTGTGCAAGAGACCTCATAGTGTTTTATGGTGCAATCAGTTCTAGACATGAGAGAACCTGTTGAGGTTCGGTTAAGGTTCGCTGAATTTTTCAAAAAGTTTGGTTTGGACCCAAACCAAATTGTCTCTAATTGCCCTGAAAACTGGTATATAACACCCTCCCTTTTACAAAAACATATCTCTTTTAGTTAAATTTCTATGATTTTTTGCTTTTTCTAGCCAGCCTCCCACCTCCCTGCACTCCTAAACGGAAGGGCAGCAAAAGGAAATTATTGCATCGTGGCATGTGTTATGCTTTTTTATATTACAAAGCTTCCAAAAATTTTCCCTTATCGGGGGCAGACGGTGTTTATGGGATAAAAAAAATGGCTTGTTGGGGGGACCAACCCTCCAAAAATTATACCTTGACGGGGCAAGAATGCCTGGCCATACGGCACGCACAAGTATTTATTGTCAGAAGAAAAAGTGGCTTGTTGTGAACGAAAACAAATTTTGGAAAAGAAAAAAGAATATATAGAGGGCTAATTGCAAGACTATCTTGGAATGGGATTCCAAGAAGTCTATGGAATCAACAGGCAGGGCGCCAAAGGGTAAAAATTCTTGAAGGTATGTATATATAGTGCAATGTTAGGCTTATGAGATAGTGGCAATAGACTAGAAAAGAGAAAGGCCGCCGTTTGTGGTTACTTGTGCATGGAGAACCAGCACAAAAATAAATGTACAAATTATAAAAAAAGGTTTAAAAAATTGTAACCCCCACCAGGGGAGCCGATCAGACTAGTATAGGAATTATATAGAAAGGTACCAATCGATCTTGGGGTTCACATTGCAGAGCCCACTGTTCACAGTAAATGAAGAGTTAAAAAGGTACGTTTTGATAGGTAAGAATAGATAAAACTGTCAGATACACCATAAACATTTAAAATCCAATAAAATCAAACAAGAATGAACTTTACTCACTTTACCAGGGAGGAGTTTTTGTGGGATAAATTCTTCCTTTTAATTGTGCAGTGCGGATGTGGACAGTAATACAGTAAGAGGCATGTGATCGCAATAGTAGTGTCAGCATAAGCAGCATAAAATGGAACATACAAGGCAGTAGATCAGCTTTCTATGGGTGGTAGTAGTAGTAATAGTAGTAGTTGTAGTAGTCGTGGTAGTAGTGGCAGATGCATATTGTTAATAGTGGTGGCAGTAGGCGGCAGCAGCCATATTGTACATGTTGGCAGGTAGACAGCAGCTTGATGGAGGCAGCAGCAGCCATTTGGAACATGATGGTAGGAAGATAGCAGCAGTGGCATGAAAGTGGCAGAAGCATGACGTAGGCAGCGGTATGGAAAAATGTTGGTAGGTAGGCAGCAGCAGTGGCATAAAGGTTGAAGTGGCATGAGGGAGGCAGCCAGAGCAGCAGCTGCACGAAAAATAATGGTAAGCAGGCCATAGCAGTGGCATGGAAGTAGTAGCAGCAGCAGCCTTCCAGAACACAACGGTAGGCAAGAAACATGATGTTAATCAGGAAGGCAGGCAGACAGCAACAGTGGCAAGAATGGGGCACCATTAGCAAGGCCAGCTGGAGGAGTATGAAAACCCTTCTGAATCCAGGCTTGGTTCATTTTGACAAAATTGATGTTTTTGACACTGACGGAGAACAACTTGATCTGTTTGGGTGTCACCATGCCCCCTGTGGTGCTGAAAACCTTCTCCTTAATGACACTGGAGGCTAGGCAGGAAAGAAGAAGAAAAGGGTGCTGTGCCAGTTTAGGTCACTGTTCCAGTCTGCCTGCCCAGAAATCCATGAGGTACGGGTACAGGGTATGTGCCAGAGACTGGCCAGCCTGTAGGTAGGACTGAACCTGGGCGTTGAGGTGGGAGGTCTCGGCTTTCTGATTATCCTCAGCCTGCCACGGCAAGTGAAAAAATCGCTCCATCATGTTAAGGAGACTGAAGAGACTGAACTGGCTGTTGCTGCTGCTGCTACTGCTGCTGCAGCTTCTCCTTTTGGCTTTAGGTGTGTGACTCTGTGCAGGGCAGAGAGGGACCTCCCTTTCAGACACACTGATGGGAAGCATCTGCTCGCTAAAAGCTGCGACAAGCTGCACACACAGTGTTTCCTGGTAATAACGTAATTTGTCCTTTCTTTTGAAAGGAGGAAAACATTCCCCATTTTGCTTTTCCTAGCAAGGGTCTAAAAGCATGGCTATCCAGTAATCAGACTGTTTAATGTCAGTGATCTGCTTGTCACTGTGTAAAAAAGTCAGCATACAGGTCCCCATTCTGGTCTGCATGCCCAAGGATCCAGTTCTTTCTATTTCCACCCCCAATAGAGATGATTGTGTGTTGTGGAGGGTGTCAACGTCATCATCATCTTTTTGCTTCTCCAACTCATCCTCCAGTGGCAGCATCTCATCCTTCTCCTCCATGGGAGTTTCTCCTTGTGGGTCCCCAACAGCTACAGAGCAGACAGCAAGATGAATTAGCTGTTATTCTTCCTCTGTCGCCCCCTGCTTCATGAGTGTCATCAATGTCTGTTCTAAGATACATGTTAGGAGGATGAGGGACAACTGCAACATGAATGGCATGAGCTGCCACTGCCAGACCTAAAAGCAACACATGCTCCCTGCTAAGGTGATGGTCTGGTGCATGACAAAATCGTTCACGGCTTTCCGCTGCTTGTACAGACGCTGTAGCATGAGCAATGTTCAATTCCAGTGAGTTAGAACATTGTGAATTAGGCAGTATAGCTGCACACCGTTCTGTCGCTGCAAGTTCATTAGAGCATTTCTTGCCAAGTGAGAGTGGCTGAAAAGAGGGACAGTCTCCTGGATATTGCCAGCACCTTGCAAAAGCCAGTGTGCTTTTTTAAATAGCCATGCAGAGAGTGTTTTTTCCCCCAGGTTCAAGGTGGTCAGAATGTTGTGTGTTGTGGCCATTGTAGTTGACAACCAGGCCCAGTAGGAGTCACCTGGGTGACGGACATTGGGACTATTTGCTGCTTGATGTACTTGCCCAGGCCAATCGGCTCCAACACTGCATTGCAACACTTGACTTGACACTTGATAGGGTGGAGGGGGAGTAGAAGTGATGGTGTGCCCTGCTGCTGTTGGGGACAGAAGCATGTCCATGGAGAAGGTGGAGGAGGTAGATAAGTGATTGATCTGGGAGCCCGCCCAATGCTATGGGGTCAAAAGGACCTGGCTATGTTGCTGGGGTGCTGCCTTTCCACTGACAGAAAAAACATTGACCCAGTGGGCCATAACAGCTTCCCCATGTATCCACCGTGGAGTGCAGCTTGCTGCACAGAGAGAATCACAAGGTTCAACCCATGTTCTCTGCCATGTGCGAGTACAAGGCATTACTACAGTTGTACTGCAGTTGATCGCACAGAGCTAGAGGCAACCAAGTTTGGCTTAGCTCTGGCACCTTTTGTGTCTAACGCACCCACAGTGTCAGCAGCATCACCAGATCCCGAAGCAGACATGGCCCTGGCTGTTCTTTGGGCGGTAGGTTACCTCTGCTCTTTATTGCTGCCGCTGCTGCCACCACACTCCTCCTCTGATGTTGCCACCTCCTTAGCATCTCTAACTAGCTCCCAGGTCCTGTCCAATGCACGATAGTCACTGCCACTTTAATCAGAATGTGAGATATTAGAGTGGGCTCCATGGCTCCTTTCCGGATTCTATACTGTGCATTTGCCCCAATTGCCACTGTTGCCGCCCCCACCATCAATACCGTGGCTATGGGTTCCACTATTATCACCACCAGCTATGCATGGTGTCCACAGCCTCCTCCTGAACCTCCTCCTCAGGCCAGTCCAGATGCTGAATGCTCTCACACAAGTTGTCAACAGGGAAAATCTCTTGACTATCTGCCGTAGGGCGTAATGGAGTTTTCTTGCCACTTCTTAGGAAAAAAGAACGAATCCCACTAGGAAGGGACAGTGAAGACAGAAAGTACTCCACTGAAAACTTTCTCTGGGGCTGCAAGGAGGAGGAGCAGCAAGAATGCAGTGACCCCTGGCTCCATGGCATGGTGTCAGATTCTGAAGTCACCTCCACGTCATCCTGATGTGACTCAGAGGAGGAGTGAGCCATCCAATCCTCAATCTCATCCTTTTTCTCAACAATGATAATGTTATGCCTTTCAGAAGGCAGCAGGGACAACTGCAGCCTACTACTACTTCTTCTGGCTAGATAGCTGTTGCTGCTACTACCCACATTCTGGCTCTGAGTCTTTCGTTCAGAACCCATACAAAGTATGGAATGGTTTGCTAATCTGTTTTCTATTTTAACTTAAAGATCGGAGGCATAATACAATGTCCTTCACTTTCCACGAATGCACTGAAGATATTGCTACTGACAGTTGACTTTGTTAATAATACAGTATTGGAACGCCTGGCAGGTTTTGGCATAATGTAGGTTGTGTGTTAAAATATGCAGATTCAGAAACAAAGCTATCTCTAGTGTAAAACACCTCTTGTCAACCTTCTATGTGATTATTTCCCCAAACCCCCACCACACCAATACTAGCCTTTGTATTTTAAGAAACACAGATGCTATTTTACCAAACTTTACCAAAAAATAATTTGAACAGTCTGGAGATGCCCTGACACAGATTTTGGCCTAGTATCTCAAATTATCACTCAGTTATGTAAACTGTCCATTATCCTTTGCTATTTTCCCAAACTTAAATTCGTTCTGCAGTTTTTCATTCTGATGATTTATCCGCTGGATAGATCATCAGCATCTGATCTGCGGGGACCCGACACCTGGGGTGCCGCCGATCAGCTGTTTGAGAAGTGAACGGGGCTTCAAGTGAACAGGGCTTAGCCATGCCCAGGCCACTGATACTAGTCATGACATCACTGGGCCTACGGTAAACAGAGAGATGGCCACTGCACTACTGAAGCACTGTGGCCTTCTCAAACAACTGATTGTCAGGAGTCCTGGGTGTCAGACCCCTGCCGATCAGATACTGATGATCTATCCAGAGGATATATCATCAGAAAGAAAAACTGCAGAACACCTTTAACCAAAAAATGTTTAATTGTCTAGAGATTCATCAATAAGGATTTCGGACTAGTAGTTTATGTTTTCACTGAGTTTTTAAATGCTATCTATCCTTTGGATAAAAAAAACAAAACAAAAACAAACAAACTGTATTTCTGTTAAAATGACAAAAAAATAAAAGAAATGTCAGACACACTCAACCTCAGCTATTCACTTCTCAATGGCTGATAGCTTTTCCTGACTTTCTCTACTGTACATAATTCTTATTCTTTCTATCCTTTCCCTTCAATGGCCTTTGCACTAGAAAAGAAGCTTGATTGTGACTGTATAGTTAAATAGGCTGTAAGAAAGACACGGGAGCATCAGATTCAACATTTCTGAAACAATTACATAGTAACATAGTAACATAGTATATAAGACCGAAAAAAGACATTTGTCCATCCAGTTCGGCCTGTTTCCTACAAGTTGATCCAGAGGAAGGCAAAAAACCCCTGTGAGGCAGAAGCTAATTTTCCTCTCTTAAGGGGAAAAAAATTCCTTCCCGACTCCAATCAGGCAATCAGAATAACTCCCTGGATCAACGACCCCTCTCTAGTAGCTGTAGCCTGTAATATTATTACACTCCAGAAATAAATCCAGTCCCCTCTTGAAGTCCTTTTTTGTACTCACCATCACCACCTCCTCAAGCAGAGAGTTCCATAGTCTTACTGCTCTTACAGTGAAGAATCCTTTTCTATGTTTGTGTACAAACCTTCTTTCCTCCAGACGCAGAGGATGTCCCCTTGTCACAGTCACAGTCCTGGGGATAAATAGATGATGGGACAGATCTCTGTACTGACCCCTGATATATTTATACATAGTTATTAGATCTCCCCTCAGTCGTCTTTTTTCTAAAGTAAATAACCCTAATTTTGATAACCTTTCAGGGTACTGTAGATCCCTCATTCCAGTTATTACTTTAGTTTCCCTCCTCTGAACCCTCTCCAGCTCTGCTATGTCTGTCTTGTTCACAGGAGCCCAGAACTGTACACTGTACTCCATGTGTGGTCTGACTAGTGATTTGTAAAGTGGTAGGACTATGTTCTCATCACGGGCATCTATGCCCCTTTTGATGCAACCCATTATCTTATTGGCCTTGGCAGTAGCTGCCTGACACTGGTTTTTGCAGCTTAATTTGCTGTTTATTAAAATTCCTAGATCCTTTTCCATGTCAGTGTTATCGAGTGTTTTACCATTTAATATGTACGGGTGAATTGCATTATTCCTTCCCATGTGCATAACTCTACACTTGTCAGTGTTAAACCTCATCTGCCATTTTTCTGCCCAAGCCTCCAATCTATCCAGATCCCTCTGTAGCAGAAAACTGTCCTCTTCAGTGTTAATTACTTTACGTGTCATCTGCAAAAATAGATATTTTACTGTGCAGGCCTTCTACAAGATCATTAATAAATATATTGAAGAGAATAGGGCCCAATACTGACCCCTGAGGTACCCCACTAGTTACAGTGACCCAATCTGAGTATGTACCGTTAATAACCACCCTCTGTTTTCTGTCACTCAGCCAGTTACTTACCCACATACAGACAGTTTCTCCCAGTCCGAGCATCCTCATTTTATATACTAACCTTTTATGAGGTACGGTGTCAAATGCTTTGGAGAAGTCCAGATATACGACATCCATTGATTCGCCGCTGTCAAGTCTAGAACTTACCTCCTCATAGAAGCTGATTAAATTTGTTTGGCATGACCGATCCCTCATGAAGCCATGCTGATATGGCGTTATTTGCTTATTTTCATTGAGATACTCCAAAATAGCATCTCTTACAAACCCTTCAAACAGTTTACCAACAATAGATGTTAAACTTACCGGCCTATAATTTCCAGGCTCTGTTTTTGGACCCTTTTGAATATTGGCACCACATTTGCTATGCGCCAATCCTGTGGAACATTCCCTGTTATTATAGAGTCCGTAAATATCAGAAATAATGGTCTGGCTATGACATCACTTAATTCCCTTAGGATACGGGGTGTATGCCATCCGGTCCTGGCGATTTGTCTATTTTAATCTTTTAAGTCGCTGTTGTACTTCTTCCTGGGTCAGACAGGGCACTTTTAATGGGGGATTTACTTTTACATTCTGCATTTCATCTGACAGTTTATTTTCCTCAGTGAATATAGTGGAGAAAAAAATATTTAATAGTTTTGCTTTATTCTCGTCGCTCTCTGCAACACCCCCCTCATTGCTATGTAGAGGGCCGACTCCATCAGATTTATATTTTTTACTATTTATATAATTGAAGAACATTTTAGGGTTAGTTTTACTCTCTTTGGCAAATAATCTCTTGGTCTCTAGTTTGGCAAATTTTATTAGTTTTTTACATATTCTATTTTTTTCCTTATAGTTTATCAGTGCTTCCTGACTCCCCTCCTGTTTTAGCGATTTATATGCTTTCTTTTTGTCATTTATTGCCTTCTTTACGGTTCTATTTATCCACATTGGTTTCTTATTGTTCCTTAGCCTTTTATTCCTATAAGGTATGTACCTCTCACAATTAGATGTTACAATGCTTTTAAAAATCTCCCATTTTATGGTTGAATTTTTATTTTTGAGGACTTTGTCCCAGTTAGTTAGGCCTATGGCCTCACTTAGTTGGCTAAATTTAGCTTTTTTGTAGTTTGGTATTTTTGTTCCTCCCTTTAGAAACTCTCGTTTGAAGGATAATTGGAAGGTTATAACTTTATGGTCACTATTTCCCAGGTGTCCCCCAACCTGCACATCTGTTGTTCTATCAGGTCTATTGGTTAATACTAAGTCCAGTATGGCCGTCCCTCTAGTGGGGTCCTGAACCAGTTGGGAAAGGAAATTGTCTTTGGCTATTGCCAAGAACCTGTTTCCTTTTTGGGATGTACAGCTTTCAGTTTCCCAGTCTATATCTGGGTAGTTGAAGTCCCCCATGATAACGACTTTATTATGATTTGCCGCCTCGTCTATCTCGTTTAGTAATAGATTTTCTGTGGACTCTGGTATATTAGGTGGTTTATAATACACTCCTGTTAGTATTTTATTATTGTTTTTTGCTCCATGTATTTCTACCCACAGTGACTCCACATGTTCATGTCCCTCAGAGATGTATTCTTGAATTACGGGATTTAGACACGACTTCACGTAGAGGCAGACCCCTCCACCTCTCCGGTTTTGACGATCCTTTCTAAACAGATTGTAACCTTTTATATTAACTGCCCAGTCATAGCTATCATCCAGCCATGTCTCAGTTATTCCCACTATGTCATAGTCCTCCTGACACATCACTAATTTCAGTTCACCAGTCTTGTTAGTCAGGCTTCTGGCATTAGTATACATACATTTGACAGGTTTATGTGTATTTTTTACCCTACATGTTTCATTCTGAGCTGTTCTAGTCCCCCCTTCCATTCCTCCCCCAGACACACTACCTCGCCCCTGGTCTCTATCTGCACTATCTTCCCCTCCTATAACGTAATTACCCTCCCCCCCAGTCCCTAGTTTAAACACTCCTCCAACCTTCTAGCCATCTTTCTCCCCAACACAGCTGCCCCTTCCCCATTGAGGTGCAGCCCGTCCCTACGGTAGAGCCTGTAGCCAACAGAGAAGTCGGCCCAGTTCTCCAGGAACCCGAACCCCTCCTTCCTACACCAGTTCTTGAGCCACTTGTTAACCTCCCTAATCTCCCGCTGCCTTTCTTGTGTGGCTCGTGGTACAGGCAGTATTTCAGAAAATACTACTTTTGAGGTCCTTGCCCTAAGCTTTTGACCTAAATCCCTGAAATCATTTTTAAGGACTCTCCACCTTCTTCTAACTTTGTCATTGGTTCCGATATGGACCATGACCGCTGGATCTTCTCCAGCCCCTCCCAGTAATCTGTCAACCCGATCCGCGATGTGTCGAACTCTAGCGCCAGGAAGACAGCACACTGTTCGGCGATCACGATCTTTGTGACAGATTGCCCTATCTGTACCCCTAATAATTGAATTGAATTATAGATCATTATTATTATAGATTAATTATAACCCTCAATGCCATTTGTCATAAGATCTCGGCTATTTATTAATGCTGTTATATATAATATCCGCCATTATTATCTAGTGAGGTAGGGCATTCTATAGTTTGGCTAAGCTAACTGTGAAAAACCCTTTACTACATTGATTACTAAGTCAACTAATCCTCCTTATACAAGAAATGTCTCCTGGACTTTTGTAAGGTCCTTGGAGAGAATGAATTATGTGCCACCTCATATTCAAACACAATGTATGAAAAACACCTCAAAGGAATCTTTTTTACTATCCCTTCATAAGATAAATCTCTTGTCTCATTTGATAACCTAACCACCAGCCTTTAGACCGTCTTAAGCTCTCCTATCCCTTTCAAAACAGGTTGTACATGGGATTTATAGGTAATATTGCATTGGGTCTAATGGTTTTATCTCTTTCTTTATAAAACCTTATTTGCTTTTGCAGCTGCTGCTTGACATTGAGTACTGCTGCCTGTTACTTCTGAATGAATTTGTGTTCGATTCAGCTGAATAGGTCAACAGATTTGATTTTGGTCCAAATCAATTCTAACTGAATCAGAAGTGCTCCAATTGACTTAAAAGTTTGTCTGTGACACTCTTAGGTCTCCTAGATTTCTTAATACATGTTTTTCCTCTTTCTCAAATTCGCCCAAACCGAATCACCAAAAATCCTATTCCGAAAACACCTTAAATTTTCTCACAATTCAGGTTGAATCCGATTAATTTCTAATCGATTTGCTCATCTCTACTTGTGACCAGAGATGTCACTTAATAGGTAAAATCAAAAAGTAGCACTACAAAAGGTTGCAGTGTTGCCCAGGCCTTAGATGCTTGAGTTTACTAACTAAAAATTTGATTCTGGTCTGGTTTGGCTGATTCTCTCTCCATGATCAAACTTCCTTTTGTTTGTATCTTGGGGAAGGCAGTTACAGATGTACTTTTAACCCTTTCATATTTGTTGTTTTTACTTCTAAATTTTTTTATGTTGAAAAATGAGCTGCTTAAAAGGTTTCTATTTTATGGATCTATGGATTGTTTCATGGATCTGTTAGCAGCCTTTCATTAACGATTTATCCCTTTTTATGTATGCATCCTATGTCTGTATGATTTCATCAAATATTTAACAAGGAAAATTCCAATTCATCATATTATTTATAAAATGTCCTGTTCTGGCTTTATTAGGAACCCCCTACAGACGATATACATCATGCCTACCCTACAGCTGATGTCCCAGATCATGTACATTATACCATCGGAGCTGTGATCCTGGCAGTAGGCATAACGGGGACGCTGGGTAACTTTCTAGTCATCTACGCTTTCTGCAGGTATTACTAGATTTATTTGGGCTGTTTTTTCATCTTTTACTGAATTGATGTGAATTTTGTTTATGTCCTTTACAATGCTTTGTTGACTGCCTTTTATAAAAGCTGTTTCTCCCATAAATATACATATCTGTAAAGCGAAAGATGTAGGGAGGCTGAATGGAGAAAAGGTTTTTAAAGAGGTCCTGTCACTATTCCTGACATATGTCTTGTAGTACATACTAGGATAACATTCTGCATTGTGCTGTCCCTTTGTTATCTCGACTAGAAATGTATGTATGGATAAATTGTTTCCAAATAAGGGTGTGTCCCTACGCCCTATGACGTAATAAGTGTTGGCAGTGGTGGCTACATAGAGCCTCCCATCTTTGACAAGTGGGAGGGTAACGTTCAGTTGTCAACTTATTTACACATTTCTAAAAGGAATAACATAGGAACAGTACAACGCAGAGTTATGAGAATAGATGCTCCAGATATTTTTATTATCTGAGAAATACAAGAATCAGGAAAGGTGGCAGGTCCTTTTAAAGCACATAAATCAAATCAGACTTCTGCAACAATATGTGATAATACACCCTATTCAATATATACTGGCCTTCAGTGCATTCAGGAATGAGCAGTCAGCTCAGATTGTCTCTTGACCTTGTCCCAGTTGTGGTTAATCTCTCAGTGAGAATGAAATCTAACTCCAGAGAAAGTTTACAATAAAGAGGAGCAAAATACAGTTCATTATAATCTTTTAAAAGCATATAGTGGAAGGAATGCTGGAGCAAAGTGTTATAAAGGCGATATACAAAATATCGAAAATTATTATAGTGATGAAAAATTCAATAAACTGCCCATGATATATTTTTTATTAGGAGATTGTTTGTAAATGCTTGGTTGGGGGATTCATTCTTGTTTTAAAAATTATTTAAGTAAAGTTTTTGGTTTAAACATAAAATAATCCTCAGTGAAAGAATATATGCAGATCATCTGTACGTGTAAAAGGACCCTGAGCCTTGCGTTATTCTCTGCACAGACTGGTAGTCCTGCCCAAGCGAATACACTCATTCAGATGTATGGATCAGCGTTCAGTCTGAGTGCTGTCTGTTCTAAACTTAGAAAGCACCTGGCAAGAAATATAGCTTATGTGAACGCAGCTTTAGGGTACCTCCATACGGTTTTCAAAATAGAAATTCCACACTTTTTTGCTCAAATTCCTGTGTTTTCAAACCAAATCCACACCAAAAACCCCATGTATTGCTTGCAAGTTTTGTTGCGGATTTAATGAGGATTTGCCACAGATCTCATCCCTTGACAGGGGCGTTGCTAGGTTAATCCCTTAAGGACACAGCCATATTTCACCTTAAGGACCAGGCCATTTTTTGCAAATCTGACCAGTGTCACTTTATGTGGTGATAACTTTTAAACGCTTTTACTTATGCAGGCCATTCTGAGATTGTTTTTACTGCCCTTATATTACTTCATGACACTGGTAAAATGGAGTAAAAAAAATAATTTTTATTTATGAAATAAAAAACAAATTTACCAACAATTTGGAAAAATTAGCAAATTTCCAAGTTTCAATTTCTCTACTTCTATAATACAAAGTAATACCGCCAAAAAAAGTTATTAATTTACATTCCCCATATGTCTACTTCATGTATAGATCATTTTGGGACTGCCATTTTATTTTTTGGGGACGTTACAAGGCTTAGAAGTTTAGAAGCAAATCTTGAACATTTTCAAAAACCCACTTTCTAGGGACCAGTTCAGGTTTGAAGTCACTTTGTGAGGATTACATAATAGAAACCACCCCAAAATGACCCCATTCTAGAAACTACACCCCTCAAGGTATTTAAAACTGATTTTACACACGTTGTTCACCCTTTAGGTGTTCCACAAGAGTTAATGGCAAATGGAGATAAAATTCCAGAATTTCGATTTTGGTAAAATTTTCCATTTTAATCCATTTTTTCAAGTCCATTTTTTTAAGGGTTAACAGCCAAACAAAACTCAATATTTATTACTCTGATTCTGTAGTTTATAGAAACACCCCATATGTGGTTGTAAACTGCTGTATGGCCAAATGGCAGGGTGTAGAGGGAAAGGAGCGCCATGTGGTTTTTGGAAGGCAGATTTTGCCAGACTGGTTTTTAGACACTATGTCCCATTTGAAGCCCTCCAATGTACCCATAGAGTAAAAACTCCAAAAAACTGACTCCATCTAAGAAAGTACACCCCTCAAGGTATTCAAAACTGATTTTACAAACTTTGTTACCCCTTTAGGTGTTCCACAAGAGTTAATGGCAAATGGAGATAAAGATTTTCGATCTTTTGGCAAATTTTCCATTTTAATCCATTTTTTCTAGTAACAAAGCAAGGGTTAACAGCCAAACAAAACTCGATATTTATTGCCCTGACTCTGTAGTTTGCAGAAACAAGCAATATGTGGTCATAAACTACTGTATGGCCAAATGGCAGGGCTCAGAAGGAAAGGAACGCCATATGGTTTTTGGTAGGCAGATTTTACTGTACTGGTTTTTTGACACCATGTCCCATTTGAAGCCCCCCTGATGCACCCCTACAATAGAAACTCCACAAAAAATGACCCCATTTTGGAAACTATGGGATAAGGTGGCAGCTTTGTTGGTACTATTTTAGGGTAAATATGATTTTTTGTTGCTCTATATCACACTTTTTTTGATGCAAGTTAACAAAAATAGAAATTCTGAAATGTCATCTACATTTGCCAATAACTCTTGTGGAACAACCAAAGGGTTAACAAAGTTTTTAAAATCAATTTTGAATACCTTGAGGGGTGTACTTTCTTAGGTGGAGTCACTTTTATGGAGTCTCTACTCTAGGGGTGCATCAGGGGGGCTTCAAATGGGACATAGTGTCAAAACACCAGTCCAGCAAAATCCGCCTTCCAAAAACCATATGGCGTTCCCTTCCTTCTGCGCCCTGCCGTTTGGCCATATAGCAGTTTACAACCACATATGGGGTGTTTCTGCAAACTACAGAATCAGGGCAATAAATATTGAGTTTTGTTTGGCTGTAAACCCTTGCTTTGTTACTGGCTTTTTTGGGATCGTTTTTTATTTTTTGTTATTTACATCGTTGATCTGAGCAAGTTGTTACAGACGCGACAATACTAAATGATGACTACTTTCATAATAAAATTGAAAAAAATGATTTTTTAGTGTCTCCACATTCTAAATGCCATTTTTTTTTTTTGGTTGACAGTCTTATGTAGGGGCTCAATTTTTGTGGGATGAGATGGCGGTTTGATTGGCACTATATTGGGGTGCATATGACATTTTGCTTGCTATTACACGTTTTGTGATGTAAGGTGACAAAAATGGCTTTTGACACAGTATTTATATTATTTTTTTTGCTCTGTTCACCCAAGGGGTTAGTTCATGTTTTATTTTTATAGAGCAGGTTGTTACGGACGCGGTAATACATAATATGTATACTTTTTATTTATTTATTTATTTAAGTTTTACACAATAAAATCATTTTTGAAACAAAAATGTTTTAATGTCTCCATAGTCTGAGAGCCATATTTTTTGGGGGTTATTGTCCTATGTAGATTATCATTGTTTGCGGGATAAGATGATGGTTTGATTGGCCCTATTTTGAGGTGCATATAAATCTTTGATGACTTGCTATTACACTTTTTGTGATGTGAGGTGACAAAAATGTTTTTTTTTCCACTGTTTTTATGTAATTTTTTTACGGTATTTACCTGAAGGGAGATCATGGGATATTTTTATAGAGCAGGTTTTTACAGACGCAGCGATACATAATATGTATACTTTTTTAATATTATTTTACTTTAACACAATAACAGCATTTTAGAAACAAAAATCATGTTTTAATGTCTCCATATTCTGAGAGCCATATTTTTTTATTTTTTGGGCGATTGTCCTATGTAGAGGCTCATTTTTTGCCAGTATGAGATGGCGGTTTGATTGGTACTATTTTGGGACTCATACGCCTTTTTGATCACTTGGTATTACACTTTTTGTGATGTAAGGTGACAAAAAATTGCTTTTTTTACACCATTTTTTATATGGTGTTCACCTGAGGGGTTAGGTCATGTGATATTTTTATAGAGCAGATTTTTACGGATGCAGCGATACATAATATGTGTAGTGTATTTTATTTTTTTAATTTTTATTCAGTGATATGTGTTTTTTTTTACTTTTTTTCACTTTTTTTTACATTTTTTTTTTACCCAGACCCACTTGGTTCTTGAAGATCCAGTGGGTCTGATGTCTGTAAAATACAGTACAGTACACTATATAGTGTACTGTACTGTATTTTTTACTTTACAAAGTCTGATCAGACTTCTGCCTTTAGCAGAAGTCTGATTAGACTTACATCACCATGGCAAGCAGGATGCCTCTAAAAGCGTCCTGCTGCCATGGTAACCGTCACCCACTGCCAGAACAGAGCAGCGGGTGATGGGGATGGAGGTGAGCTCCCTCCCTCTGTGCTCCCATGAAGAATCGGGGGCAGCAAGGGCACAGCATGCCCCAATGGGAGAGGGAGCTCCCTCCCTGTTAACCTCTTCCATACAGCGGTCCGTACGGGGTTAAATGGCTGGCATCTGTACAAGCACAGATGCCAGACGTTTTTAGCAGAGTGTCAGCAATGCGCCTGCAGCACCGCCTACCGCACCTCCCACCGCACTGCCCACCTCCCGTTATCTCCCGCCGCACATTTGTGCATTTTTTAACTCTCTGAGTCTGTGACTGCAGGGATCAGAGACCGCAGCAAGCGCTGCAAACCGCAGATCTGAATTGACCTGCGGTTTGAAGTGATCGCCAATACGGGGGGTCACAGGACCCCTGGGCATTGGGCCAAGGTACCTGCTGAGTGATTTATCAGGTACCTTGTTCTGATCACCGCCGGCTGAGCAGCGGTGATCGGAAGTAGTCAGGACGTATCAGTACATCCTGTGTCCTTAAGTACCATGACACCAGGGCGTACCGGTATATCCTGTGTCCTTAAGAGGTTAAAGCATTTGGGGCCTGGGCCCCTGATAATTTTGTCCCAGGCCCAGAATGTACTGCCTGCCTGCTAGATACAACTGTAGTGCAGTCCTCAGGATGGCAATACAATTGAATCTAATGCACTGGAAAAGCTGAGGGACCTGTGGTGACATCACAGGTCATATGACCAGTAACACAGGCAGTGGTTGAGAAGGACCTGCAATGATGTCACCATCATGTGACCAGTGCAGGAGAGGATGGCAGTGAAGAGGAGAAGTCCTGGGGGAAGAAGCTGTGGTGATGTCTGTACATGAGGAGAGGTAACTGAAAGGAGGGGCAGAGCAATGCTGGGAGTTGTGGTTACTTAACTGGGACTGTATGTTAGGGATGAAGGGAGGGATGTTATTTACATGGAACTCTGTTTTGGAGGTGGCTGTAGGAGGGAGTGATGTTATTTATATGGGACTGTATGTTGATGGTGGCTGTAGGAGGGAGTGATGTATGTTATTTACATGGGACTGTATGTTGAAGACGGCTGTGGGAGGTAGTGATGTTATTTACATGGGACTGAATGTTGGAGGGGGCTGGGGCAGGGTGATGTTATTTACATGGGACTGTATGTTGAAGACGGCTGTGGGAGGTAGTGATGTTATTTACATGGGACTGTATGACAGAGGGGGCTGGGGGAAGCAGTGATGTTATTTACATGGTACTGAATGTTGACAGGACGATGTTATTTACATAGGACTGTATTTTAAAAGTGGCTGGTGGGGGGAATGATGTAATTTACATGAGACTGAATGTTGAGGAGGGGATGTTTATATGGGATTGCATGTTAGAGGTGGCTGGGGAGGGGGTGATATTATTTACTTGGGACTGTATGTTAAAGGCGGCTGGAGATGGAGAGGGATTCTATTTACATGGGACTGTATATTGGAGGGGGCTGGAGAGATGGTGCTGATGTTATTTACATGGGACTCTATGGCGGAGGGAGGGAAATAATGTTATCTGCATGGGACTGTATGTTGGAGGGGCCGAAGGAGGGAGTGATGTTATTAACATAGGACTGTATTTTGGAGGAGGCAGGAGAGAGGGTGTGATGTTATTTAGATGGGACTACAGGGGGCACTGTAGGGGTATTATAAATCCAGGGGCACTATAGGCATTCTTATTACTACTGGGGGCGCTATAGGAGGGACCTCTAGATCCACCATATTTCTACTAAGAGCACTATGGGGGCCTTATTACTACTGAGAGGGTCTGTAGAGAGCTTTATTACTACTGGGGGAACAATAGGGGGCCTTATTTCTAGTGGTGGCTCTGTGAGGGTATTATTAATACTGTAGGGCTCTTCTACTTATGGGGGCACTTTTGGGGAGCATTATCATGGTTGGGGGCACTGTAGGCAGCAGTATTACTAATGGGGGCATTCTAGAAGGGCATTACTATTGGTGGGACTATGAGGAGCACTATTACTATGGGGGCACTATTATTTCTTCAGGATAGTATTGGGGGGCACAGCGAGAAGCAGGATAACTGTGGGAACTCCAAGTTGGGGGATGATGATAGAAATGTGAGGAACCTAATATGTCCGTGTGTCACACTCTGCAGAGATGAGGCGCAGCTGAAAGAAGTTGTACGGACCAAATGGAGAAGATGAGGACAGAGAAGATCTACATCAGAGGAGACATCACTTGGAGGCCCTGGATGTGACAGTTATGTGCTGCTGTATAGAAAGTACAGCAAAATGCGGTGTGTGGGGGTGGAGGCTACTTAGAGAACTGGGCCATATTCATATTCAGTGGCAAATAAGAATAAATTAACAATTCTCTTTTTTAACAATTTTTTACGGCCTTCACCGTAGGGGATAATTTACATGATATTTATGTATTCTGGGTCATTACGTATGCAGCAATAGAAAACATATGGGGAGATTTGTTTTTTGCAATTTTTTTCATTGGAAATAAAAGTGTCATTTTTGGGGGGGATTTTTTATTGAATACATTTTTTTTCAACTTTTTTTAACCACTTAATAGTCACGCAAGGGGACTATAACAGACAGCTTTTTGATTGATTTTAAAATGCAATGCACTTACCCTACAGTACATTGCATTTTAATGTCAGTGCTATTCTGACATTGACCAGCAGGCTACGCCAGAGAGGCGCAGTCTGCTGAAAACTAATCAAGGCTGGTCTGGGGCGTACACAGGACCTCAGCCAACCTTCACACACATTGGCACCCCGCGATTGCATTTGTGGGATGCTGATGGGAGACAGAGGGAGTCCGCTCTTTCTGTCAGCACTATACATGTGGCGGGCGCCATTGCCTGCGGCATGTAAAGTGTTAAACAGCCCGGATCGGCACTGCTGCTGGTCCCGGCTTTTAGAGCAGGGCCACGGCTTTCGTGTGAGAACCAGGCCCCTGGCTCCCGCTGCACGGGTGACAACCTAAGGCCCCTTAGTAACAACCATAAAAAGGTGTATGGATGGTCACTAAGGGGTTAAAGGGTATGCTAAGTAAAAGTGGAGCAGTTGTCTTAATGGGATAACCCCTTTAACAATATCATCTATTAAAAGAATAACTTATACTGGGGAGCCAACTAATGGACCACTACTGATCATGAGAATGGGGTCCTTGAGTTCTCTGTATGAAATGAACTGTGGCACGAATGCGTGACCATGGCTCTGTTCACTTCTCTGGAAATGAAGGAGACAGACCACATAGAGTCCTGTACTCGGAAGTCTCCTAGACGGTGCATGGATTGGGGTTTATGCATGCGTGCTACCAATCCATTCACACAGGCTGCTCGGGAAACCCAGTTTTTGTGATTGGTGGTGTTCCCACAGGTTGGACCTTCAGAGTAATGTGTTCTTTTATCACCTATCTCACAAACTGGAAATAAATGTTTTTTTTTTTTTTTTTTATAGAAAAGCCCCTTTAACAATATTACATTTAATGAATTTGTAAAATTGTGATGCTCATTGAATTATGGCCGTGGTCTATGATCAGCTTTAAATATATGTAAATGGTCACTCTGCTCTCTCTGGCCTGAAAGCAGTAGAACTTCAACAAAGCACACTATTCACTCTTGGGCAGAGCTGGTAAAATTTTAGGTCAGTCCAAAACGACTTTCAGTCCAAATATATTAAAATCCCAATTACACAGTCAGGTTTCTGCATGCAGTTTAGGATGCCAAAATCATGAGTAAATTTAAAAAAAGAGAAGTAGACTTTGTCCTTTACAGTTCCTCTCTTTTATGAATGATCCTCACCTGATTTTGGCTTCCAAAACTGCATTCAGAAACATGACCATGTGGCCTAACCATTACAGCTCTACTTCAGTCCCGATTCTCAGTCCAACTCTGTTTCAGAAGGCAACTCCCTCCATCACCATGGAGTAAGGCTTCATACACATGACCGTATTCTTGATCCACATTTTTGCAGATCACACACGGTTTCATTTATTTCTATGGGTCCGCAAAAAAACTGCATCCATGTGCTGTCCGCATCCATGCTGCTGAGCCACGAATGATAGAAAGTAACCTTTCTTGTTCATTTTGTGGACACGAATAGGCTTTTTTATAGTGGGTCTTGCGAAACTTGCAGGGTGCACACAGACCGGCTCCATATTTTACGGATCCGCGATTTGCAGACTGCAAAACTGATACGGTCGAGTGGAGGAGGCCTAATTGGAAGTAGCTGGAGTAGTTGCACTTAGTCTTAAAGCTGAATCTTGTGGTCCCACACAGCCTGCACCTCCAAATTCAATAGCTCTCCTTCTAATGTTTTCAAGATAGCAGAAACATACTGTAGTGCAGCACAGGGAGTAATTGCATTCCAGCAAAACTTATTTTATTATATTCACAAAGGGGAAATTCAAAATTGCACGTAACACATATAAAATTCCATGTGGCATGCCAAGTAGTCAGCCCAACCTAGGTTATGGCTTCTCTCCAGCTTCAATCCACAGCCTGTCACATGGGCGTCATGTTTGACGCCCGGATAAGAGGCGGTGAGTTGGGGAAATATGCGCATTTTTCCCGCGCAGGTGCAAACGTTTGTAACGCGTTTTGCACACGCGTGAGAAAAATCGCCATGTTTGGTACCCAACCCGAAGCCAGACTTCATCACTGAAGTCCGGTTTCGGGTCTTCTGGAGAATTGATTATTTTCCCTTATAACTTGGTTATAAGGGGAAATAATAGCATTCTTAATAAAGAATGCAAAGTAAAATGAAGTGGAAGGGGTTAAAAAATAATAAAAGTTAACTTACCTTAGCCACTTGATCGCGTAGTTGCCATCTCTCCTCTCTTTCCCTGCATCAGCTAAGAAGTAAAGGACCTGTGATGACGTCACATTACATGGTCACATCACATGGTCCATCACCATGGTAAGATGGACCATGTGATTGGACCATGTGATGTGACATCATCACAGGTCCTTTACTTCCTAGCTGATGCAGGGAAAGAGAGGAGAGATCGCAACTATGCGATCAAGTGGCTAAGGTAAGTTAACTTTTATTATTTTTAACCCCTTCCACTTCATTTTACAATGCATTCTTTATTAAGAATGCAATTATTTCCCCTTATAACCATGTTATAAGGGAAAATAATAGAGATCGGGTCCCGTTGCTAAGCAACCATGCGGGAAAATTGCAACGCATCCGCACTTGCTTGTGGATGCTTGCGATTTTCCCGCAGCCCCATTCACTTCTTTGGGGCCTGCGTTGAGTGAAAAAAAGCACAATATAGAGCATGCTGCGATTTTCACGCGTGTGAAAGGGGCCTAAGGGTTTTATCTGTGGCTTTCCCTCTTTGCAATACAATTGTATTTACTGACATAGTTAATGGCCAGATGCACTGGGAAGTGGGCCTGCTACATGTGGCTATGCCCTAAAAGTGGCCATACACATTAGATAAAATTAGATAAAAATATGTGTATAGTTAAACAAATGTAAGAAAGATCATTTGGTGAACAGTCGTTTTACAGTCACAGCCATACATATTTTACTCAATATTGGCCTTTATAGACATTTGAACTTGCTATACATGTCCAATAAGACCAAGAGAAGAACAAAGATTTTTCGTGAATGAACAAATAATTGCTTTGGTTGAAATCATCTGTTTTGATGTACTGTAGTTTAGTGTGTATGGCTACCTAAAGGAATAAATAAGGGTCATATTCTAAACTGGGCAGTATTTCCAAATAACAAAACTGCATTGCAGAACAATTCCAGTTCAATTCCTGGAATCCAAAACTAAAGATTACAGTAGGTCTAATTTGTAATCTTCATATTTGGTAGTGAATGCTGCTGATCCTGGAGCTCAGCATACTCCAGCTCAAATCCTGCAAATCAATTAATAAGGTCAGCATTAATTTCCTCCTGGAGATAAAGCCTACTGAAGGCCAATATTCAGGCAGGATAATTAAAAACTGCTGACTCGATTAACCTAAACTGGACTACATCAGATGGTCATGTGCAGCGAGCACCTGAGGAGCCAGTGAAGAGGATGGGAGTGGTAGTGGCTCTGATGAGATGATGTTTCATGGTATACTCCCTCAGGCTGTTGTTCCCTGGGGATTAGTGCAGTGGAAAGGAGGTATAAAAAATTGGGCCAGAAGTAGAAAAATAAACGTCTCTCTTTACTAAGTGCAAAATAGGAGTTGTAGTACATCCAGCACTAGTTGTATACAGTGCAATATCTCAAATGATGAAGTATGGTGGCTGGCAAAGTGACAGATGATTGCATCTCTGGTAGGCTATCTTAATGCTGATGTATCTGTCTTGAACTTCTGGCTAAAAGTTGAAAGCTGGCACTTGTGGCTGTAGGTTTTCACTTTGTAATGCAGGCTTTTTTTCAGTTGGTCTGGCATGGGTGTGATCGAGGTCAGGTGTCTGAACTGCAGTTCCTCATCTGCAGCAGGGTCTGGATAGCTGAGGTTGCTGATCACTCTCCTTAGCCATGGACCATGCCGTCTCCCTGAAGTAGTGTTCCTCACAGATGAAGCTGGATCTCTGGTCCCTGATAGTGTACAGTGCAAACATTACATAGCATAGGAAAACATAACTTAACATTGCATTACAAACCAAACATTGCAGATACCCCCAGATTTAGGATACTGCACATGTATCCTGGTTACCATATTATGACTAGATTATATATTTTTTATCTACAGAAGTCGGAGTCTTCGATCACCCGCCAATATTTTCATCATCAACCTCGCCATCACTGATTTCTGTATGTCTATCACTCAGGCACCAGTGTTCTTTACCGCAAGTTTACATAAACGATGGATCTTTGGAGAGAAAGGTAACGTGGAAACTTGGTCTGTACATTCAGTACAGAATTTTTTAAAGTTAAACAGTTACTCTAGAATGAGAAAACATGGTTAATTTATACCAGAAACAGTGCCCAACATGTCCACAGGTTGTGTGTGTTATTAAAGCTAAGGCCCAATGGTGATTGGTGCTAATCTTCAATACAGCATACAGAACTTGTAGACAGGTATAATGCAGTTTAGGGAACTATGGGGGTCACTTATAAAGATTGGGTTTTTACACTTGTCTTTGTTTCCCCCCTGCTCTGCCAGAGGATTCACCTTATTTATGACTAGGCACGAGCAGCAGTAAAAATGACATCAGTTCTTGACTAGAGTATTTTTTGTCAACATTTATGTGTATCAAGGTGTAAATGTTGGTTCTTGTTCAGGGTCATCAATCATAAGATGGCATGACAGTGCTTCAGTTTACACATATGAAAGGAGGGAGAAGGAGTGGAAGTAATTCCCTGCCCTGTTTCTGTTGTGGATGGGAGGGAGCCCATTGAGATGGAGGAGGAGGGAGGATATGGATAAGAGCCTGGTGGGTAAACTAGACCAGCACAAACATTGAGGTGTCAATTGGACCATTGCTATGGGGCTGTCACCACAGCCATGTAAAAAAATTAACCCAGTGGGCCCCGAAAGACAAGTACTGTCCCTGGCTGAAACAGCTGCTCCATGTCTCCATGGTGGCATGCACTTTGCCACACTGAAACAATTCCTGGGGGCAACAGACCTTCTCCATCAAGTGAGACTACAAGGCACAGATGGTCTTTTCTTTAGAAATAATGGAAGGCGAGACAATTTTTGGACAAAAATTATTGGATAGCTGACCAGAAATACCAATGCCATAGAGTAGAATAAGATTTTGGTGAAGGTATAGAACTGCACAGCATTTGGAGAATTAGATAATTTTAATTGACAGTTGGACAGAAGTACTAAACCCATAAAGCAGAATGAAATTTAGGTGAAGGCGTCGTACTTCAAGACAAATACCACAACTAGGGGTCCATTCACACGTCTGCAATTGTTTTGCGGTCCACAAATTGCGGATCAGCAAAATACGGACACCGGCCATGTGCGTTCCGCAGTTCGCGGACCGCACATGGTCGGCACTATGATAGAAAAGCCTTTTTTTGTCCGTGGCTGCAGACAAGAATAGGACATGTTCTATTTTTTTTTCTGGGCCATGGAACGGAAGTGTAGATGCGTACAACACACGGTGTGCTGTCCCACGCATGCGGACTCATTTTGCGGACGTGTGAATGGACCCTAAGTTGCACGACAGCAACTACACCACCAACACACAACTGCACACAAGTCTTTATTAGCTGCTTCATGGCCACATTCCGATATGGATGTCTCGTGATGAAGTGGAGGACAAGGAGGAGGAGTCTGAGCAGGAGAGTACACTATACTGCTTTGGGATGCAGCCTGGCTGACACAAAGAATAATGGTTGAAGGAGGACAGTCTTGTTCCGAATGCTGTCTGGGTCTATTTTTCCACTCAAACTGGTGATGCTGCCTCATGTGCTGCAATTGAGCTCTGGTTTGTGTTTGAATGCCCATGGATTTTGTGTGGTGGCCAGGAGGAAAAAAAATGCCGTACAGGAGATACTCCCACAGAGCTAGCAGCAGCCAAGCTTGGCCTAGTTCTGGCACGTTTTGAGCCTGCATCAATGGTATCAGCTGCATCATCAGATTCTGAGCTAGCCACAATACAAGCAAATTTGGCCCTGGTAATATTTTTGGAGGTTTTAGCCATATGTTGCCTTTGCTCTGTTTTGCCACCACGACCACTACCCTTCTCCTCTGATGTCACCTTCTCCTTAGCACCTCGATCCAGCTCCCAGGTCCTGTCTAACACAGAATCATAGTCCACACTCTCCCTGCCACTTTTATTAGACCATTTTTTAAAGGATTTGGAAAACAAAACGGTATAAAGAAGAGAGTTGATGCACACCAGCTCCTAGATTATAATCTCTGAAGAGAAGATGAAGGCAACACATGTACTTCATTATCAAATAGTGAACTACTTCTTTCCATAATATTTAAATCCAGTAGATGCAACGGTTCAGCTTTTTTCAAGAGTTCTTTGCCGGTTGATAATGAAATATGTGTTCTGCCTTCTTCTCTTCATGGACATTTTTCAGACTTTGATATCCCAGCATGGGCTTCTTGGCCCCCCTTCTAATTCCCTTATCTATATTTGCCCCAAATGCCACTGTAGCCATGGCTACCACTGCCCCTACAACCACCATCATGGCTACAGGTTCCATTACTACCACCACCACCACCACCATCACAGTTATGCATTGGGTCCTCCAACTATGCCTGAACCTTCTCATCATGGCAATCCAAACTCTGATGCAGACAATTCTCACATGACTCATCAACAGGAAGACTATTTTGAATATCTTCCATGGCATATGGAGTGTTGTTGCCTATACTTAGGAAAAAATAAGGTGCCCCACCAGGAGGGTGCAGTAAAGACAGATGTGATGCAATTAAAAGGCTTCCCTGGGACCACAAGGAGGAGGAGCATGAGGAATGCTGTGACCCATGGCACAAAGGCACCATTTCAGACTCAGAGGTGACATCAACATCATTCTGCTGTGACTGAGAGGAGGAGTGAACCATCCAGTCCACAATCTCATTCTCTTTGTCCTTAAAAATAGTCTGCCACCTACTGGAAGCAAGAGGGAACTGTGGCCTGCTGCTACTACTACTGGTTGGACAGCTGTTGCAGACAGTGCTGTTACTGCTTTTTATGCCAGTACAACCACCCACATTCTGACTTGTGGATGATGAGGCACAGGTCTTTCCTTTCTCTTTAGGTGCACTGATTAATAAACAGTGGCAACACTTTAACTGTTCTCTTGGGGAATTAACCTCTTCTACGAACACACTACACACTGATATGGACATACTAAAATGCGTTGAATTCAACTGATATATTGATGCACTAAATGCACTGAATTAAGCAGGTATATTGACTCACTACAATGCTCTGAATAAGACTGATATATTGAAGCACTAAAATTAGCTGATTTAAACTAGTATAAATGTGTATACTGATGCACTTAAATGTGCTGAATTTAGATTTGCATATTGACTCACTAAAATGCGCAGAATTGAACTGGTGTATTGACAAAATGATTAAATGAACTGAACTGCTCAGTTATAAATAGTAGCAACATTGCAGTAGGTTTTTTGGTAAATAACAGAGGCAAAATTGTCTCCTACAAACACACTCATATTGTTGGACTGAAATGCACTGAACTGTGCAATTCTAAATGGTAACAAAATTGCAACAGCTTTTTAGGTAATTAACAGAAGCACGAATAAACATTCCCTTCTATGCAAGCTGCAAATATATGCAATTGGCAATTGGAGGTGCTGAGATTATGCCTGTAAAATACTTATGAACTGTAGAGGTCGTTCCCCCCCCCCCCCAGAAAAAAAAAAAAAGTCTTGGCTGCTCAAGCACAGTGCATTTCATGAGCAGCTGAACACACTGTTCTCCCTCTCCACTGATGAAACGTGACTTTTCTTCATAATAATTTAATGTATTTAAACAATATTTTTTACACTCACTACACCGTCCCAGCAAGACCCTAACTTGGCTAGTAGTGTTGAGCGAAGCAAATTATCCGAAGTGAAATTTGGTCCGAAGTTTAGGAAAACTTTGATTCTAAACGACTCAGTATCTCCCCACTCTTCGTTAGTAACGAATCAGTTTTCCTAAAATGGCAGCTGCATGTGTTAGAAACTGAAAGTAAGTGTAGAGGAGACAAGCACGGGAACGCAAGATCACTCATAATGCCGTGCAGCCAGCCGATTCGCAGGTAGGCATCCTCCTGTGATGTCACAACTAGGCAGAGCTCGATAAAACCCTGATCTTGCACGGTCGCTGACATTTCCATGTAAGCTGAGCATAGGGAGAGACGTGACAAGACGCTCATGCACTAGGGACAGTGTTGCTGCAAAACTGTTAACAGAGCGTAGGAAAATATTGGAAAGGGAGAGTACAGGGAGGTGGAGGGAGTGTACAGGAGACTGCTGAACTACAGACTCTGCTACAATTTATCGCCATGTACATAACAGTGCAGTGCACCAATATTCATAGTTAATCCATTCTGTTAGCTGTAGAGTTACTGAGAGTCAGTATTACAGGCCACTGTTACCAGCAAGTCTAATTTATTGCCATGTACATAAGTGTGCAGTGCAGTGGCGTTGCGAGGGGGGTGCGTTGGGTGCGGGCCGCAGCGGGTGACACCACTGATGGGGTGACACCAGTGCCAGCAGAAGATAATTTATTCACTGCACTTGCCTGAAGTGTGATCGCTGTACAGGGAATCCCGGCTTAGGAGTAGAGATTTCGCAAACATAAAATTTTATGTTCGCGAACACGATCTTCCGCAAATGTTCGCGAACGGGCGAACCGCCATAGACTTCAATAGACAAGCAAATTTTAAAACCCACAGGGACTCTTTCTGACCACAATAGTGATGGAAAAGTTGTTTCAAGGGGACTAACACCTGGACTGTGGCATGCCGGAGGGGGATCCATAGCAAAACTCCCATGGAAAATTACATAGTTGACGCAGAGTCGTGTTTTAATCCATAAAGAGCATAAATCACCTACCATTCTTAAATTGTTTCGAATAACGTGCTTTAAAACATCCAGTGTGTGTATACGATCAGGTATGATGTTGTATCGATCAGGTAGTGTAAGGGTTACCCCCACTTCGCAGTGACAGACCAAACTCTGACAGACCAAACTCCCAGTTTAACGGTTTAACGTACCACAAACAACCGAAAACAGTCCATTTGCACAACCGCAAACTCCCCATTTGCACAAGGTTGGATACCAAGCTAGCCATGTCCAGTTCCTTGTCCTCACTGACGTAATTGAAGGTCTATTTCTCCACCCAGCCACGTACAACACCAAGGGTCCCTGAAAGGTGACAACAAGCCCCCTGGGACGTCTGCTGTGGTTGGTCTTCCACCTCCTCAAAACCACCTTCCTCCTCTGAGTTCTCTTCTTCAGACGCCTCTCTCTGCATTGCCGCAGGTCCAGCAATTGACGAGGACAAGGCTGCTTCTGGTGGTGATGGTGACCACAACTATTCCTCTTCATGCTCATCTATGGCCTGATCCAGCACTCTTCGCAGGGCACGCTCCAGAAAAAACGCATATGGGATGAGGTCAATGATGTTGCCTTGGGTTTGACTGACCCGGTTTGTCACCGCCGCATAAGGATTCATGAGCTTACAGCCATTGTGCATGAGCGTTCAGTAACCCGGCCAAAAAATACCCTGCTCCGCAGAGGCTGTCCTCTTTTTTATAAATTAAAAAAATCTGTTCTTACCAGTTTAATCTCTGTTTTGTCCCCTATCAGGGGCCGGTGTATGGAATAGATTTTAGGAACCTGGTAATGGAAAAAGGTGGTTGGTCAGTCCTCTTGCTTCCAATTTGGGGCACTGCGCATGCGCCGTGCAATGTACTGTGCCACCCTATATGAGTGGTGTGTTAAGTAGTACTATTCCTATCAGTTTAATCCCTGTTACATCCCCTATCAGGGGACGTGTATCGAATAGATTTTAGGAAATGAGAGATGGAAAAAGATGATTGGTTGGTCCTCTTACTTCCAATTTGGGGCACTGTGCTTGCGCCGCACAATGTACTGTGCCACCAATACAAATAGTGTGAACTACTATTCTTACCATTTTAATCTTTGTTAAGTCCCCTATCAGGGGACGTGTATGAATCCTTGCATGGGGAGATGGAGAAAAAAGCTTGCTCTGTCCGCTTCCTTCTAATTTTGGGCACTTGCAATGGAATTTGCCACCAATGCAACTAGTGTTAACTAAGTAATATTCCTATCAGTTTAATCTCTGTTTTGTCCCTTATCAGGGCCAGGGCCGGTGTAGTGAATAGATTTTTGGAACTGGGAGATAGAAAAAGACCCATGCTCGGTCCACTTCGTTTGAATTTTAGGTCACTGCGCGTGCAATGTACTGTGACACCCTATATGAGTGGTGTGTTAAGTAGTACTATTCTTATCAGTTTAATCCCTGTTACGTTATGTATCGAATAGATTTTAGACAACCGCAAAGAGTTGTCAATAGCTGACACACTCATGACATAAATTTTATTCCTCTATGCGTCAATCTTGGTGTAGTGATAACTGTGCTCGTGCGCTCGTTTGGGAGATTGCAGGCGACGGCTTATGGTCGTGCTGAGGTAGTTCAGTGACAGTTAAGTGACCCAGAAAACAATGATTCTGCAGTGTGGGCCCATTGTTGGCCTAGTAGGCTTTAATGATCACCTTAGATGCTCACAAAGAAAATTAATGTTTTTTCTATGAAAAATTATCCAGCCGATCGCTTTTGGTCTGTTCACAATGAAGCAACGACTTTATCATCTGTGGTGTGCCAACATTGCCAACACACTCATAGAGGTGATTGCTTTTTTTTTTGCAGCCACAATGCAGCACCAGAGGCCAGAAAAATTAGGCATGTACACATGCCTGAAAAATTAGGTATTGTTACAGCCACTGCTGTAGCAGTGGCCGTAAAAATTGACGTTTTCCAGGCAGAAAGTGTACTAAAACATTGCGGCTTGAACCCTAGTTGGTGGCGGAGAAGTCACGCAAGTCATCCGGCATGCAGAGATTAAATACAGCAGCGTGGGGACCATTTTTAGCCCAAGGCATCTCATCAGGCCTTTTTTAGTCTAATGCATCCCCCACTGTCAGTCCCTTCTGTATCCACGCCTCATTCATCTTAATAAAGGTGAGGTAATCTAGACATTTTTGACCTAGGCGACTTCTCTTGTCAGTGACAATACCTCCTGCTGCACTGAAGGTCCTTTCTGACAGGACACTTGAAGCAGGGCAGGCTAGAAGTTCTATCGCAAATTGGGATAGCTCAGGCCACAGGTCAAGCCTGTACACCCAGTAGTCACGGGGTTTAACGCTCCTCAGAGTGTTGATATCTGCAGTTAAGGCGAGGTAGTCTGCTACCTGTCGGTCGAGTCGTTCTCTGAGGGTGGACGCCGAAGGGCTGTGGCGATGCGTAGGACCTAAAAAGCTCCATGTCCTCCATCAACAACACGTCTGTAAAGCATCCTGACCTTGCCGGCGTGGTCGTGGTAGAAGGAGGATTACTTTCACCTCTTCCCCTGTTAGATTCCCGTTGTGCTGTGACATCACCCTTATACGCTGTGTAAAGCATACTTTTTAACTTCTTTTGGAACTGCTGCATCCTTTCCGACTTCCGGCAATTCGGTAACATTTCAGCCACTTTCTGCTAATACCGGAGGTCTAGTAGCGTACAGGTCATTCTCCATTTTATATGAGGGTCCCTCAACAGGCATGACAGCATGAAAGACCCCATTTGCACATGGTTGGATGCCGATCTACTCTTCTCCGGTTCCTCGTCCTCACTGATCTCATTGAAGGTCTGTTCTTCCCCCAGCCACATACAACACCATGGGTCCCATATAGGTGAAAACAACAAGCACCCTGGGAAGCCTGCTGTGGTTGGTCTTCCTCCTCCTCAAAGCCACATTCCTCCTCTGACTCCTCTTCCTCAGACTCCTCTTCCAGCGTTGCCGCAGGTCCAGCAAGTGATGATGATAAGGCTGTTTCTGGGGGTGATGGTCACCACAACCCTTCCTCTTTTTCTTCACGCTCATCTACGGCCTGATCCAGCACTCTTTGCAAGGGCACACTCCAGGAAGAAAACAAATGGGATGAGGTCGCTGATGGTGCCTTCGGTGCAACTGATCCGGTCTCCGCTCTGCAGAGGCTGTCCTAGCACCCCGGTCATGCAAATATTTGTTGACGGCTATTTCTTGTTGGAGAAGGCAGTCGAACATTAGGAGTGTTGAATTCCAACATGTCGGGCTGTCACAAATCAAGCGCCTCAATGTCGGAAAAGTGCGGCATGGCCATGTAGGAACGCCTGAAATGGCCACACACCTTCCTGGCCTGCTTGAGGACGTCTTGTAAGCCTGGGTACTTATGCACAAAGCGTTGTACGATCAGATTCAACACATATGCCATGCACTGCACATGTGTCAACTTGCCCAAATTCAATGCCGCCAACAGATTGCTTCCGTTGTTACACACCACTTTGCCGATCTCCAGTTGGTGGGAGTCAGCCACTGATCAACCTGTGCGTTCAGGGCGGACAGGAGTTCTGGTCCGGTGTGACTCTCTGCTTTCAGGCAAGTCAGCCCCAAGAGGGCGTGACACTGTCGTATCCGGGATGTGGAATAGCCCCCGGGAACTGGGGGGGGGGGTGCAGTTGATGTGGAGCAAGACGCAGCAGCAGAAGAGGACTCAGCTGAGGAGGTTAGCGAAAAGGATGGCGTAGGAGGAGTAGAGGAGGTGGCAGCAGGCCTGCCTGCAAGTCGTGGCGGTGTCACCAACTCCGCTGCAGAGCCACGCATTCCATGCTTGGCAGCCGTCAGCAGATTTACCCAATGTGCAGTGTATGTGATATACCTGCCCTGACCGTGCTTTGCAGACCAGGTATCAGTGGTCAGATGGACCCTTGCCCCAACACTGTGTGCCAGACATGCCATGACTTCTTTTTCCACAATAGAGTACAGGTTGGGGATTGCCTTTTGTGAAAAGAAATTTCGGCCGTTTACCTTCCACTGCGGTGTCCCAATAGCTACAAATTTTTTGCAGGCCTCAGACTTCACCAGCTTGTATGGTAAAAGCTGGTGGGCTAAGGGTTCCGACAAGCCAGAAGTCAGATGCCGGGCAAGGGGGTGACTCTGTGACATTGGCTTCTTACGCTCAAACATTTCCTTGACAGACACTTGACTGTGGGCAGATGAGCAGGAACTGCTGAAGGTGAGAGGCAGAGTGGCGGGTGGTTGAGAGGAGGCAAGGAGGACAGCAGTAGTTGACATGGCTGAAGATGCTGGACCAGGAGGAGGATGGTGGCTTTGAGTTTGTGTGCTGCTTGTACTTGAGTTTGTGTGCTGCATGTGCCTTCGCAAAGCAGTTGTACCTAGGTGGGTGTTGGCCTTCCCACGACTCAGTTTCTTTTGGCACAGGTTGCAAATGGCATCCCTAATCAGAGGCAGACACACCAAAAAAATGCCACACTGCTGAGCTTTGCAATGATGGCATTCTGGTGGTGGCAACAGCATGCGTTAATTGGCGTGCTGTCTGGCTGACCCCGGGTGCCGATACATGCTGTCTGACTGTGCCACTAGCTCCTTGCAATGACCTCCCCCTTCTTCCAACTTGTCTCCTCCTCCTCCTCTCTGTCTCCCCATCAGAACTTTTCCCCTGTTCTTCTTCTCTTCGAGCGGGCACCCACGTGACATCCACAGACACATCGTCATCATCAACCGCTTAACTTGTATCTGACAACTCAGCAAAGGAAGCAGCAGCGGGTACAACATCATCATCATCACACCGTACGTCCATGTGTGTAATGTTGCCTGACTGAGACATATCCCTGTTATCTATATCCTCTGGCAATAATGGTTGCGCATCACTCATTTCTTCCAACTGATGTATGAGTGGTGGGCAGTGGGCCTGACACTCACTGGCAGTCAACTGCAATTATATTACAGAGGAAAAATTAAATGACTTTATCTGCAAGGTACTGTGCCACTTTATATGAGTAGTGGGCAGTGGGCACAGTACAGTCAGTGTAATTTTGCTGTGGGGCCCAGTCATTTCTAGCTACGCCCCTGGGTGACACCACCAGGAGATGCACAAATCTGTCTTCGGCGCACCCTGTTAGGAGGCTGGCTGTAGGGTTCCAATCCAATAGTGGCACAAATATAAGAACAGCAGCCGGTATTTTGATGCTTAACAGGTTTATTTGTTCTTTTGTCAATTCATGTGCGGCAAAAGATGTGTTACGTTTCGGCAAGGGATTGCCTTCATCAGACACTACATCAAGAGAAGAAATACATAATATATACATATTATATACATAGGACACAAGAGCAGTGATCGTACATAGTAAAAAATTAATCATACGCTGATAATAATGGCGGGACGACGTACTCCAAGGTGGCTAGAGTTAGGATGCCGTACCGTCTATTCATCTATAGATTTCTTGTATCTAAAAGATCCAGTAATACGGCAGCAGGTCACCAGCAAAGAGTATCACATGTTTAGATTATAATTAAGGAAAATACATGATAATCTATTTGCACAGAGACGGCCATTGTAATTAATGCAAGCATAGTACGGTATACATTTGTATAATCGAATGTTGTTCACAATGTGATAAAGGCACAAGAGGTAAAAACATCTGATTGCTGAATACTTAGTGGGGCTGTTCAGAGATGGAGTAACTTACCAATGCCGCAGACGGAGAAGGAAGATAGTAGGATAGGACTCAGGTTGAGATGCCATGCATATAGCATGTTGCAAGTGAAAAAATGGCGTCTGAGTAGGAGTAGCAGCAGGCAGGTTTATATTTCTGCGCGTGAACGGGAGAGGGAGGCGCGTCCCGGTCTGTGCGCGCGTCTCTGTAGTTTGACAAAAGACATCTTAGGTTCCTACTTTTCCATCATTCTCCCACCTTTTTAACAACTCACCTGCCACCTTCAATAATAAAAATAATAATGTGCACTAATTCAAAAGTGCTCCCGTTCTGTGTGCCAGTGCAAAAAAAAACTCCCTCAGTGCCGCCAGTTGGGCTAATGTCCCCATAATGTGTGCAAATATAAAATACCCCTATATAATGCCCCTAGTAAATGCCCACATAGTGCTCCTCTCCTGTTCCCCATAGTGTCCCCATAATGTGCCAGTATAAGATTCCCCCATAGTGTCCCCCAGAATGTGCCAGTATTAAATGCCCCTTCATAGTGCCCCTATAATGTGCCTATATAATATACCCCCATAGTATTCTTCTCCCCTCCAACACCAAAGTGCCCCCATAATGTGCCAGCAATGCCCCCAGTAGATTCCCCCATAGTGTCCCCCATGTGCCAGTAGATGCCCCCATAGTGTCCCCATGTGCCAGCAATGCCCCCATAGTGTCCCCCATGTGCCAGCCATGCCCCCATAGTGTCCCCCATGTGCCAGCAATGCCCCCATAGTGTCCCCCATGTGCCAGCAATGCCCCATAGTGTCCCCCATATGCCAGCAATGCCCCCATAGTGTCCCCCATATGCCAGCCATTGCCCCATAGTGTCCCCCATGTGCCAGCAATAATGCCCCAAAGTGTCCCCTTTATGCAAGCAATGACCCCCCAGTGCAGCCAAGCCCAGCACCTCACAGAAAAACAAAACAAAAAAAAAAAAACAACAACACATACTTACCTCCATGGCAGCGATGCTATGCAGGCCCCTTCTGGCCTGTGTCCCGAGCAGTACGGCTCAGGCAGCGCGATGACGTCATCATGTCACCTGCGCTGGCCTCTGATTGGCTGCTGGCCTTGTGCCGGCAGCCTATCAGAGAAAAAGGGAAGGGAGATGCCTCTCCCTTGCCCTGCTGCAGTGTTCATCAGTATCGCGATACAGATGAATGTAGGGAGATGAGTACTTCCATAATGCAAGCGCTCATCTCCTGGTGGTACAAATATAAGAACAGCAGCCGGTATTATGATGCTTAACAGGTTTATTTGTTCTTTTGTCAATTCATGCGCGGCAAAAGATGTGTTACGTTTCGGCAAGGGATTGCCTTCATCAGACACTACATCAAGAGAAGAAATACATAATATATACATATTATATACATAGGACACAAGAGCAGTGATCGTACATAGTAAAAAATTAATCATACGCTGATAATAATGGCGGGACGACGTACTCCAAGGTGGCTAGAGTTAGGATGCCGTACCGTCTATTCATCTATAGATTTCTTGTATCTAAAAGATCCAGTAATACGGCAGCAGGTCACCAGCAAAGAGTATCACATGTTTAGATTATAATTAAGGAAAATACATGATAATCTATTTGCACAGAGACGGCCATTGTAATTAATGTAAGCATAGTACGGTATACATTTGTATAATCGAATGTTGTTCACAATGTGATAAAGGCACAAGAGGTAGAAACATCTGATTGCTGAATACTTAGTGGGGCTGTTCAGAGATGGAGTAACTTACCAATGCCGCAGACGGAGAAGGAAGATAGTAGGATAGGACGCAGGTTGAGATGCCATGTATATAGCATGTTTCAAGTGAAAAAATGGCGCCTGAGTAGGAGTAGCAGCAGGCAGGTTTAAATTTCTGCGCGTGAACGGGAGAGGGAGGCGCGTCCCGGTCTGTGCGCGTGGCCGGAAGTGTGCGCGTGTCAGCTTGGAACGCACTCCACCTCCGGTCATGCGGACCCGCGAAGTGAGTGAGAGAGATCTTCAGTGGTAGTATAAATATACAGCAAAGATTATTAAATGTATATATGGCACTTAATCTCATGTGGGTAATAAGTGTATTTAGGCACTTGACCAAAATGCGGGGCGGTAGACCGGAAGTAGCTGCGTTCCAAGGTGGAGCGCAGTGTGTGTGTGTTAACAGGAAGTAGATGCGTTCCACAGTGGAACGCATGTTCATGTCTCTATCAGAATGGTTAGTAGGGGTGATATTATGGGTAATATTGTGATATAGTGAGTGTTATTATAGGACAGGGATGAATTACTGCTGATTGGACTGATGAAATATGGTCAGTAGACAATGTGAGTGATATTATGTATCAGTAAGGGTCAGTACTATGGTGCTCTTGGAATTAAATGAATGATGCTACTGGAATTCAATAGTGTAGGGATACAGATGATATAGATAATTATAGAAGAAGACGTGGGGGGGATAGACAAATGTATGTACGGGGCCTATATCTATATAAGTGTAAGTGAAAATAATAGAAGAAGAGGTGGGGGAGATTGAAAAATGTTCGGGGCCTATATCTGTATTAGTGTAAGTGGAGGATTGACGTGTGGTACAGAAACAAGAAAAAAGGGGAAGTCTGAAGAAGGAAAGAGAAAACTATAGAAGAAAGTTTTATTACCGAAGTAAAAAGGATATATAGCTGCGGCACGGAAGTATTCTAACGGGCCTAGGAAAAAAGGGAAATCAGATGTTAGTATATGCCAATATCGTACAAGCAGTTAAGTAAAACATTGAATTTCATATTCACGATTTAAGCCTTTGGGTGTTAAACTATCCAGTTTGTGGATCCAAAATGCCTCCCTCATTTTGAGTAGACGAATACGGTCACCTCCCCTTCGAGGTGCAGGAACATGTTCCAATACCAGAAATTTAAGTTGAGAAATGTTGTGGCGCATTTCGTGGAAATGGGCAGGGACGGGTAATAGTAGATTATTATTGCGTATTCTAGATTTGTGTTGGCTAATGCGTTCCCTGATCTTTTGTGTTGTTTCCCCAACATATATTAAGCCACAGGGACATTTTAACATATTGACAACATGGTCTGAGTCACAGGTAAAAAAGTCTCGAATGGGTATGGGTCTGCCTGTCTGTGGATGCGAGATATTTGACCCCTTGATTATATGTGAACATTGCATACACCTGAGACATGGGAAGGTACCTCTCTTACGTGTTTTGAGGAAAGTTTGTCTAGATTGTTGTATGTTAGATCCCTCGTCTGCATGAACTAGTAAGTCCCGTAAATTTTTGGGACACCTGTTGCAGGGTAGCACAGGTTGTCCGAATTCCAGTACCACAGGGTATGCCTTACCCAAGATGGACCAATGACTACGGATAATGTTCAATACTTTCTGAGCAGAGGGATGGTATGTGTGGATGAATGGGATACGGGGGGCTTGAGGTAACATTTTTATCCTTTGTGTGGTTTTCTTTTGTGTGATTGATTTAGGATAGCCTCTGTCTAGAAATCTATTTTCCATTTCTTTTATGCGTATTTCTCTTGTAGGGGCATCCTGTACGATCCTCATGATTCTGTGATATTGTGAATTAGGGAGCGATCTCTTAGTGTTTGGTGGATGGAAACTGGTAAAGTGTAAGAGGTTATTGCGATCAGTAGGTTTGTGGAAGAGGTCGGTCGTGAGTGTGCCAGAGTTATTACGTGTCACCATGGTGTCCAGGAAGTTGATGGTGGAATGGTCATAATTGATAGTGAACTGTAGTTCTGGGTAAATGGAATTTAAGTATTCATGGAATTCTAGCAATGAGTCCAACGGGCCCCGCCATATGCAAAAGACATCATCAATGTAACGTTTCCAAATAGTGGCATGTTTAGTGAATAGGTCAGTCGGATAAATGTAGGTGTTTTCAAAATGATCCATGTAACAATTTGCATATGGCGGGGCTACGCTGGACCCCATTGCCGTACCCCGTTTCTGCAAATAAAACGTGTCCTGGAAAAGAAAATAGTTGCATGTAAGAACTATTTGTAAAAGATCTAGGCAGAAGTTCAGTACCGGTGTCTCTGTGTTAACGGAAATGAGAAGTTCTTTGACTGCATGGATGCCCTTGTTGTGTTGAATGGAAGTGTACAAACTCGCCACATCCCAGGTCACCAGAAAAGATTCAGCTGGTAAAGGGTCAAGTTGTGAGATGGTGTTTAGAAAGGTTTGGGTATCTAATAAAAACGACTTGGTGTTTTTTATGTGTGGTGTGAGTAGTTTCTCTAGGCAGACCACACGTCAATCCTCCACTTACACTAATACAGATATAGGCCCCGAACATTTTTCAATCTCCCCCACCTCTGCTTCTATTATTTTCACTTACACTTATATAGATATAGGCCCCGTACATACATTTGTCTATCCCCCCCACGTCTTCTTCTATAATTATCTATATCATCTGTATCCCTACACTATTGAATTCCAGTAGCATCATTTATTTAATTCCAAGAGCACCATAGTACTGACCCTTACTGATACATAATATCACTCACATTGTCTACTGACCATATTTCATCAGTCCAATCAGCAGTAATTCATCCCTGTCCTATAATAACACTCACTCTATCACAATATTACCCCTACTAACCATTCTGATAGAGACATGAACATGCGTTCCACTGTGGAACGCATCTACTTCCTGTTAACACACACACACTGCGCTCCAACTTGGAACGCAGCTACTTCTGGTCTACCGCCCCGCATTTTGGTCAAGTGCCTAAATACACTTATTACCCACATGAGATTAAGTGCCATATATACATTTAATAATCTTTGCTGTATATTTATACTACCACTGAAGATCTCTCTCACTCACTTCGCGGGTCCGCATGACCGGAGGTGGAGTGCGTTCCAAGCTGACACGCGCACACTTCCGGCCACGCGCACAGACCGGGACGCGCCTCCCTCTCCCGTTCACGCGCAGAAATATAAACCTGCCTGCTGCTACTCCTACTCAGGCGCCATTTTTTCACTTGCAACATGCTATATACATGGCATCTCAACCTGCGTCCTATCCTACTATCTTCCTTCTCCGTCTGCGGCATTGGTAAGTTACTCCATCTCTGAACAGCCCCACTAAGTATTCAGCAATCAGATGTTTCTACCTCTTGTGCCTTTATCACATTGTGAACAACATTCGATTATACAAATGTATACCGTACTATGCTTACATTAATTACAATGGCCGTCTCTGTGCAAATAGATTATCATGTATTTTCCTTAATTATAATCTAAACATGTGATACTCTTTGCTGGTGACCTGCTGCCGTATTACTGGATCTTTTAGATACAAGAAATCTATAGATGAATAGACGGTACGGCATCCTAACTCTAGCCACCTTAGAGTACGTCGTCCCGCCATTATTATCAGCGTATGATTAATTTTTTACTATGTACGATCACTGCTCTTGTGTCCTATGTATATAATATGTATATATTATGTATTTCTTCTCTTGATGTAGTGTCTGATGAAGGCAATCCCTTGCCGAAACGTAACACATCTTTTGCCGCGCATGAATTGACAAAAGAACAAATAAACCTGTTAAGCATCATAATACCGGCTGCTGTTCTTATATTTGTACCACCAGGAGATGAGCGCTTGCATTATGGAAGTACTCATCTCCCTACATTCATCTGTATCGCGATACTGATGAACACTGCAGCAGGGCAAGGGAGAGGCATCTCCCTTCCCTTTTTCTCTGATAGGCTGCCGGCACAAGGCCAGCAGCCAATCAGAGGCCAGCGCAGGTGACACGATGACGTCATCGCGCTGCCTGAGCCGTACTGCTCGGGACACAGGCCAGAAGGGGCCTGCATAGCATCGCTGCCATGGAGGTAAGTATGTGTTGTTGTTTTTTTTTTTTGTTTTGTTTTTCTGTGAGGTGCTGGGCTGGGCTGCACTGGGGGGTCATTGCTTGCATAAAGGTGACACCTTGGGGCATTATTGCTGGCACATGGGGGACACTATGGGGCAATGGCTGGCATATGGGGGACACTATGGGGGCATTGCTGGCACATGGGGGACACTATGGGGGCATGGCTGGCACATGGGGGACACTATGGGGGCATTGCTGGCACATGGGGGACACTATGGGGGCATCTACTGGCACATGGGGGACACTATGGGGGAATCTACTGGGGGCATTGCTGGCACATTATGGGGGCACTTTGGTGTTGGAGGGGAGAAGAATACTATGGGGGTATATTATATAGGCACATTATGGTGGCACTATGAAGGGGCATTTAATACTGGCACATTCTGGGGGACACTATGGGGGAATCTTATACTGGCACATTATGGGGGCACTATGGGGAACAGGAGAGGAGCACTATGTGGGCATTTACTAGGGGCATTATATAGGGGTATTTTATATTTGCACACATTATGGGGACATTAGCCCAACTGGCGGCACTGAGGGAGTTTTTTTTTGCACTGGCACACAGAACGGGAGCACTTTTGAATTAGTGCACATTATTATTTTTATTATTGAAGGTGGCAGGTGAGTTGTTAAGAAGGTGGGAGAATGATGGAAAAGTAGGAACCTAAGATGTCTTTTGTCAAACTACAGAGACGAGAGATAGGTGAAAAATCATCATGGCGGTCTGGTCTGAAAGGAGAAGATGAGGAAAGAGAAGGTCCGCATCAGAGAAGTTACTGGATGTAAGGTATGTGGTGCTGTATTCTGGATAGCACAGAATATAATATGTATGCAAAGATGTGGTGGTGGTGGTGGGGGGGGGGGTGCTAAGCAGACAGAAGACAGATTGCCGGGGGTTTGAGTGGGGGGTGGCGGGCCTGTTGGGGGTGCTATAATTTGAACCCAAGAGATAACATGGATGGGGGTTTGGATAGTAAACAGACAGCTGACGTGGGGGGGGGGCTAAACAGACAGATCGCCGACAGGGGGACGACGGCGACCATTTTCTACTTCACCGGGTGACACCAGCCCTAGCAACGCCACTGCACTAAGATTCATAGCTAATCCGTACTGTTAGTTGTAGTTACTGTGTGTCAATATTACAGGCCATTGTTACAGGCATGGTCTAATTTATCGCCGAGTACATTAGTGTGCAGTGTATCAATATTCAAAGCTAATCCATTATGTTAGTTGTAGAGTTACTGTGCATCAGAATTACAGGCCACAGTTACAGGCAAGTCTAATTTATCACTGTGTACATAACTATGCAGTGTACCAATATTCATAGCTAATCCCTTCTGTTAGCTGTGGAGTTACTGTGCATCAGTATTAAAGGTCACCATTACTGGCAGGTCTAATTTATCACCAAGTAGGTAACGGTCCAGTGCACCAAAATTCACGGGTAATACATTCTGTTAGCGATACAGTTGTTATACACTGTGGCCGACAGACATTTGCCTGGAAGGAATGGACAGTGGCAAAAATAACAACAGAAGAAGGGGTGGAGTTAGCAGTTGCAGCAACAAGCCAGAGCTGCCACTGTCATCCAGCAGTCGTGTTTTTACCAACAATCCAGCTGTACTGGAATGGTTGACTCGCTCTTCATAATCATCTCAATTTACAACAGATACACACAGCCAGGAATTGTTGGTTTCCTCTGACACCAAGCTTAGTTGTGGCATGGCCTCACCTGTCCTGAACCTTACTCTAGCTTTTGCTGCTCTGTCTGTTAGCTAAGTAATGGTAGCCGCTTTACAGCCATGATGATCTTTGTGAGGACAGTCAGCAGTTCTAGGCCAGCACAGACTTGGAGGAGAGGTCCGCTGTGGACTCCTTTAGGCATGCAACTACCGATGATGACAGTCGGGTGGGAACACATGTTGCAAGAGGTCAGAGACATGCGCAAGAGACAGGTGAGGGTAAAACAAGTGACTTGCAAACATATGTAGATGATGATGTAGTCGATTGCACATGGGAGCTGGGTGAAGAAGGGCCATCGTCATCATGAGGGGGCAATTTCTTAATGCAGCAGATAAGACAGGTTTGCTCTCCTCTGTAATTTCCATCTTAGCCAGTAGCAGCTAATTCATTACACATGCTATTTGCTCAGGCCGTTTGAGGAGGCCACTTTATTTATTAGTCGGCAGAACTATGGGATTAATTATGTCATTCCACTCCTTCACATCCTGCACGGGATGCTGAGAAATATTATTGGTGAGGGGACAGAGGATGTGGCACCTACATCTCACAGCCAGCTGAGCCCTGAGGAGGATAAACGGACAGAGGATGAGGACATAAGCACTCAGGAATATTATATATACCTAAGTGGTTTATCTGCCCAAGGGACAGGAGAGGAGCAGGGGGAGCATGAGGAGCTAGAGGATAAAGACAAAGACATAGTGGAAGTATACAGTGTAGATAGAGGCAGGGAGGCCCTCTGAGTTGCTTGCACAAATGGCCAGATGCATGCTGTCATGCTTGTGTAGTGACAGCTGCATTGTCAGGATTCAGCAGCGGGATGAAAACTGTCTATCCACATTGTTAGACCCTCGCTACCGGTCAATAATGGAGGCATTTTTTAGACCTTCAGAGAGGGATGCAAAACTGGACAACTACAGAGACTTCTTGTGTATTTGGTTGGTTGCTGTCTACGAGCACCATCGCCCCTACACACGCAGGTCTGACAGGGGGACTCTCTACATCAAGCTCCACTGCCATGACTGGGGGGGGGGGAGGGGGTCAGGAGCAGCACCAGCTTCATATGCAGCAACTTCACTCTGGAGTCTATGATGAGCAGTTTTCTTCAGCTGCCTACCATTTAGCAGCAGCAGCACATGCAGAAGAACCTCAACCAGCAGGTGGTGACATACTTGGGCTTCACCCTTTGACCCATGATCCAAGATTCCTTGGACTAATAGGCATGCAAATTTGAATTGTGGCTGCAACTGGCAGAGTTTGCCATGGGCATGCTTTCCTGCCTGGGCAGTAGTGTGGCATCAGAGAGGGTGTTCAGTGTTGTGGGAGTGGGGCATAGTTACCCCTAAGAGAACTTGTTTTTCCTCCCAAAATTTGAGAGACTAAGCTTTATAAAGATGAAACAGGCATGGATCAACAAGGATTTCCAGGCACTGGTGCCGGATGCAACAGAACAGAAAATTCTGCAACTAATGATCATATTGTAGTGTGCTGTTACACAGGAATATTATGCAAAAAAGGCCATTACTTCAGGCCATGTGCTGATGTCACAATTCTGATCCTGCCACCCGCCTGATGCCTCTCCTGCCATTCCTACAATGTTACATTTAAAAAAAAGGATTTGCACGTCACTGGGCCTTGCTATTATACTGGGGTTGTTTGGTTCTGCTACCGCTGTGATCTGCCACTATCTTGTGCTGTATGCCACTGCTGTTGCCCTCCCTCCACACTCATGGGGCCAATATTGTCCCTGTTACCGCCACTGCTGTTGGCCCCCATACCCACTGAGTTGAAATCGTTGTTTATTTTTCCTTTCCTCTAAACTGTCAAAAGAACCAAATTAAAAAAAAGGATCCTGTATTTTGAGCATCTGTATGTCCTCTTTCACAGCCAAAAGCAGGAGTGGATCCAAAACACAGATGAGATGCAAATAATTACATTGTATTTTATCTCTATTTTGGACCTACTCTTCTTTTTGGCTTACAATTACTGATGTGAAACACTGACCAAATACTGACCATCTGAAATAGGCAGTTAAAGTCCTGCATACAGGACTTTTTTTCTTGTAAAAAAACTGATTTCAGATGAAAATGGCCAAAGCTGATGCAAACTGAACATAAGTCTTTCAGATGGTCAACATTTGGTCAGCGTTTTGCATCAGTCTTTGATCAGAATTGGTAATCCAAAAGCAGGAGTTGGTCCAAAACACAGATGAGATGCAAATAATTCCATAATATTTTATCTCTGTTTTGGACCCACTCCTGTTTTTGGCTTACAAATACTGATACAAAACACTGACCAAAGACAGACCATCTGAAAAAGGCTTTATAGATGCTCAAAATACAGTTTTTTTTAAAAATATTCTGCTAGACTTCTGACGATCAGTAGAACAGAAAAATAAACAGTGATGTTAACACAACATTACTGCGACTGCTGATGCCCCCCTTTCAACTCTGTCATGGGGCTTCTACTGTAACTGTTTCTGCCACCTTCCCCATTCTGTCATGGGACCACTACTTCTACTGCTGCTGCTGCCTCCACCATCCCCACTCTGTCATGGGACCAATTTTGTCATGATTAACTGCCACTGCACCTACTGCCACCATCCCCACTCTGTCATGGGGCACCTACTGCTGCTGCCACCATCCCTACTCTGTCATGGGGCCATTTTTGTCATAGGTACTGCCACTGCTACTGCTGCCACAATCCCTACTCTGTCATGGAGCCACTTTTTTCACGGTTACTGCTACTACTGTTACCCTCCCCACTCTGTCATGGGGCCACTACTTGAATCTTGGGGCACTGCACGGTTAAGTCCACAGCAATAAATTAGACCTGATGCTAACAGTGACCTGTAATAAAGACACACAGTGATTCGACAGCTAACATAAGGGATTGAAAAGCAAGTGTTTGGACTGCTACAACATGCATTAAAACATTTTTTTCCCACTACTTTATTGAGGCTGCCTCCATTTCTTGATTTTGTTCCACTAAGGAGCCATTTGAATAAAGCTCCTGCAGGAGCGCACATTTCTTTTGCTTAAGAATACTGTATGCTTTACTTTTTGTTTAACAGAAGGGATTACCTATGAATCTTGGTGCACTGCACAATGATGTAGTCAGCGATACATTACAACTGCCTGTAATACTGATGGCACAGTACATACAGAACGGATTAACTATTAAAGTGGGTCCATGGGCACACGGCAATGCCTTCACACTGAGATTGGACCACCAAGCCGGATGAATATGATTAGGCAGAGAGGCCTGGGTATACCTGAATTATCGCATTTCGTAACACCTTAAATTGTAACAAATCAAATTTCTTGTCAAAGTTCAGTGAATAGACCAAATCAAATTTTTCAGAACTTCGCTCTTACAACTGTAAGTTTTGGACACTTGTGCAGAATAAGCCACTCTTTATTCTGACATCGCTGGAATCACCACTCACTGGGATCTTCCCCATTAAGGCATAATTTATGGATGCTTGGTCCCAACAGTGTGTGGTGTGTCTTTAAACGCACTGTTAACACCATGCTTTTATTCATAGCTAAATATGTCAGTATCAGTCTGACATTTTTCTCTATTGCTGTAATTGTGTTCAAGAGCTTAAAAGGGAGGAGAGAAAGAGCTAAAATTTATAAAAAATGAACAAAAAGAGTTAACATCTTTTCATGAAAAATCTTAGGAGACTTGAGTTTGCTATATACCAATTTTCAGAGCAACTGGAGTAACTTTTATTTGTGATAAATTGATTTAAGTTCAAACTGAATTTTTTTTTAAATTCGCAGAATCAGACACAAAGTGAATTTAAAGAAGGGCGCTGCCACACTATGGGGGACATTTATCAAATCTGCTACACAAGATGTTTGGTGTGAAAATGTTGCAAGTAATTCTGCGTGTAATATTTTGTGTCAAAATATTACACATCTTGTGACTTTGGTCACTTGCATGTTCCCACTCCACTTTCAGCAGTGGAGTGAGATGTTGCTCGGGATTTACCAGTAGATCATCTTTAAGTCACAGTTATGAAATCTTTTTTAAATGCAGCAAAAAAATTTCATTTAGTCGCAACTCCACAACAGGCAAGGCTACTTTCACACTTGCGTTTTGGGCGGATCAGTCATGGATCTGCAAAAACGGATCCGTTTCAAAAATACAACCGCATGCATCTGTCATGCACGGATACGTTTGTATTATCTGTAACATAGCCAAGACAGAAAGTGGGAGACGGATCAGTTTTCTATTGTGCCAGAGAAAACGTATCCGTCCCCATTAACTCACATTGTGTGCCAGGACTGATCCTTTTGGCTCAGTTTCGCCTCGAGAGCATAATGGAGACTGATTGAAGGCAAACTGATGCATTTGGAGCGGATCTTTTTCATTCAGAATGCATTAGGGCGAAACTGATCCATTTTGGACCGCTTGTGAGAGCCCATGACGGATCTCACAAATGGAAAGCCAAAATGCAAGTGTGAAAGTAGCCTAACCTCTAGGTGTACGTTTACTGAAAAAGGCACAACAACATTACATTTTCTTCATAAATGAGTACAATTGGAAATTGTCTGATAGGTGTTTTGGACTTTTTCTGGATCTACACTGCTGCATAGTAAGTCTAAATGGATAGACTTTTATTAAAGGGGTTGTCCCATCTGGACATTTATGACCTATTGATAAGAAATACTATAAATGTCCAATAGGTGTGGGTACCACCTCTGGGGCCCACTTATGTCTCAATAAACATAAATATAGAGCACACTGAGCAAATGCATTATCCTCTCCATTTACTACAATGGAACTCCCAGTGAATGGGATTTTTCAGAAGTCCCATAGTAGTGAATGTAGAAAGTAGCACGTGAAATTGAGGGTGGGACCAACATTTTTTACATAAGAGCAGGTCACAGAGGTGGGACCCATACCTATCGGACATTTATGCCATATCCTATTAATGGGACAAATGGGACAACCCATTTAACCTTACATTTTACGCATGTTACCTTAACTATAAATATTGCATACATATCATGATTATGACAGTTTAAACTTTTCCAGGATAAATATTACCATTATCATTCAGCTTGTAAGTTAACTTTTCTTGTTGCCCTAGGTTGTGAATTATATGCCTTCTGCGGAGCCCTTTTTGGGATCACATCCATGATTACATTGATGGTGATTGCTGTGGATAGGTATTTCGTAATCACTCGGCCACTTGCCTCCATCGGAGCGATGTCCAAGAAAAGAGCAGTGTTAATCCTTTTAGGTGTCTGGCTGTATTCTTTGGCGTGGAGCCTTCCTCCCTTCTTTGGTTGGAGTAAGTTTGGATGACTGGTTTGACAGATGATATTAACCTTGCACCACATTGGCCTCTCAAAATCAGACAGGATTTGCATGACAAATTAGAGATAGAGATTATTGGCCTGTAATTAATTTTCAGGCATTTAATCAAGGATTAGGCTTCTTAAAAAAACTCTTACATAGTGTTAATATTCTTTTTTGAGATTTGTGCGAGAAAAATACAAAAGTGGATTACAGCATGGCATGCCAAAATATGCAATAATTAAGACTGCAATAATCTACGGATGGATTTGACGTAGATGGAAACATTTGGCAATAGATTTATAAACTAATGCATTACAGGGCTAAAAAAAACTACATGTATAGTTTCTGATGTTCTTCGCAATAAGAAATTATCCACCTTATGAAGTTTAGAGGAGAGCAATACATTCATGAGTAATATAAGTAGTAGTAGTAGTAGTAGTAGTTTGGGCTTTAAAGGGGTTCTCCGGGAATGAAGAAGATTAAAAATTACTTTATTATAAATGTATTCCCAAATAACTTTCATTAGTTATAAGGGCTAATATCTCTAGGGAGCAATCATCCGGGGAAATAAAACATTGTATTAGTACAAACAAACCTGTCCTAAGCACAGAGCAGGACAAGTTACTTCACAACAATATAGCTGATAAGATCTTCAGCTGAATCTCTGTAGGAATAGAGTTCATGATAAGCCATGAAGTACAGAGGAGGTGGGGAGGTGGCTAATAAGCAGCAGCTGTCTCCATTACCACAGCCTCATATTAACACACACTGTACTGTCTTACTGTCCATCTTCTCTGTACTTCATGTCTCCCAATGAGCTCCATTCCTACAGGGATTCAGCAGAAGATCTTATTATCTCTATTCAGGATCATAATTCCTGACAAGTAGGAGATGAGGATGAGGCATATCTTTATCTCAGTTTTGTGAAGTAGCTTGTCCTGCTGTGTGATTAGGACAGGTGTTGTATGTACTAATAGGGCAGTGGCCATTTTATTTCTCCTTATGATTGCTCCCTAGATAAAACAAGCCATTATAACTAATAGAAGGTATTTGGAAATATATTTATAATAAACTAATACCCAAGTATTTTCATTTTCTTAATTGCCGGAGAACCCCATTAATGATGAGGTTTGTCTTCATTCTTCACAATGGCCATCTACCAAAAACAAAATATGCTGGACAACATATGCCCAAGTGTATAGGAAGAGACCTATTAATCATAGTTAGCAATGTGGGGCAAGCAGGAAGGGAGTCGTCTAGTAGACACTTCTACCCGAGACAAGCACATAACACTGGCTGTAAGACAATGTTAAATGGTTGTCCTATTACAACCAATGTATCACCTATTAACAGGATAGGAGATAAGTATCAGGAGTCAGTAGCAGGGGTCTTCTGAAGCCTATTCTGGTCATGAGAACTGGGACCGTGTTCCCCCTTGTGAAACTCTATGGGACTGCTGAGTACAAGTGCTCTGTTATCTGTAGCAGCTCCATCGAATGCTCCAGAAGTCAGATCTTTGTCATTCAGATGCTTATTTCCATCCTATGGATAGGGGATAAATTGTTGTAAGGGGACAAGTCCTTTAAGGTTTATTTAATATACTCTATCTTTTTTAAAATTGCAAGTTAAGCTCTTCATGCAGCTTTTTAAGCCAAAGCCAGAAATTAAAGGGAACCTGTCATCAACTTTATGCTGCCCATACTAACGGCAGCATAAGGTAGTGACAAGTGAGGTCTGTCATTTATAAGTTAAAAGTAAGTGGTTGCTGAGAACCAACATCACAATCCTTTCAGACTAGACCTGGAAAGAGTCAGCCACCTGAGAAGAGTAATGGTTATTCATGAATTCCTGCTCTCCCTGCCCACCTGCTAATGACTGACAGTCTTCTACCTAGTTTTCTCCCTTTCTGTCTAGGAGAGAACTGCCAATCATCAGTAGATGGGCGGGGAGAGCAGGAGATTATGAATAACTCTGACTCTTCTCGGGTAAATTTGAATCTTCTCAAGGCCTAGGCAATGATTATGATGCTGGTTCTTGGCAACCACTTAAATTTAGCTCATAAGTGGCACACCGCTAAAATCAGCATTTCTGTCACTATTAGTGAGGACTTAGTGAGGTCAGCATAAAGTTGATGACAGGTTCCCTTAAAGTAGGAAGGAGAAGTATGAAGTTTCGTTACATGGCAACTTTGGCCATGACAGATGTTGCACTACCAAAGACTGCAGTGCACTACTGCAGCATCACAACCAGTGCATCACGACTGATATGGCAGGTAACAGATGTGTGGTGCAGAGGGGAGGGAAGAGGAGTACCCTTCCACTAGGAAGAGGGAGGAGTAGTGGCCCCTAGCTCACCTGGCACCGGTACCTGGCTTCCCTGACGTCCCTAGACAGGCTGCTAAACCATACGCTGATCACGTTCCTCGTCTATAGCTTACCCTGAAATCAGCCCTAGGTAGTGAGAAGGGCGGTTGGAGCACTAGTCCTCACCACTGTCACCTAGGGTAACAAGAGGGAAAGGACAAACAACACAAACACAATAAACAATCCCCGAAAGGAGACAAAAACAAAAGGAGAGAACCTGAGATCCAATAGCACCAGTTCCAAAAGCTACACAGTAACAGTTGTCCCAACTCCACCTGAGTTCAGAATAGAAGATCTGGAAAGAAGGTCTATATCTGGCAACAAGGAAAGCAGAAAAGGAGAATATATAGTAGCTGGGAGTGGCTGACAGAGAACAGCTGAAAGGAAAAGCTATAGGATCCTAAATGGGACAAAAAGGATAGCAAACCTAAGCAGGAAAACCAGGACCAGAATCTATTCTCACCACTAGGTCATGATACGATTTCTTGAGAAACCGAGCGCATAGCCACCGGCTGCGACTTTCTGACCCCAGGCACTATAGGGTCAGAGATAGGTTGTGACACCATCGTGACGTAGTGACAAAGAATGGGTCCATGTCATGACGTGCAAGTTTCTACCTAACAATCACACAACAAAAAGATTGGTGTGTATATTCTGTATTTTAGGCCCACTCTTGATTTTGTCTTGCAGATCCTGATGAAAAATACTAGCCAAATACTGACCAGTTTAAGGCCTAGTTTTCATTTCAGTGATTTGGTCAGTGATTTCCATCATTGATTGTGAGACAAAAACAGAGAGCAGCAGCAAATCTTTTCATTATACCTTATCTTAATGTAATCAGGTCTGTGAATCTGTAACAGGAAATCTGGCTCCAGCACAGGGTGTTAAATGCAGTGCTTTTCTGTCCTCGTGTAGACAAAGCAGGGGTCAATATTCAAGGTTAGGGTGCATTTAAACCAACAGATTATTTGACCCATTTCTTTCCAATCTGACCAATGATTGGTCAGAAAATCTATCAGATAATCTGTTGGTGTAATACAGCCCTTATCTTATTGCAGGCTCCACTCCTGGCTTTGGCTCACAATCACTGACCAAATCACTGAAGTGTGAACTAGGCCTAAAGTGTCCTAATGCTGTATTTTCTCTAATACACTGGATTTCCTTAGAGTTCAGCATAGCTGGCTATTATTGTTGGACCTGTCACTAAACCATACTGCCCACCTTTAGAGCGCCATGATCTTGGTGACATGTTCACAGATCAAATTTTGTCAATTACTCATCCAAAGGGGGTGGGGGGTAGATACTAAGTCTAGCATGTGGGACATAAACCACTGATATTCTTGGTCATCAGTATATCAATGAATCAGAGAATTATAGAATTTAAAAATGTAAAGACTATGTACACATACATGGGCATTTTTACTCATTTTGGGACAAAAATATATATTTTTTTAATTGGTCTTCATTAAAAATATTGAGCCGTTCTGTCACAAAGGGTTAACTGTTTTTTTTATCTGAATGTATTTTACTTTTTACTTTCACTTTGTTCCTGCCATCTAATATGTCTTATCTCTAAATTAATAAGGGGTCATAACCACTTATTTTCACCCCATTCTTATCAGGAAGATAAGAATTGAGCTATAATGAATGTTCATAATGTCAGAGATCAGAGATAGAGAGAAACTCATGTTTGCACAAAGACAGTGGTTTAAAATTCTTAAAAAAAACTAAAGAAATGAGTATAATGCAATGATTAAATAAATTGCCCCCCAAGGTGTACATAGTGTTTAACCACTTCAATACTGAGACACTTTTCACAATCCAAAAATCCAAATTCACATTCCAAAAAACACTACAAAATGTTGATTTTTGCAATTCTGACGTGTCACTTTTTGTGGTAATAACCCGGTAATAATTTTATTTATCCAAGCCTAGCCATACTGAGACGGTTTCCTCATGACACATTGTATTTCATGTTAGTGATAAATTTTTAAATATGTTTTACCTTTATTTATACAAAAAATCAAAATGTACAGACAATTTGGAAAAATTAGCAATTTTCCACTACAAATTTGCATTTCTCTGCTTTTAAGGATACCTCATAAAATAGTTATTACTTAACATTCCCCTTATGTCTACTTTGTGTTGGCATCATTTTGTAAATGGCATTTTATTTTTTTAGGACATTAAAACACTTTTTTTTAAAGGACTAATTCAGTTATAAATTCACTTTGTGGTACTTACACAGTAGAAACTGTAATAAATTTCCCGATTTTAGAAATTACACCCCTCAAGTTATTTAAAACTAACTTTACAAACTTTAGGGGTTCCACAAGAATTAAAGGAAAATGGAAGGGGAATTTCTAAATTTCCCTTTTTTTGCAGACTTTCCATTTTAATCTATTTTGGGGGAAACACGGCAAGGTCTAACAAAACACAATATTGATTACTTTGATTCTGCAGTTTACAGAAACATCCCATATATGGTCATAAACAACTGTATGGGTACTCAGGGCTTAGAAGGGAAATAATGCTATATGATTTTTGGAGGGCATATATCACTGGGATAATTTTAAGTTGCCATGTCGCATTTGAAGACACCCTGATGCACCACTACAGTAGAAGTTCCCAAAGTGACCCCATTTTGGAAACCATGGGATAAGGTGACAGTTTTATTGGTACAATTTTGGGGTATATATGATTTTTGATCACTCAATATTACACTTTTGTGAGTCAAGGTAACCAAAAAATAGCTTTTATTTTATTGTGTTTTACGGTGTTTACTTAATAGGATAGATTATGTGTTATTTTTATAGAGCAGGTCATTATGGATATGACAATACTAAATATGTATTTTTTAGTAGGGCAGTTGAGAGAGAGGATACAGGATCTGTGGCTGGCTGTGCCTGCTATCAGAAGTGCAGGTGCATCTCAAAAGCAGCAAATACTTTCATCCTCCCCCATTTTCATAGAAATTCTTTTTTGTCAGCATCAATATAACTAAGCAGTGTATTACTGTATATGTACTGTATATTTTGGGGGGTTTCCATTTGATTAAGCATATATATATATCATTAGTGCAGCAATACCCACAGTGTGACAGCAATCTACCTGTGTGTGTGTTAAGTTGAAATTAAGCATCAAACCTTAGTGGTTCATTTACATATTTTCAGTTTCTACATGGTCACAATTTACATTTTTTTAGGGGGTTCCATTTAATTAAGCTGCATATATATGTCACTACTGCAGCAGTACCCACGGTGTGGCATAAGTCTCCCTGTTTGTGTTAAGTTGAAATTGAGCGTCAAGCCTCAGTCATCCATTTCTGTATTTTCAGTTTCACACGTGGTCGCAATTATTTTTTTTTTAAGTGGTTCCCTTTAATTAAGCTGTATGTCTATATATATATATATATATATATATATATATATCATTACTGTCCGTTTACATATATTCAGTTTGTACATGATCGACATTTACATTTTTCTATGGAGACACTAAAATATCTTTTTTTGTTTCAAACATACTATTATTGTGTAAAACTTACATAAATAAGAAAAAGTATACATATTAGGTATTGCGGCATCCGAAACGATCTGCTCTATAACAATATCACATAATCTAACCCCTCCGGTGAATGCTGTAAAAATAAATAAATAAAAACGATTCCAAAACAACCAATTTTTTGGTTACATCGCCCCATAAAGTGCAATAATGAATGATCAAAAAATCATATGTACCCAATTATGGTACCAATGCCATACGAGCCCCTGCACAAGATGATCGGCAGAAAAATAAAAAAAATATGGCATTCAGAAAATGGAGACACAAAACATAATTATTTTTTCAAAAATGCTTTATTGTGTTTTTGTGTAAAACTGAGATAAACAAACAAAGAAAGTAGACATATTTGATATCATTGAATTTATAACAACCTGCTCTATAAAAATAGCACATGATCTACCCTGTCAGATGAATGTTGTAACAAATAAAAACAGTGCCAAAATGTAATATAGAGCAATTAAAAATCATATGTACCCCAAAATAGTACCAATAAAACTGTCCCCTTGTCCCCTAGTTTCCAAAATGGGGTCACTTTTTGGGAGTTTTTACAGTAAGGGTGCATCGGGGGGCTTCAAATGGGACATGGCATCGAAAAACTACTCCAGCAAAATCTGCCTTCCAAAAACCATATGGCGTTCCTTTCCTTCTGCGCCCTGCAGTGTGCCCTTACATCAGTTTACGAGTCACGACCACATGTGGGGTGTTTTTGTAAACCGCAGAATCAGGGTAATAAATATTGAGTTTTGTTTGGCTGTTAATCCATGATGTGTTAAATAAAAAAATGGATTAAAATGGAAATCTGCTAAAAAAATGGAATCTGCTAAAAAAGTAAAATGTAGAAATTTCATCTCCATTTTCCTTTAATTCTTGTGGAACACCTAAAGGGCTAACAAAGTTTGAAAAATTTGTTTGGAGTAACTTGAGGGGTATAGTTTCTACAACGGGGTCATTTATAGGGGGTTTCTACTATTTAACCCTCACAAAGTGACTTCAGACCTGAAATGGTCCTTAAAAAGTGGGTTTTAGAAATTTTCTTAAAAATTTTAAGAATTGCTTCTAAACTTCTCAGTCTTCTAACGTCTTAAAAAAATAAAATGACATTTACAAAATTATGTCAACATAAAGTAGACATATGGGGAATGTTAAGTAATAAATATTTCATGAGGTAACACTTTCTGTTTTAGGCCTAATTCACACGTCCGTAGTGTGTTTTGCAGAAACACGGATCCGCAAAACACGGACGGCTGCAATGTGCATTCCGCATTTTGCGGACCGCACATTGCTGGCACTATATAGAGAATGTCTTTTCTTGTCCGCAATTGCGGACAAGAATAGGACATGTTATATTTTTTTGCGGAAACGGAAACGCAGATGCGGAAACACGGATGGAGACATCACATAGTGTGCTGTCCACATCCATTCCTGCCCCTTTGAAATGAATGAGTCTGCAACCCTTCCGCAAAATTGCGGATGGGATGCAGATCCATTTTGTGGACGTGTGAATTAGGCCTTAAAAGCAGAGAAATTGAAATTTGGAAAATTGCAAATTTTTCAAAATTTTGGGTAAATTTGAGATTTTTTAATAAATAAAGGTGAAATTTATTGACTCAAATTTATGACTATCATGAAGTTCAATGTGTCACGAGAAAACAGTCTCAGAATAGCTTGGATAAATAATAGTGTTCCAAAGCTATTACCACATAAAGTGACACATGTCGGATTTGCAAAAAATGACCTGGGCAGAAGGGCGAAAACTGTCCCGGGGTAGAAGGGATTAAGATTAAAATTAATTTTTGCACTAAGGGGATAAACTGCAATTGTGTCCACTAAGTTGTTCACCAACACATATTAAGAATCTACGATAAAAAAGTTACATTTTTGGAAGGGTTTTTCCAATTTTAATGTGACTGTTAGGAGGTTAAGCAGCATAAATCTACGTGCTGCATGCTGCAGCTTGCATCATGCCACTAATGCCTCTCAATCCTCAGTTTATGTGTACTGTATTCAGTTTCCACACGGTTGAATTTTTTTTTTAATTTGTGTGTGAGGGGGGCATTTCTCTTTAAGCAGCATACATACATGATTACTGCATCAATACCAACATTTTCTCACAGCTCAGGCTGTTTCCAGATGAACAGACCTTGTTTCGACAGCGTTGCCCCATATTGACACTTTTGCTATCTGTCTGTCTGCTGCGGCCTGCATTATTCAACTAATGCTCCTTTCCAACCATCATGGTATGTACGGCTGCTGCTGCCTGCATCATGCCACTTACTGCCACTTGCCAACTTGCTAAACATCATCTGCTCCTGATAAGGGACAATTTTTTAAAGCTTTGGAATATGAAAAGGCATAACACATGTGCGGTGTGTATTTAAACAGGCTGTATGTTCACACCATCAGATGTGCGTTGCTAGGTTAAAACATTCGGGGCCTGGTCCCCTGATGTTTCGTCCCAGGCCCCGAATGCCCTGCCTGCCTGCTTAATACAACTGTATTGCCGTCCTCAGGATGGCAATACAATTGAATCTAATGCACTGGAAGAGCTGAAGGACCTGTGATGACATCATAGGTCATGTGACCAGTAACACAGGAAGTGGTTGAGAAGGACCTGCAATGATGTCACCATCATCTGACCAGTGCACGAGTGGACGGCAGTGAAGAGGAGAAGTCCTTAGGGAGGAAGCTGTGGTGATATCTACTACATGAGGAGAGGTAAGTGAAGGGAGAGGCAGAGGAGTGTTGGAAGTTGTGGTTATTTACCTGGGACTGTATGTTAGGGCTGAAGGGAGATATGTTATTTACATGAAACTGTGTGTTGAAGGTGGCTGGGGAGGGGGTCATTTTATTTACATGGGCTTGTATGTTGGAGAAGGTCATGTTATTTGACATGGGACTATATGTTATGGGGGCTTTGGGAGGGAATGATATTATTTACATGGGACTGGGTGATGTTATTTACATGGGACTATATGTTAAAGGGGGCTAAGGGAGGGGGTTATGTTATTTACATGGGACTGTATGTCGGAGGGGGCTGGGGGTGTCAGTGATGCTATTTACATGGGACTGTATGTTGAAGGTGGCTGGTGGGGGGATGGTGTTATTTACATGGGACTGAATGTTGAGGGGGATGATGTTTACAGATATGACTGTATGTTGGGGCAGCTGGGGAGGGGGTGATATTATTTACTTGGGACTGTATGTTGAAGGCGGATGGGGAGGAGGTGATGTTGTTTACATAGGACTGTATGGTGGAGGGAGGAATATAACTACAGGGGGCATTATAATTACTGGGGGCACTTCAAGGTGAGCATCATAAAAGTAGGGGGCAGTATAAATGCCAGGAGCACTGTAGGGGTATTATAAATCCTAGGGACATTGTAGGCATTCTTATTACTACTGGGGTTTCTATAGGAGTGACTTATAGATCCACCTTATTACTACTGAGGGGTCTGTAAAGAGCATTATTACCACTGGGGTAACAATAGGGGGCCTTATTTCTAGTGGGGGCTTTGTGAGGGTATTATTAATACTGGAGGGCTCTTCTACTAATGGGGGCACTTTTGGGGAGTATTATTACGGTTGGGGGCACTGTAGGGGGTAGTATTACTAATGGGGACATTCTTCGGGAGCATTATGACTGTTGGGGGCACTCATTTTTCTTCAGGATAGTATTTGGGGGTATTGGGGAGCACAGCGAGCAGCAGGATAACACTGTTGGGACTCCAGTTTGGGGCATGATGATAGAAATGTGAGGAATCTAAAATTTCTGTGTGTCACACTCTGCAGAGACGAGGCGCGGCTAAAAGAAGTTGTACGGAGCAAATGGAGAAGATGATGACTGAAGATCTACATCAGAAGAGACATCACCTGGGAGGCACTGGATCTGAGAGGTATGTGCTGCTGTATATCAAGTACAGCAAAATGCAGTGTGTGGGGGGAGAAGGGGGCGGCGACTTAGAGAACAGGGCCATATTCATTGGAGCTTGGGCCTCGGATCTTTTGAGACCCTAGCAATGCCCCTGGCATTTACCCACAGCTATGTATATCAGTGTCATTCAGACATCATTGACTATTGCAGTCATTGCGTGCCAAAGCTTGGGGAGGAGGGAAGGGAAAAAAAATTATAAAGAAAACTAAATTCAGAGTCCTAGGATGCTAGAGGGGGTTATATACGAACTGAGCAATTGGAGCAACTTCAGTTTGTCCCGAATTGATTCAGGTCCAAACCAAACTTTTTCAAAAATTTAGGAACTGGACCCAAAACGAATCTCAATTGGTGTGCTCGTCTCTAGTATCATGTTTGGGTACGTATGATTTTTTGATCGTTCAATATTACACTTTTTGGGGCAAGGTGATAAAAAGGGCTGTTTTGGCACAGTTTTTATTATATTTTCTTTACAGCATTTACCTGTGGGGGTAGATCATGTTATTTTTTTATAAAGCAGGTTGTTATAGACGCAGCAATACTTAATATGTTTATTTTTGTTACTTTTTAGACATTAAAAGCATTCTTGAAAATAAAAAACTCTTGGTTTTTTGAAAGCCATATATATATTTTTTAAATTATCTGGTGATTGTCTTATGTAAGAGCTCACTTTTTTAGATGAGGTGACCATTTTGGGGTACATATGACTTTTCGATCAATTGGTATTACACGTTTTGTGCGGCAAGTTGACCAAAAAATGGCTGTTTTGGCATAGATTTTATTCTTTTTTTTTTACGCGTTCACCTTCATGGGGTGAATCATGTGATATTTGTATAGCTATGCCATCGCTTGTCCCCATGCTGTATGGTGGTTTGCCAGCGGAAGCTTGTGATTAGACACCATGATCTATCACCTGCAAACGTTATCAAAAGACTTGGATTGCCCAATGAACGAACAAACGCTGGATCGGCGGCAGTATTACACTGCCAGGTGATCGCTAACTAGCGTTTATGCAAACGGATAGCGATTATTTGTTGAAAAAATGTGCAGTGTATTACAGGCTTTAAATAAGTGTCTATGACCTCTTAGCAATTTAGAGATAAGGGTTATTAGATTGCAAAGTGAAAGTAAAAGTACCATTCACACATCTAGACAAACAGTTAAGCCTTTGTGACGTAATAACTGAATATTTTAGCCCAAAATAAGTCAAATGCAATCATAGAAAAAATTCCCCTGAAGGTGTACATAACCTTTAAGAAACAAAATACTAGAAATTGCAGGAAAAGTTGTGTCTAGCAAATAAGAAACCAAAGAAGAAGTCATGTACAAATATCCAATATAATTTTACCCTAACCATCCAGAGGCAGATTGGCCATAGACCCTCCTCTTGGTCAGCCAGTGGAAGTTTTTGAGGATGTATTTTGTGATGCTGTTGGCAGTATTTTGTGATGGCCTGTGGCATTTGGCTCTGTCGGGGTGGTATAATGAGCCACAATATGGTATTGCTGGCCTACTTGTGTTGGCCCTTTCCATCAATTTGGTCCCGACTACAAAACGGGGCCACTTTTAGTATTTTTTCCAGGGCCACTTTCAGTTTTCAGTACCTAATTTCACAAACAGAATTAGTGTTACCATACAGTACTTACCATATTTTTTACTAGGAAGCTATGGTACATAATGGGTTATAATTAGAGATGAGCGAATCGAAGTTGACAAAGTGGAATTCGATCTGAATTTCAGGAAAAATTTGATTCGCACCGAATTCGAATTTCCTCACTCTTCGTGATAACAAATCACATTTTTTCGTAAAATGGCTGCTGCACATGTTAGGACATGGAGCAGGGAACTCTGGAACGAGGGATCACCCACAATGCCATGCATGCAGCCAATCAGCAGCTAGCCTGTCCTGTGATGTCACACCACTATAAATAGCCTCAGCGATCTTGGATTCTGCCATTTTCCAGTGTACTTAGTGCAGAGAGAGATGTCAGCAGGCACTAGAACAATGGTAGAAAAGACTCTAAAACTTTTATTTTGCTGTATAGAAGTTCAGGGAAAAGATAGGGAGGAATCATTCCACAGTATTGAAGCAGAACAGGGTTCAGTAGTGGAGTTCACAGCCTGGGTAATAGGAACAATCCTATTACACCTTGCTGCACTGACTGTGGATCCAAATTGCCATTATCCAGTTCTGTAATTCCAGCAAACCATTCTCAGTATTAGGGTGCAAGTGCTGTTTGATACAGCCATTAACATGGTTTATTACAAGGAAATATTGCTATGTCTTATTTGCCCTTGTGTGGTGCAGTTATATGTTCTAAAGCATTTTTTGGCGTGTATTAGTGGCAAAAATATATATATTATTTGCCGTTCAGCTGTGCAGTTATGTGTTCTAAAGCTGTTTTTGGCGTGTATTAGTGGCAAAAAAATATATATTTGTCACGAGTTGAAGGTCCCGCGAAAGACCTCTGCGTCGTATCACAATAAACATGGGACAAGGATACGGACAAAACCGAGTTTATTGTACAAACACAAGGCAGAAGCACAGGGAAAACATAACCTCTATGCACCGTCTGCACAGTGGGAGAAACCCTCACTGCGCCACTGTCTAGCAATACTCTAGAGGGGCGTCTCTAAGCAAACCCAGGTGTTCACTAGAGCCCCTGATGGTGGGGATAGTCTTTGCTGCAGGTTGTTGCCAGGGTCCACTCTAGACAGTGACAACAGGAGCGAACGGACACAGGTACCGGAGGTACCGATGGTGCATAGTAATAAGACATAAAACCAAACATAGGCAAATACATACTAGCAGGAGTTCCAGCAAGAACACAGGAGTGGCAAAGGGCAGAGAAGATCTTGCTCCACCAGTGACATACTGCGTGGCCTTGCCATTGCCCTTTGCAGCAAGGAAGGCTGCAGCACAAGCTAGCAGAACATGGAGCAAACACACAAACGAGGCTATGGTCACCAGCACCATAAGAGATGCGGCAAAGCCCGCTGCATCAGCAGCAGGGAGGCTGCTCAGAGGGCATGACCCAGGACACGTACAAGACATAGCTCATAGCTACCAGCACCATGAGACATAACATCACAGGCAAACTAATAACAGAGACACAGGAGTACGAACAACATCAAGCAATGGACGACAGGCAAAGGAACACAGGCAAGAACAACAGCAGGAGACGAAGCAATAGACAACAAGCAGTGGACAACAATGAACAAGTAGGGGAACCTACAGAGCACAGACGGACACGGATCCCATTGGTCAGCAGCATGGGAGACAGAGAAGAAACAGGGAGCAGGACAAACAAACACCAGCTGACCCAGAACTGAGGAAACCTCAGCCTTATATACAGGTACCATGGGTGCAGCTGAGAGGCCACACCCATGGAGCTGACAGAGAGGATTAACTCCTGAAAGACACACATGGGAGTTAACCCATACAATACCACATACAAACACACTGAAATGAAGCTGCAGCGAGGAGCTGCAGCACACGAATGGATGGAAGGTCCATTCGTACAGCGGCCGTGACAATATTATTTGCTATTCAGCGTTGCAGTTATATGTTCTAAAGCCCTTTTTGCCATGTATTAGTGGCAAAAAAAATATATAATTTGCCATTCAGCGGTGCATTTATATGTTCTAAAGCCTTTTGTGGAGTGTATAAGTGGAAAAAAGTAAGGGCCTATTTGCTGTTCAGCGGTGCAGTTATATGTTCTAAAGCCCTTTTTTGCATGTATTAGTGGCACAAAAAAAAAGTATTTGCCGTTGCGTGGTGTAGTGAGTAAAATAACAGCACTTTTTGTCATGTATTAGTTGAAAAAAATATATATTTGCCATTCAGTTGTGCAGTTATATGTTCTCAAGCCCTTTTTGGTGTGTATTAGTGAAAAAAAATAAGGAACTATTTGCCGTTCAGCAGTGCAGTTAAATGTCGTTAATCCCCTTTTGGCGTGTATTAGTGATAAAAAAATATATATTTTCCGTTCAGCAGTTGCAGTTATATGTTCTAAAGCCTTTTTTGCCATGTATTAGTAGCAAAAAAATATATATTATTTGCCGTTCAGAGGTGCAGTTATATGTTCTAAAGCCCTTTTTGGCATGTATTAATAGCACAAAAAAAAGTATTTGCCGTTGCGTGGTGTAGTGAGTAAAATAACAGCACTTTTTGGCATGTATTAGTTGAAAAAAAAACATATTTGCAGTTCAGCGGTGCAGTTATGTGTTCTAAAGCCCTTTTTGGCGTGTATTAGTGGCAAAGAAAATATATATTTGGCGTTCAGCGGTGCAGTTATATGTTCTAAAGCCCTTTTTGTGGTGCATTAGTGGCAAAAAATATATATTTGCCGTTCAGCTGTGCAGTTATATGTTCTAAAGCCTTTTGTGGTGTGTATAAGTGGAAAAAAATAAGGGCCTATTTGCCATTCAGCGGTGCAGTTATATGTTCTAAAGCCCTTTTTGGTGTATATTAGTGGGGGAAAAAAAGGGTTTATTAGCCGTTGTGTAGTGAAGTGAGAAAATTACAGACTTTTTGGGGGTGTTTTAATTTCCTTTTTATTTATTTATTTATTTGATCTAACAGTATGTCAGACAGAGGATTGCCAGGCCCTGCACAGGGGAGTGGCAGAGGCCTAAATGTTTCTGGTGCAGACACAAGTCGCAGCAGAGTAAGGGGGCGTGACAGCTGGAGTCGCAACGAGAGGCCTGAGCTCCCGGAGTCATCTAGCGGTTCTTGAATGGTTGACTCGGTCATCCACTTCGTCCCAAGTGACATCAGACACTCCCAGCCAAGAGTCGGTGGGTTCGTCAGACACAACCCTTAGTTGGCATGGCCCGGGAGTAGCCCTGTGCCCTTACCTATCCTCAACCTGCCTCGGTCCTTTTCTGTTCCTTCTGCCAGACAATTATTATATGCTGTGGGCTCAGCTGCACTATACACCAAGGACGAGCTACTAGAGGACAGTCAGCAGCTACTGGCCAGACAAGATGTGGAGGAGACATCCGCCGCTTCCTTCGGTAGGTGGGCAAGTAGTGGTGAGGAGAGTGGTGTGAGAGCTAGTGTAGAGAGCAGTCAGGCTCCTGACCCAGAGACCGTTGAGGAGGACATTGGTGATGTGCAGACAGTACTCGATGATAATGATGTAGCTGATCGCACTTGGGAGCCGGGTGAATTAGGGGCTTAATTATCATTGGCAGAAGAGGGTGGCAGCTTGCCCATGAGGAAGCGGCGGAGCCAGCAAGTCGCTAGCGTGGCCGGGAGTCAGCAGAGTGGCAGCAGTGGGAGGTCAGGAGCCAAACATGCCCGGGGTAGACTACCCGCTTTGCAGTCTACCTGCCCGGAAAGTAGTGGTGCAGGGGTTCACGGAAGCAGCGGCAGTAGCAGTCAGTCAGTCAGTGTTGGGGGTAAAACGACCTACACGGCGGTGTGGCAGTTTTTTGTTAAGCCACCAGAGTAGGTGAACATGGACATTTGTAGAATCTGTGGGCACAAGGTAAAGCGTGACCAGGGTGCTATTGTTGGCACCACAGCCCTGTGTCAAAATATGCAGCGTTACCATAAAGTGGCCTGGGAGAACCGTGGCTCCAATGTAGTTGTCCAGCCTGCCGCAGAAACCACTGCATCACCCAATGGCATGCACTCGATTTCAGACAGTCAAGGCTCCACCACCTTAGCTGAAGGGAGCTGTTTGTCCTTCCCATCATCTGCCAGTCCTGCCAAACTGCACGGCAGCGCTGAAGTGTGGAGTTGTAACTATGGTCAGGTTCAACACATGTCCTTTACAGCCCACTGGGTGAATGTGGTTCTTGCACAGCCACACCAGCAACTTGGCCAGGTGACGCCGCTTCCACCTCCACGATCTCACGCCGTTGGTCCTGCGACAATGTCCCCTCTGCCTCCTCATCCTCCACTGTGTCCTCAACCTCCACTGCAGGGGCAATTCACAGTGCCCCTCCAGCATACCACATGTGCAGGGCACGGCGGTGTTACGCTGTTCTGCACCTAGTTTGCCTGGACGAACTGAGTCACACAGGGGAGGAACTGCTCCGTGTCCCTCATCAAGAAATCGAATCCTGGCTTTCTCCGTGACACCTCAAAATCGGAACCATGATGACCGACAATGGGAAGACCATGGTGTCGGCATTGCATCCAGGAGGGCTGAGCCATGCGCCCTGCATTGCACATGTGTTCAATCTGGTTGTCAAGCGGTTCCTAAAGTCTTCCACCCATCTGTAAGATATCCTAAAAATGGACAGGAAACTTTGCATGCACTTCAGCCGCTCGTACACCACAAAGCACACCCTCCTTAAGCTGCAGCGGCAAAAAGGCATCCCCCAACTTAGGCTGATATGCAACGTTTCCACCCAATGGAATTCCACCCTCCATATGTTGGACCGATTATATGAACAGAGAGAGGCCATTAACGATTTCTTGATGATCCAAGCGGACAGGATTACTCCCCTGTGTAACTTCGATGTCAGCCAGTGACAGCTCATGCGTGACACCTGCCGTTTGCTCAGGCCCTTTGAGGAAGCCATGTTATTTGTCAGTCGCCAGGACTACAAGATGAACAACGTCATTCCACTGCTTCGTGTCCTGGAACAGATGCTGGTAAATCTGGCTGGTCAGGGGACTGAAAACATGGTTCCTAGATCTCACGGCCACATGAGCCCTGTAGGGGCTGAACTGGAGGAGGAGGACATTGGAGCACAAGTAATGTTTAGCAAAATGGGTGGTTTTCTACAAAGTTGACAGGAGAGGAGGAGCAGGAGCAGCCAGAGAAGCTACAGTGTGATGAGGAAGACGAGGCAGAGGACCCAGACACACCGTGGCAGTATGCAGTTGAGATGGAGGCAGGGAGTCCCTCCCAGTTACTTGCACAAATGGCCCGATGCATGCTCACTTGCTTGTGTAGTGACTGCCGAATTGTCACCATTCGGCAGAGGGATGACTTCTGGCTCTCCACCTTGTTGGATCCTCGCTACCGGTCCAAAATGGTGACCTATTTTACACCCGCTGAGAGGGAGGACAAACTGAACTACTATAGAGGCATCCTATGTAGTCAGTTGACCGCTGCCTATCTGCGCCATTGTCCATCCTCTCTCAGGTCTGACCAGCGGGACCCTCTGCGCTCACGTTCCTCTGCCATGGCAGCAGCAGAAGAAGCTAGACCTGGAGCAGGACCTGAAACAGCAGGCGGTGGCATACTTGGACAGCACCCTGCCATCCCACCTTGAAGATCCGCTGGACTACTTGGCAGCCAAACCGGATTTGTGGTCGCAACTGGCAGAGTTTTCCCTGGAAAAGCTGTCCTGCCTGGCCAGTAATATGGCATCAGAGTGGGTGTTTAGTGCGGCGGAGGCCATAGTTACCCCAAGAAGCACTCGCCTGTCCACCCAAAATGTGGAGAGACTGACCTTTGTCAAGATGAACCACGTGTGGATCAGCCAGGATTTCCACCCAACAATGACTGATACATCAAACTAGATCATCCATAGTGCCACACCAACACTTTGACAAAAGAGACCGGTTTCTTTGGGCTACCTGCCTCAGCTACTATTCTGATGCTGCCACCCCCTGATTCCAAACATCTGATGCCAAGTGCTCCTTCTCTCACCCACCATCTTCAGCTGGTACTGGTATTGCCACCCACCTCCCCACTCTGTCACCAGGTCACTCTTTGGTTTCCTGATGCTGCTGCCACCTCCACACTATCTCACCATGCCAGTCTGTGGTCTCCTGATGCTGCTGCCACCTACACACTATGTCACCTTGCCACTCTGTGACCTCCTGATGCTGCTGCTGCCACCTCCACACTGTCATTGTGCCCCTCTGTGGCCTCTTCCTGATGCTGCTGCCGCCACCTCCACACTGTTATTGTGCCAGTCTGTGGCCTCCTAATGCTACTGCTGCCACCTCCACACTGTCATTGTGCCACTCTGTTGCCTCCTCCTGATGATGCTGCTGCCACCTCCAGATTCTTTCATTGGGCCACTCTGTGGTATCCTCATGCTGCTTCCACCTCACCACTATGTCATAGGGCCACTCTGTAGACTTTTCATGCTGTTCCCACCCTTCCCACTTCATGACTGGGCCACTATTTTGCCAACATCATCATTTATTTGACCCTTCTTCTCATCTGTCAGAAGGAAGGAAAAATGAGACACACAATGGATCATGTCTATGTAACATCTATAAGGCCTACATGACCCTATTTTGCATCAGAATTGGCTTATTATTTGGTAGCCAAAAGCAGGAGTGGGTACAATACACAGAAGACATGCAAATATTCCATTCACGTGTCATATCTGCTTTCGATCCACTCCTGGTTTTTTGGCTTTAGCAATACTGATGGATTACTGACCAAATGCTGATGAGTAAAGGCGGATGCCCCACAGACAGGATCCGTTTTTTGGGGGTTATTGTTCTGACAGATCAGACGAAGGGAAAAATTATCAGTGATATCAACACAAAATTACTGCTGACACCCTCTCCACTCTGTTGGGGGGGGGGGGGGGGGCTCTACTTGTATAAGCGTTTAATAGAACAGGTTCTGTAGACATCTATGTGGAATCAGCTGGCGATGGTGTAAAAGGAGTGCGCTTCTTCTTGATGCTAACATTGACCTATAAGGCTGAGTTCATACTTGAGATATTTGGTCAGTTTTGGCCCCATGACTGCCCAAATAAGTGAAGTGTGCAGTGATTCTAAGAGCGACGCGTGTCATCTGCATGTCATACTGACTCACAGTATTGTTTCACTACCACAGCAGACTCCCTATGAATGTTACAGCAAGGCATAGTGTTCTACACCACTATAAAGGCTCTCTGCAGCCTTATAATGCGATTAGCCATAAATAAATTCGTATTGAATCAAATTTTTTCGAAATATTCAGCAAACCAGCCAGATAGAATTTTCAAGAAATTCGCTCATCTCTACTTATGTTTGTGGCGTCATAAAGTAAATTATTGTTGAAGAGCACTTACCCTCCAAATATCTAATTTATAAAGCTTAGTGTGTGTGTGTGTGTATGTCCACTAAAGGAATACGCACCATTGCATTTACAATCACGAAACCTAGCACACAGGTATATCAGGTGTCCAGGAAGCTTTTAGACTGGGTCTCAGCTCTCTAGCACATACCTTTCCTGAGATATTCCCCCAAAAAATGCAAATATGGCACATCACATGACCTACATTATCTAATAGAAGCCTGCATGTCTTTCTCTCCATATCCACATACACACAGTTTTACACCAGGTTTCCATAACAACTCAGCCATTTTTCTTTACTGCTGTAGGTCAGCTTTAAAGGGGCAGGGTGCTGTGGATGACACTGTTAAAGGAGCAAAGTGCTGTGGAGGACAAAGTTCAGGGGTCAGGTAGGGTGGCTATTCAGGCCACCCTCAAAAGACGGACTTAAAAACCCTACCCCCATGCCCCCTCCCACTCCGCAGCCGATGGGGATTGAAAAAATGAAGGTAAAAATCAACTTCTGTCAGCTGCAAGGGTGGGAGGGAGGGTGACTTTCTCCCTGCAGATCACGCTCAGATAGCACAGTGCTGCTCTCTGAGAGTGAGCTTTTCAAAAGGACAACAGTGTGTCCGTTCAGGCCCTGCGCCAAACGGAGGACAGGGAGTCTGAAAGCCAGACTGTCCGGCCTAAAACCAGACCTCTGGCAACCCTAGGGGCAGGCTGCTGTGGATGTCACAGTTAAGGGGACAGTCTTCTATGGAGGTCAGTGTTAACTGGCAGATTGCTGTAGAGGCCACTGTTAAGGGGCAGGGTGTTGTGAAAATCACTGTTAAGGAGATGGGTACTGTGGAGGTCACTAATAAAGGGGCAGCCGCTGTGGAGATCACTGTTATAGAGGCGAGCACCGTGGAGGTCACAGTCAAGGGGAGGGTCCGCTATGGAGGTCAGTGTTAAGCGGCGAGGTGCTGTAGAGGTCACTGTTAAGGGGGTGGGATGTTGTGGAAGTCACATTTTAAGGGAATGAGATGGGGTACTGTGGAGGTCACTAATAAAGGTACGGCCGCTGTGGGGGTCACTGTTAAATGGGAGGGTGCTGTGGATGTTACTGTTAAGGGGGCAGGCCGCTGCGGAGGTCACTGTTAAGGGAGGAGGGGACTATGCAGGCCAATAATAAAGGGGCAGCGGGGTACTGTGAGGTCACTGTTAAGGGAGTGGGGTACAGTGGAGGTCACTGTTAAGGGAGCAGGGTACTGTGGCAGTCACTGTTAAAGGGGCAGTCGCTGTGGATGTCTCTCTTAAGGGGGCCAGGAATGGTGGAGTTCAGTTAAGGGGACTGTAGCCTATGGTTAGTGTTAGGGCTGGTTGCTGTAGAGGTCACTGTTAAGGAGGCGAGCCCCTATGGAGGTCACTGTCACAGGGCTGGGGTGCTGTGGAAGTCACTGTTAAAGGGGCAGGGTGCTGTAAAGGTCAAAGTTGTGGGCTGCTGTGGAGGTCCCATTTTAAGGAGACGGGGCACTGTTGGGGGGGGGGGGTCAGTGTTAATAGATGGGGGGCTGTGGAGGTCACTGTTAAGGGTAGCTGGGTGCTGTAGATGTCACTGTTATAGTGGATACTGACGATATCTTTTAACGACACAAAAACATTAAATGAAATAGATTAAATATACCCATGCAAAGCCAAGTCCTTCAACTAGTCTAATATATAAAGCTGAGTGTATATATGTGTGTATGTCCGCTGAAGGAATCTGCACCGTTACATTTACAATCACGAAATTTGGCACACAGGTACATCAGGTGTCTACGAAGGTTTTAGACCGGTTAGACCGGATCTCAGCACTCTAGCACGTACCGTTCCTGCGATATAAAAAAATAAATGCATTAGCCAATAGAAGCCTGGTCACATGACCCTTATCAGCCAATAGAAACTTGCAGGCCCTTAGTCTCCACATACACACAGTTTTACACCAGATTTCCATAACAACGCAGCCATTTTTTTCACTGTACGCTGTTGGTCAGCTTTAAAGGGGCAGGGCGCTGTGGATGACACTGTTAAGGGAGTGAAGTGCTGTGTGTAACGCCTATATGGACCTATGGTGTCTGGATCGCAACTGCGGAGATGTATTTGGAGTTAGGCTTCTCAGTTTGGGGCTCAGGCGTCACTCACAATCTCAACGGCGAGTTTGAGTCCCCATACATCACAGCCAGAGTAATATGGACGAGTACGCAAGGTTATTCCTTCATAACCTGCATACAGGTGAACTTAACAAGATTAGAATTGGTTAGTCTCTATTGAGTGCCGTATCTGGTTAGCAGTGTTATGCCGGACAGTCCAGGCTCCAACAGGGAGCTGCGACGTTAAGGAGCAAGCTCCAACCGGAGCAGTACTTGCAGTTAGTCGTCCTGGATGACTTGATCAGCGGAGGTTCTCCTGTGTAGCGACCTGCTGACACAGCTCTGCCGAGGTAGCGTGGTATCCAGCGGGTGCGGGTCGGGGAGGTTCAGGCGTTCAACCCACGATATTGGTACGCCATGTTGCCTCCCGACACGCTTAAATAGCGCCAGGTGTGGGGAGGAGCCGCGGCTCCACAGAAACGACTTCCGCGTTCCAGCGTGGAACGCAGGCGCCGCAACAAGAGCAACGACTTCCGCGTTCCACAGTGGAACGCAAGGAAGCCGCCGCCGGAGCAGAAGAGAACCCATAGCGGCATTACAGTATCCCCCCTCAAAAAGGAACACCTCAGGGGTTCCAACCTGGAGCAGGACGCTCGGGGTGCCTATGATGAAAGAGACGGGTTAAACGGGGGGCATGCACATCCAGCGAATCCTCCCAGGAATCCTCAGATGAACCATATCCTTTCCAACGAATAAGATACTGTAGAGATGTTCCTCTCCTCCGGGAATCTAGTATCTTATCCTCTTCTTCTAGATATGTTTCAGCCCAGGCTCTGGGTTCCCCTTTAAGGTATGATATAAGTGTGAGCACTTTAACACGGTCGGTGGGGTACGTACGTGGCCTCAGGTCGAACATCAAGCGGCAAGAACTTACAAATTGTCTGAAAGTCCTCCTGTCGCCACAGAAAGGATCAGGAACGCAGACCTTGGGTTCAGGGGCTTCACGGGGGTGCCCAGCAGCTGGGTTTTGGTTTATCAGAGTGCGCAATCTCTGGTTTTCAACCTGTAAATCCTGCATGGAGGTGGTAAGTGTCTCCACCCTCTGGGACAGGGTGACAAGATGTCTGGCAAGCTCCGCTGGATCCATAATCTTAAAGGTACCAATATACTGTAACGCCTATATGGACCTATGGTGTCTGGATCGCAACTGCGGAGATGTATTTGGAGTTAGGCTTCTCAGTTTGGGGCTCAGGCGTCACTCACAATCTCAACGGCGAGTTTGAGTCCCCATACATCACAGCCAGAGTAATATGGACGAGTATGCAAGGTTATTCCTTCATAACCTGCATACAGGTGAACTTAACAAGATTAGAATTGGTTAGTCTCTATTGAGTGCCGTATCTGGTTAGCAGTGTTATGCCGGACAGTCCAGGCTCCAACAGGGAGCTGCGACGTTAAGGAGCAAGCTCCAACCGGAGCAGTACTTGCAGTTAGTCGTCCTGGATGACTTGATCAGCGGAGGTTCTCCTGTGTAGCGACCTGCTGACACAGCTCTGCCGAGGTAGTGTGGTATCCAGCGGGGTACGGGTCGGGGAGGTTCAGGCGTTCAACCCACGATATTGGTACGCCATGTTGCCTCCCCGACACGCTTAAATAGCGCCAGGTGTGGGGATGAGCCGCGGTTCGACAGAAACGACTTCCGCGTTCCAGCGTGGAACGCAGGCGCCGCAACAAGAGCAACGACTTCCGCGTTCCACAGTGGAACGCAAGGAAGCCGCTGCCGGAGCAGAAGAGAACCCATAGCGGCATTACACTGTGGAGGTCACAGTTCAGGGGGCAAAAAACGGTGTCACGGATGTAGTAGGGGAGAACACCAATAAGACAACAAGAAGGAAGGGGAAAGACACTAGGCCTCACCGCTAGGGAAGGAAAAGGGTCACCACCTATAAAACCTTAATTCCTATCCGTATTGGCACCTCTCGATGGTAGAGATGCCCATACACAGGAACCTAGAAAACCCTGGTGACCCTCCGATGCCCTAAAGGTATAACGGGGCAGAGTCAACCCGTTCTTTCCAAGGTGAAGGAACTAGCGTCTCGCTGAGGCCTAGTAAACAACCAGAGGGGGGGGGGGATAACACAACAAGCGGAACACTTAACTTCTGAGGATGACGGATGAACAGGGCTTCAACAAGGACTACACTCCAGCTCTTCCAAAACCAAATGAAGCTATCCAGAACAAGGAGGTAAAGGTCACATGATCCACACCTGAACAGGATCATGTCCAGCAACACACAGACAAAGTGAAACCAAAATAGGCTGTCAGATCACTCATGTGTGATCATGTGTGAGTCTTTCAGACCTTCTAACACCAGTCACAGGTGTGAAGGTAAAAATAAACTTCTGTCAGCTGCAGGGGTGGGAGGGTCACTTTCTCCCTGCAGATCACGCTCAGACAGCAAAGTGCTGCTGTCTCAGAGTGAGCTGTTCAAAAGGACATTGGTGTGTCCGACCAGGCCCTGCGCCAGACGGAGGACAGGGGGTCTGAAAGCCGGATTGTCCGGCCTAAAACTGGACCTCTGGACACCCTAGGGGCAGGCTGCTGTGGAGGTCACAGTTAAGTGGACAGTCCGCTATGGAGGTCATTGTTAAGGGTAAGAATGCTGTAGAGGCCACTGTTAAGGGACGGGGTGTTGTGGAAATCACTGTTAGGAAGATGAGGTACTGTGGAAGTCGCTAATAAAGGGGTGGCCGCTGTGGAGGTCACTGTTAAAGGGGTGGGCTGCTGTGGAGGTCACTGTTAAGGGGCGGATACTTTGCAGGTCACTGTTAAGAGGGCGGGATACCTTGGAGGTCACTGTTAAAGGGGCGAACGCTGTGGAGGGCTCTGTTAAGGGAGCAGGGAATGGTAGAGATCACAGTTAAGGGGACGGTCGGCTATAGAGGTCAGTGTTAAGGGGCAGGGTGCTGCAGAGGTCACTGTTAAGAGGGTGGGGTGTTGTGGAGGTCACATGTTATGGGAACGAAGCTCTGTGGCGATCACTGCTAAGGGGGCGGGTTATTGTGGAAATCACTGTTAACGAGACGGGGTACTGTGGAGGTCACTAATAAAGGGACGGCTGCTGTGGAGGTCACTGTTAAAGGGGAAGGCACTGTGAATGTTACTGTTAAGAGGGCAGACCGCTGTTGAGGTCACTGTCAAAGGGGCACAGTACTGTAGAAGTCACTGTTATAGTGGATACTGTCTATCTTTTAACGACACACACAAACATTAAATGAAATAGATGTAGTATACCTGTGCAAAGCCGGGTCCTTTTGCTAGTAACTTGTATAAAACTGACTGTGTACAGATTTCCATATGCAGAATAGCCTACATTTTGCAATAATATTGATTTAACAAAATGCTGGAAACATGCCATAGCCATTTTAATCCAAATGCACATGATATTCTGCAATTGCTATAGATTTGTGAACTGCACATACATTTTCCAAATTTCTCATCCCATCATTTTCCGAAGGTACTCTTTCAGTTTAGAGCTCTTACATGCAATTGAAGTTAACAAGATCTGTTGTAACATTTACGGATACCAGGTTCTTTTTTAATATTTTTAACCCTGTTCAACTTCTCCATTAGAAGAGAGGTAGCCAATGGTTATAGCAAGTTACACATGGTAACTAACAATACTATGATATTTAAACGATGCCTATTAATTATCAAACTAAGGGATTACATTTGTGTGAAAGTAAAAACTAAATTTTGACCTAATAAACTGACCATGCAACTTTTTTCCAGTGTACAACTGTCCATTTTAGCCCTAGTCTTCTTTGTTGACATAATTGGGCATATGATGTGGTCTTGCATCGCAATAGTCTACCCACTTCAAGGTTGAACATGTTGTGCAGTCAGGAGTTACTTACTGACATACCTGGCCAGTTAGATGTTTGCACTGAAGTATTCACAATGAAGTATGTAGTCTGTGTTATTCGTAATGGTTCCACCTAGAGATGAGCGAATTTCTTGAAAATTTGATTCGGCTGATTCGCCGAATTTCATGAAAAAATTAGCTTTGTGACGAATTACTTCGCAATTTTATGTAAGTAGTGGGTCCAATGACAGGGAGCTGCAATCGCGCCACCCCTGTCATTGTACCCCTCAGATGCCGCATTCATTCATGATCGCGGCATCTGAGTGTACAAACAGTGTGAAAAGAACATAGAAAAAAAATATTACATCAAACTTACCGCGTCCCTTTGCTCGTGACGGGCCGGCCACCGCCGTCTTGCTTAAAAATCTCGTCCGAAATCACATGGGGCGCGAGATTACGTCATCATGCCGGCCGGGATTTCAGCGGAGATCTTCAAGCAAGATGGAGGCTGGCAGCCCTTCATGCGCAAATAAGGGCGGTAAGTTTGAATTTCAAGATTAATTCATTCGCTGACATGAAGGACGAGGAAATTCGGCTTTTAGGCGAATTGAATAATTCCTGAAATTCGGATTGAATTCCACTTCATGGGATTCGATTTGCTCATCTCTAGTTCCACCAAATAATTACAAATCAATTTGAGGTTTTCAATGTCAAAGGATATTAGACAAGCGTTTTGGAATCTGTAAAGCAAGTCACTAGTACATGTGGGCTCAGGGGCGGACTGGGAACTTAAAGTGTCTCTGGAAAAAAGTGCCCCTTTGGAAGACATTATACCATCACTACAGAGCCAAATACCACAGTCCATCACAAAATACTGCTGCAAGCAGCACAAAATACATCCTCAAAAACTTCCACTGGCCAGCCATGAGGAGGGCTCAGGTGGCCCCCTGGGCATCGGCCCACCAAGAAATTTCAAGGCTCAAGTTCAAGACCATGTGGTTACAAACAATGATCAAAAGAAACTTACCAGTTTTTTTGAGAGGCAGGAGCCTTCCTATCATAGTAAGTATGTTAGTAAGGTCAGGATGTTAAGACTCTGAGTATAACAATTAGTGTTGAGCGAATTAAGCATCCAAAGCTAAATTCGATCTGAAGTTTAGAAGAAATTCAATTTGCCGCAAAGCCAAATTTCCTTGCACTTCGTGGTGATGAATCAATTTTTCCCCAAAATGTGGCTGAAAATAAAAAAATTATATTCAGCTCATCCATTTGAGCGTGGAAAACCCGCCAAAGGACCTGCAGCGAATGTGAAAATGTCACCATGTGATCATGCTGGCCATGCACGGTGACTTCACAGTTTCTTTGGTAGGTTTTCTTCAATCAAGACGGGAGCAGACAGCCTCTCCACGATCAAGTGGATGAAGTTAGTAAAAAAATTTTTTAAACCGAGATTAAACGCATCTGAGGGGTTAAATGACGGGGGTGGTGCAATAACCATTCCCTGTCTTACAATAAAAAAGGATTTGTGACAAAGTAATTTGTAACAAATCAAATTTCTTGATGAAGTTTGGCAAAGCTTCTGAATCAAATTTTTGAAAGCTTTGCTCTTCTCTAATAACAATCCATTCTGATTTCTATATATTTTGGTATTTATGATGTATATAACATTGTCTTGTTCAACACTATTCTAACATAAAACATTAACTTCAACTCTATCTTTCCTTTTAAAAGGTGCCTATGTTCCTGAAGGGCTCTTGACCTCCTGCACATGGGACTATGTGACATTCACGCCATCTGTTAGAGCATACACGATGCTCCTCTTCTGCTTTGTCTTCTTCATACCCCTTTTTGTTATTATCTATTGCTACATATTTATTTTTAAGGCCATCAAGAACACTAACAGGTAATTCATTTACATCTATCTATGGCAATGTTATTGATTGGAGACAGACCTGTATACAGATATGACTTTTGTAGGACACAATGACCACCACTAACATCATATTCAACCTACGGAAAGGTAAAGGCAGTTTTTAATTGTGAGTCTAGTCAATTACATGCACAGCTGTTTTATGTGGAAAGCTTTATTTGCTTTTGTAAAAATGACAACTCTGAGCTAAAAATATTTTAATGAGTTAAAGCTCCAGGATAGTCAGGTGACTATAGCTGAATCATTAAGGTTCTTGTTAATGGAATTATACAGGTAAATATATAATGGATTACTTCGTAAATACTTATGAATGTGACCCGCCTCTATTTTCTCTTTGTTTTTTACGTGATTCATTACAGGGCTGTTCAAAAGATTGGTTCAGATGACAACAAGGCATCTCAGAAACAGTATCAGAAAATGAAAAATGAGTGGAAGATGGCAAAGATTGCTTTAATTGTCATCCTCCTATATGTGATTTCATGGTCTCCCTATTCAACTGTTGCACTGGTGGCCTTTGCTGGGTAATGCAGTCATTCTAAGATTCTAATATATCTCACTTTTTTTTTTTTAACGTAATGTAAAGTCAGTAGATTTCATTCAGACGTTGGAGTAGGGGCTGTTACCTATAGCAACCTACTATCTGCTTTTATATACTAGCTTGCACCACTTCTTTTTTGCATATTGTTCACACATAAGTTCCAACATATTATTTTAGCGGTGCTATAAAATGCACCTGTCTACCAGAAAATGTCTACCAGAAAATTTACACTATAGCATAGAAGTAGAGATGAGCGAATCGAAGCTGATAGAGTGGAATTTGATACAAATTTCAGGAATTATTCGATTTGCACCGAATCCGAATTTCCTCACGCTTTGTGGTAACAAATCTAATTTTTTCCTAAAATAGCTGCTGCACATGTTAGGACACGGAGCAAGGAACTCTGGGAACGAGGAATCACCCACAATTCCATGCATGGAGCCAATCAGCAGCCAGTTAATCCCTGTGATGTCACAGCCCTATAAATAGCCTCAGCCATCTTGGATTCAGCCATTTTCCAGTGTACTTAGTGCAGCGAGAGATGTTAGCAGGCACTAGGGACAGTGGTAAAAAAGACTTTAAAACTGTCTCTAGAGCCTAACATCTCTCGCTGCACTAAGTACACTGGAAAATGGCTGAATTGCAATTGCGGACAAGAATAGGACATGCTCTATCTTTTGCGGAGCTGCAAATGCTGATGAGGAGAGCACATAGTGTGCTCTCAGCATCACCACCGGCCCCATTCACACTGAATAGGTCCGCATCTATTCCGCAGAATTGCGAAATTGATGCGGACATTTTTGTGGACGTGTGAATGGGGCCTTACTTCGCAAGCACTCCTATGTCCTTTCCCCTCTCTTTTTTTTTTTTGCACATTTTTTGGCAGAGATTTTTTCATCCACACTGATTGATGTGAAAGAAGAAATCTGTTTATTTTTTTTTTCAGCCCAGAGGCTGAACGGAAAAAATAAATCTCATTACCTGTATGCTCAATATAAGGAGAATAGCAGAAACTCCTAATGCTGGCCATACATGTAATGATTGTGGAGACCCTCAAATGCCAGGGCAGTACAAACCCCCCACATGTGACCCCATTTTGAAAAGAAGACACCCCAAGGTATTCCATGAGGGGTATGGTGAGTTCATGTAAAATTAAATTTTTTGTGACAAGTTAGTGGAATATGAGACTTTGTAAAATGCCCCTAAAATGCCAGGGCAGTATAGTATAAATACCCCACTGTGTAACGGGACCCAGACTGATCCGTTATGCTTTCCCAAAGACTTTTATTCGGACGGAAAGCAAACGGAATGCCTTTTAAAGACTTCAATTTTGCATTCTGTCTGGGCATTCCGTTATTTTCCGTTATAACCATGTTATAACGGAAGGCCATAATGGAATCCCTAACGCTAGTGTGAACCCATCCTTATTCAGGCTCTTCTCTGTACCTGAGCACCTTCTATTCTGGCAAAAGGAGGGATCCTGCTTATGAAAAGAAGAGGGAAACCCTTTTTTTCTATCTCCAGCTTTCTCAAGAATATGGTCTAAGGCTGACCCGAACAAGTATTTCCCTTCACATGGAATATTACATAGCCTATACTTAGACGCCACGTCTAATGACCAATTATTAAGCCGAAGGGCTCTGGAAGATGAAGGAGCAGACAATCTAACCGCATTGGTGGAAGAATCCACCAGAAAGTCAGCTGCTTTGGCAATAACCAGGATAGATTCTAATAGCTGATCTCTTGGAGTCTTATCCTTAATTTGGTCTTCTAATTGTTTAATCCAAAAATAAGGGCCCTAGCATTACAGGTAGCCACTATGTTTGGTTTAAGGGAAGCCTCCGCTGACTCTCATGTTCGCTTCAGGAAGCTGTCTGCTCTCCTGTCCATGGTGTCTTTTAGCTGACCTAGGTCATCAAAAGGCTAAGATGATCTGCGCAAAACCTTAGCAATTGGCGTGTCAATTTTCGGTTTGCGGTCCCAGAGCACTGAATGCGAGGCGTCAAAGGGGTATTTGCATTTACCCGACGAGGGAATAAAATTATGTTTGTCTGGATTTTTCCACCTATTCGTTATCATAGCTGCCACGTTTTTGTGAATAAAAAACGCTCTCTTATTTTTCCCTTCCAATCCCTCAAACATTACGTCCTGGACTGATCTAACTTCTTTAGGGTCCTCAATATTTATTGTGGCTCTAATGGCTTTCAGAAGTTGATCAACTTCCTAAATGGGAAAAAATGGTCTACCACCCCTATACTCATCCGAGGATGAGTCGGATGTAACTTTCCCACTTTCCACCAAGGTATTTTCATCCGAACTAGAGAAGTCCGAAAACTTCTGCCCAGAAGGGGATCTGTATTTGCTTCTATGGGCTACTTTTTTAGATTTAAGGGCAGTGCCCACTTCTTCTCTAATCAGTCTTTTCATACATTTGAACATTGAGGGGGACTCTTCCGCTATAGTGTTTTCTATGCAGGAGCGACAGAGTAGCTTAACATAAGATGGGTGCAATTTAGCCTTACAAATTCCACATTCCTTATTCTTTGTCTTAGCCGACACCTTCCTGGGTTTATCCTAAAAGACAATATGCCATAATAAACCCATATATCAAGGGAAAAACAAAAAGGGGGGACAGAACCCCCTGCCGTACATACCCTTCAACCATACCAAAGATTCAAGGGTAGACGGGTCCTTCTGTGCCTCTCCAGCATCCTCCATGCTGTCAGATTTCCAACACACGCCTTGGATCTGGTCCTTTACGGCGAGGATCCACAGGCCACTCTAGCTGGGCTTAATGCGGCTGGAAATTCAAATCTCCCGCGCTCTAGTGCACTAGGAGACTAAATGGCCTTGCTATACTACGGACGAGAGGAGCTATCTTCACAACACCTGCGCTCCTGTCCTCTTGTCTGACCATGCCTGTTAATCGCATTAGGCAGAAGCAAAAGGGGAATCCTCAGGAGGCTTCAGGTATGCCACCCTTACCACAGTCTTCAGGGAACGCGTAGCAGGGAACTCACCAGGCACGCTCCCCAGCCCAGCCGGCAAGGTTAATTTGTAGAGTAGCTACTCTGCAGCAGATGCTTGTAGGAATCCTCTCCTAGGACAGGAAAGCCACTGAGGAATGGAGAGGCCCCTGCTTCTTAAATATCTATGGGTTTCCTGTCCTGGGCGGAGGATCCTCTCACCTGCTTCTGTCATGCTTGGACACCAGCGGTTGTGGGTATCCCACTCTATTTTTACAGACTGTCCCACATGCCCCTGTGTTTGCAGCATGGTGGAATTTAAAAAGGGGTATGCTGGTATAAAAAGTATCAGTGTACATGGGGTACCCTTTGTGTAGGAATGGCGCCAATAGATCCCACACAATTTTTGCAGATGTCCCAATAATATCGGGGCAGCCTGGGGGGTTAAGTTGGAAGTCTCTGCCTTCATATATAGACAGACCGCAGGTGTAGGCTGTTGTGCTCTCGCACGCCTTATATAATTTTACCCCATATCTGGCACGCTTGGAGGGAATAAACTGACGGAAGGAAAGGCAGCCTTTAAAACTAAAATGGATTCCTCGACGAATAGATTTTTATCAGGGGTATATCATTTTAAGAGTAAATCCCTAAGGAGGGATATAAGGGGTCTCAATTTATTTAGGCGGTCATAGGCTGGGTCAGTTCTAGGGGGGGGGGGGTCTTGGCCAAAAACTGTATCAACCCTATTAGGGCTTCATAGCAGTTTGGGGACATAACACAGGGGTTGAGTGGACAGTACTCGCAGCCCAATAGGATCAGCCAGATGGCTTTTTTACAATGCCCATGTTCAAGGTAAGCCCCAACCTTTTTTCTTATTTCAGGGACACCTGTGGGGGTCCACTGTCTTAGATAAATAGACATGGGCTTTTGTACAGCAAATTGTGAGGCGTACAGATTAGTTTGCTGCACAATTAATACCAGAACTTGGCTTTCTTTCACTAATTTGATTGCAGATTCTGTAGACTCTATTCTTATAAGACCCTCATCTACATAAAAGTTTTTCTTCAGAAAATTTGCTGCTAACGGGCAATCCTTTTTATTCTGCATGGTCAAGTACTTCATACCATAATTGGCGCGACCTGGAGACGATGCTGCTCCAAAAAAGTGTACTTTCATTCTGTATTCTGCTGCCTCTGTATTTGTATCTCTGTCCTCCCACCATAGGAACCTCAGGAAGTCTGTATCTTCATTCTTCACATGAAACTGGTGAAACATCTTTTCAACGTCACACATGACTGCTACGGGATACTTTCTGAATCTACAGAGTACTCCAGGCAGAGTATTTGTAAGATCTGGTCCTTTTAGTAGATGAACATTCAATGCAACACCATTGTACTTCGCTGAGCAATCAAATTCTACTCTGATCTTGTCTATTTTCTTTGAGTGGCAAACACCTTGATGTGGGATGTACCACACGTCTCCTTCTTTAGGTCGAATAAAAACTTTCTCTGCATGTCCTTCTTCGAGGATGTCTTTCATGAATTGCAAATAATCATTCTTAAGTTTGGGATCTCTTCCCAACCTTTTCTTCAAGCATTTAAATCTTGCTAGGGCAAGACCAGGTTGTTCTCTAAAAGGTAAGGGCATTTCAAGATGACCTTGTTGATTTTGCTGAATACTATCTTCTAGAGTGTGTACAAACTTTATGTATTTTTGGGATGCACTCTTTTCATTAGAACTTACATCTGCAAATTCAGACTTTGATTACTTTTGCTGGACTTATGGTATCTCTTGGACAGATTTTCGATGACACAATCCTGTCACCTGTCTTGAGTAGTGTTGAGCACGAATATTCGAATAGCGAATTTTTTTAGCGAATATCGGCACTTCGCTAATTCGTGAATATTTCGAATATAGCGCTATAAATTCGCTATTTCGAATATTCGTTTTTTTTTAGTTATATTTTTTTCTTTCCCACTTCCCAAAAGTAGTTCTTACCTGTCCTGAGGATTCCTGGCTTCCTGGCTGCTCTAGTCAGTGCCCGTTGCCGCTTCTGCCGACTTCCGTGCTCATGGAGCGTCCCCATCACCATGAGAACGTCTCCATATACTAAAATGTACTGTCGGATTTGAGGAATTACGTTGAAATCGCAATGCGATTAATTCAAGTTATATTAATCGCATTGCGATTACAACTTAGCACTGCTATCTTACATAGGCTAGAATTAACGAATATGGAATATAGCACTAGCAGTGCTAAGTTGAAATCGCAATGCGATTACTCAAGTTAAATTAATCGCATTGCAATTTCAACTTAGCACTGCTGCTATATTCCATATTCGTTAACTTCGTTAATTCTAGCAAGCTGACCCATTATAAACCCAGCTCTAAGTTGAAATCGCAATGCGATTAATATAACTTGAATTAATCGCATTGCGATTTCTACTTAGACATGGTTTACTATGGTTGGCTTGGTAGTATTAGCGAATATGACGAATGTATTCGTCATATTCCTCAAAGCGAAGATAACGAGTATTCTACATCTTCGTTTTAGCAACCTATTCGTCAACTTAGCTAATTCTAGCAATCAAATAGGAAGGTTGACTATAGAGACAGCTGTGTTAAATTCGCTATGCGATTTTTTTTTTTTTTAATAGAATAATTATATTACTTGATAATTATTATAATTATTCTATTTATTAAAAAAAAAATTTATATAATCGCATAGCAAATTAAACACAGCTGTCTCTATAGTCAACCCAACTATTTGATTGCTAGAATTAGCGAAGTTGACGAATAGGTTGCTAAAACGAAGATGTAGAATACTTCGTTATCTTCGTTTTGAGGAATATGACGAATACATTCGTCATATTCGTCATCTTCGCTATAATTCTAGATATGAAACCAATAGGAAAGTAGCCTAAGTTAAAATCGCAATACGCGATTATTTAAATCGCATATTAATCGCGATAACTACTAGAATAATGACGAATATTCGATTTCGACGAATATGAAACGAATATTCTTTCGAATATTCGCGAATTTCGTCGAAATCGAATATGGCACCTGCCGCTCATCACTAGTCTTGAGTTTGCAATCTGCTGTTTTCCTCCAACAACACCCCATCCTAGATCAGTTTGAACAGCGTAGAGTTCACCCTTTTCTTCCTATGATTACCTTTCGTGGTACCAAAGCTTCGGGACAACCTTAGCCTATCAAAAGTCCAACACCAAACTCCTTCAGCGGAGATATTTCATATGATATGACAGATAGGTGCTCCAATTTATTAGCCGTTTCACAGTTAGGTATGCGATCTCGATCTAGAGGTATATCATCTTTTGTATAAGCTGGAGGTAGATTTAATGTGCAGTTTGAATGAAGTCCTCTAACTCTCAGTCCTTTGACCCTTTGACTGTTCACTAATGTGTCTCTCCCCGTCATTGTGGTAAGTTTGAGCTTCACTGGTTCTGTAGCCACTTGGAATTGCTTGCAGATTCCTTGATCAATGATAGTGACGTCACTTTGGTCATCCAGTAGTGCATAGGTGTATACCTTCTTGTTCCTCCTTTTAGGATTTGAAATGCACACTGGTACAACCATTGATGTGCCATTGCTTTCTCCTTCCCTCTGCAAGAGAATGCCGATACTTTCTTTTCTTTCTCAGCATCTTTAGGTATTGAGGATTTATCTTTCTTTGGACGTTCTTCATGTAGTGGTGTAGGATGGCGTCCTTTGCAAACGCTGCATGTGGCCATTTTCTTACACTCCTTAGTAACATGGCCTTTTCTTAGACATCCAAAACACAGTTGGTTATCAAGTACAAACCTTTTCTTTTCATCTGGGGACTTCTCCTTCAATTGTTGGCACTTGTGTATGGAGTGGTTCTCTCCACAGAACATACACATGAAGGTAGTCTGAAGATTTGTCGGTTCTGTCTCTTTACTGATCCCAGTAGTTACTTTGATCTTGCTCTCTTAGGCGTCTAGACCTTTAGCTGCTGTCTTGGTTGCAAAGCTAGTTGCTCTTCCACGTCTTGTCTCTCTTGCAGGCTTTTCTTCTAAGGATTTTAAGACATAAGATGCTGTTACTGGATTACATGCCATTCGTGCTTCCTCGTTGACGAACTCAGAAAATGCTTTGAAACTTGGGAAGTTTTTGCCTAGATCTAACTGTTTAGTCACATAGTGATTCATCTGGAAGCCACTTCTTCAGGTAGCTTAGCTAACATCCTGTGTTTTTTTTAGATAGTCGTTCAGTACTTCTAGTTCTTGAACATGTGGGATGGCATTGCTGCATACCTGCAGGAAGTCACCATACTCTTGGAGTCTGAAGTGTTCTTTAGGACCTATTTTAGGCCAGTTAATCAATTTCTCTCTAAAAGCTCTTTGTACTAAGAAAGGATGACCATATCTTGCATTCAATTTTTCCCAAGCTTGCTTGTAGGCTTCTTCGTGTTTTCTATAGAAGTTACCTTTAAGAACTTTCTTTGCTTCTCCACCACACCAGTATATCTCTGAAGGTAGAATAACTTGTCGACTGGACTGAAGCAATGATGCTCAATGATCATTTCAAAACTTGCCTTCCACTCTATGAACTTCAGAACGTCTCCTAAAAATACAGTGGGTTCCGGAACAGGAAGTCTAGCAAGGACTGTTCTCTGCTGTCTTGCTGGGACAATAGTTGTAACATTTTCTTGACCGTTGCAGTGACATCTAGGGATAGAATCACCCTGTTCTATTTTAGTTCTGAATTAGGTGAGTCCCTTTCTTCATCTTTTCTGGTAGAGATAGAGGATAAATTCACACACCTTTTTCCTAACACTGGACTAGGTCTCTTTGTCTTTCTTAGCAGGGATGGAAGGATAATGACTTATTTCCTCACTAAATGCTGGAGATTTCCTTCCATTCTCCTGGGCATATGGAGAAAAGTAGAAGTCTGCTTCTTCACTAAGTACAGATTTGGACCTATGATTACTGTTCATATCCTCTTTTTGTACTCTTAGTCTGGCTTCTATAATATTAACTTCTTTCTGCCTTTCCAGACTTTTCATTTCAGCTTCCATTTCATGGCGCTGTGCCTCCATTTCAGCTTCCATTTCATGGCGCTGTGCCTCGATGGCAGCTTCCATCTCAATTTCTGCTCTCTTGACAGCAAGTTGTTCAGCTAGTTCCTTTCTTTTGGCTGAAGTACTTGAGGACTCTGATATGTGGCTGGCTCTTCTGCTAGTGAAGGAAGTCCCACTTGAGATTGTGGTTCCAACTAAGGATTTAGCATAGTCTCTCATAAAGTTCTTGTTCATTCTCTTTCTTGCCTTAACTTTATCACATTTAGCTGCAGACGGTAGTTCTCTCATGAGCCTTACTAAATCTTTAGTGACTACAGTACATGTGTCCATGTTCTTTACAATATTCTGGGAAGGTGTCGTAGATGACCGCAGGTTGACATATGCTGCCATAAGCTCTGATTCAGATTTTTTTACCGTCTCTACCATATCACTCAAGTTCCCCTTTATACTTTCTTGCTTTAGCTTTCTACGAATATCTTTAATGTATGATTTCCACCTATCATACATTCGGGCAAACATTTTTTCTTTTAATGCTGCTTCTTGCTCCAAATTTTCCAGCATCTTTGGGTTCAGTTTTCTGGCACGTGATGAACGTCTTAGTTCATTTGCTTCGGCTATATTTGTTTGCGTCAAGACTAACACTGCATCAGACTCTTCTACCTTAGATGGGTATCTATCCTATCTATCTATCTATCTATCTATCTATCTATCTATCTATCTTGTATCCTCGAATAGTGGCATGGTAATACTAGGCTCAGCCATTTTACTTTAAATGCTATAACAATCAATACAAATATTAAAGAACCTTTCACTTTAAATGCAATACTGACAAATGGAGAAATAATTGACTTTCACTGTAAATGCAATAACGATAAATGCAGGCAATACATGACTTTCACTTTAAATACTTTTAACTACGTTTCTTATAACTGTCCTTTGTTTTTCTTTAAAGTCTTTTATTCCTGAACACAAAAATGTCTCTTTATGCCAAAACCTTTGTGCAATGATAAGTAATAAAAGGAAAGTTCTGACCTTATTCTGAAGAGCAGGAACAAATGTCAGTCTTAAAGGAGACTTGTCTTTTCTTGATGCGATTCTGATGACTTGCGATGCTCTGTGATGCTCTGCGATGACTTGTGATGCTCTATGATGACTTGCCATGTTCTGCGATGACTTGCGATGCTCTATGATGACTTGCAATATGCTGGCCAGGGTACGCTGCTGCAGGCTTTTGGGCCTAGTGGTGGGAAACTAGCTGGATGCAACATGTGGCTTCTTAGTGGATATCGTTGTGCACACTCTAGCTCTGGACTCTGGCCTCCCACCATGCATCTCTTTCTCTCTCTAGGGATCACAGGAGGGTTGACTTTCTCTGACTATCTTGCCTTTGCCGTTCTGCCACTTTAAGAGTCTACTGCAGTTTGACTAATACACACGTTCTATGGCCTCTATGGTAGCTCCGCTGAGGTGTCTTTGCTTGCTCACTCAGGGAACAGTTGCTGTGCGGCGGTATATGCTGGCGCTCTGCTGCTCTAATGCGCAATTTTCTGTGCAAGTTGAGGAGCGCTATCGCTTCGGCCTCTGAGGGTAATAGTTCCACTGTGGCAGGCGCAGCACAATGAAGTGCCTTTTGCGCTGTGGCATTAGAAGAATTATGATATCTCTGACTTTTAATCTAAGCAGACTGTCTATTACTCTGTAATTCCTCTAGCACCGTTCTATGGGAGCAGTATGTTTAAAGAGCACACCAAATGCTTGAAATAACTTCTTTAATAACTTCAACTTTTCTTCATATAACACAGCTGCTTCTGCAGCAGGTAGTCCATGTACAAAACACATGGTGATTAAAGTATCACAAAATGGCGATTCAGCAGTTCAATCTTGTCAGTTAACGTAAAATGGTGGATATATTTCTGTCTTTGACTCTATAAAATTGCTTATTTGATTTGCAGTATGCTGTTTGATAGCAAGTTGCTGGAACTGTACATGAGAGGAGGGAGAAAGTTTCGGTGATTGCCTAGATACACTGTACCACTTGTCACAGTCTCTGATCACTGCCCCCAGCCCTTAGTTACCTCTGGTAGCTGCAGGCAGGGAGCTTCTGCACTTTTGTGTAGCGCTAGCTTGGGCTGAAGTGCCACCGTAAAAAGGCAGCGCTCCAGCCCAGGGCCCCTTAGTGCCTGCCGTAAAAAAACACATCTGGGTTGTCACTAAGGGGTTAATGCCTCTTTTTATGCCCCTACTCTGTAATCATCCCTGTTTATGCCCCAGTAGATATAATGCCCCCCAGTAGTGCCCCATGTACATATGAAGCCCCCCAGTAGTGCCCTCTTTACATACATTGCCCCCCAGTAGTTGCCTCTTTACATATAAGGTCCCACAGTGATGGCCTCCTTACATATAAGGCCCCCCAGTAGTGGCCTCTTTACATATAATGCCCCCGAGTAGTGCCCTCTTTACATTAACTGTTTCCCCCAGTTGTGGACTATTTAAATATAATTCCCCCCCGTACTGGTCTCCTATCCTGTCCACCCCCAGTAGTGCCCATTAGTGCCTCTTTAAATATAGTGGTGTGCAGTAGTGTCCATAAACCAAATAAAAAAAAAGAACAAAATAACTCGCTCCTGCTATCATTCTTCCATCCTGCTGCTGCTGCCCAGGATACCAGCATTAAGGCTGGTAGTTTGATGATGTCATCACACCACCTATAACCTCGTACAAGAGGTCGCTATGATGTCATGGCGACCTCCTGCATGTTAGCACTGCCTAATAGGCCTCAGGTCTAGCAGCCTTCAGCCTATGCAGCTAAATGGCATGCACAGGAACCAATAGCTCAACAATGGCACTCCCTGCAGACGAGTGCCAGGTGGTCCATAACCCAGCACTGGTCCGCGGCCCATTGTTTGGGGATCTTACTGAGGGCTTATTTTTTGTAGGACAAGTTGTACTTTCTAATGGCACTATTTAATATTTAATATGACGTAGTGGGGAGCTGGAAAAAAATTCCAAATGGGGTTCTTTTCATCACCATATTCTGACCCCTGTTTTGTAGTTATGTGCACGGAGCTGTATGAGGGCTAATTTTTTGCGGGACTATCTGTACTTTTCAGTGATACCACTTTGCAGTGTTTACGACTTTTTGATCACTTTTTATTACATTTTTTTGGGGAGGTGAAGTGACAAAAAAATGGCAAATTGACAATTGTTTTTTCCATTACGCCATTCACCGTATGAGATAAATATTGCTATATTTTAATAGCATAGGCGTTTTTGAACACTGCAATACCCATGATGTTTTTTTTTTTATTGGCTATGGGGGAAGGGGTGAGGGGGTTGAACTTTTTTTTTTTACATTTTTTAAAAACTTTTCTTTTACTTTTTTTGTCACCCTGTGTGACGATAGCTGCCAATCTTTGGACTGATTATAGCTACATCATCATAGAACACTCCATTTGCAATATACCAATATACAGTGCTGCCACCAGCTGACCTGTATTGGCATATTGAGGCTTTGGACTATTACTATACCATAAGGCCCCTTGCAGATGAGCAGATGATCGTGAGCGGATTCAGTCCGGATGCGTTGCGGATGCGTTCAGTGAAAACTGCGCGATTTCGCTAGCAACTACATTCAGTTTTGTTTGCGATCGTGTTCATTTGTTCAGTTTATATGGCGCGGGTGCAATGCGATTTAATGCGTTTTTCAAGCGCATGATAAAAAACTGAATGTTTACAAACAACATCTCTTATCAACCATCCGTTGATATTCATGCAGCGCAACGCACAAGTGATGCGTGAAAACCAACGCTCATGTACACAGACCCATTGAAGTGAATGGGTCCGGATTCTGTGCGGGCGCAAGGAGTTCACATCACGCATTGCACGCGTGTGGAATACTCGCTCGTGTGAAAGGGGCCTAACAGTTTCCCTGATCTTAGCCAGGGAACGCTGTTATGGGCGCGGCCCCAGCTTTCTCCTCACTTGGATGACGTGGTCACATTTAAGACCCTACAAAAAAATAAAAGTGCAAACCTGTTGTGACTATACCCTTACAGATTAGCTGAATGCCTATAGGACAGTGGGTCAATAAGCTTTTCCTATACCTATACGGTGCCTAGTATAAAGACATCTCCCAGAATGCAAATTATCGTAGAAAGAAATTTTCAGAAATGTAACCAATAATTAGGCATCATGCACATGACTGTATGTACTTTGCGGTCCCGATTGTGGTTTGCAATCCATTTCTTTGCAGACCTATTGAATTCAATGGGTCTGTGGTCTGCATTTTGCAACTAAGTATAGGAACTGTGTATCTTTTTACGGAACAGACACCGATATGCGGACCATGGACCTATTGAAGTGTGGCCTGCACATGGACCTCATCTGTGTTTTGCAGATCTGTGATTTATGGACCGAAAAACGGATATGGCCATGTATACGTAATAGCTTAATACTGGGTTTTTTCATCTCTAAAGCCTGCAGATTTGTTAATGCAGCTCTGAGTATACAAACTTTAACTCAGGATCAATACAAGTATTATATATTATACTGTACATATAAAACTATATATCTTTTCAAAGTTATGATGATTTATTTCTAATCTATTTGTATGTTTACATGTTTTACAACAGGTATGCCAATATCTTAACGCCGTACATGAACTCCATACCGGCTGTAATCGCAAAGGCATCTGCCATACACAATCCTATTATCTATGCCATCACTCATCCTAAATATAGGTATGTCTTCCTATATAAATATAATATATACAACAAGTTTGATTTGGTATCACACAATGCAACAGCACTCTGCATACACTAAATACATCATCAGAAAATATGTAACCTAATGCTATACTCACTATATACATGAATGGGAGGGGCTTAGCAATTACATTTTGATTTTAAATTATTTTGTGTCAAACCACCTCAGGATATTGGCATCTTTTGGACTGAAAACTACGCTAAATACTTCGGAAAGGCAGATTCCACGTACTGTATACACTGAACCCACTCTGTATGCCACCCTTTCTGGTGCCAGCTGGCCTCCAGTAAAGACAGAGAGAGCAGTCCTCAGCTTTATACTACACTAATTAAAATCAGCCCATGCAAAGGTGGGTTATTCAGTACTTCACAACGAAAATGGAGACAAATATGAAATTTGATTTGGTATACTCTATTACGCTATATGGAAAAATATTTTTTTATTATTTGCATGAAAGAATATAGATCAGACATGCTGTGTAATCTTTTTAATAGGTAGGCAAGAAATTTGCATTTGAGATTTGGGCATAGGAGTAAAAAGTCATAGTAAAGTTTAAAAGATGCATTTGGTGATTTCCATCAGTGATTTTGAGCCAAAACCGGGTTCAGGTCTATACACTATACACACAACAGGTGCAGATCTTTCTCTTAGGCCTCTTGCACGCGGCCGTTGCCCCACTGTGGCCGTATTGCGATCGTGCAATACACGGGGGCACTGGCCATGTGCATTCCGCATCATGGATATGGACCCATTCACTTGAACGGAACGGAAGCACGGAACGAAACCCCATGGAAGCTTCCGTTCCGCAAAAAAATAGAACTTCTTCTATCTTTTTGCAGAACGGACAGATCGCGGACCCCATTCAAGTGAATGGTTCCGTGATCCTCATGCGGCTGCCCCACGGTCGGTGCTTGTTCATTGTGGCACGAGCCCGGCCAGCACACGGTCATGTGCAAGAGGAATTATACCTTATGTCTGTGGAGGCTCCAATCCTAGTTTTGGCTCACAATCACTGATGAAAATCACTGACCAAAACACTGACATGTGAATAAGGCTACATGCACACGACAATTGTTTTTTGCGGCCTACAAATCAGGATCCGCAAAAAAAACTGATGGTCCATCAGTTTTTTGGGGAGGATTCCTTTGTTTTCACAGATCCCGTGTAATAAATGCCTATACTCGTCCGCAAATGAGAAAAAAGTAGGACATGCACTACTTTTTTTTGCTAAAGGGAAACATGGACAACAGACGCGGAACATAAACGGATGAACTGTCAGCATTTTTTTGCTGATCCATCGAAATGAATGGGTTCCTATCCGCAAAAAAAAAAATGAAACAGAAGCCGAGAAATACAACTGTCGTTTGCATGTAGCCTTAACATTTACTTGTAAAAATGTATTACTTATATCTTTGGAGAAGCTATAAAAATGAAACATTGCTAACATATTGGATGATATATTTTTGGTTATGCAAGTGCATAAACTACAAGCTTATGATGCATCTGGCTCAGGGTCATGCCTCCCTCAAATTTTGGAAATTGTACATTGTTTACACTGCCTCACACAGCAGGTGTCTACTGTATTGTCTGCCTGCTGTTCTGAAAATGTTTCTTGGCATTGCATCTAGAACAAAGACAGATGCTTATGTCTAACAGAATAAGAGATGAAACACCCAAAATTGTGCTCTTATAATTTGGGTCCATTTGTTTCCTTCTCCAATCTTGGATAAAAGATTGTATCTAAAAATATTATTCTTACTGTGGGGAAGAAATACAAGTTGTATGCTGGATTAAAGTTATTGAGGCATATTTGTAATGTCCTGAATAGAGATTCTGACTTTTGCTTATGCATGAAAGTAGATAGAATGTTTTACATAACTGTTGATGTACTCGTGACATCAAGTCAGCAATCTTCTTTTAGATAATCTTTAGTTCTAACCTTTGGTTTGAAGGTCCAAGAGTGACTATGAAACCTATTTTGGGAAATCACATGAATACACTAATCAGAGCTGCTTAATACTCAGTGAACTATAATTATCAGAAACATAGACAAACTAAAGATACTTACACATTAAAAAGAAAACATGCAAAGTACCTTAGCTAAAATTTACCTAAATGTGACTGAATGTTCACTAAATTCTGTTTCCATAGCTCAGATGTAATTATTTATTTAATTGTCAATATTTGGTACAGCTCTGTAAAGCACCTTTGATTTAATGCTGCTAGGGTTTGCTGTGGGTGGGATTATCAATATGCAGAATTGCAACCCGCAGGCGTAGTGCTGGGAACAGAATGGAAGTGGTAGCAGTGGCACAGATAGGAGACGTAGTGTTTCACTGTGGCTGTCCTTACTCTGATGCTCCCTGGGCTGTGGAGTGAAAGGAGGCTGCACCCTTTTCCCCATTGGTGTACTTCCTGGACTGTTTGGGGGCTCCTGCCTGCTGTTAGGTGGGGTGCCCTTGATGGTGAATGTTTGGCAGGCTGCAAGGAAGGAGTTTAGGAACAGGGTGTTGCAATGACCAGGCCCAGTTTAGTGATAACAAGGAACAGTTTTATTACTGAAGATGATATGTATTGCAATACAAGCATATAAAGAAGTCAGAGTTCAGAGGTATTTTACAGGCACTTGAAATGTTAAGTTCAGTCTCTTCAAGGTACGTACACCCAGTCTTTCCAAGGCTGTATATGGGAAAGCAGGCTTTAAGTTAGCTGACTCTAAGTCTCTCTCTAAATTCACTTGGCAATCTTCCCAAATAACCAAGGCGTGCAATGCTCTAAAAAAGTGTTAGGCATCAGAAACTACAACCCGTTACACATACAAAAGTATGAGAGGCACAACAGGCTAAAACCCACTCCACATGCAGCAAGGTCCAAGTTATCTTTACTGTTCTGCACCTGCAGTCACACAGTTTTAAACAGTCTGTGAAAGTTCTTTGCTTCTTTAATTTCAGAGCTTTAGATAGTACTTAGGCACTTCCAAGGATAATGTGCCATCAGACTACAGGGTGGGCCATTTATATGGATACACCTTAATAAAATGGGAATGGTTGGTGATATTAACCTCCTGTTTGTGGCACATTAGTATGGTAGTGGTGACCGTGGCGGCCATTTTGAAGTTGGCCATTTTGAATCCAACTTTTGTTTTTTCAATAGGTAGAGGGTCATGTGACACATCAAACTTATTGGGAATTGACTTTATTCGTTCATGAGTTATTTACAAGTTTCTGACCACTTATAAAATGTGTTCAATGTGCTGCCCATTGTGTTGGATTGTCAATGCAACCCTCTTCTCCCACTCTTCACACACTGATAGCAACACCGCACCACTAACCCACATTGGATAGATCCCTCCAAGACTGTTGGAACAAAAAAATTGATGCTATGGTGTGGTATATGGGGTACAAAGATAGTGGGGCCATTCTTCATCAATAGAAACCTCAAGGCCACTGGATATGCGAAATTGCTACATGATGATGTGTTTCCCTCTTTATGCACTGAAGCTGGCACGTTCCCTGAGTTTTTCCAGCAAGATGGTGCACCACAACATTATGGGTGTCAGGTCCGAGCATTCCTAGATGAACAGTTTCCTGGAAAGTGGATTGGTCATCTTGGGCCAGTTGAATGGCCCCCAAGGTCTCCCGATCTGACCCCTTAGACTTTTATCTTTGGGGTCCTCTGAAGGCAATTGTCTATGCTGTGAAGATACGAGATGTGCAGCACCTGAAACTACGGATACTGGAAGCCTGTGCTAGCATTTCTCCTGCGGTGTTGCTATCAGTGTGTGAAGAGTGGGAGAAGAGGGTTGCATTGACAATCCAACACAATGGGCAGCACATTGAACACATTTTTATAAGTGGTCAGAAACTTGTAAATAACTCATGAAAGAATAAAGTTACATTAAAACCAAGCACACCATTGTTTTTCTTGCGAAATTCCCAATAAGTTTGACGTGTCACATGACCCTCTTCCTATTGAAAAAACAAAAGTTGGATTCAAAATGTCCGACTTCAAAATGGCCACCATGGTCACCACCCATCTTGAAAAGTTTCCCCCCTCACATATACTAATGTGCCACAAACAGGAAGTTAATATCACCAACCATTCCCATTTTATTAAGGTGTATCCATATAAATGGCCCACCCTGTACACTGGACAGCACCTGACTCAGAGAGGGCAGGGCTAGTCTCCTCCTACTGAGTAGGGCACAATAAACTAAATAGTGCTACTAATTTCAGCTCTTGCAATTACGTTCAAAGTATGCAAAGTATCTTAACCCAAAATAGCAAAATGTAACCCTTTTAGCAATAATTTACCCTGGCAGTAATCCTCTGGGGCACTGTACATTTCCCATGACTCCTCACCCTTCTCACATACATTGCCTTTATTTACAAATGCCTGCATGCTCCTGTATTACAAGGATGTGTAATAAATTACTGACTTTCTTCACACACAGTTATGTGTATATAAATAAACGCAGGCACTTCAGAGAATATGGTGAAGAATCGTGATGATTTTTATTATTCTTTAATGATATGCGGCAACTTATAATAGTGTATCTGTGGGACGTTTCGGTCAATCCTGACCTTTATCAAACACTCTAGTTCAGGGCTGGCCAACCTGCGGCTCTCCAGCTGTTGTAAAACTACAAATCCCACCGTGCCCTGCTGTAGGCTGATAGTTGTAGACAGTCTGGGCATGCTGGGAGTTGTAGTTTTGCAACAGCTGGAGATCCGCAGGTTGGCCATCCCTGCTCTAGTTGCCATAGAAGTTCAGGATGGAGGGTAGAGTTGTAGTTGGAGGTAGGTGGATAACCACCACTTGTTTTTTGCTGTCCGCACCTACCTCCAAATACAACTATACCCTCCATCCTCAACTTCTATGTAAACTAGAGTGTTTGATAAAATGTCACACAGATGCACTATTATAAGTTGTCGCATATCATAAAAGAATAATAAAAATCTTCACGATTCTTCACCATATTCTCTGGAGTGCCTACGTTTATTATATACACATATCTACGGGTGTAGGACCCTACAACTAGAGCACCCAACCACTACAAACGAATACGAGTGCCAGTACTTAAATATTCAGTTTCTTCACACACAGCATAGATCTGCTACTGACACATTTCTTTTGCTGTTCTCCTACCCCACATTCTGAGAGAGGGAGTTAGGCGGAAGCTTAGGAATATTGGAGATAAGGGGTATGTGATGTGTGACATCCTGTACTCAGAAAGGGAGGAGAGGAAATAACCATGTATTCACAGGAATAAAGAGATGCAAATGTGCTCTTAACAAGCTCTTGCTCTAATGCCACCAGATGTAAAGCAGCTATCCTATAAGTCACTGTTCGACCCTTTAAATATGCTTTGAGACATGACTTGGTTAATAAATATTATATATATATATATATATATATATATATATAATTAGTGATAAGCGGCAGGGGCAATATATTTTCGCGAATATTCGTATTTGAGATTATTCTATTGATTGCGAAAAATCGGCAATGTAATATTCGCATAATGCGAATATTCTAAAACACGAATATATAGCACTATAGAATATAGTGTTATATATTCTTTTTTAGAATATTCGTCATTTTTTCCAATTGAATGCGTACAGTAATTGGCCAAAAGCAACTTAAGCAGGGACGAATAATGACTTCAGATGGAAAAAAATGACGAATATTCTAAAAAACTAATATATAGCACTAAATTGAATATAGTGCTATATATTCGCGTTTTAGAATATTCGTATTACATGAATATTACATTGCTGATATTTTTTGAGTAAGAGAAAATAAATTAAATAATGAAGAATATTCTAATTCACTACAAACTACAATATTGCAGCCTTCTCACATTGGCCCACAAGCAAGAAGCAGGTAGATATACTAGGTAATGGGTTCAGATTTAAAAAAAAAACTAAAAAACCCGAATATTCGTTTTTACAAATATCTATCACTATATTCGAAATATTGGCGAATTCTCTAAGTGTCAATATTTGCGATAAAAATTTGCAATTCGAATATTCACGCTCAACACTATGTATAATATATATATTAAATAAGCTAGCACCTCATCTGCAGACAGTTGTTTCAGGGTGATTGCCCCTCATCAGTGCAGAGCAGAGAGTACTGACTTGGGTGAGAGGCCTAAGTCAGGATTTAGGTGGGGTACTATCTTTCCTTGGGGAGAGCACCTTAATCAGCATGAGGAGACTTATAGGCCATACATGCTCTTCTGGGTAGAAAGGGATCACCCCGAAACAGCTGTCTGCAGATGAGGTGCTGGCTTTTTTATTATCCAAGTCATGTCTCAAGAGCTATTTAAAAGGTTGAAGATTGCCTTATAGGACAGCTGCCTTACATCTGGTGGTATTAGAGGCAGAGCTTGCTAATCCCTTTCTTCCACCAAAAACAACAGGTTTGGCCTCCAATAGTTTAAGGTATTTGGGGGCATCTCAGCTACACACAGTAGTATAGTATGCAACTACCTTACTGCATGTAAAATCTGCATAGAGTGTTTAAAGATGGAAAAACCCATTTAAGTTACTTACTACTTAATATAGAAATGCTATTCCTAGGTGAATGCATTTGAAGTCTTACTTTTGTTCTGATAAATGCAATTATTGGGTTGATGAAATTGTGGGTCAGCTATTATCGGAATTCATTTCACCCTATGCAAATGTCTATGTCAGTCTAGGCTATTTTTTTTTATTTTCCACTGGATCACTTTGAGTTTGTATGTATGAAAGGTTGACCTTGATGTATATTTTTGAAGTATATGTGACAGTTTTTCTACCCAATATCTTATGTTTGAAAGGTTGACGTTTTCATTTTGTCTGATAATAAACAATTTTGTTTCCTAGAATGGCAATTGCAAAGTACATTCCTTGTCTACGGCCAATACTTAGAGTATCCCGCAAAGACTCTAGATCCTTTAGCAACTATCCATCATCTAGACGCTCCACTGTTACCAGCCATTGCAGCCAAGCTTCTGATATAAGTGTACATCCAAAACTGAGAGGCCCTCTACCGTCTGTCTCAGACAGTGAATCAGTACGTAAATTTAAATATACAATTTCTGCAATCTAATATATATAAATGAGTGTATGTGTGTATGTATGTATGTGTGTGTGTGTGTGTATGTATGTCCGCTAAAGGAATCCACACTGTCGCATTTACAATCACGAAATTTGGCACACAGATACATCAGGTGTCCGGAAAAGTTTTAGACCAGGTCTCAGCTCTCTGAGATATTCCCAAAAAATTAATTAGCCAATAGAAGCCTGGTCACATGACCCTTATTAGCCAATAGAAGCTCGCTGGCAGTTCATCTCCACACACACAGTTTTACTCCCGGTAACCATAACAACCCAGCCATGTTTCCTCACTGCTGTAGACAAGCTTTAAAGGAAATCTGTCACCAGGATAATCGCTATTGAAGTAAAGTCAGGGCCTAATAGCACTTAGTACCTTAATTCCAAAGGTTTCCATAACAACTCTGTGGATGACACTGTTAAGGGAGCAGAGTGCTAAGTTAAAAATCAACTTCTGTCAGCTGGCGAGAGGGACAGTGACTTTCTCCCTGCAGCTCACACTCAGACAGAACAGTGCGGCTGTTTTAGGGTAAGCTGTTTAAAAGGACACGCCCCCTATCCAGTTAGGTCACACACCCTCACACTCCTCAGCCAACAGGGATTGAAAAAATTAAGTTAAAAATCAACTTCTGCCAGCAGCCGAGTTGGGAGGGACGGTGACTTGAGCTTTTCAAAAGGACATCCCTGTGTTCGTCCAGGCCCTGCGCCAGAAGGAGGACATTGAGTCTGAAAGCCAGACTGTCCATCCTGAAAACTGAACCTCTGTCCACCCTAGGGGCAGGCAGGTGTGGAGGTCACAGTTAAGTGAATGGTCTGCTATGGAGGTCAGTGTTAAGGGGAAGATTGCTATAAAGGCCACTATTAAGAGGGAGGGCCCCTGTGGAGGTCACTATCAAGGGGGAGGTGTGCTGTGAAACTCACTGTTAAAGGGGAAGGCTGCTGTAAAGGTCAAAGTTTAGGGGGTGGGCTGCTTTGGAAGTCTCATTTTAAGGGAAGGGGCACTGTGGGGGGGTCAGTGTTAAGGGGTGGGGGGCTGTGGAGATCACTGTTAAGGGGCAGGGTGCTGTATATGTCACTGTTATAGTGGATACTGTCGATATCTTTTAACGAAACACAAAAATATTACATGAAATAGATTAAATATACCCGGACAAAGCCAAGTCCTTCAGCTACTATATTATAATGTTACCGCTTTTGCGTACTGTAGCCATTAGTAGATTTACTTTAGCATTGAGCGAATTGAAGTATCCAAAGTGGAGTTCCATATGAATTTCAGGGAAAATTCGACTTGCTGCAAAGCCGAATTTCCTCATGCCTGAAATGGCAGTAAAAAAAAAAAATTATAATCACCTCATCCATTTGAGCGTGAACAGGCTGCTGCTGCCATCTTGATTGAAGATCCTTTGCGAATTCTCGTGCGCGGTGACCTATGACATCAAAATGCTGGCCAGCATGATGACATCATCCGGCACCACACAAGATTTTGCGCGGGATCTTCAATCAAGATGGCTGTGGTGACCTCGTTGTGCTCAAATGGATAAGGTGAGTATTATTTTTTTGTTTTAACCGATTAACCTCTTAAAGCCCTAATTTTTGTATCTCAGATGCTGCAATTAGTGATGAACGCGGCATCTGAGGGGTTCAATGACGGGGGTGGGGTGGGCGAAATCGCTGTTCCCTGTCATTGCGCCCACTACTTACAAAGAACTGTACTTCGTGACAAAGTAATTTGTCACGAAATGTATTTCTTTGTGAAATTCAGCAAAACAGCTGAATCAAAGTTTTGTAAACTAATTTACATGTCAGGAGCCTATAAGCCAGTAGTGGCAATACTCGATTCAACATAGTTACAGACAAAATTCACGCTGATTCTGCAGCTGTTACTCCTAAAGTCTATAGTCAAATAAAATAAAAAACACATATAAAGTGTTTTGGTTCATGGCCCTTCTTGGTACGATCTCTGGTGTTTTTCCCGTAGACTTCTAAGTCTTTCAAAAACACCAGGAAGGATAAGTGTATAAAATGTTACATTATATAAAATGTAATTAAAAACGCTTGAAAACAACGCTATGATTAAAAACACTTAGGCTATTTTCACACTAGCGGCAGGGGAGTCAGTCAGGCTGTTCCGGCGCGTGAACAGCCTGTCGGATCCGTCCTGCCCCTAGTTCACGTTTGCCACCGGACTGCCGCTACCTCCCCATTGATTAAAATGGGGGCGGGGCGAAGTTCTGGTGGCAGCACGGCGAGAGGCCGCCAGACTAAAAGTACGACATGCAGTACTTTTAGTCCAGCTGCCTCTCGCCGTGCTGCCGCCGCCACTCTGTCCCCATTATAGTCAATGGGGACAGAGCGGCAGTCCGGGGGCACTTGTGAACTAGTGGCAGGACGGATCCGACAGGCTGTTCATCCACCGGAACAGCCTGACGGACTCCCCTCCCGCTAATGTGAAAATACCCTTAAAAACATTTTTTTTATGAGAGTTTAAGAACACTAATAGAACATTGTGTGGACCCCTAAGAGGACAGTACTAAAGATCTCAGCTGTGAGTCTGAAGAGAACTAGAAAGACATGCATTGTTGGTTGATCTTGAGGCTCTAGTTGGCCACCACTGCTATAGGCACAGAATGTGTGGCACCTTAGGCCATGACCCTCATTCTCTAAAATACACTTTTAGGTTTTTACTTTGTATCACACCTCTAGTTTTTAGTAGGAAACAATTCTACTGGTTGCATACACTGCGAACTGCTGTAACCTACAACAACCATGATGCTCATGCAGAAGTCACAGTAGTGTTCTACTATAAAATTCCAGTACTCACAGGAGTTATTGCCCCCTTTTATCCCATTAATTGTCCCCCCACCCCACCTAGTAGTCACATCAGGCTCCCTCTTTATTTTTTACTATACTTTCCCTGGCCACATCCCAACTCTATTGGCTCTTTGCAGCATGCTGACCATGAGCCTGGGCCTTTTGAGGAAAATGGCCTGAACTACAGACTAATATTTAGAAAGAGAAATGATATATTAGTATTTTTTCAAAACCTCTTCAATAGTATACATAATAAAAAAGTATGCCAAGGACACTCTTTTGTCTTATGTTTTGCCCATAGGTATTGCAAATTATGGAAATGAAAGATTATGTAGCCCATAATTGTGGTAGTGTTAAAGGGGCTAAACCATATCCTGTTGTTAACTGTCCCCTCTTAGTCCTGCACACAATATTCTTTACATTGGAATCAGGTGATACATAATGGTTAGTAAATATATAAAGATAAATGGGCACATCGGCTATTTACACGCCTGTTTTAATCGTACCTGTGCAACTGGCCCTCTACATAACTTTGTCACTTCCTTCAGCAGGACGTGTGGCAATCTAAAATCTACACCAGCTCCCTTACTGGCATGCAAAATAATGAATGAGACAGGCCGCCCATGCCACGCCCCCTTTTTTAGACCAGTCGAAAAAGTGTTGTGAGTGGGGAAAATTTGCAGATTTATTTGCAAAATGGTTTATGACAAAATCAGCGACTGATATATGACACACAAGTGGCATATATCAGTACATATATGGGCCCCAAAGTATTTAGTGTTATTTATTTAGGGGAAAAAAACATTATGTATCACCCTGGTGACAAATTTCCTATTGGAAAATGTTTTATAAACTTTGTTGAAAGGAGAAAAAACAATGATTGCTGATCTGACCAAGTTAAATGTGTTCTTCGGTTTAAAGCCAATACTGAAAAGTCAGGGTACAAGTCTGGAAAACAATGCATTTTTTGGCATGTGGAAAATTCTATAAATTGTTAATATAATCACATAGAAATATAGAGAGATCTGGTGAGATTTATGAAACCGTATAATAGAGGAACTGTCTTGTTACCCATAGAAACCAATCGGCTTCCATTTCCTATACTGCTCTTGAAACATTGATTGGTGTTTAATCAACAATTACGGTCATGAACACCTCCATAGGCGGTTTTGATTATTGTGCTGTACTTATTTTGGACAAAAAAAAATAATATTTCCCATTAGATCTTTATTACACATTTTTACTTTTTAACCATCTTTTTCTTCAACCAGCACTTGTTCACATATACAGATCACTGTACAATGCAATGATAAAAGAGCCCCTAACAAATGTGACCTCAGCCTTGAAACAGCAGTTAGATGAATGTATCCTTGAATATTGCACACAACCTCAATCTATTTATCATCAGTAAAAGACCATTTTTAATTAGCGGCTTGAAGAATTTTGTAAAATATATTATATATTATTATGTTTTTTTTCTGATTCTAGTAATGTATAATAAATGTAATAATAAACTATAATATTAATGTATTCATTGTGAAGGACTGGACATCAGCATGACTTGAGGTGTCTTGATACATTTATTAAAGGGTTGGACCGATACTGAAGCTGATAGTAGTGTAAACTCCAGACCGCCTAGCAGGCAGGTGTCCTATGAAATGAGCAAAGACACCACTGAGAACAATGACATAAAAGCTAAAGCTAAGCTGAAAAGTCATGATTCTGGAATATTTGAAAAGGTAAGACACATCTAAATCCCTATGTACATGTAATACCATAGCATATTGTGTTCTCGGTAATTTTGTGTAGCCCATATGCTAGTCTGGATCTCCTGAGCGCCTGAGTGAGATTCTCACGATACACTGGTGCCCTTCATGCACCAAAAAATCAAAGCTACACCAGCTGTAGAAAAGTGTCAAGAAGCTCAAAAAGTCGCAAGTTATGGCACAAATATGGCTTGTGTCATAATTGGTGACTTATTAATGCCACAAAAATCGCATTAAAGCTTTGATGAATCTCCTCGTGTGTAAAATATGTTTTTGTATGGTCTATTTCAATTTGTCTAATGTTTATGATGAAATAGCTTTTCTCCAAAAGGCTTGGGCTTTTCGATTACTACCTGAACCTCAGACCTGCTTTTTATTTTAATGCTCTCACAACAAGGGGATAAGTATAATAGAGGCAGATTATGGCACTGTGGCCCAGATTGGCTAGATCCATCATTTTCATCTAGCACTCTCAGAAAAATGTTCCCCCACTTCCCCCACTCAGTTGACAGTCAGTAGGCACATATAATAGTTCATTTAACAAACATTATTTTTGGCCTTTACATCACATGATGATACTCGCCTGATCCCACAGATTGTTTTTTTTTTTTTCTCCTGTGATTGCCTCTTTAAACGGGTTGTCTCACTTCAGCAAATGGCATTTATCGTGTAGAGAAAGTTAATACAAGACACTAATATATTGTTATTGTCGATGTTGCCTCCTATGGTGGCTTGATTAACCCCTTAGTGACTAAGCCTGTTTGGGCCTTTATGACCAAGCGTTTTTCTTCCTTTTTTCATCGTCGCATTTCAAGAGCTTTTTTATTTTTCCGTCTATATAGCTTTATGAGGGCTTATTTTTGCCAGGACAAGTTGTGGTTTTTAATGGCGCCATTTTGGGGTACACATACCTTTCTGATTAACTTTTATTAACTCTTTCTGTGAGGGAGATGGGAAAAAAAGCAATACTGCCATTGCGTTTTTACGTTATAAATTTTATGGCGTTCTTTTTTCAGTATAAATAACGTAATATCTTTATTCTCTGGGTCAGTATGATTACAGCGATACTAAATACATATAGTTTTTATGTTTTACTACTTCTTTTGCAATAAAACCCTTTTTTTTTTAAACAAAACATTTTGCACTGCCAAGACCCATAACTTTTTTATTTTTTATTCTATGGAGTTGTGTGAGGGCTTGATTTTTGTGGGATGATTGGAATGGGAGCACAGGCATGTTTATTGCGTATTTCCACAGTCCAAGTCACTAGACAGGATGGTACTTTTTCCCATGGTCTACATCAGGCATGCTCAACCTGCGGCCCTCCAGCTGTTGTAAAACTACAACTCCCACCATGCCTTGCTGTAGGCTGATAGCTATAAGCTGTCCAAGCATGCTGGAAGTTGTAGTTTTGCAACAGCAGGAGGGCCGCAGGTTGAGCATCCCTGGTCTACATGATAAATGCCAATTACTGAAGTGACACAACGCCTTTAATGAGTTTTGAGAATCTGTGCATGCATCCCTACTCCACAAGTCATACAATGTGATCAACAAGGCTGGTGGAAATCAACCATGGGATCAGGGAAAGGTGAACAAGAACAAACAAGCTGTACTTCTGTCTCAAATAGTGAAGATTATGGTGGTTCTAACCAGCATCAAGAAGGGATTTTCATGCACCACCACGACAATATGAATGGAATAACCGTAGATCTCAGCAACTTTACAGCTGATGTTTTATATTATACTATATACAGTATTTAGTACTAATAGATAATTTGAAGAGTTTTAAAACATTTATTTGGTACAAAACCGTTTTTTTGTAGAACTCAATAGACGCAGATGACATTTCATTGATAGAAATTGGCCCATCGGATCGTAGTTCTCCACTTGCTGTAAGTAATTTACAGTACGTTAAACATGAGTTTGTGTATCTGTCTGTTTGTCTGTCTAGCTATCTAGTTAAAGGTCTTACCTTTTCAGAAATTTAAATGAACATTAAGTGCTGCCAAGCTGCTTTTCCCTCTTCAAATGTCAGCACAGTCCCATGCATTTGACTTTCTTATTTATTTGTGCTATTCAGGCAGCACATCTCTAACAGAATTTTTTCCCAGAGTCTTTATGGTTTAAAACATTTTTATTGAGTGACTGTACAAAGTAGCAGTATAGACAAAAAAGCAGCTGCGTACAAGAATAAGACATGCTCGATTATCTTGCGGAGCTGCGGACCGAAATTTCGGGGCCGCGCTCTGGAAATGCGGATGCGGAGAGCTTATAGTGTACTCTCCGCATCCATTCCGTCCCCATAGAGAATAAATGGGTCCACACCCCTTCTGCACAATTGCGGAACGGGAATGGACCACACTTGTGGATATGTGAATGGAGCCTTAGATAAGCCACATTCTTATCAGTAAGATAAGGATTGAGCTTTAATGAGTGTTTATAATGTAGGAGAGCAGAAATAAGAGATCTGTTCAGAAAGCTAATATACATATAACTGCTTTATTCACAGGCACAATATGTGATTAGAAATACACCAGTAATCTGTGATAGCTTTTAAGTATTAAAAAAAAAGATATGTCTATGTGGTAATGCTATAGCTTAGTGGTATAGTGATTTACCATGCATGTATTGGTGCCAGGAGAGATGTAAATTTTTTTTGTAATTTTATTTCTCTCTTATTTAAAACCATATTAAAAGGCTGTACTATAATAAATAATCATACAAAAATAAGGCCTTACTATATTAAGAATAGTGTTTGTTTGTTTTTTTATAAAACTTATTACTGCTTTATTCACAGACACAAAATATGATTATAAAGAAACCAGTGATATTAATAACTTTCTAAAATAAACATTATTTTCAATATGATAAGGACAGACTTTTCTTATGGGATAAATGTGGAAGAAAAAAAATATCCGAAGAAAGTTTCTCCCAAGATTCAAATCTGGGATCTCTTCATGCAAAAACAAAGCCACCAAGCTATAACATTACCACGCAAATATATTTGTTTTTCCCATGCTTATAAGCTAACACACATTACTGGTGTCTTTATAATCATATATTGTGCTGATAAATAAAGCAGTAATATTTATATTAGCTTTCTGAGCCGATCTCAGCATGGTTAAGCTATAGTACATAGTGATATAATATTTACATACTAGCAGACAGCTCTAGAACACAGCTCTGCCCTCAGCATGTCTAGCCCTGTCAATAAAGGAGATGGGGGAGTGTGCAGAGCACGGGGTATGTTACAAAGCAGTTTTCAAATGATTCAGCCCCGTCCCCTGATGCTCCAATTGTTCATTTGCATGTGAATATAACGTAGATTTCGCTGCAGCTATTTATCATACAGACAAAAAAAATGGTATAGTTTTAATCCCCATGATGAGCCCAACCAGCCAGTATGTCTGGTTTAATAGGGTTGATCCTGGTGACAGAGCCTCTTTAAAGGCATTATGGAGGAAAGGAGTTTTAAAAACTCTAGATGTGTAGCCATCCAGTCCAGGACTCTTACCCAGTTAGGCTCTTAATCACCTGGACCAAATCAGGCTCTGATATATCTTCATATACAGTAGGTCTGAGGCATCTCCCCCCAAGATAGTACCTGGGCCATTAACCCCTTCCGGACATGTGACGTACTATTATGTCATGGAAGTCAGTGACTTCCCGCATTTTGATGTAATAGTACGTCATGGTGATCGGGCAGGCACCTGAGCGGTGCACACCCGATCACTGCAGGGGTTCAGCAGTCCCTGGTAGCTGGGCCCCTGCTGTATCAGCCTGATGCTGTGCAGAGGCTGCCCAATGCCTTTCATGGCATGGGGACCTGCCTTTTACGGGTGCCCAGGAGATTCAGTCTCAGGTTGGGTCTCCTAGGCAACCTGTTAGTGTATGACTCAGTGTCATACACTAACAGGCAATGCATTACAATACAGATGTATTGCATAGCATTGCAGAGGGGATCAGACTCCAAGAGTTGAAGTCCTAAAATGGGACAGAAATAATGTTTAAAAAGAAAAGAGTTTTTAATAAAGAAAATAAAGTTTCAAGTAAAAAAAGAAAAAAAAAACGCCCTTTCCCCAGATTTCATAATGAAAAAAAATAAAAATAAAAACACAAATATTATATATCACCTGTGTCTGTAACGACCGGTTCTATAAATATATGTCACATGACATGATCCACCCCGTCCGATAAACACCATAAAAAATAAAACATATTTTTTTCCTTTAAATATGCTAATATTGTGTTAAAGTGAAATAAATAAAAAAAGTATACATTAAGTATCACCGTGTCCATAAAAAACAGCTCTATAAAAATACCACATGATCTAACCCCTCAGGTGAAGACTGTAAAAAAAAAAAAGTGTCAGAAAAAGCCTCTTTGTCACCTTACATCCCAAAAATTGCAACACAAAGCAATCAAAAAGGCATACACCCCCAAAATAGTACCAATAAATCTGTCACCTCATCCCGCAAAAAATGAGACCCTACCTAAGATAATTGGTCAAAAAATAAAAAAGCTATGGCTCTCAGACTACGGAGAAACGAAAACTTTTTTTGTTTCAAAAATGCTATTATTGTTTAAAACTTAAATAAATAAGAAAAAATATACATATTAGGTTTGCCTCGTCCGTAATGATCTGCTCTATAAAAATATCACATGACCTAACCCCTCAGGTGAACGCTGTAAAAATAACTAAATAAAAACTGTGACAAAATTAACTATTTTTTGGTCACCTTGCCCCATAAAGTGTAATAATGAATGATCAAAAAATCATATGTACCCAAAAATGGTACAAATAAAACTGGCACCTTATCCCCTAGTTTCCAAAATGGGGTCACTTTTTGGGAGTTTCTACTGTCAGGGTGCATCAGGGGGGCTTCAAATGGGACATGGCATCTTAAAACCAGTCCAGCAAAATCTGCCTTCCAAAAACCATATGGCGTTCCTTTTCTTCTGCACCCTGCCATGTGCCCTTTTATCAGTTTACGACCACATGTGGGGTGTTTATGTAAATCGCAGAATCAGGGTAATAAATATTGAGTTTTGTTTGGCTGTTAACCCTTGATGTGTTAAAGAAAAAGATGGATTAAAATGGAAAATCTGCTAAAAAAAAAGTAAAATTTTGAAATTTCATCTACATTTTCCTTTAATTCTTGTGAAACACCTAGAGGGTTAACAAAGTTTGTAAAATCAGTTTGGAATACCTTGAGGGGTGTAGTTTTTACAATGGGGTCATTTATGGGGGCTTTCTACCATGTAAGCCCTACAAAGTGACTTCAGAGCTGAAATGGTCCTTAAAAAGTGGGTTTTGGAAATTGTCTTAAAAATTTCAAGATTTGCCTCTAAACTTCTAAGCCTTCTAACATCCAAAAAAATAAAATGTAATTTGCAAAATAATTGCGAATTTTTAAAATATTTTGGTAAATTTGGGATCTTTTCATAAATTAAGGTGAAATATATTGACTCAAATTTATGACTACCGTGAAGTACAATGTGTCACGAGAAAACAATATCAGAGTGGCTTGGATAAGTAAAAGTGTTCCAAAGTTATTACTACATAAGTGACACATGTCAGATTTGCAAAAAATTGCCTGGGCAGAAGGGGTTAACTTTAAGGTATTCTTCCATAAGCAACTTCGTGGAGGTATTGGTAGGAGTAGAAGACCCTGAGATGGACTATAACTCAGAATAGGAATATATCAGGCCTTTAGCGGGAAAGCTGATGAAGACCCTGTCTTGACCCTTTGCCACCTTTGTCCCCATACTCAGAGACTTGCATTTCTTGTCTCTGACACAGAAAGATGTTTCACCTAATTTCGTCTACAAATAGACAGAATTTTCTGATGATAAAATAGTGTTTTTGCTTTTAGAATGTCTGAGGGGGGCAGTTTATTAGATGACAAATTGCAAAATATTTAAAGGGATTTTTCAGGCCTTTAATATTGATAAACTATCTTCCTATAAGATTGTCCCTGATTAGGAAAATAAACAGACGCTAGAGTCAGCAACATGTTAGCTATATTAACTTTGATAAATAAAATCTGTCCTCAGGGTCAACTTCAGAAGAAACTAGATTGTGCTGGACTGATTTATGTAATGCTACTAAGTCTCTGGAACTTGCAGTTGGGGTGAAGTCCATGATGCCATGTAGGATAGTATTACAAGACACAAATACACAGTTGCCTACATATATCCATCTGTTTGATGAAGCAGAAAACATGATTCATCAGAGAAGGCAATTTTTTGACAATCAGCAGAGGTCCAAATCTAATACTCTTGAGAAAAAGGAAAGCTTTTCTGCTTAGGAGCCCCACATGCAATAGAGTTCACTGAACTGTTGTTTTAGACACATTGCTGGTATCTCCTGGTGTATTTTGTCGGTGAGATGCTCCACTGTAGCATGTCAGTCCACCCTCAAGCACCTTTGTAGCTGATTTTCACTTCTCACATCAATGGCACAGGGTGCTCCGCAGCTTCCATGCCACTTATTCATAATGGCACCATTTGTCCACTTACAATACATTTTCACCACAGCAGCACATAAAAATTCACAATTCACAAACTGCTCAGTTTCAGAAATACTGCTGCCCCTTTCCTGAAAGCCAATAATCATCACTTTTTGCAACTCCTTTTACCCATTACAGCAATGAGGGATATGTGTATGAAAATACTGCCGGATTTAGACCATCAGGGAGGTTAATAAGCTGCTGATGTCAAAGGTAGGAAGAGTTCCTAATAATGTGACTTAACTGTGTAGGAAAGTTAGAAACTTAAAAGTGTGTCTCCTGAAAAATAGCCACCATCACTCTTTAAAAAAAAAAAAAAAGATGATATACAGTAAGATTTGTTTTTTCAGGATTATTTAAGCCCCTACCATTAAATGTGCAAAGTCAAGGTAGCCATGGTGCAAGTAAACTTGGAGACTGGGTAATCAAATAAATTTGCTGGCAGGTGGCTAGGAAAAGAGGAAAGCAAGGAAGAAAAGGCTTAAACCCAGAGTTCTACAATACATCATGGGTCAAATTGACACCCAGAGGGGAACTTGCTAAGAGGAAACCACTAACAAGGCCAGCATCCTGCTAAGCCCTGGTAACAAATTGAGGATCCAAAGAGTCTATAACAATTTGACAGCCCAAAAAATTGTATTAAAGATGAGCAAATTTATTGAAATTCGCTTGATGTCAGATTCCCTGAATCAAAATAGAGATTAGATTCATGTCCGGATAATTTGGTACAAATCAAAGTTTCTCCAATTGCCCAGGAAATTGGTATATAACACCCTCTAGTCTCCTAGTACTCAGATTTTTTTTTAGAAAAAAGACAATGTTGGACCTCATTTATCAAAACTGTCTAACAAGAAAACTGTCTTAGGCCCCTTTCATATCTGCATTGTGAGGATCCGGCATGCACTTCTGTCGTCGGAAATACCCGCCGGACCCGTCACAACACAAGACAACTGAAAGCATTTGAAGACTGATCAGTCTTCAATATGCTTTCAGGTTACCATGGCAGCCAGAAAGCTACTAAAGTCCCGGCTGCCATGGAAAAGAAGCAGGGAGCTGGGGGAAAAGCTACTACCTTCCATGCGGCGGCTGGGGCGCTCCTCGATGATGTCATCGGGTCCCTGTGTCGCATGGATCACATAGCAATGCTATGTGAGCAATGCGCCGTATGATCTATGCTATGTGAACCATGCGATGCAGGGACCCGGTGACATCATCGAGGAGCGCCCCGGCCGCCGCGCGGAAGGTAATTAGCTTCTCCATCGGATCCCTGCTGCTTTTCCATGGCAGCCAGGAATTTAGTAGTGTCCTGGCTGCCATGGTTACCATTTCTAAAAGCTAAACGTCGGATACGGTGATGCGCCGAAATTACGTTTAGCTTAAAGTCGGATCCGGATTAATGCTTTTCAATGGGCAATAATTCCAGATCAGTCCTTGCGGCATGTCTTCAGGATTTTTGGCTGGAGGAAAAGCTGCAGCATGCTGCGGATTTTGCTACGGCCAAAATACGTGTCAGTACTAAACTGAAGACATCCTGATGCATCCTGAATGGATTTCTCTCCATTCAGAATGCATTGGGATAATCCTAATCAGTATCTTTCCGTCCTAGAGCCCTGATGACGGAACTCTAGGACGGAAAGGTAAAACGCAGATGTGAAAGGAGTCTTAGTTGCTCATAGCAATCAATCAGAGCTCACCTTTCATTTTTCAAAAGACTTTAAGAAATGAAAGGTGAGCTTTAATTGGTTTCTGTTGACAACTAGACAGTTTTCCTGTTATATAGTTTTGATAAATGAGGCCTGTTAACTCTTTTAGGTAATTTTTTTACTGATTTTTGCTCTTTCTGTCTCTCTCCCCCTAAGCTTTTGAATGCAATGAAAGCAATAGCAAATAATGTCAGAATGATACTGACATATAAAGCTATGGGTAAACAAATGTTTGGCGTTCCAAACATACTGCGCCATTGCATGTGTTATGCTTTTTAGGAAGCTTCCAAAAATTGTTCCCAATTGGGGGGAATATTGTGTTTAAACATGCACAGTGTTATGGCAAAAAACAGTGGCTTGTTAGGTCCAAGCATCCGAAAATTATGCCTCAGTGGGGGCAGAATGCCTGCCCATATTTAGACACGCACAAATACTAATTGAAGAAAGATTGGCTCGCTATGCATAAATGTCTGCCCGTATTTACACTGCATCCACAAGTCTATAAAATATTTGCCTCTAGGCCAATAGAATAAAATGTGTGTAGCCTTAAAAGGATTAGTAGTAAGAGAATAGGAAACCAACCAAGGGAGCATCTTTAAAATGTCTCTGTGATTGGTACAAGAAGCGAGAGCAGGAGACTTAAAGGGGTTTTCCGGTAATATGGATTTTTAAGCAAGTGGTTTGTTTAAATATAGGTGAAACATTAAAAATAAATAATTTTAATTCATATCAGAATCAAAAATGTATAACAGTAATATGAAATCTGCTGTAGCCATGTGGAGAGGCAGAGAACTGGTGTTTGCTGAAATGTTAATAGTCAAACAGTGCATTGGGGATACCCAGTTCCTTCATCTTTTTCATACTGAATTATGATCAACTGCTCTGCTAAAACAATATCAACAATTTTTATTTTATTCTTTATGTGGAGTAAATACATTTTTTTTATAGTGCGTTAAAAACTAACTTTTTTGGAATTACGTCCTCTGATCTTCTTTTCCCTCCCATTAACTAATTATACTGTGTGTCTGATAACAGGGCTAAACTTGGCTTAAAAATGCTCCCAGAAGGTGCTAATAATGTTGTTGATACAGTTGTTTGTTGTTTTCTGAATAATGTGCCAGAATAATTTCAAAGATGGAAAATAATGTACAATGGGCACAAAAAATAGCAAATTTTGCTGGACAAGAAAATTGCAATAATATCTGAGCATGGTTTAGATGTTCATTTCATAGATCTCTATAGATATTTCCATTGGATAGGAATTATGGATAAAACCTTTCATGGTGATTTCTTTGATTTCTTTGCATTACATATGTGATGAACAAAAATCATGTGCAAACTGTGTGCATATTAGGGTCCTTTCACACTGGCGTTTTTGTTTTCCGGCATAGAGTTCCGTCCTCGGCGCTCTATGCAGGATTATCCCCATGCATTCTGAATGGAGAGAAATCCGTTCAGGATGCATCAGGATGTCTTCAGTTCAGGACGGGAACGTTTTTTGGACGCAGCAAATACCGCAGCATGCTGCGCTTTTTGTTCCGTCCAAAAATCCGGAACACTTGCCGCAAGGCCGGATCCGAATTAATGCCCATTGAAAGGCATTAATCCGGATCCGGCCTTAAGCTAAACGTCGTTTCGGCGCATCGCCGGATCCGACGTTTAGCTTTTTCTCAATGGTTACCATGGCAGCCAGGACGCTAAAGTCCTGGTTGCCATGGTAAAGTGTAGTGGCGAGCGGGGGAGCAGTATACTTACCATCTGTGCGGCTCCCGGGGCGCTGCAGAGTGACGTCAGGGCGCCCTACACGCATGGATCACGTGATCGCATGGATCACGTGATCCACGCGCATGGGACGCTCTGACGTCATTCTGGAGCGCCCCGGGAGCCGCACGGACTGTAAGTATACCGCTCCCCCGCTCCCCACTACTACTATGGCAACCAGGACTTTAATAGCGTCCTGGCTGCCATAGTAACCTGAAAGCATTTCGAAGACTGATCAGGATCCTGATCAGTCTTCTAATGCTTTCAGGCGACTTGCGTTCTGACAGATCCGGCGGGACGGAAGTGCCTGCCGGATCCTCAGAACGCAAGTGTGAAAGGACCCTTAAAAGGAATATGTCACCATGATCTTAAACTATTTTCCGCAGTATGATATGAGTAGTACTTCAGAGGAGTCCAAATCACAATTTTTTATTTTCCTACTGCCCCCTGTTTTCCCACTGTCAGCACTTAAATATGTGCTGAAATACATTGTCACGACTGCACAGCAGACAAGATTGTGAATTTCAGAGCAGCCCTGATAGCGGGGAGATGGGGGCAGTAGGAAAATTCGCAGTGGGGGCTCTAAGCTAAGGGTACGACCCCACTATGCAATCGTAACGCAGGTCTGCGACTAAATAGATGTTTGATTATTTTCATCTAATTTCCATGTATTTTGGTGTGCTAAAAACAAATAAAATATTGAAAAAACTCCTAGACATCATGATTTACCACAAAATGCAAAATTGTCTTCAAATTTATACATTTAAAAAAAAGGTTTTATATTATGTGTTTTTAACCAAATTTAATGTCCAAATTACTATTAATTAATTCACATAAGTGCACTTAAGATATACAATGCCAAAAAAAACTTAAAAGGTTGTTGAAGATATGTAAAAAAAAGATTTCTGTGTCTATGGGACAGTCGAGACTGACAAAATCACTGGACCAAGAAGAGTTGGCAGCCGAGGGTGCTAACAGTCTGTGAAAAAAATGTCCTCCGAAAAACTTTGGTACCTTCCCATAAAGTTGTTATACCACCTCTCCACATAAAATTTGGATTGATGAAGCAATTGGTAAAATCACTTCCAAGAGATAAGGAATGCTTCAAATACTTGGTCACCAAGTTTCCAGGCCTGTCGGAGGCAAAATTTAAGAAAGGTGTGTTCGTCGGACCAGACATTAGAAGGCTTATAGTTGATCAAGAGTTTGTCAATACCATGACGGATCCTCAAAAAGAAGGGTGGATTGCATTTAAAGAAGTCGTACAGAAATTTTTAGGCAATAACAAAGATCCTCACTACAAAAAGATCGTCGGACGAATGCTGAAAGCATTTCAAGCTTTAGGTTGCCTGATGAGTTTGAAAGTGCATTTCCTCCAGTCCCACCTTGACTACTTTCCTGAAAATTTGAGAGCTGTGAGTGAGGAACAAGGTGAACGATTCCACAAAGACATTAAAGAGATGGAAAGGAGATACCAGGAAAATGAAGCATTACAATGATGGAAGACTACTGTTGGATGCTTCAGCGAGACATTCCAGATGCTACTCACATGCGTAAATGCACCAAGAGGAGCCTCACAGGGAAGAAGAATCAAGTTTAGTGTGTGTAGGTGAGCTCATTTCTGTTTAAAAAAGGATTTTCATGAAAAAATTATAATAAAACTTTAACTTTATAAGTCTACTTCCATTTATTTTGAGGTATTGCCTTATTTAACATAGTTACCTAAATTGTCAGGAAACGTGATGCCCAATGACAAAATGGAGGTCTTTTTCGGATTCAGCGCACCAAAAAACATGAAGAATACGTGGAATAATCAAAACAGCTCTTGAAAAAATTTTGTTTGCAGACCTTTGTAATCTGTTCATGTTGTAGCAAAGAACCGAGAGGCCAATTATGCCATAGATGTCTGATATTTAATTATTGAAGACTGCACTGTATAGACAGTATGAATTCTTAATGGCCACGTGGTATTGAAAGTGCTGCACGGCAATTAAGAATTCCGAGCGCCTATACAGTGCGGTTTTTATTAGTTAAATATCAGACAGCTGTGGCCTCTTTGGCCGCGCGGTTGTTGACCTCAGCTGATCGCGACTCAAATGTATCACGACCTCGCCGTGTGGTCGTATCCTTACATAGGTATACAGTATATAAAAATAAAGTTAGTGCATAAATACAATGTAAAGGTAATACTAATATAACAGGTCTGTTTTATGTCTATATTGGTAAATGAGCACATTAAAGGGTGAATTGATATGTGCAGATTTCAAAATTTTGCGTACATTGCTGAAAAAAAAATGAAACAAAAATGTAATGCATCTATATATACTAAAACCTAGTTATTGTGTGGAGTTATGGTGAACTGATTTTAACAGTTTTTTTTTACTCTTTTCAACTTTAAGATGGGAAAATATTTGAATAGCTATGGCCAAAGGAAAGGAGATCCTATCACCCGTGTAGCTGCATCAAGAATACCCAGCATCATAGTGACCTACAGCAATAACCAAGGAGGTCAACCAGTAGTAGTAGAACATAACACGACCCTGCCTTGTCATAGAAACAACCAAGATTGGGAGAAAGATGTCAGAAGACAAACGGATAAAATGAAGCAGAATTCTACATCCATCATCACTGAGACCATACCAGAAAATAGCACAGAAGTGATCACAGATCAGTCTTCACCAAATAAAATGTCATAAAACTGTTATAAATGTGATGTGTACTGGCGCACCATTGTGCTATCTTTTGGTTTGGTTACGTTAAACCAGGGGTGCACAACCTGCGGCCCGGGGGCCACATGCGGCCCTTGATACCATTCTGTGCGGCCCCCAAACATCTGATAAAAGACATGTAGTTCTATGCCTGATGGCTTCTTACATGTATCTTTCATGTATTCTCCTTTTAGATGGGAGTCCTGGAAGTGTAACTAGACATTTATAGTATATACTGTATGTTCAATATGCTAAAAATACTGTATTTCAGTTGGTAATACCCCTTTAAGTTTTATTTTCGGCCCTTGGAATTGGTTCAGGCTGACAATGTGGCCCCAACCAGAAAAGGTTGTGCACCTCTGCATTAAACAGACCATAGTTGGTCCACCATTTTACACTACTTGGAGTGCTGCCTCATTCTACAATTTCTACAGTATTAACTAGAGATAATATATGGCTAATATATCATCCTATACAGCCAGCTTTATAGTAATATGAATGTACTTCTGTGAAAAGCTCATTAAATGTATAGTACAATATATTCATAGGGTGAAAAGACATATAATTACATAGGACTACGTTAAAGGGTTGTCTGTGCATCAAAAAACATTTTAATGTTTCCACAGCCAGGGTTTCAGCAAATCATCCAGGAGGTTGAGTTTCTGTAGGATCACCGCTTCATCCCCCTGTTATGTCATAGTGACTTGTCCAGGGTTTCTTGCAATGGCTTCATATTCCATCTGCTGATCATATGGGTTTCTTGCATATAGTCCATCCCTTCTGATTAAATGAAATGGACAGCCATATCCTTAACCCCTTAGTGACCAAGCGTTTTTCTTCCTTTTTTCATTGTCTCGTTCCAAGAGCTATAACTTTTTTATTTTTCCGTCTATATAGCTTTATGAGGGCTTGTTTTTTGCGGGACAAGTTATAGTTTTTAATGGCGCCATTGTAGGGTACACATAACTTTCTGATTAACTTTTATTAACTCTTTCTGGGAGGGAGATGGGGAGAAATATCAATAGTGCCACTTTGTTTTTACATTATAAATATTACGGCATTCATTTTTCGGTAAAAGTAACATAATACCTTTATTCTCTGGGTCAGTATGATTACAGTGATACTAAATACATATAGGTTTTTTTACGTTTTACTACTTTTTTTGCAATAAAACCCCTTTTTTAACAAAAAAAATGATTTTGCATTGCCACTTCCCAAGATCCATAATTTTTTATTTTTTTTCCTATGGAGCTGTGCGAGGGCTTGATTTTTGCGGGACAACTTGTATTTTTCATTGGTATCATTTGGAGTAAATGCCGCTTTTTGATCGCTTGTTATTACGTATTTTGTTGGTGGAAACTAAGAATAAATTAGAAATTCTGTCTGTCTTTTTTTTTTTTTTTTTTTCCACGGCGTATACCATAGGGGATAATATATGTAATATTTATGTAGTCCCCGTCATTACGGACGTGGCAATACCAAATATATGGGGGAAAATTTTTCTTTGCAATTTTTTTATTGAAAAGAGTATTTTCAATAGAAAAAAAAGCATATTTTTCATTTTATGGAATTTTTTTATTTAATAAATGTCTTTTTTTTTCTAATTTTCTTTACTACTTAATATTCCCACAAGGGGACTATAATATACAGTATTTTGATTGCTTTGAAAATGTAATGCATTATTTCTATAATGCATTACATTTTAATAGCAATGTAATTCAAACTTTGACCAGCAGGCTGTGCTAGAGAGGCATAGCCTACTGGAGTGAACTGAAGAACAGGCTCGAGGCCCTGCCGGAAGCCAGGTAAGGCTTCCCAAGACATAAGCATCCCGCGATCGCATTTGCGGCGTGCTGATGGGTGATACAGGGAGTCCGCTCCCTCTGTCAACGCTTCACATGCAGCATTGCGCCCGGCAGGGTTAAACAGCCTGGATTGGCACTCCTGCCAGTCCGGGCTGTTATAGGGGACCCATGCAGCGCTTAGACTGGGCTGCCATAAAAACGCGACTGCCCAGCCTAAGGCCCCTTAGTGACCACCGTAAAAGGGCATATGGGTGGTCACTAAGGGGGTAAATGGGTATTCCACAGGATAGGGAATAACTATCAGATCGGTATTAGTTTGCTCTTACATGTGATATGAAAAACTTTTCCTAAAAGTTATCCACATTTTATTTAAAAAATACACACCTGATAAGCACCTTACATTGTTAGAAGGATCAGAAGGGGAAATGGGGATTTAAATGTATGAATTGATAAGTTTTGTTTAGTCTATACCCACAAAACTATATATAAAACTGCCCAGCTCCTCCTGCTCTGTAACATGCTGACTAGAGATCAAACAGCATTTTGTGGTAACAGGTTCCCTTTAGGTGCATTGCTTCTTGACTTTCCAAAACAGCCAGTCTTTATATAGCACAGTCTAAGATCTGAGAGCCAAAAAGTTCACAATTCAGTTATTTGATGAGTTATTTACATCAGTTAGGCCTCATGCACATGAATGTATTTTGTTTCCGTGTCCATTCCGTTTTATTTGCGGATGGGATGCAGACCCATTCATTTCAATGGGTCCGCAAAAAATGCGGACAGCACACCGTGTGCTATCCGTATCCGTATGTCCGTTCCGTAGCCCCGGAAAAAAATGCAACATGTCCTATTCTTGTCTGTTTTAGGCATTGCTAAAATGGATCTGCAAAAAAAAAAAACGGATGACATACGGATGTCATCTGTTTTTTTTTGCGGATCCGCAATTTGCAGACCGAAAAACACATACGGTTGTGTGCATGTAGCCTTATTGTGAGCCAGGGTTGACCGCGTATATATTCGAATCGCAAATTTTTATCGCAAATATCTGCACTTCGAGAATTCGCGAAAATCTAGAATATAGTGCTATATATTCGTAATCGTGAATATTCTAGTTTTTTACTGCTTCTTGCTTTTGGGCCAATAAGAAGGCTGAAATATCTTTGTCAGAGCTTAGCAACATCCCTAGCAACCAATAGGAAACTTGCCTACCCCTTTACTATATAAGAAACTCCCCAGCAACCATTTTCTGCTGTTTATTGCAGTTCTGGAGAGCACCTGACCGGGTAGGGAGGGTGATATGGTGGCTCCCCCCGTTTGGGTTGCCCCTACTGAGAATTTGTGTACCTTCGACCCCCCCCCTCCCGCATCTATAGTCCACTCCTTTTTTTCCTCCCATCCATCTTCGTTTTGGCCTCCCATTTCATGATAAGGGTAAAAGGGGGATTTTCAGGTGACTCACTTTTGATCCCCCTTCCCCTTTTTCCCTTTGCTGGTTCTTTAGGTAAGTAGATGGGAGGGCAGGGGTTAAGGAAGCCTGCTGGTACCTCCTGTTTCCTGGGAGGGTTTAGCCCCTCTTGTAGGTTACTTAATCCCCCTCCCTCCTTCCGGCCGGTCTCTTGGCTGGAGAAACATTGTGTACTCACCAGCAACATTTTTTCTCAGCCAGGATGTCTGCAGATGACTCCCTCTGGGTAGCTCTTCTGGCGTGTGTCTTTTCCCTCCTTGCTTCTTCCCTCATCATCTCAGGCTCCGGTGGAGCAGAGCATTGCGCTTGCACTGCCGCCTGCGGGGGGGCGGGGGGGGGGGGTCGCGCTTGCCCTCCCTATTAGTCCCGGTCTCCCTTATTGTATGGGTCCCAGTCTCCCCCATAGGCCTGGCATAGGGAGGGATCGGCTTCTGCTGCCCTCTCCTGTGGCTCCTCCCCTTCCTCTGGCTGCATGCCGGGCTTCCCGTCACCCATCCTGTGTGCGGGAACTGGGAGCGCTACGCAGCATGGGCGCTCAGGTTAGCAGCTCCACCACCAACGTTGCACCCCCCCAACAGTCGTGAGCCCCCAGCATCCCTACCACCAGATAATATAACTGGGGAGATGCCTTAGTGTCTTCTGCAGCAGGGGTACCCTGCGTTCCCCTGCAGGAGGCCCCCTTCAGTTCCTGAGCGCCCACCACTGCTGTTTCTCGCTGACGGAGGCGCCGATCGCCTTCCTCATCATCTGTGGAGTACAGTTGTCGGACACGTCAGGTTTCTCGTAGGCGCCAGTCCTGTCCCCATTCAAGGGATTCCGGGAGAAGACGGAGCTCCATATCCTCAAGATGGCACTCTCCGTCATTTCAGATGTTTCGTCAGGCGCATCTGGGCAGTCTGGTTCGGTGCACAAGCAAGAGACGGGAGCCTGTTCATTCCGCAGGACCTCCTTGGGGAAGGAACGCGGCCCATTATAGAAATGCCTATTCTTGTCCGCAAAACAGACAAGAATAGGACATGCTCTATTTTTTTTGCGGGGGCATGGAACCGAGCAACGGATGTGGACATCACACCCAGTGCTGTCCGCATCTTTTGCGGCCCCATTGAAGTGAATGGGTCCGCGCCCGAGCCGCAAAATATGCGACTCGGACGCGGACCACAACAACGACCGTGTGCATGAGATCTTAGACAGATTTGTGAACAATATTTGAGAGTAGCGGATCTTTTGTGTATGTAGAAAATGTTCAGATCTTTGAGTTCAGCTCATACAATGGGAGTTTATATTTTTGTTCAGTGTAGATATCCCTGGTTTAATTCTCAGGAGAGGTATATGTCTTGTGATATGAGCACATAGCTCAGTGGTTAGGTTACTGGTTTGTGCACTGGAGTTTTGAAAACCATATGAACATCGTCCTAGGGTCATCTACAAGCCTTGCGAGATGGGTCAGCGGCATCCGGAACGTTGTTCAGAACTATACATTTATAACATCACTTTATACAGTGACCAGTGACCCATAATACCCCAGCGACTGTCATTGAGATGGCCCCTTGGCTAGACCTCTGCCAAATAAATCGGATGCTGCCCAGCTTAGTTTTGGTTTCACGTTAGGGTTTTTCACTACTTTTTGTTTTGAGCATGCTACCAGTTTTTCACTTAACCTTAAGTCAGCTCGGGAGCATCCAGAGGCCCTCCAGGAAAAGAGGTTCCATGGGTAGGATAGAGCCCCCCCCCCCCCCTTTTTAATCCTTCGCCCGAACCTTCGAGTTTCTCCCCTCTGTGTAGTTCCATAGAAGGAACCGGGTAAATTTCGTCCCATCTCTCACCTTTCTCACCCGAAGAGGATCTTGGTTAACAATGCCCAGATTCAGGTGAAGCCTCTTGCTACCTGCTGAATACTTTTTTCCAGATTATGCAAGGCTTCGGCATTCCGGTGTCCCCTGATAATACGGAGAATCCCTTAACTTGCCTTTCATTCCTGCGTATTGAGATTGATACAGGTACCATGGTTTTCCAGTTGCCCACTGTCCGACATGATTTAAGTTTTTTTTTTCAGCAACTAAGGTTACTCTGCATCAAATACAGTCCCTTCTGGGTTTATTGGTTTTGCCTACAGGGTTATGCCTATTGGCAGGGTTTTGTCATTGTCTTTCGCTTCTACCCGGGGAGTTAAATCCCCACGTCACCATATCCGTGTGACTAATTCGATGAATGCTCCTACAACGGCACATGTGTTGCCTCCCGTGGCAGCCAATTCTGAACTGATGCGTCGGGTTTTGGGTGCTGTTTTGGTAACTCATGGTGCATATCCCAGGGGCCTGAGTCTTTGTCAGTGAGTGACCTTTGTAGGAATTTAACACTACTAGAACTCTTTCTTATCATAGTGGCAGTGGAAACCTGGGAGCCCCAGTTTGCTAATAGTCATATATGCTTCTGGACTGATAACTTGAGCATTGTTTACTGAATTAATAGCCTGTCTTCCTCGTCCTTATTGGTCCTCGGTAGTGATGAGCGGCAGGTGCCATATTCGAGTTCGACGAAATTCGCGAATATTCGAATGAATATTCGTTTCATATTCGTCGAAATCGAATATTCGATCATTATTCTAGTTACCGCGATTAATATGCGATTTAAATAATCGCGTATTGCGATTTTAACTTAAGGCTACTTTCCTATTGGTTTCATATCTAGAATTATAGCGAAGATGACGGATATGACGAATGTATTCGTCATATTCCTCAAAACGAAGATAGCGAAGTATTCTACATCTTCGTTTTAGCAACCTATTACGTCAACTTCGCTAATTCTAGCAATCAAATAGGAAGGTTGACTATAGAGACAACTGTGTTTAATTAGCTATGCGATTATTTATATATTTTTTTAATAAATAGAATAATTATAATAATTATATCAAGTAATATAATTATTCTATTAAAAAAAAAAAAAATCGCATAGCGAATTTAACACAGCTGTCTCTATAGTCAACCTTCCTATTTGATTGCTAGAATTAGCGAGGTTGACGAATAGGTTGCTAAACGAAGATGTAGAATACTCGTTATCTTCGTTTTGAGGAATATGACGAATACATTCGTCATATTCACTATTCGCTAATTCTACCAAGCCAACCATAAAGTTCCTTGCTCATGGAGCGTCCCCATCACCATGGGAACATCTCCATATACTAAAATGTACTGTCGGTTTGAGGAATTACGTTGAAATCGCAATGCGATTAATTCAAGTTATATTAATCGCATTGCGATTTCAACTTAGAGCTGGGTTTATAATGGGTCAGCTTGCTAGAATGAGCGAAGTTAACGATTCAATGAACGAAGTTAACGAATATGGAATATAGCAGCACTGCTAAGTTGAATTCGCAATGCGATTAATTTAACTTGAAGTAATCGCATTGCGATTTCAACTTAGCACTGCTATCTTACATAGGCTAGAATTACGAATATGGAATATAGCAGTGGCACTAGCAGTGCTAAGTTGAAATCGCAATGCGATTACTTTAAGTTAAATTAATCGCATTGCGAATTCAACTTAGCAGTGCTGCTATATTCCATATTCGTTAACTTCGTTCATTCTAGCAAGCTGACCCATTATAAACCCAGCTCTAAGTTGAAATCGCAATGCGATTAATATAACTTGAATTAATCGCATTGCGATTTCAACGTAATTCCTCAAATCCGACAGTACATTTTAGTATATGGAGGCGTTCCCATGGATGGGGACGCTCCATGAGCACGGAAGTCGGCAGAAGCGGCAATGGGCACTGACTAGAGCAGCCAGGAAGCCAGGAATCCTCAGGACAGGTAAGAACTACTGTTGGGAAGAGGGAAAGAAAAAAATATAACTAAAAAAAAAAAAAAAAAAAACGAATATTCGAAATAGCGAATTTATAGCGCTATATTCGAAATATTCGCGAATTAGCGAAGTGCCGATATTCGCTAAAAAAATTCGCTATTCGAATATTCGCGCTCAACACTAGTCCTCGGTCTTTTGCGCATTTAGTGTTGCATGTCACAAATTTAACATCTTCTTCAGGTCCCGTCATGTTTGTGGCTCTTCTAACATTGTTGCTGATGCTCTTTCTTGTTTTCATTGGCAGGAGTACAACGCCCACTGCACCTTTGGAGTTCTTATTGTGCTTGCAAGTTAGGGGCCTTGGCAACGGTTGCTCAACGGCGTGTGTCCGGGGTTTCTTTTATTTTCGCCTTCTCGAATGGCACGTCGTCACAAAACAATTTTTGATCATGCAGGTATTGCGGGGTTGGCGTACAGAAGGCGCGCTCGCAAGGCGGCGGCTGATTTTCTACCAGTTGCGCTGCAGTCCGGTTTCATTGCGGCATTCATTTTGCACTTCCCTTTCCTGGCCCTCCTCTTATCAGTTAAATTCAGCCTCGCCTTTTTGGTGCCTTTCACATAGGTTAACTACTACCTCCATTGCAGCATAAGCCAGACGAACTCCTCTTCATTGAGGTTTCGTATTCCTTTTCAATGATGTTTCCTCAAGTAATGGGGTGGTACGGGTCAGGATTTGACGCTCTAACATGGACACGTTAGGCAGGGGAGCATGGATCCTGCTCCACCCAATCGCGGGCTATGCTTGCTCTGTTCAATTAGTCAAGGAATACAGTAAATTTCGCCCTGGTGGCAGTAATTTTTGGTCCACCTAGACTGCTCCCCCTTTACGAAGTTTCCATTCTCTGCGATTTTCAAACTCTTCTTTTCAGCCGTCGGTATTGATCCCCGAGTTTTCGGGACACATTTGTTCCGGATTGGTGCAGCGACCAAGGCGGCCAGGGCAGGACTTTTGGAGGTGGACGTCATGCAGATTGGTAGATGCGCTCAAAGTGCTTGGCGAGCTGTGCCCGTCCTGACCTCTTGCCAGTGGGTTAATCCAATTATTAAATTTGAAGTTATTGTGCTGTTTATGCTGTATTTCACATGGGTTCCACGTCCAGCTGTTTGGATTGGTGGTCATTCATATGTCTTTTAGTGAGCCCTAAGAGCCAACTGTCGGACCCCAGGCTTTCATGAGGTGGACGTTTTTTGGAAGGGCATCCAGGGCCTCCGTTGGTCTTAGGTTCTTTCGGAGGCAGTGGAAATTTGTAGGTCCCTCCTTGCAGCTCGCTGAACTCATGACCTTAATGTGTTCCGACATGGAACGGCTATCTTCCTTTTTCCAAGAATGGTACTTGTATGGTCGGAGATCGCGTGGCTTGGCATGGCGCTAGGGATGCGGAGGCCATGGAGAACGGCCGCAGGACAGTCAACTCCCGTATTTCACATTTTATAAGGTCCCGGGGAGGCATAAGTCGACAACCGGGCATTGATGCGGCCAGACGGAGTACACCTAAGGCTCCAATATTGGTCTTGATATTTTCATCTCTGGTTTGCAGGATGCGGTGGCACAAGCAATGCTTTTGTCGGGTGGTGGTCGGAGCCCGTTGGAGGCCAGCGAGCTCCTCTGTGGCGGTTTGGAGACAGTCAGAAGACATGGTAAAGTGTAAAAGCGGACCTGCCCGCTGGGAGTCCAGCTGCCGGCATACCGCGTCATGTGTCAGTGGTTTGGAGCAGTTTTAAGGCTCTTAGTTTTGTGATGTTACGATTTAACAAATAAAGAAAGCTGTGGCCGATCACCACCCAACATGAAGGTGTCATGCGTGGTTCTTTGGGGAGGTTGAATTTAGATAAAACGGGGGGGGGGGGAGTTTTAGGATTGGCTCCTCGGCCTACCGGCAGTCTGAGAGAGACAGCAGTGTCATTGCTGTGCTCTGTGCTTTGCAGACTCATCTGGATCCTTATTTAATTACATTAGATAGTTAGCTCATATATATAATACAGATAGTTAGTGGGAGATAGTTAGTGTTGTAGATTAGATAGTGATATAGTGTAGCTGAGAGGTTCCAGTGCAGTGTGTTAGGTTAGTGTTATAGGAATTACTGTGCTGTGATAGGGTTTAGTGTCTCTGTTAGACACAGTGCTGTGATGTCAAAACAATACCTAGTGCACCAATCAGTAATATCTACTCAGACCTGATAAAATGTGAAGTTACACGTATTGCGCAAAAAAATGCGCATCAATGCGCAATTGCGAAAATAATGATTGGAGATCGCGAATTCTAGAATTTGGGAATTTATTGCAAATATTATGTAAAAAATTAGTAAAATATTGCGAAAACGAATATTGCCTATGCTGCTCATCACTAGCCAAAACCAGGTGCGGGTCAAAAACACAGAACAGGTTTAAATCTCTCCATTATACCTTTTCCCTATGTAGGCTTTACTATTGGTTTTGGTTCGCAATAACTGATGTAAATAACTGATCAAATAACTGAAGTGTGAACTGAATCTTAATGTGGTAGATTTATAACGCTTCCTGTGTCTGAACTGTTGCGCTAAGAAGTCACAATTTCTTGCGCAAGCACAATTTGAGGGGGTTCTCGGGGCTTTTAATATTGATGACCTAACCACAGGATAGGTCATCAATATCAGATTGGAGTGCAGTGTTTTTTGTCCGGTCGCCTCTCCGCATATTTTCTGTGCTGCAGCCCTGATCTTTCTTGGCCCAGCATTATAGTAAATGGGGCCAGACGGGCTTCCAGGAGCACATGGCTGCACACGGTAGTTATGGATCCAGCAAGCTGTTCTGGCCAGAACCATTAATGAAAGCATGAAACAGGCCTTAGCCTATCTGCTGCCAGTAGATGTAAGATGTACTAATTTTCATATATTTTACCCAGAAACCCAGCAGAACGTTGACTGGCTTACATTTCTTCTCATGTGTAATTGAACAGTTTGAAACTACTACAAGGTGAAAATTTTATGAAAAAGCACTTATTAAACAGTTTGAGGCTACCACCAAAAATTTGGTGGAAGCCTTCTGCTGGAAGCGCATGGATTTCTGCAAGCCCCTTTTAAATGAATGGGACAGCCCCAAAAAGTTTTGCAAAAAATCTAACATGTAAACCGATCTTTAAAATTTATATAAGGATTATAGCTTATTTGCATTCAATCTAAAATGCAATATTTATATCTTTGTCATTGTGATTTCCTTATTTCAAAGTCGGTGTCCTTTCTATTACTTTGTTCTACAGGTACATATATGTTTAGTAATTATGGAAACAAACTAATATGAATCTGTGCATTAAAATGTATGAGTACAGATACTAAGGTAGTGTTTAATAGAGATTTATTTATGACAATCCTGTATTCAACTAGGAATGAAAATAACTACTAAAAACTCAATGTAAAATTGTTGCTAATTGATATAACAAAAATATCTATGATTGTATTTTATCTAAGGTGTTAAACAGTGAGTGAAACCACTGTATTTTTTGGAAAATGGTAAAGGGGTTGTACAGGTATAGAAAACACGGTTGCTTTATTCCAGAAACAGCATCACCCCTGTCCATGGGTTGTGCTAGAATTTCAGGTCTGTACCATTCACTTTAAAAGAGCTGAGATGCAATAAAAGACACAACCTTTGGACAGCAGTGGCATAGTTTCTGGAAGAAAGCAGCCCAGTTTTTTTTTTCTAATTTTGTACAACCCTTTAATATACGAGCTGTGTTTTATTCCTAGCAGATGCCTGATGATAAGAAGAAAAACCTAGACTGTTTCTGAGTGCTTTACATCCTCATTATACCATTTGATGTCCTCTTGTAATGTTATCAGTAAAGTCTAGGAAATTGGTGTGTTTTTTTTCAGCTGAAATAAATGGCCAATACAAAGTAAATGTACAGGTGTAAGTCACCATGGGTGATATACAAAGGAAACACCCTTACCAGCACAATGTTTTACACACTAAGGCCCAGGAAAATTGCCAGGTGGGCGGCCCGACGTGCACAGCATCATTATAATCTATGATGCTGTGCTCTCCCGTGTGCACGATCAATGCCGCTCCGAGACATATGGCCCGCTCACGGACCGTATGTCTCGGAGGGTATACGGTTGTGTGCAAGAGGCCTAATGCATATACACAGACTGTATATATGCATTATGATGAATTGCATTACTATTATATTTATTATACATATAAATCTTAGGCTCTTTATGTACATTTATTGACAAGGTGGACCTTTAGAAGGGAACTTCATCTATATGTTTTGTGTCTAGGCCTGTCTAGGCCTACAAAATTAATTCAGGGCAATGAAGGATCCAGCTATACTATGCACTAAATAAAAAGGCTTAGGCAGTCACTCCTCAATACATGCAATGTGAAAAAAAAACAAAGATCAGCTCCTCCTCAGATAGATCAACTCCACCCATATACCGATTGTAGTCGATGATACAATTGGGCTTGAGGACCGTTGCCGTGGTACCTCAAACAGAAATGGGGGTGGTGCTGTTACCGTGGATTGTGGACAGCATAAGGACATCCCTCTTGTCCTTATACCTGACCAGCAACAGGTTTTCACTGGTAAGGGCACGGGTCTCACCACTGGGGATAGGTACCTGGAGGGGGTGGGTAGGGAGGCCACGATGAATTTTCCGCACAGTCCCACGAGCGAACGTGGATCTGGCGTCGAGGGCCTGATATAATGGAATACCAGTGTAAAAGTTATCCACGTACAAGTGGTAACCCTTAACTAGTAGTGGGTACAAAAGGTCCCACACGATTTTGCCACTAACACCCAGAGCAGAGTGGGGGGACATTCTGGGGATTCAATACGGGAATCTCGCCCCTCGTACACACGAAATTTGTAAGTGTACCCTGAAGTACTCTCACAAATTTTGTACATTTTCACACCATACCTCGTTTGCTTAGAAGGAATGTATTGGCGGAAACTGAGTCTCCCCTTGAAAGCAACGAGAGACTCATCAACCGCGACCTCCCTTCCAGGTACATAGTCCTGGCCCCATAGTCCTGGTACAAATTTGGCCCCAAAATGATCGATGACTGGCCATATCTTATACAGACGGTCATAGCCAGGATCACTGCGGGGGGGACATGCTGCATTATTTGCATAATGCAGGCATTTCCGTATGGCCTCAAACCGTGAGCGCATCATGGCCATACTGTATAGTGGGGTCTGGTACAGGACAACCCCACTCCAGTATTGCCTGACGCTCGGTTTTTGCACTAGACCCATATGCAGCACGAGGCCCCAAAACGTCCTCATCTCGGCTGCACTGACCAGGGTCCAGCCACCGGGTCTAGCCAAAAAGGAGCCCGGGTGCTGAGCAACGAACTGCTGGGCGTACAGGTTCGTCTGCTCCACCATCAGATTCACCAAAAAACTAAAAAAGTCTATTTCAGTGAACCCCACTGTATGAATCTGGATTCCAGGATTGCCAACAAAATCCGGAATCGCAGGCTCGTAGTCCACTGGGGGACACCAGTTAAGTTCACCGGTAGGGGGCTCCGGTGCGCTTATTTGGTGGGTTGGGAAACCAGTATGAGCACCAGGGCTGCTCGTACCGGTGTGGGCCACAGGGTCCCTAGCATGTGGGGTCCTTGTCTCCGCCGCCTTGGGGGCTCATCATCATCAGATGATGAGGAGGAGGATGCGGATGACAGGAGTTACGTGGGGTCATCCTCATCCTCACTGGTACTCTCGGAGTCGGAGAGCATATGGGCGTATGCCTCCTCCACTGAGAACGTCTGGCGGGCCATGGGTATGTGTGTGTGTATGTGTGTGTGTTTAAAACTTTATTGTATGTGCGTGTGTGTGGGGGCACGGGTGTTCGCATACTCTAAAAAGAAAAAAAAATTGACAAGGTGGGGTGCGCGATGCGCAAACATTGGCCAGACACTAAGGCCTCTTTCACACGGGCGAGTTTTCTGCACGGGTGCAATGCGTGAAAATTGCAGCATGCGCTAAATTCAGCGTTTTTCACGCAACGCAGGCCCCACGCGCGTGCAAAACGCATTAAAACGCTTTGCACTCGAGTGGAAAAATCACGCATTTTCCCCAACACACCCGCCTCTTATCCGGACGTCAAACGTGACGCCCGTGTAAAAGAGGCCTAAGAGTGCCGGCCACAGTGTAAAAGTTTTTTTTTTTTTTACCTAAACTATTCTGTCCCTTCTATCCCTGCCTAAATCGCGCCTCTCTCACTGACCCTGACCTACCTTGAGGGTGATGGGTACAGAAGGGTGATGGGTGCAGACGGGGGGGGTCACAGCAGCTCTCAGGACATCCTCACAGCAGCAGCAGCAGGAGCAGGAAGAGGAGGGGAGAGAGAAGTGCCGGGAGTTTGAATCTCCCGCCCCTCTCCCCGCTCGTATCAGCACCTTGGAGAGAATCAGGGCGGCGAATCAGCACCAAGGACAGCAATGCCACACCCCGATGCTCGGATTTTGATTGGTGGTGTGTTATCACACCACCGATCACCGTCCTTTTCCGGTTCATCGGGTCAACTGAGACCCGAATGGACCGGAAACGCAGCCAAACGCAGGTCTGAATTAACCTGCTGTTTGCTGCGATCGGCAATACGGAGGGGTCACATGACCCCCCTCGGCGTTGTGACAGGATGCCTGCTGAATGTTTTCAGCAGGCATCCTGTCCCCATTAACCACTGCAGCGCCGCGATCTTCTTTTATTCACATGACGTACCGGGACGTCATGTGTCCTTAAGGATTCGGGAAACATGCCGTACTAGTACGTCATGTGTCCTGAATGGGTTAAAGGACCATTAAAAAATGTGTAAAAGTGGAGTAAGATGTAAGTGTAATGATAAATCTGGCCCTGTGTCTTTAGCGGACAGTAAAACAATCTGCGCCACATCTACACAACAAACCATTAATATGAAGAAGGCGAGCACAAAGGGACGGGGAAGTGGGCGTGATGCTGATGGTGCAAGCATAGGCCGTGGCCCTGGGCGCAATGAAACTGTGCCTGCTGCCAGTGCACCAGAAAAACAAAACAAAAATTCACCTTACCCAGCTTCATGTCCAACTTAGCTGGGCGGCGCAGGACAACACTGTCCAAGTCAGACCAGTGCGAACAGGTGGTCGGTTGGATTGCTGAAGATAATGCTTTCAGTTCGTTAAGCACCACCCTCTCTTCTACTAAGTTCAGTCTCTGTAGCCAAGAGTCTGGTCAACCGAATCCACACTCTGATCCTCCTTCCTCCCCCCATGTCGTGTCTGGTCTGGCCAAACAAGTGATCCCACACTTGGATATCCACAGTACTTGGTTTGACTCTTTCGCCAAGCACACTTGAAGAGGTACCTGAGATATTGCGCCCTGATTCCCAACCTCTTGAGCCTTCACATCTTCAAGAAGATGACGGTGGTGAACGGCAATCATTCGTTCACGAGGTGGATGATAATGAGACACAGTTGTCAATCACTGAGATTGTGGTTAGGTCAAGTCAGGAGGATGAGCAGAGTGAGGAAGTGGAAGAGGAGGTGGTGGACGATGAGGTCACTGACCCAACATGGGAATGTGAAAAGCCGAGCGAGCATAGCAGTACAGAGGGGGAGGGATCCGCAGAACCGCAACAGTCTGGAAGAGGCAGTGGAGTTGCAAAAGGGAGAAGTTGGCCAACACCAAACAGGCCCGCAACCGTTGCACCGAGCACCCCCATGCGTAACTCTGCCTTGCCAAGGGATAGGTGTTCCGCAGTACGGTGCTTCATTGGCAGTTTGCAACCTGTGCCGTACCAAAATGACGTGAACACTAGTAACCTCACCACCACCAGCTTGATCCGCTACATGGCATCCAAGCACCCTAATAAGTGGGCCGAACTCCTGGGTCCACAATCTGGGTCTGCGGGTCACACCACTGCCTCCTCTTCCCCTGTGTTATGCACTGCCAGCTAATCCCCTGTCGAAGGTGCAGGCCCGGATGCCGCTCGCCCTGCACCTGGACCATCGCATAAACCGTCAACAACAACATCCACTTCCCTGTCCCAGCGCAGTGTCCAAATGTCGAAAACACAGGCATTTGAACGCAAGCGCAAATACCCATCAACAGTCCATAGCACTAAATGCGCAACTTTCGAAATGTGCCATTTAGGTCTTCTGCAGCCTGATGTCGGTGGCGGTCCCTCGGTACGCAGTCCCCAGCTGCCACTATTTTTCACGGTGTGCCGTGCCCGCCTTACACCAGCATGTGTCCCAGAACATCACCCGTGCCCTGACCAACGAACTTACTGGGAAGGTCCAACTCCCCACGGACACATAGGCAAGTGCTGGTAGCCAGGGACGCTACATTTCTCTGACTGCACACTGGGTGAATATTGTGGAGGTCGGGAGTGAGTCGTACCCTGGGATGGCACAGCTGCTACCCACGCCCAGGATTGCGGGCCCTACGTCCATCAGAGTCTCCGCCAGCAGCTATGTTACTGGCTCCAACACCCACTTCTCCTCCTCCTCCGCCTCCTCCTCCACTTCCACCTCCAACAGCAGTCAGCCATCAGTCACTAACTGGAAGCAGTGTAGCAGATAAGTGTCAACAGGCCGTGCTGAAGCTGATCTGCTTAGGGGACAAACAGCACACCACCGCAGAGCATGTGGCAGGGTATAAGGGACCAGACCGAGCTGTTGCTCTTGCCACTCAACCTACAACCAGACATGATTGTGTCTGACAATGACCATAACTTGATGGCGGCTTTGGAGCTTGGCAACCTGACACACATCCCATGTCTAGCCCACGTCTTAAACTTAGTGGTTCAGCGGTTTATAAAAACCTATCCCAATTTGGCCAAGCTACTAGTCAAGGCGTGCCGCGTGTGTGCCCATTTCTGCAAGTCGTCCACAGCTTCATCAGGTCTGTCAACGCTGCAGCAGCGCTTGTGGCTTCCAGCTCACCGACTGTTGTGCGACATGAGCACGCGCTGGAATTCTACTTTCTACATGTTGGCCAGGCTTTGTGAGCAGCAGCGGGCAGTTGTGGAATACCAGCTGCAACATGGTCTTCGCTTTTCCAGTCAACTGCCACTATTCACAAGCGAGGAGTGTGCATTACCACTAGATTAACTATGGTGTGTGAACAGGGTTTGAAAGGTGCAGATATCCAGCTCACAGCCCCAGTCCCACTCACCTGCACTGCAGGACCCACAATGCAATGGGAGAAAATTGAGGCCGCAGGCCGCAACTACAACAGACCATGTGACACAGGCCCCCAGATGCAACAGAATGTTAGCAGCCATACGCAATGGCACATTTAATATATATAAAGAAAAAATCACAGAAATAAACATGGCCTAAATAGGTGGAACTGCTCAAACCCCAAACACTGTTGCGTGTTTCTAACTGGGGGAGCAGCTCCTCCGCATGTGGTTCGCAGCGAGCGGCCATCCCCAGCAAAAATTGCATACAATAGAGGATGCCGGCGCGAACCACATGCACCACACAAACATCCTACACAAAATGAAACAATGTGCGGATGAAAATATATAAAACACATAAGTCACTGAAAAAAAGTGCACCACAAGGGTCAGCTCACCAGCAGGCCCTTAACCATAATGTTTTACAGGGTCAGATCACCAGCAGGCCCTGAGCCATAATGTTTTATAGGGTCAGCTCACCAGCAGGCCCTCAACCATAATGTTTTACAGGGTCAGCTCACCAGCAGGCCCTCAACCATAATGTTTTATAGGGTCAGCTCACCAGCAGGCCCTCAACCATAATGTTTTACAGGGTCAGCTCACCAGCAGGCCCTCAACCATAATGTTTTATAGGGTTAGCTCACCAGCAGGCCCTCAACCATAATGTTTTACCCGGTCAACTCAGCAACAGGCCCTTGCCCGTAATGTTTTAGAGGTTCACTAGCAGGCCTTTGCACCAAATGTTTTTGAGGGTCACCAGCAGGCCACCAATCATAATTTTTCAAGGGTGTGTATAATGCCCTCCTTTATGTGTAATAAAGGGTGTCTTGTAGAGCCGGTTCCTTGTATTTTTGGCAGTCCTTTCACTTAGAAAAATAAACATGGTCTAAATGGGTGGAACTGCTCAAACCCCAAACACTGTTGCGTGTTTCTAACTGGGGGAGCAGCTCCTCCGCATGTGGTTCGCAGCGAGCGGCCATCCCCAGCAAAAATTGCATACAATAGAGGATGCCGGCGCGAACCACATGCACCACACAAACATCCTACACAAAATGAAACAATGTGCGGATGAAAATATATAAAACACATAAATCACTGGAAAAAAGTGCACCACAAGGGTCAGCTCACCAGCAGGGCCTTAACCATAATGTTTTTCAGCGTCAGATCACCAGCAGGCCCTGAGCCATAATGTTTTATAGGGTCAGCTCACCAGCAGGCCCTCAACCATAATGTTTTACAGGGTCAGCTCACCAGCAGGCCCTCAACCATAACGTTTTATAGGGTCAGCTCACCAGCAGGCCCTCAACCATAATGTTTTACAGGGTCAGCTCACCAGCAGGCCCTCAACCATAATGTTTTATAGGGTTAGCTCACCAGCAGGCCCTCAACCATAATGTTTTACCCAGTCAACTCAGCAGCAGGCCCTTGCCCGTAATGTTTTAGAGGTTCACTAGCAGGCCTTTGCACCAAATGTTTTTGAGGGTCACCAGCAGGCCACCAATCATAATTTTTCAAGGGTGTGTATGATGCCCTCCTTTATGTGTAATTAAGGGTGTCTTGTAGAGCCGGTTCCTTGTAATTTTTGGCAGTCCTTTCACTTAGTGCATAGGCTTTATGAGTGTTGGAGTCCCACTACCTGAACAATTGTACCACAATGTGAATGGCGCCCTCCTTTATGTGATATACAGACTGTTTCGGAGTGCCTCTTGCTTGTAATTGTTGGCAGCACTTGCACTTTATATACAATTAAATATACAGGAAAGAATGTTTCCTAACAATTTTTCCTGTGAAATTGTTTTTTTGGGGGGGTTTGTGTGTATTTTTGTCATTCTGTAAAAGTGTTGTACAACTCGGGCAACATGGTTCCCAGCAGCGACCTGGGAGTCCAAGATGCATCAATACTTCGTCCCCATGCTGTTCCTGATCCATTTCGGTGGTGTTTCTGTCACTTTCAGACCTTTTCCAATGGACCAGGCACCCTACCCTCTTCAGAGCAGGAGGTACCTGGTTGCCTCCCATTGACTTCCATTATACTCGGGTTCTCGGACGAGGACACAAATATCGCTATGTGTTCGGACCGAGTACCCGAACACCCGAACACTTTGGTGCTTGCTCATCACTAGTCTCTAGTTCACACAATAGTACATATTAGATATGAGCGGACTAGTTCGTAACTAATTTTTCAAAATTTAGTCCGGCAGAGTAACCCGAGACTTTTCAGGTGTGTTTCAGATTAATCACTAGCCACATCTGTGTGTTTGTATCTCCACATAGTTGCAATCAAAGGAAACCTGTCATCAAGTTTATGCTGACGTCACTGAGGGCAGCATAAAATAGTGACAGAAATGCTGATTTCAGCGGTGTGTCACTCATGAGCTAAAAGTAAGAGGTTGCTGAGAACCAGCATCATAATCATTGCATCCCAGGCCTTAAAAAGAGTCAAATCTACTTGAGAAGAGTCATGGTTATTCATAATCTCCTGTTCTCCCGTCCATCTGCTAATGATTGGCAGTTCTCTTCTAGACAGAAAGGGAGAAAACTAGGTAGAAGACTGTCAGTCAACAGCAGGTGGGCAGGGAGATCAGGAGTTCATGAATAACCATGACTTTTCTCAGGTGGCCTGGACTCTTTTCCAGGCCCAGTCTGCAATGATTATGATGTTGGTTCTCAGAAATAATTGCATAGTAGTTTGTCAACTTGTGTTTTGCACTGGAGAAATTTTTTTTTCTGAATCTGCTTGTTTTAATGAGCAAAAGACATTGGGCACAAATGTGTTGGTAGAGCCAAAACTGCAGTAAGTCAACTGTCAGTAGCAGTGTCGTCAGTTTGTAGAAAGGGAAGGACATGATATTGTCTCTAAGTTCCAGGAACCAGATTTGGGTACTGAATTAAAAGCTGTGTGACTGTGTACATTTAGGCCCAAAAATGTCAGGGATACAGAAAGGTTCTGTCACACTCGTGTGTGGGAGGAAAACACCACACCAAGCATAGGAGGGAAAAGGGATACCGGAATAAGGCCTGGAAACTAGGGAAGGAAGATGGACACCTCCTAGAGAAAACCCTAACTCCAGTCCTGACAGACTACCAGTATGAACAGGCCCCAAAGGTAGGCAAGTTCATACACCGTATACCTAGAATCCTGTCTCACCCTATATGACCCTGGAACTAATATCAGGACTGAGTCTACCTGTTCCTCCAAAAGGAAGGACGAATAGGACTCTGCCTCAGGCCTAATGACAAACAACAGGGAAAGGCAACACACACATATATGTAAACAAAATACAAAAGGGAAAGGAAACACTAATCTTCAGTGAAGCTTTGGTAGCACCAGGAATTCAGCCGAGAACACAAGCTAACCACAAGTCCAATAGTGATGAATGGCATGGGCAATATTCAAATTCACGATATTTCGTGAATTTTTGGGCGAATATTCGCCATAAATTCGTGGATTCGAGAATTCACTATTATTTTCTTGATTGCGAAAATCACCAATGTAATATGCGTGTATTGCGCATGCGCAATACAGGTGTGGCCTAGTTTTGCTACATTTTTTAAACTGCGCGAATATTCCTGAGAGTAGAAAAAATGGTTGGCAGCAACTTTAACGAATGTGAGGAAGAGCTACTGATTAGTGTTGATCGCAAATATTCTAATCGCAAATTTTTATTGCAAATATCGGCACTTTGAGAATTTGCAAATATTTAGAATATAGTGCTATATATTCGTAATGACAAATATTAGATTTTTTTTTAACAGTACACTAGATCCCTCCCTGCTTCTTGCTTGTGGGCCAATAAGAAGGCAGCAATGTCTTTGTCAGAGCTTAGCAACATCCCTAGCGACCAACAGGAAAGTTGCCTACCCCTTACTATATAATAACCTCCCCAGCAGCCATTTCCTGCTGTTTTTTGCTGTGTCATCATCATCCATTACATTAGATAGTTAGCTTATATATAATACAGATTGTGGGAGATAGTGTACGTTAGTTAGTGAATAGTGTAGCTGTTAGGTTCTAGTGCAGGGTCTTAGGTACATTACATAGTTAGCTTATATATATAATTCAGATAGTAAGTGGGAGATAGTGTAGATTAGTTAGTGAATAGTGTAGCTGATAGGTTTCAATGTAGGGTGTTAGGGAGGGATTACTGTGCTTTGATATGATTCATGTTTAGTGTGCTGTTTTAGGAATTACTTTGCTAGTGTTTAGTGTCACTGTCTTTCGTCCTTAAAAAAAAAAATAACTCAGTTTTTGTCTGTTTGTCTGTCACTGTCATAGGGTTCAGTACGTTAGGTTAGGAATAACTGTGCTAGGGAGGGATAAGTGTCACAGTTTTTCGTCTTCAAAAACAAAAAAACCTCAGTTTCTGTCCGTTTTTCTGTCACTGTCTTAGGGTTTAGTGTGTTAGGTTAGGAATTACTGTGTACTATGCTAGGGAGGGATTAGTGTCACAGTCTTTCATCTTTGAAGACCAAAAAACAAACAAAAAAAACTTCAGTTTCTGTCCATTTTTCTGTCACTGTCTTAGGGTTTAGTGTGTTAGTTTAGGAATTACAGTGCTGGTTGGCATTAGTGTCACTGTCTTTCGTCTTTAAAAAAAATTCAGCATCTGTCCGTTTTTCTGTCATTGTTTAGTGTGTTATTTTAGAAATTACTGTGCTAGGGAGGGATTAGTGTCACCGTCTTTCGTCTTTGAAAGACAAAAAACAAAACAAAAAAAATCTCAGTTTCTGTACTTTTTTTTTTTTCTTCAAATATAGTTTCTGTACTTTTATCTGTCACTGTCTTAGGGTACTTTCACACTTGCGGCAGAGGATTCCAGCAGGCAGTTACGTTGCTGGAACTGCCTGCCGGATCCGTCAAACTGTATGTAAACGCATGTAATCTTTTCTGAATGATCAGGCATTTTTATGCCTGATCAGTCAGAAAAATAAATTGCAATGCCGCATCCGTTTTTCAGGTGTCATCCGTCGAAACAGATCTGTCATTTATTTTTTTTACATTTTTAAAGGTCTGCGCATGCGCAGAATGGAATGCAGTATCTGTCGTTGCGGTATTTTTCATGCATTCCGGCATGTGTTTTCCGGCATTTTGGACGGAGATAAATCCGCAGAATTTGGTGGCATTTCCTCCGTCCAAAACTACTCACAGTGACTGAACTGATGCATCCTTATGCATCCTGAACAGATTTCTCTCCATTCAGAATGCATGGCGATGTTACTGATCAGTTTTTTTCCGGCATAGAGCCCCGACGACGAAACTCTATGCCGGAAAAGAAAAACGCTAGTGTGAAAGTAGCCTAATAGTACTTTAACCTGCATTACCTCCCCCAAGATGTCCCTCTTGCTGTCACTATCAAACAGCATCAGAGACAAGTCTTGGGGGATGGGGGCTGGTGCTGCAGGAGGCGGAGAGCTGCTGCTGCTCAGAGCCGGCTCACGAATTACACAACTGCTTCGGCATCCTGAGACGAAATGGGGCAGCTGACACGCCAAAAAAAATCTCGGATGAGGTGGAGGCCCCTGCCAGTTGAGCCCGCCCCTCCGTGGGTAGAGGAGCGCCACCGTGCTGGCAGCGGTCCAGCATTGGAACCAACTCCCTTACCACGACCATGGCTGCCTGCACGCCCACATTCACTCATTATCTGCTAAAAAAAGAAAAAAATATTTAAAGAAAATAAGGAGGGACTTTGTGAATAACTTTATTGGGTTTGGGACAATGGGGCAAAAATAAAATAAAATAGAGATTTAGAAAAACAGACAGCGTGTTTGTTTTTTAAAGATGAAAGACAATGACACTAATTCCCCCAGCACATTAATTCCTAAACTAACACACTAAACAGTGACAGAAAAACGGACAGAAGCTGAGTGTTTTTTTTAAGAGGAAAGACGGTGACACTAATCCCCTCAGCACAGTAATTCCTAAACTAACACACTAAACCCTTAAGGTACTTTTAGAATTGCGGCAGGACGGATCCGACAGGCTGTTCACCCTGTCTGATCTATCATGCTGCTATTTCGCCGTGCTGCCGGACTGCCGCCCTGTCCCCATTGACTATAATGGGGGCAGGGGCGGAGCTACGGCACAGCGCAGCAGTGCACGGCGAGAGGCTGCCGGACTAAAAGTAATGCATGTCCGACTTTTTAGTCCAGCGGCCTCCCACCGCACACTGCCGTGCTGCACCGTAACTCTGCCCCATTGTAGTCAATGGGGACGGAGCGGCAGTTCGGCGGCACGGTGAAATAGCGGCAGGACGGATCCGACAGGGTGAACAGCCTGTCGGATCCGTCCTGCTGCAATTCTGAAAGTACCCTAAGGGTGTTAGTTTAGGAATTACTGTGCTGAGGGGATTAGTGTCACCGTCTTTCGTCTTAAAAAGAAAAACCTCAGCTTCTGTCCGTTTTTCTGTCACAGTTTTTTTCCTGCATAGAGCCCCGACAACTAAACTCTATGCGGGAAAAGAAAAACGCTAGCGTGAAAGTAGCTTAAGGGTACTTTAACACTTGCGGCAGGATGGATCCGACAGGCTGTTCACCCTGTTGGATCCATCATGCTGCTATTTCGCCGCGCTGCCGGACTGCCGCTCCGTCCCCATTGACTATAATGGGGGCGGGGGCAGCTACGGCACAGTGCGGCAGTGCACGACGAGAGGCTGCCGGAATAAAAGTACTGCATGTCCGACTTTTTAGTCCCGCCGTGCACTGCCGTGCTGCACCGTAACTCCGCCCCATCATAGTCAATGGGGACGGAGTGGTAGTTCGACGGGTGAACAGCCTGTCGGATCCATCCTGCCGCAATTCTGAAAGTACCCTAAGGGTTTAGTGTGTTAGTTTAGGAATTACTGGGCTGAGGGGATTAGTGTCACCGTCTTTCATCTTTTTCGTCTTAAAAAAAAAAATCTCAGCTTCTGTCCGTTTTTCTGTCACTGTTTAGTGTGTTAGTTTAGGCATTACTGTGCTAGGGAGGGATTAGTGTCACAGTCTTTCATCTTTGAAAAAAAAAGTTAGTTTCTGTCCGTTTTTCTTTCACTGTCTTAGGGTTTAGTGTGTTAGTTTAGGAATTAATGTGCTGGGGAGGGATTAGTGTTACCGTTTTTCGTCTTTGAAAAAAAAAGTTAGTTTCTGTCCGTTTTTCTATCACTGTCTTAGGGTTTAGTGTGTTAGTTTAGGAATTAATGTGCTGGGGGGGAGGGATTAGTGTCATTGTCTTTCATCTTTAAAAAACAAACACGCTGTCTGGTTTTCTAAATCTCTATTTTATTTTATTTTTGCCCCATTGTCCCAAACCCAATAAAGTTATTCACAAAGTCCCTCCTTATTTTCTTTGTATATTTTTTTCTTTTTTTTTTTTTTTTTAGCAAATAATGAGTGAATGTGGGGGTGCAGGCAGCCGTGGTCGTGGTAAGGGAGTTGGTTCCAATGCTGGACCGCTGCCAGCACGGTGGCGCTCCTCTACCCACAGAGGGGTGGGCTCAACTGGCAGGGGCCTCCACCTCATCCGAGATTTTTTTGGGCGTGGCAGCTGCCCCATTTCGTCTCAGGATGCCGAAGCGGTTGTGTCATTCGTGAGCCGACTCTGAGCAGCAGCTCTCCGCCTCCTGCAGCACCAGCCCCCATCCCCCAAGACTTGTCCCTGCTGCTGTTTGACAATGACAGCGAGAGGGACATCTTGGGGGAGGTAATGCAGGAGAGTGAGCTGCAGCTTGGTTTGGATACTCAGGACCTTTTGGAAGGGATGGAGGAGGAGGAGGGGGTACCGCCAGTCAGTATGCCAGTGACATTCCTTTCAACTGGTGCAGGTGGTTTTAGCCACATAACCCCCGTACCTAGTCAGACCCAGGCATCAGCGGGGGGACAGGGGAGCCAGGTCAGGGGCTCCACTTCTGCTGTTCCCCTCAGTCCACCACTGGTTGCCCTTGGGTCTGACACTGAAGGCGATGAAGAGGGGGGGGGGGGGGTGGATACCAAGAATGGGTACCACCTCCTTTGTCAGATGACAGCAGCACTGATGAGGAAGGTAAGCACCCGAGGCAAACGGTGTGCCAGGTCACCAAGGAACCCAGTGGCCTGTTTGGGCTTCCTTCACCCTGGCAGAAGAAGATCAGACAATTGCCATTTGTCAGCTGTGCCATGCCAGGGTGAGTAGAGGGAGGTCACTTGCTCAGCTGGGTACCACTGCCCTTACACAGCACCTGAGAGGCAACCACTGGCGGAAGTGGGACCAGATGCACTGTCCTGCAGCCACCCCACCCCCTTCCAACATTGCATTCCCATTCCCCAACTCCTTCTCCTAGAGGTACTGGTACTGGCAGCCAGACCTCTGCCTCCTCTGCACCCTCCTTTGTCACCTCCACTGCCATCCAGCACCAGCTGTCGGTCGCAGATGCATTTGAACGCACCGCGGCAGACACACCCGGGGACTGACTGGTGTGTTTACTCAATGGGCTCCTGGCAAGGGTTATCGCCCGACATCTGCTGCCCTTCAATATTGTGGACTACAATCCATTCCGGCAGATGTTGGAGCAGACCCAATCCAGATGGTGTGTCCCTAGCCGCCATTTCTTTGCCAGGATCGGCGTCACTGCCCTACATCTGCACGTTGTGCAGAATGTATCCCTGTCGCTGGATCACGCTGTCAGCGACAGGGTGCATCTCAGAATGGATGCCTGGACCAGCATACATGGGCAGGGACGCTATCTCAGCTTCACAGCCCATTGGGTGTCCCTCCGAGGCGCCGGGGAGGGATTAACAGATGTGGTGGCATCTCAGTTTGTGGTGCCATCCCGGGGTGTCAGGGGAGAACTGCTGCTCTTCCTCAAGCCACCGCTTGTGAGCCCCCCAGTAAGCATCCCCGTAGCTACACAAGTGTGGTGCACTTGTCCTCAAACTTGTTGTACAGAAGTTCCTGCACACATACCCAAGGTTGAGTGCAAAGGGTATGAAGGATTGCCAGCCATTCCGATGCTCCCCAACCGCTATTGTGTCCCTGTCCAAACTGCAGCAGGACAACAGCCTGCCACCTCACAGGCTGATGAATAGTGTGATCCGGGGGAACTCCACCCTCCACATGCTGGAGAGGTTTTGGGAGCAGCGACGGGTGGTGAAGGAGTACCTGCTGCACCCAGGCACTCCAGGGCCACCACACCCACTTCCCTACATCACCAATGCAGAGTGGGGCAGATACACCAGGTCTGCCACATGTTGGACCCCTTCGAGCAGGCAACCAAGTTGGTCAGAGGGGAGCATGTCGGCCTCCCGGAACTGGTCAAGGGACCCCCGGAACAGGCAAATAAAGGAGAGGGATGATTTTTGGTTAGCCACCCTTTTAGACCCTCATTGCAAGGGGAAACTAAAGCAGTTTTTCCCAGCCAGCCGGCGGGATACTCGTATGCAAAACCGGTGGGCCATTCTGCTCCTGGAGCAGGCCAACCCTCTGCGTCACGCTCCAGTTCTCCCCACTCAAGTGGCTGGCCCCAGCAGCTACTGAGCAGGAGATCTTATGGGTGAGAGGAGGCAGTTCAATCAGCCTGTGCAATCCAGTAGAAGCAGCAGCAGTCTCCACCAGCGGCTGGCCTGCATGGTGGCTGACTACATGGGGTCCGACAGCATGAGCACAAACGACCCCATGGAGTACTGGGTTGCCAGGCTGGATACCTGCCGTGAGCTTGCTCAGTATGTGCTGGAGGTACTGGCTTTCTCCCCCTCCAATGTACTATCCAACGTACTATCTGAGCGGACATTCAGCACGGCAGGTGGGGTCACCGACAAGCGGACCTGTTTGTCCACAGACTCCATGGATAGACTGACGTTCCCTCTCCTTTGCTCTTCCTCCAAAACATCATTGTTTTTAACTTTTGTATAAATTTATAGATACATTTATTTATTTATGGATTCATTTATTTATGTATTTATTTATTGATGAATTTATTTATATATTTCTCTACGGTCGAAATGTATTTATCTATTTCTCTATCGATGAATGTATTAATCTATTTCTCTACCGATGAATTTATTTATTTATTGATGAATTTATTTTTCTATTTATGTATTGATGAGTTTAATTATCTATTTTTTTATTAATTTATTGAACCTCTTATTTATTTATTTACTCATTCAATGAACATATTATTGAAATATATATATATATATATATATATATATATATATATATATATATAAGGAAAAAATTCCCAGGGATAGGCGGGTGCAAGCTCAAAAACAGGGTTGATGCTTACCCAGATAATGCAGTCCAAAAAATCGAGCAGCACTCCACATTTATAGTGAAAGATAGTGAACGTTTATTCAACCCTAGGTGTTGCAACGTTTCAGTCCCAAATCTTCAAGAAAATTTCTGGCAATATATAGTGCGTCACAATATCACATGATTCAAATTAATTAACCATACAAGTGCTGAACATGTATCAAAATACATCATCTTCATGATCAGAGAATCAAATATAATTCATTTGCAGTCAAACCACCCTTAAAAGTGTAATAAATACATAAAGTGTCATGTGCCATTCCTAAATACTTATATATCATAGTAATTCATAGTGATGTACCCCACTGGTAATATATAAATAGTTAAAGTCCATTGTGCAATTTCATTATATGTCCTTGAAATGCACCTGCCCGAATGGAGGAACCAGGATAGCGTGGCACGTCGGTCTTCTCATCAATGATGCATTTAACGCCCCGAGGTCGGCGTATCATGATGTCCACTACGCAGAATCAAACCATGTCTACCTCATCATCATGTGACCAAATGACATAGGTCATCATGTGATGGAGACACATGTATTGGTAAACAAGTAGATGCCGTCCGCTCTCACTTATCTTGTATCATACAAACTCGCACATCGGTGGTATATAGGATCCATAGATGAGGGGGTGGCCACAACAAAGTGCCTTGCCCCCCCCACACTGTAGGTTATTATGGGATCAGCAGGAAAAACTGAGCCACCAGTCATCCCACTGTTCCCTGTTGCCGGTCCAAGACCATAGAGGGAATCTCCTCACACATCACATCGATAAGTCGCAGAGGCAAAAAAGTCCAGGCATGGTGAAGAAAGAAGAAGGGGGTGTTTTGTATAACGTCACGGACTCGACCATCGGGCAGGGTGCAATAAGAATCTAAAAATATAAGATACAGATTGTAAGAAAATATATTAAGGAAAAAATATTAAGGAAAAAATCCTTGTTACTACACTTGTCCCTTACAACAAAAGGGGGAAGAGAGAACATCACCACGGGACACAGGGCAAGCCAGCTTATCCGTAAGCACCCAAAACATTATAATCCATATTTAAACCATTCGGTTGTAACGTATTCAACTTAAATATCCACTGTAACTCCTTTTTTTTAAGAATTTTAACTCTATCCCCTCCTTTTCTGGGCATCGGTACATAATCAATAATCCAACATTTTAATTCCTTTTCTTGATGTTTTAATGACGTGAAATGTCTAGACACTGGAAGGTTAATCCTTTTTTTTTACGAATAGTATTGCGATGATTATTGAGTCTAGTTTTTAAACTTGTGGAGGTTTCGCCCACGTATAGAATATTACATGGACAGGAGAGAACATATATCACATGATCTGAGTTGCATGTAAGGTAAAATTTAATATCATATGAGACATTTGTCACAGGATGCACAAACTGTTTACTTTTACATATGTATTGACAATTTACACAACTCAGACATGGGAAACTTCCCAAGCCCGGTTGTGAAATAGTCTTCTGTCTCATAACTCTTTTTAGACCCACATCTGCCCTGATTAACTGGTCTCTAAGGCTATTTGCCCTGCGATGTGAAAATAACGGTTCAGCTGATTCAGGTATATCACGAATGGAGCCTTTCAGTATGGACCAATGGCCCTTGATGATACGAGCAATGTGTTTACTAGCCTCAGTGAATGTAGATATGAAAGGAATTCTCATTTTTTTGGTCTTTTTGAACTGGATCAAAGTCTCATCTCTTTTTGTATTAGTTACTTCATTTTTATGTCTGTTCAACAGCCTGCGGGGATATCCACGCTGACTGAATCTATCCACCATCTTGTTAAGAGAATTATCAAGTTGTGAATTATCTGATGTTATAAGTCTCACTCTCAGCATTTGTGAGTATGGGAGATATCGTACCATATCCCTGGGATGGCAACTACTGTATAATAACGTTGTATTTCTATCAGTGGGCTTTGTGTACATCGAAGTGCACAACTTGCCCTCAGATGTGAGCACAACTATGGTATTAAGAAACTGTATTTACTGGAATGTACCAGAGTGAACTGTAGAGATGCATCCACTGTGTTCAAGAAAATATGAAAATCCGATAATTGGGTCTCATTACCGGTCCAAATGAGGAAGACGTCATCTATGTATCCCCACCATGCCAGAACATGTCTATAGTGGTGGGACAGATAGATGACGTCTTCCTCAAATACACGCATAAAAATATTTGCATAGGTTGGGGCCATATGTGACCCCATGGCCACACCCCTTTTCTGAACATAAAACGTGTCCTGGAACAAAAAATAGTTGTTATTTAAGATGATGGACAGTAATTCAGTCACAAAGTCCACAGCCATCGTGGCTAACGATCAGAAAGACAATAATTTCCTCACAGAGGATAGACCCTTAATGTGTTCAATAGATGTATATAATGATACTACATCAAATGAAGCCAGAATGACATTGCCGGACTGCGACACATCAATTCTACTTAACTTAGTCAAAAAATCAGAGGTATCCCGAATATATGAGGCACTACCAATGGCAAAAGTGCGTAACACCTTATCCAGGAATACTGCCAGATTACTAAAAATAGAGTCAGACCCTGAAATTATTGGACGTCCCAGAGTGTCCACCAGGGACTTATGTATTTTAGGAAGCACATACATAACAGGAGTTACTGGATGTCTTACTGTAAGACAATCAACCCAACTTCTCATCAATAATCCCTGCTGCATACGCGTTAGACAAGCCAACGCCGATCAGGGATCTGATGTAAAATTTTGGATCACCTGATAATTCCCCATATACAGCCGTATCACTGAGTTGTCTCATAATCTCTGCAATATATTTATGGGAATCCATTACTACAACGACACCACCCTTGTCAGCCGGCTTAAGGACAAGGGTGGTGTCGTGTTTCAATTCCTGAAGGGCCTGTATCTCATCACAAGTCAAATTGGGATGCTCAAAATTTGTATTTTCATACCTGGTTTTGAGCATATCAATATCGATTTTTACCGCTTTAATAAATGCCTCTACAGCAGGTTCATCCACGTTGGGATTAAAGTAGCTTTTTTTCGGCAGATCTACCATCCCCAGTGTAAATTTGCTGGTTCTAGATGTTACCATACGTTTTTTATCAAGAAACCATATTTTTTGTTTTATATTCCTAAAGAAAGCATTTAGATCATATGTGAACCAATCAACATGTATGTTTGGACAAAAAGATAAGCCCTTACTCAAAAGACTCACTTGAGATGTAGAAAGGTCCTTAGATGACAAATTCACAACATTTCTTTTTCATCCCTTGTGCTTTGTTGTATATCCGCGTTTTGTTGTTTCTTAATCTCCCTAGTTCGTCGGTGCCTATAACCTCCCCTTCTAGTTCTGTGTTTTCTTTCGGTGGTATTGGTGCATTCTCTAAAAAAAATCTTTATCCGAAGAAGTTGGTATTCTCCTCCTTTTCTTTCTGTTATCCCTCATATTATAATTGGTGTCACTTCGCCACGTGTATATTTTGCCTCGTTTGTAGTCCTCCATGTCCCGATTCCATTTGGTGCGTTTCCCCTCCTCTGACTCCATTTGAAATTTCATCAGTTGATTGTTTACATTGTCCATAAATTTATCAAATTCATCTTCCAACACTTTAGATTTCAATTTCTGCTGTACATCAGTAATTTCACATGCTATAACACATAATTCCTGTTGCAGATATTCAATGTTCATTAAAATAAAATCAAACGCATACTGGTTGGACAGGATTTCAAACCTTTTGCAAAAATGTGCATCGCCCGAAAAGAGATTATGTCTGAGGCGAGATCTTAATCCCCTGGGGATACGCTGAGCCTTGAAATATCCCCCTAGTGTTGTCATATTCAATCGTAGCGATATGGAATGTCTAGATAATGCTTCAAATTTCCTTTTTAAGTCTTTAATCGATGGTGCATTTAGAAAGCCAGCATCTCCCTGTATACCCCGCAACAGCCTCTTCTCCTCCTCCTGTGTGTAAGTAACACCGCCGGGTGAATCCACGTCCGGACTGGACATGGTGAAGAAACAAACAAGTCCACAAAAAATGGTAAACAAAAAAAATAATTAAAAGGGAAAACAATCGTGCACGCTATTAGCTTACTATAAAAAAGGAAAAAATTAATTATAGCATCACCGATATCCCAGGCATAGGTGGGTGCAAGCTCAAAAACAGGGTTGAAGCTTACCCAGATAATGCAGTCCAAAAAATAGAGCAGAACTTCACATTTATAGTGAAAGATAGTGAACGTTTATTCATAGTGATGAACCCCAATGGTGATCAGGGCTGCCATCAGAAATTTTGGGGCCCCTTAAACAGCTCAAGGCCTGGGTCCCCCAAACCACCCCCCCCCCGCCCCAGTGGCGGATCCAGAGCCTGGTCATTGGAGGGGAACTTCCCCCAGGAATAGGAGATCATGGGGCCCCTGTGTCCCCATCCACCTTCAAGCCACACCCGCACACAGCCCCACCCATATATCACACCCATACCTCTTACATCCGAGGACGTCTCCCACACGGCCCTCCACTGAGTAATTTGCCCCCCCAAGTTAATTTTGCCCCCACACAGCCCTGCATTATGTAATTTGCCCCCACATGGTCCTCCATTATGTAGTTTGCCAGCCACACTGACCCCCCACTGACTAATTTGCTACCCCTCACAAATTAATTTTGCCCCAGACAGCCCTGCATTATGCAAGTTGCCCCCACTAAGTAATTTGCCCCCACACTAAGTAATTTTGCCCCCACACTAAGTAATTTTGCCCCCACATGTCCCTCCATTATGTAGTTTGCCCGCCACACTGACCCCCACTGAGTAATTTGCCCCTCCCCCCACAAGTTTATTTTACCCCCAGACAGCCCTGCATTATGTAATTTGCCCCCACACTAAGTAATTTTGCCCCCACACGGCCCTCCATGTAGTTTGCCCGCCACACTGATCCCCCACTAAGTAATTTGCCCCCACACAAGTTAATTTTGCCCCCAGACAGCCCTCCATTATTGCAACCCATTAGGCACTGGCTAGAATGTGGTATGGAGTCTAAGCAATGCCTTAGGCCTCATGCACACGGCTGTTATGCGTCCGTTCCATGCATTGGGGACAACAATTTGTGGTCCCCAATGCACTGGCAACATCCGTGCGGCGACCAGGACAGATCGAGAGCCATTCATCTTGAATGGGTCCATGATCTGTCCACCGCAAAAAAATAGAACATGTTCTATTTTTTTGCGGTGTGGAGGCACGGACAGAAACACCACAGAGGCGCTCCGTAGTGCTTCCCATCCGTGCTCCCGTTCTGTACTACATCCCCCTGATTGCGGACCCATTCAAGTGTATAGGTGCCTCGTGCATGCGTGTGCACAAAGGCCTTGTGCATGAGGTCTTAGACACACAGAGGGACAGACAGACAGACCCACGCAGGGACAGACAGACAGACCCACGCAGGGACAGACCCACGCAGGGACAGACCCACGCAGGGACAGACCCACGCAGGGACAGACAGACCGAGCCACGCAGGGACAGACAGACCGAGCCACGCAGGGACAGACAGACCGAGCCACGCAGGGACAGACAGACCGAGCCACGCAGGGACAGACAGACAGACCGAGCCACGCAGGGACAGACAGACTGAGCCACGCAGGGACAGACAGACAGACTGAGCCACGCAGGGACAGACAGACAGACCGACCCACACAGGGACAGACAGACCGACCCACGCAGGGACAGACAGACAGGCAGACCCACGCAGGGACAGACAGACAGGCAGACCCACGCAGGGACAGACAGACAGGCAGACCCACGCAGGGACAGACAGACAGACTGACCCACGCAGAGACAGACAGACAGGACAGATCGAGAGCCATTCATCTTGAATGGGTCGATGATCTGTCCACCGCAAAAAAATAGAACATGTTCTATTTTTTTGCGGTGTGGAGGCACGGACAGAAACACCACAGAAGCGCTCCGTAGTGCTTCCCATCCGTGCTCCCGTTCTGTACTACATCCCCCTGATTGCGGACCCATTCAAGTGTATAGGTGCCTCGTGCATGCGTGTGCACAAAGGCCTTGTGCATGAGGCCTTAGACACGCACAGGGACAGACAGACAGACCCACGCAGGGACAGACAGACCCCCGCAGGGACAGACAGACAGACAGACCCACGCAGGGACAGACAGACGACCCACGCAGGGACAGACAGACTGACCCACGCAGGGACAGACAGACAGACCCACGCAGGGACAGACAGACAGACCCACGCAGGGACAGCTGGATCTGTTCTATAAACCCCCTTAATTGCACCAGATTCCACTCCACTTGAACCCCACTGTTCCTGAGTGCTCCACCTGCCCCCTCATACATGAGCTGCCCCTCACCTGCTCTCCATGAAGCTCTGTGGACTCCAGGACTGCAGCACATCCTCCCTCACTGAGCAGCCTGCAAGCACACAGCCCCTCCTCCCTCCACAAGCTGCTGCTGCTGCTGTCGGGGTTTGTCCATGTGACTATGAAGGAGCATGTGACCAGTGATGTCACAGACGTCCTTCTAGCAACTACATTCTACCCAAGGACCTGCCGAGACTCCAGCTATCTTGTTCTCAGAACAAGATAACTGGGGCCCGGGGCCCCGGGAGGTAAGGGACAGGCTGCAGAAGGAAGAGGGGGCCCCAGAGCCAGCGTCCACAATAAAGGAAAAAAAAAAAAAAAAAAAGCTCAGGACTGGCCGGGCCCCCCCCCCCCAGGGTCCGGGCCCCTTACTGGGGTATGGGCTGTACCCCCCTGATGGCGGCCCTGATGGTGATATATAAATAGTTAAAGTCCATTGTGTAATTTCATTATATGTCCGTGAAATGCACCTGCCCGAAAGGAGGAACCAGGATACCGTGGCACGTCGGTCTTCTCAATGAAATTGCACAATGGACTTTAACTATTTATATATCACCAGTGGGGTACATCACTATGAATTGCTATGATATATAAGTATTTAGGAATGGCACATGACACTTTATGTACTTATTAAACTTTTAAGGGTGGTTTGACTGCAAATGATTTATATATTTGATTCTTTGATCATGAAGATGAAGATTCTTTTGATAAATGTTCAGCACTTGTATGGTTAATTGATTTGAATCATGTGAAATTGTGACGCACTATGTATTGCCACGAATTTTCTTGTTATTTGCTTGAGAAAGGTTCTAGGTTTGGGACTGAAACGTTGCAACACCTATGGGTGAATAAACGTTCACTATCTTTCACTATAAATGTGGAGTGCTGCTCGATTTTTTGATTATTTTTTGGACTAAAAAGGCAAGGCAGCACTCCAAAAAGTAAAATTAATGTATGTTTATTGACCCAATGCTCCAGCAACGTTTCAATTGCTCAATGCAATCTTTATCAAGCCATGTCTCACAAGTGTTCAGTGTTACAAATATATATGGTGCATGATTACATTCCAATTAGTTCTAATCAATCATAAGATATAAAAATATACATTAAAAAATACTCAATTCATCAAAAAGTGCATAGTGCTTAAAGTGCAGTGCAGTAAATTATCTACATCACGGAATTATTTCAGTGCATAATTCATAAAGTGCGCTTCAACCTCAATTGCATAATTTTCCAATCAAACATTCCAGGTGTGCAAAATTCATCAACCATGTGCAATATTTTAAAATTAAGGACGTTCTCACTGTAGTGGTGGCTTCACGTGGAACGGACCGGCGTCTTCAAACGTTCATTGCGCAACTGCGGGATCTTCTAATAGTACATCGCGAGACCTAACTAGTATCGCCAGAACCACAACAAAGATGGCCGACATAACTTACAGCTTTCAGTGCGCATGTCACCCTCAATAATAAGCCCATCGCCTGCCACCTCATCAGTCATGTGATCCATCACTGTCTTCATCACGTTCCCCGCTGTTTATTTCTGGCTGTTGTGGATTGTTGCCTAGAGACGAGGTGAATCCAGTCACACTGGCTTCACAACATCCCTTCAGGCTGTAAGTTCCACATTGCATACCATACCCAGGGGTGCATAATAGCACCTATTGCAGCTAAGGGTAATAGTCCGGGTGACGGACAACACGGGATCCACGGAATGGCATAATAAAACATCCACGTTAACCCCGCACTGTCCACCCCGGTGCAAGACCTTACTCACTCATTCACCACTTGTCTCATTCCAGGCGGGGTATGCATACATATATTCTTAGGAGCCAAGAGGACTGGCACAGATAAATAAAATAAATTCACTAGAATTTACAATGTCCTCCTGGACGTCCTATCGTGTCAGGGAGGGGCTCCATTTTTGTAATGTGGCTGTCTTCTTGGATAAAATGCTGCGTTCGTTTGCTACCACCTCCAGGTCATAAATCCGTGATACAGCAGATTTCCTAATGAAGATTAGTGATCTGTGGATACCGGCGGGGGCCATTTTGGCGTCTTTTGACGTCTGCAGCCTCTACACGTCCACAGACCACTCCATGGGCATTCAGGCAGTACGGGAATATTTAGCACGTACAAGCTATACGGTTGAGTGTAAACAGTTTTTAATTGACCTTTTAAGTTTCATTTTGACAAGGAACTATTTTTTGATTCAACATGATTATTATGTACAGCTGCGGGGGACCGCGATGGGGTCCAACGTGGCGCCCACCTATGCCAACATTTATATGACACATCTGGAAGACACGTTTGTGTATGGGAGCCACCACTTCAGCAATGTGCTGGGGTGGTGGCGTTTCATTGATGATGTGTTCTTGGTGTGGGTGGGTGCCGCAGAGGACCTTATGGCGTTTCATAGCTACTTAAATGACATTGACCCTACTGTAAAGTTCACATTAGTACACTCCACTATGAAGGTGCAGTTTCTGGACACGGAGGTCTCGATACTGGAGCATAGATTGAGCACTGACCTCTTTGTTAAAGAGACGGATAAGAACACATTACTCCGATATGAAAGTCATCACCCCCGGGCGATGGTCAATTCTCTACCGAACAGTCAGTTACTGCGGGTAGATAGAATTGTTCGCCAGGAACAGGGTAAGACGCAGTGACTCAATGAAATGGGGGAAAAATTTAAAACTAGGGGATACCCCAAGAGGCTGATTGCACAGAGCATTTCCCAAGTCATAAATAAAAAGGAAAAAAGAATGAACAGATATAGCCAGATTAACCACTTCAGCCCCCCTAGCTTAAACACCCTTAATGACCAGGCCACTTTTTACAATTCCGCACTACACTACTTTCACCGTTTATTGCTCCGTCATGCAACTTACCACCCAAATGAATTTTACCTCCTTTTCTTCTCACTAATAGAGCTTTCATTTGGTGGTATTTCATTGTTGCTGACATTTTTACTTTTTTTGCCATTAATACAAATTTAACGAAATTTTTGCAAAAAAATGACATTTTTCACTTTCTGTTGTAAAATTTTTCAAAAAACTACATTTCTATATAAATTTTTCTCTAAATTTATTGTTCTACATGTCTTTGATAAAAAAAGTCCAATAAGTGTATATTTATTGGTTTGGGTAAAAGTTATAGCGTTTACAAACTATGGTGCAAAAAGTGAATTTCTGCATTTTGAAGCAGCTCTGACTTTCTGAGCACCTGTCATGTTTCTTCAGGTGCTAGAATGTCAGGATAGTATAAATACCCCCAAATCACACCATTTTAGAAAGAAGACACCCCAAAGTATTCGCGGAGGGGCATGGTGAGTTCATGTATCATTTCATTTTTTTCACAAGTTAGCGGAAAATGACACTTTCTGAGAAAAAAAAAAAAAAAAGTTTCAATTTCTGCTAACTTCTGGCAAAAAAAAGAAATCTCAGACGGACTCACTATGCCCCTCAGTGAATACCTTGGGGTGTCTACTTTCCAAAATGGGGTCATTTGTGGGGTGTTTGTACTGTTCTGGCATTTTGGGCGGGCTAATTATGAGTCGCCATAAACCTAAAGGTACTGTTAATTTGGCTCTTTGCATTTAGGCTGCAAAAAGTGTCACTTATGGTAGTCGCCGCACTCAGGAGAGTGAGGTCAGCTTGGGGTGTATTTTTACATATACCCATGTTGGGTGAGAAATATCTCTGTAAACTGACAACTTTGTATAAAATTTTTAAAAGTTGTCGCTTACAGAGATATTTTTCACACACAGTATGGGTATATATAAAAATACACCCCAAAACACATTGCCCTACTTCTCCTGAGTACGGGGATACCACATGTGTGACACTTTTTTGCAGGCTGGGTGCGCAAAGGGCCCTAAAACCAATGAGTACCTTTAGGATTTCACAGGGCATTTTTACGCATTTGGATTCCAGACTTCTTCTCACGCTTTAGGGGCCCCTAAAATGCCAGGACAGTATAAATACCCCACATGTGACCCCATTTTGGAAAGAAGACACCCCAAGGTATTCCGTGAGGGGCATGGCGAGTTCATGTAAAATTTTATTTTTGTCACAAGTTAGTGGAATATGAGACTTTGTAAAAACAAAATAAAAAAATATATATATCAATTTCCGCTAACTTGTGCCAAAAATAAGAATTCTGTGAACTCGCCATGCCCTCACGGAATACCTTGGGTGTCTTCTTTCAAAATGGGGTCACATGTGGGTATTTATACTGCCCTGGCATTTTAGGGCTCCTAAAGCGTGAGAATCCAAATGCGTAAAATGGCCTGTGAAATCTCAGCAGTACTCATTGGTTTAGGGCCCCTTGTGACTTGGCTGCAAAAGTGCCACCATGTGGTATCGCTGAACCAGGAGAAGTAGGCAGTGTTTGGGGTGTATTTTACATATACCATAGCGGCGTGTGAGAAATATTGCTGTAAACGACAACTTTTTACATTTTTTTATTCAAAGTTGTCAATTTACAGAGATATTTCTCACACAAAGTATGGGTATATGCAAAAATACACCCCAAAACACATTGCCCTACTTCTCCTGAGTACGGCGATACCACATGTGTGCCACTTTTTGCAGCCAAGATGCGCAAAGGGGCCCTAAAACCAATGAGTACCTTTTTAGGAGGGCATTTTTACGCATTTTTCTTCTCACGCTTTAGGGCCCCTAAAATGCCAGGGCAGTATAAATACCCCACATGTGACCCCATTTTGGAAAGAAGACACCCCAAGGTATTCTGTGAGGGGCATGGCGAGTTCATAGAAGATTTTTTTTTGGCACAAGTTAGCGGAAATTGATTTTTTATTGTTTTTTCTCATAAAGTCTACCTTTCTGCTAACTTTTGACAAAAAGTTAAATTGTTCATGGACTCACTATGCCCTCAGCGAATACCTTGGGGTGTCTTCTTTCCAAAATGGGGTCACATGTGGGGTATTTATACTGCCCTGGCATTTTAGGGGCCCTAAAGCGTGAGAAGAAAAATGCGTAAAAATGCCCTCCTAGCAGTACTCATTGGTTTAGGGTCTTTGCATTTGGCTGCAAAGTGGCACATATGGTATCGCCGCATTAGGAGAAGTAGGTGCTTGGGGTGTATTTTACATATACCATATTTTGTGTGAGAAATATCTCTGTAAACTGACAACTTTGAATAAAAAATGTAAAAAGTTGTCGCTTACAGAGATATTTCTCACACCCAGCATGGGTATATATAAAAATACACCCCAAAACACATTGCCCTACTTCTCCTGAGTACGGCGACACCACATGTGTGACACTTTTTGCAGCCAAGATGCGCAAAGGGGCCCTAAAACCAATGAGTACCTTTAGGATTTCACAGGGCATTTTTACGCATTTGGATTCTCATGCTTTAGGACCCCTAAAATGCCAGGGCAGTAGAAATACCCCACATGTGACCCCATTGTGGAAAGAAGACACCCCAAGGTAATCCGTGAGGGGCATGGCGAGTTCACAGAAAAAAAAAAATTTGGCACAAGTTAGCGGAAATTGATTTTTTTTTTTTTTTACAGTCTCATATTTCACTAACTTGTGACAAAAATAAAATTTTGCATGAACTCGCCATACCCCTCACGGAATACCTTGGGGTGTCTTCTTTCTAAAATGGGGTCACATGTGAGGTGTTTGTACTGCCCTGGCATTTGAGGGTCTCCGCAATCATTACACGTATGGCCAGCATTAGGAGTTTCTGCGATTCTCCTTATATTGAGCAGACGAGTAATGAGATTTTTTTCCCGTTCAGCCTCTGCACTGAAAAAGAAAAAATGAACGGCACAGATTTCTTCATTCGCATCAATCAATGTGGATGAAAAATCTCTGCCCAAAAATGTGCAAAAAACAAACGGCACAGATTTCCTCATTCACATCGATCAATGTGGATAAATAAATCTCTGCCAAAAATGTGCAAAAAAGTAGTAAGGCCCCATTCACACGTCCGCAAGAATGTCCAGCATCTATTCCGCAATTCTGCGGAATAGATGCGGACCCATTCAGTGTGAATGGGGCTGGCGGTGATGCGGAGAGCACACTATGCGCCGCCGCATCAGCATTTGCGGAGCTGCGGCCGCAAACTTCCGGGTTTCGGCCCCCAAGCATCCGGCCGCAGCTCCGCAAAAAGATAGAGCATGTCCTATTCTTGTCCGCAATTGCGGACAAGAAAAGGCATTTTCTATATAGTTCTGGCAATGTGCGGATCCGCAAAATGCGGAAAGCACATTGCTGGTGTCCGTGTTTTGCTGGATCCGTGATCCATGGATCCGCAAAACACATACGGACGTCTGAATGAACCTTACAGTGGGGTAATTAGTGTCAGGGGGTGACATGGGGTGATCGGGGGTTAATCAGGGGTTAATCAGTGGGGGGTGGGGTGGATGGGTGGGGGGTCTGTGTGGTGTTTTGGTGCACTTATAAAGCTTTTTGGTGGTCCCAAGCAAATGGGACCACCAAAGGAACGATCAGCAAGCATATCAGACGCTGTTAACAAAACAGCGTCTGATATGCCATTTTTAATCTTCTACAGCCTGCCAGCGCACGATCGAGAATTCCTTTCATATCGGAATATAGTGTGAAAAGCCCAAAAATTGCATCAGTTATTCGGAAATACTGGAATATCCTAAGAGGAAGTTTTCCCCAGATTGATTCCTTTAAACTCCCTCCGCTATTCTCTTACCAAAGAAGTCGAAATGTGGGTGACTCAGTGATAAAATCTGATGTGGGCCCGACTAGACCCAAAGTGGGGGTTCTATTTGGCTCCACTAAAACTGGTTGTTTTCCCTGCCATAACTGTATAAACTGCCCCCTAATGCTAAGAGGAAGTGTATTTACAAATCCAGCCACCAATGAAACAGTCAATATCAAATATCTCTTGACCTGTGACTCATCTTATGTGGTATATGCGCTCACATGCTCATGCAATTTGTGGTATGTGGGTGAGACCACATGGGATTTGAAGACACAGCTAAACCAACATAGGTATTCCATCAGGAAGCAGAAGATTGATCTCCCTGTATCAAGACATTTTAAAGAAAAAAATCACTCTGAGAGGGATTTAGGTTTAGAATCATTGACTTTGTTCCTGTTGCTCGGAGGGAGGGCAACAGGATGAAAACATTGAAGCGCAGAGAACTCTTCTGGATTTACACATTGAAGACCCTTAAACTGAAGGGTCTCAATGTGGATTTTAGGGTGACCTGAGCAGCTTCTCTACTGCCTCCAGGGGTGTTCTTACTCATCCACACCTTGTATGTGTTCAGGTTTTTTGGAAAGTATTAGTAACACCCTGTATTAACTTGATTTGCAGGTCTATAATCTGGCTATGGACAATCTCACTGAAGTGGACTTCACCTTGGAACTGGACCCGCATAATGTATAATTATATTTTTTTGGAAACCGCACCAATATGATGTCCGATGTATGTTATAAGTATTTTATTTATCTGTGCCAGTCCTTTTGGCCCCTAAGAATATATGTATGCATACCCCGCCTGGAATGAGACAAGTGGTGAATGAGTGAGTAAGGTCTTGCATCGGGGTGGACAGTGCGGGGTTAACGTGGATGGTTTATTAAGCCATTCCGCGGATCCCGTGTTGTCCGTCACCCGGACTATTACCCTTAGCTGCAATAGGTGCTGTTATGTACCCCTGGGTATGGTATGCAATGTGGAACTTAGAGCCTGAAGGGATGTTGTGAAGCCAGTGTGACTGTATTCACCTCGTCTCTAGGCAACAATCCACAACAGCCAGCACTAAACAGCGAGGAACGTGATGAAGACCGTGATGGATCACATGGCTGATGAGGTGGCAGGCGATGGGCTTATTATTGAGGGTGACATGCGCACTGAAAGCTGTAAGTTATGTCGGCCATCTTTGTTGTGGTTCTGGCGATACTAGTTAGGTCTCGCAATGTACTATTAGTAGATCCCGCAGTTGCGCAATCCACGTTTGAAGGCGCCGGTCCATTCCACGTGAGGTCATCGCTACAGTGAGAATGTCCTTAATTTTAATATAGTGCACATGGTTGATGAATATTGCACACCTGGAACGTATGATTGGATAATTATGCAATTGAGGTTGAAGTGCACTTTATGAATTATGCACTGAAATAATTCCATGATGTGGATAATTTACTGCACTGCACTTTAAGCACTATGCACTTTTTGATGAATTGAGAATTTTTTAATGTATATTTTTATATCTTATGATTGATTAGAACTAATTGGAATGTAATCATGCACCGTATATATTTGTAACACTGAACACTTGTGAGACATGGCTTGATAAAGATTGCATTGAGCAATTGAAACGTTGCTGGAGCACTGGGTCAATAAACGCACATTAATTTTATTCTTTGGGGTGCTGCCTTGCCTTTTTGGACCATTTATACTACACAGAACCTTGTTGCGGGCTCTCGCAGGATTCTGCGATACCTCGTCACCCCTGGACGAAGGCGCGCCGAAACACGCGTCGGGGTGGCGCCATCCTAGTCCTTTGGCTTCACTGCTATATTGGGTAAGATCTGCAGAGATTGAAGTGATTGGTTGCAATTATGTTGATATTGGTGTATGTCATGGCACAGAAGGAGTGATCTAGTCAGTATCACGTTCTCTCTGCATGACGAGCTTACAATAGCCGTTACTACAGTAGCCGTCACTATTTATATATAACACTATCTCCAATACTGTGCGCTAATTTGTAGATCTTTCCTTGCATATTACTAGCCAATGTGTGGTCTGGGATGGCGCTATAAACTTTGCACCTTCCTGCTGGATATTTTAACATTTATTTATTAATAAAGTATATTTACATATATATTTGCATTTGGCTCCATTCTCTGTGTGATGTTTTGGGTAGGCCTTATACTACACTGTGACCATTTACCTGCTGCTGCTGTCTGTACTGATCCTGATGATTTTGGCAGCTATGTGTAGGTCTTATACTGCACTGTTACCAATTACCTGCTGCTGTCTGTCCTGATCCTGCTGAGGAGAACCAGCCTGGACCATTTTTCGCCCTTGGACTCTGTCCACTATCGAGTACTTGTTTTCTCTTAAACTGGTATTCATGCTTCATTATCGTGCATGTGTTCTCTTCGTTATAGATTGTCAATGTTAATATATATATATATATATATATATATAGACTCGTTTGATTAAAATACAATCATGGGGTGTTACGCTTCATTAACAAAAGACATTTTTTTACTTTATTTCATTTTATATGTTATAGTTTTGCTTTACTTGGGTTTTGGGGGGCCCTGGCGTGGTTCTTACTGAAGCTTGGTGGGGACCGCATGTGGACTTCCCTTGTCAATCTGTCTTGTGCAGCGAACATTGTACAGGACTTATTGAGGAATCTAATTACATTTTATTATTATTTTTTATTTTTTGTTTTATTAAGGATTTAGGTTCGAACATGGTGTTGTCTGTCGTCCTGAACAGGATGCCTGACTTCCATGATGACCTATCTACAGATGTGACTGACGTTATACTGATCCGTGTGGTAATCTGGTTTTCGGAATGTAGATTAATTGCCACATGTATATATTTATATATACATTTGTATTTTATGTTACTTCTTGACAACTATGTAATGATAAGTTGCACATGCTATTTTTATATAATCATTTCTTTTCACTTTGCAATATTAACTGTTGAATATATAATGTTCTTGAAGCCATGTCACCAGTTTGCAAGTTAGTCTATTTATTTCCTTGGTTGCGACTGCATCGTCCACAGCATGCGTTCCATTTCAGGTGTGAACATGTGATCTGTTATCATGTGACCGCCTAGTCTATGGACGCTCGCGGCCTGTGTGTGTTGGTCCTTCGAAGCGATCAAGTAATTGCATCACATGTTTCTTTATGTAATGCGGAAGCTATGCGCCAACATGCCATTTATTCAAATGGGACACTATATCGGATGCATGCTGGTTAGTTCTTGGCCCCCTCCATTATGGTTTTAATCGATACAACTGATATTTTAATGACACAATTGGTTTTGGACATATTTTTTTAATATGTAATTATGATGAATTTAGCACATATTATAAATTCACATAGTTTAATTGAAGTTATTAATCTTTTCGCAGTATGACTACTTGTATATTATGTCATTTTTTAAACAGTATTTTTTATTATTAGACACATAACTAATCATGCACATTAATTGTAATTCACTTATTAATTGTATTTGTATTTGTACTTGGCACCATTCACTTTTGTCACTGCTTGAGAAAGATCCCATTGTCTGGACCGAAACGTCGCTTTTGGGTGAATAAACGCACATTTTCTGGAGGCTGTGCCGTGGCATGTGTATAAATATATATATATATATATATATATATATATATATTCCAATAAGGTCAGGCAGCACTCCACTTAAACACACGGTGCACGCGTCCGCTCCTGTCCAAGAGCCGCATATAATCATAGAAAGTAACGCAGCACTCTTTCAAACGTAAAAAAGCGGTGGTTTATTCAGCACATGTGTCAGCAACGTTTCAGCTCTCTCACAGAGCCATTAAGCGGTTTCACTCACTTGGCTTGATAATGGCTCTGTGAGAGAGCTGAAACGTTGCTGACACATGTGCTGAATAAACCACCGCTTTTTTACGTTTGAAAGAGTGCTGCGTTACTTTCTATGATTATATATATATATATATATATATATAATATGAGAAAAAGAAACACACCGAAGCACTTCCAAATAGATGAAGAAATGTGGGATCCTTTATTCACCCATGCAACGTTTCGGTCCACTTGCTGGGACCATTATCAAGCTTATTTTTCATATATTAATGCATATATATATATATATATCAACAGCTTCAAGGGGGTGAATACTTTTTCAAGGCACAGTATATGTTCTAAAGCCGTTTGTGGCTCGAAGTAGTGTAAAAAGAAAAAATATATTTGCCAATCAGCGGTTCAGTTATATGTTCTAAAGCCGTTTGTGGTGTGTATTAGCGGAAAAAGAAAAATATATTTGTCGATCAGCGGTCCATTTATATGTTCTAAAGTCTTTTGTGGCATGTATTAGTGGAAAAAGATAAAATGTATTTGCCGATCAGCGGTGCAGTTATATGTTCTAAAGGTCTTTTTTTTGTGTGTATTAGTGGTGAAAAAAAGGGCTTATTAGCCGTTGTGTGGGGAAGTGAGAAACTTACAGACTTTTTTGGGGTGTTTTAATTTCCTTTTTATTTATTTATTTATTTATTTATTTATTTGATCTAACAGTATGTCAGACAGAGAAGTGCCAGGCCCTGCACAGGGGAGTGGCAGAGGCCTAAATGTTTATGGCGCAGGCAGAGGTCGCAGCAGAGTAAGGGGCAGTGGCAACAAGGGTCACTTCGAGAGGTCGGAGCTCCCAGTGTCAGCTAGCGGTCGTGTCGTGACCAGCAACCCAGCTGTTCTTGAATGGTTGACTCGATCTTCGACTTCGTCGCATGTGACATCAGACACCCCCAGCCAAGAGTCACTGGGTTCGTCAGACACAACCCTTATTTGGCATGGCCTGGGAGCAGGCCCTGTTCCTTCACCTGTCCTCAATCTGCCTCTGTCCTTTTGTGTTCCCTCAGCCAGAGGAGTATTGTATGCTGTGGACTCAGCTCCTCTATACAGTGAGGATGAGCTACTAGAAGACAGTCAGCAGCTACTGGCAAGGCAAGATCTGGAGGAGACATCCGCCACTTCCTTCATTAGGCGGCCAAGTAGTGATGAGGAGAGTGGCGTGGGAGCTGGTGTTTGAGAGGTCAGGCTCCTGACCCAGAGATGGCTGAGGAGGACATCAGTGACATACAGACACTACTCGATGATGATGATGTAGCTGATTGCAATTGGGAGCCGAGTGACGAAGGGGTTTCATCATCATCGGGAGAAGAGGGTGGCAGCTTGCCCGTGAGCCAGCGGCGGAACCAGCAAGTCGCTAGCGTGGCTGGGAGTCAGCAGGGTGGCAGCAGTGGGAGGTCGGGAACCAAACGTGCCTGGGGTAGACCACCCGCTTCACAGGAGCCTACCTGCCCGGGAAGTAGCGGTGCAGGGGTTCACGGAGGCAGCAGCGGTAGCAGTCAGTCAGTGCATAGTGTTGGGGGTGAAACCACCTACTGGGTGGTGTGGCAGTTTTTTGTTAAGCTGCCAGAGGAGGTGAACATGGTGTCACGACTGTATGTGAGCAACAAGAGCATACACAGTGAATTAGCTACTGACCGGACCCAAACTAGGGAACATAAAAGGTGACCCCTGTCAGACCCTAAAAGCTCTCCCTATGCTGCTAAGCCCATGTCCAGATCCAGATGGTGGATCGAGACATGCCCGCGTACCTAAGGCTGATGACCACTGTAACCCCTACAATAGTGGAAGGGGCACGGCCACTGGTGCCCTGCTCAGTATATGGACGGAACCGGGTCGCCTCGGATCCAGTCAGCAAACAAACAGAAACACACAATGTCTGCACACTTAACTGAAAGAGCTGCAGCAGCAGAGAAAACAGATCCAAAGTCAGCAGACAATATCCGAAGTACTTGCTTCAGCAGAACACAGGTCCAGTGAAAAGATATCACACAAGTGAAGATACTCAAGCGAGAGATACAGCTCAAAAGAAAAGTATAATCCGCACCCTGCAAAGGAGGAGGGGTGATTTAAAGGCAGAGCAATCAAACACAGGAGGGACAGCTGGGAGGAAGGAAACAGAAAGTAAAGACCTCATCACAGGGGCGGAGAAACAGAGCAGAGAGAACTCCTCCAAGCTATAGTAGTGACATCATCACAGGGGTGGAGAAACAGAGCTGTGAGAACGTCTCAAAGCTCTGGTAGTGACACATAGCCATATGTAGAATCTGTGTGCAGAAGCTCAAGCGTGGCCAGGGTGCCAATGTTGGCAACACGGTCCTGAGTCAACATATCACCATAAAGTGGCCTGGGAGAACCGTGGCTCTGATGTGGTGGTCCAGCCTGCTGCAGAAACCGTTTCCACCACCTCAACCGAAGGGAGCTGTCTGTCCTTCCCATCATCTACTAGTCCTGACGCTCCTGCTCCTCCTACTCCTCGTCAGACATTCCTTCAGCAATCGATCACCAAAGCGATTGCCAATAGACAACAGTTTTAGTGCACTCATCCAACGGCGCAGAAGCTGAATGTGCTCCTGACCAAGTTGCTGGTGCTGCAGTCCCTCCCTTTACAAGTGGTGGACTCTGCACCTTTCAGAGAACTGACAGCTTATGCCGAGCCGAGGTATAAGGTCCAAAACCATAATTTCCTTGCCAAAAAGGCAGTACCAGCCCTGGACACACATGTAGAACAGAAGGTGGGCCAGTCCTTGAGCTGTCGGTGTCAGCCAAAGTGCATGGCAGCGCCGACATGTGAAGCTGTAACTACGGTCAGGGACAATACATGTCCTTTACGGCCCACTGGGTGAATGTGTTTCCTGCACAACCACGCCAGCAACTTGGCCAGGTGACGCCGCTTCCGCCTCCACGTTCTCATGCCTTTGGTCCTGCAAAAATGTCTGCCTCTGCCTCCTCATCATCCACCGTCTCCTCATCCTCCACTGCAGGGACCATTCACAGTGCCCTTCCAGGATACCACATGTGCAGAGCACGGCGGTGTCATGCTGTTCTGCTCCTCATTTGCCTGGGCGAACGGAGTCACACCGTGGAGGAACTGCTCTGTGTCCTTCATCCAGAAATCGAATCCTGACTTTCTGTGCGAAAACTGAAAACCAGAAACATGGTGACCGGCAATGGGAAGAACATGGTGTCGGCGAGGCGTCAAGGATGGCTGAGCCATGCGACCTGCATGGCACACATGTCCAATCTGGTTGTCAAGGGGTTCCTGAACTCTTCTACCCATCTGCAAGATATCCTAAAAATGGCCAGGAAACTTTGCATGCACTTCAGCCAGTCACCGCGTACACCGCAATGCGTACCCTCCTTGAGCTGCAGCGGCAGAAGGGCATCCCCTAACATAGGCTGATAAGCAACGTTTCCACCCGATTGAATTTCACCCTCCATATGTTAGACCAACTATATGAACAGAGAAAGTCTATAAACAATTTCTTGACAATCCAAGCAGACAGGAATACTCCCCTGTGTAACTTCGATCTCAGCCAGTGGCAGCTCACGCGTGATACCTGCCGTTTACTCAGGCCCTTTAAGGAGGCCAAGTTATTTGACAATCACCAGGACTATGGGATGAACAATGTCATTCCACTGCTTCATGTCATGGAGCAGATGCTGGTAAATCTGGCTGGTCAGGCGACCGGAGATGTGGCATCAAGATCTCACAGCCACAAGAGCCCTGTGGGGGCTGCACTCGAGGAGGAGGATGAGGTCATTGAAGCACAAGTAATGTGTAGCGAAATGGGTGGTTTTTCTACACAGGTGACATGAGAGGAGGAGCAGGACCAGCCAGAGGAGCTACAGGGCGATGAGAAAGATGAGGCAGAGGACCCAGTCACACAGTGGCAGTATGCAGTGGGGATGGAGGCAGGGAGTCACTTGCACAAATGACCCAATGCATGCTCACTTGCTTGCATAGTGACAGCCGAATTGTCACCATTCAGCAGAGGGATGACTTCTGGCTCTCCACCTTGTTGAACCCTCGCTACCGGTTGAAAATGGTGGCTTTTACACCCGCTGAGAGGGAGGACAAATCAAACTACTATAGAGACATCCAATGTAGTCAGTTGGCTGCTGCTAATCTATGCTAATCTACGTCCATCCTCTCTCAGGTCAGGCTGGGGGGACCCTCTGCGCTCACGTTCCTCTGCCATGGCTGTTGTGGCAGGGTAGGGGGGTGGGAGCAGTTCCAGCTCCATCAGCAGCAACTTAGTAACATAGTAACATAGTATATAAGACCGAAAAAAGACATCTGTCCATCCAGTTCGGCATGTTTCCTACAAGTTGATCCAGAGGAAGGCAAAAAAACCCTGTGAGGCAGAAGCCAATTTTCCCCACTTAAGGGGAAAAAAATTCCTTCCCGACTCCAATCAGGCAATCAGAATAACTCCCTGGATCAACGACCCCTCTCTAGTAGCTGTAGCCTGTAATATTATTACACTCCAGAAATACATCCAGGCCCCTCTTGAATTCCTTTTATTGTACTCACCATCACCACCTCCTCAAGCAGAGAGTTCCATAATCTTACTGCTCTTACAGTGAAGAATCCTTTTCTATGTTTGTGTACAAACCTTCTTTCCTCCAGACGCAGAGTATGTCCCTTCGTCACAGTCACAGTCCTGGGGATAAATAGATGATGGGACAGATCTCTATACTGACCCCTGATATATTTATACATAGTTATTAGATCTCCCCTCAGTCGTCTTTTTTCTAAAGTGAATAACCCTAATTTTGATAACCGTTCAGGGTACTGTAGTTGCCCCATTCCAGTTATTACTTTAGTTGCCCTCCTCTGAACCCTCTCCAGCTCTGGGGCCGCAACTGGCAGAGTTTGCTCTGGAAAAGCTGTCCAGCCCGTCCAGTTGTGTGGCATCAGAGCGGGTGTTTAGTGCAGCAGGGGCCATAGTTGAATCAGGTGTGGATCAGCCAGGATTGCTACCCACCAATTCTTGATGCATCAGATTAGATCATCCAGTCTGCCTCACCCAAACCTTAACAAAAGAGACCGGTTTCTTCTGGCTACCTCCCTTAGCTGCTATTCTTATGCTGCCCCCCGCCTGGTGCCAAACATCTGATTCCAAGTGCTCCTTCTTACACCCACAATCATCAGAGGGTAGTGTTATTGCCACCTACCTCCTCTTGATGCTGCTGCTGCCGCCACACTCTGTCATTGTTCCACTCTGTGGCCTCCCGATGCTGTTGCTGTAACCTTCACACTGTCATTGTGCAACTCTGTGGCCTCCTGATGCTGCTGTCACCTCCACACTATGTCAGCTTGCCACTCTACGGTCTCCTGATTCTGCTGTCACCTCACCACTAGGTGACCTTGCCATTCTATGGTCTCCTGATGCTGCTGCCACCTCTCAACTCTGTCACTGGGTCACTCTGTGCTCTCATCATGCTGTTGCCACCTCTAAACGATGTCACCTTGCCATTATGTGGCCTCCTGATGCTGCTGCCACCTCCAAATTATGTCAACTTGCCACTCTGTGGTCTCCTCGTGCTGCCGCCACCTCCACACTATGTCACCTTGCCTCTTTGTTGTCTCCTCATGCTGCTGACACCTCCACACTATGCCACCTTGCCACTCTGTGGTCTCCTGATGCTGCTTCCACCTCCACTCTATGTCATCTTGCCACTCTGAGCCCTCCTGAGGCTGCTACAACCTCCACATTATGTCACTAGGTCACTGTGGTCTCCTCATGCTGCTGCCAACTCCACACTATGTCACGTAGCCATTCTGTGGTCTCCTGATGCTGCTGCCACCTCCACACTATGTCACCTTGCCACTCTGTGGTCCCCTCATGCTGCCGTCACCTACACTCTGTCATTATGCCACTCTATGGCCTCCTGATACTGTTGCTGTAACCTCCACACTATCATTGTGCCACTCTGTGGCCTCATCATGCTGCTTACACCTCACCACTATGTTGTAGGGCCACTCTGTGGATTCATGCTGTTGCCACCTTCCCCACTTCATGACTGGGGCACTATTTTGCCTTTTGGTCTAGCTGACATCATCATTTATTTGACCCTTCTTCTGATCTGTCAGAAGCAAGGAAAAATGAGACGCACAACAGATCCTCTCTGTGTAGCAGCTGTATGGCCTTTATGGTCCCATCAGAATTGGCTTTGGTAGCCAAAAGCAGCAGTGCGTACAAAACAAAGAAGACATGGAAATATTCCATTCACGTGTCATCTCTGTTTTGGATCCACTGTTTTTTTTGGCATTAGCAATACTGATGGATTACTAATCAAATGCTGACCGAGTGAAGGATCCGTTTTTTGGGGTTATTGATTTGATGGATCAGAGGAAGGGCAAAATAATCAGTGAAGTCAACACAAACTTACTGCTGACACCCTCCACTCTACTTGTATGAGCGTTTAATAGAGCAGGTTCTGTAGACATCTATGTAGAATCAGCTGACAACGGTGTAAAAGGAGTGCGCTTCTTCTTGGCGCTAACATTGACCTGTAAGGCAGAGTTCATACTTGAGTAATTTGGTCAGTCTTGGCCCCATGACTGCCAAAATAAGTGAAGTTTGCAGTGATTCTAAGAGCAACGCCTGTCATCTGCATGTCATACGGACACTCAGTATTATTTCACTACCAAAGCAGACTCCCTATGCGTGTTGCTGCAAGGCACAATGTTCTTCACCACTATAAAGTCGCTCTGCAGCCAGGAAATAGCCGTTTTTTTAATGAAATTTGCCGCAAATAAATTTGGATCGACCCACATTTTATAAAAATTCGGCGAACCGGTGAATCAAATTTTTTTAAAATTTGCTCTTCTCTAGTTAAAATCTTCTCCCAGGAGTGTGAAGCCCTCAGCCTATTCAGAAAAACGTTTGAGAGCTGCTACGAGCCATTGCACATGATTTTGATTAGGTGCATAGAAGTTCCCAATTGTAATGAGTTGGTTTGCTACTCTCCCCTTCACAAACACATACCTTCTTTTTGCATCGGTGTGGTGTGAGATGTGTGAGAAAGTTGTGTGTCTACTGAAACCTGTGCTGACTCCGCAGGAGGCCCCAGACTGGTACTATTGGGAGAAAAAAAGATCTGGAAATCGTCTAAAGTCTCTATTCAGGCATTCTAAGTACGAAGGCGTTTTGGGATCAATTTGCCCGTTTTACTTCTCATCTTGGCAGACTTGTCAGCTTCTATTGTCTCCCAAACCACAGGAGGGGGGATGCTCGGCAAAGCAACGAGGTCCCAGACTTGTGCCCAGTCTTCCAGGGATGAGGGATGTAAATCCAGATTCTCCAATAATTTAGAAGCATCTTTTTTGGTTCTAATAGTGTATTTCACTCCGTCTAGTGAGAGCCACCTGTAATGAGTATTTTTAGATCTCAGTATGTTATCGGTTTTAATATGTCTTTTCCTTAGGGTAATAGGCACCAGGTCTCAAAAGATTTGGATTTAATGGTCTTCAAAGCAGCCCAGGCCACCCTCTCTTTGCTGTTTCAAAATAGTTTCTTTCACTCTAAAGTCTAGTAGACGACATATCACGTCCCTGGGAGGTCCATATACCAGAAGAGAATGGCGAAGCACACCAATTGTATGCTGTCCGGAGTTGTAAGGATCCATATTGTTTTTGAGATCCGAAACGTGTTGACGTGGGCTATGTCGGATTTTATGGATTAAGAAATTAAAATGTATGTGCTGATGGAAGCTGAAAGTTTTCTTTTTTCATTACCTTCGGCTGGGAGGTCCATATGATTTGGGTCTAAGAGAACGGTGAACTCTCTATATGATAATCTGGTCCGTATGATCGATTCCGAGTTCTGGCAGAAAACTGTTGATAGCAGAGCCTACTAGGCGATAGATTCTGGCACACCTTTAATTCACAAATTATTACTCCTTCCTCTGTAATTCTGATCTTCTACATAATAAGGTATTGAGATATGTCTAGCATTTTTTAAAATATTCTGTGGAGGCCTCAGAGTGTTCACTAATCAATAGATAAGTGTTCTCCAGGGCCTCAACCTTGGAAGTTTTAAGTCATGTTTAATATAATGTAAGTCTTTTGAGAGTGGTTGTAAAGCTTTTGTGAGAGCCTTGTCTAAGCCTTTTTGCAGAAATGATCTCGACAAGGGCAAATCAGAATTTGTTGTATTTTCTGAGTCGCTGGCAGCTTCATCTGCAGATTCATCTCTAGAGGACGCTTCAGGGAGTTTTGCTGATGAGTGTGATCTCACATTTGAGGAGGATCTTTGTGAGGTTGAGACATTCCTCTTTATAAATGTATCCATGTGTCCTTTTATTCCAGTGATCTTTGCGATAGCTTCAATGTCTTTAGAGTTACCGTACTTCATTGTATTGACAAATAGTGTATAGTATGACATCCAGAGGACGCTAGTAGGAGAGGGAGTCCTCACATAGCACTTGAAGATTAGTGTGTGGTGTTAACCTCCAATCAAGGTAAAAATTGGGTCAGTGGCCCCTTAATAGTCTAACAATTCAGATGAATATAATGGGAAAGGGATCCAGGATCTCCAATCCAAGAAAAAATTCAGGCAATGCCTGTCAAAGAAATGCAAGCAGGGAAGAGCCCACTATATCCGAGAGTTGTCTGAGGAGAGAGTCTGTAAGGCAAATGATCTCCTGTATGGTGTAGGCTTATGGAGCAGTGAAAGGACGGTGTGGTGTCTATAGGGCCCAGTTTTATGCTCCCACTCAAGTCGCCATTATAAGTCATAGCTGCAGTTCATATAGGCATAGTGGCAGCGAGCCTTGTCGATGGAGCAGTTTTTCCACTTGCCACGCAAGGCTGAGGCCAGACAGCAAGCTCCTGTCTTAATGTCCAGATTCACGCTTACCTACACTATGGCCTGTTTCTAGCACATACCCTGTTCTCTGACCACTTGGGTTTCTGGTCTGCTGCGGCCTGCCTACAATCATGTTCCGCAAGGCTGTTGCTGCCTCCATCAAGCTACTGCCGCCATCATGCCACTGCTGCTGCCTGCCTATCATCATCTTTTGTAAGGCTGCTTCTGCCTTCATCATGCTGCCTGCCAACATGTACAATAAGGCTGCTGCCAATTCCATCGCTGCTTATCCTTGCTGCTAATCCTTTACTGCAACCACTATCAACACTATGCATCTGCTACCACTGCTACTACCACTACTACAACTACTATTACTACCCATAGACAACCGGACTACTGTTTTGTATGTCTCATGCTATGCTGCTTCTGCTGCTGCTACTATTGCGGCCATGTGCCTCTAATACCTTACCCTGTCCACATCCACACTGCACTGCTGATGCTCCCAATTAAAAGAAATAATTTTTATAGGCTCGTTCACAATGAGCAACTTTTTCTTTTGATAATTAACACTTGTGTGTGTCAAATGGGCAGGCATTCTGACCCTGTCAAGTCATCATTTTTGGATTCTTGGACCAACAACAAGCCACTTTTTTTAATCCAATAACACCATGTGTGTTTAAACACCATCTTCCCCCAATAAGGGACAGTTTTTGAAAGCTTTGGAATGTGAAAAATCATAACACTTGTGAAGGTGTGATGTGTTTTTAAACATGCTGTTTGTTAGCGATGTCAAACCTGTGTTTTTACCCATAGTTAGTTATGTCAGACATTAATTGCGCTGTCATTGCGTTCAAGAGCTTACGGAGGGAAAAGAAAAAATAATAAAAATAAACAAAAAGAGATAACATGTTTTTCTAAAAATTATGAATCCTAGGAGATGAAAAGGTGTTATATACAAATTTTCAGGGCACTTGTATACAATTTACTGAACTGAACCAAACCAAATCTCTAATGGTTCTGTCATCTTACCCTCTTTAGGGATCAGGAAGATATAACATCTGAGAACGGAGAGGGCAAACTTTTAAAGCTGAATCACACATCACATGGGAAAAAATGTAAAAGATTTTTTTTTTTTTTAAAGAGGAATAGTAATTGGTTGACCATCTGATCACTTGGGAGGCATAAGGAGACAAGAAACAAATTAAGAAGAGTAGAATAAATGAGCTAATCCAGCTATTGCTTCAGTGATGTAAGCTAAACCCCCTTAAGGCACTTTAATTATGTGAATAGACTTATTTATTTTCATTGCTTTAAACACGATCTGTCAACAAGATCAATCCTATTAAACTAAGCATAATTCCTGGTAGTCTTGACCATGTGGAATGTTATGCAGTGTGCAGCAACATTTTTACATTTATTCTTCTCCAAACTAGGTGCTCACAGCACCGTGGGACTGGCCTAGCCACTCACAGAACCACTTCACCTCCTTATCTCACACATCGCCAATCCCCCTTATGGCTTCATTGACAGAGCCAGGTATTCTCATTAGTGTTAAGCAAATCAAAGCATCCAAACTGGAATTCAATGTGAAGTTTAGGAAAAATTAGATTAGTTATGAAGCCAAATTTCCTTGGGCTTCGTGGTAACAAATCAGATTTCTTTCATTTAAAATAGTTGCTGCTACACGTGTTACAAAGTGAAATTAAGAAGCCTGGGAATGTGACATGACCCCGAATGCCATGCAGCCAGCCAATTAGCAGATAGTCATCACTTGTGATGTCACAGCCCTATAAAAAGCCTTATCCCATGCTGTCTCCGCACTGTTAGCTGAGTTTAGGGAAAGATGTGACAAGCGCTTATGCGCTAAGGAAAGAGTTTCCGAAAGCTTTTAATTGTAGAATATTGGATAGGAAGAGTGCAGGGATGGTGCAGGGACAGTGTAGGGAGATTATGGGAAGAGTTTTTAGACACTGTAGGGAGAGCATAGGGAGACTGCAGGGACAGTGCAGGATGAGTGTAATAGCTGTGTGCATCTTGTTGAATTGTTGCCACAATCCGATTTAATTAGTTAGTGTATGTATACAAATACTGTGCTTCAGTATTAAAGGTCGGTCTAATATATCACCATGTTTATCTTGTTCAACTGCTGCGACATTCATAGTTAATCTGTTACCTTACTGGTACAGTTACTGTACACTATGGCCAAAAGACAGTTGCGTGGGTACTCCCAAGGAACTGCTGTATCTCCCACAGGCCTGCATCCCCTCTCTAGCAGTCAGGGCTTGTCAACGTCAGCAGAAGGAAGCTGTTGTTCCTTCCCATTGAATTCAATGTTGTCGATTGCTCCTGATGCACCTCCTTCTTCTTCTCGTTAATTGTTAAGACAGCAATCAATCACTGAGGTGATTGCAAGAAGGGGATGCACTCATCCAACAGCTTTTTTCTTGTGTCACTTCGGAAATTCTTCATGACTATTTTTCTATCCACCCTTATCAGTTTGTTAGATCCAACTGTGGTCCCCTGTTGCGCTACAAGGTACTCTTCCTATGTAGTTTCAGGATGCAAGTGTTAAAGGTAAGTATAAGATTAAAGGGGTTGTTTAGGCTTTTAATATTGATGACCTATCCTCAGGACAGAACATCAATATCAGATCGGGTTCTGACACCTGGCATCCCTGCCGAGCTGCTGTATGAGTAGACGGCGCACACAGTGTACACACAGTGTACACGTGCACACTGCCTGCGCTGTCTCATCATACAGCTCATCAGCGAGGGTGCCAGTTGTCAGACCCCTGCTGATCTGATATTGATAACCCATCCTGAGGATAGGTCATCAATATTAAAAGCCCAAACAACCCCTTTACTTATTAGGTAAAATGTATATAGTGGTCAACTATGAGCCCTATGTGGCCCTTTTATGTAATTCTCATACAAAAGGGGCATTTTCAGGAGATTGCCGCCACAACGGCAATAATTTACATATTGTGCCACGTACTTAACCAGCCAAACCGAAGTTAACGAAGTTAACGAAGTGGAATCGATCCAAGTTTCAGGAAAATTTAGATTTGCACCGAAGCTGAATTTCCTCACGCTTTGTGGTAACGAATCACATTTTTCCCTAAAATGGCTGCTGCACACGTTGGGACATGGAGCAAAGAACTCTGGAAACGAAAGCTCATCCACAATGCCATGCATGCAGCCAGCCCCTGTGATGTCACTGCCTTATAAATAGCCTCAGCCATCTTGGATTCAGCCATTTTCCAGTGTACTTAGTGCAGGGAGAGACTTCAGCAGGCTCTAGGGAAAGTGCTAGGAAAGATTTTATTTTGCTGAAAATCTATTTAGAAGTTCAGGGAAAGATTATTCAAGGTGTAGGGAAAGGATAGGGAGGCATCATTCACACTATACAAAGGAAAACAGGGTGCAATTGGAGAGTGTACAGCCTGGGTAATAGGAGCGATTCTATTACGCCTTGCTGCACTAATTGAGGATCCATATTGTAGTTTTACTGCTGCTTTTAGCTTGTTTGCACTATATGATACATCAGTAAGGACACCTTTCACACGGGCGTTGCGCAAAAGCAAAGCGTTTTAATGCGTTTTGCACGCACGTGGGAAAAATTGGCATGTTTGGTACCCAGACCCGAACCCGGACTTCTTCACTGAAGTTCAGTTTTTAGGTTAAGCATTCTGTTGATTTTATTATTTTCCCTTATAACATGGTTATAAGGGAAAATAATAGCATTCTCAATACAGAATGCTTAGTAAAATGTGGATTGAGGGGTTAAAAAAAATAAAAAAAATAACTCACCTTATCCACTTGATCGCGTAGTTGCGATCTCTTCTTCACTCATTAGCTGCCGCCTAAAGGACCTGTGATGACGTCACTGCGCTCATCACATGGTCCAATCACATGGTCCATAAACATGTTATAAGGGAAAATAATAAATATTGGGTCCCCATCCGATCGTCTCTTAGCAACCTTATGGGAAAATCGCATTGCATCCGCACTTGATTACGGATGCTTGAAATTTTCACGCAGCCCCATTCACTTCTATGGGGCCTGCATTGCGTGAAAAACACACAATACAGAGCATGCTGCGATTTTCACGCAACGCAGAAGTGATGCGTGAAAATCACTGCTTATATGCACAGCCCCATAGAAATGAATGGGTCCAGATTCAGTGCAGGTGCAATGCGCTTACGTGACGCATTGCACCCGCGTGGAAAACTCGCCCGTGTGAAAGGGGCCTAATTCCAGCAAACCTTCCTTGTTATTGGGGTACAAGTTCTGTCTAATAAAGCCATTTCCGGGGTGTATTGATAGGAAATATACCTACGTTCTAGTAGCCGTTCTGCATTGATTTTACGTTGTTTTATATTTTTTTGGGTGGTGTATTAATGGGGAAAAAAAAGTCTTAATTCTAGTTCAGCAGTGAAGTTAAACTGTACTACAGCCATTTACAGTGTGTATTAGTAGGAAAGATACGTAAGTCCTATTAGCCGTTCTGTGGCAAATTTTGATTGTTATATGTTTTTTGCTGTGTTAATTAATAGTAAAAAGAATATGTCTTAATTGCCGTTATGCTGTGAAGTTACATTGTACAACAGCCATTTACGGAATGTATTAATAGGAAAAATATCTCCGTCCTAGTAGCTGTTCTACGTTGAAATTTTGATTTTTGTATGGGGGGTGGTGTATTACTAGAGAAAAAAAAGGAAAAAATAAATGTCATAATTGCCGTTCAGCAGTGAAGTTACATTGTACTACAGCCATTTATGGGGTGTATTAATAGGAAATATACGTACATCATTTTAGCTGTTCTGCATTGATTTTACATTGTTTTACTTTTTTTTTTTTGGGGGGGGGGGGGTATTAATAGGACAAAAATTGAAAAAATATGTCATGATTGCCGTTCAGCTGTGAAGTTACATTGTAGTACAACCATTTACTGGAAGTATTAATAGGAAATATACATACATCTTATTAGCCATTCTGCATTGATTTTACATTGTTTTACATTTTTGGGGGGCTGTATTAATAGGAAAAAAAAAAGGAAAATATATCGGTCTTAATTGTCGTTCTGGTGTGAAGTTACATTGTAATACAGCCATTTATGCAGTGTATTAATAGGAAATATACCTCCGTCCTAGTAGCCGTTCTGCAGTAAATTTTGATTATTTTTTTTTTGAGGGGGGTGTATTAATAGAAAAAAAAATTAAAAAATAACACTGGCGTTTTTCTTTTCTAGCATAGAGTTCCGTCGTCGGGGCTCTATGCCGGAAAGAAAATGATCAGGATTATCCCCATACATTCTGAATGTAGAGAAATCCGCTCAGTATGCATCAGAATGTCTTCTGTTCAATATGTGAAAGTTTTTTGGAAGTTGACAAAACCGCAGCATGCTGCGGTTTTATCTCCGTCCTTAAATGGCGGAACACAAGACGGAATGCCGGATCCGGCATTAAGTCCCATTGACTTAGATTAGTGGCGGATCCGGCATTAATAAATGACTGAAGGACGGATCTGTCCTTCCAGTCTTTTAAACCTTTATAAATGTGAAAAAAATACAAGACGGATCCGTCTACAAATGCTTTCAGTTGTCATGCTGGAACTGCCAGCCGGATCCACACGTCTCAAGTGTAAAAGTACCCTTAAATACCCAGCCCAGCTCTGGGATTGGATGCAGAGCCAGGTTGACTCGACTTTCAACCTCACTGGTCAACTAGCTAGGGCTTTGATGGTCAGCATGACAATGACAATGCACAGTCTTGCACAGTATCTTGGGAAATTCCTGACAATTAAGATAACCCCCATTATGAAACTCCTTCAGAAAAAGATTTTATGTGGGACAATACCTTTAGAACCAGCTTACTGTATTTGATTATAATTTGGTATATTAAAAGAATTAAAATGGAGAAAGAGGTAAATATCTATCAGGTCCTGTATATGAATAGGGTGGATAAAAAGCAAGTTTCTGAAACCGATACCCACCACTCTAAAAGCTGAACTATTAGCACTTCAATTATGCTAAATGGGAATATTTGAAAAAGAGAGGTTTCGTCAACTGTAAGAAAAGGATTGAACATCCTTCTTTTTTCCAAATAAGAAAATATTTGAGGCGTGTTTGAGAGAGAGTGGAAATCCTTAACATTAGAAGTAGGGCTGAGCGAAGCAAGCCTCTGATCCAAAATCTTAAGTTGCTTTGTTACAAATAGAGATGAGCGAATTGAAGTTGACGAAGTTCCACTGACTGTAGTGTGCCCACTGCCAGTGCCAACCACTGATAACGGGTGGCACAGTAGCTTGCGAATAAATAAGGCATTTAATTTTTACACATTAGTCTAATTTCAGTTGCTTGCCTCCTGCCAGTGTGTGTCAGGCCCACTTCCACAGACTGTAGTGTGCCCACTGCCAGTGCCAACCACTGATACCGGGTGGCACAGTAGCTTGACGATAAATAAGGCATTTCATTTTTACACATTAGTCTAATTTCAGTTGCTTGCCTGCTGCCAGTGTGTGTCAGGCCCACTTCCACAGACTATAGTGTGCCCACTGCCAGTGCCCACCACTGATACAGGGTGGCACAGTATCACTTATCGGAAAAAAAAATGACAGGCAGAGGCAGGCCACCCCGCAGGGGCCGTCGTGGTCGTGGTGCTGTGATTTCCACTGTCCCTGGAATAATGCCTAGTGTTCAGAGGCCATGTACCCTGAACCCGAAAAATTCTGAGGACGTAGTTGACTGGCTTAGACAGGACACCCAATCTTCAACAGCTTCCGCTAAGAACCTTGACGCACCATCTTCCTCCAGCTCAGCTTTGGTCACCTGCTCTCAAGTTACCACGCACCCGCCCGCCGCTGATAGGAATAGTACTAGTTAAGACACCACTCATATAGGGTGTCACAGCACATTGCTCTGTGCACGCACAGTGCCCCAATTTGGGAGTATGAGGACCGACCAAGCTGCTTTTTCCATCTCCCGGTTCCTAAAATCAATTCAGTTTGGTGTATGAGAGTTTGGACTGTCATTGTGAAGGCAGTCGAAGGTACCAGACCTAAATTTTTTTTCACAAAAGGCAATCCCTGATATGGGATGTAACAGGGATTAAACTGATGAGAATAGTACTACAGAAAAATACCACTCATATCGGGTGTGACAGTAAATTGCACGGCGCAGACGCAGTGACCGTGGATTAAAACAAAGGGGAGGGAGCCAGCGTTTTTTTAACCATCTCCCCGTTCAAAAAATCTATTCAATAAATGGCCCCCAGATAGGGGACGTTAGAGGGATTAAACTGATGAGAATAGTACTACAGAAAATACCACTCATATCGGGTGTGACAGTAACTTGCACGGCGCAGACGCAGTGACCGTGGATTAAAACAGAGTGGAGGGAGCCAGCGTTTTTTTAACCATCTCCCCGTTCGAAAAATCTATTCAATAAATGGCCCCCAGATTGGGGACGTTAGAGGATTAAACTGATGAGAATAGTACTACAGAAAATACCACTCATATCGGGTGTGACAGTAAATTGCACAGCGCAGAAGCAGTGACCGTGGATTAAAACAGAGTGGAGGGAGCCAGCGTTTTTAACCATCTCCCTGTTCGAAAAATCAATTCAATTGACCTTTCGGGGACCCTTGGTGTTGTACGTGGCTGGGTGGAGGAAGAAACCTTCAATTACATCACCGGGACGTGGCTAGCTTGGTATCCAACCTTGTGCAAATGGGGAGTTTGCGGTTGTGCAAATGGACTGTTTGCGGTGCATTAAAAGAGGAGTTTGGTCTGTCAATGTCTGTGAAGCGGGCGTAACCCTTACACTACCTGATCGATACAACATCATACCTGATCGTATACACACACTGGATGTTTTAAAGCATGTTATTCCAAACAATTTAGGAATGTTACGTGATTTATGCCATTTATGGATTAAAACCCGACTCTGCGTCCACTACGTAATTTTCCACGGGAGTTTTGCCATGGATCCCTCTCCGGCATGCCACAGTCCAGGTGTTAGTCCCCTTGATACAACTTTTCCATCACTATTGTGGCCAGAAAGAGTCCCTTTGGTTTTTAAAATTCGCCTGTCTATTGAAGTCTATGGCGGTTCGCGAACATTTGCGGAAGTTCGCTGTTCGCGAACTGAAAATTTTATGTTCGCGACATCACTAGCGTTAGGGGCAGTGATAGAAAAAACCTCGTGAAAAAAAAGCGATTTACAAGTGCAGGGAAAGATTATTTGGGGATACAAATAGCCTTTAGATAGCTCTGTTATTCCAGCAATTTGTTCTTGGGGTGCAAGTGCTATGTTGAAAAGCCTTTAGTGGCTTATATCTGTGGAAAAAGAAAAATTTATACGCAGTTCACTTCTGCAGTTATATGTGGTGAAAGCGTTTACTGGCGTATTTCAGTACAAAAAAATATATATACAGAGTTCACTTCTGCAGCTATATGTGGTGAAAGCATTTAGTGGCCTATTTTATTACAAAAAGAAAAATATATATACGCATTTCACTGTTGCAGTTATTTGCTGTATATGCATTTAGTGACGTATTTCAGATCTAAAAGAAAAATATCTACGCACTTTGCTGTTGCAGTTATTTGTGGCTAAAGCGTTTAGTGGCCTATTTCAGTACAAAATGAAAAATATATTTTCAGTTCACTTCTGCAGTTATATGTGGTAAAAGCATTTAGTGGCGTTTTCAGTAAAAAAAGAAAGTATATACGCAGATCACTTCTGCAGTTATATGTGGTGAAAGCATTTAGTGGCGTATTTCAGTACAAAAAGAAAGTATATACGAAGATCACTTCTGCAGTTATATGTGGTGAAAGCGTTTAGTGGCCTATTTCAGTACAAAAAGAAAAATATCTATGCACTTCACTGTTGCAGTTATTTGTGATAAAAGTGTTTAGTGGCGTATTTCAGTACAAAAAGAAAAATATGTACGCACTTCACTGTTGCAGTTATTTGTTTGCTATTAAAGCGTTTAGTGGCCTATTTCAGTACAAAAAGAAAAATATATACGCACTTTAATGTTGCAGTTATTTGTGGCTAAAGCATTTAGTGGCGTATTTCAGTATAAAAATATATTTACGCAGTTCACTGTTTCAGTTATTTGCTGTAAAAGCATTTAGTGACGTATTTCAGTACTAAAATAAAAATATCTATGCACTTCGCTTTTGCAGTTATTTGTGGCTAAAGCATTTATTGGCCTATTTCAGTACAAAACGAAAAATATATTTTCAGTTCACTTCTGCAGTTACATGTGGAGCCAAGATGGAGAGTCCCAAGCCATCATTTCTTTGCAAAAAAGGCAGTACCAGCCCTGCACAAATATGTAGAACAGAAGGTGGGCCAGTCCTTGAGCCTGTCGGTGTCTTCCAAAGTGTACGGCAGCGCCGACATGTGGAGCTGTAACTACGGTCAGGGACAATACATGTTCTTTACAGCCCACTGGGTGAATGTGGTTCCTGCATAGCTACACCAGCAACTTGGCTAGGTTACGCCGTTTCCGCATCCACGTTGTCATGCCGTTGTCCTGTGACAATGTCTGCCACTGCCTCCTCATCCTCCACCATGTCCTCAGCCTCCACTGCAGGGACAAGTCACAGTGCCACTCCAGCATACCACATGTGCAGGGCATGGCGGTGTCACTCTGTTCTGCACCTGTTTTGCCCTGGAGAATCGAGTCCTACAGGGGAGGAACTTCTCCGTGTGATTAATCAAGAAATCGAATCCTGGCTTTCTCCACGACAACTCAAAAATCAGAACCATGGTGACCAACAACAGGAAGAACATGGTGTCGGCACTGCGTCAAGGAAGGCTGAGCCATGCGTCCTGCATGGCACACGTGTTCAATCTGGTTGTCAAGCGGTTCCTGAAGTCTTCCACCCATCTGGAAGACATCCTAAAAATGGCCCGGAAACTTTGCATGCACTTTAGCGACTCGTACACCGTAAAGCACACCCTCCTTGAGCTGTAGCAGCAAAACAGCATCCCCCAACATAGGCTGATATGCGATGTTTCCACGCTCCATATGTTGGACTGACTATACGAACAGGGAAAGCCATCAACTATTTCTTCATGATCCAAGTGGATAGGAGTACTCCCCTGTGTAACTTTGATGTCAGCCAGTGGCAGCTCATGCTTGACACCTGCCGTTTGCTCAGGCCCTTTGAGGATGTCACGTTATTTGCCAGTCGCCAGGAGTATGGGATGAACGACATCATTCCACTGCTTCCTGGAACAGATGGTGGTAACAATGGCTGGTCAGGGGACAGGATAAGTGGCGCTTAGCTCTCACGGCCACATGAGCTCCGTGGGGGCTCAACTGGAAGAGGAAGGGGAGGAAGACATTGGAGCACAGACAATGTGTAGAGAAATGGGTGATTTTTCTATTCCGCTGAAAGGAGAGGAGGAGCAGCCAAGGGAGCTACAGAGCAATGAGGAAGACGAGACAGAGGACCAAGACATATTGTGGCAGTATGCAGTGAAGATGGAAGCAGGGGGTCCATCCAAGTCACTTTCACAAATGGCCCGATGCATGCTCACTTGCTAGCATAGTGACTAGAGTTGAGCGGACACCTGGAGGTTCGGGTTCGCCGAGTTCGGCCGAACTTCGCCACAAAGTTCGGGCTCGGGACCCGAACTTGACACCGAACCCCATTGAAGTCAATGGGGATCCGAACTTTGGGGCACTAAAATGGCTCTAAAAAAGTCCTGGAAAGGGCTAGAGGGCTGGAAAATGAAGCAAAATGGGGGTAAAAGTAGGACAAGTCCATTGCAAACAAATTTTGATAGGCAAATCACTTAAAATAACATAAAATACATAAAAAATAAAAATATATGTTCTAAACCTGAGCACAAGTGAGTGACAGTGCATCAACTCCACCACATCTTTCACCGTCACCAAGCATCTCCACACTATCCCATGGAAGCGTTCAGCTGTCCTTTTCCCAAACACAGGAGAGAAAGAGAAATAGAAAGTACCACCCCTACCCACCCGCGATCCCTGGCCCTGAATGCCAGGATTTCAAAATTCCTGGTCCTTTGAAATGCTGTCATTCTGTCTGGTGGAGATGGATGGAGACTTTTAAAAAACCTATGGCGGTTGCTGTCCCACAGTACGTGGTTCCCAGCCGCCACAATTTTTCCAGGCGAGCCATCCCTTCCCTGCACAACCAAGTGGTGGACAAAATCAGGTGTGCACTGTGCAACGCCATCTGTGACAAGGTCCACATAACCACCAATGTGTGGACCCGTAAGCACGGGCAGGGAAGTTACATCTCCCGAACAGCACACTAGGTAAATGTAGTGACGGCAGGGCCAGAGGCGGATATCAGTTTGGCGCATGTCCTTCCACCCCCAAGGATTGCAGGGCATTTCTGTTTGCCTCCTGTTGCCTCCTCCTCCTATTCCGCTTCCTCCTCCACTAACTCCTCATCAGCTCAGTGTAACACCTTCACCACCAACATCAGCACAGCCAGGGGGAAAAGACAGCAGGCTGTTCTGAAACTCATCTGTTTGGGGGACAAACCCCAGACCATGCAGAAGCTGTGGACAGGCATGGAACAACAGACCGATGAGTGGTTGGTGCCACTGAGCCTCAAGCCCGGCCTGGTGGTGTGCGATAATGGGCAAAATCTCGTAGCAGCTCTAGGCCTAGCCGGTTTGACACACATCCCTTGCCTGGGGCATGTGCCGAATTTGGTGGTGCAGAAATTCCTGAACACCTGACAATGAAAATAAATTCGGTTAATCCAGCTCTTAGATTCTGGTGGGACAAATTAACTTTTATTGGTGCTCAAGGACCCCTACGGCCTGAGCTGCAGATGTGACAGGCAAATAATTTTATTAAATTTTTCGGTTAGATTTTTGGGTAACATTTCCTCGGTTATCAGGACTTTTTATTATAAATCGTAACAAAAACTATACAAGGAACATTTCAAAAAGAGAAAATTAACCCGACCAGCCTCCCACCCTACACCCCCCCCTTCACTTAAACCACCTATTAATGCCCATTCACAAACTATTTACAAATTTACTTATAAACATATTCAAATAACTATAAGTAACTTATAAGGCCAGTCAGATGAGCGGGAGGTGCCATATTCGATTTCGCGATATTTCGCGAATACTCTACTGAATATTCGTCATATATTTGTCAAAATATTATTATTCTATATATTGCGAATGTTACGTGAATTTATATTCGCATCGCGAATTAAGCTTAGAGCTGAGTTCCTAATGGTTGTAACTTGTATTGCTAGAATTGACGAAGATAATGAATATCACGAAAATATAGCATTATATTCTCAATCTTTATATTCTAGCAATACAACCATTAGGAACCCAGCTCTAAGTTGAATTCGCAATGCAAGTAATTCAGGTTATATTAATCGCATGGCGAATTCAACTAAGAGCTGAGTTCCTAATAGTTGTCAACCAGAGCTGGGTTCAACTTAGAGCTGGGTTCCTAATGGCTGTATTGCTAGAATATAACGAATATCACAAATATAGCACTATATTCTCAATCTTCGTTATATTCCAGCAATACAGTTTCATTCGCAAAGCGAACATATACTCGCAATGCGAATTGATCTTAGAGCTAAGTTCCTAATGGTTGTATTGCTATAATATAACGAAGACGACGAATATCACGAATTCACGAATATAGCACTATATTCTCAATCTTCATTATATTCTAGCAATACAACCATTAGGAACTCAGCTCTAAGTTAAATTCGCAATGCGATTAACATAACCTGTATTGCTCGCATTGCGAATGCAACTTAAAGCTGGGTTCCTAATGGTTGTATTGCTAGAATATAACCAATATCGCAATGTGAATAATTCAGGTTATATTAATCGCATTGCGATTACAACTTAGTCAAATTTGTGAGATCGTGATTCTCACATCCTACAGTACATTTTAGCATGGAGGCGTTCCCATGCACACAGGAAGTCGGCAGAAGCGGAAACGGGCATCGACTGGAGCGGGCAGGGAGCCAGGAATCCTCGGGACAGGTAAGAACAGCTTTTGGGAAGTGGGAAGACAACTAGAGAGCAACAAGGATTAACATCTAAAAAAAAAAATGAATATTCGAAATTGCGAATATATAGCGCTATATTCGCAATATTCGAGAATTATCGAAGTTGCGATATTCGCAATAAAAATTTGCTATTCGAATATTCGCGCTCAACACTACCAGTCATATACAAGTGGCTTGGAGTGTGGGTTCCTGCACCAACATAGGTCAGGTACACAATTGTATAGCCAGGGCACAGTTCTAGAGGAGGAGGAGGAGGAGGAGAAGAAACCATGTTCACAGCAGGGTGGCACTGACAGCAGCTCATGGCCATCACTTGAGTGTGGCTGGGGGGATATAGAGGACACAGATGATACACCTCCCAAAAAGGATAGCTTGTCGTTGCCTCTGGGCAGCCTGGCAAACATGAGCGACTGCATGCTACAGTGCCTGCGCAACGACTGCCGAGTTGCCCACATTCTAACTTTTGCAGATTACTGGGTGTCCACTCTGCTGGATCCCCGTTACAAGGACAACGTGCCGCCCTTAATTCCGTCACTGGTAGACACGCTACTGATGGCATTCACACCTGACATTGGGGGCTCAGTGGAAGCACAAAGCTAAAGCAGAGGAGGAGGAGGAAGAAGTTGCCAACGCAGCTGGGTCACCGCCCTCGCACCTCAGAAGGCAGAATTAGCATTGCCGAAATGTGGAAAAGCTTTGTCACCACACCACAATAACCAGCACCACCAGCAGATATGGAACGTCTTAGCAAGAGGCAGTATTTCAGGAAAATGGTGGAATAGTATCTGTGCACATGCCTACACGTACTGACTGATGGGTGTGCCCAGGGTCGTAGCTACAGGGGAAGCATGGTAAGCGGCCGCTTTGGGGCTCTGACCCAGAATGGGCCCATCCAGGAGGAGGAGGACTAAAAGACGTTGTCAGGGTCCCCTCAACAGTATTATACAATGAAATTATATACAGTGGCAGTATAGACAGCGTAGAAAATGGATGGATCAGCTGCCGGGCCTGGTCGGAGAGAGCGATCTTTAGTAGCCACAGGAATAGGGGCAGCATGAAAGGAAGGGGTTGCAAACAAATTACTGGGGGAGGGGGGCCCCATTCAAAAATTTGCTGTTAGGACCAGTCATTTCTAGCTACACCACTGGGTCTGCCGCATTCAACTTCTGGGTCTCCAAATTGGGGACATGGCCTCAGCTTTACCTTTACGCCTTGGAAGTGCTGCCCTGCAGCCACTGTATTGCCTGAACGTGTGTTTAGCATGGCTGGTGGCGTTATCACAGACAAGCGCAGCCGTCTGTCCACAGCCAACATGGACAATGTCACGTTCATTAAAAAGAACCAGGCATGAATCCCACAGGACTTGTTCGTACCTTATACAGAATAGACATGTATACCGGCCTCCCCAACCATTGTCATACTACAGCGCACTTACTCTTTTTTTTCTTTTTTATATTTCCCAATGTTTTGGGGTCTACCCAAAAAAAAAAAAAAAACACATCGTTGTTGGCGACTACTTTTGGCTTCACAGCCAAAAAAGGCTTTATGTCAGGAAACAATGTAACCGCCAATTGTAATGAATTAAGTTCCCTGTCTGTTATGCAGTGCAGGGGTACCTTGAAAGAAAGAAGGCGTACAGATCAGCCAACAATCTGAAAGCCACCTAATTTACTGAATATATTTCCAAGTCTGGTATGCAGTGCAGGGGTACTTAGAAAGAAAGAAGGGGTACAGATCACCCAACAATCTAAAGGCCACCTAATTTACTGAATATATTTCCAAGTCAGGTATGCAGTGCAGGGGTACTTTGAAAGAAAGAAGGGGTACAGATCACCCAACAATCTGAATGCCACCTAATGTACTGAATATATTTCCAAGTCAGGTATGCAGTGCAGGGGTACTTTAAGGCAAAAAATATATGTTTTTTTTTAACCCCAATGTCTCAGTTGTATTTGCTGATTTTATTTTATTTTAGAGTTGCAGTGCAGGCCCCAAAGGTACTTTATAGGAAAGAAAAGATGATTTTTTTCACCCACAGTGAAACAGATGGATTTACTGATTATTTTTTACTATCAGAATAGCAGTGCAGGCAGAAAAGGGAGCATATTGAAAAAATATATACCGTATGTTTTTTTTTCACCCACAAATAAAACAGATGGATTTAAATTAATTTCTTTCACTATCACTAGTGCAGTGCATTGTGCAAATGTACTTTGTGCCCAAAAGTAAGTGTGTTTTTCACCAACAATGTCAGTTGTATTTACTGATTTTATTTCACTTCAGATTTCAGATTTGCAGTACAGGCTCCAAAGGTACATTATAGGGAAAAAAAGATGCTTTTTTCACCCACAGTGAAACAGATAGCCTCAGAGTCAGGACAGGGTAAAAAAACTATTGCATTGCACCCACAAGAAAAAAAGGATGTAGATCGCTGAGTAAACAAGTTCTGATATCAGATTTTATTCAGCTTCTTTCCTATTCTCTCCCTCACAGCAGCATCCTATCCCTACACTAATAAGAGCAGAGTGACGTGCAGCGCTACTTGACTCCAGCTTATATAGAGGCTGGGTCACATGCTGCATTTGGCCAATCACAGCCATGCCATTAGTAGGTATGGCTGTGATTGCTTCTAAGGGCAGACAAGTGAAACGCTTGTTGATTGGCTACCCTGCAGCTTTTTAAAAAGCGCCAAGAAATCGCTGAACACCGAACCCGAACTTTTACAGTAAAGTTCAGGTTCGGGTCCGGGTACCAAAAACCCTTAAGTTCGGTACGAACCCGAACTTTGCAGTTCGGGTTTGCTCAACCCTAGTAGTGACAGCCGAATTTTCACCATTCGGCAGAGGGATGACTTCTGGTTCTCCACCTTGTTGGACCCTCCCTACATGACCAAAATGGGGTCCTTTTTTACGCCCACTGAGAGGGAGGACAAACTTAATTACTACAGAGACATCCTAGGTAGTTAGTTGGCTGCTGCCTATCTGCGCCATCGTCCATCCTCTCGTAGGTCTGAACAGGGGTCCCTCTGCGCTCACGTTCCATTGCCATGGTTGCTGGGGAGGGGGGGTTTGGCAGGAGCAGTACCAGCTCCATCAGCAGCAGCCTGAGTCTACAGTCGCTGATAAGCAACTTTCTTTGCCCGCATAGTAAAGAAACTACTCACCATCAGCAGGTAGACCTGGAGCAGGACCTGAACCAGCAGGTGGTGGCATACTTGGACAGCACCTGCCGCCCCACATTGAATATCCGCTGGACTACTGGGCAGCAAACCTGGATTTATGGCCACAACAGGCAAAGTTTACCCTGGAAAAGCTGCCCTGCCCGGCCAGTAGTGTGGCATCAGAGCGGGTGTTTAGTGCGGTGGGGGCCATAGTTACCCCAAGGAGGACTCGCCTGTCCACCCAAAATGTGGAGAGACTGACCTTTATCAAGATGAATGAGACGTGGATCAGCCAGGATTTCTAGCCACCAATTCCTGATGCATCTGATTAGATCATCCATGCCGCCTATGTCAGCGGGTACTGGTATTGCCACGCACCACCCCACTCTGTCACCGGGTCACTTTGTGGTCTCCTGATGCTGCTGCTGCCATCTCCACACTATGTCACCTTCACACTCTGCGGTATCCTGATGCTGCTGCCATCTCCACACTATGTCACCTTCACACTCTGTGATATCCTGATGCTGCTGCTGCCATCTCCACACTATGTCACCTTGCCACTCTGTGGTATCCTGATGCTGCTGCTGCTATATCCACACTATTTCACCTTGCCTCTCTGTGGTATCCTGCTGCTGCTGCCATCTCCACACTATGTCACCTTGCCACTTTGTGGTATCCTAATGCTGCTGCTGCCATATCCACACTATGTGACCTTGCCACTCTGTGGTATCCTGCTGCTGCCATCTCCACACTATGTCACCTTGCCACTCTGTGGAATCTTGATGCTGCTTCTGACATATCCACACTATGTGATCTTGCCACTCTGTGGTATCCTGCTGCTGCTGCCATATCCACACTATGTCAACTTGCCACTCTGTGGTATACTCATGATGCTGTTGTCGCCACCTCAAGTCTCGGTCATTGGGCCACTCTGTGGTCTCCTCATGCTGCTGCCACCTGCAGACTCTGTCATTGTGCCATTGTGCCACTCGGTGGCCTTCTCCTGAGGCTGCTACTGCTGCTGCCGCCACTTCCAGACTCTTTCATTGTGCCACTCGGTGGCCTCCACATACTGCTGCCACCTCCACAATCTGTCATTGTGCCACTCGGTGTCCTCCCAACTGCTGCCAATTCCAGACTCTGTCATTGTGCCACTCGGTGTCCTTCTCCTGATGCTGGTACTGCTGCCGCCACTTCCAGACTCTTTCACTGTTCCATTCGGTGACCTCCACATACTGCTGCCACCGCTACAATCTGTCATTGTGCCCTTCAGTGTCCTCCTCATACTGATGCCAACTCCAAATTCTGTCATTGTGCCACTCGGTGGCCTCCTCATACTGCTGCCACCTCCAGACTCTGTCATTGTGCCCTGCAAATATTCCATTCACATGTCATCTCTGTTTTAGATCCACTCCTGTTTTATTTGGCATTAGCAATACTAATGGATTATTGAGCAAATGCTGACCGAGTGAAGGCGGATGCTCCACAGACAGGATCCGTTTTTTGTGGGTTATTGTTCTGACGCATCAGAGTAAGGGTAAATTAATCAGTGACGTCAACACAAACTTACTGCTGACACCCTTTCCACTTTGTCAGTGGGGCTCTACTTGTATAAGTGTTTAATAGAACAGGTTCTGTAGACATCTATGTGGAATCAGCTGACGACGGTATAAAAGGAGTGTGCTTCTTCTTGGTACTAACAACCTGTAAGGCTGAGTTCATACTTGAATTATTTGGTCAGTTTTGGCACCATGACTGCTCAAATAAGTGAAGTGTACAGTGATTCTAAGATCAATGCCTGTCATCTGCATGTCTGATGCTGCTGCTGCCATATCCACATTATGTCACCTTCACACTCTGTGGTATCCTGATGCTACTGCTGCCATATCCACATTATGTCACCTTGCCACTCTGTGGTATCTCCACACTATGTCACCTTCACACTCTGTGGTATCCTGCTGTTGCTGCCATCTCCACACTATATCACCTTCACACTCTGTGGTATCCTGATGCTGCTGCTGCCATATCCACACTATGTCACCTTGCCACTCTGTGGTATTCTGATGCTGCTGCCATATTCATACTATGTGATCTTGGCACTCTGTGGTATCCTGATGCTGCTGCCATATCCACACTATGTCACCTTGCCAATCTGTGGTATCCTGATGCTGCTGCTACTGCCGTATCCGCACTATGTTACCTTGCCACTCTGTGGTTTCCTGATGCTGCTGCTGACATATCCACACTATGCGACCTTGCCACTCTTTGGTATCCTGATGCTGCTGCTGCCACCTCCAGACTCTGTCATTGCGCCATTGTGCCACTTGGTGGCCTTCTCCTGATACTATAAGACAGAGTTCAGACTAAGCAGATATGTTTCTACACTCAGAAGTGCATAACCATAAGGCAAATAGAGTAAATCAACTAGTTAAAAGATGACTGCACAATAAATCATAAACTAACAGGAAAATAAAAAAGGGGGTCATTCCAAAGATTGGAATGAAGGAAGCTCTTAGCGCACATTTTTGATCAAAAGTATGTCGGGCCCAAGTACCACTTCACGGCGGCTTCCGCACAAGGGTCCCTAACGCTACAGATACTGCCTCATATGGACTTACCAGTCTCCTTATTTCAGGGCATTGCAGGAACCAGCTAAATTGCTTTTGTGCTGAGAAGTCCCAGGTACTTGGGCGTTGCTCAGTCCAAAAGAGGCGCCACCCTCAATATATACTATAAGACAGAGTTCAGACTAAGCAGATATGTTTCTACACTCAGAAGTGCATAACCATAAGGCAAATAGAGTAAATCAACTGGTTAAAAGATGGCTGCACAATAAATCATAAACTAACAGGAAAATAAAAAGGGGTCATTCCAAAAGTTGGAATGAAGGAAGCTCTTAGCGCACATTTTTGATCAAAAGTATGTCGGGCCCAAGTACCACTTCACGGCGGCTTCCGAACAAGGGTCCCTAACACTACAGATACTGCCTCATATGGACTTACCAGTCTCCTTATTTCAGGGCATTGCAGGAACCAGCTAAATTGCTTTTGTGCTGAGAAGTCCCAGGTACTTGGGCGTTGCTCAGTCCAAAAGAGGCGCCACCCTCAATATATACTATAAGAGAGTTCAGACTAAGCAGATATGTTTCTACACTCAGAAGTGCATAACCATAAGACAAATAGAGTTTGTGGTCGGGGCTTAAACATGAAGGAATGAACCCTACCTACTGGATACCTAAAAGCGTTTAGAATTATGCCAGAACCGCGACGCTGAAGGGACGCCTGAAGGGGGGCATCCCCTGGTGTGAAATAGTGAAAGTAAGGGTGGGTAGGGTGGGTACGCTGTAGACGACGTTCACTGTGGGAGGAAACGCCCGGCCAGATATAGTCATCATCGCCCCTCCCACAAACACAGGCCAATGAATCGGCCTTAACACTTGTGGTCGGGGCTTAAACATGAAGGAATGACCCCTACCTACTGGATACCTAAAAGCGGTTAGAATTATGCCGGAACCGCGATGCTGAAGGGACGCCTGAAGGGGGCCAAAAAGGACAACAAACTCGAACAAAGAGCTATATTACAACCTCCTATTGCGATTTCGCTGCCAAAGAGCGAGCTGCAGCCAGGGTATTGGGATCGGGAGTAGTGAAGAGTACCGAGGAATTGTGGCACCGTAGACGTCCGCTTCGGGAAACTTGTGAAAGAGAATTAGCTCAGGACAGGGCACCGGCTGCTATATTTTGGATTCGGGTACATGAATGTGTGTAATGAATTTGGTGTAGTAACGAGCGAAGCACCTGACACCTAACAAAAGATATCAGTAGGACCAAGCCGTAAATCAAATCTCCATGACCGCGACATTGACATAAACATACACCTTGTAACCAGCCTATTCCCGACCCCCTGCATGCACAGCCGCCATTATAGGATAAAGTTCAACCAACGCTGAAATCTGTGGAACCCGGGATCAACCAACCTCACTCATCCACCCATCAGCTAGCCAGTGGGGGCCAAAAAATGGCAGCAAAACCTGAGCTCGACGTGACCTCAGGAAACTAGTAGAATTACTGTATACCTCTGGAATAAAAGAGAAATACTGTACCAATGCCTGAGAAAGTGGTCCCACATGGAAAGTCAGCAATCGCCTGAACATCAAGGCATATATAAACACTTGATCCTGGAGAGATAAACACAAGAAACCCTTTAATCTTTACCAATGCCACTAATGTGGTATCATGGCGAACTGATGAAATAACAAGTCGAATACGTATGCGTAAAAAACGTGCATCAAGCGTAACCCTATTAGGAATCTGGCGCCGAATCCGCAGTGCGGACCAACATCCTAACAGTGCCCCTATACATATATATATATATATATACACATATAAACTAAACACACATATATAATTTATTTTTTTTTTTTCAACTAACACTGGAGCCTGAACTCACACTCTGCCCCGCACTTCCAGCTGTGGCCACATAGAGGGCGCCAGAGCCACAACTATGCGTGTCTGTGGAACCCAGCCAGCAGATCAGAGCGAGGGGCAGAGGTGAGTGCACGCCCGAATAGCGCGGGAGGAGAGACGGACTAAAACAGACACCGTGCATCCTATGCACCCCACCTCACTAGTAGCTCTGCATGAGGAAAACACATGACAGCCGGCTGCAGAGCAGAGCTGAATACATGGTCGAGTGACCCCTGTAAGCGACTCCTGTGACGTGCTTTCCACATAGTGTAATCTTACACTAAAGCCATATAAGAAGCCTGACATACCCTGACTATTGTCCCTTCCCAATAATAAATGTATGTTTTCTTTTTTTTTTTCTGACATTTCATTAAAGTCACACACCCTCTCTTTTTTTTTTTTTTAAGCACACACTCTTCCTGAACCTTACTACTCCCCTTTGCTGAGAGAATTCACCTGTGCACCCCCTGGATAGAAAAAACATGCTGAAGCCTAATTTGTCCGCCCCTCCCCCCCCTGACTGTCTAACAGCACAGCGGCCTGTGCAATACTTTATCGAGCGGGCACACGCTGTGCCCTGCACCCTACGTGTCATGCCACGTGGGGAGAAGAGCGTGTCTCCCTGGCAGACCGCTCCGATGCAGTGCTGCTCCCCCTTACCCAGGGAGCCGACACACCGCCGGCAGGACTTAAAGCAACGATGCTGCTGGATGAGGCAGCTACTTATCTGGACGGTAGAAAGTCGGAGCCTGGAACTGCCGTGTAGCGCTGCACCCTTGTTACTCCCTGAGGACGGTATGTAGAGCTCCAACACCATACGCTGAAGACGACGTTCACTGTGGGAGAAACGCCCGGCCAGATATAGTCATCATCGCCCCTCCCACAAACACAGGCCAATGAATCGGCCTTAACACAAATTAACTGGTTAAAAGATGGCTGCACAATAAATCATAAACTAACAGGAAAATAAAAAAAGGGGGTCATTCAAAAAGTTGGAATGAAGGAAGCTCTTAGCGCACATTTTTGATCAAAAGTATGTCGGGCCCAAGTACCACTTCACGGCGGCTTCTGCACAAGGGTCCCTAACGCTACTGATACTGCCTCATATGGACTTAACAGTCTCCTTATTTCAGGGCATTGCAGGAACCAGCTAAATTGCTTTTGTGCTGAGAAGTCCCAGGTACTTGGGCGTTGCTCTGTCCAAAAGAGGCGCCACCCTCAATATATACTATAAGACAGAGTTCAGACTAAGCAGATATGTTTCTACACTCAGAAGTGCATAACCATAAGGCAAATAGAGTTTGTGGTCGGGGCTTAAACATGAAGGAATGACCCCTACCTACTGGATACCTAAAAGCGGTTAGAATTATGCCGGAACCGCGACGCTGAAGGGACGCCTGAAGGGGCATCCCCTGGTGTGAAATAGTGAAAGTAAGGGTGGGTAGGGTGGGTACGCTGGAGACGACGTTCACTGTGGGAGGAAACGCCCGGCCAGATATAGTCATCATCTCCCCTCCCACAAACACAGGCCAATGAATCGGCCTCAACACTTGTGGTCGGGGCTTAAACATGAAGGAATGACCCCTACCTACTGGATACCTAAAAGCGGTTAGAATTATGCCGGAACCGCGACGCTGAAGGGACGCCTGAAGGGGGCCAAAAGGACAACAAACTCGATCAAAGAGCTATATTACAACCTCCTATTGCGATTTCGCTGCCAACGAGCGAGCTGCAGCCAGGGTTATGGGATCGGGAGTAGTGAAGCGTACCGAGGAATTGTGGCACCGTAGACGTCTGCTTCGGGAAACTTGTGAAAGAGAATTAGCTCGGGACAGGGCACCGGCTGCTATATTTTGGATTCGGGTACATGAATGTGTGTAATGAATTTGGTGTAGTAACGAGCTAAGAACCTGACACCTAACAAAAGATATCAGTAGGACCAAGCCGTAAATCAAATATCCATGACCGCGACATTGACATAAACATACACCATGTAACCAGCCTATTCCCGACCCCCTGCATGCACAGCCGCCATTATAGGATAAAGTTCAACCAACGCTGAAATCTGTGGAACCCGGGATCAACCAACCTCACTCGTCCACCCATCAGCTAGCCAGTGGGGGCCAAAAATGGCAGCAAAACCTGAGCTCGACGTGACCTCAGGAAACTAGGAGAATTACTGTATACCTCTGGAATAAAAGAGAAATACTGTACCAATGCCTGAGAAAGTGGTCCCACATGGAAAGTCAGCAATCGCCTGAACATCAAGGCATATATAAACACTTGATCCTGGAGAGATAAACGCAAGAAACCCTTTAATCTTTACCAATGCCACTAATGTGGTATCATGGCGAACTGATGAAATAACAAGTCGAATACGTATGCGTAAAAACGTGCATCAAGCGTAACCCTATTAGGAATCTGGCGCCGAATCCGCAGTGCGGACCAACATCCTAACAGTGCCCCTATACATATATATATATATATACACATATAAACTAAACACACATATATAAGTTTTTTTTTTTTTTTTTCAACTAACACTGGAGCCTGAACTCACACTCTGCCCCGCACTTCCAGCTGTGGCCACATAGAGGGCGCCAGAGCCACAACTATGCGTGTCTGTGGAACCCAGCCAGCAGATCAGAGCGAGGGGCAGAGGTGAGTGCACGCCCGAATAGCGCGGGAGGAGAGACGGACTAAAACAGACACCGTGCATGCTATACACCCCACCTCACTAGTAGCTCTGCATGAGGAAAACATATGACAGCCGGCTGCAGAGCAGAGCTGAATACATGGTCGAGTGACCCCTGTAAGCGACTCCTGTGACGTGCTTTCCACATAGTGTAATCTTACACTAAAGCCATATAAGAAGCCTGACATACCCTGACTAGAACACTAGACTCAATGTCCCTTCCCAATAATAAATGTATGTTTTCTTTTTTTTTTCTGACATTTCATTAAAGTCACACACCCTCTCTTTTTTTTTTTTTTTTTTTTTTTAAGCACACACTCTTCCTGAACCTTACTACTCCCCCTTGCTGAGAGAATTCACATGTGCACCCCCTGGATAGAAACAACATGCTGAAGCCTAATTTGTCCGCCCCTCCCCCCCCTGCCTGTCTAACAGCACAGCGGCCTGTGCAATACTTTATCGAGCGGGCACACGCTGTGCCCTGCACCCTACGTGTCATGCCACGTGGGGAGAAGAGCGTGTCTCCCTGTCAGACCGCTCCGGTGCAGTGCTGCTCCCCCTTACCCAGGGAGCCGACACACCGCCGGCAGGACTTAAAGCAACGATGCTGCTGGATGAGGCAGCTACTTATCTGGACGGTAGAAAGTCGGAGCCTGGAACTGCCGTGTAGCGCTGCACCCTTGTTACTCCCTGAGGACGGTATGTAGAGCTCCCACACCATACGCTGGAGACGACGTTCAATGTGGGAGGAAACGCCCGGCCAGATATAGTCATCATCGCCCCTCCCACAAACACAGGCCAATGAATCGGCCTTAACACAAATCAACTGGTTAAAAGATGGCTGCACAATAAATCATAAACTAACAGGAAAATAAAAAAGGGGGTCATTCCAAAAGTTGGAATGAAGGAAGCTCTTAGCGCACATTTTTGATCAAAAGTATGTCGGGCCCAAGTACCACTTCACGGCGGCTTCTGCACAAGGGTCCCTAACGCTACAGCTACTGCCTCATATGGACTTACCAGTCTCCTTATTTTCAGGGCATTGCAGGAACCAGCTAAATTGCTTTTGTGCTGAGAAGTCCCAGGTACTTGGGCGTTGCTCAGTCCAAAAGAGGCGCCACCCTCAATATATACTATAAGACAGAGTTCAGACTAAGCAGATATGTTTCTACACTCAGAAGTGCATAACCATAAGGCAAATAGAGTAAATCAACTGGTTAAAAGATGGCTGCACAATAAATCATAAACTAACAGGAAAATAAAAAAGGGGTCATTCCAAAAGTTGGAATGAAGGAAGCTCTTAGCGCACATTTTTGATCAAAAGTATGTCGGGCCCAAGTACCACTTCACGGCGGCTTCCGCACAAGGGTCCCTAACGCTACAGATACTGCCTCATATGGACTTACCAGTCTCCTTATTTCAGGGCATTGCAGGAACCAGCTAAATTGCTTTTGTGCTGAGAAGTCCCAGGTACTTGGGCGTTGCTCAGTCCAAAAGAGGCGCCACCCTCAATATATACTATAAGACAGAGTTCAGACTAAGCAGATATGTTTCTACACTCAGAAGTGCATAACCATAAGGCAAATAGAGTAAATCAACTGGTTAAAAGATGGCTGCACAATAAATCATAAACTAACAGGAAAAATAAAAAGGGGTCATTCCAAAAGTTGGAATGAAGGAAGCTCTTAGCGCACATTTTTGATCAAAAGTATGTCGGGCCCAAGTACCACTTCACGGCGGCTTCCGCACAAGGGTCCCTAACGCTACAGATACTGCCTCATATGGACTTACCAGTCTCCTTATTTCAGGGCATTGCAGGAACCAGCTAAATTGCTTTTGTGCTGAGAAGTCCCAGGTACTTGGGCGTTGCTCAGTCCAAAAGAGGCGCCACCCTCAATATATACTATAAGACAGAGTTCAGACTAAGCAGATATGTTTCTACACTCAGAAGTGCATAACCATAAGGCAAATAGAGTAAATCAACTGGTTAAAAGATGGCTGCACAATAAATCATAAACTAACAGGAAAATAAAAAAGGGGGTCATTCCAAAAGTTGGAATGAAGGAAGCTCTTAGCGCACATTTTTGATCAAAAGTATGTCGGGCCCAAGTACCACTTCACGGCGGCTTCCGCACAAGGGTCCCTAACGCTACAGATACTGCCTCATATGGACTTACCAGTCTCCTTATTTTCAGGGCATTGCAGGAACCAGCTAAATTGCTTTTGTGCTGAGAAGTCCCAGGTACTTGGGCGTTGCTCAGTCCAAAAGAGGCGCCACCCTCAATATATACTATAAGACAGAGTTCAGACTAAGCAGATATGTTTCTACACTCAGAAGTGCATAACCATAAGGCAAATAGAGTAAATCAACTGGTTAAAAGATGGCTGCACAATAAATCATAAACTAACAGGAAAAATAAAAAGGGGCTCATTCCAAAAGTTGGAATGAAGGAAGCTCTTAGCGCACATTTTTGATCAAAAGTATGTCGGGCCCAAGTACCACTTCACGGCGGCTTCCGCACAAGGGTCCCTAACGCTACAGATACTGCCTCATATGGACTTACCAGTCTCCTTATTTCAGGGCATTGCAGGAACCAGCTAAATTGCTTTTGTGCTGAGAAGTCCCAGGTACTTGGGCGTTGCTCAGTCCAAAAGAGGCGCCACCCTCAATATATACTATAAGACAGAGTTCAGACTAAGCAGATATGTTTCTACACTCAGAAGTGCATAACCATAAGGCAAATAGAGTAAATCAACTGGTTAAAAGATGGCTGCACAATAAATCATAAACTAACAGGAAAAATAAAAAGGGGCTCATTCCAAAAGTTGGAATGAAGGAAGCTCTTAGCGCACATTTTTGATCAAAAGTATGTCGGGCCCAAGTACCACTTCACGGCGGCTTCCGCACAAGGGTCCCTAACGCTACAGATACTGCCTCATATGGACTTACCAGTCTCCTTATTTCAGGGCATTGCAGGAACCAGCTAAATTGCTTTTGTGCTGAGAAGTCCCAGGTACTTGGGCGTTGCTCAGTCCAAAAGAGGCGCCACCCTCAATATATACTATAAGACAGAGTTCAGACTAAGCAGATATGTTTCTACACTCAGAAGTGCATAACCATAAGGCAAATAGAGTAAATCAACTGGTTAAAAGATGGCTGCACAATAAATCATAAACTAACAGGAAAAATAAAAAGGGGCTCATTCCAAAAGTTGGAATGAAGGAAGCTCTTAGCGCACATTTTTGATCAAAAGTATGTCGGGCCCAAGTACCACTTCACGGCGGCTTCCGCACAAGGGTCCCTAACGCTACAGATACTGCCTCATATGGACTTACCAGTCTCCTTATTTTCAGGGCATTGCAGGAACCAGCTAAATTGCTTTTGTGCTGAGAAGTCCCAGGTACTTGGGCGTTGCTCAGTCCAAAAGAGGCGCCACCCTCAATATATACTATAAGACAGAGTTCAGACTAAGCAGATATGTTTCTACACTCAGAAGTGCATAACCATAAGGCAAATAGAGTAAATCAACTGGTTAAAAGATGGCTGCACAATAAATCATAAACTAACAGGAAAAAATAAAAAGGGGCTCATTCCAAAAGTTGGAATGAAGGAAGCTCTTAGCGCACATTTTTGATCAAAAGTATGTCGGGCCCAAGTACCACTTCACGGCGGCTTCCGCACAAGGGTCCCTAACGCTACAGATACTGCCTCATATGGACTTACCAGTCTCCTTATTTTCAGGGCATTGCAGGAACCAGCTAAATTGCTTTTGTGCTGAGAAGTCCCAGGTACTTGGGCGTTGCTCAGTCCAAAAGAGGCGCCACCCTCAATATATACTATAAGACAGAGTTCAGACTAAGCAGATATGTTTCTACACTCAGAAGTGCATAACCATAAGGCAAATAGAGTAAATCAACTGGTTAAAAGATGGCTGCACAATAAATCATAAACTAACAGGAAAAATAAAAAAGGGGCTCATTCCAAAAGTTGGAATGAAGGAAGCTCTTAGCGCACATTTTTGATCAAAAGTATGTCGGGCCCAAGTACCACTTCACGGCGGCTTCCGCACAAGGGTCCCTAACGCTACAGATACTGCCTCATATGGACTTACCAGTCTCCTTATTTTCAGGGCATTGCAGGAACCAGCTAAATTGCTTTTGTGCTGAGAAGTCCCAGGTACTTGGGCGTTGCTCAGTCCAAAAGAGGCGCCACCCTCAATATATACTATAAGACAGAGTTCAGACTAAGCAGATATGTTTCTACACTCAGAAGTGCATAACCATAAGGCAAATAGAGTAAATCAACTGGTTAAAAGATGGCTGCACAATAAATCATAAACTAACAGGAAAATAAAAAAAGGGGTCATTCCAAAAGTTGGAATGAAGGAAGCTCTTAGCGCACATTTTTGATCAAAAGTATGTCGGGCCCAAGTACCACTTCACGGCGGCTTCCGCACAAGGGTCCCTAACGCTACAGATACTGCCTCATATGGACTTACCAGTCTCCTTATTTTCAGGGCATTGCAGGAACCAGCTAAATTGCTTTTGTGCTGAGAAGTCCCAGGTACTTGGGCGTTGCTCAGTCCAAAAGAGGCGCCACCCTCAATATATACTATAAGACAGAGTTCAGACTAAGCAGATATGTTTCTACACTCAGAAGTGCATAACCATAAGGCAAATAGAGTAAATCAACTGGTTAAAAGATGGCTGCACAATAAATCATAAACTAACAGGAAAAAATAAAAAGGGGGTCATTCCAAAAGTTGGAATGAAGGAAGCTCTTAGCGCACATTTTTGATCAAAAGTATGTCGGGCCCAAGTACCACTTCACGGCGGCTTCCGCACAAGGGTCCCTAACGCTACAGATACTGCCTCATATGGACTTACCAGTCTCCTTATTTCAGGGCATTGCAGGAACCAGCTAAATTGCTTTTGTGCTGAGAAGTCCCAGGTACTTGGGCGTTGCTCAGTCCAAAAGAGGCGCCACCCTCAATATATACTATAAGACAGAGTTCAGACTAAGCAGATATGTTTCTACACTCAGAAGTGCATAACCATAAGGCAAATAGAGTAAATCAACTGGTTAAAAGATGGCTGCACAATAAATCATAAACTAACAGGAAAATAAAAAGGGGGTCATTCCAAAAGTTGGAATGAAGGAAGCTCTTAGCGCACATTTTTGATCAAAAGTATGTCGGGCCCAAGTACCACTTCACGGCGGCTTCCGCACAAGGGTCCCTAACGCTACAGATACTGCCTCATATGGACTTACCAGTCTCCTTATTTCAGGGCATTGCAGGAACCAGCTAAATTGCTTTTGTGCTGAGAAGTCCCAGGTACTTGGGCGTTGCTCAGTCCAAAAGAGGCGCCACCCTCAATATATACTATAAGACAGAGTTCAGACTAAGCAGATATGTTTCTACACTCAGAAGTGCATAACCATAAGGCAAATAGAGTAAATCAACTGGTTAAAAGATGGCTGCACAATAAATCTTAAACTAACAGGAAAATAAAAAAGGGGGTCATTCCAAAAGTTGGAATGAAGGAAGCTCTTAGCGCACATTTTTGATCAAAAGTATGTCGGGCCCAAGTACCACTTCACGGCGGCTTCCGCACAAGGGTCCCTAACGCTACAGATACTGCCTCATATGGATTTACCAGTCTCCTTATTTCAGGGCATTGCAGGAACCAGCTAAATTGCTTTTGTGCTGAGAAGTCCCAGGTACTTGGGCGTTGCTCAGTCCAAAAGAGGCGCCACCCTCAATATATACTATAAGACAGAGTTCAGACTAAGCAGATATGTTTCTACACTCAGAAGTGCATAACCATAAGGCAAATAGAATAAATCAACTGGTTAAAAGATGGCTGCACAATAAATCTTAAACTAACAGGAAAATAAAAAATGGGGGTCATTCCAAAAGTTGGAATGAAGGAAGCTCTTAGCGCACATTTTTGATCAAAAGTATGTCGAGCCCAAGTACCACTTCATGGTGGCTTCCGCACAAGGGTCCCTAACGCTACAGATACTGCCTCATATGGATTTACCAGTCTCCTTATTTCAGGGCATTGCAGGAACCAGCTAAATTGCTTTTGTGCTGAGAAGTCCCAGGTACTTGGGCGTTGCTCAGTCCAAAAGAGGCTGATACTCCTGATACTGCCACTGCTGCTGATGCCACCTCAAGACACTGTCATTGTGCCACTCGGTGGCATCCTCATACTGCTCCCAACTCCAGACTCTTTCATTGTCCCTCTCGGTGGCTTTCTCCTGATGCTGCTACTGCTGCTGCTGCCACCTCCACACTCTGTCATTGAGCATCTCTGTTGTCTCCTCAGCTGCTGCCACCTCCAGACTCTGTCATTTTGCAATTGTGCCACTTGGTGGCCTTCTCCTGATGCTGCCACTGCTGCTGCCACCACCTCCAGAGTCTGTCATTGTGCTACTCGGTGGCCTCCTCCTACTCCTGCCAACTCCAGATTCTGTCATTGTGCCACTCGATGGCCTTCTTCTGATGCTGCTACTGCTGCTCCCACCACCTCCAGACTCTGTCATTGTGCCACTCGGTGGCCTTCTCCTGATGCTGCTACTGCTGCTGCCACCTCCAGACTCTGACATTGTGCCCCTCGGTGGCCTTCACCAGATGCTGCTACTGCTGCTGCCACCACCTCCGGACTCTATCATTGTGCCACTCGGTGGCCTCCTTATACTGCTGCCAACTCCACACTCTGTCATTGTGCCACTCGGTGGCCTCCACATACTGCTGCCACCTCCTCCACATACTGCTGCCACCTCTACACTCTGTCATTGTGCTACTCGGTGGCCTCCTCATACTCCTGCATACTCCAGACTCTGTCATTGTGCCACTTGGTGGCCTTCTCTTGATGCTGCTACTGCTGTTGCCACCACCTCCAGACTCTGTCATTGTGCCACTCGGTGGCCTCTTAATATTTCTGCCACCTCCAGAATCTGTCGTTGTGCCACTCTGTGGTCTCCTAATACTGCTTCCATCTCACCACTATGTCATAGGGCCACTCTGTAGACTTCTGATGCTGTTCCCACATGCCTTAATTTATGACTGGGCCACTATTTTGCCTTTCGGCCTGGCTTACATCATCATTTTTTTACCCATCTTCTGATCTGTCAGTAGGAAGGAAAAATGAGACACACAATGGATCCTGCCTGTGTAGCAGCTGTAAGGCCTGTATGGTTCCATCAGAATTGGCTTATGATTTGGTAGCCAAAAGCAGGAGTGGGTACAAAACACAGAAGACATGCAAATATTCCATTCACATGTCATCTCTGTTTTAGATCCACTCCTTTTTATTTGGCATTAGCAATACTGATGGATTATTGAGCAAATATTGACTGAGTGAAGGCTGATGCTCCACAGACAGGATCCATTTTTTTATGGGTTATTGTTCTAACGGATCACAGGAAGGGCAAAATAATCAGTGACGTCAACACAAACTTACTGCTTGTAACACAATGCTTATGACACGATCCTTGTAACCTGCTTCACACAGAATCCCTATCTGTCTAACTGAACGCAGGCTAGATCACAGTCTCTAGTATGTCCAGGCTCCCACAATATACTGCGGTGCATGCACAATCTGGCTTACCGACGACCAGGGTATGGTCTTTATCCAATGGCGACTTAAACCGAATTACAAGTCCTTCCGTCCACCTTGAAGCCCTGCAGGGTCTGTAGCTCCGTTCCACGGCTCTTACAGCTTTCCGGGAACCGATCCTCTCTTTTCTGAATTACATCTGGATTGCTCATAGTCATCAGTCACTTCCAACAGTGACTCCGGCCATCCCAAGTCTCACTGACGCACGGATGCGACCCAATGCTGTCTCCCAGCCTCTGTCTCTCCAAACATGTCTGCTCTCTTGCTTCCTGTTTCTTCTCTGCAGCAGCAGCAGCATGAGTCATCAGCTCCACCTCTTATGCATATTCAATTACTTAGCAAAACTTAACTGTCTGGAGGAATAGTGGCCTCTTGTGGCCAAAGAGCAAAATAACAGTTTTAATGAAAAGATGTGTACAGAAACAGCATGAGCTAGTTCTCCATCTTATATTCCACCCCACTACAGGTTGTCATCCTCTGCAACCCTCCCCATCCACACTCGTTCGGGGCATAGTGCTGTGGGGGTACATCAGGCACATCTGACATGGAAGAATCTGCTGACCGCTCAGCATTCACTCCCTCCGAATCCTCCAGCAACATTGACCTCTCAGATGCCATCCCACTTAAATGTGCCGCGTTTTGGGGCTGTTGGCATACAGATCGTGCAATGGGGCTCAGCAACTATACTACTTTAGCACGCCCCCCTTGAACTCTCTTTAGCTGGGAGAACACCCTTTCAGTCCAATCCTGCAACATCTTGTTTCTACCATCACATTTTAGAAGATGGAGCAACAGCGCCCTCTGAGCTGGGTCCTGATCCGGTGCCATTGATGCCGAGGGAACATCTCCCACCACGTTCCCGTCCATAACGGTTGCTGTATCCTGCCGACTACGCCAAGTTGTACGACCGTAGACTGGGAAGGGCTCTCCAGGATACAGCGAAGTCACAGACAAGGTAGGCAACACTGACACCAGCTTTTGCAAAAACACAAACTTTACTAAACAGTAGAATTAAACAATCTCAAACGAAGTGAAAATGTCCTGAAGTTACATACGCTTGGCTTGGACGCCGAGACTCCTGTGCTGCATAGCACGGTTCCCCTAAGATGGTTGACAGACACCAATTGCAATGCTTCACCTATTGCGAGCACAACTAACACTGCCTCGCTTACTGCCCCTCTCCAGCTGTTGTAAAACTACAACTCCCACCATGCCCTGCTGTAGACTGATAGCTGTGAGCAGTCTGCATGCTGGGAGTTATTGTTTTGCAACAGCTGGAGAGCCTCAGTTTGCCCATCCCTGCCCTAGAGAACAGGAATAATTGTGTGGGATGCAAGATACAGGCAGGCCGCAGTGCAACACAAGAGCTCACAATCTTAAAGGTATATACTATAATTTTCCTTTCCCTTGTTCCCAAACGACACTGTTGCAAATGTCCCTAATACTCCCAGCCAAGATGCTGGAGTAGCTGAAGTTTGCAGTGAAGAGTTTCAGAATCTTTGTAACACAGTCCTTGTAGCACAATCCTTGTAACACAATGCTTATGACACGATCATTGTAACCTGCTTCTCACAGAATCCCTATCTGTCTAACTAAACATAGGCTAGATCAGTCTCTAGTATGTCCAGGCTTCCACAATATACCGCAGTGCGTGCACGATCTGGCATACTGACGACCCGGGTATGGTCTTTATCCGATGGTAACTTAAACTGAATTACAAGTCCTTCCATCCACCATGAGCCCCTGCAGGGTCTGTAGCTCCATTTCACGGCTCTTACAGCCTTCCAGGAACAAATCCTCTCTTTTCTAGACGACATCTGGATTGCTGACAGTCATCAGTCACTTCCAACAGTTACTCTGGCCATCCCAAGTCTCACTGACGCACGGATGCCATCTGATGCTGTCTCACAGCCTCTGTTTCTCCAAACATGTCTGCTCTCTTGCTTCCCGTTTCTTTTCCGCAGCAGCAGCATGAGTCATCAGCTCCACCTCTTATGCATATTAAATTACTTAGCAAAACTTAACTGTGTGGAGGAATAGCGGCCTCTTGTGGCCAAACAGCAAAATAACTGTTTTAATGAAAAGATGTGTACAGAAACAGCATGAGCTAGTTCTCCATCTTACACAGTTTCCACGAGACACAAGTATCAGTAAGCTACATATAAGTGCATTATTCCAGGGGTAGACCTACAGTATCATTGTATTGGTCATAGCAGCTCCAAGCGGGTCTGCAGTAGCAAGGGGTCAGGCCTGTCAATTCCAAGCCTCACCTGGCAGTATACACACAATAATGGTTACAATCTGGCTGCTGTGTGTAATTAACTACAGCCTAGGCCTCATTCCCTTGCCAGTGCTCCTGTAAACAGTAGGAGCGATGTAGTGAGGTCATGGAATGAGTGGAAGAAAACACAGGTTGGGGATTATGCTCCTGTCTGTACGCTATCCTCCTCAGCTCAGCAGGCACGATAAGGTGCTAAATTCATTATGGAAATTAGACTAGGTGACTATTATTATTATTATTATTTATTTTAAAGCGCCATTAATTTCATAGTGCTGTACATTCAGCTGGGGTTACACAAAAAAACACACAGTAAACAAGAAACTATTAACAGACTAGTACAGAGAGGTAGAGGACCCTGCCCGCAGGAGCTTACAATCTATAACTTTTTATTTTATTTTATTCACTCTACTGGGGCAGGGCTACTGTAAGGGAGGACATTAAGGGGGCAGAACTATTGTAGGGGGGTCACTTAAGCCCAGCACTACTGTAAGGGGAGCACTAAGGGGTTATCCTTATGGTGAACAATAAAGACTGTATAATTGTGTATAATTGTTGCCATGGTGACATTCTGGCCTGTTCCAGGAGGCAGGCGCTAAGTTAAACCTGTCTCCTTTTACCTGGCTGCACCAATAGGCCCCCATGTTAGGTTAAGGTCCCAGGCGTCATGACGGTCACCACCTATAGTGATGCAGGATGTGTCATTTGACATAACTACACAGCGACCATGTCAGGACATGTACAGAGGCGCCATAAGAGAGGATAGACATGCTCAACCAACATGAACTTACACCATCATTTCTAGGTGGACGCCAAACTCCTTGATCCCGGCACTCTTTTATCTGTGCAAATCAGTCCCGAGGGATACTCAAGTACTCAGTCCCAAGAGACCCTATTATTGTTATTGTGGAACATTTTATCTTTTGGGACTACAGTACTCAGATTCTGAAATATTTTGTTGATTTAACCCATTTTACATACCTAGATAAGAGGGAATACTTGCTGATTTGGGCACAAATGGTTGTTGTTTGTTTGTTTGTTTGTTTGTTTGTTTGTTTTTCTGAGATACGAAGACTGACATATTCAGTATGTGGCAGTGGTTCTCTATCCCTCTGTCAGGGGCAGTCCAGAGTCAATAGGAGGTTCCTGACATGGGATCGCCCCTATCGGGGCTGCCATTCCATTCTAGGAAGGGTATTTAGAATAAGGAAAATAGGGATAATATCTCCCAAAATATCTCCCAAACTGTATTTTTAAGGCACTTAATGGTATTTGTTAAGTATATCCTAATAAAGGCTATACTACTGTGTGGGGCACACTAAAGCAGCATACAAGGCCCTGGCGACATACTGTGAAGTAAACTCTTGACTCCTCCTGTCCAGTTCTAGTAAGCATTTTATTTTCATATTTTTTTATATCATTGACTGGGTTGGTGATTTGTATGGCAAGTGTGGGTGGTCTTGACTGGCCACAGAAGGGGTTTGCTAGGAAAGTGAGTTCAAAAATATGCTATGGGCCTAGTCATCTCTAGTTGCATTACTGCACAAGCAAAACAGAGAAAACACTAAACTATAATACAAGGTATATTACTGTAGAAAAATACACCTTCAGTACTAAAAGAAAGTATTCCTGGATAACTGGCAAATTTGACATGGGGGATTAATTATAAACTACACCAGAACTTAGAATGTTCCATAAGCAGCAATAGAATACGCAGAGTTACATAGAAGAACTAGAGAATAGCTGTCAAACAAACATAAAACATATCCAAATAATGGCTCTAGTTCTGCAAAACAGCTGTAATGCAGAATATCAGAATGAAAAGCAGAGGAGCAGAGAAGAAATACATAATTACAAAGATTCCCCCCATAGGTAAAAAAAAAAAAAATAGATAAGTGAGCTTTGAAAACAAGAGAAATGTCTCTACATCTTGCAGAAAGTTCATCTCAGGCATAATCAGGCAAAATCCTTTTAGTGACTTGACACTTTCTTCTTGGCTTTTTTGTGGTTTGGGAGTATTCACTCTTATAATTGGGTCATGAGAAGAGAGATCCTTGACACTGGGTTCAGACCTGAGCGTTTCTAAGACGCGCGTTTTACGCGCGTTTTAGTCGCGCGTTTTTATGCGCGTTTTTGGCAATAGTAAACGCGCGTTTTACGCGCGTTCGTGACTCTGGAGACTTTTTTTAATTGGTCTGGAGACCAATTAAAAAAGGGCATCTCTACACTTAACGCGCGTTAAACGCGCGTTCCCATTGAAGTCTATGGGAGGAAAAGCGCGACAAACGCCCAAAAAAACGCTCCTGAACGAGCTTATACATCGGGCGTTTTACAGCGCGTTTTTACGCGCTGTAAAACGCGCAAGTGTGAACCACTCCCATAGGGATGCATTGGTTTTCATGTGTTGAGCGTTTTACAGCGCGTTTGAACGCGCTGTAAAACGCTCAGGTGTGAACCCAGGGTGACTGTATATTTTCCATGTCAAGTGATGAGAGGCTAAGTGGATGTATATTTTCTCCAAAAAGAAGAAAAAAGTCCAGCTCCAGCAGTGGATGGGATAGAATTCAATTCGATCTCAAGGTATTGAAAGAGTCTCACTACCACCGAGATGGGGAGATCACAAGAGGAAACTCCTCAACAGGGAGACCTTATATTGCAACATTGAGAGGATCTTTTCTTTTCCTCTTGTGTTCGCCCCTGGTGCTCGGTGGAACCAATACAATACAATATTGGAACCAATACAATATTTATCTGCACCAATTATGGTAATTTTTTGTAGCAGCGGTAAGTTCGCATGTTGCGATAGTCCATGCAGGGGATATATCGCATATGCGAGCTCAAGGTGTTGAAAGAATCTCATTACCACTGAGAGGGGGAGATCACAAGAGTAAATTCGTCAACAGGGAGGTTTTCTGGATCTTCAAATTAGGAACCAGACAACCGCATGGTCTGAACAAGCGACTTAACCTTATACTGCAATATTGAGAGGATCTTTTCTTTTCTCCTTGTATTTGCCCCTGGTGCTCGGTGAAATCAATGCAATATCTATCTGCACCAATTATGGTAAGATTTTGATCATGCAATGTTTACATGCCTTTGGATTATTGCAGCTTTTTATTATAATGTCTTTTTATATGTATCATAAATTTTTGTGTTCTTTTTTAAATTTGATCTGCCTTTTTGTATCAGTGAGTGATTGATGAGAGGGTTAATCTCTGCTGTGCCCTCCTCCCATACACAGGTGTTACCTGATGGGGAGGGTATATCAGTGTGATATCCTCCCAAAACCCACTATGTCTGTCATGAGGAAGGACTGTACATATTATCTGGTCCGAAACGCGTTGACAATACTGGCATGAATAATGTCGATATGACTTGGAGATTTTAATTGCTCAATAAAGATCAAATTGAATTCTATCCCATCCACTGCTGGAGCTGGACTTTTTCCTTCTTTTTGCTCAGTTGCCGTCAGGTGCATCGTCCGTGCTCGTTTGTTGGATGGTCGTTATTTTCAACAGGTGAGAGCTGCCACCCCCCGCTTGTATATTTTCTCCAGAATCGAAAAATTGGACACCAACATCCTACGACCAGAATAAGTAAATGCAAAGCTAACAGGAAAGTTTAGTGGTATAAAATATTATTTAAGTGAATCCAATCATTAAAGGGGTTCTCCAAGAATATAAAATGTCCCCTCATGTGCCGGGCACCCTACATGGAATATACTTGTCCCGGTCCCCGTTCCCGATGCCGCTCCTGGACCCTGCACTGCGGGGGACCGGGGTAAGTATATTCCATGTGGGGTGCCCATCGCATGAGTGGACATTTTATACTCTTGGAGAACCCCTTTAAGGAGCTTAAGAAGCTATTGTTTTTGTAGTGATACAAATTAAAAATCTTAGAAAATGGTAATAGCAGAATTCATATACTGAAGACGTTCCTGTCCTCTTATTTATTGAGGATTAACTCTCTATCTTTGTAATTCAGGAAACGACATATCTCTTGTGGGGGCTAAGGCCTAGGGTTGGGATTGTAAGGCACATGTACTCCTTCAATAATAGTGGAATTTGCTACATCTGGGCACATCAAAGAAGCACATAGACTGACGAGTAAAAGGGCAACAGCGTTTTGAACTTTTGACTTTCAGGCTCCATATCTCACATCCACTACAGCTTCGAATGTGAGACTACAATCATTTGACAGACAATCATCTTGGCTATTTAATACATAAATTGGACTTGCAACTCTTTAGCATATGATTATATATGCAGATTCTTGTCATTTAACTGCATTGTTACTGTTTTGCTTTTTGCATTTAATTTTTATTATTTTATTAGTATTTTGTAAATCCTTTGGCTTTCAGATTTAAGCATGTCTCAACCTAAATCTGTTCCCAGGTCTCTTCTACACATTCTCAATGTTGGTGCATACTGGTTGACTCACTTGGGTACAAATACAGCTTTTTCTTCAACTCTACCCACAAGTGTTCGATTAAGCTGAGGTCTGGGGATTGTGGGAGCCAACCCAGCACCTCTACTTCTTTGTCATTGAACCATTTCTTTGCCAATCTCATATGTTTCAGGTTGTTGTCCTGCTGGAACACTATGTATCATACCCATAGTACTCAAGTGTACGAAGTAACTCGTCTTGTAGGATATTCACATATAGCTCAGCATTGAGACCACCATTGATCTTGGTCAAGTATCCAGAACTTTTGGCTGTGAAACAACCCCATATCATTAGGCTTTTTCCATAAAACTTGACAGTTCCTTCAATTTCTCAATCTGTTAGCCCTCCTTTACCTTACTTCTTTCTGATTCATTTGCACCCATCAGTACCCAGTCTATTGACTTTTGTCTCATCGCTCCAAATCACCTGTGTCTAATCTTCTACTGTCCAATGTTTGTACTTTTTTGCAAACTCGAGCCAACGCTTCTTATGACGATATTGAATTCAAGGTTTCTTAACCTTTTTTTTGGGCCACCATTCCAGACTTGTGTAATGAATGTTGTACAGTGCTTGCATGGATGTCTGTGATCTAACTATTACCAAGCATACAAGCCACCTCCACTGCCGTGTTTGTCGCACCAAAACTGATTAGCCGACTTTTTGACTCCGAGATTTTCCCTGAACGTTCACTTCTCGGCTTTGGAATGGATGGACAGACTTCATTTCGTATTCTTCCAACTGTCGTCGCACTCACATGATGCAGTTTAGCAAATTTCTTGGCCGAGATACTGCTGTCGATGAGTTGGATAATGCTGTTTCTGTTTTCTTGGGAAATCTTCTTCATGGCTGCTCCTGGATTCGAACGAGTGACCTTTCGCTTGTGAATCAACATAAGAATACACTGACCTATTAGGGAATGCGAGAACAGGTTGAAATTTGTAGTATACAAGAAGGAAAAGATTGTTCTACCCCCAGGAGCAAAACAGTAACAATGCAGTTACATGACAAGAATCTGCATTACTCATCATATGTAGAGTTGAGCGAACACCTGGAAGTTTGGGTTTGATGGGTTTGGCCGAACTTGGGTGCAAAGTTCGAGTTCCGGACCCAAACTTACCCCGAGTCCCATTGAAGTCAATGGGAACCCAAACTTTGGGGCACTAAAATGGCTCTAAAAAAGTAATGGAAAGGTCTAGAGAGCTGAAAAAGAAAGAAAAATAGGGGTAGGAGCTGGACAATTGGCCTGCAAACAAATGTGGATGGCGTAAAGGGCACGCTCAGGCCATATGCCCAATTTGGAGACCCAGAAGTTGAGTGGGGCAGACACATCAGTCAGTACGCGTAGGCGTGTGCACATATACTGTTCCACTATATTGCTGAAATGCTTCCTCCGACTAAGACGTTCCATATCAGCTGGTGGTGCTGGTTCTTGTGGCGTGCTGACAAAGTTTTTCCAAATTTCAGCCATGCTAACCCTGCCTTTTGATGTGCTGGCGGTGCCCCAGCTGTGTTGACGACTTCTTCCTCCTCCTCTGCCTTCGCCTGCTGCTTCTACCGAGGCCCCGGTGTCAGGTGGGAATGCCATCAGCAGCGCGTCTTCCAGAGTGCGCTTGTAGTCACGCATCTTCCGATCACTCTTCAGTGAGGGAAATAAGGACAGTACGTTGTCCTTGTAATTAGGGATCCAGCAGGGTTGACACCCAGTAATCGGCACTAGTTAGAATGTGGGCAACTCCGCGCTTGTTGCGCAGGCACTGCGGCATGTAGTTGATCATGTGTGCCAGGCTGCCCAGAGGCACCGACAAGCTGTCCTCTGTGGGAGGTGTATCGTCTGTGTCCTCCATATCCCCCCAGACACGCTGCAGTGATGGTCCAAAGCTACTTTGGGTGCTACCCTGCTGTGAACACGGTTCCTCCTCCTCCTCCCCCTCCTCCTCATCCTCCTCTTACTCATCCTCCAGAACTGTGCCCTGGCTGGACAATTGTGTACCTGGCCTATGTTGGTGCAGGAACCCACCCTCCGAGCCACTTGTGAATGACTGGCCTGATAACCGTGGAAATGATCCCTCTTCCTCCTCCTCTTGTTCCTGTGCCACATCCTCTTCCATCATCGCCCCAAGCGTTTTTTCAAGGAGACAGAGAAGTGGGATAGTACGGTGAGAACGGCATTATCGGCACTGGCCATGTTGGTGGAGTACTTGAAACAGCGCAAAATGGCAGGCCCACTCATTGGTGGTGAAGTGGTGCTGTTCCGCAGAGCGACTCACCCGTGTGTGCTGCAGCTGAAACTCCACTTTTGCCTGCTGCATGTGCAAGGTGGAGTTCCACCTTGTGGACACGTCGAATATGAGGCGGTGAGCAGGAAGGCCGAAGTTACGCTGCAGCACAGACAAGTGAGCAGCAGCAGGGTGAGAATGCTGCACAGACGGCCGGCACTTTCTGCAGCAGCTCTGACATATCAGGGTAGTTTTTGAGGAATTTCTGAACCACCAAATTCAGCACAGGTGCCTGGCAAGGGATGTGTGTCAAACCGGCTAGGCCCAGAGCTGCTACGAGATTTCGCCCATTATCGCACACCACCAGGGTGTGCTTGAGGCTTAGTGGCACCAACCACTCATTGGTCTGTTGTTCCATGCCCGTCCACAGCTCCTGCGCAGTGTGGGGTTTTTCTCCCAAACAGATGAGTTTCAAAACAGCCTGCTGTCATTTCCCCCTGGCTGTGCTGAAGTTGGTGATGAAGGTGTTACGCTAAGCGGATGAGGAGGTGGTAGAGGAGAAAGCGAAGTAGGAGGAGGAGGCAAAGAGAAATGCCCAGTAATCCTCGGTGGCGGAAGGACATGATAAAACATCCCTGCCCGTGCTTACTGGTCCACGTAACGGTTGTTATGTGGACCTTGCCACAGATGGCATTGCGCAGTGCACTGCACACCTGATTTTGTCCGCCACTTGGTTGTGCAGGGAAGGGATGGAAAAATGGTGGCTGGGAACCACATATTGTGGGACAGCCACCACCATGAGGTTTTTAAAAGTGTCCCTCTCCACCAGACCGAATTACTGAATTTCAAAGGCCAGGAATTTTGAAATGCTGGCATTCAGGGCCAGGGATCAAGGGTGGGAAGGGCGGTATTTCCTCTTTCTCTCCATTGTATGGGAGATGACAAGCTGAATGCTGCCATAGGACATTGTGGAGATGCTTGGTGACGGAGGTGGTGGTGTTGCTGCCACATCCCCTGTTTGCGGGGTTAAGGTGAAACTGTCACTCCAGAGGTGGCGGAAGAGGCAGAGACTGCATCAGAAGAGGGAGCAAGAGGAGCCTGAGACCTTTCTTGGTGTTTGAGGTGTTTACTCCACTGCAGCTCGTGCTTTGCATTTAGATGCCTGGTCATGCAGGTTGTGCTCAGGTTTAGAACGTTTATGCCTCGCTTCAGGCTCTGATTGCACAGCGTGCAAACCACTTGTGTCTTGTCATCAGAACATTGTCTGAAGAACTGCCACGCTAGGGAACTCCTTGGAGCTAGCTTTGGTGTGCTCAGTCCCTGGGTGTGGTGGGCAGTAGCAGGCGTACTGTCTAGTGGACGGCTGCTCTGCTTTTGCACCCTGCTTCCTCTTTTGCTGTGCTGGTGGCTCTGTGCGACCACCACCTCTTCCTCCAAACTGAACACGTCACTCGAATGACCTTGATTCTATGTGGGGTCTAGGACCTCATCATCCTCCACATCATCTTCCACCCACTCTTCACCCCTGCCCTCCTTGTCGGTCTGCACAGTGCAGAAAGCCACAGCAGTTGGCACCTGTGTTTCGCCATCATCAGAGAGATGTACTGCGGTGGTCCTCCCATGTCCACAACCTGAAACATAAGTGGTTGGGCATCGGTGCACTCAATCTCTTCCACTTCTGGGGCTCAGACTGCTTAGCTGATTTGCAAGGGGGTGAGGTGAAAGACAGATGCCCATGGGCTGCAGGTGCCAACTCTGAGCTTTCAGCAGGGAACCGAGTGGGAGACAATGTGAAGGAACTCGAGGCACTGTCAGTCACCCAATCTACTATCGCCTGTATTTGTTCTGGCCTCACCATTCATAGAGTGGCATTGGGGCCTACAAAATAACGCTGAACATTCTGTCACCTACGTGCACTGGAGGAAGGTGTTTCATTTGGGAGTGTAGCTGGCGCAGATCGTCCTCTTCCTGCAACAGGAGCTCCACCACCACCAGCAGCACCACGACCAGGGCCACGTCCCTTATTTGACACTCTCCTCATTCTTTGCATTCACCGACCAAACTAACAGACTGATTTATAAAATTTATTTCCCAGTCAGGTATGCAGTGCAGGCCGCAAAGGTACTTTCTGGCCCCAAAAAGGCGTTTTTTTTTACACCCACAATATTGAAGAGTAGAGTATTAAACTGCTTTATTTTACATATGACAAATGCAGCGCAGGCCACAAACGTACATTTTTAGGCCAAAAAAAGTGTTTTTTTACGCCCACAATGAAACAGATTAATTTACTGCTTTATGTTAAATATGACAAATGCAGCGCAGACCACAAACGTACTTTCAGGCCCAAAAAAGGTGTTTTTTGACACCCACAAAGAAACACATTCATTTACTGCCTTATTTTAAATATGACAAATGCAGCGCAGACCGCAAACGTACTTTCTGGCCCCAAAAAGGCATTTTTTTACACCCACAATGAAACAGAGTATTAAACTGCTTTATTTTACATATGACAAATTCAGCGCAGGCCGCAAACATACTTTCTGGCCCCAAAAATGTGTTATTTTACACCCACAATGAAACAGATTAATTTACTACTTTATGTTAAATATGACAAATGCAGCACAGTCCACAAACTGACTTTTTAGCAAAAAAAAAAGAAATCGTCCCCCCGGTATCTAACAGATGGATTTACTGAATTGATTACACTCTCACATATGCAGCACAGGGGTACTTTACAGAAAATTTTTTGAATATGTCACCGCCTGGGTCCCTGAACTCACAGATAGAATACCTATATTATTTTCCCTTCCCCTGACACATATGCACTGCAGGTGCACTTAAAATATGGGTATATGTCGGCCACTGAACTACAAGAACAGGATTTTTTTATTGTCCCTGGCACATATGCAGGTGCAAATGCACTGCACTTTCACAAAATGGCCGCCGACGCCCACCTAACTAACAGACGGACTAAAACTTATTTTTCTGTGTCACTGGGCTCAGGACAGGGTAAAAAAAATGTTGCATTGCACCCACAAAGAAAATCGCTGTAGGTTGCACACTTAACACCAAGTTCTGATTCTGTCCTAATCTCTCCCTCCCAGCAGCAGCAGCATCCTATCCCTACACTAGTAAGAGCTGATATGACGTGCAGAGCTATGTGACTCCAGCTTATATAGAGGCTGGGTCACATGCTGCACTGGCCACTCACAGCCATGCCATTAGAAGGGCACACATCTTAAACGCTTATTGATTGGCTGCCCTACAGCCTTTCAACAAGCTTTATTAAATGGCCAAACACAGAACTCGAACCACTTCGGGTTCGGGTCCAGGTACCAAGAACCCTAAAGTCCGGTACGAACCCAAACTTTACAGTTCGGGTTCGCTCAACCCTAATCATATGCTAAATACAGTAGTTGCAAGTCCAATTTATGTATAAGATAGCCAAGATGATCGTCTATAAAATGATGGCAGTCTCATGTTCAAAGCTGTAGTGGATGGTGGGATATGAAAGTGAACAGTTGAAAACATTGTTACCCCTTTGCTTGTCAGTTTAGCTATTTGTTTAACTGCAAAACTAATAGCATTGCCAGAAACCATTTCAGGGACACCGTGTATGTGAATGTTGGTTCTCCTTCCACAGGTTTACGGCGCCTCCATAGCTTTATAAAACAGGTTTCAATGGTCCTGACACCAGATAGAGCACTGAATAGCAGCATATTAAAGCCAACAATGGATGCTTGTGAAAGTTGTAGCGTTTTAGCCCTGTGACCAAGATGTTAATGCTTTATCATCAGATCATGCTTTATTTCAGGCAGTTCTTTCAAACCTAGTGCCACAGATTGATTTAACACTTGCTTAATAAAAGTTCTGGAGATAAAATCATTGTCCACTGTTGAGCTTTCCAACTCGCTTTCATCCCCAGGAGCGCCAGAATCACAATCATCAATAGAGACATGCATTGCAAGTGACATCTTTTATTCCTAGATACATATCAAAAAGTTTTGATTGTTGGGGGTCTGAGCGCTGAGAACCCCACTGATCACTACAATGAGGAGAGACAAAAATGTCTATATTGTTCTGTCACTCTCCTTGCTGTGGAGACCGAATCAAGGCAGTCCCATAGGCTTTATTTTCCGTCCATCTTGCCTCTTCTGCAGCAAGGAAAAATATAACAAAATTTCTGAAAACTCAGTGTCTGAAAACTCAAACTTTAAGATATATCTCCAAATCTGTTGTGGAGGTGACTGTTAAAGGAGCGGACTGCTGTGAATATCAAAGTTTAGGGGGTGGGCTGCTTTGAAGATCACATTTTAAGGAGGTGGGGCACTGTGGTGGGGTTACGTTAAGAGGTGGGGGGCTGTGGAGGTCACTGTTAATGGGGATTGGTGCTGTAGAGGTCACTATTATGAGGGATACTGTTGATATCTCTTATAGATATTTGCTAGTATATATATATGTAATTGAAGTTGACAAAGTGTAATTCGATCTGAATTTCAGGAAAAATTCGATTCACCCCAAAGTCGAATTTCCTCGCGCTTCGTGGTACCGAATCATATTTTTACTAAAAGGGCTGCTGCACATGTTAAAAAGAGGAAGTAAGAAGCCCAGAAATGAGGGAGAACCCATAATGCGATGCAGATAGCCAATCAGCAGCTAGCCAGCCCCTGTGATGTCACAGCCCTATAAAAAGTCTCCTCCTGCCCTGTCTCCACCATTTTACAGTGAACTTAGTGCAGAGAGAGATGTTACAGGCACTAGGGACAGTGATTAGGAAAGACTATTCACCCAAAAATAATTTTGAGCAGTACAGGGACAGATTATTCATAGTGTAGGGATATAATAGGGAGGCATTATTCACACTGTTGGAAGAGAGCAGGGACAATTGAACAGTGTGAAGTCTGGCTAATAGGAGCTATTCTATTACACCTTGCTGCACCAATTGGGGACGGGGTTAAAAAGTAATCCAAATTTAGGGTGTTTAATTTTTTTCCTATATAAGTACATCAATTCATCCTTGATTCTGAGGTGAAATTGCGGCCTGATACTACACATTTTAGGGTGCTTACGTTTTTATATATAAATACATACTTTCATCCTTGTTTTGGTGGTAAAATTGCAGCATGACACTACTGCTCTTTTACCCTTACAGTTACTGTTACTGTACAGTATGTCCGACAGACAGATGGCAGGCCCTTCTAAGGGAACGGGCAGTGGCCAAAATGTTTCTGGAGCAGGCAGAAGTAACAGCAGAAGAAAGGGAGGTGGTAGCAGCAGTCGCGGCGACAGGCCAGAGCTGCCATTGTCATCCAGCAGTCGTGTTTTGAACAGCAACCCAGCTGTCCTTGAATGGTTGACTCGGTCTTCTACCTCATCTCAAGTGACATCAGACACGCGCAGCCAGGAGTTGGTGGGTTCCAATGACACCATGTTTAGTTGGCATGGCCTGGGAACAAGCTCTGTGCCCCCACCTGTCCTGAACCTGCCTCTTTAATTTTCTGTTCCTTCCGCTAAGGAAGTATTGTATGCCGTCGGCTCGGCTCCACTTTTCAGCAAGGACGGGCTTCTAGAGGACAGTCAGCAGCTATTGCCCAGCAAATAGGTGAGATCTGTTGCTTTCTCCGATAGGCAAGCAAGTAACGATAATGAGAGTCGCGTGGGAGCTGGTGTTGCGGGCGGTCAGGCACATGGCCTTGAGACTTTTGAGGGTGACATCAGTGATGTGCAGACAGTAGTGGATGTTGATGTAACCGATCTCACGTGAGAGCTGGATGAAGAGGGGGCTTCATCATCATCAGGGGGGCAGCTTGAGCATGAGGCAACGGCTGACCCAGCAGGGTGGTAGTGTGGCCGTGAGTCAGCAGGGTGGAAGCAGTCTGAGGTCTAGGGCCAAAAGTGCCCGGGGTAGACAGTCTGCTACGCAGAAGCCTACCTTTCTAGAAAGAACTAGCGGTGCACAGGTTCACAGAGGTAGAAGCAGCAGGCACTCAGCGTGGAATGGTGGGGGTAAAATGTGGCAATGTTTCATCAAGCCGCCAAAGGTTTTCAGCATGGCCATTTGTAGAATATGTGGGCAGAAAGTCAAGCGTGGCCAGGGTTCCAATGTTGGCACCATGGCCCTGCGTCAACACATGCAGCTTCACCATAAAGTGACCTGGGAAAACTGCGGCGCTAATATAGTGGTACAGTCTGACGCAGCAACCGTTGCATCACCCAGTGGCCCGCTCCCCTTCTCCAGTAGTCAAGGCTCCACCACCTCAGCAGAAGGGAGCTGTGTTTCCTTCCCATCATCTACTGGTCCTGATGCTCCTCCTACTCATTGTCACTCGTTTCTCAGCAATTTATCACCACTGCGATTGCAAAAAGGCCAACAGTATGTGTGCACTCATCCAACGGCGCAGGTGCTGCACATGCTCCTGGCAAAGTCGCTGGTGCTACAGGCCCTCCCTTTCCATGTGGTGAACTCTGCACCTTTTAGAGAACTGATGGCTTGTGCTAAGCCAAGGTTGAGAGTCCCAAGCCATCATTACTTCTGCAAAAAGGCTTTACCAGCCCTGCACACGTATGCTGAACAGAAGCCTGTCAGTGTCTGCTAAAGTTCACGGCAAGCGTCGACGTGTAGAGCTTTAACTACAGTCAAGGACAATATATATATTTACGGCCCACTGGGTAAATGTGGTTCCTGCCCAGCCAAACCAGCAACTTGGCCAGGTGATGGCACTGCCGCCTCCACATTCTCAAACTGTGAGTCATGCACCAATGTCCTCCTCTGCTTCCTCCTCCACCTTGTCCTCAGCCTGCACTGCAGAAAAGATTTGGAGTGCCATTCTAGCATACCACCTGTGCCAAGCACGACGGTGTCATGCTGTTTTGCACCTGATTTGCCTGGGAAATGGAGTCACATCAGGGAGGAACTGCACTGCGTCCTTCAAGAGAAAATTGAATCCTGGCACTCACCTGTCCAACTTAAAATCGGAACCATGGTCACCGACAATGGGAAGAACAACGTATCGGCACTGCGTCAAGTGTGTTGACCGATGCGCCCTGCATGGCGCACGTCTTTAATCTGGTTGTTAAGTGGGTACTGAAGTCTTCCACCCAACAGCAAGACATCCTAAAAATGGCTATGAAACTTTGTATGCACTTAAGCCACTCTTACACTGCAAAGCATGCCCTGCTTGAGCTGCAAAGACAGAATAGTGTTCCCCATCACCTGATATGCAATGTTTCCACACATTGAAAGTCCACCCTACACATGCTGGACCAACTATATGAGCAGAGGAAGGCCGTAACTGGTTTCTTGATGATGCTGGCGGAAAGGAGTACTCCCCTGTGTAACTTCGACGTTAGCCAGTGGCAGCTCATGCATGACACCTGCCGTTTGCTCAGGCCCTTTGAGGAGGCCACTTTATTTGTCAGCTGCCAGGACTACGGGATGAACCATGTCATTATACTCCTTCACATCCTGGAGCAAATGCTGATAAATCTGGCTGGCCAGGGGACAGGAGACGTGGTGCTTACATCTCACGGCCACCTGAGCCCTGTGAGAGCTGAACTGGAGGAGGAGGAGGGCATTCAGCACAAGCAATGTATACAGAAACTAGTGTTTTTTCTGCACAAGTTACGGGAGAGGAACAGGATAAGCAGGAGGAGGTAGAGGACGATGAGGAAGACCAGGCAGATAACCTGAGGCATCATGGCAGTATGCAGTGGAGATGGAGGCAGGGAGTTGCTCGGCATCCATAAAATGCCCAGATGCATGCTGAGTTGCTTGCGTAGTTGCAGCCGTATTATCACCTTTGGCAGAGAAATGACTACTGGCTCTCCACCATTAGACCCACCGTTAGACCCTAGCTACTGCTCCAAAATGGGGGTCTTTTTTCCATCCGCTGAGAGAGAGGATAAACTCAACTACTATTGAGACATCCTATGTAGTCAGTTGGCCGCTGCCAATGTGCGCCATCACCCATCCTTACAAAGGTCTGACCAGGGGGCCCTGTGAAGATCACGTTCCACTGCCATGGCTGCTCGAGGGAGGGGGGAGGAGCAGCACCAGTGCCATAAGCAGCAACTTAAGTGTAGAGTCTCTATTGAGCACTTTTCTTCACCCGCCTAGTGAAGAAACCACCCACCAGCAGCAGCAAGACATGGAGCAGAACCTAAACTAGCAGGTGGTGGCATACTTGGACTGCACCATGCCACCCCATATCCAAGATCTCCTGGACTACTGGACAGCCAAACTTGATTTGTCGCCGCAACTGGCTGAATTTGCCATGCACAATCTTTCCTGTCTGGCCAGGAGAGTGGCATCAAAGCGGGTGCTTAGTGCAGCTGGGTGCATAGTTACCCCAAGGAGAACTCGCCTTTCCACCCAAAATGTGGAGAGATTGACCTCTGAGAATCAGGCACGGATCAGCCAGGATTTCCACACGCCAGTGCCTGATGCATCAGGCTAGATTATTCTGGGTGCCACACCCAAACTTTGTGAATAGAGACCTGTTTCTTCTGGCCACCTGCTTCACCCGCTATTCTGATGTTGCCACCTGCTTGATGCCACACACCTGCTGCCTCTGCTGCCATGATCTCCTACTGCCACCCACCATCTTATGCTGTTACTGCCACTGCTGTTGCCCCCCACCCTGTGACTGGGCCACTGTGTTCACTCCTCATGTGTTTGCCACTCTCACCACTCTGTGACTGACCACTATGTTGACTCCTCATGCAGTTCCCACCTCATCACTTTTTAACTGACCACTATGTGGACTTATCATGCATTTGCCACCCACACCACTCTGGGACTCACCACTATGTTAACTTCTCATGCGGGTGCCACCTCACTGCTCTGTAACTGTGCCACTGTGTTGACTCCTCATGTGTTTGCCACCTCACCAATCTGTAACTGGGCCATTGTGTTGACTCGATATTCGGTTGCCACCCTCCCCATAATGTAACTGTGACTGACCACTATGTCAACTTCTCATGCAGCTGCTACCCTCACCATTCATAGAAAATTTCCAGCTCACCCATATGAAGATTCCAGCATGCACAGTGGTTCAGAGAAGCTTCTGAGTGGTAACTTCAGGTGCATAAAAAGGATGTCCAGCACTGCTTGGTTGTTTGGTGCAATATCTTCCTTTTATTTACGTAGCAAGATTTTTACAAACACACTGTACAGCGGTAAAATTGATCAGTTTCGGACCCTGGGGTCCTTAGTCGTAAACACAATGGCCCCTTACCACTCTGTGACTGGGCCACTGTGTTGACTCCACATGCGGTTGCCACCTCACCACTCTGTGACTGGGTCATTGTGTTGACTCCTCATGCGGTTGTCACTTCACCACTCTGTGACTTGCTCATTGTGTTCACTCCTCATGTGGTTTCCACCATCCCCATAATGTGACAGGGCCACTAGTTTGACACCTCCTGTGGTTGCCACCTCACCACTCTGTAACTAGGACACTGTGTTGACTCCTCATGCAGTTGCCACCCTCCCTACTCTGTGACTGGGCCACTGTGTTGACTCTACATGCATTTGCCATCTTACCACTCTGGACAGGGCCACTGTGTTGACTCCTCATGTTGTTGCCACCTCACCATTCTGGGACTGGGCCATTGTGTTGACTCCTCCTGCAGTTGCCACTCTCCCCATAATGTAACTGGGCCACTGTGTTTACTTCTCATGTGGTTGCCACTAGAGATGAGCGAATTGAAGCATACAAAGTGGAATTCGATCCGAATTTCAGGAAAAATTTGATTTGCACCGAATTCGAATTTCCTCACGCTTCATGGTAACAAAACGTATTTTTTCCTAAAATGGCTGCTGCACATGTGAGGACATGGGGCAAGAAATGCTGAGAAGTCGGGATCACCCATACTAACATGCATGCAGCCAATCAGCAGCCAGCCCTGTAATGTCACAGCCCTATAAATCACGGCACCCATCTTAGATTCTGCCATCTACCAGTGCAGGGAGAGACGTCTGCAGGAGCTAGGGACAGTGACAGAAAAAACGGCATTGTGCTAAAAAAAAAAACATTTACAAGTGCAGGGAAAGATTATTCAATGTGTAGGGAAAGGATAGGGAGGAATCATTCCACCAACATTTCTGTTAAACAGGGTTGAACACCCTGGGTAATAGGAACAATCCGATTACACCTTGCTGCACTGACTGGGGATCCAAATTGCCATTATACAGCTCTGTAATTCCAGAACACCGTTCTTATTAGGATGCAAGTGCTGTTCGATTCGGGCATTAACAGGGTTTATTACAGGGAAATATTTCTACATTTTATTTTCAGTTCAGTACAGTTTATTTGTAGTGCAGTTATATGTTCTAAAGCATTTTTTGGCTTGTATTAGTGGGAAAAAAGGGCTTATTAGCTGTTGTATGATGAAGTGTGAAAGCTACAGTGGCAAAAGTAAAATATATTTGCCGCTCAGGGGTGCAGTTATCTGTTTTAAAGCCCTTTTGTCCATGTATTAGTGGAAAAAGAAAAAAAAATATTTGCCGCTCAGCGGTGCAGTTTTTTGTTTTAAAGCCCTTTCTTGCGTGTATTAGTGGAAAAAGGAAAAATATCTTTGTCGCTTAGCAGTGTAGTTATCTGTTTTAAAGCTCTTTTTTACGTGTATTAGTGGAAAAAGAGAAAATATATTTGCTGCTCAGCGGTACAGTTATCTGTTTTAAAGCCCTTTTTTGCGTGTATTAGTGGTAAAAAGAAAAATATCTTTGCCGCTCAGCGGTACAGTTATCTGTTTTAAAGCCCTTTTTTGGCATTTATTAGTGGAAAAAGGAAAAATATCTTTGCCGCTCAGAGGTGCAGTTATCTGTTCTAAAGCCCTATTTTTGTGTATTAGTGGAAAAAGAAAAAATATCTTTGCTGCTCAGTGGTGCAGTGATATATTCTAAAGCCACGTTTGCTGTGTATTAGTGGCAAAATAAAAATATATTCTCTATTCAGCGTTGCACTTATTTGTTGAAAAACTTTTTGTGTAAAAGTGGAAAAAAATTAGGGCCTAATTGCCGTTCTGCGGTGCAGTGATATATTCTGAAGCACTGTTTGCCGTGTATTACTGGCGAAATAAAAATATATTCTCCATTCAGCGTTGCACTTATCTGCTGAAAAGCCTTTTGTGTAAAAGTGGAAAAAAATTAGGGCCTAATTGCCGTTCTGCGGGCAGTGATACATTCTAAAGCCTAGTTTGCCGTGCATTAGTGGAAAAATAAAAACATATTCGCCGTTCAGGGTTGCACTTATCTGTTGAAAAGCCTTTTGTGTTGTGGAAAAGTGGAAAAAAATGATGGCCCAATTGCCGTTCTGTGGTGCAGTGGTATATTCAGAAGCCCCGTTTGCCGTGTATTAGTGAAGAAATAAAAATATATTATCATATATTCTCCCTGACTAAGACTGAGCCGAACAAGCGCCATCGGGTTCTATATAGCACCCGATGACGCGTTACGGCCAGCCAATCACTGTAATGCCAGTAACCAACATGGCTACGACATTACAGTGAGGGCAGTACATAGCAGCCAAGAAACGTGCGGGGAGGAGACTCAAGCATTCGGCCGAATACCGCAATGTGCCGAGCATAGCGATGCTCGAGCCGAACTGGTGTTTGGCCGAGCATGCTCGCTCAACACTAACGACTACCAAAAAGTTCTTTCATAACCAGTGGCAGGCAAGTCTCCCTTGTTAGGCTCCCGATAATTACCACAGCTTCATTCTAATTAGTGTCATATATGAGAAAGCACAGTAAGTAGCATGTGAGTGGCCAATCAATTGATGATTACATAATCTTCAACCCATGGCAGGAGCTTGTAGTTAAGAAATATCAGTTTATTTTAGCCTCTCCAAGACTCAATTGAATCAGTGTCCTGAAAACACACCACTTTAACACAAGTGCAAATCCATGTACAGGAGATTTATGTTGTTCAGTTTCAAAAGTTGGTGAATTCAGGAAATGGGGTGCACATGCATGCAGTCTTGCACCAAATCTGGCAAATAACCTGCTTTTGCTGCCAGTAAATTTTTTCTTTATCTCTATCCACACAATTATGACTTTATTTCTAGGAACACTTACATAAACATTTGTGAATCATACCAGTTCTATACCTTCTAATTTTAACGATATGACAGCATATAATAATAATACACACAATGGTATAACATTGCAATTAGAGATGAGCGAATCGAATCTCACGAAGTGAAATGTGATCCGAATTTCAGGAATTATTTGATTCGCCTAGAAGCTGAATTTCCATGTGCTGAATCCTGAAATTCAAACTTACCACCTCCCTTTGCGCGCGAAGGGCCGCCAGCCTCCATCTTGCTTGAAGACCTCAGCCGAAATCCTGTGCGGCGCGAGATTACATAATCACGTCATACGTTACCATGCCGGCCAGCGTAATGACGTAATCTCACGCCGCACGTGATTTCGGATGAAATCTTTAAGCAAGATGGTGGTGGCCGGCCCGTCGTGAGCAAATGGACGCGGTAAGTTTGATGTAATGTTTTTTTTTATGTTAATTTCACACTGTACACTCAGATGCCGCAATCATGTATGAAAGCGGCATCTGAGGGGTACAATGACGGGGCAGCGCTATCGCTCCCTGTCATTGCACTCGCTATTTACAAAATGCGCTTCATGGCGAAGTAATTCGTCACAAAGCAAATTTTTGGGTGAAATTTGCTCATCTCTAATTGCAATATTCAACATTTGGCATAACACAAAATAAAAAATAAAGCTACTCAAAAAAAATTAAACCACATGTTTCTTGGGGTTTATTTTTGCATTTCCTTTGAAGATAGGACCATATGCCTCTGGAAGACAGATAACTGCAACTGTAATGAGTCCACCTTAAGAACTCCCTCCCTCCTCATCCCCTCTCCACTAGAATGACGTCACACTGGATACAGGGATCAGATAAATGTTCTTATGGAGCAACTGTTGAGCCACAAGAGCACCAGAGGGCATCTGCAGAACAGCTCCCAGGTAGAATCTAATGCCTTAAAGGCTGTGTGACTAAACTAATACCTATTACAGAGACACAAAAGAGTATTTTTCCCTGCTAATCTTCTGCCTAGATCTTAGCAATTCTTGAATGCTTCTAAACTGTGTTTGACAGTATGATGTTGTGTGCATTTTGTGTGCCGGGGCTTACTGTGCCAGCTGGGACTTTACAGCAACCCATTTGTTCACTAATCACAGGGGATCAGCTGTTTTCAAAGCTCCACAGACTGCATGGAGACAGAAACTGCTGCCTATAACTCAGCACTGTTATTAGCTATAACTTGGTTGTCAGTCTCATTCACCAATATCTCTGCATCTGATAACTGCTGGCATTTTAATGGACACACTATTAAAGAAAACATAATGATTTTATTTCCACTACACTATGATAAAGCTCCATAGAACATAGTTATAGTCATAGTTATATCATTTATTTGTTGAAAATATCTTCTTTGTAATATTATTAATCTTAATAAGACACCCCACAACCTCAATTTTAGGAATTTCCACTACTGGTATAGTTTTGTTTTTTAACTACCAGTGTGTGCAATGGACAAGCTATTTATACATATAATTAAAACTTTTCAACTTTTCCAGTTTTATATTCCTCTCCTAGATTTATGTTGTACCAAACAATCCGGTGAATCTGTAGACCACAATAGAAAAAAAAGCTCTAACTTTAATCCTAATATCTGCACAAATGTCCAAGATCTAACATCTATGGGATATCCACTTGTTCATAGAATTGGTGAAATAATCTCACAGTTACCTTGCAAACACTTTCCATTAATGGTTGGCTGTCCATTGATTGAAAGTATGTGAGCAAATGGTTTTGATAGCCTTGACCACTATAACCACTGAAAAAATCTGGCCAACGTTCAGACATTTATCTAATGTTTAGGAGCACCTTTAAGTTGAGTTGACAAAAGGTCAGACATCACTTCACTATATACTGTATTGACATATCCAAATAGATTGCAACTCCTTGTTATTGTATAGTCAAATGATTTGCCAATCTGCCAAACTACTCACTCAATCCTCTAAGGAATGGATTTCTAAGAGAAGAACCTTCAATCTAAACAGTAGTTATCAAAGGCATACAGACTTATCTAAAGGCATTCAGTCCAGTGTATTGAAATGAGTAATAAAGGCAAAAAATGTCATGTATAAGAACAGAAATGTAGTGCACATAACACCCAGATTTCATCTTACATTTTACATTTGCATGATCTCCATCCTTTCTAAAAGCTGATGCTATATTTGTGGGGCAAGTATTTTGTTTGACCTCATTACGCCATTCCCTACTGCATTTCTACCATCCGACTCCATGACTCCTAATTTCTTAAAATGTGATAATGGTTATCCATATGATATATGGTAAGTATGGCTATTGGCAAATTTTTAAGCCTTACTTCCTTATATTAAAAGATTACCATCAGCTTTACGTACAGATTTCTTTTCTATTCTTAAACAAATCCATAAACCCGCACTATTTTTATTGCTTGCTAAGATAGTGAGGACATATACCCATGTTTTAGAAAGGCTTGGACTCAACTTTCATGTCGCTGAAGACCTGATGGTCTGACCAGCTGCTCTGGACAGCACCAAAGAGCTGTATTCCCTGAGATCTACTCCCTTGACTTCCTCCTGTGTGTGTGCCAACAATGAATGCTTTGCTAGGAGATTGATTACACCAGCACCTGTCACATAGCATTCATTTAGAGCTGTCCTGTGTGACATGCCCCTAAAGAGTGTCCCAGACCAGGACCTATAAAATGGATTTTAATGTACATATGTACATTTGTACATAATATGTGTAATGTAAGATGTATTCCACTTCCTAATACATGCATGACATATGGTTAAAAAGTTTACCATAAACTTCCCATGGTACAGGAATAACAAGATATTGGGGTAAACATTGCAAAAATATTGTTTAAAGTAACTAAATAGGACTATAAATACAGTAATTGCATTTGCATAGTAGAGTGGATTGTATTTCCATTGGTGGAGATATTGCTTAAAGGAAAGCAGAAAAATGTGCTCACTTGTTGGACACCATAATAATTTATAACTAAAGGCTTATTTGACATCACTTCCAAATTCTACTCAGAGGGTCTAGATAAAGGGGGTCATTTATTAAGCTCAAATACACCTATATCTGTGACTTTTCCCCGCTCCCGCCAGGTCTAAAAAGTGGTGGGTCGTGGGCAGGGAAGGGAACTTGCTGGCAAACCTGTCTCATTTACTATCTTGTACACCTTTTTAATGAGTAGAATAAGGTCTAAATGCAAGACAGCTAGGAAGCTGTCTTACATTTAGAAATGGAGGAGGATCCACCAAAGTTATGAAGAGGCCGGCTGATCAGCTGTTTGAAGAGCAGGCAGTGCTCCATGTGAGTGCCGCTTCCTGTTCATAATACTGCATATTGTCTTCAAAGTTACAGTTGTGCAGTATAATGACAACTACTCACTCCATTCAATCGAATTAAGTGAGTACTTGTTATTATACTACGCCACCGGTCCATAGGAGACGACGTGCATTGTAATGAAGAGAAAGCAGCACTTACATCGAGTGACACCTCCTCTGCAAATAGCTGATCGGTGGGGTTGCTTGGGGTTGGCGTAGGTCATCAATATCTGTTGCTGCACAACCCCTTTACATTTGCTAACATGACATGTTCCATTACTTTTTTATTTTATTTTTTTTGTTTCTAAGGAGGAGTCCCACATCTTGTCACATGTCCTTTCTAAGTATTGCCTGCAAATATTCTTATAACATGGTAGTCACATTGGCAGCTAATTGAGTGCAGCTTTAATCACTCCTTTAATACCACTGTTTCTCTTTTAGGTCTCATAGGTAGAGAAATTAAATTTGGCAGCTTCGACAAAGTTTGACAAAAAATTTGATTTGTTATGAAGTAATTTGTCACAAATCTTTATAAAGCAAGTATACCGAGGCCACTGTGCATTAGGGTATGACCACATGGAGAGGCCTTCCTGCGGGTGGGTTGCGGCCAGGCTGCGGTGAATAACCACATGACCAATTAACCTGCAGCTGCCTTTTATTTAATAATGAAAACCGCACTGTATGGTCCGTCTTCATTGCTAATGGCTGTATGGCATCTGTAATGCACCTTTAAACAGAGGCTGTACCTACTTCTCCAATCCCAGCATTCTCCTGCCCTACAGGTGGGAGTCCTTCTTCTGTCATTTGCTTTTCCTCCTTTTCGACATCATCTAAGAATATGTCATCAGGGACATCCAGCTCCTCTTTCTGAAAATTGCTCACATTTCTAGACATGGAAACTTTGAAGGATGTTCTTGAAGAGGTAAAGCCAGAAAAACATGAGCATGGTCATTATTAAGACCTGGCCCCCATAAGGGGTGCAGATTGGATGGTATTGGTTGGTATGGTGGCAGTAGAATAATAAAGGCCTCCAACTAATTAGTATTGAATTACATATCTGAGTTTACGACTGATGTAGGAATAAGTAAATGTAGGAATAAATAAATAAAAGTGACACAGAATACCTCTCCCTGCAGTCTCCCTCTCCAATATTCTTCTATTAATCATTTTCAGCAACACTGTCCCTAGCGCATGAGCGCTTGCTACCTCTCTTCCTATGCTCAGCTCACAGGACAATGGTGGAGACTGTGTGGGATGAGGGTTTTATAGGGCTGTGACATGACAAGGGGGTGGCTAATTGGGGATTGGATGGCTGCATGGCATTATGGGTGATATTGCGTTCCTGGGCTTGTCTCCCCCACACCTAGTTTCACTTTGCAACACGTGCAGCCACCATTTTACGAAAACCTGATTCGTTACTATGAAGCGCGGAAAAAAAATGGATTTGTTCCAAATTGAAGTTTTCCTCAACTTCGGACTGAAATCTGTTTGAAATGCTTCGCTTTACACTGCTGCTAGGTTAAAGATGACCATATTATAAATAATAAGATTTAAGCAGAATCCAAGAGAATCTAGCATCAGCACTTTCATGACAGCAGTTATATGACTATAACTAGCACATGAGCAGACCAATATTAGTACATGCAAACTATTCTCATCTAAGTTCTTTATGGCTATGAGAATGGGATCATCAACAGAGAAATCTATAAACAGCTAGACCCAAGACCAGAAACAGGAAACTTTAGAAGAGATGTCCACTTTGGAAAATTCCATATTTTTAGCAGTGTCCCTGATGATAAACTGATCACAGGATGTCCCACAGCAAAAACTCATCAAATAGCTGTAATCTGTCTGGACTGTCTGTCAGGTCCACAAGGTAAAAATTCTGTGCAGCCACTCTACTCTGGCAAATTGTTGAGTAGTCTAAACGGAGAACCATATCTATTAAATTTAAAAGTCCATATTAGCATATTTTAAAGTTGATTTCCTAAAAGATTTCCTGAAAAAAGCTATAAAGATCTTCTGACAACCAGAAATACATGTATGCACATATATATGTTCATCTGTTTCTTTAGGATCTAAGTTCTAGAGTTAAGTGAGATATTTTTGGGTAGCAATCACAATAAAACACCACAGACACCCTCTTAAAATAGAAATACATACATATATTTTCAATGTTAGCAATGAAAATCATACTAAAGGAAAATAAATTTGAAGACAGCTGGCATGATTGCATGCCCCTTTTGTGTGTCTTGGGTAATATATAATACCACCGTTTAGATGACATGGCATTAAAGTATACAAAGCCTTAAGAGTGCTAATCCCTCACACTCATTAACTGATGACCATTTGACTTTGAGTAAAGCTGTTTTCAGATGGCTGTGTGTGGTCTGTGAAATGAGGCATATTTCATTGACTGACTGAGACTCATATGAGCTGAACTCACTGCATCCTAGTGATCTGTGATGCTGTGAGTTCCAGTCTGACCCTCGGTCTACTGTCCCATACTCAGGCACAACATCATATGAGTACAGTACATTAGACCCACGGTTGGGCTGGAACTCATATCATCATAAATCTCTATGATGTAGTAGTGAGCCCAGTCCAGGAAATGTGTCCATCACATGGACTTCATTTCATTTCACACACCCATGTAAAAGCAGCCTTAAAAGAGTTCTCTGGGAGTTAATAAAATAAAATGACTGAAAATACTTAAATATTACTTTATCATAAATATATTCCCAAACACCTTTCATTAGTTATAATGGCTTGTTTTGTCTAGTGAGCAATCAGCAGGGGAAATAAAATGGCCACCGTCCTATTAGTACATACAAAACCTGTCCTAATCACACAGCAGGACAAGTTACTTCACAAAACTGAGGTAAAGATATGCCTCATCCTCATCTCCTACTTTTAAGAGATTGTGATCCTGAATACAGTTTAATATGGTCTTCAGCTGAATCTCTGTGGGAATGGAGTTCATGAGGAGATATGAAGTACTGAGAGGACAGACAGGACAGACTGTGGTGATAGAGTGCAGCTGCTCATTACCCACACCCCTAACTTTCTCCTTGTAAATCATGTTTCTTCATGAACTCCATTCCTACAGAGATTCAGCTAAAGATCTTATCACCAAGTCCAGCAAAATAATAATCCCTTTAAAACATACCTTTTAATAATTCTATTAAAATCTGGGACAAGAGTCCCTTCTTATAATTCCACTTAGAAACCCTCTGTCAACCATAAATAAATATCATTGACAGTTGTACCCAACGTGACACATCAAGGCATGACACTATGATTACAAATTTGTATTTGATATGGTGATATTATGGACACTCTATACTGTCCCTAGGGCTGCCCTTAACTAGTCCTCAGCCCAGAGACCTCCCCTGATGGTGGGGATTCCCTGTCCTAGTGCCTTGTCTGATTAGCCCTGGTTTTACCCTTATGAGCTAATTCAACCCCATAGGTACACAGTGGGTACAAATGTCAGTTAGACCCCTTAGGGGCAGACCAAAATACAACCAAACTAGTCAATCAACAGGGGACTCATGCATCATCGTTATTCATAGCCCCTGGAAAGATCACACCTCTTTGGGCACAGATACAACTAGCCTCTGAGGTATTCAAACTTCAACGCGTTTCCCCCCTCTGATAAACAGGGTTCATCAGGAGGGCAAAAAAAACTTTTATATGAAAAGCTGTATATAACAGTTGGTCCAACACTCTAAGTTGGGAGTGTCTTTTTTAAAGAAAAAAATAAATTATAGTAAGTGCTATCGATAAAGCACATCCCAATTAAAAATTGATCACAGGAGGCGCCTCATCCTCTTAGTCAGGGAGCTTCCATAGGGGCACAGTACTATATTATTATCCGATGTGTCCAAGTACTAGTGATGTCTCAGACCGTACTTCAGCCCCTAGTCACATAGATCCCACGTACGTTCCCCGTGCTTACTCCTCCTGCGTCCTCCAGACACAGGAGGAGCCGACTGCCACAGTGCACTAGCGGTAGCACGGATCCGGCAGGCTGTTCCCCCGCCGGATCCGTGCCTTACACACATTGCAATATGTACTAACAGATTATAGGATAAGCTTTATAGGATTATAGGATAAGCTTTGGTAATTTTTTTCACATGCAACCTATTTTGTTATGTAGGAATGCATACATGCATAAATTTTCTCCCATCATTGCTGATCTCTATCATTCCTTAAAATGAAGTTTTTCATCCCAATCATTGCTTACACACTGCAATCACAGTAATAATAGTGGGGGGGGGGGGTTTAGTAAATTTTTATTACATCTTTTGATCCAAACAAAAATTTTCTAAACATGTAAATCCAGCATTATCATTAAGGACTTGTGACAGGTGGCGGTAACATACTGTACATACAGGGGTGGGATCCAGCCAGTTCTCCCTAGTCCGGTAGAAACAGTTGTTAAAATTTACAGTGAGGGTGGTATAATTATATTAAGGTGGCAAAGTATATGGTATACAGATATATTCATGGAGTGCAATGAGGAGCCAAAGATATGGTGAAAAACTCAGCTGAGATGAGTCATGTCCAGTCGTCATGATGGTCTGGGGTGGATGGAGAAGAAAAGGGAAGGGAATATCTGCAATTAGAGGAGACGTCACTAAGTCTTTGAATGTCAATGTTTTCTTCGGCCTCTTGACTGCATTTAATCAATACTAGAATCATCCTTCTGGGATTCACGTCCCCACCTATTCCCTGGTTGAACTTGATGGACTTATGTCTTTTTTCAACCATATTAACTATGTATATATTTTTAATTATTTAGATTCCATATTTTTATATTGTATATTTGGAATATTGTAGATAATTATATCTGCCATTAGAAAGCTATAGGCATATCTTTGGTGGCAGAGTAGGTAAACCTGAATCCCATCCCTACGGACTGGGATTTTATACTGACACATGGTTACTTTGAAGTATGTAGTGTTTCTTATATCAAAAATTTGTTGAACAGTGATCTGCGAGTGGGATGCTTGGAAAGATCCTCTTGGCTGCTATGAGGCAATAATAGATCTCTGAGTCACAGTATCCTTGCATGGGAGGTATTTGGTTACATACCTTTTATGGATCCTGCTCAGCTGGGATATCTGTATCTGCATTATACATCCCATCTATTCTTAGGTGGCACTTCAAGCCGAGTGAGCAGGCAAGATTACAATTACATTTTAATTCCTTGAACCAAGAGCACTTTTTTGCTTTTTTATTCATTTGACCTTAGCTAAAAGTCTCTATTTGTCTGTTTTATCCCTCTCAGAGCCTTCAATTGGCTGGACTAGAAAAAGTTGGCAAAAATGGCTTACAATGTATCCCTCGCTGGACCCGGACCGTGGGGATTCCGTCTGCAAGGAGGAAAGGACTTTAACATGCCCTTGACCATCTCCAGAGTAAGTGTGAAGAGTTTAGACAAGGACATGTCATAGTGTAGCATATGCTTTAAGTGACTTCTGTGTAAGAAGATATTCCATAGGGCAAGATGTGTTTTAAATGAAGAAAATTTACAGGGTTTGTGAAATGTAGTGTGGTGAATAGAAAAAGACCTGTAAGGCAGATCCTTAACTCTTTTCAGTCTGCAGAGGGTACTGTGTATACTGGATGTAGTCTTGTTCATATTAGAAATCGTAACTTTAAGCATTGCAGCATTTTTCAGATGTTTCAGAGTCAAGTTTGTCATGTGGTACAATATATAGGGGAAATGTGTTATCTATTGTTTTCATGGGACTGAATTATCTTAACCCAATGTGCTAGCTCAAGGGATAAAAGTATCAGATGATATATTCAGCTCTGCTATATCAGTCAGATTAGTTAGGCCCCTTTCACACGAGCGAGTATTCCGCACAGGTGCAATGCGTGATGCGAACGCATTACGCCCACACAGAATCCGGACCCATTCATTTTAATGGGTCTGTGCACATGAGCGATGGTTTTCATGAATCACTTGTGGGTTGCGTGAAAATTGCAGCATGTTCTATATTCTGTGATTATCACGCAATGCTGGCCCCATAGAAGTGAATAGGGCTGCATTAAAATCGCATCCGCATGCAAGTGTTTTTCACGGATGGTTGTTAAGAGATGCTGTTTGTAAACATTCAGTTTTTTATCATGTGCATGCAAAATGCATTTAATCGCATTGCACCCGTGCGACAAAAATCTGAACAACTGAACGCGATCACAAACAAACTGAATGTACTTGCTTGCGAAATCACGCAGTTTTCACTGAACGCATCTGCAACGCATCCGGACCTAATCCGCTCACGCTCATCTGCAAGGGGCCTTTCAGTGAAGACCTTTGAGAAGACCATCCAAAATTGCATAGAAGAGGGGTCTTCTGGGGGAGGGTGTATCCTATCAAAGAAGATGGCTAGTATGCATGGATCTAATAACCTGACAAAGTAAATCTGGTCTGGATAATGGGGTGGTCTTTTCAAAGAGGTGGTCTTTTGGAGAGGTTTCACTGCATATGGCTTTCAATATCTTAAATGTATTTTAAAATGTCTAACACTTATGAAGAACATTTATTATTTGTTTCTGACGAGTATTAAAAGGTGTCACCAGGGTGATAGAGTTTTCTTTACGTGGTTAATGTGTTACTTTGTTCTGGAGTTTATAGAGCCGGAAAGGAATATATAGTCATATCTTTTTCCCTAGTGTGCTTTTATTAAAGCTCCAGCAATGGTTTTCACCCAGCTTTCCCTGAAACCGGAAAAACAAGTCTATCTAGACAGATAATGGGCCATTGCAAATATATGTCGTCATTTAAGAGTCTGGAAATGCTGGATCACAGTCCTAAAGGGTATAGCAATGAAGGCCACATTGAGGAGGAAGATAAATCTTGTTGTTCGTGCTCTTAAATGATCCAAAATGTAGATAGACAGATAAACAGACATAGATAGACAGAGAGACAGACATAGATAATGATGAGATAAATAGATATGAGAGATAGATTTGCTGCAATGTATATGAGAAGTCAGCATCAAGAGTTCAATTGCCCTACAGTGCCACCACAGGGGAAATTAAGCATTACACCCTTCTCTTTTAAATCAGATGTAGAGATTTACTCAGCTAAATGTGTCAGTATATATGGCTCAAAATGGTATACATGCTTTGCACTCCATTTATTATGTGTTTTAGAAAGTTTTTGCCCCAAGATTTTAGCGCAAAGGATGCCAACACAATTTATGATAAGTCTCTGTAAAAATTTTGGCTCATCAGTAGTCTGATTGAAATGTACACTATCTAAATATTAGACAGGATTAGTAAATCTGCCCTCATGTATTTTACTTAGAGCAGTAAATAAAGAGTGAATCAGTGGAAATGTGACTGGCTGACGTTCTGTTGATGGGTGAATTTTACGATACGGAGCCATAATTGGAGAATCTAAGCAGATGGGGACATATTTCCCCTGATTCACTTGTTTCTTTTTATATAAGACACTTCACTGATTTAAGTTACTTTAAAATACTTAAAATTCCTGTGATAACTAAAAGTAAATACCGTAAATAATTCCTGGTAATACTGACTGCAGGCATGCAGCTAACAAGCCCAGGTATTGCACACGCTAATAATAAACCATTGTATTTGGTCTGATCTGTTTGTGGATTGTGAAATGTCTTGTGCAGAACACATTACAACACTAAAACAGGTGATGGTATCCCTGGGACCTCGGCATTGTGAGAAAATGTCCATTCCAGCATCTCATGTTGCACCAAAACATTATATATTAGTTTTTATTAACAAAAACCTGTACTTATGAAAAGCAGATTATAAAGTTTTAAATCAGCCATAGAATTCAGTACATGGTATGAACAGGGGACTTATCAAGTTTCATGCAGAGGCATACAGGGGCTTTTTATGCTGGATTCTCTATGAAGTTCTGCACCGGCATGCATTTTTTATTTATTTTTTTGCATTGTTCAAGTTCTATAGAGAAGCCTATAAGAAATGCCTTAAAAATAATGGCATACCTAGAGCATGGAAAAAATAAATAAATAAGGAAAATGTTCAAATGTGATGCAAAACAAACCCACTAAAAATTTCTAAAAGCGCCATGGACTTTAGTATCATCTAACTGAATAACGCTGCTTAAAAACACCACAAAAATGCCAGTGTCAAAAATGCCTACCTAAAACACATGACACCAACCTAATTTGCATTATACCCATGGTACTTACTTTAGTTTACTTTCACACTGGCGTTTTGGTTTCCGTTGGTGAGATCCGTTCAGGGAACTCACAAGAGATCCAAAACGGATCCGTTTTGCCCTTAATGCATTCTGAATGGATAAGGATCTGCTCAGAATGCATCAGTTTGGCTCCGTTCTGCCTCCATTTCGCTTTGAAGGTGGACACCAAAACACTGCTTGCAGCGTCTGATGAAACTGAGCCAAACGAGTTTTCACTGACAATCTGGCACAATAGAAAACAGATCCGTCCCCCTTTGACTTTCAATGGTGTTCAAGACGGATCAGTTGTGGCTATGTTAAAGATAATACAAATGGAGCCGTTCTGAACGGATGCATGCGGTTGTATTATGTGTGAAAGTAGCCTTAAACTGTTGGTGATCAGTCTATAAACTGACCAAATAACTTGATGAACTGACCAAATATAGTTTTGGGCTTCTAATCTGGTCCATGATGCAAATGAAAAGGGTTGGAGGATCTCTCAAAGCCAAGGCCTGGAGAATGTGCACTAAACAAGAAACTCATATAAATGAACTCCTTGTCCATTGATTTTGGAATGACTTAGGACATTTTCCCATGGTTAGTATTTGGTCAATATTTTTCATTGGTATTTGTAAGCCCCAAACCAGAAATGGATCCAGAACACAGAAGAGGCACAAACACACATTTTTCCATCATAGCTTTTCTCTCTGTAGGTTTCACTCTCTTGAGAATGTTTTAAGGGAGGACACACTTTCTTGGTATATCTTTTGTGTATATGTTGCTCACATTCTTTGCTATATATATAGTTAGAGAATTAGTTGTATATGCTGCTGCCTTTTTTTCTCCATCACTTTGAAGTTCTGTTATCACCTAATTATAGATGCACAGGATTAGGGTAGGTTCAGGTGATTAAGAAGCTGCAGGAGGTCCTGGGGTGGTCAGTGCAGGAGGTCACAGTCAATCAAACAGTGACAGGTGAAGATCCATTTGTGTACTAAAGTCAGAGAGGGCCTTGTCCCTCCTTTTATCCATCTAAAAATAAACCAGGGGCAAATGGGAACATTCTTGAATGCTTGTAGCTGTCAAGTTATCCCAGACACTGATAATCTGATGTTATAGAGTAACCTGACAGTTATGAAGTGATGCTTCTAGGGTCCCAAGGGGGACATTAAAATAGTAAAAATAAGCCACTGGTCATTGTATTAGACTTCATGCACATGACCATATTTTTCATCAGGGTGCTATCTGGATTTTTTACAAATAGCACGCTGACCTATTCATTTCTGTGGGGCCACACACACATCTGTATGTTTTGTGAACCCGAGTGACCGTTACACAAATTATAGAACTTGTCTTGTTCTTGTCCATATTGCAGACAAGAATAATCCTTTTTATTGATCACAGTAGGAAAGCATAGCTTGCAAATCTTATTTAGACTTCATTCATTTATGTTCATTATATTATGTTCATTTATGTTACTGTTATGGTACTATTTTTTGTAAATAAAGATTTTACAATTCTAATGAAGACAAAACAAATTAGGTAAGAAATTGGGAAAAAGTTTCATCAAAGTAATTTTTGGTCATCATTTACTACTTTTAGGTATGCATTCTGAGGAAACAGTTAAATTTCCTTAAGCAGGAAAACAACTGATATGACATTAAGGGGCAGATTTATCACCAGCATTTTTGTCTTTTGAATTCATGAATTAGTTAACATTAAGCAAACTATTTCAAAATTTTCAAAACTCTGCATATACCACGATATATTTGCTGCAACTCACTTATGGACTTAATGCTGTTGTAAATACACTAATGTTTAGGCACATTTTATGGCTTCTCTCGGCTACAGAGCTTTTTCTAAGTGATAAACAAACAATGTCTAAAGCTTCCACGATACATAATTTTTTGTAAGTATTTTTTGTAGGTTTTTATCATTTTTTCGCATTTTTTTTTCTTTGGCATTTTACACAGCATGATGCATTTGACAAAACACAAAAAGACAAACTACAAACTGCATGAAAAAATATGATAAAAATGTTGTAAAAATGCAGTACAAAAGTCATAAAAAACGTGTACAATGCTAGGATCAGTTACAAAAAAACAAAAACAAAGAATCCTTTCCTTAAAGGTGTTGGCCACTTTCTGGCTACTTGTGTCCGATGTGTTAGTAAGATTATTATATGACACTTACTGATATAGCCTTTGTTGATATTCTGTGCTGTTTGCTACAGTATATTTCATAAGCTATGTCCCCCTGTTAGGCAAATCTTCTGTGCTGTTCACAAGATGGCTGCTGATGGAGGATCATGTGACCAGGCAAATCCTCTCTATGTGGTGTCTCCTGTATTAAAACACACTGTACCTGCAATAATCCCAACAGTAAGATGCGGATGGCAGGTGCAGTGGAGGTGATTTGCCTGTCACATGACCCTCTATCAGCAGCCATTTTATGGACAAGACCTCCGTCTGGAAAGGATAAAAGACTTGGCAAACAAGGGGTCAGACCCTATGAAATATAGAACATGGTGCTGAATTTCAACAAAGGCTATATTAGTAGCCATATAGCCATATGATCATCTCACAAACACATTGATCAACAGTAGCTAGAAACAGGCCAACCCCTATTCACATCTGTCGGATTTGTTGCAGGAATTGGGTTGTTTCCGAAACATGTGCATGGATTTCTACAAGCCCCATTTACCTGAGTGGGAAAGTCACATAAATTGTATCAACAAATCTTCAGTGTGTGGAAAATCCATAGCAGATGAGCAAGCATTCTGCAACAAGAAAATCTGCCCCAAACCCAGGGGGGTTTATCTTCTGCAATTTAAAATGTGAATCCATGGCAGAGATCCACAACATAAATTCACATGCTGCAGGGTACAGTTTAACTAGCTGATTGCTGGGGGTCTGAATACTGGAAAGTGGGAACCGTCACGAATCTAAAGAAGGGGGGGGGGTCCTGCTCCCCATTCTGATTCTCTAGGGAACTCCAGAAAAAGCCAAATACAGCACTCTCTGGCGCTCCAGTAGAGACTGAATGAAGCAGCAGGGCCCATGCTCAATCTGTTGCTCCATCAGAATGGGGCAACATAACCCCCATTATCTGGCTCGTGGGGGTCCCAGTCATTAGCTAGTTATTCTTTATCCTGTGGATAGGAGATAACATAAACTTGGCACAACCCCCTAAAGTACAAATACATAAAACCAAATCTAGGAAAATTCATAGTGAAAACATAAGTGACACAAATTAGTAGTGAGGATGACGAAATAAGCATTATATACAGACTCAATCATAGTTAAAATGTCTATTCATGAATCTATCATTATACAAATCAACCCACTGGCACGCAGCAAAAAACACTTAGGAGGAGGCTTTTCAAAATGCAGTGGGCAATCCTTTGCATGCATAACTGGAGTACGTACACTTCATACAGTAGAAGTGCTATGGTACATAGCACGTCAAATGCACTAATAGAGCAGCGCATGTGCATCAGTCATCCAAACCGCCATATTAAGTGCTAACAGCCCATCTTCGACTAAAATTACATCATTGCATATTATTCAGATAGATTCTTTAAGAAATTTTAAGTGATAAGATGGCCCCTTGGGCAATATGCCATAGATATAAATATAATGTATAAATATAACTGTACATATAATAAATTTGACCATAGTTACTCCAATATACAGAACTGTGGTTTTGAAAATATGTCAATTTGGCTTTTGTGAAGTATCATTTGAGTAGTATATTATTGCATTTTTGCTGTATTTTAACGTATGAGCTTATAAAGGTGGAGAAGTAACAAGTAACCCTCTTACTTACCATAAAATCATATGTGGCTTATTTTTTATCAGTATGATCTATTGCCCATTAGCTGTGAGGATTGTTCCTAATACAATGTATTAGATGATACTGCAACATTCAAGTAATTTACCTCGACTGAGGAAATAAATTGCCCTAATATATGACTATAAATCTCTTATTCAAACACTGAACAACCCTGCTGGCTTGAAACAGTACTGCAACAGCTGTGGTGTGTAACTGACCCCTTCCCCAGTGATGACTTACCGTATATGTAGCTCTCTGCTCTAATAGTTGGGGTATATGACATCCATATGCCCTAATAGAGTACATTAAATGGGGTTCTACTCTTGGTTTTGCACATTACTGTCATAGGGCTATTTAGAAATCCTGAATCATTTCCCAGACACATGGATGGAGTGTGATTGCAACCCCTGTGCTAAAGCTACACCATTTATCCCAATAAGAATTGTGTAAGGCTTCCCAGGGCATCAATTGGGAATATTTTGAGGGTGTGCAAGTGATGTAATCTGTCACCATCATAACAACCAGATCAACAGTTTGTAACACAGTAGCATTCAAGTTTTGGCATGCATGTGGAACTCAACCTGTAGAAGCGACACAGTGGATAGCATCGGGCTATTTATATTTACAGTCTATTTCAGATGTGCGAGTCATTACCATAACCTTGTTGGAATGCATGCCGAGGACAGAACAAACCAAACCAAATACATGTGCTGCTAAGATTAGATTTGGAAGTATCCAGAAACATAGACAGGCATGCCTAAAAGAGCATTAGCTACATGGTCAATGGTTGTGAATATACTGGCAACATAAAACCACATCAAATATCTAATCAAATATGACATGATGACATCTAGTATCCTTAATATATCTGCAATTCAAGAGGTGTCTTTGAACATCCTAGCTGCAACTGTTGATAGTACTGTACATCTAAATCCTGCAAAATTATGTGAAAATATTTTAATGGTTTCTTCTGAATGGGAGCAGCATTGCAGTAACCAGTTCCATTCACTATCCAGCAGACAGAGTTGTGTAGTTGTGACACCTACGCCAAAGCTACTGTAGAACAGCTGATCAGCATAGTTGCCAGGAGTTGGACAAATGACGATCTCATGTTGATGACCTATCCCCAAAAAACCCTTTCACACGTATTTACATTGCTTTCAGAAAGTCTCCAGACCCTTTAAATTTTTTCACATTTTGTTATGTTGCGGCCTTGTACTACAAAAAATTCAAGTCCTCCCTATCAATCTGCACTCAATAACTGATATTGAAAATGTTACTTGATTATTAAAAAGGAAAAACTAAAACTTAGTATAAACATAAATAATCAGACCCTTTGCTATCACACTTGAAATTTAGCTCTGGGGACCTCCAATTTTTCTTGATCATTTTTGAGATGTTTCTCCACCTTACAAAAAGACAAAGTACACCGGTACTAAAAGCACACCAAAAATATATACAAAATCACAACAGTTTATTAAGGATGCAAAGAAAAAACAAGCAGACAAACATTAAAAACAATTAAAAAGCATCCCCAACTGGATGCACCAATCCCCCACAATGAACAGTACAAGCCCTGAATAGAGCAATATAAGGAGACCAAAGCCTAAATGCCCTTAAGAAGTCAATTATATAAATAATAATGAAAATGTGAAAATCACATGAAAGCTGAGCTTCAAAGATCCTATGTATAGATGGGAGAAACTTCCAGAAGATCAACCATCACTGCAGCACTCCACCAATCTGGGCTTTATAGCAGAGAGGCCAGAAAGAAGCCTCTCCTCATTAAAATACACATGAAAGCCCCGGTGTAGTTTTTTAAAAAGCACCTAAAGGATGTTCAGACTTTGAGAAACAAGACTCTCTGATCTGCAAGATTAAACTTTTTGGCCTCACTTCTAAGCATCATGTCTGAAGGAAACCAGGCACTCATCACCTGCCCAATACCATCCCTACAGTGAAGCATGGTGGTGGTAGCATCATGATTTAGGGGTGTTTTTCAGTGCCTGAGTCAGGGAGACTGGTCAGAGTTGAAGGAAAGCTAAATGGAGCAAAGTTACAGAGATAATGTTAATGTAAACCTGATTCAGAGTGCTTTGAACATCATACTGGGCAGAAGGCTCACCTTCCAACAAGATAACGACCTTAAGCACACAGCCAATACAACACCGAAGTGGCTTAGGGACAACTCTGTGAATGTCCCTAGCCAGAGTCCTGACTTAAAACCAATCCAACGTCTTCAGAGAGACATGAAAACGGCTGTCTACCAACAGTCCTCATCCAATTTGATAGAGCTTTAGAAGGAATTGCATAGAAAAATTGGCAGAAAATTACCAAATACAGGTGTGCAAAGTTTATGGCATCATACTGAAGGAGACTGGAGTCTGTAATTGCTGTCAAAAGTGCTTTAAGTAAGAACTGAGTAAAGAGTCCGAAATTTTAGTTTTTCCCTTTCAATAACGTAGCAAAGATTTAAAATAATCTGTGTTAACTTTATCATTATGGGGCATTGAGTGCAGATTGATGTTGAAAACGTTTTTATATTTTATTTTAGCAAAGGCCGCAACATAACAAAATGTGAAAAAAATGTCTGAAGAATCTGGAAAGACTTTCTGAGTACAATAAATAGAGACACCAAACATGCATGTAGAGCAATGGATAAATGTGTTATATCTAGTTGTAGAATTATCCATTCATTGACCCAAAATGCAAAACCTAATAAACTTTTAATATACAGTACATTTATGTCCTGCCCTAAGGGGTACCCTCTATCCTCTGTTGTGTGGTTGGCTTGCTATTTAGGTAAAACTTTGTTTCAGATTTTTATTATCCCAGTGCCGTCTATTGATCCATCAAAGCTGGGGGCTAAATTGTGAGCTTTACCTCCACCACGTTTATAGCTATATCAGCGCCACTACTTGATGCCACCACGTGGAGCATAATTATGGTGGAACAGATACATACATTTCACCTGTTTTATAATAGGTTTGGTCTCTTTAACATATTTTGCATTGGGCCCCAGGAGCTTACAGTTGCACTGTACTTTCTGTAAACTTTTGATATTGCATAGGGGCACAAGTTGACAGTTTAGTGCTCATTGCCTTCTTCTGCAACAATGCCACAAAAAGACAGCATAGAGAAAGCACAACCCGCAGTCTTTTGTTAAAGGTAATGTGGAATCAGAAAATAATCATTTGTGTAAATGACATTTTTATGTTTAATTTTTTTTGGGCGATTTATGTTTTCATTTCATATCACAATATATATTTTAAATTATACCCAAAATTGTGTAATTTTTACACTGGCAATAGTATGTTAGGTCTTCCTATTCTGTTCGTGTAACTTTTTAGTAGCACAAAAAATAACAATATTTGAACCTCTGTTTAATAACCCATTCTGGAACCACATATGTGACTTTTTTTATTACAAAGTTCAGCTTTTATCCTAATGACAAAAAGGTTATGTTTTTATTATCACATTAGCTGCATGTTCCCACTCAATATTTTTTGTGGTTCTAAGCTGGGAACATACCTCGACTGGGCACACATATAATTATAATTTTTTTCTGCCCTTCCCTTTCTACAATCTTAAAAGGGACATATTAGGGATATAGATCTTAATGTTTCAGTAATCAATATCTTTCAGTATCTATAATACCTTTGTATAGATAACACAGGATCCACCTTTCACAGTGGGTCTTCTCCTTGCTGACTTCTGCACAGGTCACAGAGCATTGCCTAGAAAACGCTCTCACAGAAATCAATGTAACTGACCCCTTCCCCAGTGATGACTTACCGTATATGTAGCTCTCTGCTCTAATAGTTGGGGTATATGACATCCATATGCCCTAATAGAGTACATTAAATGGGGTTCTACTCTTGGTTTTGCACATTACTGTCATAGGGCTATTTAGAAATCCTGAATCATTTCCCAGACACATGGATGCCAGAGTCCTGACTTAAAACCAATCCAACGTCTTCAGAGAGACATGAAAACGGCTGTCTACCAACAGTCCTCATCCAATTTGATAGAGCTTTAGAAGGAATTGCATAGAAAAATTGGCAGAAAATTACCAAATACAGGTGTGCAAAGTTTATGGCATCATACTGAAGGAGACTGGAGTCTGTAATTGCTGTCAAAAGTGCTTTAAGTAAGAACTGAGTAAAGAGTCCGAAATTTTAGTTTTTCCCTTTCAATAACGTAGCAAAGATTTAAAATAATCTGTGTTAACTTTATCATTATGGGGCATTGAGTGCAGATTGATGTTGAAAACGTTTTTATATTTTATTTTAGCAAAGGCCGCAACATAACAAAATGTGAAAAAAATGTCTGAAGAATCTGGAAAGACTTTCTGAGTACAATAAATAGAGACACCAAACATGCATGTAGAGCAATGGATAAATGTGTTATATCTAGTTGTAGAATTATCCATTCATTGACCCAAAATGCAAAACCTAATAAACTTTTAATATACAGTACATTTATGTCCTGCCCTAAGGGGTACCCTCTATCCTCTGTTGTGTGGTTGGCTTGCTATTTAGGTAAAACTTTGTTTCAGATTTTTATTATCCCAGTGCCGTCTATTGATCCATCAAAGCTGGGGGCTAAATTGTGAGCTTTACCTCCACCACGTTTATAGCTATATCAGCGCCACTACTTGATGCCACCACGTGGAGCATAATTATGGTGGAACAGATACATACATTTCACCTGTTTTATAATAGGTTTGGTCTCTTTAACATATTTTGCATTGGGCCCCAGGAGCTTACAGTTGCACTGTACTTTCTGTAAACTTTTGATATTGCATAGGGGCACAAGTTGACAGTTTAGTGCTCATTGCCTTCTTCTGCAACAATGCCACAAAAAAGACAGCATAGAGAAAGCACAACCCGCAGTCTTTTGTTAAAGGTAATGTGGAATCAGAAAATAATCATTTGTGTAAATGACATTTTTATGTTTAATTTTTTTTTGGGCGATTTATGTTTTCATTTCATATCACAATATATATTTTAAATTATACCCAAAATTGTGTAATTTTTACACTGGCAATAGTATGTTAGGTCTTCCTATTCTGTTCGTGTAACTTTTTAGTAGCACAAAAAATAACAATATTTGAACCTCTGTTTAATAACCCATTCTGGAACCACATATGTGACTTTTTTTATTACAAAGTTCAGCTTTTATCCTAATGACAAAAAGGTTATGTTTTTATTATCACATTAGCTGCATGTTCCCACTCAATATTTTTTGTGGTTCTAAGCTGGGAACATACCTCGACTGGGCACACATATAATTATAATTTTTTTCTGCCCTTCCCTTTCTACAATCTTAAAAGGGACATATTAGGGATATAGATCTTAATGTTTCAGTAATCAATATCTTTCAGTATCTATAATACCTTTGTATAGATAACACAGGATCCACCTTTCACAGTGGGTCTTCTCCTTGCTGACTTCTGCACAGGTCACAGAGCATTGCCTAGAAAACGCTCTCACAGAAATCAATGAGGCCTCCTCCTGTACATTGTGTCTATGGCTCATGTAGCTACACTCAAAGAACAGAAGCCTCGACATATCTTAGGCCTAGTGTCCAGTATAAAACTGCAGGATTTTTTAAATTCTTTTTTTAAACTATAGATAGGTCCGTGGAAAATTTTAAAAAAATTCACCAGAAGCAATAAAAAGTACAAAACTAGACATCCCCTTCAATGTTAAAAAGTCAAACTTTTTTATTATTGTTAATAAATAACTATATAAATTATCCATGATTTTTTATTTACACCTACGTTGACAATTTTCTGAGGTTAATAGCTTGATTTATGGCAGATCTGTTCTGAGAATATGCAGCGCTATTTAAGGCAACATATTATCATGATGACATTTGGTTAAGAGCGATAATTGTTATACATCCACTGTGCTTATGAGCTTCTCCTTCCCCTGACCCCCCACCAGTGAGCGTTAGCCACTGGGACAGCCGCTGGGAATACATAGGCAGTATTATTTGTGACAAGTCTGCTCTAAGTAATACTAACATCTGATCCTCTGTCTTGTGACTCTAGACTTACTTATATGTTATACATAGCCACAACGTCACAATGTAACAAACAAGGCTTTATTAGATTTTTTACTTGTAAATCACACCATAGTTTACCAATTCTTTCACTTCTTTATTTACTCCATCTGCTTCTAAACTGCCAATAAAGTCTGTAGCATTGTAGAGATTATTGCAAATTATGCTGGTCCCCATTGGGACTCATGGTCATTGATGACAGGATGATCTGAGAATCTAGGCAAATTCATACAAAAATGTAGAGAATGTTTTGCGGATGTTACCATACTTAATTTTAGAACTTGAGTGCCTTATGATATAATACACTTTTAGACTAGGTTCATATCTGCATTGGGGGTTCCTCCTGCATCACATCAAAAACAGTACAGCATGCTATCTTTGTTCTTTATTACCATTGGTGGTATTGTCAATTTGTTGGCCTACCACTTCAAGTTAAATTTCATTTGACATGACAATCTCTTTCTTATAAAGCTAGATCCAGCCCTATACCTCCCATGGATCCAGAGATCTCTCCATTCATTGCTCCAGTTATTTCAAGCTGTCAGCTCAGTAGACATGTCCCTTCTCATAGGGCACATTCTTTTGCTGCAGCTGTTGGCAGTTGAAGGATGGAACTGAGCATGTGTGTCCATCTCAATGAGGTGGACAGAGAAATTCAAAAAAGAACAAACATTAGGTGGCGCTATACAGATGGATTTCATTAAACAACTCTGTCAGAAGCTATATATATTTTTTTAATTACATGCAATTACAAAAGCATTCATATCCAGCTGCTGGTTTGAAAGTTGTAAACTATCTTTTGTGGGGCAACCCTTTTATAAAAAGACATTTGAAAATAAATCAGCAGAGCATGCAGTGCTACATTTTCTGGTAAAAGTACTGACAACCTGATGGAAGCCATGACAGACCCCATTATAAACAATGAGGTTTATTGGGTGCTGTTCGTGTCTAGTGATGAACGGCAGGGGCAGGGGCGATTATTTTGCGAAAATCAGCACTGTAATAAGCGCGTATTGCGCGCACAATACCGGCGTGGGTCACTATTGCTACATTTTTCAAGCTGCTAGAAGTTTCCTGAGGCTGGAGAAAATGGTTGGCACGGCAGAATACTACAATAGTTTCATATGCAGATACGGTGCTCCGATATATTCGTGATTGTGCAAATCGGCAATTAATGATGCTAATATTTTTGCGCAATACGTGCAACTTCACATTTTAGCAGGTCTGACTACATATTAGTGATTGGTGCACTAAGTATTGTTGTGAACTTGTGACATCACAGCACTATGTATGTAGCATGTACTGTATGTATGGACAGCAGAACCCACCAATACCAGATCACACCAATACCCTGCACTGGAACCAGTTACACTATATCACAATCTAGGTACAAAGTGCAGACGGCTCTCTGATTACACAAACTGGTATGCGGTGACACGTATGAGGTTACCCCACAATAACTGGATAGGGGTGAAAATAAAAACGAAAGTTACAGGCACTCAACTATATGTCTCTGCAGTGAGCTATTTAATAGTCTAAAAATAGTATAAAAATCAGTATACATAAAATCCCAGATGGGTGTAACAATAATAATTAATCTGAGTATTCAACATAAAAGATCAATCCATATATGAGTGCAGCTATAAACAGATACAGCTCTCTCAATTACCAGAAAAAACTCATGTTTGTATTAAAACACATTATTGCAGTAAAGCGTTGCGTGACCGCAAGTTTTAAAGTTAATGTCAATAAATGTTGCGTATACCACAAGTTTAAAAAATGATGTCGGCGAACGTTGCCGTTACCGCAGATAGGAGAAGTAGTGTCGATTAACGCTGCATTACCGCAGGATTGAAAGAAATGTCAATGTTGCCAATTAATTGCTGAGGCACAGATGCGGCGTGGTGTTAGTTACACTGTTTAGACTGGTGTGATTCACACAGGGGAATCCTGTAGCATAGAAGATCGCCGGTGTGCACAAAGTGTATATCAACAGAAGATGTCACATAAATATATACAGTTTTACCGTGTCTTCACCGCACATAAGCGGCTGTGCTGTTCCTCAGTGACTCCGGTCGATAATAGGTTGAAGGAGCTTAATGTAGCAGATGATGTAGCAGGCGGCATCTTCTCCTGACGATTCAACAGCGCATACCTGTGGCATCCCACGTGGTATGCGCCGACATGCCGTGGCGGCTATTACCAAAGAAAAGCGCTTTTCTAAATATATTTAAAAAGTAGTAAAAAGTCTCTGAAGAAGGGATCTGTGGTCCCGAAACGCGTATGGCATTGGCAGATTGAGAGAGACTTTTTACTACTTTTTAAGTACATTTAGAAAAGCGCTTTTCTTTGGTAATAGCCGCCACTGCATGTCGGCGCATACCACGTGGAACGCCACAGGTACGCGCTGTTGAATCGTCAGGAGAAGATGCCGCCTGCTAGATCATCTGCAAGAAGCAAGAAGCACAAGCAAGAAGCAGGGAGTAATCATGGGTTCAGAGAAAAAAAAATCTAGAATATTCGCGAATACGAAAATATAGCACTATATTCTAAATCTTCGCAAATTCTCGAAGTGGCGATATTCACGATTAAAATTTGCGATTCGATTATTTACTCCCAACACTATTGGCGTCCATCATATCATAGATTTGTTATTGCCATAATTTTCACAGTTCTGCAGAAAAATTTTAATTATTAGCATAAATTTGAACAGAACTTAATATATAGGATTTTCTGTTGCAGGAAATGAAGAATGAATAAATATGTGACACATTATTACACTGTCAGAATGACATATAGAAAAAAGATCAACATAATGAATGAACCATGAAATTAATGGGAGTGATGTGCTCCTCTCATTCTTTACATAATTTCAGACTCTTATCTATATATACTTTACTGGCATGAGATGCAATACCAGACACAGCAAATGCCCCTTCGATCTGGTTATCAACCAGGGTCCTGAAAGTCAAAGACCCCAATCAAATATTGATGGCTAATCCTAAGAAAGTCTATGAAAAGTCCATGAACACCTCTTTAAGGGTAACAACCCTAGTGGTCTAGGTTAATATTAGAATCCCTGGTGGTCTAGTGGGTTAGTCACCTATCTCATTTCTCGCCATATCTCTGCGGTTTCTGACAGGAAGTTGAATGAAATATGCTCATTGCATTCAGCTTCCTCTTCCTGACTGGTATGGATCATAGAAAGGACTATGAGGCTAGAATTTAAGGATTCATGAGCACTCTAATTACTGTAGAAACTGTCTAAGAGATCTAGCTCAGCTGAGCTCCTCTGATTTCAGGGCACCCTGATACCAATGAGACCATGTCTGTCCTTAGGAACTGATATGTCGAAGCTGTCACAGTGACATGACTATATTGTGTTAGATCAGGTGGGCACGATGCCTGGTTTGTTACTTGACTCCTGTCTGTCTCTGTTAAAGTAGCTAATTTCTGAGGCATGTAATTGCTTGTACCCTCAAAGAACATATATTAAATAAAACCATTAACATAATTTGTATTATTACTTGTATTATTGACATATAAAATCTCCCTAAAGCCGCTAAATGTGCTAAAATGATAAAAGATTGCATACTTAGCACTTAATCTCTGCCATTTCCAGCTCTCCTGCTCCAGTCTGTGTTCACAGACTGATTTCAGCAGTGCTTCATTCATGAGGTAAAAGTAAGGGGTTGTTAAGTATCAGCATCATAATAAACACAGCCCGGGCCTAGAAAAGAGTCATGGCTACCTGAGTAGAGTCATGGCTGTTCATGATCCTTCTTTCCGGCCCACCTGCTGATGATTTACAGTCTTCTCCTTAGTTTTCTCCCTTGGAAAGAACTGACAAATAGCAGCAAGTGGGCAGGGTCAGAAATAGATCATGAACAACTGTAACTCTTCTCAGGTAGCCATTAGTGTTGATCGAGCATGCTCAGCCGAACACCAGTTCGGCTCAAGCATCTCCATGCTCGACACATGGCGGTACTCGGACGAGTACTGCATGTGCTCGAGCGCAATGCTCGAGTCTCCTCCCCGCATGTTTCTTGGCTGCTACGCAGCCAATAAACGTGCAGGTAGGTGCTGGCACGCACTGTAATGCTGTAGCCATTCTGGCTACTGGCATTACAGTGATTAGCTGGCCGGAACGCATCATCGGGTTCTATATAGCACTCGATCACACGTGTTTGGCTCAGTATTAGTCAGGGAGAGCAGAGCATAGGAAGGGAAAGACAGTGTAGGGAGTGTTATTGGAAAAATGTTATCACAAAAACTTTTCAGAGACCCAAAAGTCCTTTTAAGGACTATTGTGTGTGACAGCAGCAATATATGTTTGTAGCGCATCCCTAAAATATCAGTGACATCTAGTGTACTTTTTCCGTAGACGGTGTCCTCTGCGGACAGTTACATTTTCCGCGCCACATCTCCTGTTTAAAGTGTGCGCATCCATAAAATATCAGTGACATCCAGTGTACTTTTTCCATAGAAAGTGTCCGCTGCGGACAGTTAAATTATCTGCGCCACATCTCCTGTGTAAAGTGTGTGTATCTCTAAAATATCAGTGACATTCAGTGTACTTTTTTCCGTAGACGGTGTCTGCTGTGGACAGTTAGGTTATCTGCGTCACATCTCCTGTGTAAAGTGTGCACATCCAAAAAATACCTGTGACATCCAGTGTACTTTTTCAATAGACGGTGTCCACTTCTGAGAGTGACATTACCAGGGCCACATCTAAAGAGTACCTCTCCGAAATATCGTTATCTTATCCCAAATATCTGTGACATACCCTGTAAGTTTTTATTAGCCGCTAGTGACAGCATTGACATTATCCGCAGGATATCTTCAGTGTAACGTGTGACTTTAATAATTGTATCTGTGACATACAGTGTACTTTGTCAATAGACGGTGTCCGCTTCTGACAGTGACATTACCAGGGCCACATCTAAAGAGTAATGTGTGCGTTTAAAATTTTTATCTGTGACATGCAGTGTACTTTTTCCATAAACGCTGCGAACAGTGACATTACCAATGGTACCTCTCCAATATATTGTTTCCTCATTCCAAATATCTGTGACATTCCCTGTAATTTTTTATCAGCCGCTGGCTACAGCATTAACATTATCTGCAGGATATCTCCAGTGTAACGTGTGCGTTTAAAATTTTTATCTGTGACAGCAGTGTACTTTCAATAGACTGTGTCTGCTTCTGAGAGTGACATTACCAGGGCAACGTCTAAAGAGTAACATGTGCTTTTAAAAAATTTATCTGTGACATACAGTGTACTTTTTTAATAGAAGGTGTCCGCTTCTGAGAGTGACATTACCAGGGCCACATCTAAAGTGTAACGTGTGCGTTTAAAAAATTTATCTGTGACATACAGTGTACTTTTTCAATAGACGTGTTCGCTTCTGTGAGTGACATTACCAGGGCCACATCTAAAGAGTACCTCTCCAAAATATCGTTATCTTATCCCAAATATCTGTGACATACCCTGTAAGTTTTTATTAGCCGCTAGTGACAGCATTGACATTATCTGCAGGATATCTTCAGTGTAACGTGTGAGTTTAAAAATTGTATCTGTGACATACAGTGTACTTTTTCAATAGATGGTGTCCGCTTCTGAGAGTGACATTACCAGGGCCACATCTAAAGTGTAACGTGTGCTTTTAAAAAATTTATATGTGACATACAGCGTACTTTTTCAATAGACGGTGCCCACTTCTGAGAGTGACATTACCAGGGCAGTGGGGTGGCAAAAGGGAGAAGGTGGGCCACACCAAACAGGCCCGTAACTGTTCCACGGAGCACCTCCTTTCGGAAATCTCCCTTGCCAAGGGGTAGGTGTTTCGCAGTATGGCGCTTTTTTGAGGAAAGTGCGGACGACAAATGAATAGTAGTTTGCAACCTGTGCCGTACCAAAATGAGCCGGGGCGTGAACACTAGCAACCTCACCACCACCAGCATGATCTGCCACATGGCATCCAAGCACCCTAATAAGTGGGTCCACAATCTGTGTCTGCGGGTCACACCACTGTCTCCTCTTTCCCTATGTTACATGCTGCTGGCCAATCCCCTGTCTAAAGAGCAGGCCCGGATGCCTCCTGCCCTGCACCTGGACCTTCGCAAGCAACGTCAGTGACCACATCCACTTCCCTGTCCCAGCACAGTGTCCAAATGTCCTTACCCCAGACATTTGAACGCAAGCACAAATAGCCACCCAGCGGCCGTTCCACGTTACGCAGCCTGAAACCAGCGGCCGTTCCACGTTACGCAGTCCCCTGCCGCCACTATTTTTCATGGTGTGCTGTGCCCACCTTACACCAACATCTGTCCCATAAAATCACACATTGCCTGACCAACGCAGTAAAAGGATTTAATAGGGTACTCATTTAATAACAGGGCCTCTTAAGAGTCCTGTATTGTTATTTATCGTCACTACCTACCCTAGTCGGGAGTGAGTAACTGGCGCACCTGCTGCCTTCCTTAGATGTGGTAGCCATTTCTCAGGCTCCCTCTCCGGAATCAAACCCTGATTTCCCGTGGTCACCATGGTAGGCGCAGAAAGTACCTTCGAAAGTGCAGACATCCAAATGGATTGTCACTGTTACAGGGACGTTCGATCAGCCAGAAGTTATCGAGAGTCAACAAAGCGCCAGCAGGCCCTTGCCCATAATGTTTTTGATGGTCAGCTCACCTGCAGGCCCTCGCATACAATGTTTTACAGGGTCAGCTAACCTACAGGCCCTCACCTACAATTTTTTACAAGGTCAGCTCACCTGCAGGCCTTCGCATATAATGTTTTACAGGGTCAGCTCACCTGCAGGCCCTCGCATATAATGTTTTAAAGGTCAGCTCCCCTGCAAGCCCTCGTATATAATGTTTTAGAAGGTCATCTCACCTGCAGGCCCTCACCTACAACCTTTTACAGGGTCATCTCACCTGCAGGCCCTCGCATATAATGTTTTAGAAGGTCAGCTCACCTTCAGGCCGTCACCTACAATCTTTTACAGGGTCAGCTCACCTGCAGGCCCTCGCATATAATGTTTTAGAAGGTCAGCTCACCTGCAGTCCCTCACCTACAATCTTTTACAGGGTCAGCTCACCTGCAGGCCCTCACATATAATGTTTTAGAAGGTCAGCTCAACTGCAGGCCCTCATCTACAATCTTTTACAGGCTCAGCTCACCTGCAGGCCCTCACCTACAATCTTTTACAGGGTCAGCTCATCTGCAGGCCCTCACATATAATGTTTTACACGGTCAGCTCACCTGCAGGCCCTCAAATATAATGTTTTATAAGGTCAGCTCACCTGCAGGCCCTCACCAACATTTTTTTACAGGGTCAGCTCACCTGCAGGCCCCGCATATAATGTTTTAGAAAGTCAGCTCACCTGCAGGCCCTCACCTACAATCTTTTACAGGGTCATCTCAGCAGCAGGCCCTCTCCCATAATTTTTTTTATGTTTAGCTTAGCAGCAGACCCTCAACTATAATGTTTTAGATGGTCAGCTCAGCAGCAGGCCCTCGCCCCTATTGTTTTAGATGGTCAGATCAGCAGGCCCTTGCTCCAAATGTTTTTGACGGCCACCAGCAGGCCCTCCTTTATGTGTAACAATGGGTGTATTGGACTGACGGTTTCTTGTAATTTTTGGCAGCCCTATCACTTAGTGCATAGGCTTTTTGAGTGTAGGAGTCCCACTACATGAACAATTGTACAACAATGTGAATGAAGCCCTCCTTTATGTGATATACAGGTTGTATCGGACTGCCTCTTGCTTGCAATTTTTGGCAGCACTTGCACTTTATATACAAGTAACTATACAGAAAAGAATGTTTCCTAACAATTTTTCCTCTAAAATAGATTTTATCTTTGGTTTTGTGCATATTATTGTCAGTCTGTAAAAGTGGGGTACTACTCAGACAACATCGTTCCCAGCAGCGACCTGGGAGTCCAAGATGCATGCAGACATCCTCCACATGCTGTTCCCGTACCATATCGTGGTGTTTCCATCAATTTCTGAACTTTTTTTATGAACCAGGCACCCTACCCTCTTCAGAGCAGGGGGTGCCTGGTTTAATGCTCGGGTTCTCCCATTTACTTCCATTATACTACCGAGCACCCGGGCATCCCCATGTGTTTGGCCCGAGCACCCGAATACTTGGGTGCTCGATCAACACTAGTAGCCATGACTATTTTGCAGGATTGGACAGTGATGATTTGATGCTGGTTCTCGGTAACGGCTTACTTTTTGCCCATGAGTGACAGATGGCTGAAATCAGCATTTCTTTTCCTATGTTCTGTTGCACTCAATAAGGTCATCATAAAGATGATAACAGGTTCCCTTTAATGGGAAAACGCTTTTAAGCATTTGTGCAACAGACCTTTTTGTAGCTTTGACTGATAATAGCCTGTTAGTGCCCTCCATGCTGACAAGCCTGTGTAATGAAGACAACAGATGGCCACATGCAAGTACTGTATATAGTTTCCTTGCTTTTGGAAAGCTTAGCAAAGAGCATCAGCAATTGTTAGCCATGCAATTCATTAGCCTAGTTCCTGATGTACAATCTCTTAAATAGCAGGAAACCATTTTTATTTGCTATTGTCTCCTATGATCCACCAGGCCCCTGCGCAACAAAACAGATTGCACACTTGCATTGTTCACTTCTGACGTAACTATGCTGGGTACCTCCTACTAGATCTCGGCCCATACAACGATTTATTTATTAAATTTTTAATTTAGTGATTTTACATTATTTACCACTGAATTTAATAGGGGGGAGGTGTTGTCTGCTTGGACAAACTATAGTTTTTAGAAGAGTCCTATGACATAAGATGAACACAAAGTGTCCCCATGTTGTCACCTCCAGAGATTAGCTGTAATCTGTAGGGAAACCTGGTAGTAAGTGTACACTTTCCCTACAGTGCCACCCACCACATGGGGATATAAGAATTACACAGTGCCCATTCAAATTAATAAGTAGTCTGTGTAATGCAGGATTGGTGGGGCCCTCCAAAGCAAAAGATTTTCTTAGGAACCACTCTAAATTCTGGCCAAATAATGAGGATCTTGAACATGGAACCTTTCATCTCAGAATTCACTAATTGGTATATGAAAATGACGAGAATGGGTTTTTTAAAATCAGATAACCTCTTTATTTTTACATTTATTTTACTCACTTTTAGAGCTCTGACATTCTGCAGAGCTTTACAGACATTATTATTACCTCTTTAAGGAGATGTGTTGAAAAGGTAGATGGGGTATGCTTAATTGTCCGTGGAGCTGAGGAAACATGGGGAACAGTATCACAATGGGGTGATCCTAGTAGGAAGTGGCAAACTTAACCTCATATCTTCAAGTTCAGATATTACTGTACCAGGAAATCAAGCGCTAAAATGAGATGTTTTCCAAGAAACACATTTAACATGGTGAACACAGCTCGACGACTACAGTTCACCATCACATTAACTGTGCAGATGATAGATCACATTAGTTATCCTTGTGTAGCATGAATCTACTTTCCTTCACTGACAAGCATCTCACATAGACATTGACTTAGGATAATTCATGTCACAGGTTGTCAAATTATGAATCTTACGTCAAACCATTAGAAGAAGATATTGTTTCAGAAGCATGCTAGTAGGGGTGAGGTAAAGATTAACTTATGCTACGTCTTTAATGCACAGCACCTCCCAGAATTCCTGCACACCAGGGTCTGCAATGCGAAGTCTCACTTCAATGTGATGACAGTCTTGCTGTTTTTAGCAGAGCTATTTTGAAGGTCAGGACTCAGGAGAACTTTCCTAAGTGCAGAAGGCTTGTGAGATTTTGCCTGTAGACAAAGTGACTTTTTAGTTGAGTGCATGAAGTTGATGTCTAAAGATCATAAGAGTATTCAAAGATCAGAAGAGTATGCAATTTTAAACTTCAATGATCTTTCTGACCATTCAACTAGACAATGTTTATGCCATATCATCACATCACGTTAATGGTATGCTCATCTTGCTCATCTGGAGCTTTTTTTTGTTTACGAGAATTTATGAGCATTTTTTATACCAACCTTACTTAGTGGTTCCATTGAATTTGACTTTTGAAATTCACCTTGCAGAAAAAATCCGCCACACACGAATTGTCCCTATTTTCTGAAATAATGCAAACTGCAAAACCGTGGCAGAAATAAAAGGGTTAGCCTTAGTTTTTTGGTGTGGATTTCATGGCAAAGGCATGTTGGATTTTTCTCAATGTGTATTCCAGCCATGTGAAAATGGCCTAAGGATGCAATAACTTGGGGTGTATTTTGGGGCGGAAAATCCTTGGTAGATCTGTAGTAAAATCTGCCTGAGGGCTCATGCACACAGCTGTACCAGTTTTTGCGGTCCACAAATTGCTCCATTGAGATGAATGGGTCTGCATCTGATCCGCAAAAAATGCACATCAAATGCGGATCAAAAGCATGGTCATATTCATGAGTCCTGAGTTACATGCAGATCTTGAGGTGGACTTTGCTGTGGATTTGCTCCATGTTTGACCCTATCAATTGAAAAGAAATGCATAGCATCAATTGACATGCCGCAGACTTAAAATACACACTGCATAACAATGTAAATGCATATTCCGCATGGATTTTTTTAATGCAGCGCATGGATGAGATTTGTTTAAATTGCATCAGTTTTACCTCTGTAAATGTGCATGCTCCCAAAGTTTCATTAACCTCAGGCTGCAGCTGAAACCTGTGCTGCCATTACAATAGAGCAGTGCTGTCCTGAGTCACTTCAGAGGCTGCATAGAAAATATACACGGACTCCCCTCCAGGATACTAACAGGACACCAGTGATGGTGGGGCTTACATAAAGTTAAGATGTACAGTATATCTGGAAAGTCTTCAGACCCTTTCATTTTTTTCACATTTTGTTATTTTGCGGCCTTGTGCTAAAATAAAAAAAAATTCCATCATTTTGCACTCAATACACCACTATGAGAAAGTGAAAACAGAATGTTTGAAATCTTTGACAATTTATTGAAAAGAAAAAACTAAAATATTGCATTGAGATAGATATTCAGACCCTTTACTCAAGACATATTCAGATCTCCCCTGAGATATTTCATTGGGTTCAACTCAGGGCTCTGGCTGGGCCATTCAAGTACATTCACAGAATAATCCCTAAGCCATCCCTATGTTGTATTGGCTGTGTGCTTAGGGTCGTTGTCTTGTTGGAAGGTGATGGTGAACCTTCAGCCCAGTCTGAGGTCCAGATCACTCTGGATCATTAAGAATATCTCTGTACTTCGCTCCATTCAGCTTTCTCTCAACTCTGACCAGTCTCTGTGTCCCAGCCACTGAAAAACACAAGCACAGCATGATTCTGCCACCATCAAGCTTCACTGTAGAGATGATATTGGGCAGGTGTTTAGCAGTGCTTGATTTCCTCCAGATATGGTGCTTACAATTTAGGCCAAAAAGTTCAATTTTAGTTTAATCAGATCAGAGAATCTTGTTTCTCACAGTCTGAGAGTCCTCCAGATGGGCTTTCAAGTTTTTTTTTTGTTTTTTTTTACTGAGGAGAGGCTTCTTTCTTGCCACTATGCTATAAATCCCAGATTGGTAGAGTGTTGCAGTGTTGGCTGACCTTCTGGAAGTTTCTACCATCTACACACAGGATCTTTTGAAGCTCAGCCAGAGTGACAAGTCCCTTCTCCTCTGATTACTTAGTTTGGTGGGGCAGCCAGCTCTAGGAAGAGTCCTTGTTGTTTCAAACTTCCTCTGTTTAAGAATTATGGAGGCCACTGTGCTTTTGGGAACTTTAAGCGGAGCAGACATTTTTTTGTACCCTTCTCCAGATCTGTGCCTTCACACAATCCTGTCTCTACAGGCAGTTCTTTCTCGTCTCTGGTCACTGTACTGTATATTACCGTATTTTTTGAACTATAAGATGCACCTGTCTATAAGATGAACCCCAGGATTAGATAACAAAAAACGGAAAAAAAAAAATTCTACTCATTAACCACATCCGGACCGCCTTACGCAGAATCGCGTGATCTCAGCGGCCCGGCTATTCCTCCTCGACGTGTCCGCGCGTCATCTCGTGAGAGGGAGATTTCCTGTGAGCAAGCGCACCCGCGCACTCACAGGATATCGTCGGGGAGAAGGTAAACTACAGCCTGCCAGCGCTGATCGTGCGCTGGCAGGCTGTAGTAGTTAAAAAAATCACATATCAGACGCTGTTTTGTTAACAGTGTCTGATATGCCTGCTGCCTGCTCCTCTGGTGGTCCCTTTTGCTTGGGAACACCAGAGGAAACATATGTAAGTGCACCAATCACCACACACACATACATATACCCATGCTGGATGAGAGAAATATCTCAGTAAATTGACAACTTTGTATAATTTTTTTTAATAAGTTGTCATTTACAGAGGAAGATAGAAGTGTGTAGCTGCTGTCACTTTATAGGGCTAAGCACTGTATACCTGCTCTGTCAGATCATTAAGGAAGCAGTCAGGGAGGTCTGACACCCTAACTGCAGACTATACGATACAGGCACTTTTTAGAAAGATTTTTTTCTTTTAAAAAGTGTATCTTATAGTCCACAAAATAGAGTATAAACCATAAAGATATTCTGTCTGATACATAAAAAGTCACTTTAATAGGTAAAGAACATAGCTGATAATGAAATATCACACTAATGTCCTTTGGGAGACCCTTCTTTATCATATGTGACCTTTAAAGAACGTGTAATATGATCAGACCTGGACAAACTAGCAGTTAGTAGGACTTAGATAAAGTCGTGCCTGTGTTATATATACAGTATGCTGATAAGAGTAGTAGATCAGTCCTACTACATGAACACTAGATGAACAATTTGTCCACACGTGACAGAAGAGGATTAGTGCTACACTTGCCTGTGACATTAACATTTATGATAAAGGATGCTTACTCTTACCTTCACCAGGCATAAAGCACGCTAAATATTTAAAGGAACCACAGATCAAGAATGCCATACTAACAGGACACTGTGGTATAATGTAAGCAAGTAAAATTCCACAAGGGCAAAGTACCTTACATGTACATTATAAATAGGTATTTAATGGTAATTTTCTTAATATAATAAAACTGTGTGTTCTCTAGTTTATGAGGAATTAAAATAGTAGTGTGTCTTTTCTTATATCTTTGCTTATATATCTCTGCTCGAACTGACCTTACTAGTGAGGCATCTCCCACTGATGACAATGCTGCTTTATTGGAATGATTATGTTGATTACACCTGATATACAGTACAGAGTTTTTCATTAGGTTTTGGAATATTCGAATTAGTAACAAAATTTAATCTTGTTGTGCTTTGTTTAGCATTATAATAGGTTTAGAATATTCCCCCCCCCCCCTAATTTTAACATGCAATTGAACCACTGATAAGACAGAGGTGTCAACATCTTCTGAGTGGCAAGGAATCAGGAGAAAAAGCTCAATAATCCTTAATAAGATATTACCGTTAACATCTAATATATAAAGCTGTGTGTGTGTATGTATGTGTGTGTGTGTGTGTGTTTGTCCACTAAAGGAATCCGCACCATTGCATTTACAATCACAAAATTCAGGACATAGGTACATCAGATGTCCGGGAAGGTTTTAGACTGGGTCTCAGCTCTATACCATGTACCGTCCCTGAGATATTAGCAAAAAATGCATTAGCCAATAGAAGCATGGTCACGTGACCCTTATCAGCCAATAGAAGCTTGCAAGTGTCCACATAAACACAGTTTTACACCAGGTTTACAGCCCAGCCATTTTTCTTCACCGCTGTAGGTCAGCTTTAAAGGAAATCTGTCACCAGGATAATCACTATTGAGGTAAAGCATAGCCGAATAGCATTTAGTACCTTGTTTCTAGATGTGAGTTTGTTCCAGCAACAGAAGATTTTTATCCCCTAAAAATTCAGTTTATTTGGTTTGCAAATAAGCCACTAAGGTGCCCAGAGGGGCATCATTCTTGCAGGAAGGAGCCCAGGCATGCCCCCTGCCACAATGTGTTCACCCACCCCTCCTACATCACATTCAAGCCATAACGCTGCGCCCCTTTTCCCTGCTCCCAGCACGAGGGTGTTCTTGGGCACTAGCAGGAGGCGTGCCTGGGCTCCTTCCTGCAAGAGTGATGCCCCTCTGGGCACCTTACTGGCTCATTTGCATACCAAATAAACTGGATTTTCAGAAGATAGAAAACATCTATTGCTGAAACAAAGGCTCATCTAGAAAAAAGGTACTAAGTGCTATTAGGCTATGGCTTTACTTCAATAGCGATTATCCTGGTGACAGATTTTCTTTAAAGGGGCAAGGCGCTACGTAAGAGACTGTTAAGGGAGTGGAGTGCTGTGAAGGTCACAGTTCAGGGGCAGGTAGGGTGGCGATTCAAAAGACGGACGTAAAAACCCCACCCCAGGTCCCACTAAGCCACGTCCACATCTGATTAGGCCACACCCACTCCGCAGCTGCACAGTGCTGCTGTCTGAGAGTGAGTTGTTTAAAAGGACATCCCTGTGTCAGTCCAGGCCCTGCGCCTGACGGAGGCTGCTATGGAGGACGCAGTTAAGGGGACGGTCCGCTATGAAGGTCAGTGTTAAAGGGCAGATTGCTGTAGAGGCCACTGTTAAGGGGGCGGGGTGTTGTGGAAATCACTGTTAAGGAGATGGGGTACTGCGTCGGTCACTAATAAAGGGGTGGGCCGCTGAAGAGGTCACTGTTAAGGGGGAGAATACTGTAGAGGTCACTGTTAAAGGGGCGGGCACTGTAGAGGTCTCTTTTAAGGGGGCAAGGAACAGTGGAGGTCACAGTTAACCTCTTAAGGACACAGAACGTACCCGTACGTCCTGTGTCCTGTCCCTAAAGATGGCGCCCTCTCCTACTTAATGCGTGCGCCTTAGCTGCAGGTGTCCACATGGTTCTTGTAGCAGACACCCGCAGCTAATGTCAGCTACCGGCAGCAATGCCGATCGCAGACATTTAACCCCTCAGATGCCGTGGTCAATCCTGACCACTGCATCTGAGTGCGCACAAACCGAAAGTTTTACTTTGGCAATCAGAGGAGCCGGAGCGCACCTGTAGTAGCCTGGGTTTCTATGAATGAAACCCAGGCTGCTCTGTAGTATTGCCTATGGAGCCTTGCCTGTAATAGGCTCCATAGGAAATATGCAATTTTGCATTGGAATGTATGATAATCGCAATCAGCTGATTGTATGTTATAGTTCCCTAAGGGAACTATATAAAAATATAAATGTGTAAAAAAAAAAAGTTTAAAAAATAAATAAATAAAAAAACATAAAAGTTCAAATCAGCCCCCCTTTTGCCAAAATAAAAATAAAAATAAAACATCATGGGTGTTGCAATGTGCGAAAACTCCCATACTATAAAAATATCAAAAAATATTCCCCATACGTTAAACAGCAAAACGGAAAAAAGCGTAGAAATGGCGGATTCACCATTTTTGGTCGCTTCATTTTCCACAAAAAATTAAATAAAAGGTTATCAAAAAGGCATGCACACCCAGAATGGTATCAAAAAAGGATAGGATTATGACGCAAAAAATGAGCCCCCATACAGCTCCGTACATATAATTACTAAAAAGTTATAGGGGTCAAAACATAGCGACAAAAAAAAGACAAAAAAGTAAAACTGATTTTTTTTCCCACTTTAGAATTTTTTTACTATCAAAACGCAAAAAGACCTATACATATAGGGTATTTCTGGATTCATACTGACCTGTAGAATCAAAGTAACCATTTAGTTTCGCACATCGAATGTCGGAATTTAAAAACCTGCAAAACTGTGGTGGAATTGCTTTTTTTTTTTGCAATTTCACCCCATTTAGAATTTTTTTCCTGCTTCCCACTACATCATATGCAATATTAAATGTTGGTGTTGTAAAATACAACTTGTCCCACAAAAAACAATCCCTCATATGGCTATGTGAACCGAAAAATAAAAAAATTATGGCTCTGGGAAGGCAGGGAGCACAAAAAAATCCCTGCAAAAAATAAAAAACCTCTGGTCCTTAAGGGGTTAAAGAGGCAGTCCGCTATAGAGGTCAGTGTTAAGGGGTGGGGTGCTGTAAAGGTCACTGTTAAGTGGGAGTGGTGTTGTGGAGGCCACATTTTAAGGGGATGGAGTCCTGTGGAGGTCACACTTTTAACAGTGTTACACAGTGTGGGGTACTGTGGAGGTCACTAATAAAGGGGTGGCCGCTGTGGTGGTCACTAATAAAGAGGCGGCTGCTGTGGAGGTCATTGTTAAAAGGGAGGGCGCTGTGTATGTTACTGTTATGGAGGCAGGCCGCTGTGGAGGTCAATGTTGAAGGGACGGGCACTATGGAGGTTACTGTTAAGGGAGGACGGGACTGTGGAGACCACTATTAAAGGGGCAGCGGGGTACTATAAGGTCACTGTTAAGACAGCGGGGTTCTGTGAGGTCACTGTTAAGGGAGTGGGGTACTATGGCAGTAACTGTTAAAGGTGCAATCGCTGTGGAGGTCTCTATTGAGGGGGCCGGGAATGTTGGAGGTCACTGTTAAGCGGGTGGGTTATTGCTGAAATCACCGTTAACGAGACAGGGTACTGTGGAGGTCACTAATAAAGGAATGGCCGCTGTGGATGTCACTGTTAAAGGGGAGGGCGATGTGGATGTTACTGTTAAGAGGGCAGACCACTGTGAAGGGGGGCACTGTTAGGGGGGCGGGGTACTGTAGATGTCACTGTTATAGTGGATACTGTCGATATCTTTTAACGACACACACAAACATTAAATGAAATAGATTAAATATACTCGTGCAAAGCCGGGTCCTTCTGCTAGTATATTTATAATTATAAAGTAATCATTTAAAAAGAGACATATATAATGGTGGCCACTTAGGTTAATTTCCTATAGTGGGTCCAATGTATCTCAGTCTGACATTGTCCAAGTATCAGCTTAATGGAGAATTGATCTCTGTATCTTTGAACAATGATCATGCATGTGCCCTAGACAATTATTCTTTTGGTGGAGCATCTCACTTTTCTATGCATTCTATATGGATCTGTGTGAAAAAATCTCTGTGTAAAGTTGGAGGCGGGCAGATGTGCAGAATGGGTTAATAGACTATGGGCATGACCTGTAAAACGCTTTATCCAAGCCCTTAGACAATGATAATATCCAAACCCACTCCTGTAATGTCTTGAAAGGCAAGATAATGAATACAATTTCAAAATTTCACACTGTTTCTTGTTTTCTTTGAAGATATAGTTAATCAAACTCGTTCAAAAGAGATATTCCCATCTGGACCTATGTTGAAATGTATGACTTATTTACAGGATATGTAATAAATGTCCGATAGGTGTGGATTCCACCTCTGAGACCTCCATCTATCTCAACAGATGTCCCTTTAGCAATATCTCACCACTGATGTCAATGGAGAGGAGACCACACATGCAGCTCTCTCCATTAACTTCTATGATATTTCCAAAAAATAACCCAGTCTGCTTATTGGGCTATTTCAGAGCTCCCATAGAAATGAATGGATAAATCGCTCATGTGGGACCACCTCTACATTTACAGAAGCCATGAGACAGAGGATCCCCACCTACTCGAGATAGGTGTTGTCTCCAGACTTCAAACATTTATGGCATATCCTGTGAACATGCCATAAATGACAGCATGAAGATAAGCCTTTCATGTGCGGTAAAATAATGTGTAAGAACCTTGTGATAGGATAGTGCTACAGTAAATTGTTTCAATAGACTAAGTGGATAACAATTTCCTGTTAGAAAGATACAATTCCAAGTGTAAGAGTAAGGTTTTTGTTATCATTTTACAAGCATCTGTCTAACTATATATCAGCAGTCCAAGAGTAGGGCTTTCAAGTACTAGTATCTGAGTCACACAGTAGCCACTATTAGTAGTTTTATAACATAACCCAGTTCCTGTTCATAAGAAATATCACTATCTAGAGGGCATCTATAAAAGTTAAGGCTCATTTACATCAACGTTTATCTGAAAAAATTGTATGAGCTCTCTTTTACAATAATTGGCCCATTTAAAGGTTCCATCTTTACACTTGTTCATTGGGTAAAACCATCATTGATGCAGATACCAAAAACATAATTTCTGGGCTGCGGATTGTCCTACATAAACAGGAGCTGCTGCAGAAACAATCATTCTGCTTGGGGATGGGCAATCACAGCAATGATCACTGGTCCCCATACAGAGGAGATGATTGCTGCATGTATATGTAGCTCTCACCTCCACTCAATATCAGGCAATTATAAGAAAATAAAAGCTTGTTTCTGATAATTTACCATGTGAAGGGGCCTTTATTCTGCGAGGCACCCATGGCTAAGACACTACGGAGGGCCATCTGGATTTGAGCCACTTTGTGGGGCTTCCAATACATTAATATGACATCAATAGTGGGGAAATTAATGGAAACCATACTCAAGGAGAGGATTGTGGAACATCTAAAAACCCATGGGTTGATTGATAAAAAACAGCATGGGTTTACTTCAGGTAGATCATGTCAAACTAATCTTATTGACTTTTTTGATTGGGTGACTAAAATAATAGATGTCGGAGGTGCAGTAGACATCGCTTATCTGGACTTTAGTAAGGCTTTTGATACTGTCCCACATAGAAGGCTTATCAATAAACTGCATTCTTTGAGCTTGGGCTCACATATTGTTGAATGGATTAGGCAGTGGCTGAAGGACAGAAAACAGAGGGTTGTAGTCAATGAGTATATTCAGACCATGGTATTGTTACCAGTGGGGTACCTCAGGGATCTGTTCTGGGACCCATATTGTTTAATATCTTTATCAGCGAAATTGCAGAAGGCCTCAATGGTAAGGTGTGTCTTTTTGCTGATGACACAAAGATTTGTAACAGGGTCAATGTTCCTGGAGGGATACACCAAATGGAAAAGGATTTAGGAAAACTAGAGGAATGGTCAAAAATCTGGCAACTAAAATTTAATGTCGATAAGTGCAAGATAATGCACCTGGGGCGTAAAACCCAAGAGCACAATATAAAATCGGTGATACAGTACTAACCTCAGTATCTGAGGAAAGGGATTTAGGGGTCATTATATCAGACGACCTAAAGGTGGGCAGACAATGTCATAGAGCAGCAGGTAATGCCAGCAGAATGCTTGGGTGTATAGGGAGAGGCATTAACAGTAGAAAGAGGGAGGTGCTCGTGCCGCTCTACAGAGCACTAGGGAGACCTCATTTGGAGTATTGTGTGCAGTACTGGAGACCATATCTGCAGAAGGATATTGAAACTTTGGAGAGAGTTCAGAGAAGAGCTACTAAACTAGTACATGGATTGCAGGACAAAACTTACCAGGAAAGGTTAAAGGACCCTAACATGTATAGCTTGGAAGTAAGAAGAGACAGAGGGGATATGATAGAAACTTTTAAATACATAAAGGGAATCAACACGGTAAAAGAGGAGAGAATATTTAAAAGAAGAAAAACTGCAACAAGAGGACATAGTTTTAAATTAGAGGGGTAAAGGTTTAAAAGTAATATCAGAAAGTATTACTTTACTGAGAGAGTAGTGGACGCATGGAATAGCCTTCCTGCAGAAGTGGTAGATGCAAATACAGTGAAGGAGTTTAAGCATGCATGGGATAGGCATAAGGCCATCCTTCATATAAGATAGGGCCTGGGGCTATTCATAGTATTCAGTATATTGGGCAGACGGCCATCCTTCATATAAGATAGGGCCTGGGGCTATTCATAGTATTCAGTATATTGGGCAGACGGCCATCCTTCATATAAGATAGGGCCTGGGGCTATTCATAGTATTCAGCATATTGGGCAGACTAGATGGGCCAAATGGTTCTTATCTGCCGACACATTCTATGTTTCTATGTTTCTATGTTTCTATCTGTAATGAATAGGCTTCTTATATTAAGCTGTGGCCTGCATTAATACTTTCTCTCTAGTACAGTAGGGTGTTAGCTCTTTTTAAATGTGGAATGGTATGAAAATGTACCAGGAAGGACGAGATCCTAATCATGACATACAGATGTCATTCCATACCTTTTTCAACAGTTTTCTCATGTTCCAAGTGAAATGTCATAACTATCTTTGAAAGGAAAATTGTACTATTCTTTTGGACACTGTGAGAAACGCTCTTGGCTCACCAATGTTTTCAAACATTTTTCAGTTATGGGGAACATTGCAATTGTTGAATATTAAACAGTTATAACAGATAGAATTTCTAAAGAAGTAACTGTAGAGAGCAGAGAGGACCTCAAACATGCAGCTTGCTGGGTCAAGTCTGTCATTTGAGATTAATTTGATGAGTGAATCAAGAGATATCTTTCATGGCTCCTAAGGGTGATTCTTCAACATCCATCCTGTCATGTGAGAATATCTAACAAAGCACATTCCACTAACCACAGTGAATGTAGATGCATAGCCAGGAGGGAAGAGGAGAGAGGGGCGACATAATAGAAATATTTAAATATGTAAATGCTTCAAGAGGGAAGAGATTTTAATAAGAAATTTAACACAAGAACAAGGGGTCGCAAACTGAAATTAACTGGGTTTAAGATCTGAATCAATGTCCGAAAATATTATTTTACCCAAAGAGTAGTAAATGTTTGTAACAACCCTCCAGCAGATAGACAGAAAATCTAAAGAACCAAGCCAATTTTTTTCCCCTGCCTTCCTAGGGCCATAACTTTTATTTTCCAATCATATAGCGGTATAAGTTTTTTTTTTTTTTTTTTTGTACGTCCTACTGACACCCATGTTACATATGGGTTGAAATTGGGGAACAAAACCAAATTACGCCAGTTTTTTGGGGTTTTCCTTTCTACGATGTTCCCTATGTGGTATCTGTGTTATCTTTATTCTCCAGGTCATAATGATTACAGCGATATCATATTTATATACCTTTTCTTGTGTTTTAATACTTTAAAAAAACTAAAACTTTAAAAAAATAAAAATTTTAAAAAACATTTTTTTCTTTGCATTGTCATATACTGATCCCCAGAACATTTTTATATTTATATCTACATAGTTGAATGAGGTCTCATTTTTGTGTGACGATCTGTAGTTTCCTCTTGATTACATTTTGGGGTCCGTATGACTTTTTAATCACTTTTTATTTAATTTTGTTTGAGAGGAGAAGGGACAAACATTATCCATTTATTTATTTTCCTATTATGACATTCGTCATATGGAATAAATACGTTCATATTTTAATACCACAGGCGTTTTGGGACATGGCAATGCCTATGATTTTTTTATTGTTTATTTTTAGTTTGGTGAAGAGGAGGATACATTTTTAAAAATGGGAATTTAAAATGAAAATTTAATTTGTTAATCTCCATGGGATTTTCTTATTGCTTCTCCCATAGACTGAAATGATTTAACATTACAGCAGCCTATGGGAGAGCCACTGATTTACTTTGCTGTGGCAGTCCTCAGAGCTTTCAGAAGTCCTGAGGCTGCGACAGCTACTAAATGGCTCCCTCAGTCTTGGCATGGGGGAGCAGCCCAGACACCAGGAGTGCAGCGTTCCTGGGGTTTCATCGCTAAGATACTGTGGTTGCAATTGGCCATGGCATCCAGTGCAGCGCCGCATGTTTTCCCCCTTTTGATTTTATTTATTCTTGCATATCTGTTTCTGACTCCTTTTGCATGATCCAGTGGGAGAAAGCAGCAGCCTGGGGCTTTCTGTGAGCGTCGGACTGAAGTCCCTTAGGCCCACCTTCCATTTATATAGAACCTTAAGGGCCATGTATTACTAGGGGTCCATTATTGCCAGAGCTTAGGCCCGCTGGAGAATCCTCTGGTAATCACTAGTGTTGATCGAGTACCAATGTGCTCGGGTGCTCGAGTAGAACACTTTGGGATGCTCGGGTGCTCTACAGAGCACCAGAGCACAATGGAAGTCAATGGGAGGGAGAACCAGAGCATTAAACCAGGCACCCCCTGCTCTAAAGAGGGGAGGTTGTCTGGTTCACAGGAAAAGACCAGAAATTGATGGAAAAACCACTGAACTGGTTCGGGAACAGCATGGTTAGGATGTAAGGATGCATCTTGGACTCCCAGGTAGCTTCTGGGAACGATGTTGTCTGAGTAGTACGCCACTTTCACAGACTGACAATAATATGCACAAAATCAATTTCAGAGAAAAAATTGTAAGGAAACATGCTTTCCTGTATATTTACTTGTATATAAAGTGCAAGTGCTGCCAAAATTATAAGGAAGAGGCACTCCGATACAATATCACATAAAGGAGGACCTCATTCACTTTTGTGGTATTGTTCAGGTAGTGGGACTCCTACACTCATAAGCCAAGTGAAAGGGCTGCCAACAATTACAAGGAACCGGCACTCCAATACACCCATTATTACACATAAAGGAGGGCATCATACACACCCTTGAAAAATTATGATTGATGGCCTGCTGGTGCCCTTCAAAATTATTAGCAGCAAGGGCCTGTTGGTGACATTCTCAAACATTAGGAGTGAGGGCATGCTGCTGATCTGACCATCTAAAACATTAGGGGTGAGGGTCTGCTGCTAAGCTGACCCTCTAAAACATTAGGGGTGAGGGTCTGCTGCTGAGCTGACCCTCTAAAACATTAGGGGCAAAGGCCTGCTGCTGATCTGACCATCTAAAACATTAGTGGTGAGGGTCTGCTGCTGAGCTGACCCTCTAAAACATTAGGGGCAAAGGCCTGCTGCTGATCTGACCATATAAAACAGAGATCCCCAACCGCCGGGCCGCGGCCCAGGACCGGGCCCTGGAAGGTTGTTTGCCGGGCTGCAATCAGTCTTTAACGCGGTACTAATGAAGCGCTTCCATTATGGAAGCGCTTCATTAGTACCGGAGGACCCGGAAGCGGTGAACGATCTGTACTCACCGCTTCCTAGTCCTCGGCTCGGCTGTCGGCTGTGCAGGGCTGCGCACAGCATGAGGGCGCACTATGACCTCACACTGTGTGCCGCGCCTGCGATACACAGCTGACAGCAGGATGAAGAGGATCGCAATGATGAGAAGCGGTGGCATCCAGGAGCAGAAGAGGTAAGTGTTTTTTTTTTTTTTATTAGCGCTGATGGCTAAAGGCTGACATGGGGGGCTGATGGCTAAAGGCTGACATGGGGGGCTGATGGCTAAAGGCTGACATGGGGTCTGATGGCTAAAGGCTGACATGGGGGCTGATGGCTAAAGGCTGACATGGGGGGCTGATGGCTAAAGGCTGATCTGAGGCATTGGGGGTTATATAGAGTTATGTATTTGAAAAAGCACCTTGTGTTTTGTTATGCGCGTGAATAAGTCAGCGCCGACCAGCACCCCCTAAGCCCCACCCACCCCTAAGCCCCACCCCAGAACCCCCGACCCGGACTCTGGGGAAATTGTCTTGCGTGAGACTGGTCCTTGGTGCAAAAAAGATTGGGGACCACTGATCTAAAACATTAGGGGTGAGGGTCTGCTGCTAAGCTGACCCTCTAAAACATTAGGGGTGAGTGTCTGCTGCTGAGCTGACCCTCTAAAACTTTAGGGGCAAGGGCCTGCTGCGGATCTGACCATCTAAAACATTAGGGGTGAGTGTCTGCTGGTGATCCTATAAAACATTAGGGGTGAGGGTCTACTGCTGAGCTGACCCTCTAAAACATTAGGAGCGAGGGCAGCCTAATAAGCATGTTGATATGATGGAGGAAGAGGACGAGAAAAGGAAGATTGAACCATATACCCTTTTTTTGTGGTGGAAGGGGTGTATGGGAATACAGTGTATTCAATACATCATAAAAGCCACATTAAATGCCTTTATGTTCAACCGCTTTCCTCTGATGGAGTAGAGAAGTCAGGGGCAATCCAGGCCTTGTTCATTTTGATAAGAGTCAACCTGTCAGCATTTTCAGTTGACAGGCAGATGCGCTTATCAGTTATTATACCCCCAGCAGCACTAAATACCCCCTCTGACAAAACGCTGGCAGCAGGGCAGGCCATCACCTCAAAGACGTAGAGCGCCAGTACGTGCCACGTGTCCAGCTTGGACACCCAATAGTTGTAAGGCACAGAGGGATCACTGAGGACGCTGACACGATCTTCGAAAAATTCCCTCCCCTTGTGACATCAGGGTAAGGGTGCTGGAAGGGTGTCATGAAACTGTCCCAGGCCTTGAAGAGTGTTGCCCTGCCTCTGTTGGAATTGCTGTGTATTCCCCTCATCTCCCCTCCTTGGTTGCCCAAGCAACTATGTACTCTGCCAGCAGCTGGAAATTTTTGGAGTAATTTTTCCACAAGGACCTTCTGGTATTGCACCATTTTGCTAGTCCTCTCCACCACAGGAATGAGAGATGAAAAGTTCTCTTTGTAGCGGGGGTCAAGAAGGGTAAACAACCAGTAATCGGTGTTGGCCAAAATGCGTATAACGCGAGGGTCACGGGAAAGGCAGCGAGGGTCACGAGAGCCATAGCTCAGTCTGGTTCCTTATACCCTGCCACAGCTCTGCGACGGTGTGCTGTTTGTCACCTAAGCAAAATAGTTTCAGCACGGCCTGTTGCTGCTTCCCCACTGCAGTGCTACACTGAGTCCAGCTACTGACTGATGGCTGACTGGTGCTGTAAGATGAGAATTCAGAGGGGGAAGTGGAGGAGGAGGTGAAAGAGGAGAAGGTGGGGGGGGGGTGTTGCAGCCACTAATGTTGGTGGTGGCGGAAATCCTGATGGAAGTAGGGCCAGAAATCCTTCACGATGGTAGCACCTGTGCCATCCCAGGGTATGACTCGCTCCTGGCCTCAACAATGTCTACCCAGTGTGCCGTCAGGGAAATGTAGCATCCCTGGCCAAAAGCACTTGTCCATGTGTCAGTCGTTAAGTGGACCTTCCCAATAACTGCATTGGTCAGGGCACAGGTGATGTTACGAGACACATGCTGGTGTAAGGCGGGGACGGAACACAAGGAAAAAGAGGGACGGCTGGGGACTGAGTAACGAGGGACGGCCACCGTCATCAGGCTGTGGAAAGCCTCAGTGTCCACAAGCCTAAATGGCAACATTTCCAGGGCCAGCAATTTGGAAAGGTGCACATTTAGTGCTATGGCCTGTGGGTGGGTGGCTGAGTGGCTATTTTCGCTTGCGTTCAAATGTCTGGGGTAAGGACATTTGGACGCTGTGCTGGGACAGGGAAGTGGACGTGGTCACTGACGTTGCTTGCGAAGGTCCAGGTGCAGAGCGGGAGGCATCCGGGCCTGCTCCTTAGACAGGGGATTGGCCAGCAGCACGTAACATAGGGGAAGAGGAGACAGTGGTTTGACCTGCAGACACAGATTGTGGACCCACTTATTAGGGTGCTTCGATGCCATGTGGCGGATCATGCTGGTGGTGGGTGGCTGGGTATTTGCGCTTTTGTTCAAAGGCCTGAGGTATGGACATCAGTACGCTCTACTGGGACTAGTGATGAGCGGCAGGGGCAATATTCGAATTCGCGATATTTCGTAAATATTTGGGCGAATATTCGCCATATATTCGAAAATTCCCGAATTCGTAATTTCCAGTCATTATTTTCTTGAAATTTCATAAAATTTGTATAAAAATTCGCATAAACTGGAATTTTAAAAAAACTAATATTCACAATTGCGAATATATTTCGCCATATTCTAAATATTTGCGAATTTTCAAAGTGCCGATATTCGCAATTCGAAAATTCGTGATCAACACTAGCTGGGACACAGAAGTGGATGTGCTAGCTGATGGTGCTTGCGAAGGTCCAGGTGCAGGGTGGGAGGCATCTGGGCCTGCATCTTGGAAAGGGGATTGGCTAGCATGTAACACTGGGGAAGAGGAGGCAGTGGTGTGACCCGCAGACACTGATTGTGGACCCAGGCGTTCGGACCACCTATTAGGGTGCTTTGACGCGATGTGGCGGATCATACTGGTGGTGGTGAGGTTGCTAGTGTTCACACCCCTGCTCATTTTGGTACGGTACAGGTTGCAACTGACAATACTTTTACCGTCCGCACTTTCCTCAAAAAAACGCCAGACTGCGGAACACCTACCCCTTAGCAATGGAGATTGCCGCAAGGGGGTGCTCTGGGGAACAGTTGCGGGCCTGTGTGGTGTAACCTGCCTTCTCCCTTTTGCCACCCCACTGCCTCTTCCAGCCTGTTGCGGTGCTGCGGACCCCTCCCCGATGTACTATTGTCCTCGCTTGGCTTGCCACCTTCCCAGGTTGGGTCAATGATTTTATCATCCACCACCTCCTCTTCCACTTCCTCACTCTGGTCATCCTCCTGACCTGTTGACCTCACAAGAGCCTCACTTATTGACAACTGTGTCTCATCCTCATTACCAACCTCTTGAGACACCAATTGCCGTTGACTTATTGGCAACTGTGTCTCATCATCATCATCCACCTCATGAAACACCAATTGCCATTCCCCACCGTCATCGTCTTCTGACATGCTCAAGAGTTTGGGAATCAATGCACAAGATCTCCTCATGTCCCTCAAATCAAGGAATAGTGATGAAAAAAGCTCCACGGAATATCCGAGTGTGGGATTACTTATTTGCCAAGACTCTCCATGGTGGCAGGAAGGGGGATCAGGGTGAGGATTCTGTTGACCAGACTCTTGGCTACTGAGACTGGACTTTACGGAAGACAGGGTGGTGCTTAACAGATTGGAAGCATTATCTGCTGCAATCCAACCGACCACCTGGTCGCACTGGTGTGACTTTGAGAGTGGTGTCCTGCGCCGCCCTGCAAACTGGGACATGAAGCTAGGTATCGTAGATGAGTGTGTTTCTTGTGCTCTGGCAGAAGGCACAGTTTCACTCCACCCAGGGACACGGACACTTCCCGTCCCTTACTACTCGCCTTGAGCATATTAAATGGCATATATGCTTGCAAGTATGTCACACGTACAGTAGCGCAGGTTTTGTAAGTGTATGCGCAAATAAATTACACTGAATATTTAGGATGTGCAAACATTATACAGGAGATGGAGCGCAGTTAATGTCGCTGTCAGTAGCGGACAAACAATTGCACTGAATGTCACAGATATTTAGGATGCGTAAATGTAACACAACAGATGTAGCAGAGGTTGTGTCACTGTCAGCAGGGGACAAACAATTGCATGCAATTTAGCTCAGGTTGCGCTAATAATATATATTGCAGCCAGCTAAAACAATAGTCCTTAAAAGGACTTTTGGGTCGCTAACACCTTTCAACACTAAACCCTGCCTAATAAAAACAATACCTGTCCCTACACTATCTGTCCCTTCTGCTGCAGCTTGCCCTGACTAAGACTGAGCCGAACCATGTGTCATTGGGTGCTATATAGCACCCGATGACGTGTTTCGGCAAGCCAATCACTGTAATTCCAGTAACCATCATGGCTACGTCATTACAGTGAGTGGCATTACCTCCCCACATGTATATTGGCTGCGTAGCAGCCAACAAACGTGCAGGGTAGAGACTCAAGCTTTTCGCTTGATCACACGCGGTGTTCGAGTCGAAGTGGTGTTCGGCCATGCATGCTCACCCAACACTAGTAATCACCATTGTGGGACCAACTGATGACTAGAACAAGGGTATCCCATGCCTTCCCTTCAGGGCTGGAGATGGCTTCAATAAAAGTACAGCACTCTACTATCTCCTTTAGCCACATAGGCTTTAAATTGATCAGCAGGGCACATGCTTGTATGCTGCGTATTCAAACTATTCCTCATTGCGGTTATGCATTGTGGAGGAGCAGTTGTAGTAATCAGATATTTATCATCCATCTTGCGAATAGGTAAATGCTGATTGTGGGATGCAAATTGAAGGTCAAGTGTAAAAGTAGTCAATTCCAGGGTTTCAGAATATGTTACCCATCCACCAAAGTTTCTTGACACCATGTTGAACAAAGACATTATTTGCTTCTAGATTTCTATATATATATTTTTTTGTGATTCCCAGTCATGATCATACCAAAGAACCTTTACCCACATTCAGTCAACGACAAAATGGTATCCCTGTTTCATACACCAGAATTGTAATTGGTTTTGGGAAGCTAATATCAATCTTGCAAAAAATTAACATGGCACACAGTAGGTGGTGTTACAAATTTTGCACTGTAGCCCAAGGGCTTCACATTTTGACTGTGTTTGGGCAATTTATCGAGGCATTCCGGTTGTTAGAACGCTGGGTCCCCACTGATTTTATAGTTACCCCCTATCCTGTGGATAGGGGATAACTTCTAATAACCAGAATACCCCTTTAAGCTCCTGATAAAAAAAACAACAACCCAAAAATCCGTCTATGTTTATAATTTTCACAGATATACAAGTCCCATAGATTGTAAGCTCTTGTGAGCAGAGCGCTCACTCCTAGTGTTTCAGTTGTATATTAGCCAGTTACGTCGTGATGTCTTTTGTTTTGTACCTTCTGAATTTGTAAAATGCTGCGGAATATGGTTGCGCTATATAAATAAATATTATTATTATAAAGAGTCATATGAGATGAAGAAAAACATGGCTGCTCTTTCTCCAGAAAACCCATGGGTTATACGTTGTACTGCAAGGACAAGGAAAGACAAATATTCTGGCAGTCCAAGGATGCTACTTGTGCATAAAACTGCTAATAAATCTTCATGAAGTGATGAGTTGTGAAGTATTTCCACATACAGGCTCAGACACTTAGATTGGCGCTGCCTGCCAGACTTATAACCATTGCAGTATGCCAGCTATGTACTTATAGAAAATATTTTAGGAATTAACCTGAAGATACTTGTGAGTCTACAGATACTTCAGTTTGCTTGCCCTCTAGTAAAAGTAAAGTAGCGCGTCCCTTGCATTATGCAGTACTGGTCCTGTGAGATCTGTGAGAAACAGGAGATATAAATACCGCATTGTCTTGGGAACACTAAGCAGCCTATCAAACATGTTTGTGTGCTGGCTACATTTGAGATACTCATCATCTCTCTCTCTCTCCATGCTGCATGGTCGTCTTTTGTTTATTCACTAATTGCAATTTAAGGTGGATCATTTGAGATTTGCTGGCTAACTATACTGTGGGTGTGCAGAATTCAGATTAGTTCCAGTTTTATAGTCTTCCTTTCAAAAAACGCATAAAATCTATTAAAACAGAAAACTGTCCATCAATGTAAAGACAAAAAATTATAGAAAATAATTTATAAACAGTATAAAGTATAGGCTTTTATGTGAAAATATTTTCAAATGCTGTTCACACGAGGGCTTTAGGTGCAGGAGACACATAAGCAAGCTGAACTGCCTTGGTCAATGTATTTAGATACAGGGCTAAGATATGCCTGTGGTAAATACACTACTCAAAAAAAGTTAGTGATATTTGCCTTTGAAAGACTGGGCATCATCATCATTATACTTTGGTTAAGTTACATCGATTATGTACTTATCTTTTGGAAGGGCGATGCTGGATCTTTTGTCTCCTTTATGGGTGTTCTTAACAAGAATGACTGGGGCCTTTTCTTTACCTTTGAGGCTCACTTATCAACGATTACTTTTTTAGACCTTACGATTTTTAAGGGAATAGATGCCAATATTGGGACCCAACTATTGCGTAAAAAGACAGCAACCAACAATTTATTGGGTTGGAATAGTCAACATCTGATGGCACTTAAGCGAGGAATACTGAAGGGACAGTTTCTGCGGCTATGGCGTAATTGTTCCTCCATGGAGGACTTTCGCCTAGCCGCTGCCGATCTCAAGCAAAGATTTCAGCGCCGGGGATATCCCACCGCGGTTCTGAACTGAGCATGCCAACATGCTCTAAGCTGTGAAAGGGGATCCCTAATCAATCAACGACCATGCAATGAAGGATCAGAAACTATTCACATAATTGGGAACTTTGATGATGCATATGTCCCAGTTAGAGAAATTCTATCTAAATTCTGGGAGATCCTTCAGGACATTTTGGATGTGGAACACCTCGTTGGTGATGCCACATCAATCACATATTGTCGGGGGAAGGATCGCCTGGTTCAGAGCTTTTATCAACCCTCTCCTCGTCCATCTCACTGGTTAAGTCACCCACTAAAAAGTGCGACGACCGGACCGGGGATGATGTGAGTGAGCATACTAATGATGAGGTGCCGAGGATAGTAGTACTCTCGGTTAAGTCGTCCCTTGGGGCCAGCTTGCAGTGGATGGGAAGACAGCACTAAATCCTCCGGGGCACTCTCGGTTGCAGGGAACACCAGCCAAGATGTTGGTTGAGGTGCCCTTGATGGTATTTAGTGTTTAAGGTGCTTTGGCGGCTAGGCCCATGTGTTCGTGACGCCAGCACCGTTAGGTGCAAATGACGAGTGTAGTAGTAGAAATGATGAGGATTCAGTTGTTATCAAACAGTTGAACATTTACTAAATCACTTGTCTTCAGGCAGTCAATACAGACACAGTTAATTTGTATGGCATAAGTAATGACTCAAAAATAGGTTCAATTGCATTCCTTTTATCAGGTTTAGGCAATTGTCAGTTGAGGAGTTCTCTTTAAGGCTGATACTTTACAGTCAAGACTTCTGTAATTATTCTAAGTCCGGACTATAGCACTCTAGAAACATAGAAACATAGAATGTGTTGGCAGATAAGAACCATTTGGCCCATCTAGTCTGCCCAATATACTGAATACTATGAATAGCCCCTGGCCCTATCTTATAGGAAGGATGGCTTTTTGCCTATCCCATGCATGCTTAAAGAGGACCTTTCACCGATTTAAAAACTAAAAACTAACTATACCTGTGGGCAGAGCGGCGCCCAGGGGTCCCCCTGCACTTACTTGTATGTCTGGGCGCCGCTCCGTTCGCCCGGTATAGGCTCCGGTGTCCAAGCTCCCTCTGTTGTATGGGGCGGGGACTTTGTATCAGGCGTGTCCCTTGCTGCAGAGCTGGCCAATCACAGCGCACAGCTCATAGCCAGGCTATATAATAGGCAGTATATTGGTAGAACAAAAAGACCATTAAAAGTAAGAATGGCTGAACATTTAAGGAACATCAAAAATGGCTATATGAAGCATTCACTTTCAAAGCATTTCAGAGAGAGCCATAATCAAGATCCAAAAGGCTTAACTTTTATGGCACTACAAAAAGTGAACACACATTGGCGAGGGGGTAAACATGTAGAGAGAATGTCGAGGGCCGAATCAACACTCATTTTTGACTTTGGGAGTCTGATCCCTATGGGACTAAATGCCGAACTAGAAATTTTTGGGTTTTTGTGACTCCAACCCTGGGCTGCTTGCCTTTCATTCAATGTGGAGTCATATGTCCGGCTGTCTATCAGCACTATGACTCCCCCTTGAGGTCAGGCAAGCAGCCCTGTACTACTCATAAACAGCTTTGAATTATAAAATATGTTTATTATATACCAAAGAATTTTATTATTCTATATGTTTTTTATTTTACATATACACAGTTCATATTGATATTAAATGATTATACAGTAAGATCTCTATAGCCAAATGTATTTTAAAAGAAAAAATAGCACTCAAGCTTTGTATTTCAGATTTTATACATTTTCGAATTGTAGCAATCAAGTAGCATTTTTTCCTTTATTGGGTATCATTTATCATTCAAAATACACATTATATGAAAAAAACGCATGAGTATATAAAAAAACGCAACAAAACCGCATCTATACCGCAATGGATGAAAAGTAATTCCAACTCTCAAGAAGAACATCCCAATCCATCTTTTATATGTAACCGGGATGGGCTATAAATAGGAAGGTTGAATGATGGGAAAATAGCTGCCACTGAGGAAGGGGAAAGAGGTCCCCGAAACGCGTCTGGCGTTGAGCTACATTTCCCATCTAATTATAAGATCTAAGGAGGCCTCCGAATGGACTAATACATCTAATGTTCGCATATATTGGAAGAAATTAAGAACACTTTGGAAACAACTAATAGTGAACCAACTCCCGCGAGATTTGATCACGTGACACACATCGTGATCCCGCTGCAAGTCACGTGAGACGCCAGCGCTGAACCTAGAAGCGCACGAGTACAGCGGAGACAGCGGAGAGAATTCCAGGTATGCCAACCCCCTGAAACCAAGAGGAGGTAAGCGCAACCTTTTGGTGTATATTACCTGAGAACTTCCAAGACGATCAGACTTTTACTATAGGATTTTCAAGATCCAACAGAATAGAACTAACAAAAGTCTCTTTGTATATTGAGAGTGATGAATACAAATACCAGCTACATTTACTGCGCAGTGTGAAAAAGTTTGATGATCATGTGAAAGACTGCTCCATATATATACTCAGGACTTTTTCATATGTTCTCTACATAACTGCAGAGATTTTATTGACATCATTGCGAGTTCTATTTTAGTATTCAAATTGTTTTATATTTGCTTGTTTTATTTTAGATTGTTTTTATTTTATAATAAATGTATACTGTCTAACCAAACCTATTGATTGCGATAACCCATATTCACACATACAGAGTGCCAGCCCATCTTAAATTTTTTCCATATAATAGCATTGTTTAAATGGCTACTCATAGATAAAGAGTCATGGAAGTATCAATATGATGACTAGGACAATTGATGGTTCAGTCATATTTTTGATGCCAATGCCATCGGTTCATGAGTTATCTCACGCAATGTATTTAATCTGGTGACACATATGAAGGCAGATATCCAAGCTGATACTGCTACTACTTATACGGCTGATGGGTTAATTTGTATCTGGATGGCAAATGCCATCATTGTATTACTCAATCAGGACACTCCAACAGACGTTGTTTGCTGATGGTAAGTAAGCTAATGCTTGCTGTCTGCTCACAGGTAAGGCTACTTTCACACTGGCGTCTTGTGCGGATCCGTCATGTATCTGCACAGACAGATCGGCACTGATAATACAACTGCATGCATCTGTTCAGAACGGATCCGTTTGTATTATCATGAACATAGGCAAAACAGATCCGTCTTGAACACCATTGAAAGTCAATGGGGGACGGATCCGTTTTCTGTTGTGTCATATTGTGTCATTGAAAACGGATCCGTCCCCATTGACTTACATTGTATGTCAGGACAGATCCGTTTGGCTCAGTTCCATCAGACTGACACCAAAACGCTGCAAGCAGAGACAGAGCGGAATGGAGACAGAACGGAGCCAAACTGATGCATTCTGAACGGATTCTTATACATTCAGAATGCATTGGGGCAAAACTGATCCGTTTTGGACCGCTTGTGAGAGCCCTGAAACGTATCTCACAAGCGGACCCAAAAACACCAGTGTGAAAGTAGCCTAACTAGCATATCCATGGCGACGCACTTTGTGTTGCGCTGATTTTTTTATTTACAGTTGTGGTCTTTGGTTCTTTTGTGTGTGACTACGGACTACTTGGCCATTTAATGCAGCCATAATCAGTAATACAGTATGTGATTCCCCTTATGCCAGCATACTATCCGATTCTGGTCCATTCTTCCTGTATGATATGGGAATTCACCTATTCTTCTTCCATCCGGGCGATCTCATTATTGATACAGCGGTGTAAGTACCAGGGGAGGGGCCAGCCAGACACTCCCCTTCCGAGGCATCCACCGCTGTATTGGCCAGCCGGGATGTGGGCAGGATTTGTAAAGGTCTAAATCTCCTTGGTTGCGACAGCCGCATCACGGCGGCTCCAGTGTAGCCCTATTAACTACTTGCAAACCGTTATCTCATCCCACAAATAAGAGAGGCATGCAAGCCAGTCTCGTCTGAGTTTTGTTAAGACTGAACCATAACACTCCTAAAATATGTGATAAAGGGTGCTCTGGGTTCTCCCAATTCAATTGAATAAGTGGGAGCTTTCACAGAATACACGATTTGTGGATGAGATTGTTTTTGTTTTAGCGTCGGTTACAATCCACTGTGAAGCTAATTAATAAGTGTGATGCAAACCAATATAATATCCCTAGATGTGAAATATATATTTGGCTTTCTGGTGAAATTTATGAAAAATGTAAAAAGTGCATGCTACAGTGATATTATACATTATCATGAAAGTAGGGCATTTAAGTAGAAGCATGCTATGGTGAATTCCTCATCTCAAACAATTTATTGAAACAAAAGCCAACAACAGTGGTGGTTATACCCGCACAAAAAATATTAATGTATCAATAATTTCTCATGTAGCCTTGAGCATCAATTACAGCTTGACATTGACGTCTCATGGTCACAAGTCGACTTATTGTTTGCTGAGGCATGGCATCCCACTGTTCTTGAAGGGCGGCCCTCAGGTCATTGAGGTTCTGGGGTACAGAGTTATGAGCCTCTACATGGCGACTGAGCTGATCCCATAGGTTTTCAATGGGATTCAAGTCTGGAGAAAGTTCAGGCCACTCCATTTGAGGTACCCCAGTCTCCAGCAGGCGTTCCCTAATGATGCGACTTTGATGAGCTGGAGCATTGTTGTCCATGAAGATAAAATTAGGCCTGTGTTGTTCATGCAGAGGCAAAATGACTGGATTAATTATGTTATTCAAGTAGTATAGGCTTGTCAGTGTACCATTCACAAAGTGTAGGAAAGTTCTGTATTGAATAGACACACCTGCCTACACTGTAACACCAGCACCACCAAAGGCTTGCCTGGTGACAACAGTGGCTGACTCATAGCACTCTCCTTGATGTCTCTAACATCGTTGGCGGCCATCATTTCTGCTCAGCGTGAGTCGACTTTCAACAGTGAACAGCACAGGCCCATTGGTCCCTCGTCCAGGGTAGATGCCCCATGCAAGACAATGATGCCTGTGCCTGGTGGTGTGGTCAGGTATCCTTTGTAGGTCATCTAGCAGGCAGACCACACTGATATAAATGGTTTGGAATGGCCTGCCGTGACACTTGGGTGCCTCTCACCTCCCTTAAATGTGCCTGGAGTTGTGTGGCATTCATCATCCGCTTCCGCAGGGCATTGTTCACAATGAAGCAGTCATCAGTGTGGGATGTGGCCAAAGCATGTCCACTTCTATTTCTTTCTGTGATTCTTCTAGTCTCTCTGTATCTCTGTTGCAACCTGCTGTTGACACTCTGTGACACTCTAAGCTCAGTTGCCACTTCCGTCTGAGAACATCCTGCTTGAAGCCTCGCAATGGCGAGGTACTGTTGATCAATTGTTAGGTGTTGTCTTGGTCTCATTATGTCAAAATATGAAGAACATGAAGAGAAGGACTGTTTAAATACCAATTCTAATTGAACCAAGAAATTCAATGGGCAATTCATGTATCAAACACCTGTTGTGTACTGAAATATAGAATAGTAGGACATGTGCATTCCAATGTTTAGAGAAGGTCACATTAAGTTTACCGGTAAAGGTTAGAGTGCATTTTAGGTTCATCCAGAAATTTCACTCACAAGCCAAATATCGCTATCGTTTTGTGAGTAGTGTAGCTGGAGAAGTAGGAGAAGTAGGAAATAAAAGACGATAAAATTAATATGTTTACATTCTACAGAAACATTTTTATTTTTGTATCATAATAGATGTATCATTTGGTATAAATTCATTGTAATAATAATAATTTGTATTTAACATTTTAAAAACTCCCTCCTTAGTCCGGATCTCCGGATCAACAAAGATCCTTATCACTTGCTGTCATAGAGGTCTCTCTGAACACTGATGTTAATTTCAAGTTTCTTTTATTTCAAAATGTGCTAGGTGTTCTTCAGGCAAAAACACAGTCTTCTCTTTTTCATAAAATACACTTTCTAAATGCAGCTGTATCAGTTTTCGGGTGCAGCCTCATGGCAAATAATGTGTTCCAGCTCAACATCACTCTTGCTCTATGTTGTTGGACAGAGAACTTTGTTGTACTTTAGCAGCTGTTGCAAATTTAACAACACTGCAAACATGGCGTACTAAGTCAAGTGCTCCCAAATGGAACTCAATGCATTGATAGCTACAGGTAAAACACTGGCACAACATAATTGACCCCTTTGTGGAAACCCAGCCTCACTATCACTAAAAGTATGAGGGTAAATCGGCCAGCGAAGCGAAGAATCCCAGCAGACGTGACTTAAAGCTCATCAAGAATTTATTGCAAAGTAACAATATGTCCCATATTCCAGGACGCGTTTTGGCTAACCAGCCTTTTTCAACAGTTTAAACTGGCAGTAGATACAGTGCTATACACATGATGGCTGCGTGAAGCAGTACCCTCATGTCTCTCTTTAAAGTAGCACAGCTTTTGTCTTCTTACTATTTCGGGTTATAAAGTTCATCATTATGTGAGCTGAGCACTATAAGAATGAAAATAAACAGCCATCTTCAAATGTGAGGTTAATAGACATTGCTGAAATTCCTTCTATGTAGTTTTATTTTCTTAAGTATCTTAAGATGTTGCCTTATTAAGAAATATGAACTCAATTTTTGATTGCAGCTTTTCTGATGATATTATCTATATCCCTATAATATCTGGCTTACATGAGTTCAATGAGTTGAAGCATTGTCAAAGATTATAAACTATTGCTGCTCAACCAAGTCTATAACATTAAAAATGTATCTCCAGTTCCCTAACAAATATATACTGTATATGCAATAGATTTCAAAATTCTTCACTTTTATATAAATTATTTCTTCTCATTTTTTAAACAGGTAACTCCAGGCAGTAAAGCAGCACAGTCCAATGTAAACCAAGGGGACATGGTGGTGGCTATTGATGGAGTAAGCACAGATGGCATGACACACTTAGAGGCCCAGAATAAAATCAAGTCTGCAAGCTACAATCTGAGCCTCACCCTACAGAAGTAAGTCTGTTTTAGTTCATTTACAATTAAAAGTGCTTAAAGGGGTTATCCAAGTTCTATAAAGTTAATCTAAACTTCTTTGTATATCTGTATAAAACATTTTTGTAAATTACTTGCCTTAGAAATAACGCGCCATTTAGATATTACAGAATGTGGTCATTGGACCACTGACGTCACACTCCCTGCTCCGTTGGTGATGTCTTGTTTACATGCTGCTCCCTACTTGAGCGAGTGGCCCTGCCTGTAAACGAGATGTCACTGGATTTTGTGCCCGCCCCTTCTGCCACAGCTTACAGAGCCGTGCAGACAGATTCATCAGCATCCAGGCCTTGGTGCCCTCCCCTTCTCTGTCTCTCCTCATGAAGACCGAGAGGCAGAAGGTAGCAGGCACAAAATCCAGTGACGTATCGTTTAAAGGCAGGGCCACTCACTCAAGCAGGGAGCAGCATGTAAACGAGACATCACCAAAGGAGGGAGAGTGACGTCAGTGGTCCAATGACTACATTCTGTAATATCTAAATGGTGCATTATTTCTAAAGCAAGTCATTTACAAAAGTGTATTATACAGATATACAAAGAAGTTTAGATTAACTTTATAGAACTTGGATAACCCCTATAAAATACTAAGTATGACACCATGGAAGGTAGACTAACAAGGTTAACTAACCAATGCTGACAGTTGCCAGCTTTCAACTTACCATCTGGTGATCCAAGATAAAGTCTCATCTTATATCATAAAATTTGAAATTGAGTAACAGTCATAATATTTTCTCTTAAAACTTTTACTAACACATTTTACTACTGCAAGCTAAGCTTGATTGACAGAAGACTACTTTGTTTAACCCCTTAAGGACCCAAGCCATACATGTACGGTGCTGGTGGACGTGACTTAAGGACCAGCGCCATACATGTACGGCGTGCTGATCAGGTGGGTGCAGGAGCTGCGCCCGCCTGATCAGCGGCAGGGGTCCGGCAGTCACTGATAGTCGAACCTCTGCTGTATGGGTCGGAATCAGAAAAAAAACTGATGCCGGCGCATTAACCCTCACACTGCCGCGGCCAGCGCTGACCGCGGCACGTGCGGAATGGTGACGGGTGCGTCACAGCACTGCTGTGATGGGGACCCGATGGCAGGGAAGGCAGCCTGATGCCTTCCTTAGACATTGTGGCTGCTTTCTAGGACAGCCTGTGATATCCAACCCCCTGGATCTCACAGGCAGGAAGGAGCTGTAAGTGTATTATACTGTGTTATAAACTTAATGCCAATACAGTACAATACAGGAGTATTGTAATGTATTGTGAATGGGATCATACCCCCAAAAGTTGAAGTCAGACAGAAGAGTGGGACAAAAAATAAAGTGAAAAAAAAGTAAAAAAAAAAAAAAGTTTCCTCCAAAAAATGAAAATTTTCAAGTAAAAAATAAATAAAAATGTTTCTTTTACCAAAAGCAATTTAAAAAAAAAAAAATAGGGGGAAAAAAAGAAGACATATTATGTATTGCCGCGTCCGTATCGACCGGCTTTATAAAAATATAACATGACCTAACCCCTCAGGTGAACACCGTAAAAAAATAAAAATACAAACTGTGCTAAAAAAAAGTTTTTTTGTCACTAAAAGTGCAACACCAGGTGATCAAAATAGTACCAATTTAACCATCACCTCATCCCCCAAAAATGAGAGCCTACCTAAGACAATCGCTCAAAAGTAAATTTAAACTATGGCTCTCAGACTAAGGAGACACTAAAACATGATTATTTTTGTTTCAAAAATGCTTTAATTGTGTTAATTGTAAAAAAAGGTGTTAGGTGTTGCCGCATCCGTAACAACCTGCTATAACAAAAAATACCACATGACCTAACTCCTCAGGTGAACAACGTAAAAAAAGCCTTTTTTGTCACCTTACATCACAAAAAGTGTAATAGCAAGCGACGAAAAAGTCGTATGAACCGTAAAATAGTGCCGATCAAACCGTCATCTCATCCCACAAAAATGATACTCTACCTAAGACAATCGCCCAAAAAAATAAATAAATATGGCTCTCAGAATATGTAGACACTAAAACGTTTTTTTTTTGTTTCAAAAATGCTGTTATTTTGTAAAAAATAAATAAAAAAGTATACATATTAGGTAACACGGCGTCCGTAAGAACCTGCTGTATAAAAATATCACATGACCTAATCCCTCAGGTGAACACTGTAAAAAAAATTATACTGAAACAAAGAACCAAAAAAGTAATCATATTTGGTATTGTTGCGTCCGTAACAACCTGCTCTATAAAAATACCACATGATTCAACATTTCAGATAAACATTGTAAATAACAAAACTTGTTAACTTGCCTCACAAAAAGTGTAATATAGAGCAACCAAAAATCATATGTACTCTAACATGCGCCCTACCATGTGCCCATACAGCAGTTTATGATCACATATGGGGTGTTTATGTAAACTATAGAACCAGGGTAATAAATATTGAGTTTTGTTTAGCTGTTAACCCTTGCTTTGCTACTGGAAAAAATGGATTAAAATGAAAAATCTGCAAGAAAAGTGAAATTCTGAAATTTCATCTACATTTTCCTTAATTTTTTCTGGAACACCTAAAGGTTTATCAAGGTTTGTAATATGAGTTTTGAATACCTTGAGGGGTGTATTTTCCAAACTGGGGTCACTTTTTTGGAGTTTTTACTCTAGGGGTGCATCAGGGGGTCTTCAAATGTGACATGGCAACTTAAAATTATCCCAGTGAAATCTGCCCTCCAAAAACTATATGGTGTTCCTTTCCTTTTGCGCAGTTTACGACCACATATGGGGTGTTTCTGTAAACTACAGAATAAGCGCAATAAATGTTGAGTTTTGTTTGGCTGTTCACCCTTGCTTTGTTACTGGAAAAAATTGATTAAAATGGAAAATCTGCCAAAAAAGTGAAATTGTAAAATTCCATCTACATTTTCCTTTAATTCTTGTGGAACACCTAAAGGATTAAGAATGTTTGCAAAATCAGTTTTAAATACCTTCAGTGATGTAGTTTCTAAAATGGGGTCATTTATGGGTGGTTTCTATTATGTAAGTCTTACAAAATGACTTCAGACCTGAACTGGTCCTTAAAAAGTGGGTTTTTGAAATTTTCTGAAAAATTTCAAGATTTGCTTCTAAGCCTTCTAACGTCCCAAAAAAAAGAACATGCCAGAGTCGTCCAATAGTACTGCTCCCACTAAGATGCACGGCAGATAGTGTTGCAGTGCAGCTCAGAAGCTCACACAGATCAGAGAAAGTCAGACTGGCTGAGCTCTCTTGAATAATGCCTGATCATAGAGAGTGCTGTGCAGTTGTACAGTTACAGCTGCATGGTTCTCTTTATTGCCCTTTCCTGTACTCATCTGTATGGTTAGTAAAAGAGGAAAAAACATGAAGCTGAACCATCACTGTTCATCTTCTTGCTACAGAAAGGACAATGCTGGACTCTGGAGTGTTGAGTAGCCACTGGAACTCAGTTATGTGGCATTAACTCTTCCACTGTGCTTGGGGCAACAAACAACCAAGGATCCATATATTACCTATTTTCTGGCAAAACCCAACAGTAAAACTGAAATTAACCCTCTCACTGCTGTAGACAACAGGTACACTGACAATAACCCCTTCACAGCTTAAGGCCAACAGGTATACTGTTATTAACTCATTCTCTACAGTATACCACCAGGCATACAGACAGTTTCAATTCCCAAGACCACCACAGATACAGAAATTGACTACTATAGACTACTAGACAGGAATTCTGAGATTAACCTCCTAACTACCATAGACCATAAGAAATATTGATGTTCATATTGTATTTTTACTTCCCTAACACTTTTACTGCCATCGACCACCATTCATATAGATATTAACCTCTTCATTGCCCTAGAGTCCATAAGCTTGTCTGCACTAGACTTGGATGCTGCTTAATACTAATTGCCTGTATGCTATGTAGTCGTGTATATCTAAATGATTCATAGATAATTATTTGGAAACTGACTGTAAAATAATATTTATTTAATGTGGTTCTGTATTGTCAGGCTTAGAGGGGATAGCACCCATGTCAAAACTTAGGTTAGTTGTGCCACAATTTTCAACAGAAATATGCCTAATATGGACATATTTCTGGATGATAAATGCCCCCCTTTGTCTAGCAGCATCTTATCCTCTTCTTCTCCTCTCTGAAATGCCTACATCTTAATTTCTCTCAAGGCTATTCCAATGACCCATCCCGAACACATCTATTGTGAACTGTTTCTTAATGGGGTCTATTTGTGTTTTATTGGTCTGTCAATAATTTCAGTATTTACCAGTTTACTTGCAGCTATATAAGCAAGAAGAGTCATTTGTGGCTTGGGCATTTTGTTTTTCCCTGGATAAAATAAATTTTATGTAAACCATGTTCAATATCTCATACTAAGAAAATAAGCTATCCAAGAAACTATCTTCCAAAATATAGGAACCATGGTTCAATAGAAAATGAACAACAAATCTTCACCAAATGTTTATGTTGGCTGAAAACTAGTTTTATTGAAAGCAGACAATGTGTATACTTCACTTAACACCACTTTGCCTCTATCTAACAGAAATAAATAGAAAGACATTATAGTTTTGGCTCCTAACAATTTCTGGGTATTTGCAGCTACAAAGGATGTCTGAATGGACTACAGAATGAGGCGAGCTGTAAAAACGTGGGATGATTACATGCAATTCTTGGGTGTCTTTTTTCACATGAGTTGTGAAATTGTGGATGGACAAGGTCACACATAAAAGCACTACTAGGTTAACAATAGAGACAGGTGGAATATCAGTAATCAGTTTCTTTATTGAATGTCTGCAAAATGTGTTCAAAGGACAAACACTCATGTCTATAAACTATAGGTAAAGTAATATTTAAAGGGGTTTTGCCATCAAAGACAACGGAGCGGGGAAAGTAGTGTAGGGCTCACTGCACATGCGCAGATGGCTCGGCTATTTCTGTCGGCCCCATAGATATGAATGGAAGCGGGGGCCGTGCATGTGCAGTGTGCTCCCATTCACTTGTATGGGGTATGAATGGAAGCGGGGGCCATGCATGTGCAGTGCGCTCCCATTCACTTGTATGGAAGCAGCGGGGAGCAGCACTTGGTGGTGGCCATACCCTGGGAAAACCGGGGTCCTCCAGCCACAACTCTCCCTGCCACCATTTTCTGTGATGGGAATACCCGTTTAATGATCAACGAGCCAATGGGTGCATTTACTGCATTATACAAAACTCTATTTTATACCTGCAATAATTGATGATTAACCAGTTCATGACTGTCATACGGCTATATATGTGCTATCTGCACATACTCCGTGCAGCTAGCACGTGTATAAACGTCATGGCAGCTTTTTAATCCAAGCACTGCAAAACGCTTGAATTAAAGCTTCTGTCCCTGCTCTGCTGCTGTCACGTACAGCATACAGTCCAGTAATGCCGGCAAAGGACCAATCAGAGTGGTCCCTTGCCGACGATCGCACCGATTGGTTAGTCTATGCAGACTAACCAATTGGAGTGTGGCAATGTAAAAATGCCGGTTTCAGGCTGTGATCTCCACTCTATCATATGCACCCTAAAATAGTACCAATCAAACCGCCATCTCCGAACAAATCAAGCCCCTACATAAGACAGTCGCCCAAAAAGTAAAATATGGCTTTCAGAATATGGAGACACAAAAAAATCATTTTTTTCAAAAATGCTTTAGTATGTAGAACTGAAACAAACAACTAAAAAAAGTTGTCATATTTGGTATTGTCGCGTCCGTAACAACCTGTTACGTACCACATGATCTAACCTGTCAGATGAAATAAAAAATGAAAACTTTGCCAAAACAGTGATTTTTTTGTTACCTTGCCTCATAAAAAGTGTAATATAGAGCAACCAAAAATAGGACCAATGAAACTGCCACCTTATCCCATAGTTTCCAAAATGGGGTGATTTTTTGGGAGTTTCTACTCTAGGGGCGCATCAGTGGGTCTTTAAATGACATGGCAACTTAAAATTATCCCAGTGAAATCTGCCTTCCAAAAACCATGACATTTCTTTCCTTCTGTGCCCTGCTGTGTGTCCTTACAGCAGTTTACAACCACATATGGGGTGTTTCTGTAATCTACAGGATCAGAGATACACATATTAAGTTTGTTTGGGCTTTTAACCCTTGCTTTGTTACTGGAAAAAGGGGATTAAAATGGAAAATCTGACAAAAAAGTAAAATTCTGAAATATCATCTACATTTTCCTCTAATTCTTGTGGAACACCTAAAGGGTTAAAAAAGTTTGTAAAATTCGTTTTGAATACCTTGAGGGATGTAGTTTCTAAAATGGAGTCATTTTTGGGTGGTTTCTATTATGTACGCCTCATAAAGTGACCTCAGACCTGAACTGGTCCTTCAAAAGTGGGTTTTGGAAATTTTCAGAAAAATTTTAAGATTTGCTTCTAAACTTCTAAGCCTTCTAACGTCCCAAAAAAAGAAAATGTCATTTATTAAATGAACCAAATTTAAAGTAATAACTATTTTAGGAGGTCTCACTTTGTTTTAAAGGCAGAGAGATTTAAATTTAGAAAATTGCTAATGTTTCAAAACATTTTGTAAATTTGGTATTTTTTTTATAAATAAAAATGAAATATTTTGACTCAAATTTACCACAGTCATGAAGTACAATATGTGACGAGAAAACAATCTCAGAATGGCTTGGATAAGTAAAAGCGTTTTAAAGTTATCACCACATAAAGTGACACGTCAGATTTGCAAAAAATGGCCTGGTCCTTAAGGTGAAAAATGGCAGGGTCCTAAAGGAATTAAAGAAAGTTTACATGAATATATATTAATGCATGTTTGGTGGAGTTCCAGAGCAAACCTCCCCTCTCCACAAAGTGTGACCTTCAATTTCTTCAATTTTATCCTAGAATTGAGGACTGTGCACACACGTGGCTGTACCTGGTCCTGCACCTTAGCTCTGTTATTCATAGCCTTTCATGACCAAGGATCATTGATGCCCCCGTGACCACATCTAATTTAGCAAATCTGACATGTGTCATTTTATGTGGTAATAACTTTGGAACGCTTTTACTTATCCAAACCATTCTGAAATTGTTTTCTTGTGTCACATTGCACTTCATAACAGTCATAAATTTGAGTCAATATATTTCACCTTTATTTATGAAAAATCCCAAATTTACCAAAAAGTTTGAAAAATTTTCTAAATTTCTATTTCTCTGCTTTTAAAACAGAAAGTGATACCTCATAAAATATTTATTACTTAACATTCCCCATATGTATACTTTATGTTGGCATCATTTTGTAAATGTCATGTTAAATGTCAATGTTTAGGACGTTAGAAGGCTTACAATTTTAGAAGCAATTCTTAAAATTTTTAAGAACATTTCCAAAAACCCAATTTCTAAAGTTGGGGAAGTTCAATTCTGAAGTTACTTTGTGGGGCTTACATAGTGGATAACCCCCCATTATTGACCCCATTTTAAAAACTACACTCCTCAAGTTACTCAAAACTGATTTTACAAACTTTGTTAACCCTTTATGTGTTCCACAAGAATTAAAAGAAAAAGGAGATGAAATTTCAAAATTTCACTTTTTTGGCAGTTTTTTCATTTTAATCCATTTTTTTCTTTAACACATCGAGGGTTAACAGCCAAACAAAACTCAATATTTATTACCCTGATTTTGCGGTTTACAAAAACAGCCCACATGTGATCGTAAACTGATGTAAGAACACATGGCAGGGAAGAGAAGAATAGGAATGCCATATGGTTTTTGGAAGGCAGATTTTGCTGCACTGATTTTTAGATGCCATGTCCCATTTGAAGCCCCCCTTGATGCACCCTACAGTAGAGACTCCCAAAAAGTTTTTTCAAATTTTGGGAAATGGACAGTATTTTACCAGTTAATGCCATAAGATCTGGCCACAGTAAAGATTAATTAAGAAGCAGCTTAGCTTTGAAATGTAGATATTCACTGTAATATTGCTAAATGGTAACAGTTATAGAAAAAAGTGCACCTAAAGAGATAATTTTATCTCATGATAAAATAAAAGTTCAGTGCTGCTTAAAAGTTCATGAATCCTTTAGAATCTTCTATATTTCTGCATAAATATGACCTAAAACTACATCACAAGTTTTCACACAAGTCCTAAAAGTAGATAAAGATAACCAAATCAAACAAAAGTGTAAAAAATATTAGACTTGGTCATTGATTTAATTAGGAAAATGACCCAATATCACATGTCTGTGAGTTGCAAGAGTATTTGAAGTGTGAACATTTACTTTCAGTATCTGGTGTGACCCCTTAGTTCAGCATTAACTGCAACTAAACATTTCCGGTAGTTATTGACTAATCCTGTACAGTGGCTTGGAGGAATTTTATCTCATTCAAAAACAAAACAACTTCAACTATGTTGTGTTGCTGGATTTCCTTACATAAACTGCTCCCTTTTGGGCCCTCCACAACATTTCTATTGGATTAAGATCAGGCTTTAGACTTGGCCATTCCAAAACTTTAACTTTATTCTTCTTTAACCATTTTTTGGTAGAACAACATTTGTGCTTAGCGTTGTTGTCTTGTTGCATGACCCACTTTCTCTTGAGATTTTGCTCATGGGCAGATGTCCTGACTTTTTCCTTCAGTATTTGCTTTTGTAATTCAGAACTCTTTCCAAACTGTTTTGGCCCAGATGTAGAAAAACAGGCCCAAACCATGATATTACTACCACTGTGTTTCACAGATGAGATGAAGTTTTATTCTGGAATGCAATGTTTTCCTTTCTCCAAACATAACGCTTCTCACTTAAAAAAAAGTTCTATTTTGGTCTGTCCACAAAATATTGTTTTTGTAACCTGTAACCTTTTCCAGCCTGATGAGAATTAGGGCTCGTTCACACGACCGTATGGTTTTGCGGTCCGTTTTTAACGGATCAGTTTTTCTGTTTTTGGTTTCAGTAGTGTTTCCATTTCAGTTCCGCTTCCGTTTGTGATCGCAAATGGAAACGGAAGCATATACTAATGTTTTAACAGTAAGTACATTGAAAAATTGGGCTGAGCATAACATTTTCAATAGATGCGCCCGCAAAAAATGGAATGGATACGGAAGACATACAGATGCATTCCATTTTTTTTACAGCCCCATTGACTTGAATGGAGCCACGGAACGTGATTTGCGGGCAATAATAGGACATGACTAAAAATGTAGCGGAACAGAAAAATGGAAATACGGAAACAGAATGCGAACGGAGTACATTCCGATTTTTTTGAGTACCCATTGAAATTATTGCTTTCGTATACGGACTGTATACTGAACGCAAAAAACGTCCCGTATACGGAACGCAAAAAACGTTTGTGTGAATGAGCCCCTAACAACTCTTCTTCTGAGGTCTTCAGGAATCTCCTGTGTTCGTGCCATGATACACTTCCACAAACGTGTTGTGAAGATCAGACACATTGATAAATTCCTGTTTTTTAAAAAAAACTGGTCACCCACTCATACCTGATTGTCATCCCATTGATTGAAAACAACCGAACCCAAAGTTTACCTTCAAATTATCTGCTAATCTTAAAGGTTCACATACTTTTTCCCCTTCACAGACATGTGATATTGAATAATTATCCTCAATAAATGTAACATTTTTCTAATCTAATATTAAAAACTTTTATATCTAATATTTTTGACAAATTTGTCTGATACGTTTATCAATATCTATGTTTAGGACTTTTGTGAAAACCTGAATTAGTTTTGGTCAAATTTATGCAGAAATGTAGAAAATTCTGAAGGGTTCACAAACTTTCAAGCACCAGAGTATAGATATGTAAACATATTCTCTGAATATTCATATATTCCACTTCATTAATTTCACTGTATTATACACTCACCTAAAGAATTATTAGGAACACCTGTTCTATTTCTCATTAATGCAATTATCTAGTCAACCAATCACATGGCAGTTGCTTCAATGCATTTAGGGGTGTGGTCCTGGTCAAGACAATCTCCTGAACTCCAAACTGAATGTCAGAATGGGAAAGAAAGGTGATTTAAGCAATTTTGAGCGTGGCATGGTTGTTGGTGCCAGACAGGCTGGTCTGAGTATTTCACAATCTGCTTAGTTACTGGGATTTTCACGCACAACCATTTCTAGGGTTTACAAAGAATGGTGTGAAAAGGGAAAAACCTCCAGTATGCGGCAGTGCTGTGGGCGAAAATGCCTTGTTGATGCTAGAGGTCAGAGGAGAATGGGCCGAATGATTCAAGCTGATAGAAGAGCAACGTTGACTGAAATAACCACTCGTTACAACCGAGGTATGCAGCAAAGCATTTGTGAAGCCACAACACGCACAACCTTGAGGCAGATGGGCTACAACAGCAGAAGACCCCACCGGGTACCACTCATCTCCACTACAAATAGGACAAAGAGGCTACAATTTGCACAAGCTCACCAAAATTGGACTGTAAGAAGACTGGAAAAATGTTGCCTAGTCTGTTGAGTCTTGATTTCTGTTGAGACATTCAAATGATAGAGTCCGAATTTGGCGTAAACAGAATGAGAACATGTATCCATCATGCCTTGTTACCACTGTGCAGGCTGGTGGTGCAATGGTGTGGGGGATGTTTTCTGGGCACACTTTAGGCCCCTTAGTGCCAATTGTGTATCGTTTAAATGCCACGGGCTACCTGAGCATTGTTTCTGACCATGTCCATCCCTTCATGACCACCATGTACCCATCCTCTGATGGCTACTTCCAGCAGGATAATGCACCATGTTACAAAGCTCGAATCATTTCAAATTGGTTTCTTGAACATGACAAGGAGTTCACTGTACTAAAATGGCCCCCACAGTCACCAGATCTCAACCCAATAGAGCATCTTTGGGATGTGGTGGAACGGAAGCTTCGTGCCCTGGATGTGCATCCCTCAAATCTCCATCAACTGTAAGATGCTATCCTATCAATATGGGCAAACATTTCTAAAGAATGCTATCCTTGTTGAATCAATGGCACGTAGAATTAAGGCAGTTCTGAAGGCAAAAGGGGGTCCAACACCGTATTAGTATGGTGTTCCTAATAATTCTTTAGGTGAGTGTATATGGGAACTATAATGATCAAATGACAATATTTTCCTCCATGCAAAATGTACAGTAAATGGATATAATACTATGAAGGATATAAAGTCCAGAGATATGAAGAAAATAGTGGCACTCACCATTGCGTATGAAAAACTTCTTTATTGAAGATGTAAAAAAATATCATGGGCTGGGGCGGATGTGGATGTCCAATGCTGAATGCTCAGCTGGCGACGGCCATTTTGCGCACCTGCGCTTCTTCTGGCCTCTGTCCGACCATACAGAGGAGGTGAACATGCTAGGAAACTATTAGGCTTCATGCACACGACCGTATGCATTTTGCGGGCTGCAAAAAACGGATCCACAAAAAATACGGATGACATCCATGTGCATTCCGTATTTTGCAGAACAGAACAGCTGGCCCATAATAGAACAGTCCTATCCTTGTCCGTAATGCGGACAATAATAGGACATGTTCTATTATTTGTGGAATGGAAATACGGACATACGGAAATGGAATTTACAAATTTTTTTTTGCAGACCCATTAAAATAAATGGTTCTATATACGGTCCGCAAAAAAAACGTAAGGGACACGGAATAAAAATACGTTTGTGTGCATGAGCTCTTAAATCGTGAAACCTATTACCACTTTTTATTATGAATGAGATTCCAAGGTTCCAATATGGATTCCGTTACCACGGGCCATAATGGAATTTTATGAGGGAATGCATAACGAAATGCATTTAAGAGGCATTCTGTGTTACATTGTTACATTCCGTCATAATAGAAGTCTATGGGCCGCATAACGAATCTGTCTGGTTTCCGTTATGCAGGAGTCATCCTGGTCTACTGTCTTGCATGCCACTACTCATCTAACAGGAAGGGTAACCTAGCCACTACCAGACAGGAGCCCCTAAATTCAGGGTGTGCACTCAAGACAAAAAAAGTTGTGCCCCTCCATCCACTGCACGCCTGGCCTTGGGGAGCACTGGAGCAGGGTTTGGCACTATGAGAACTACAACCTTACTCATTGCTGCAGCCACCACTTCTATCCACTCTGTCCCTCACACCCTCGCCCTGCAGGCCACGGAATGTGGCTGTGGTAGTTTTACATAAATAAAACTCAAGAAAAAAATATTTATTTAACAGATGATATTAAAACACAGCCCTGTCTCATGAAAAGATGGTGCAAAAATGATTGTGTTACCCAAAAAAAGAAAAAAAAAAGTTAGGTCTGTTTAATCACCACATGTGTAAAATAGCAAAGAGAAAAATCTAGTCATTTAGGACCAAAAACACTCTGGGGTTAAAATCTCTCCTGATCACACAGTAGAGTTCTGATAATAAACCATCTGCATTATCATCACATGATAAAGACAAATTTATATAGGCTTGGAGGGAACAAAGGTTCCCATTCAAAAATTGCGAAAAGAGATACGGTTTTGCAAATTTTGTGTGGGAGGGGGAAACACACAATGTACACCCATTATTATAAGAAAAGAAACATCCATACATAGCTAATTGATTATTGATAGCATATTGTATTTCATATTTGTGAGAGATGCTAAAATAAGCCAGAGATGGGAAATCATTTTGAGAATTCTTGACAAGCAAAAGCAATTTCTTCACTGAAAATCAGAATGAATGCTTGTTCTCTAAAATGTATATGGCAGGAGGCCGTTCATGGCAATCGCTGCACTTTGTGACTGAAATAATCTTCCCACCAGATGTAATCCAGCTTTTACAAGAAGACTTGTTAGTTTCTCGCTCTGGTGTTTGCAGTTCTGCTTTGCTGGCTGACTAGCCTCGACCCCAGTAAATACTATAAATATAAAGAGGAATAATAAATATACTTCCTAGTTCAAGTTCCATCTTATAACTTCGTTATACTTGTGCTTTATGTAAGTTTTTGAGAACCTGAAGATACTTAACTGCAGCCCTACTATAGAACAACTGTATCAAAAAAGTGTATAAAGTATTACATACACACAAAAGTAATACAGTAAACTGTAATGTTTAATAAAGGAGACCAGATTGATTCAGGATTACCAGATATTCCTTTGTAATCAGTCATATAAAGGAAAGTAATCCTAGGCAGAGAACCTATAAAAAGAAAAAGACAATCTTAAAACAAAATTTTACTACTATAATTTTGAATATTTTTATAAGTAATGTGCATATTATCATAAATGTGTTTTTCAAAGAAAGAGATCAGAAACACAAGAGATAAACGTTGGGCAAAAATAGCTTTTCATCTAATGTATTTAAGAGTGTCTCACCTCTCCCCAGATGGCAGGGGAAAAACAATCACGCAAGCTAAATATCAAAATGACTGATGCTTTGTTCTCATTGGAGGAAGCCTCTCATTATTAAATAAGTTTTCTGAGACTTTTCTACTGATGACGTATTCTCTGGATAGGTCATCAGTATCTGATCGGTGGTGGTCTGACACCTGGGAGAAAGCATTGGCAGTAGCACTGTGGACTTCTCTCAGTTCATCAAGCACAGTGTTCTATTCACTTCAATGGGGCTGAGGGCACCTAAGCCAATGAGACCGATAAAATGTGACATTACATGGCCTAGGCTAAGCTGGGAGAAGGCAATTGTGCTACTGTTAGCAGCAGTGCCATCTCAAATAGCTGATCAATGGGAGTTCCATGTGTCGGACCTGCACCGATCAGATACTGATGATCTATGGGTCTCATAATATGGCTTCAATATGACAATGTATGAGTGATTATTGGTTCTCTCAGATAAGCCTCATTCTTCTGATGTTAAAACCACCATATATTGCAGTTCTATAGTGGATTACTGGATGACAAATTCAAAGAATTTCATTACACCAATAGAACTGATAATTATCAATTCATCGAGATGTAATATGAAGCTCCTGAACCTCAATGAAAAGTCTGTTATATGCTCCATGTGCCATTTTTAATAGTGGTTAATAGTGGCATCTTCTCGGGCATCAGGGCTCAGCTGTGACTTTTACTTTTGAACACTACGCCCCTGTCAATACATCACGCAGCCTAGTGGTAACATTTTAATAATAGTGCTAGGACATCTAGCAGCTAAAGTCAAAGTCAGGACTGCCACAGTTACCCATGCTGATCTCCATACGTTCTATTCTAGTTTAAAGAAGTCCAGATTCTGGAGGCCTTACCTGAAACTTTTGAGCATCAATATAAAATATGTAACAGGGCTCTGACATATCATATGCTTTTCATAATACTGGTGTGGCAGAGAGGCCATTGGAAATCCATAGCAACCAGGGCCTTGGTGTTAAGTGCTAACTTTCCAACACAATTTTTTTTTTTTTTACACTGTCTATAAGAAAAATTTGATGTGCCTGTGCAGATTATTCTTACCTTCATATAGATCACAAGAGATGTTGCTAATGCATTTAGATTATTTTTCCCAGAAAGATATTGTTAGTAATATTTATATTTTATTATGATTTTCCAGTTGGTCTGTAAAAAATGTTGGCCATCAATTTGTTTGATAAAATGTCCATTAAAGGATAACTGTCACATTTAGACCCAAATTTCAGTTTTCATATATGTAGTTACTAATATGATAATATTCCTGAATCAATAACTATTAGACTTACTTACCCCTTATTTAATAAGATTCAGCCCTTAGCAACCAGTCTGCATAAAACTGCAATTTCACTATTCTGTTAAGATGGCCGCCCTCAGCCCTGAGGCTAATCCATAGGACACCTGCAGTGAAGTTAGTGAAGACCAGCACTGTATAGGTGGGTCTTGCAGTGAAGTTCCCAGGTCTGGCTGAAGCCTATAGTCTTCCTACAAGCTCTCCTCTTATCAGATAAGGCTGTCATTTATGCACTGAGCAGCCGGCATATGTACATTCTCCAGGACTGCTAAGGGAGTGTCTGCCAAGCACAGGCATGTGGAGAAGTTCACACACACACAGCCCAGCACTGTTATCTCCTGTCAGGAAGAACCTGGCTTTTTATACATTCCCTTACAATGCTGACTCACTATCAGTTCCCAGTGCACGCAGTGTGCTCCGTCCTCTCATCTGGTAGACGGAAGGAGCATAGCAACCTGATTTTATCTCAGGTAACAATAGCCAATACTGGGGACTTTTAGGTGGCTTTTAGGGGTTATTTATTTAAGAATCAGAAATTAAAACAGGGCCAATAAGGTAATATTAATCACCAGAATCCAATAGTAAAAAAAAAATTTGACAGTTATACTTTAACTAAGAAATAATCAGGTTGGCATTCCTGACCCTGACTCTCTCCACTCCTTTGTTCATTTCATATGGAAAAAATATCTAAATGTTCAAATAGTATATCGAGTATGAAGATGTGTTTAGAAATACAACAAACTGCTCATTTCATGCAAAGCATTTGCCCATGTAATGTCAAGACCACTTTTGTTAAATCTGAATTCTCTCTTTACAGGTCAAAACGTCCAGGTCCAATTCCAACAGCCACACCACGAATGGACTCGCCAATGCCGGTAATCCCTCATCAGAAGGTATGTATTGCACCATTTTTCCAAAAGAAATTGCATATTTTAAGATTTATCATTATGTAAGTCTAGTACTTTTTTTTTTTATTAAACTTTGACATGTAATAGTGATGTTTCGATTTTTATATTTTATTGAGCTCCGGGTATTCATCTTGTAATTAATGTGTTTATTCTAGTTGTTTGCAAAACACACATTAGGCTTTGCAAGCAACATCTGGCCTGCTTGTGGATGGTTTCCATGAAGCACAGAGTAAGAACAAACTTAAAGATACACAGAAGTCTACATTCAGATCACTGTTTGAAATTCTGGTATTCTGTTTCGGCATAGGAACAGAATACCAGAATTGTAGTATCTGGCATATGCCATACACGACCAGTGCCCAACAGATCCCTTTCACTGTAATGGAGTCCACCAAGTTTCATGAGTACCGGAATGTAGCGGTATTTTTCCTGCGGAAGGCTGGTATTCTTGCTGGAAATCCAGCAGACCCCATTATAGTGAATGGGATCAGTCAGGCTCTGGCTGGATACAGCAATTCTGATATTCTGTTCCTATGATGGGACAGAATATCATAATTTCAGAACTGCAAAAACATATACAGTTGGGAATCAAAGGTGTAATTCGAAACTCTTGGGTGCCAATTCAAAACCTGTAATGGGGCCTGACAGCTAGCATGCACCATTTATACTTCTGGTGTCATCTTATGTAGCTGAGTAGCCCTCTCAAGTACCTTGGCCAGGATGCAACTGCTACCTCTGCATGCCATTTAGCGATGCTCCTGCCAGGAATATATTAGTGCATGACTTAAACAGCTAATCCAAATATAGTAGGAGTATCTAAAGTGTTCCTTTTATGCAGTAGGTCAGCCTGACCAAAGCCTGTAGATAGCCCTAATGGGCTGCCTGAAATCCACAACCAAAATTTGCGGCAGATTTCTAGGAGACTTTGCATCACAATGGGTGAATTCTATGGAACAAATGGAAAAGAAAATCTCCAACAAATTGGGCATGTTATCAATGCTGTATATCCATGTAGATTTTCTCTGCAGTGTATTTGGAGATTTTTCAATCTGATTTACAATCTTTGTATTGTAACCTCTACAATAGCTGTACTAGGTGTAGGAAGAAGAGGTGAAGTAGATGTCCCCAAACTGAATTGTTGCTGCAAATTCTACAGATTACTCAACCAACATTTTCTCCCAACTGTTCATTGTTGAATTTCCAGCAGCCTGTTATCCATATCTACGCTTCAGCTTTGTCTATGCATGTCCTATTCAAAAATAGCTTCAGAGTTAGACTCATCTCATTGCACAAAATAAATATTTTGATGGGTTGTTGATGCAGAATATTATATTTTTACTATTAGTCACATATCCAGACAACAAATACGTATGTACAATGCTATTTCTGAGTTTCTTTCATCGCAACATTTATTCACATATATTGTATTGTATCACTGTAGTGGCTGAAATAATCGTAAATGGGTTTTACAGGATTAGAAACAAATGTTTAGAACAGCACCATACCTGTCCACAGGTTGAGTTTGGTATTGTAGCTCAGTCTCATTCATTTCAATGGAGCTGAAATGCCATACCAAGTACTACACATGAGCCATGTTTGTATCCTGGTAGCACTGGACATGCATAGTATTTATAGCCATAAAGATGCAGAAACAGCTATACTACATGACCTTGAATCTGCAAGTAGAGTAAAGTAGTGCTTGTGCTTAAGAGTGTGATTCTGTCAACAGAAAAGGCAATTTACAGTTTCTACTTCTACTTGTCACTCCCAGGAAGAGCTAAAACTTTAAGTTTTGCTGGAAATGGAGGTACACGTCCCAGCTTTAGCTTCTTAGGTAGAAGTTATCATGATTTGCTCAAAAACCAGTACAGGAAAGGACAGGTGTGCAGGTACCATGTAAATAAGACTTTGGGGACAGATTGGACAATTACTGTCTGAGCACTGTACTTTTTAATCTGTGTACTCTGAAAAAGAATGAGTGACAGACCAGTAATGGATGCTAAGAGATCTCGTCGACTCATAATGGGAGTGTGAACAGAGCCATCAAGTTCACATTTGGAGTTGCTTACTGAAATGTCTCGTCAGAATTTCAAAAGTGACATTTGTAAAAACAGCCGGTAGACCAGGTGGGACTATTTTTGTGGCAACTGTACAGAAACATTTTAATGCATGGAACTTTATAGGAAAGCAATAGTTCTGCTGGGCGTTTCTCCAACCAACACATTTGAACTTCTGGCAGGTGTTGCAGCTTGGGAAAAATGTACATGTAAAGGCTCTCTTTACACCTATGCTTTTTTTAGGATTGTTAAAAAATCCCTGATAGACCCACTATAAGTCAATGAGCCTGTAGGATCAATTACAAAATGGATCACAACAAATCTTGAAGAATGGCACAATCAAAAGGAACTCTGAATCCCTTTGATGAATGGGTGATCAGTCACTTGGCATAGAAGAGACATGTTTATCAAAAATGTACATTCCTAACTGTGTTAAATAATCTGTGTCTAACTCAAAATTAACACAATGAAAAGCTGCTTCAACAAGAACGATATCATGTTATGTGCTCAAATGTCTTGCTTGAGCAGCCAACACATTGAAGCTGGACTAGAACAGATTGCTGTGAATGTTGGTTCATCTAAAGACTATGTTATGATTTCTTCTGCATGTTTACTCTGATTACTGTATTCTTCTCTCTTGGCCTGCATGTATGCTACAGGACCACGCTTTGGAAATTAATGGCAGAACAGTCTTCAGTGCTCTGTCTAACACAACTGCTATGCCACTGACTGGTAGCGTGACCAGCAATGGGACAATGTCAGGCTACCTCAACAAGCAAGAGATCCACCATTCACATAGCAACTCCTTTGTAAAGACATCATCACTTATGTCTCCTCATTCTATTGCTTCTGAAGCTTCCTCTGTGAGGCGCAGTATAGGTCCTAAGCCTGATGTTTTAGTCAATGATGAGAACAATACCAACAGTCAGTTTAGCCCTGCTAAGAAAAGACTATACAACAACCCCATTGGGCTCTATTCAGCACAGACTGTTAATGAAATGGCTGAGATACATAATTTGAGTCTCAAAGGAAGGGCTTCAGGAGGTGGTCTTCTTAGAGGGTAGGTAATATAAGGTTCTTGTTAAGTTTTACCATGAACAGAAACTATAGAGTTTCACATACTTTTTCACAAAATGTATGATTGGCAGAATTCATCAACTTTGAGCCTAGGATCAAGTTGTTTTATAAAGTTGCCCAATTACTAATCTTTACCCAATACTTTCAGACAGTTACTGTAATTACCATTGATGGGGGGAATGTATTCTGGAGATGAGCGAATTTTTTGAAATTTTTGTCTCCAATTTTCTGAATAAAAAAAATAATAATTCATGTCCAATTCAATTTTACCCCAATCAAATATGCTCAAATTGCCTTTAAAATTTGTATATAATACTCTTAGGTTGCCTAGGACTCATATGTATTTTCTCAAAAACCAGGGGACAAAGTCCTACAAGCCCAGAGAGAGAGAGAGACGGAGTATTTCCCCTTAAACCAATCAGTGCTTTTTCATAATATGATTTTTCCCTAATAGTAACCCCAAACTGTTCAATAAGTGCGTTTTCATAATAAGATTTTCCCCTAGTGGTAGCCCCAAACTGTTGAATCAGTGCTATTTCATACAAGAAAGCTAGTTTGCATACCTTTGGGTTTTTGTGAAAGAAATGTAAATCAGCTTTTCTTTCAAAAAGCAAAGAAAACTAAGCCTATCTTATGCCAGTAAGATATGCTAATTTGAATATATTTCTCACAGAAATCCAAAGCACCTTTGGCTGGACTACAATACTCCTTATGCAAACTAAGTTGTCTCCCTAATGAGAAAGAGGACCCCAAGGCCACTCAGCTAACCAATTTTCTCTTGATACATTCAGTACTCTTGTCCTTTTGCAAGAAAAACTGGCTTGCACATCTCACTAAGAGAAATTTTGTGCGTGGGTCTCTCTCTTTCCCCCTCTCTCTCCAAGAAATTTGGAACAAATTCCGAATCTGTACAATCAATTCGCTCATCTCTTATTTATTCTTAAAATTGCAGCCTTATTCCACTTAAAGCCTTAGAAATCAGGTGTGACTGAAGTTATATGTTGCTTCCCTGTGTTAAAATGTGATGCAGGAAGCTGAGACATGTGATCGTTTTTACCTGACAAACAAAATCATTACCGCATGGTTAAGATGTTAAATTATTTTTTATTTGAAATTTAAAACTACCAAGCACCACAATAATTGTCTTCATGTCACAGGCAGACATAAAGAAAGAACACATGCATGCTCAACCAAGCTGAGCATGCACGTTTATGAATGGAACGAGATTGATAGCTGTCAGCCAAATAAAAATTAATGGCAACACCAATCTGATTTGTATGGCTGGGATTAGTTTGAACGTAACTCGAAACAACATCCTACTCATGTTTCCTGCACACTGCAGTCGCACCTGAATTTCTAAAATATATATGTTCGAAAATTACATTTATTTTCTATTATTTTTTTTGCAAAAGTTGATGAATTTGGCCTTTGACATTGAAGGTTTTTCACACTCATTTATATTACTGTAGATATGACAACTGTTGGTGTTTGGCATATAAGCTTGAGCAAGACTGTTTTATTCACCCAGGCATGAGCATTTTGGAAAAATTTTGAATGGTAGCTTTCATTTTTCTAGATGTTTGAAGCATGATGATGTTTGATATTCATAAAACATAGTTTAACTAAATGCAAGAGACTTCCAAAGCCAGAAGAATAATATTCATTATAAAAAAAGCTAACCCCTCTTTTTTTTAAGCCACTTTTTTAAATAGTTCTTTTAATTTCAGCCCACATAATTCTGCTGTATAGTGTTAGGATAATACAACATAATAATTCCATATAGTGCACAAATAATATTGCAAAATCCCAGGTCCACAATGGGGGGTACAGGGATATCCCCCAGTGGGACCCTTACCCAGGTGGGACCATTAGTTCCCCAACCCCCTGGCACATCGCACAGTACACTGACTGCACTACATACAGATATTAATAAACATACAGAATACAGATTATTTAACAAACTACCCAGTTGTTATAGATGTATTGGGTGGCTAAGGTGACTAGAAAATGTTGTTGGTGCAGCTTTAGGGACTTTCGAATGGGTAATATTTGTATATAGCTGCACAGTGGGCCCTCAAAAATTAATTTTACTGGTGGGCCCTAGGCACCCCAGTCTGACACTGCAATATCCAAACAGTCCCTTAAAATGTCCACATAATACAGCCATATAATTTGTGTATACTGCAGCTCACTTCCTAAATAATATCAGCATACAATACTAATCGATACAGGATGGTTTTAGTTTACTTGTGTCTTGGAATCAGTGCAGGAGGCGTATAACAGTATACTCTCCCTGAAAAGACCTAGCATGAAAGAGTACTCATTCATGCCAGTAATAAAACACAACAGAATGTTTATCCTCCTATATCTGGAATGCTGTTATATTACCTAGGCCTGTTTCACACTGCTGGCATTAGTTCCAGCAGAGAGCAGCCTGCCAGAGATATCTGGATGCTTGCCCACCCTATTGGCTATAATGAGATCTATTAGCTACCTGGCAACTATGCTGGGATTCGGACAAATAGAGCTGTATACAGGGCAGAGGATGGATCTCTGCCAGACCCCATTATAGTCAATGGAGCCGTCAGGCAATCCGGTAACATCCGCCAATTCCAGAACTAGAAAGCTCCGGCAGGTTAATGTCGGCAGTGTGAAACAGACCTTATTGAACTTTAAAGAGAACATTCAAAGAAGAATATGAAAAGTTGTTTAATTCTTTCTGTAGTCTCCATCCAGTATCTTCAGAGAAATGTTATTGCCATGCCATGCTTAGTGTTGTGAGAACCATCATTGGTTCTTCTCTGATAGCTCTGAGGATCCATCCTGATGGAAATGTCCACTAGATCATCAACCATAATTTTTAAACCTCCCATCATTTGGTTGTGGTAGTACATCTGCCCTTTGTCTTCTGAGCTTCTAAGTAACCACACTTTTAGGTCATAACAGATTTGCCATGCTTGATAACTCTTTTGCATACAGTAGAATAAAAATAATGCAGTTTTATACATCTATGTCTTATAACATTTATACATTCATGTCTTATTATTTACAATACACCAAAAGCAAATGAGACATACACAATTAAAGTGTATCTCAACCTTGAATCAATTTGAAAATACACAAAAATATACAAAATACTACAATAATACATTTTGTGAAATATTTTATTAATTGATTTTATGGTTTTTGTAGCAAAACAGACCTGCAAAGTCTTGGCCTTGCTGTAGTGCTTTTCACTGCAGCACATACAGAATCTGTACACCATAGCCATATGTGTGGTGTATGGATTCTGATTTATGCAATAGTTAGCTGCAGCAAGTGCTGTACTGGTAGGCGCACAAATCGCTACTCCTGCCAGTGCCCACTCTGCAGCAGTCTCTACATAGCACATTCGTGAAGGGTAAGCTAGATCAGCAATGTACTATGCAGAATTCATGACTGTGCTGGGTCCTCTGAAATCTCTGCATGATACCCGGCACTGATGTGCTATCAGAGTAGAATGAGGACAGGCAGGAGCACTGATGTGGTATGCAGAGCTCCTGTCTGTGCCGTCGAAACCCCTGCCTAGCACATCACTTCCCCTGCTTGTCTTCATTCCACTCGGCTAAAGCCTGGCATGGCACATCAGTGCAGGGGATCCTGCACTCCTGTGCCATGCAGAGGTTTCAGCATAACGGGCACAAATAGGAGCAGTGATGTGTGCACATAGCATTGCATATTGTGGAAATCAGAACCCATATACCACATAAATGGCTTCAGTATACGTATTTTGCATGCTACAGAAAGGGCCTATTGCAAAAAAATATTATTAGGGTATTTTCAGTAATTTAAAAAAATACATACCGTTTTTAAAAGAAAACTGAAAAAGGGGTTTTCCAGGGAAATAGGCTAAATCGAAAAAAAAAAAAGAAAAAAAATCATTACTCACTTCACAGTTCCCATGCTGGGGCTATTTTTTTCGATGATGATCCAATGATGTTCTGATCTCTTCTGCTCTCCTGGGCTCCACCTAGGAAGTGGTTTGGATTGGCTGCAGCAGTGACCCACCTCAGCTGTCGATTGGCTGGATGAGCAGTCCAAGCTACTTCCTGTTGAACTTGGAACCAGGAAGTGGAGATGAGTAGAGACTGGAGTAGTACCAGAACAGAAAAAAAACTATAGTAATTCCCTTGGAAAACCTCTTTAAGACTTACAATATCCTTGCTGCCCCTAAACGAACATTTGCCCTTTATTATAAATACATTTGCAGTGTTTCCACACTATATGAGTAACAATATTGTGCTGAGTCTACTACAAAGTTCACTGTACTGTTTGCTGTGGGATCTGGTAACGGATTCCTAAGCTAACTTGACAATTTACTCCAAATGGGTATCACTGCTGCCAACCCATTATAATAAAACCAAACATCTGGACTATGTGCTCTTGTATATATCCAGGCAGTACTGAATGAATGCACTTCCACTTTATAATCTACAATAATGGATTGCTTTTTCCACTTTCTTCCACGGATCATAAATTTGATCTTTGTCTAAACGTTAGCCTCCTGTTCTACCTTAAAAATGTCAGATGACGTGCAGCGATGAGGTTCAGAGGATTAAAACAGACACAGGCCCTTTTTTTGCCAAATGATACTGTTACACTGTGTTTGACTGTAAGGAGATGCTCAGCTGTTGAACACATACCAAAAATGGCTATATGACTATCTGCTTACAGGCTCCAGTGTGTTCTTAATATATCTCAGTAGATAATATAGCAGGCGGATATTTTAGAGGCTAGGAGACATGGCAGAATAGTTCAGTAATGTACAGTAAAAGAAACTGGAGAATCCTAAACTTTACTCTACAAAAATATATAAAGAATGCAATGGTAGAATTGAAGTTAGACATGCTAATGATGTAGCCGGGGAGCTGGCGGGCTATATGCCCTGGATGCTGTGCGCCTAAGAGCAAACTGAATTCTATGGAGAAAAAATCCTAGTTACCACTATGTACAAAATGTTCATTACCATGAATTGGTGCAATAGACATTACAGGTATAGGGAAAGTAAGAGATAGATTGGATGGATAGATTTCAATAGATACCCATATTTTCAGGAATTTCCCTAATGAAAAATATAAAAATAGGCAGCGCTTTACATAATATATATAAATATATATATATATATATATATATATATATATATATATATATATATTACACAGGGAGAGGCAAACGTCTGGACATACCCTCTGGTGTAATTTGTAGAAAACTGACTTCCTATGTCTTATTTGGTGGTGGAAAGGTTTTCAGCTGCCATTTTGAAATCTGTAATATTTTGTTTAGCTCAGGTGTTTCCAATGGGAAGAGGGTCATGTGATATATCAGTCTTGGCTAGAATTGACTCAGCAACACACCGGAGGTGTCAGTTTTGACCTATATTTACCTGTTTCTGAGTTAAGCAAGGTTAATGTTCCTAAAGTGCTTTATATGACATTTCTCTGTGTCCACCATTCTGCCGGATGCACATGGTTTAACATTTAATCCAGTCTACGTGAGCACACTAAAGAACCACAGGTGATACTTCTTCACAGCTGTTCGCCATTTCAGGTGAGCCTTATTGTACGCAAAGGCTCTGGCTTGGCCACTAATGGACATTCACAGAGTAGTCCCTAAGCCATTCCTGTGTTGTCTCGGCTGTGTGCTTAGGGTCATTATTTTGTTGGAAGGTAAAACTTGGGCCTATTCGGAGGTCCAGAGCTCTCTGAATCAAGCTTTTATTATGAATATCTCTGTGCTCCTTTCAGCTTTCCCTGACCAGTTTTCCCATTCCAGCTATTGTAAAACACCCCCACAGCATGATGCTTCCACCATCTTGCTTCACTGTAGGTATGGTATTTGGCAGGTGATGAGAAGTGTCTGGTTTGCTCCAGACATAAAACTTAGAATTGAGACTATAAAAGATCAATCTTGGTTTCATCAGACCAGAGATTCTTGTTTCTCAAAGTCTGAGAGCCTTTTAGGGGCTTTTTGCATACTCCAGACAGCTTTTCATTATGTGAGTTTTTTCTGGCCACTCTGTTATAAAGCCCCTATTGGTAGAATGCTGCAGTGATTGTTGACTTTCTGGAAATTTCTCCCATCTGCATACAGTATTTTTTGGAGCTCAGCCAGAATGACCATTGGGTTCTTGGTCACCTCTCCTACTAAGGCCCTTCTCCCCCAATTACTTAGTTTGCCCAGCTCTAGGAAGAGTTCTGGTTGTTCCAACCTTCTGTCATTTAAGAAATATGGAGGCCTCTTGGGAACTTTCAGTGCAGCAGAATTTTTTGTGTCCTTCTCCAGATCTGTGCCTTCACACAATCCTGTCTCTCAACTCTACAGGCAGTTCTTTCCTCCTCATGGCTTGGTTTTTGCTCTGATTTGTATTGTCAGCTGTGAGACCTTATATAGATGGGGTGTGTCTTTCCAAATCATGTCCAATAAACAGATTTTATCACAGATGGACTCCAATGAAGGTGTAGAAAATTCTCAAAGATGACCAAGAGAAATAGGAGTCCCCAGAGCTAAATTTCAAGTGTCATAGCAAAGGGTCTGAATATTAATATCAATGCAATCAATAGTTTTCTTTTTTATTAAATTTGCAAACTTTTTGAAAATTCTGTTTTCATTTTCTTATTAAGGGATATTGAGCGCAGAGTGATTGGGGGGAAACTTTTTTTTTGTAAAATTTAGCACAAGGCCCAAACTTAGGGCTCATGCACACGAACGTATTTTCTTTCCATGTCCGTTAGGGGGGTTTTTTGCGGACCGTATGCGGAACCATTCATTCCAATAGGTCTTCAAAAAAACAGAAGTTACTCCGTGTGCATTTCGTGTCCGTATTTCCGTTCCGCAAAAAAACAGAACATGTCCTATTGTTGTCCGCATTACTGACAAGGCTAGTACAGTTCTATTTGGCGCCAGCTGTTCAGTTCCGCAAATACGGAATGCACACGGACATCATCCGTATTTTTTGCTGATCTGTTGTTTTCGGACCGCAAAATACATACGGTCGTGTATATGTAAATATTCACATATTTACATATATAATTTGTCGCATTTACCTTATTATTCTTATGTACTTTGTGGTATAAATATGTGGACCTTCAGATACTGTCTTAAGAGATGCTTGCTGAAGAGGCCCACGTAACCTAGAAAGTTAGCAATTTTGCCATCTTTTCAGTTAGCCATTAGAAGGTATCATCCACTGAGGACTCTTAATCTATTTTTAGCTTATATTTATATATACAAATATATATATATTTTTTTCTTTAAAACAAATGCATAAATACATGAATACAAAATTTCAGCCTGTAGTGCCTGTGGAAAAATCTAAACTCATCTTGCCGCCGCTGCTTCATTCCTGCTATCTGGCTCAATTCAGAGGTCTTCTGGTCTCCATCTTCTGGATGCCGCTTAAAGGCTGAGGTCAGTCATTGACTGCAGCAACGCATGGGACTCTGTCCATCTGGAAGTTTATAGAGAGGGACCGAAAGACTAGTAAAGAGAGCTAGAGAGCATGAACACAGCACAGGGAACAGATGAGTATGTATTTTGCCACAGATACCTCAGCCGCCAGCTTTGGTTAAATTTAAAAAAAAGAAACCTGGAAAACCCCTTTGAGAGCCCCTAGACACCTGAATTTTGCACTGTCATTGTGTTATGTTCTTTTTGCACCTGCGTTTTTTGGCGCATCTTTTTGTGGAATTTTTCTTGCATTTTTTGCACACTGTGCCTTGCCACTAGTGTTTTCCTCACGGATATTTTTCCCCTATAAGGTATTGTCAAATGCCTGTAAAAAAGCCAAGAGTTATTGCATGCTATGTTTTTTGAAGAAAAGTAAGAAAGACAAAAAACTTCCCCAAATTAAGAAAAACGCCAGTAGCAAAAACTCTTCTGTGGCCTGTACACATTACATCTGGAGCTTGCATTTTTCTGCCAAAAAAAGTGCACAAAAAGTACAGAAAAAAATAGAAAAAAAGGAATATGTGAAAACACCCTTATAGATAAAGGAGGTCATTTGTTAAACGAAAATACGCCCATATCAAGCGTATTTCTGGTGCGTATTGCAGCTCAAAGGTTCTTTGTGCCGCAATCTGCGACTTTTTCCCGCTTGCGGCAGGTCTAAAAAATTGGGTGTGGCGTGGTTGAGGAAGGGCCAGAAGGCTCATCTCATTTACTATTTTGTATGCCTGTTTTAGGCGTAGAAAATGGTCTAAATGTAAGACTACTATGAAGCTGTCTTACATTTCGAAGTGGCAGTGGATCTGTCGAAGTTATGTAGAGGCCGGCGGTCTTACTAAATGTGCCCCAAAGTTTTTCTTCTTATTAAGAAAACCTATGGTTCTTTCTACGTACTTGGTCCGTAGAAACTAAGAACCATAGATTTTATTAATAAAAACAAAATATACATGGTCTAAACACAGTGCACCACATTTGCAGGGCCTTTTCACATCAGTGTTTTTTTCCATTATTATGCTCCATTATAGGTGCAGAACAACAAAAATAACGGAAGTGCCGGATTCCGCACATAACTGAAACAAACTTAGCTTAAAAAACACTATTGACTATAATGGGATTCATTTGGTTTCTGTTGGGAAGAAAGCTTTATTAGCTGAGAAAAAAGTCCGGCATGCAGGACTTTTTTTTCCAATATTTTTAATTAATTCTGTGATGGATGCTCAGTTCAGGAATGCGAATGTAGTCTGACTATATACCACAAGCATTTTTACAGGGCTTAGTAAATACAGTGTTCAGCCTCAGCACCAGGAAAATGGTATGCCTGTAGTGTGCATTCGCACTACATTCCTTTCCTTATCCACACATTCTGCAGTTTAGCATAGTTTCCTATAGGAATTCTATAACAAAACACTCGACTGAATGAGTAATATGGTCTGCTTAGAGCTTGTCTTACTATAGCATGTATGAGCACTAATTCTAAGGAACAGCCATTTTTGTATTGTCTATGTACTGTACTGCACTGTACACGGAACAATAGTGCTGCATTTTATGCTGGGCAATTTTATATCCTAAGTGGTGCGCAACCTTTTCTGCATGATTATTAGCTGGAGAAAAAAAAAAATTGCAGGGAAGTCACAATCTATGATGGCAAAGTTGCTTGCAACTCGTCACCAAAATCCAAAAGTGTTGGATTTCTTCAAATGTCATATCACAGTAGGCCACATGTCACATCGCAACTCAGTGCAATTCAACTGTGCAATCTTAACACCACCTGACATAAATGCTTAGCATTTCACAACTTCTATAAACTACAATGGAGACAGCCACATGCATAGAAATCAATCTCTAACTCATATATACCTTTTTGGAGTGCCAAAAAGGGGTCAGTGGATCCCCAATTTCCCAATATATAAGGGTACCAGGGTCGCACCAAAAATGCCAGAGCCAGATCTATTTCTGTGTCCAAGTGACAAGACTCAGTGTCATCATCATCAGCAGTTACTGCTTCTCCCGCTCAGACTAATCCTCCTCCACTCCATCATCAGCCATTGGTAATGGAATATGTGGCCAGAAAACAACTCTACACACCCAGAAATCCAATGGTGTGAAGCTTAACTCCCATGTGGCCAAGTTGCTGGAGGTGCAGTTGCTGCTGTACCACCTAGTGGATTCTGCTGCCTTTAGGAAACTGATGCTGTGTGCTCAGCCTTGCTGGAAAATACCTAGCAGCCATTATTTCTCCATAAAAGCCATGGAGATAAGGCCACTCCTTGCAATTGTCACTGTCCAGCAAGGTGCACGCTGCTGTGGACAAATGGAGCAGGGACAATACATGTCTTTCATGGCTCAATGTTTTTTGCTCCAGTAATAATATAGAATTACAGCAAGGAAGCCAGGTCCTACTGACATCTCTATGTTTATGGTGGTCTGGTTCCCACACTGATCGTTAATCCATCTCCTCCACATGCTCCTCAATGGACATCCTCCTGTCCCCAACAGAAGCAGGGCATATGTGTAAAGTGAATCGTTGTCATGCTGTGTAAGAGCTGATGGACGCCTAGGAAAGAGTAGCCATACAGCTAATCAGTTGCTAAAGTGCATCAATCAGCAAATATCTAACAGGCTGTCTCCCCATCAATACCAACTGGGCAAGGGGGTCAGTGACAATAGCAGGAACATCATGGCTGTGATGTATTTGGGGCATATAACACATGCTCCCTGCATAGTGCGCATGATATCTTTAATAATGTAATGCTTTTTTTTTTAAAGTATCATGGCTTACAGAAGGTGCTGGCCATGTCCAGGGGACTGTTTTCAGATTTCATCCATTCTTATGTGACAAGGAACACCCCCACACACCAACATTTGTACTGACAGAACAGTCTGCCACTGCACAGCTTGATCCACAATGTTCCAACTTTATGCTGGAGCATCTCTATGAGCATCATAAAGCAGTGAATAATTTTAGCATGCACCACACCACATCTGCAGGGAGCATATGTTGTTTTGGAGTTAGGCAGCTCATCAGGGACACTTGTTGTGCACTCAGGCCTTGAAAAGGCCACCAAATTTCTCAGTAGGAACAACTGTGGCATCAATGATGTTATCCCCCCAATATTTAAATTACAGCACATGCTCATGCTGATGCAACAAGGAATGGTGGACGAAGAACAACTTATGCATCTTGCTGATCACATCATAGCTGTTGGGGACCCACATGGATAAAGTCTTATGGAGGACAGAGAGGAGGAGAATGAAGAGTTACCACTGGAGGAGGTGGAGCAGGAGGAGTCGGTGGTGGAGGAGCATGAGGCTGATAATGACAATAACATTGGCTATGACTACCAATCATTGCAGTGGGGGCATAGCCAGAAAGAACTGGGTCTTCGGGCTTGCTGGCAGGCATGGAAAATAGTATGCTTTCTTGCTTATGTACTGGCAGGCAGATCATTAGCATCAAGCAATCTGATGATCGCTTCATATCAAAACAAATTGGAGGAATGTTTTCATGTTGGTGAAAGGGTGTCTGACCAGGAGGCCCCTCTCCTTCATCCACCTCCCACTGTCTTCACTATCACAAGGAGCATAAGCCATAGTAGCAGTCAATTCATTATCTTGATGGAGCAGTTATTTCCTGTTCCGTGCCAGGCTGACACAAATCAGCAAACAGAAATGTACTGTCTGAGCAACCAGGTTCAATCTTATTGAGACTCTGGCCTTTTTCCGGCGCATACCGTGTTCCTTGACTGCATGGACCTGGGCAGTCAGATTGGAACAGTGGCTTGAACTGCCCCAGTTTGCTCTCTCTGTCTTGTCCAGCTTTCTGTGTCATCTCAGAGAGGGTTTTCAGTGCCTAATGTGGTATCTTCGCACCCTAATGGCCAAACATTGCCCTCCACCAGTTAACAAAAAATCACTTCTGTCAAAATGAATGATCTGTCTGAGTTTTCACACATCTCCTGCTGAGTCCCATGAACAGATCTTCCATTGCTAACGGTGGCTATTTATCACCAGCAACATCATGTCACTGCGGCTGTCTGCCCGTCTACCATCATGTTCCATGTTGTATAGCTGATGCTGCGCCACTGCTGCAGCTGCTACTCCCTGCTGCTAATTGCCCTGTTGTCACTACTATTACCCCTACTTAGCTACCACTACTACTACTCCTGCCCTCAGACTGCCGCACACATCTACTGTCTAGTCAGTTTCAGGCTGTTCTGCTACTGCTGCCACTACTTTTGCTGCTACATTCTACTATTACCCATACACAACTTAGACCTTATCCTTTCCAGATCCATTCTGTATTGCTGCTGCACCCAAATAAAAGGGAGACTATTTTCAGGCTTTTGCACGTGTGTGCAGGGACAGGCATCAGTTTTTTTTTTCTGATAACACAGTGTGTGTTTAAAAACCATCTGTCCCCAATAAGGGACAAGATTTGAAACTTTTTTTTTAATTTAAAAAAGCATAAATGCGATGATTTAGTGTGTTTTCAAACACTCTGTTTTTTAACACTGCCAACCATGTGTTTACCCATAGGCATAAATGCTAGTGTCACAATAAGGACAACCAGAGAGAAAAAAAAGTCTGTCCAAGAAGACCTCATAGAGTCAAATACCAATTTTCAGGTCATTTGGAGCACTTCTGTTTCACCATGATTCAGATCTTTTAAAACATTTGCAGAATCGGACAATAAACTAATTTCATGAAGTTCGCTCATCTCTAATTCCTAATTTTTTATTTTAAAAAGCATAAATGCGATGATTCTCTAATTCCTACACTATTTGCATTAAATAAATGCTAAATCACTGCAATTATCACTTTTCCAACAGTTCACTCAACCAGGTTTCACTTTTACTGTACAGGAATAAAGCATAGAAATACCAGGTGACACAAAATTCTTGCACTGGAACACTGAGGCTTAACATAACATACAATGTCCTTGGGGGAAATGTCTCTCCTGATCGGCTAGCAGCCATGAAACCTCTACAAGTCTTACTGGATAAAAGAGTAATCCTCACATTTTCTGTCTATTACTCAGAGTAGTATTTTAGCTATGCAGTTGCTTTCCTCTTCTATTTGTGGATGGTTATGAACAGCATGTAAGCTTTGGTTAATGTCAAGGGTCTTTCTGTCAAATGCTACCATACAATTTGTTACTTCATTGCTGGATATCACTCCATACAACTACAGAGACAAATTTTGTGCATGTACATCAGAGCCACCCCAATAACACCACATTATTTTCCATGTGGAAGATCAGTTGGTGCTACCAAATGTTACATGGCAGCCAGTTTAGTTACTAGGTCTTGAACTATTTTATTGAGTTGAATGAATGCTGCTAAAATGAGGTGGCCACTAAAAACTGCAGAATCAGATGCCTGCAACTTTGTCAAATCCTGCCACTTTTCCATATCACTATAAAATGAGATCAGTGATTATCTAATGAGTATTTGAGCCTGGTTATGCACCATTTATAATATTGGAATGCCACTCCAACATCTTTTTATCATGAAACAGCTGGTAACCATTTGCTATTGCTGGAGGAGGTTGCAGACCTTCTATTCATTTCCCTTGCAGTGGTCACTGATGTCTGTTCAAACCTTTTCACAAGCATGGCACTGTTTAGTTTTTTTTTTTAAATAAGAAAACAGCCATGTTTTTCTGATAAAGAGTCTCGTTCATCTGATATACAGTGAGATCCATATATATTTGGACAGAGAACATTTTTCTAATTTTTGTTCTGTACATTACCACAATTGATTTTGAACAAAACAATTCAGGTGCAGTTGAAGTTTGGACTTTCAGCTTAATTCAGTGGCTTGAACAAAATGACTGCATAAAAATGTGAGGAACTAAAGCCATTTTTAAACTCAATCCCTTCATTTCAGGGGCTCAAAGGTAATTGGACAAATTAAATAATTGTAAATAAAATTTTCATTTCTAATACTTGGTTGAAAACCCTTTGTTGGCAATGACTGCCTGAAGTCTTGAACTCATACACATCACCAGACGCTGTGTTTCCTCCTTTTTAATGCTCCCCCCCTTTACTGCAGCGGTTTTTAGTTGTTTATTTGTTTGTGGGCCTATCTGTCTGAACTTTAGTCTTTAAAGGGGTATTTAAAAAAATGAAAATACTTAAATATTACTTTATTATAAATATATTCTCAAATACCTTTCATTATATATAATGGCTCGTTTTGTCTGGGGAGCAATCATCAGGGGGAAAAAATGGCTGCTGTCACATTAGTTCACACAAAACCTCTCCTGATCACACATGAGGACAAGTTACTTCACAAAACTGAGGTAAAGAGCTGCCTCATCCTCCTCTCTACTTCTCAGGGATTATGATCCTGAATACAGATGATAAGAACTTTAGCTGAATCTTTGGGAAATTTAGTTCATGAGGAGACATGAAGTACAGAGAGGACAGACTGTGGTAATGTGGGGCTGTGGTAATGGAGACTGTAAACAAGTACTGCTGCTCATTAGCCACACCTCATCCTCCTCTTATGTCTCCTCATCGTCTCCATTCCCACAGAATTTGACCTGTATTCAGGATCATGATTCCTGACAAGCAGAGCAGAGAGAAGGATGAGGCAGCACTATGGCTCATTGTGTTGAAGTAACTTGTCCTCCTATGTTATTTGGACAGGTTTTGTGTGTACTGATAGGACGGCGGCCCTTTTGTTTCTCCTGATGATTGCTCCCTAGACAAAACAATGTTTTGTGAATATATTTATTATAAAATAATATTTACGTATTTTCATTTTTTTTAAATTCCTGTAGAACCCCTTTAACAAGTGATATGCATGCTCATAGGGTTCAGATCAGGTGATTGACTTGGCCATTCAAGAATATTCAACTTCATTGCTTTAATAAACTCCTGGGTTGCTTTAGCTTTATGTTTTGGGTTATTGTCCATCTGTATAACGAAACGCCAACCAATCAGTTTGGCTGCATTTGAGCACACAGTATGTCTCTGAAAACCCCAGAATTCATCCGGCTGCTTCTGTTCTGTGTCACGTCATCAATAAACACTAGGGACCCAGTGCCACTGGCAGCTGTGCATGCCCAAGCCATCACACTGCCTCCGCCGTGTTTTACAGATGATGTGGTATGCTTTGGATCATGAGCTGTACCATGCCTTCGCCATACTTTTTTCTTTTCATCATTCTGGTAGAGGTTGATCTTGGTTTCATTTGTCCAAAGAATGTTCTTCCAGAAGTGTGCTGGTTTTTTAAGATTTTTTTTTTTAGCAAAGTCCAATCTAGCCTTCTTATTCTTGAGGCTTGTGAGTGGCTTGCACCGTGCAGTGAACCCTCTGTATTTACTTTCATGCAGTCTTCTCTTTATGATAGATTTGGGTATTGATACGCCTATATCCTGGAGAGTGTTGTTCACTTGGTTGGCTATTGTGAAGGGGTTTTTTCTTCACCATGGTAATTATTCTGGGATCATCCACCACTGTTCTCTTCCGTGGGCGTCCAAGTCTTTTTGCATTGTTGAGGTCACCAGTGCTTTCTTTCTTTCTCAGGATGTACCAAACTGTAGATGTTGCCACTCCTAATAGTGTAGCAATTTCTCGGATGTTTTTTTCTGTTTTCGCAGATGAAGGATGGCTAGATTCACCTGCATGGAGAGCTCCTTTGACTGCATGTTTACTTCTCAGTAAAATCTTCAAAATGCAAGCACCACATCTCAAATCAACTCCAGGCATTTTATGTGCTTAATTGAGAATGAAATAATGAAGGAATTGCCCACATCTGCCCATGAAACAGCCTTTGAGTCAATTGTCCCCTTACTTTTGGTCCCTTTGAAAACAGGTTGCCTCATGTAAAGGAGCTGAAACACCTAAACCCTTCATCCAATTTTAATGTGGATACCCTTAAATGAAAGCTAAAAGTCTGGACTTTATGTCCATGTCCATTATATAACTCTAACTTGAATATATTTTAGTAAACAGGTGATAAAAACAATCTAGCCTTCTTATTCTTGAGGCTTATGAGTGGCTTGCACCATGCAGTGAACCCTCTGTATTCATTTTAATGCATTCTTCTCTTTATGGTAGATTTGGTTATTGATACACCTATATCCTGGAGAGTGTTGTTCACTTGGTTGGCTGTTGTGAAGGGGTTTTTTCTTCACCATGGTAATTTTTCTGCGATCATCCACCACTGTTGTCATCCGTGGGCGTCCAGGTCTTTTTGCATTGTTGAGGTCACCAGTGCTTTCTTTCTTTCTCAGGATGTACCAAACTGCCAGGAAGCCACTGTGCTCATAGGAGCGCCGCTGCCTTCTCAAACAGCTGATCAGCGGTGGTCCCGGGTGTCTGACCCACACTGATCAGATACTGATGATAACCTATCCTGAGGATAGGTCCTCAATATTCAAATCTCAGAAAACCCTTTTAAAGTCCTTTTACACAGGCCAATGTTGTGGGCAATTATCCAAAGCAAACTGTTCATTCACAATCATTTCCTGATCATGAGCAGAGGTGAGAGCAGTATTTACATGCTGCTATCACCAACACTGTATGGGGAAGAGGGACTGCTACTGCATTGCTCATTCCCATACAAATTCATTGTTTCTGGGCACCAGTTCCCTGTTTATACAGAACAATCCTCAGCCAGGGAATAATGATTTTGGGTGCCATATCAACACTTTTTTGCACCTTTTTATGAGCCAATGACAAATGTTCATAACCATTTATGTTCATGTAAAACATCAAATAGTGATTATTAATGACAATGGCTCAACCAACACGAACCCACAGATTAGGTGCACTCTCCCGTGGCTACACCCTCTGCCAATATTGCAATGCTAGAAAAAAATAGAAAATATGGAGGGCATTCAACTATCTGCTCTTGCATGGAAATGTACCACTTATATAGAGATAAAAAGAGGTAATTATTGAATGATAAAAAGGACCATATAAAATTACATCAGAAATAAAAGGCACTCATGTGGCTCAAATATAAATAATATGTCTATACATTCCACATCATAATGTACATAGATTTCAATATGATTTATATAATGCGACAAACTGTCGAGGGTTATGGCAGTATATAATTGATCACATTAATGGCATATCATATAAAAATAAAACTAGGAAGTAAGATGAGGTAATTAGGATAAAGCTAACAATAAAACTGCAATGCTCTCTCTGCAATTAAAGTGTGTTTTCTTGTAGCTCCAGAGCACATATATATCAAGTTCTCATTAGAACGGCATCCTTACACCTCACTCAATAAGTCCACTTATTATATATCACTTACAGAATAATGAGTGTCCATTTTATTTTCCAGCGCAAATAATTTTTGTTATTTTTCCAGAGCAGTAAATGTCCATTCTATATATCAGCAAAATTAGTTGTTGGTATAGTCAATTAATTCTTTGTTGTGGCCACAAATTGTCCACTTTATTGTGCTGACTGTGCTTATATCAATCTATCAGTCTGAAGTCCATTATGGATGTAAGCACAGTTACTTTTTACTCATGTAGTGAATTAGTACTTTAATATTACCGTTGGATTTCATTTGTTGGGCCAGAGTTTTTTGGATGAGATTGGATGAGATTTTTATGCAGATATGCCTGCAGGATTTTCAGCCAAAGCCAGATGTGGATCCACCAGGAAAGAGAAGTATAAATCCTTCTATTATATTTCTGATTTGAATGTACTCCTGACGTTGGCAGAAAATCCTGCATTGTCCGTATCCTTAGGCTTCCTCAGGCTCTAGGGCCTGGATGTCATCATAAATTCTGTACTTGCTGCAGTTATGCCCCTGGGAAATGTTATGGAACATGCCACCATACATTTTCTCCCAGATTTTATATAAATATATGAGGGGAAAAACCTCTGTACACTTCCAAATAACATCGCATGAAACTATAGTAAGTTATGAGCACTGTACTATGGATCTGTACAACACATATCAATACTACATCCATATGAAAGAGCCCTAAACACTAATCTCATGTATTATTTATTTTCTGTCTACAATGCATAGGCCAAGGTTTCTCTAATCCAAGGCTAAGTTTATCATTGGTACATTCTTGTACCCAGTCTGGGTCACACCTTTTCTTTCGAGTGGTGTAAATGTAGGGAAACGTTACTTCACTTGGAACAAAGCCAGGGTCATGCCATTCAAAAGATGGTGATGGATAGGTGTATAGTAGCATGAACCAGTAAAAGAAGAAGCACCCCATTTTCTATGGACCTTCTTATTTGTATATTCTGAACTATTATTTTCAATCTTGAGGTCTTTTCTGTATTTTCATTGTGCATTTTCTTGATCCTTGGCGGTGCAGTGTTTCGGTCACAGGCTTCCTGGTTATCTTTACAATTAAAGGAGCAAAGCACAAACAGAAATCAATACCGTCCTGATTCTAACATACAGATATAAGCATTTCTTGTGTGTATTTTTACTTTATTCTATTTACTTTATGCTTCTTCTTTGCATCTACAGGTCATAGCCAACACTTCTGCCAAGTTAGTATGAGTGCTACTTTTTCTGGATTTGTGTGTTTATGTGGCCTGTTCCTTTAGTCAGCATGTGGTGTTTAGTAACATCAGATGTCATGATAACCATATCTGTCTGTAAATTGGTTTACGTTTGGTGTGTTTCATTTCAGGAAAACCTTGCTGTTTGGCATGTACCAACCATGTTAAACCAATGACCGCCTCCATTACACTACAGAAATACATTGAAACCACTTTGAGATAACCACCCTAAAATGCATTTAACATGAAGATGGCCATCATAAATATTATAAGAGGATATGGAAATCTGTCATGGGATATCTAGTCTAGGTTCTCTTTTAGAAAGATTTTACTGAATCTAAATAGTTCATAAACCAAAACAAATAATAATGTCTCAATTCAGTTCTCAATCTCAAAGTCCATTTTTCATCAATCATACCCATAGATGACCAATGCGGACATAGAGATTAGGAATTGAAACACTGAACAAATCCTGCTTTCTCTTCCCATGACATTATCAATGGAGAACTCTTTAAATAAATTCTTGACACTTGAAACCTATATTGCACATTTGTATATCAGTCTAACCTAACAAACCACACACAGCCATCTTCTGCCTTCTTTATCTAGAATACCAAATTCATAGACATAAAACAATTGATTAAACATGTAATAGTTAAACTGCTGCATAGTATTAAGACTGGCATTTTATGGAGGGGGCGAGCCTAGATCGCTTTACACATGTACTACTGGTGTTAACAGAAGTTTCCTTTACGCGCATAAATATTTATCCTTCAAATAATCTGTCACTTCTCCACGGAGGTAAAAGGGCATGACATCTCCCTTTCCACTGAGTAGAGTAGGAGCTTTATTCAATGCAAAAATTAAGTCAGGCGAATAGTCTCTACACAAAATGACAATCTTTGAGGAAACTGATGATGTTCTGCCATTTGTGACTACATTTCCCACTAGTTGTCACGTAGGCCCCCCAGCAGATTGCAGTTTTAAAGGGGTTGACTGGGAATAACTATGTTTTAACTAATGCCCATAGTTTGCCTCTGGCAGGTTCATACTTAGCTGCTCCCTGCCACTATGGTCCTGCGTGCTTGCTCCCTTGTGACCATCTTCCGGTCCGACGCGTATTTACTTCCTCTCTGATTTGGGTATAGTCACCTGCTCTGCTGCAGCCAATGACTGGCTTTAGCAGTGATCTGTCTCTTGTCAACTTGTCATCACTGGCTGCAGCAGAGCAGGTGACCATGACCATGTCAGAGAGGAAGTAAACAAGCCTTAAACTGGAAGCTGACATGGGAGTCTCTTTCAATAGGGGAGGCTGTAGGTATAAGTTAAAACTTAGGTATTTTCGGACAACCACTTTTGAGGCTAGGGACTACTTCAAGGTCATTTTTTATGACTGCATTTTGGTCTAAAAATATATATTTTTGTTTCAATTGGCCTTTACTAAAAATGTTCAGCTATTTCTGAGATACAAGAGTTAAAATCCACTTTGCAAGCTGTTTAGCTACTATCTCTGATCTCCTGACCATATTCTTATCAGTTTGATATGAATTGAGCTAAATGAGTGTTTATGAGGGTAGGAGAACAGAGATAACAGCCACACATGAGCCATCAGCTGATGGGATTCAAAGAATACAGAGCGTGACAGCTTGCAAACAGACTTATGTTTAACTGTTGTATCTCAGAAATGGCTAAACATTTTTAATTAAGATGAACTGAAAAAATATTGTAAACCCAAAACAAGTCAAATGCAATCATAAAAAAAAATCCTCAAAGCTATTTATAGACTTTAAGATGCCTATACACCTTCAATAGCCATTCAGCTGACAGCTATCTCTTCTGACTTGTCCATACACATACACATTCAGCTCCAGCTGAGTATATATGAGTACACCATGGTGAGAGAGGAGAGACCTCAAGAGGAGTCAGCCTGCCGCTTATCTCCGATAAGAACAAAAGGATTGGGTGTTGAAATTCAAAGTGGCCCGTCCTTCTGCAGTACTCTAGTGTGTATGGAGGCCTTTAGTATAAGTGATCACTGTACCTTATTCATTTTTAAAAGTATCTCCACCAGATTTTCTATTTAAATATATTCCAGAATGCAAAACTTTATGTTGCTTGCTACTGGGTTTTAAATCTGCATTCTAGTAAATGAAATGATCAGATTTAAACTGATTGTACAAGCTATCACGCAGCCGAATGTCTGGCAGAGACTGCTCTTCACCCAGGAGAAAAGACAGAGTCAATAAAAGTGAAGCTTATATGTATGGAAATGTTTCTTGAGCCTCTCAGGAGTGGAGATATGTGAAGTAAAGTAATAATCATGGAGGGCAGATTATTCTTGTCAGTGATCTCACTGAAGATCGCTACAGTCCGTCTCTCCTAACTAGAAATAGCTGCTTAACGGGAACAGTAGACTGCATTTATCTGTGCAGCATACAGACCTTCATTTCCCTTTAAAACTGTTCTGACTTGGTTATTTTAGTGAACTGGGATCAAGTTATCTTGCTGTGGAAACCACTTGGTGACATGAGGCTCTTAAAGGGGGGTTCTATCTATATAATAGAATGCTCGGCAATGGAGAGTGACTTCAACAAGAACAGGGAACAGGTTGTGGAGAACATATGGATTTTTATGACAAATAAAAAGCTGGACGCCCCCCTCTGTGATAGTGTATGTCCTTATATATTTGTCATCCACCCTAGTACACGCAGTCACCATCTCTAATAAGATTCTAAACTTGCTTGCTGTGTTTTATGCGCCATTAATGCATGTGCTAACCCCGACATCTAACCTTACTAGATCCAAGATCATTTTGGATCATTCGTTTATAGCTTTTCTTGATCACAATCACCTTTTTAATTCTCCTTCTCTTTTGCACCATTCACACCTTCCTTCACCTGTTCTCAGCTCTGAGTATGTGGAACGATTCAATCCCAATGTCCTGAAGGACTCAGCCCTCTCCACCCACAAGCCCATTGAGGTGAAGGGTCCAGGAGGCAAAGCCACCATTATTCACGCCCAATATAACACCCCAATCAGCATGTATTCCCAGGATGCCATTATGGATGCTATTGCTGGTCAAGCCCAGGCCAGAGGCAGCGATCTCACCGGGTAAGCAATCTACAACACTTTCTTGCATGGATAATAAAATAAGCACTTAAGTCACCTTCACACCTTCTTTACCACCATTTATGAATATGTGTTAGTTATATAAGGTAATGTAATGGAGCGCTCTGATGGGGCCCGAAATTGCCACTGTACTTTATGCGGGGCCCCATCAGAGCGCTCCATTACATGTGAGTACAGGGGGGCCCCTGCCAGCGGCCGTTTTTTACATTTTAACAGGCTTTAGGGTGGCCTGCCGGCCTGTGGGGGGGGGAAGGCCTGGAGTGCCGGGCCCAGTCGCAACTGAGACCCCTGCATGTACGCCAGTGGGTATAAGTTATATACAAGATTTACTATATACTTTTTTTTTTTCTAAAATTCAAGAAACCAGAAAGTAAACTGTGTTTATGGATGTCTTGCAGAGATATAGCAGAGTTACGTTTGCTAAGCCTGTCAGCTCAGTTTGTCATCACATGCAGTTCTTATGGGATATCACAGTTTGGGATATTTCCATACGATTCTGGTGAAACCTGGTATATTATCACAAGTCTGCTACACCTGTACAGAATTAATACAACCGGAAAAAATATAGCCAATTTTAGCAGCATATTAGTAGATATTTTACAATGTAATTTCAGATCTTGGCAAAATCCCTTAGATCCAGGTTGTCAATGACTTAAGCTGCTGAAAACTGCACGCAGTCCAAATGTCCCTTTTGTTGCCAATCTGTGCCTTGTGTTGCCAATGTGAGCAGTTAAATTCGGCCGTGACAATGACTCACTTTTGCAATTTCCATGACCATCTTGCACAGAAAATCATCTACAGTAAGAGAGTTTAGCCTGGTGGTTTTGTCACAAAAATGTCATGTTTATACCCAGGGGGTACACAGATCTCATAGGGCTCCAGAGCAAAACTCAGCATGGGCCCCCTTCCCCACCCAGTTTCCCAGTACATGTGTCAACAACTCTGTGCAATGTCCCAGATTTCTGACATTACATTTTTTTTTAATTAAGTGGAAGAAATTTTAATTAAAAAAAGTCTTCCTCCTTCTCACCCTCTCTATCCAATTTTTATGTCGGAAAAAGTGGAACAGGTACCTATTAAATATTTTTGTATTGAGCTCCCCCTAGTGGCGTTTGTGTAAAATTACATTGTGAAGAGCAAGGAGTTCAGAGCCAGGCCTTCCCTTCCGCCAGGTCCCATAGCAGTTGCATGGTCTGCCTCCATTGAAGGTACACCACTGTTTAAGCCAGTAAAGAAGACCAGCTCGCCTGACATGTCTGTTTTAGTAAATATATGTATTCCCCATAAAATAATAATCATGATGTGTCCTTTCTACCATAGCACCAGTTCTCTTCTATTCATTGTGGAAAAATATAGTGACAAGTGGTGTTACCATTTCCTATGTCAAAACCACAGACCTACACATCGGCAATGACTGCACAATGTCAGAGTCTGTAGGGACACGCCCCATTTAAACACCCAGTTATCGGGTTATTCCTACATTTCCAAGAGAAATACCAGGGGAACACATATAGCAGAGTTCTAAAATAATTAGGCTTTATGAAGAGTATGAATGTTTAATAAAATGAGCCCTCTTTAACACATTTCACAAACCAAAACATCAACCATATAGACATTAGAAAAATGAATATCAACTATTCTACAAGAACGTTTGTCCTTACTGTGCTCTACCAATACAAAAATCTTTTCCTTACAGGTTCAGGTTTGTTACTTGTCAGTCAATTGCAGATGATACCTGCATAAACTGCTGACAAATATAAAAAATGAGACTATAAGTAAATGTTTCATACCAGTTACATTTTTCCCATGATTCCTGACAGATATGGTAACATACTGATGCTGTGCACGATAACTTATAAACTTCCGAATCTAGAGTGGCGGAATATTTCTATCGTATAAATTGTATAAAATAAGTAGATAACATTCCTTAAACCATTGACAAGTACAGAACAATGAGGAAGCACAGTTAGGTAAAAAATAGCTCATCTCTGCCCCCATGTGGCCACCAAAGATTACAACCACAGAGAAAAATCCGATGTGTATTCGTATCACAAAAGGGCCTGTTTCTGGAGCTAATAGGCCAGTATCACTTTGTAACACAATGTATATGCGTTTAGCTCAGATGCAACATGTCTTTATTAGGCAGGTGAAATAATTTATTTTTTGTCTTGAAATATTGGATGAGTTCATACATACATAAAATGATAACTGTAGTGCCCTAAGCCAAAACCAGAAGCAGAAATAGTTCCTTCTAGCATTTCAGTCCGTGGTGTCATACTGGTTGTATACTGATAAAATGCACTCTTTAAAAGCACTTACAGTCAGTCACCCTCAGTCACGCTGAATATACAAATAGAAAAGTAAAATGATAGTGTAATAGATCCCATAGCTATAGTAACCCGAGTGCAGAGGCAGAAATAGGTACAGATACTGTGTCAGGGAAATACTGTCCACAAGACATATTCACAGTCTACAATCTGTGCTGCTGATGAAGACACTTTCAGAAATGGCGCTGAGACCTCCTCACCAATGTCTCAGAAGAAAATAAACTGGACATACTGTGCACATATAATACAGCTCATTGCAGTGTGGCCATTACAGAGGACCTTTCATGTATTTTTATTAATTTAAATCTTTGTTCTTTTTTTGAAATACCCCTTGCATGCCCCGCTGTGCCCCCCTACAGTTTTCATGTCCATTATGTTAATAGATAGCAGCGGTACAGGGAGGAGAAGACACCAGGGATTCTTAGTGGGCGTCTCCTTCTCCCTGACTGTACCGCGGTCTAATCACAGAGGAACGCATCACTGCCAGGGAGAAGGAGACACCCACTGAAAACTGCAGGGGGGCATGAAACGCATGAAAACTGCAGAGGGGCACAGCAGGGCATGCAAGGGGTATTTGAAAAAAAAAACAAGGATGGCAGTAACAGTGGAGCGTACCCCGCAAGTAAAGGTAGTTAAATAAAAAAAAATACATAAAAGATCCTCTAAGGGTGCAGTGACTGCATATGATACATGACAGTGTGCATTGTCTATGGCTGATAGCTGTCTATAGCTCTCACAAAGACGCAGCGACTGGCTCAACTTCCATCACACTAGACTAAACACTGTAGGTCATTCAGGAGATTTCTTTCAAACGTTTGGTTCTTCTTGGAGGAACATGTTGTGTGTATTACTAAGGCTACTTTCACACTCGTGTTTTGGCTTTCCGTTTGTGAGATCCGTTCAGGGCTCTAACAAGCGGTCAAAAACGGATCAGTTTGCATTCTAATGCATTCTGAATGGAAAAGGATCCGCTCAGAATACATCAGTTTGCATCAGTTCAGTCTCCATTCCCCTTTGGAGACGGACACCAAAACGTTGCTTGCAGCATTTTGGTGTCCGTCTGATGAAACTGAGCCAAACGGATCCGTCCTGGCACACAATGTAAGTCAATCGGGACGGATCCGTTTTCACTGACACAATCTGGCACAATAGAAAACAGATCCGTCCTCCATTGACTTTTAATGGTGTTCAAGACGGATCCGTCTTGGCTATGTTATAGATAATACAAACTGATCCATTCTGAACGGATGCATATGGTTGTATTATCTGAACGGATCCGTCCATGACGGATCCGCACAAAACGCGTGTGTGAAAGTAGCCTAAACTGTAATACTTTATTCTTTCAGTTCATTTCAGTAAGAAGCACATCAGTTCATTGCAAACGTTTCCAGTTTGGGTTTATGTTGTTTTTTCATATTAAAAGGAGATGTGCGAGTCCTCCAACCTCTTTTTACCAGGAGCATTATAGCATTAGTAGTACTTGGGTACTAGATCAAAACCTTACAAATCGGTAAACCTTGACTAAAGCCATACCTGGTCTATTTCATAGACTTTTGTCCTTTATACACTCTATATTGCACACCACCATCTGTTCTGTTTAAAAAAGTCTCACTACCTACAAAAGGTTGGGGATCGCTGCCCTATATTAAATGGGTTGCTCATCTCATAAATTGATGGTATATAGCAGGGATGCTCAACCTGAGGCCCTCCAGCTGTTGCAAAACTACAACTCCCAACATGCCCTAATAGCTGTAGGCTATCCAGGCATTCTGGTAGTTGTAGCTTTACAAAAGCTGGAGGGCCACAGGTTGAGCATGCCTTGCATATATCTATGATATGCCCCCATTGTCTGAAAGGTGCAGGTTCGACCTCTGGGATCTGCACCTACCTCTAAAACAGAGCCCACAAAGAGAAGGAGAGTGGACTGCGCCTGCCTGGTGCCCGCCATTCATTTTGATGGGAGTGGCAAAATTAATTGGAAGCGCACCGCACAAGCCTGGCAACCACTGCATTCACTTCTGTGGGGCTGATTGAAATAGTTGAGCCAGCCCTCGCTATTTTCAGCAGTCCCTTAGGAATGAATGGAGGGCGGCTGTTGGTGGAAGTTGAGTGGGTAATACACTCAATGTCTTCAGACATACTGTATTCTGGCCTGACCAGCTCCATGTACACAATACGTTGCGAACCAGGATTAACTGCAGCCTAATTACAGAGTTACAACCATAGCATTGTCTTCAGTTTCCACAGATGTGAACAATGCTTGTGCCTGTCACAGTCATCTGTTATACGGATTTGTAACTTGTCAATTCGCAGTGTTGTTCCATTTGCAGTGCCTTTTCATTCCTCGGTGTGTTTTTTTTTTTTTGTTTTTTTTGTATTATTGTCTCATTCATTTGACGTAGTCACTTCTTTGACTGGGAAAATCAATAGAGGAGTAAGAAGTGTCAGAGTCCATTGAAGTCATCTCAATGGCGCAGATACAAGAATGATGAAACATACATTAATGGAAAGGACTGTACAACTAAAAATTAACAATTACTTTCAAGCTGAGTGTATATTAGCTTTTAATGCATAATGACTTTTAAAACTAGCAGTCTAGTCAATTACTTGATCAACTCACATTGTGTTTTACATTCACCATCATTGCCTCATAGCCGTTCCAGCTTGTTGGACCCTTCTCCTTGTGTATTTAATAGGCAAATTTGACATGTTCATTATGCTTATGTTTTCCTTTACTGACTATATTCTTCTTTTTTTCCTCTTTATTCATTCTTTCCTTATTAACTTACTTCTCATACTAACTTCACTCTGTTGCGCCTATCACACCACCATTATGATGGTTACCAAACCTCAATGCACTGGTCTGTTGGGTTTGGTCGTATCAATCACAGTCCTCCTGAAACGGCCACAGAGTAAGTAGACATTTTTCACTTAATCCTACAAAGGCTAGGTTTATTCCTCCTAAGTGGACATTAATCATGTTTTTACACTCCACAGGGATGTTTTTGTATGAAAAAGCCATTCTAAGTATTCCTGCTACAATAACTCAACATTTTTACAGCTCGTCTCCAAGGCATTATCTTGTTACATTTCAGATCACAGCCATCAATGCACATAACTGATATAAGATGGGTACTGTCTACATAAGTAAAAGGAGGCAAAACAACTGCCCCTTTAAATGCAAAACTTAACAGTCCCTCAGAAATGTTAGGCCTCATGTACAGGATGTGAACCCATTCACTACTGAGTGCTTCTGTGGGGTTTTTGCCGTACTAGAAAAGAATAGAACATGTTTTTTGTGGTGTGGACAGATCACGGACCCATTCAAGTTGAAAGGGTTTGGATCTGTATGCGGAATTCACATGGATGTTGCAAATTGCGGTCCCCAATGCATGGAACGGCCAGGCAATGGCCGTGTGCATGAGCCCTTAAAAGAGGGTCTACAATAAATAATGCCGAACCCATTATTTGCATCTCTATGCCACTCAAAAGTGTTGAGGTACTTCCTGAGCCATTGTTGGACTCAACAGAACTAGAGAAGGAAATTGGTATCATGTGAGCTCTATTGGTAGAAAGACTACAGATGTATGTATTTCTATCTTAAAAGGGATGGCATATCTCTAGGACATGATCAGTAGCCGTCCACGAGCAACCTGGTTGTCAATGGGACCAGCTGCAGTTTCCTGCGTAGCTGGATAGACAGGAGTGCCGCTATGCGGGGAAAATGGAAAAGGGGACAGTACTTTCCCTTTATTCTCAGGATCAGTGAAAGTCCCAGAGGTCAGCCACCAACCATAAAGTGATGGCATATCTTAGAAAGTATAAGCAATCATTCTAAATGATGGGAAAACCCTTTCAAGAGGCAGGGTACTACAACAACATAGAGGGCACATTTCATTTAAACTCCCACTTGGCATTTGGATGGGTGTTAACTGGCTTCATTTTAGCCCCATAGCCAAATTAGAAGCAATCTGTCCTTGTGATAGATTCACTTTAATAAGATGCATGTTGACTCTGCTTCATCATAGTTGACGTGTAGTTTGCTTCTTATTAGTGATCAGTACTTGAGAGTCGCTACATTATATTGCGTGGGAGATTTCTTTGACTGTGCGTGCTTCTGTAAAATGCTTCTCAGTCCAGGGTTAATGGTTAATAGGTTGTATTGAAAGTTGCTTTGTGCACATACATGTTGCATCTTACAGGATATTAGGGGATTCTTATCTATTTTTTCAATTCTGGCACGGTCAGCCAACGTTCTCTATTACTGATCCCATTGGCCATCATATGACATCAGTCACTCCTACAAGGCCGATCCATGTGCTTGCTTTAGTCTCTATGTGGTTGTCATCTGTCTGCCTGTTTAACAGATACCTCACATAATTATAAACTCAAGTATATTCCATATATTACTGACTTCAAAACATATCCATATGCAGTTCGTTTTGAGCATTTCTGTAGAAGGCCTGCTCCTTACTTCATCCATCACTATAGTATCACTTGAGCCTATTAACATTTTCAAAATGTAGCAGTAGAAGTATATGGCTAATTTGGCCAAGGTGCTCCACTGTAGTTCACCTGCTTCATGGAAATTATAGTTATTTTCACCAGGTTACCAGTCTTATGGAGGCTCGGAAATCAACCCTACTATGTACAGCACTCTAGGTTCACATTACACAAATGCTTTGTTGTAGCAAACACTTCATTATAGCAAAGTATTACATTTTCTCAGCATCTCATCCTGGTTTCTGCCGTAGTCACACTTTGTGGTCCTATGCTGGAGGTAATATTTATATGCGAGCTGTGAATTAATTGATATGTAACATTAACAGACTACATAATTTTGTTGTGAAGTCTCAATTCTCCCAGTGATCAGCAGTCCCCGTCCATCGAGACCAGGTGTCGTAGAGGTTCTGTTGATATTTTCACATTATTTTTTACAAGCTCATGCCAGGACCTTTAAGTCAAATCTGCTGTGGGTAAAGTACATTTCACATTGGTACATATCCATAATGTGGCAATATATATACCAAGAACCAACAGTCAATGTCATATTATTGTTGCTGTAAGGTTGATGACACAATCAAACCTGTTATACCTTGTAAAATCAGGCCTCAGTACATATAGGTGCTTCTTTAAATCCAGTAGTTCCAATGAGGATATAGAAATCAACAAGATAATGTCATTTAGTCATGAGGTTTGATTGTGTGATTGACTACTGCATTATTATGTATATGAATATGTTATTTTTATAAAAGGCAATGCAAACAAAGCTTTTCCAAAGAAACTGTAACGAATTTGTACATTTACTAATACTCTAGAAGAGCACACTTTTTGCTTGACTATAGCTTTGTGTAGGCCCTAGGTCCTTGACTTGGGCAACATCACTTAGTTTTTTTCTCATTTATAAGGGGGCTATCCAAGATCAGAAAGGAAAATTGCCTTTTCTTCCAGAAATAGCACCACTTCTATTCATGGACTATGCCTGGCATTTTAGCTTCAGTTATTCCGTGGACAAAAGATATACTGTGCTTTTTTTTTTTCTGGTCCTGGTCACCCCTTTAATTAAAAGAAAAGCTTTGTTTGCACTATTTAGGCCATGTTAACACAGAGGATTGCTGTGGCTGTATTTAACCTTAGCTGCCAGATATGCAATATCGGTGAATAGGATTTCTGAAGTAACCATTCACTCATTGCACTTCCACTCTTTATGTTTTTGGAAGTTTTAGAGCAATCTGCACTTTTTTAAAATGGCAGCAAACTCTAGTTATAATGATTTTGTAGTATTTTCCCCACTGACGTATAACAGGGAAGGCCCATAATTTACAAAATTGCAAGTAAAAAGTTGCAAGTGCATACTTTATACCTAGTGCCATATGTTTCAGTTGCAATAGTTCTAGAAGCATTTCATGGTTGAACAGCCCCACCAGTGATACTCCTATGTGAACCTGGCCTAAATAAATGTCTAAAACTGGTCCTTTAAGCCACATGTACACGACCATGTCCGCATTGTAGTCCGCAAACCACGGATGTGTAAAATACAGACACCTTCTGTGTGCAATCCACATTTTTCTCACTACCTTTACGAGAAATGACTATTCTTGTCTGCAATATATACAAGAATAGGACATGTTTTAAAATTTGCGGAACAAGACAGCACACAGCTGCCATCCGTGTGCTGCTTTTTTGTTGTTGTAGACTCATAGAAATAAATTTAGTCGTGTGCAATCCACAAAAAAATGCGGATTGGACACGGATAGAAAATATGGTTGTGTGCGTCAGGTTTTAATATAATGATATTGTATACTGAATATGAACATTTTGGCAAGATCTTGCATTTAAATCTTGGAAGTTGGCAGTAATGGAAATTAATGTTATTTAAGTGTTGTGTTTTTCTTGTACAGATCCCACCCTTTTCAATGGAAGGGTGAGATCTGCGGAAAATCTGCATCAATCCGCACACAAAAAAAATAAGTAATAAGTAATACGATTTTATGTGCATTTTGGTGCGGATTTCATGCAGATTTTTTGCACATAAATCTGTACCGTGTGCATCCGCCCTAATGGTATGGCCACTCATACCATAAATGTTGTACATTCTCCAATATTTACAACTGCAATGGATTACATCAGCAATGAAGTGGGTGAGATTTTTTTTAAACATGCGCTGCATTTTCCATACTGAAATCCCCACATAGCGACATGTGGTATGGATTTTACATCTGCAGCATTTCAATTGTGGTTGTGCATTTCTGCCACAGATTTTACCCTTTCACCAGGGTTTACAATCAGAAGAAAAATTATAGCATTTCTGCAGCTCTTGCTGCTGCTGACTGTGGCCACTTACAGTGGAGATTTTCCACCACGCTACATGTGGCATTACCCTAAGAGCATGTTCTCAGGGAGAGTATACACTACGCATTTTCTGCCACAAACTGTGATTTTACAAAATCTTATCTACATGCTAGAGAAAAAACTCTGCATAGAATCTCGGCAGAAGATAACCCGTGGTGCAGAATTTAAATGCACTACATAGGGTGAAATCCATGGTAAATCTGGTGCAAAATCCATGATAAAATGTGACTCGTGGATTTTGTTGCAGATTTTTCCCCCAATTCAGGTTACCATATTAAATTTGTCATTTCTTTCTAAATGCAAGACTTGCTAATGGCCTTCAATTTTGGAGATACTTGAAATCCATTACAGTAAAGAGTTGTAAATCTAAAATTTTATCAAATGTTTTTGAAATATATATTTGCCTTTTTCCCAGATATACGTCCACATAAAATGGATATATGAATAATTTGTAGCAAATCTTCAACTCCCCTCTTTCTACATTGCAGTAACCTCCCAGTTAAAGATCCTCATGTAGACATTGCTTCTCCAGTATATCAGGCTGTGCTTAAAAATCAGGGCAAAAGTGAATATGAGATTGACGACTGGGCACGTCGTGCTGCGAACCTGCAGTCCAAGTCATTCCGTGTCCTTGCACAGATGACAGGAACAGAATACAGTGAGTAGATTTTCATGGCTATCATGAAAGTGAAAAGGGCTACAAAGCCATTTTTTAAAAGCTTTGCATTTTGCAAAATAAATAAGTCATACTCACCTTACCAATCCCTCACCACTCCTGTTCTGATGCTTTCCCATCATCTGCCAGTCTCTACTTCTGGTTCCACTAGACACACCAGTGGCCAGTGATTGGCTGAGTAGTAGGAGGAACAGGAAGTAGAGTCTTGCAGGGGATTGGAAGCATTAGGATGGGAGCAGAGTTGGATGGTAAGGTGAGTATGAATTAGTTTACACTGTTAATCCATAAATTTAATCCATACATTTTACAAGTTTAATCCATTCAACAATTTCAATCAGTTGGGAAACACATTTAACGTGATATATTTCTAATGGAGTTTTAGTATTCACTGCCATTGCCCCTTAGTATTGCAGAAATAAAAATGGAACTCTTCTAAACGAGAGTTACAGTAAAAATTGCATACTGGTCAAATCAGCCTTATGTAGATTACCTGGATTCTTGTTGTAATAACAAACGTATCAGATATTTATTTATTCTGCATTATAAAATACCAATAATGAGAATGTTTTCATATTATAATATGGCGTTCTCAGATGTTTTGGCCTCATGCGTATGGCACAGAGTCCGTAGAGCAGGACAAGAAGTCCCATAAGTGACTGTGTGCTAACATACATTACTCAAACTGATGCTATAAGTATGAAGTTATTCTTCAGTACATACAGCTCTGATGGAACATGCTACCATGAAATCGGAGGCATACAGACAGGGGTAGATTGGGACATTAAAAGTACCCCATGTTGTAGGCGGCTCAAAATTGATAGAAAGCAGGGCCAACACAAGTAGGTGGGACCAGTAATATCATATTTAGGCACAAATACTGCCCTAGCAGTGCTAAATACCAAAGTACAGCACAAAAAATTACCCCAACAGCAAACATTACCTCTCCAGAAGTTGCCCCTCTGTGGTGGCCAGCACCAGGTGCTAAGTTCGGTCCTCCTACTCCAATTGCCTCAGGATGGCAATATAGTTAAAGCAAGGAGACAAGAGGGTATCTGCACCCACCAGCCAGGTACAATACTTGCTGCTCCAAGCTCCCAAGTCTGGAAGTGTCTGATTATTACTTACGTAATGGCGGCTCCGAGGAGGCTCAGAGGGACCCCATGGTATTGGCCCACTGGGAGGTTTCCCTGTAAGGTCTATGGCCAGTCCACCCCTGCATACGGAAATACACATGTACGTCTATGGGTGCCTTATTATAGCTCTGTACGTAATAGAAGCATAATACACATATAATACTGCATAATTTGCATGAGGCTTAAGACTCAAGCCTACAAAATGTCTTCCTACCTTGAAAGTATACACACTCGAATTTTACTACATGTATTTCAGATGATAGTGAAATAGATAGATAGATTGTTTCTGCTGTTCTCTGTATTCTTAAGATGTGTTTTTTTTTTTACTTCCCTTACAGTGCAAGACCCTGACGAAGATGCTCTGAGAAGAGCAAGGTAGGCAACTAGCAGCAGAACCATGCGGCCATCTTAATAGATAACAAAATGCCTAAAGCTGTCAAGCAAAATTAATAAACACAAATATAAACCAGATTTAACACTGATGTTAATCTGCTATTGGCTTTTCAATTGGCTATACTGAAATAGTGGTGACCACTTCTTAAAACATATATCCTAGCAAATTCATCTATATATGATGTTGTGGCATAAGTGGGCAATTTATTTGGATAGTAATTTTAATATTAAAAATTCTTTAACATATACATCGATAGAAATTTAAATACAATTACATGTGAAAAATAATAAATGGAAAATAACTCGCACAAACGTACGTAAGCCAGTATTAAATATAACTTGACAAGGGCATTCTTGCTATGTAGGACCTAGCTCAGGTCCACACCTCCTTCTTTACTTGGGTGTATTAGCGTCAACCAGCACACAATTTGTATGTTGAGCACCTATAATTATATGTTGTGCCTGAATGTATAGCCAGGGCTCTACTCATTATATAGTTAAAGGTGTACAGATCTAAACAGAGAGTTATAATGCAAGGTCTAGCTAAATAAAAATTACATTCAGTGCTGGATGAAATAAAAATCCTCAGCATAAAATGTCTCACCTTACTTGTGTCTGACAATGGAGGATGGTTGTTGGCATCTACTCAACCAACTTACCACCACTGAAAGGGAAACTGAGGATTATGGTGTCAACGCAATGACTTGGTCAAGTAGTGAGCCGAAATGTCTCCTCACAGACCAATGAAGATGAAAGAAATAAGCCCACCATCTTCATGGGAGATGTTACAGTCATCAGGGCAAAGAGGAAAAAGCCACCATGTATTCGTTACCAAACATGGCATGTCAATTTCCAGATCCTTCGCTGGCATTCTAAGAGTTGTTTAGTGGGTGCAAATATTTGTTCACACCCAAGATTCCAGCTACACCTGCACTTACCCTTAAAAACTAGCTGAAATATGTTCACACAAGTATGCACCCAAAAACATACTAGCAAATGTTTAAAAGTCACACATTCATGGGGTTGATCAACAAGCTACTAATTTAAAAGGCCATCTTGGCATAGTAAAAAAAATCCAAATAAATTGCCATGTTTGTCGGCAGGGGAGTGAAGGTCACTGTCCCTAACACCTTTATTCCTCCTTTCTCTCTTTCTCTCTCTCTCTCTGTTTTTCCATGCCACAGGGAAAAGTTTGAAACGGAACGTAACAGCCCACGCTTTGCCAAATTGCGCACCTGGCATCATGGCCTTTCAGCACAAATCCTTAATGTTAAAAGCTAAATGCCCACGTGTAATACAATATCTATTGAAAGGCAAAGAAAATTAACATCCAATGCACACCATATACCGTACATAAAAATATAAATATATAAATAGAAAGACATAAGGGCTTGTTATCACAGTGCCTGTCTTTACCTGATTTTACCTTACTGTTATCAATGATATCACAGTAATAGTGGATAGTTGCTTTGAGTTTGCATTTAATATGCTGTTTGGAATCATTAAAAAAAAATAGCTCTTGTATTTCATTCTTATAAATAAAAACGCTGTAAACTAACATTTATCAGGATGTGTGTGATCACTGTATATGCTGGTAATTTAGAATGTAGGGTCGAAGCTGTTCTGTAGGATTGAGTGATGTACATGCCTGCTATGCAGGTGAATAGTGGACACTGGTTTGATGGATTTGACTATATAGACCATGGATGACAGATGCCATGAACATATGCAGCCTAATAGCCTAAGTGCTTTTACTAGTATTGCTATGGATATGAAGTGAATTTATAGAAGGAAAAGGCCAATATTACTACTGGTGAGAAGACTACTTATACAGAGTGATATTCAGTAGTGCAGTTTATTACTTTTCTGCTAACCATATTGGGGAAGGTGCTTAGAATATCTGTACATTTGAAAGCCCTGCAAGATTGTGCATATAGTTGTCTTAAGTGATTTCTAAGCTTTTACGTTTGTACAGTGTGTGTATACTGGACATGGTTTTGTGCTTTAATGATGATACTCTGATCAATAGTTTGAAAGATATCTTCTAGGTTAGTTATTAATTATTAAGTATAGGGAAAAGGTTAGTAGTTAGAAAATTAAGATGTTATGACTCATCATCAGTTTCATGGTACATGCCCTATGTAATTACAATTAGAGATTAAAAGTAGACAAACGTTAAAGGGGTTATCCGATATCTAAAATATCCCCCCCCCAATTCACGGCCCCTTGTATGGATTATACTTACCTGCTGGATGCCTGCACGGCCGCAGTCATTCGGATCAAAACATCCGGAGATGGGGGGAATAGCTAATAGCAGGCCTTGATGGTGTCCAGCCTGAAGGGGGCTTGCCCCATTGCGGACTGCTATTGGCTGTTTCTCCCACCAGTTGACGTATGTTTTGATCCGAGTGACGGGAGATGTAGCGGCGGCCGTGCAGGGATTCAGAGCAAAATGGGTGCATGGGAGCAGGTAAGTATAATCCATACAAGGGGCCTGAGCTTTGGGGGGAAAGATGTTTTAGAAATCGGATAACAACCCCTTTAATAAACATGAGAAGCCTACTCCACTAAGGAACACCTGATAAAAGCTTCATTTAAAGTTGGGAAGCTTTATGTAGAAAATTACTAATAGAAGATTGGATATGTTTTTCATTAATTCTACTGTTAGATGGCAGATTTGGTAAGGTCTCCTTAGGTATTTTACCATAGGCAGTTGAGATGATGTAATATAAGAGATTCTTGTATTGGTTTGCTTTAATGTTTGAATTACACATTAACTTTCTTGTATTGCTTTTGCTTATGTTATTCTGTATTAATAGAGCCACAATGTGTGCTTGTGTTGTGAAATAAAGTGGTGAATAAAAAAAATCACTTGTTCGTATTAATCAGTCGGCTGATTGACAACGATAATATAATGTTAAAGGGGTTGTCCGGGTTCAGAGCTGAACCCGAAGATATCCCCTTCTTCACCCAGGCAGCCCATCTGAGTGGAGCTTCAGAGCATCTCATGCTCCGATGCTCTCGCTTGCCCTGAGCTGTATCGCTGCAGGGCAAGGGCTTTTTCATTAGATCTGGTGATGTACCAGGTGTCTGCTAGGTGGAGGCTTCTACCTAGAAGTGAGCCCGGTGACATCAACGGCACTAATGGGCAGGAATTAAAACTGCCGGGATTTTAAGCCTCCACCTAGCAGTGTAAAGATGTAAACAAAAACCTGAAATGCTCCGATGCTCCACTCAGAGGGATTTTCTGGGTGAAAAAGTCGGGGTTCTGAACCCGGACAACCCCTTTAAGGGTCTTCTCACTGTCCACATAGACTATGGACTATCAGGCAGCTGCCTTATTAGCCCTTAATGGTAGAGCTTTCAAATGAAGGCGAGTTATTCGATAAACTATTAAGGAGTAAAATTGGGAGCTGTTTTCAGATGTCAATAACATTGATGTTAAGGGGGTTGTTTCATCTCAGCAAATGATATATAATAGTGTATAATGTGATGGAAAAATGAATCCAGCCAGCAAAGGAAACAATATGGACAATCCCAATACATTAGAAGGTGCCTTGTATTAACGTTCTCTACATGATGCCATTGCCAATGCCATTTGATGAAGTGAGACTACCCCTTTAAAGGGATTGTCTAGAATTGGAAAAACATAGCTGTTTTCTTCTCAAAACAGCAAAAAACCTGTCCAGAGGTTGTGTTGTATTGCAGCTCAGCTCTATTCACCTCAGTTAAGCAGAGCTGCAATAGCAGATACAACCCATAGACAGAGGTGGTGTGGTGTTTTTTGGAAGAAAGCAGCCATGTTTTTCTAATTCTGGACAGCCCGTTTAAAGAGAATTTGTCAGGTGATTCTTGCAGACCTATCTGACTGACAGCAGGATATGATAGCCAGAGAAAAGCTGAGCTCTTTAATATATATGTTTATATGATTTGTAAAGGGTCAGGATTTCTGAGTGAAAAGCAGTGTAAATCCTGACAGGACTCCTAGGAGAGTCAGCGAGAGTCCTGCGTACTCTGCTCTCACACATTGATTGACAACCTTCTGTGTACTAACAAAGGAAGATCTGTCAATCACTGTGTGTCAGCTACTGTTTTTTACTCAGAAACTCTGCTCCAAATCATGTAAACCGACATATCGGCTTCTCTCCCTATGTAATATGCTCTAAGCTGGGACAGCATAAATCACTGGCCAGGTTCTCTTTAAGTCCACAACTCCCAGACCTTCTTCAGTTCTATTAAAACAAACTCATATCACCATATTACCTCATGGTGATCTAGGTTTGGTTGACTTGAACGACATCTGCTGAGGCATTCTGAATCTGGCCATAGTCTAAAAAATACTCAAGCTTCAACATGGTTGTGCCCTGGTCATCATTTTGATAGGGATACTGAGGTGCTTAAAGATGTGGATCCTCACAATATCTTGCTAATGACAGCTAAGATATAGACATAGATTGGGGTTAGACAATGTTTCAAAAACAGGGGAGGCCAGTTGAGAAAGAGTTTCATTTTCATTTCTATTATATTTTAAAACACATGCAATTGGCACTTTGCAGCTGAGACTTTAATAAGCATGTAAGGCACACCACATAGCCTAACTCAAACTGGTCATACCTAGTAGGATCCACTGAGAAATAAGCACTGGCAGTGGTGTCCAGCAGACTCTCTCTCCGACAATAAACACCAGTACATGGATAAGTGAGGATTCATATGTATGAGGGAGCTGTCAGCAGGCTCGGACTGGCCCACAGAGGGACAGGTGAATCCCCCGCTGGACTGACAAAAGATGGGCCCCTAGTCCCCTACACAAGTGGCACATGGCACAGTGGGCTGACTGCACTACATATGGATAGGCAGTGTACAGCATCTCAAAAAGGCTATGTTTATTTAAAAAACTGGGTACACTATTTATCAAAGTACTTAGTTATTATAGATGCAATTGGGTGGCAGAGATGACTTCTAGGTAAGGAATGATCTTATAGTACCTTGCTGCTGCCACTGTGTGAGCAGGTAGTGTTTGCATGTAGCTTTACAGCTTTACACTGGCTGTCAGCCTTATAAGTGCCAAGCTGACAGCCATATAAATTGTATAGCCAGAAATGTTAAAGCTAACCAAATATAATGAAGGACACTCCGTAACGCTTATTTTTAATGAAATATTGCAAGACAACAATGGAAATACTATGTTCTACCTTGGTAAAAGCTTGTTTCTTTTCCTAGTAATTCAGGTAATAAATTAGGGGGACTGTTGAACTTATTTCAGATGGCTATGAAGTTATGAGACAATGCTATTATTATTGTAGACATAGATGGTATTAAAGGGAATGTGTCATCAGAAAAGCAGAGATTTAAATTAATACATTTCGATTTTTAATTTCCCCACAAAACTGTATATCAATCTGCTCAGAAGCTCCTGCTTGATAACATGTTGCTTGCAGATTGTACGGCATTTCATGGTTATTTATAAAGCACAGAACATGATATACTAATTTATGCAATATTAAACACTGGTGGGAATATTAATAGTTTTGGACTATAGTCTGCATCATTAAAAATTTGCCTTCAAATAATAAAATCTACATACTGTATGCCATGATATCATCTCATATAAGAGACCAAATATTGTACTACGGTGATTCCTAACCAATTTTCCATGGAAAAACCCTGGGAATTAAGTTCCCATGCTTAGAAATTCCTGTGTATCATAGATTGATCATTACTCTGACACAAACCCTACACATATACAACCGTCTTGCAAGGCCTTTTCATACAGTTAGGGTTTGGTTGTAAGCCAAAACCAGGAGTGAAGGCTACACAGAGATAAGGTGTAATGGAAAGATTTGCACCTTTTGACCAGCTCCTGCTTTTGCTCACAATCACTGATGAAAATCACTGTTCAAACACTGTGTAACAGCAGCCTTCATTTTATTTTTGTATAACAGTGCAATATTCATTGCACTTACCTCAGTGTAGGCAGTCAATATCTGTGCAGAGAAATCCTGTCTCAGACTTGTGCAATATGTTGTCAAGCCCTTTTGAAAGCTGGAGATCAGATTTCTGCTTGAAGCCCCTAACCAGGTTCCAGGGGATCCTGATGTCCCACAGAAACTTGGTTGGGAAACACTGCTGTACTGTACATTTGTTGAGTCCTTGTAAGGTTTTCATATCATAAAGTATAAATCTCATGCTTTCTTTGCTGCCCAAAATGTTTGCTCCAACTCCGTCAGTTTTAAGTGAACACTTATAACCAGCTTCAGTAGATAAAATGTAGCACGTGGGCAACCTATCCTTCCTGCAATCCCAAACTGAACCAATAAGCCGCAAGCTTGTGCATCCATGAAGATGCTTCCATTGGGCTGCCAGCCTTAATCTAAAACAAATCAAAAATATCGGCCTTCAAGGTAAATTTGCTTGATTGCATATGGTATAGGGACGTACTTCTTTCTGCTGTGGCCTGCGCTTGTTTAATTTCACTAACATCTTATCCCTTTTCCTGAATCTCGCTCACTCTTCCTCAATTCTATTTGTGCTTACCCCATTTGTAGGCTATACCATATGGTAGGACTGTGTATTGCACGTACTGAATGCAGTAGATGTTGACTGCATGCATCGTACAATATGTATTATAATTGAAATTCTAGACTAGTAGTACTGTTGATGGCAGACTGATCACTTTCTAAGATCTGACCTAAGGCATGGAGATATGGCTTGCACTGAGTCTTGAGATGTTTTGGGCATCAGCTGCAGTTTCCCATAACCTTTGCTTGCATTAACATACACAGATACCAATGAATGTGCCAAAAAGGAGTAGCAATTGAATTTTACAGCAATAAAGCTGAAATTTTCTAAATCCTCACTGAATAATACACTGTATTCCGTTATGGTCATATAAAGACTAGATAGTCATGTTCTCTGTCTGAAATGGAAAGAATATATGGCCATATTTAAAATAGTCCATTTGTTTATCCGTCCTTAAAGCCTATACATACATGTGTCCAATGAATTAGAAATCTAGTAGCCAAATTTTCTAAATCTACTTACATTTAAATCTATGTAGTACTTGTCTTAAATAAAAAATATGTCTGCCTCTTCAAATGATATTATGTCCACTGGGCTATTTGCTTGAGTAAAACATTGCTCTTATCTTTTCTTATATGAATATATACAGAAAGAATAGATATGGAGTTAAAAGAACAATCAAGGAAAACAATAAATCATAGATTGCATTGAACCTAGTGCTGAGCCCAAAGGGGTGGTTGTATATTTGGCATTCTGTGTCAACCAAAGCCCCTCAGGCACCGCTCTAGCTATAACATAATGTATCAGTTATTTTCCTAGAGTGTTCCTTCAAAAATGGCCAAACAACTAATGGATTTTTGCCAATCTAGGAAAAAAAAAGCAAAAACACAACCTGTACTTAGAACAGTGCAATTAGCAAAAATCAGTCCTGTTGCCTTAAAAGTGTTTTCTGAGACTTAAACAATGATGAGCTATCTTCTGGACAGGTCATCAGTAACTGATCGCTGGGGTTCAACACCCGGGACCCCCACCAATCAGCTGTTTCAGAAGACACCATCGCTCCTGTGAGCGCCACAGCCTTCTACAGGCTTATCAAGCATAGCACTTGATTGGGACTGAGCTGCATCTAGGCCACGTGACCGATGAACATGTCATCACTGGCCTGGGAAAAGCTGCTCACAGGAGCACCATTGCCTTCTCAAACAGTTGATCGGTTGAAGTCCTGTGTGTTGGACCCCAATTGATCAGATACTGATGACCTGTATTACAATCTCGGAAACCTCCTTTAAGAAGCATATTGAATATGCTAGTACAGGGATAGGCAAACTGCGGCTCTCCAGCTGTTGTAAAACTACAATTCCCACCATGCCCTGCTGTAGGCTGATAGCTGTAAGCAGTCTTTGCATGCTGGGAGTTGTGGTTTTGCAACAGCTGGAGAGCCGTAGTTTGCCCATCCCTGTGCTAGTAGAACAAACTTCCCTGAAAATGTTTCAGTGTAGAACTTGCAAAGAGATTTGTCATCAAAGGCCTGTAGCGTGGGCTGTTCGTCTTTTGTGGCTGAGAAGAGAGACCGGCTAATTATCTTTTTTTGTTCCTGAATATCAGATTTATCCATTCAATTATGCTTCTGTATGTTCTCTTAATTTCCTTTTAACTTCATGTTGTCTTGCTGCAATAATAAAAATAAAGCAAACAAACAAACAGATAAAAACATTAAAAACATTAAAAAAAACACTTCTTGGGTGTGCCTGTTATTTCAAATTACCAGTAGTTTTTTCAAAAATGCACTCCTTTGTTTAAATATAGTGACCAATCATAATATTATTTTATTATTTTTAATGTTCATTTTACATAGAATTATTTTAAAATCAAAATAAAGTTTACATATAGCATTACATTTCTGCTATGCCAAGAAAAAAATCTAATCATCCATATTTTGAACCTATGCAAATTATATAAAGCAATAATAATTACTAATTATTGAAAATAGATTAAACACTAAATAGAATTTTCATAAAATTACGTAGATTAAGTAGAATTTTGAAAAGCCTGTAAACATGTAGATAAATATCTAGTCTAGTCTGAATGATTATGATTTGTCTCATACAAATATTAGAGCAAAAAATATTAAATTTATTGTTATTCATTTTGATCATTGGAAACCTGTACAAAATATTGCCAATTAACTAATTAATTTCTATTATTTAAAGGGTTATTCCTATCTTATACATTTATAGTATATGCATAGTTACATGATATGTATGGATTACATCCTTGCACTTTAACCTTTTAAGAGAAGGTATGTCCTTTAAGGCGGACTCCACAAGTCAGTTTCCCCGCTGTAAATAATGTATGCCTCCATCCTAGTATATGGATGTTAAAGAGTTAACCACCAATGAGACCTCTATGGATTTGTAAATTAAATTATTCATAGACAAGGATCCGAGAGTTGGGATCTGCACAAATCAGCCCCTTATGGCACATCCTATGCTAATCATAAACAATCTTATATATTTAAAACTTTTTAACTTTTAATATTTGCTGCTAAGTTGGAGAAAAGGACATAAGATATAAAATGTAAAACCTCAACTAGACTCCCATCATTTGAACGCATGCTCCAGACGTATGCCAATAGAAATGCATATACCAAATGCGTGTACCATTGATTACCATTAAAAAAATTGCACACTGCATGGTATACTTTTTTGCATACATTTACACTTAAAAGCATAGATAATTATGCTCCTCTGGATGGGTCAACAGCATCTGATTGGTGAGAATGCGACACCCGGGACCCCAGCCGATCAGCTGTTTGAAAAGGCACCAGTGCTCACAGCAGCTCTGTGGCCTTCTCTCTGCTCACCAAACAAAGCATCATCCATTTGATAGCAGCTGTGCTTGGTATCGCAGATAAGCCCCATTCACTTCAATGGGGCTGAGCTGCACCTAGGCCATGTGACCAATGAACATGATGTCAAGTGGCCTAGGGACAACTGCAAGAAGGCCATGGCGCAATTGTGAGCACTACTGCCTTCTCAAAAAGCTGATCGGTGGGGGTCGTGGGTGTTGGACCCCTACATCCTATAATGATGACTTTTCCAGAGATTAAAAAGAAAAAAGAGAAAAAATGAATAAAAAAGAAAACTCTTTTATGGCATGGGTATGCCAACATTTCCTATCCAAATATATACCAAATGAACACGCCTTTGGTCTACCTCCGACTTATGTCAATCTATAGGCCCATTGGATGTACAGTATACACTGGTAGAATTTACCATTGTAGTTAATCAGTCTAAAATGTGTAAATCTATTCTAACAATATGAATATTTATATTTCTAAACAATTTACTTTGTTGTTAGAAATAAAATTTAATAGCAATAGTGATATTAGTAAAATAATAACAATAAAAGTACTTGCACACATTTAATCAAAATGCACTGATCTGTTATGGCATAGGGTCTACTACTTGCTATGTGTGTTTGCCTTATTTAATTAGATTTATGTTTCCATTTAACACCCTTTCTCCTAACATTTTTCAATCCCCTGCTACCTAATAGAGGAGGTTCCCACACATTATGTATAGGTGAAAAACAGCTTTTGTTTCTTTCTATTGAAAATTATTTACTATGTTATTGGACAAAATACATTCAAAACAAAAAAGGCCTAATGCTGCTAGAAGCCTTACCCTGCTACTGATAGGACTACTGATCCATCTGAAACACCATGCTTTATTCAACATGCTTCTCACCTACTTGCTTTAAGAGTGATCTTTAACTTATTGTGCATGATTTTTGGAGGTTCTTGGTATATTATTGTTTTCACTTTTCTGTTTTCCACCTTGTAATCCATCTTTCCACTTCAGCTTCACCTTCACCAGAAACACTGAAATCCATGACTCACCAAGATTACCAAGATGCTTTTTCTCTCCAGCAAATTTTTAATTTTTAATTTTTTTTATTTTCTTAGCGTGTGCCTCCAATGATCACACTAAAGTACATATCCTAATAAGTTTTTTTTTTATCTAGAACTAATGGAGTTGGTTTTGTTAATAGCTATACATGTACTGGAAACAGCACGTGCATGCAGCTAGTAATATACATTATTAAACCATCAGTGCCGATGTCCAGTGGTTTAATATGTTCATTGGCAGATCTGCTCCCCTGTTTCCTAGCACTGTACTTCCATAGAGGCTGCTGATGGAGGGTTTCACCCATAAGCGGCCTCTATTCACTTACATTGGGGACACACTGCACATGAGCTTTCTCCCCTGTCCATTCCCAGTGTAAGCAACTTGAGACTGCTGATGGATGGGATCCACCATCATTAGCCATTTTGGGAGCACAGTGCTAGGAAGCAGGTGAGCAGACCTGTAAGTAAACATAATTTAATTATATTAAAACAGTAGACATTGGAACCAATGGTTTAATAATGCCTATTACTAGCTGTATGCATGTGGTCTTTCCAGCACCTGTGCTGAAAGGGATAGATAATGGTCAACTCCTTGAAGCTGTAGGTTGCATCCTACATTATTTTGTAGAATACTAGGTGGAGATTTGCATTACCGCAGCCTTAGATAGATAGCTGTAATATACCTTATATATACTTGTATGTTACCCATATAGAGAATGCAAGTGTTTTTAAATTAGTAGACGGAAGCTGATACTCAGTAAAGTCTTGTGATTCCTGCAGCATCAGCAGTGATCCAAGTAATATGTAGGAGTATACAAGAGGTAAAGGGATGCAAGAGGTAAGGAGATGCAATTGTAATGTGAGCTAGCAGGTTTATATTGATAGTAGCAATACTGCAACTCTACTGTATCTGTAACATAGTTAAAAAGGTAACAACTTATTGTAAGTGAATTAGTACAGACTGCTGAGCGCACAAAGGTACAGTACATAAGCACTGGATAGTTTTTATTTACTTAAAAGTCTTTACACACAGCTGTATAACAGCTCCTTTCACCCATTTAAATTTAAGTACAGGAAGGGATCACATGCTGTGAGATCGGGAAACCATCTTGACCATGTGCATACAGCTTTAAAATTTATCTAAAAACAAAGTATAAAAGATATAAATCATTAACTATCTGCCACTCTGGTGGACTGAGTGAGTCATGGTTGAAATGTTAATCACAAATGACAGGAATATCTTAACGGGTTGGTACACCTGCCTTAAAGAGGTATTACACCTTACATCTTTCCTAAAGAATATTCACCATATCCTCTTCTTTCACAGCGGCAAGGAGAATGCTCCAAAATCTCCTGAAGCAAGGTAACCTGCAGTTAATTGTGTTCTCGGCTTCCTTTTACGCAGTTTAACAATATGATCATAATTAGAGATAAGCGAATTTCATATTTTGAAATTCGTTCACGCTTCGTTTGGTGGTAAAAGCAGAATTGCGTTATGGATTTCGTTACATCGGACCATAATACAATTCTATGACGGAATACATAACGGAATGCCTTTAAAGGCATTCCATTATTCATTCCGTCATAATAGAAGTCTGTGGCCTGCATAACAGATCCGTCCCGTTTCCGTTATGCATGATATATTCCATGATTTTTCAAATTTCAAAGTTATAATTATTAGCAAATGGTGGGTTCTGAAATCACTAGAGAGTATAAAAAGTCTTTAAAATGGAAATTCTATACAGTTTAAATGTAAGTTCTTATCTTTAATAGTTGTATAATACATAGTAACCTGAGTTCCAAAGATCACTTTTTGTTGTGGTAAAATGACTTACATCAGAGCATAGTTCCCACAGAGACAAGTTATACAGCAAAGGCTTTCAATGAGCGTTAACAGTTTATATGATAACCTTAGTTTAACCCTTTGGTTGGAATGTGCTGAATGCGCACTGTAATTTCTATCACCCAGTCCTACAGGTGCCTCAGTGCCACAAACTGCCACCTATAAGGTTTGGCAACCTTCTAAGTCTTCAACCATGAATGGCAATTCTGTCCAAACAAATGCAGAGCCTTCAAGAGGTTATTCTGTGAGGTTTGGGGTCGACAAAAGTCCAAGACAACCCACTTATTCCAGCCAGAAAGTGCTTAAACCATCACCCCCTGTTACATCCTCTTATAAAAGGTATAAGGTAACAGGCATTAACCTTATAACACTTTGAATATTGACGTTTTTGTTCAGAAATATACTACCCTCCTAACAATGCTACGTGTCATTTTTTAATTTGCTGGGTTTTGGAGTGGATCATATGAATGTTAGGTTCTTTAAATAGAGAGATGCGGTGCAAGAATTATTCAGACCCCTGATGCTTAGAGTTGCTAATCTGAGAAGCCCTGATCTTTGGCGGATTGACTGTAGAAATAGTTAATTATGGCATGAATGTGGCTGGTTAAAAAGATTTATTTAAAAACTAGTACAAAGGAAAAGTGCCCATGGATGCCTATGAAAAAGCAATTCAATTCGTTGCCAGAAGCAGTTTCTCCATATTCCGCTTGAGCAGTTTTTATAAGAGTTGTTAGTTATGATCTTCTTCTGAAGCCTTACGTACTCATTGGGTTTAGTTTGTGTTTCTATGCAAGTTTGTGACTCAGTAGGTAGACCAGTCAAAAGGTTTGATCATGGATTTGGGACTCTTTCACAGAGTACCTTCAAGTGGTACAGGGCTATAATTTGGCAGTTATAGCAGTTTATATGACTAAAATATACCCCTGTATGTCTTTGACCTTACACAAAACTACATAGAGGATGTCAAGGAGGATATTTTCTACTAGAAGCATTGGTTTAAACAGAGAATACCTGTCTAACACTGTACCATACAGTACTTTGTACCATAAGGTAGCATGTCTCCATAAAGGCTCTGATGGATGCATGGCACATCAAAGGTGAAAAGTGCGCTCGATCACAGCTTCTCCTTCTTGGCTAAAACTAAAATGCTTCTGGTAAGGTAAATTAAATTGGCTTCTACATCATGAGAGTTTGTGCCTTTCTCTGGATCAACAGGATAACTGGATGGACTTCTCTTTTCAGCCTTACAAACTGTGCTACTAAAACAATGTTCAGGAACCGAAAATCTAATTCCAACATACTGACTGATAAGACACGGCCCACTATTTGTATTAAATGGTTGCAAAACACCAAATCCATGGAAGTTAATTACAATGTCATTAATAAAACAGCATTTCCCTATGTAAGCAAGAGCTTATTATTTATACAGTAGGGTGACGGTTGAAATACAGGTCAGACTAGAACCTAGAATTCCCCCATACAGCCTGACATCTGTCCCTCAGAGAAAGCTCTGGGCATTTATGGCATTTTCATTTCAGCCATAACTCAGTCCTATAGAGGGCCTATTTAAAGAAAACATACAGGATTATTGCATATACGTTTTCTAATCAGCACGTTTCCTGCTGCAAAGCTCTATTTGTTTGATTTTGCTAGCGCTGCTGCTTGCACACCCTGCACATGTTCAGAGAATTTTCCGAGTATCCTAAACCTTTGTATATTGTTATAAATTAGCCAGTGTTTTTAGTCACCTTAAACTGGCCATACACATCAGATGTATGATAGCTAAAGAGAGCATTTCCTTGGGATAAGCCAACCATCTAATGTGTATGAAGTTCTCCAAGCTCTCCCCTATTGGTAGATGGTCAGGGAGAGAAGGGTCAAGCATATTTTATTTCAACATACTTGATCCTTTTGTTCTCAGGAAGCCAAGTCTCCTAGCACAGGTGTCTGGCAGTAGCTTTCTCCCCTCTCCCATTCACAAAATATGCATAGGTGAAAGGGGAGTTGTCAGCCAAAGAAGCATTCAACCAAAAGTTATCTTCAATTTTTCTCTTCTGACTCCATAGTCAGGAGAAACCTGCTGTCTCTGGTGGTAGCTAGTGTTGGGCACGAAAATTCGAATCACAAATTTTAATCGCGAATATCGTCACTGAAAATTCACGAATATTTAGGATATAGTGATATATTTGTAATTTTCGAATATTCTAGATTTTTTTTCATCTGAACCCATGATTAGGGATAAGCGAACTTCATATTTCAAAGTTCTAGTTCATGTTCGGGTTGTGGTATAGGTTGAATTGCGTTATGGATTCCGTTACCACGGACCATAACGCAATTCTATGACAGAATGCATAACGGAATGCCTTTAGAGGCATTCCGTTATAATAGAATTCTATGGCCAGCATAACGGATCTGTCCAGTTTTCGTGATGCTGGAGTCCTCTCCTGCATAACGGAAATGAGACAGATCGGTTATGCAGGCCATAGACTTCTATTATGACAGAATGAATAACGGAATGCCTCTAAAGGCATTCTGTTATGCATTCTGTCGTAGACTTGCGTTATGGTCCGTGGTAACGGAATCCATAACACAATTCAGCCTATACCACAACCCGAACATGAACTCGAACTTCAAAATATGAAGTTTGCTCATCCCTACCCATGATCCCTTTCTGCTTCTTGCTTGTGGGCCAATGAGAAGGCTGCATTGTCTTTGTCTGAGCTTAGCAACATCCCTAGCAACCAATTGGAAAGTTGCCTACCCCTTTACTATATAGGAAACTCCCCAGCAGCCATTTTCTGCAGGTTTTTGCAGTTCAGAGAGAGAGAGAGCAGTGTCATTGCTGTGCTCTGTGCTTTACTGTGTCATTACATTAGATAGTTAGTTAGTAAGTTCATATATATAATACAGATAGTAAGTGTGAGATAGTAAGTGTAGGTTAGATCGTGATATAGTGTAGCTGATAGGTTCCAGTGCAGGCTGTTAGGTAGTGTGATTCTGCTGTCTATACATATATGCTATAGACACAGTGCTGTGATGTCACACGTTCGCAACTATACTTAGTGCACCAATCAGTAATAAAAATGTAGTCATACCTGCTAAAATGTGAAGTTGCATATATGTATTGCGCCAAAATATGCTCATTCATTAATTGCCGATTTGCGCAATCACAAATATATTGAAACACTCTATCTGCATATAAAGCTATTGTAATGTGCTGCCATGCCAACCATTTTCTCCAGTCTCAGGAAACTTCTAGCAGCTTGAAAAATGTAGCAAAACGACCCACGCCTGTATTGCACGATCAATATACGCATATTACATTGCTGATTTTCGCAATCAAGAAAATAATTTATGACGAATATTCACCCAAATATTCGCGAAATATTGCAAATTCGAATATTGCCCCTGTCGCTCATCACTAGTGATAGCTAATCTCCCCAGAGAACAAAAGGATTAGGCAAAAAAAAATACATTTGCCTGATCCTTCTTCTCCAGGACTCCCTGTTAGGTTATTGGCTGGTCCTGCTCAAAAGTCAGGTTTGGCCAACGATACACTAATGTGTATGAAGCCATTTATGTTATGTGATAAGCAATGATGCCAACCTTACCAACAATGATAAACGTCAGGTTTGGCCAACGATACACTAATGTGTATGGAGCCATTTATGTTATGTGATAAGCAATGATGCCAACCTTACCAACAATGATAAACGTCAGGTTTGGCCAATGATACACTAATGTGTATGAAGCCATTTATGTTATGTGATAAGCAATGATGCCAACCTTACCAACAATGATATTTTGTATGCTACAACAGACCACAAAAAGCAATAATTAATATTTTTATAGGGGCAAATCAATTGGATTTCATAATGTCCTCAGTAGAATTTGTTTTGCCCTCTTCATATGGCATGATCTATATGAAATCTATATTTCCCGGGCAATGCACTGCTTTCCTATCCCATCTATGGTACATTTCTTTACAGCTGCTGCATAACATTTTCCATTCCTTGACACGTCTGAATATCGATCTTTCCTTTTCCATCTATTATGTGCACCTCTCTATCTATAGACTGTAATCTTTATGTCATTTCCTCCTACCGCATAATGTTATCTTGGCTTTTTCACAGTCTGCAATATTCTGTTTGTTTTAATGTCTGTTAAATCTTATCTTTATACCATGTTTATGTGCCCCTCTGCCATGTATTTCTTCTGACCTCTCCCCTACATAATGGAATACTTTTTCCTTCCACTTAAGTATTGTCCGTTTCATGTACAAGCAAATTCCACTCAGCTCTACTTGCCATTTCTTCCACTGTGTACTTCCTTTCTGTAGAAACCAAATTATTTGTGTAGTTTTTTCCTCAACTGCTTGTATTTAATATATTCCTGGGCAGTTCCTTAGTTGAGAGTCAGAGATATATATTTGCTTTTCTCTATTACATGCTCTGTTACTGTTAGCTATATAATATTTCTATTTCTTTCCACTGATAAAAGTATTTCTATTTTCTACCATTCTACCTTAAAGTCTACCTGAACCTACCTAATTTTTTTGTGAACGTGTCCCTAATGCCCTAATAATAGTTTTTGTAATATAGTTTATTAATGTATTTTGTACATTATGAACCTGTATTCCACCTTTCCCTGTGCACTTAAAATTCACTTCTCTGTACACTGCTGACTTCTCAGTTGTGTACAGAGTACGGACTGTTCATTTTATCAATGAGGCCGCAGAGCAGTGAGTACGGGCAGGAGCGCATAATGATGTTCCTGCCCGTGCCCACCGGGAGGTTTACCAAATCCTGGCATAGCACATGGGTACTGTGTACCCATGAGCTATGCCAGGATTAGCTGAGCGGAGCGGCTCCTGCCTCTGCCTGCTTACCTAAGATAATTTCATGTCAGCTCTTAGCTTAGCGAAGCAGGCAGAAGCAGGAGCATCAGACAAAAAAATACCTAAATTAATAAATTGGGAACTGGTAGAAATGTAAAATATAGTTATTCTCCTGGGATAAAAACACTCAGCTCATATATTGCTAATCACATTAGTACTATAGGCAACTTCTAAAACACAGTTAAGCGTGCTCTCAAGAAAGTGTACTGCAGGGATACTTGGAATGGCTTTACAATAAATTATTATTACAAAACAACTGGCATAATGGCACTGCTTACTAAAATTACCAATTTGTATGCCAATGCAGAATAAATAACCTATTTTTCATTGCTCACTAAGATCATATTACCTGGTAAATACAGTAACATTGGTGAACTTTGCATAAAATCTAACTATTTTTGTTTCAGGTAATGTGTTTTCTCATACAGAGAGCTGCATTGCCATTTCAAAAAGATTATTATTTTTTTTTAAATAACACCCTCGTGGCCTACAGCTGCCACTAGAGGGAGCTTAGGAGATTGCTGCATCCAAGTCCTGCAAAATTATAGTACGGCACAAGCAGGAGTTTACTGAGGCATACTATTACAATCCTCTGTCACTGTGCCCATACGATCAGCATTAAGACCACATGAAATACACACCCAGGACTCAGATTCTGGCATTTTAACACCTCAGATGCAGTGCTCAGTAGCAACCGCTGCATGTAAGATGTTTGACAGAGAAAAAGGATCTCTCTGTGAATCCATCTGTGAATGGCATTATCACTGTTTTGCATTCCCTCCCCGCACATATTTTTTTTATCACATGACTTTTCTGCGCCTTACTGTCACGTGACACATGTTGCCGCAGCTTGATTTTCAAAGTTATGTCGATGTAAGAAATTTGGAGCTCTGTATCAGAAAAAATAACCACTATAATGATATAATATACAATTAGGCAGAACAGAATTTTTAACATATCTTTAAAATTCTGGGCATTTTTTCATACTGAGGAATATACAGTATCTGGCATAGACCAATTTATAAGATAACATTTTGACTGCTAGCAGCCACCAGTAAAGAGAGTGCAGGAGCTTACTGCATATTGCATTTATAAAACAGTACATAGTAAACTCACAATCTCCCTCTAGTGGCAACTGCAGGGGGCCAAAATGTTAAGATTCAAACCTTTGCACATGCATCCAAATTTTAGAACTAGAACCTGGTGTTAGGTAGAGATTTACTTTAAAATAATTTATGTTATACAGGAGAATAAAAAGAACTCAAGTTAAATGGAATCTGTCACCTGGATAATCAATATTAAACCAAACATAGGTCCTTATAGCTCTTTATACCTTCTTTCCATAGGTGTTCTTTTCACTTGGATCTGGCTTTCTATCTTCATAAAAATCCACTTTTATCTTTATGCTAATGACCCATGAAGGTGCCCAGAGGGGCGTTATTTTTATTCAAAAGGTGCCCAGGAACGCCCTCCATCCAGTGCCCATGACCACCCCCCCCCCCCCCCCCGACAGAGCCCAGGCCCGCCCCTCTCTCTGATCATACAATATGTCCCCAGCATTGTGATTGCTGTTACGCCCTGCCCCCTGGCTACATCACGAGTAGCCGATAACCCCGTCCACTCCTTCCCTTCAGCTTTACAATGCTGGGGAGCTATAAGGACCTATGTTTGGTTTAATATTGATTATCCAGGTGACAGATTCCCTTTAAAAAAAAGGTAAAAAAAAAGATTTTATAACTGTTTTCTTAATCAATTTAACTTTGATCAGTAGCCCAGATGAGCATGCACCAGCATCAGCCAGCGTAGACTTTGTGAACGTGCCAGCTGCTTCTGCACATCAAACCGCTACTGCTGAGCAATACACCCAACAGCATGCAGTCTCACCGCTTCCAGCTGCTGCTCCTTCCTATGTTTCGTCTGCAGCTTTTTCACCTTCCAGTGAGAGGTAACGCGTTTCACATACATGATCTGTGTTTATTTTTCTTCTTGAGCACCTTTATCAACAGTTTACAGGTTTGCAAAACAAATATATTTATTTTCCTCTTCCCTCCAAGTATATTTTTAGCCAATTACTAACATTAGAAACTCTTCAGGGTACATGATGTAATCTTCTTACCAGTGTCTGTATTGGTGAGCTATCTGCTCCCTTCTGCTTCTCAGTTGTGTCATGTGACTAGCGATCAGACTTTCCAAATACCACAGCTTCTTAGGTATGGACAGGAAGTCAGTTTCTCTATGTATTCCTATAGGAGCCTCAATGTCAGTCTCATAGGAATGAATAGAGCAGTAACTGACTTCCTGTCCCGTGTCAGTTGGAAATCAGCGAGTTGGTCACATGACACAGGTCAGGCTCAGAAGGGAGGGGATAACTCACAAATACAGTCACTGATGAGAAGATTACATTCAGTATAGATTACATCATGTACCTTTCTAGCAGGTGAGCGAATAAAATTTGTTTCAGGAGTTCTTCTTTAAGGAGTTGCTCATATATCCTTTTAGGATCCTCTGAATTAAATGACGGTTGTTCTTTATTACGTGAATTATACAGAAAGGAGAATCATTATAACTAATGATTCTGTCTCAAGAGGGCATGGTATGGTATGCATTATATGGATAGTCCACTGATTTCATTAGGCATCATGTAATATTTCATTCCCCCTGTGGTCTGTGTTGGTGCTGCATGGGAATTGAACACTTCTTACCAGGTTCTGACCCCTTCAAATTACCCCTTGTGACTGGCTTATTTTCAAGCAGCCCTTGTAACAACAAGGAATTTCCTAAACAGACCAGCTAGAGTTTATTTGCAGGTACCTATGAAGTCTAGCAGTGTGGCGTCTTTCTATGCAACTTACTGTAACAGTTTTGTTGTGTGTGTGATTATATAATGTGTTTTACTAATTACTTCTGAGTCTTAAGATGTGGTTCTGCTTATGAGGGTATTTGCTTTACCTCATATAGACACCATTGTCTACTTTTTTTGCATCTCAGTCTCAACATCTCATCAAGCCGTTAATGGAAGATATTTAGTAATTTCATTCTAGCAGGAGAAATCTAAAAAAAATATAGTCTATGATTGTACATGATATTTAACTGGCAGGATAGCTATCAGATGGTATACTTACCATCCCAAACTCCCCTTGTCACGCCCTGCCACTCCGTCCACCTGGCAAGCTTTTTTTGCCCTGACTGCAGTGGTGACATGCCTGTATACTGTACATGACTGCAGCAGCCAATCAATGGCTGCAGCGGTCTTTTGTTATATACAACTGAGGCCACTCATTGGTTGCAGGAGTCATGTGCTATATACAGCATGTCTTTGCTGCAGTCAAAACATTAAGTCACAGTTACAGTGGTGGGGGGAAGGGGAGGAGAGGAGCAGTGGCACTGGCATGGAGGGGTTCAGGAAGGTAAGTATATATATTTTTTTATTAATATGATAAGATATCTGGTATCTTGAGCATTTACTTGAAAGTGTAACTGTTCTTTTCAGTTTATGTTTAATATTGTGTAGGGACAGGGGATTAAATATTTTATTAGGGAAACTTTTCTTTTTACTAGAAAACAAAGTGTAAAGAGTCTTCATAGCAAAGCTTTTTGACTATGTACATATGCCATAATGATCACTGCCCATCACCCTGCATATCTGCCTTGTTACACACAGACGTCTTCAGCGCTCAGTACAACTGAAGACTGTAGGATGACTCTCCTTAGTGACGCTCAATTTTCTGAGGAAGGCTCTTTATACCCTGTTTTCTAATACAAAGAAACATCTATCCCTAATGAAGTATATTATAAGAGTCAGACATCCCTGTTGCTACACTATATTAAAAATTAGCTGAAACAAGTTACACTTTAACATCACAAAATAAGTAATATGAGGTATATGCATGAACAAGGTTTCAGAGAAATAAGTAGAACATCATCTAAAGCCCTGTATATCCTTGTCACCATGTCTATATTGTTTTTGTTTCATCTGTCTTTGCTCTATGTCTCACGCTTTGCAATATCATTTTCAGATTACCTACAGCTGCCAACATGTCTCCTTCACAAATCAAACCCAGCCAGGGAGCTAAGAACATGTCCACCGCAGCCTCCACTATATCTTGTGCCATATCAGCACAGTCTAGGTATACATTTGATTTTTTTTTTCTCTAAACCATTCACACTCTTCAGTCTCAAACCATCATTTTACAATGTATTGAAGCAATGTCACAAGAATTTATTTATGCGATTTTTTGACTGAGAACTGAACGTTAAAATATTAGTGGGGATCTAAAAAAAAAAAATAACTCCAAAACACTCACGTATTCTCCATTCCACTACATTTCCTCTTCCAGCTCCTAAGGGGAGCTGGTAGACAGATCCCTGTGAGTGATATTACCAACTGTGCCAACCGGTTTTATCCACTTACACTTTGCAGATATCCTGTAGGCATCAGCACCATGCAGGGAGCACCTTTGATTTCTGCATCCCCCGTGCTACAACTGCAGGGAAGCATAGTAAAATATGTGGTCATGACTGTCATAGAAATGCCGCAATTCTATTGAGAAAAGAATGTTAGAGTTGAATGTACAAATGCCCTTACATTTACAAAATCACTGCCTGATCAGACCGTATATAGGCAGCCAGGTCCATAAGGCTAATAGGACAACGGGCACTAAAAAATATTGTGCTATGTGTTAAATAATTCTATAATCCAGGCCCATTTTTATGAATTCAATGAACTCATTAGAGGAGAGCTAAACTTGCCTCTTTCGGCCTACTCTCCCCCCCCCCCCTCACTGTTCTCTCTGTATAGAGTGACTACCATCACCCCAGCATATTTTTTTGCTGAGACATAGTTAAAACATTCCGTTGCCATCTGGTGCCCTATCAATGACTGCTTTTCTGGGTTGAGAAGGAAGCCTGCATAAATTTTGTTGGAAAAAAAGCTATAAAGCATGGCTTGTGCGAGTTTTGTCCGGTTAGCCATGTGTTAGCCATGTAATGTACATGATTAAGATGTCATTAGTTTAAGTACCTTCTTTTTAGGAAAAGGAAGTCATTCAAATATTCTAGAACATGTCAACATGGAAAGTTGCTTCAATTGAATTTACTTTCAAGATTGTGATCCACATATCACCTAACATTTTAATGGTTTTCCTTTCTACATCAGAAACATTTTATATTAATGCTTTGTATTTTCCTTTGCAGGATTTTTGACCAAAACATTTGTAGGGGAACGGGGCATTTTTTTTCACTAATTTCATTTTGACATTCTAGGTGCAACTTCAGGCCACTACAGTCAAACAAGATGTTAACAATTGTTCAAGTTTACAGGATATGTCACAACTACAATTGTCATATAATTATGATGATATGTGAAGTAGTCCTCATTCAGAAACAATATATTCTCCATAAACACTTTTTATGCTTAGGTGCATTTTTAAAAAAAACACTACCTTTTTAGGACTACAATTCTATTTTGCAAAAAAAAAAAAAATCCTAGCTTGTTTGTTTTTTTTTATTTACAAGGTAAAGATATCCATGCCCTTCACACATTTTAGGCGGTGGTCAGACGTGCACGGCCCATGTAACAGCTGAGTGAGATGGCTTAGCATGCATTCTCAACTGTCACTTTATACAATCTCCATGGTCTTGCCGGGGGAGGTGCTACAAGGGATTAGGGTCCTCTAATCTGGCGACTAGTGAGGGTCTAAGCACCTATCCAGTCAGCACACTACACTAAACAATCTGTTTTCTCCAAGATGTGGAGGATTCACTAAAGGATACTAGTTATAACAATGTTATGACAAAACATGTCCCCAATCACTGGAAACTTAACCCTATTATAAAAAATCTTTTATTGATTATTCTAAAATAATATCACAGTTGACAATAACGTGTGATCGGGTACATACAGATAACACATACTAAAAGTATGTACAAGAGTTTTACCTAGTGTGCCAATGGTATCACTTATCCATACCAGACAGTGTTCAAATGGATTCTTGCTGATGATATCAGTATGGTCATCCATTCCTGGTGGTGAGGCCAAAACTTAAAGGGTTTCTGTCACTAGAATTTTCACTATTAAACCGACTGACATTAGCTAATGTCAACTGCACCTAACTATGCTATACTTGTGACTATTCACGCCCCTGTTACAGCAGAATTCTTACTTTCATAATATGCAAATTAGCCTCTAGGAGCGGGGGGGGGGCAGGTGTTGCTCCTGCTCCTAGAGGCTCCGTTCTCCCACCTCATTACACGCCCTCCAAGTCTTGATTGACAGGGCCAGGCAGTGTTCACATCCTCCTGCCGACCCTGTGCGCTGGGGAAATCTCGCGCCGTTCAGTATTCAGTATTCAGAGCAGACATGGTGAGGAAGCTGGCAGCCGACGAGCATCCTTCAACCCCCCCCCCCCTAGAGGCTAATTTTAATATTATAAAGCAATAAAGCACATCGCTATGTCAGCTAGTTTAATAGTGAGAATTCTACTGACAGAAATCCTTTCAGGCGTTAGCAAACTTTTCCATACAACTCCCCCTAGAGTGTCCTTCATAAAGTGCTTGCTCTGATAAAGGCAATCCTATAGATCTATACCCTTACTGAACCCTAGAAAACATCCTTAATATTGCATCCCAAATGCTGTTCAATCAGCTTGTGGGTTGGTCTCTTCAATGGATATAAGGAGTTAAAAATTAAACAAAGCAAAACTACTGTAGTTATGTAACCAAATCTCACATATGTTACCACAAACCAAACACTGATCAGACCACTTTTTAAATAGATGGATCTTCTTTGCACCAAGGCAAATATAATCCCAGGGAGTTTGGGCTCCTTATATTCCACTGAAGAGACCACACCATGGCTTTAGCACCAGGATTGGATGGCAGTGGTTGAATGCCAGATAGGAGTCATTGCTCACACGATATAATAAATATGATTTTCTCATTTAATGGCCTGATCACTGCCAATTTTAGATTACGATATAACATTAAATTCTCACAAAGCAGCTATTATAATTCTTGACATGTTCCTTTTCTTCCCGTTCAATATTTTCACCTGGTAGACACAAATATAAGTCTCCCATGCTGCCACCAGCCTTGGAAGCCCTTTCTATTACTCCTATATTCATTACTTCACCTCTGCTCAAGAAGAGAAACATACCCAAAAGAACTGGTGTATCCAAAAGAATTGGTGCCTCATATCTTCCAAGAAAAGTGTATCTGAGGTACAGCTACAAAAGCTGGCTGGTTATTAACAAAATACCTTCCTTTAGTGCGGAGAGGTCAGTGACTCTTCACCCATGGTCTGACAACAAGTAGAAAGTGTGAAGGTGCTTGGTGTCACTATTCACCCCGTTGTCAGACAAAGGTTGATAGGAAATTATCACTTTTATAATTTTTAGATGATTTTGAGACATTTTGTAAACTAACTTTGTTTACTTTTAATAACTAAAATGTAATAATATACTAGGATTGCATATTAAGCATGCTTCCATAGTGATGGGGTCTCGGAGATTCCCAAAATATGATTTGTGGATCAAAGCAGGTTGATCTAACTTACGTAAAAAACACTTTTCCGATTAGAAAAAGAAAAAACAGTTAAAGGGGCTATCCACTTTAGACAATCCCTTTGTTTTAACAGAGTTCCCAAAGATAAGGTGCTTACAGGTTGTCGCAATGCTGGAAATATCTGGGTTTCTGCTATAGTCCTTAGGGGAACATGGTGGCAAGTGTTCAGTTTCCCTGCCGTGCTACCACAGTTAAAATGATGCAATATGCAGTTCCCATGGATATCAGTGGGCTAAGCAGGTAAGGGAGGTTCACCGCAGTGAGAGATGCTCCTTGAGACTCCTATTATTAACTTTAAGTTCCAATATCGATTCAGCTAAAAATATGAGTTTTTAACTTTCTTCTAAAAGAAAATGTTACACTATTATTTCTGATTAACCAAACTAAAATTATATAAACTTGCTGACTGCAAACTTTAGTTTTATAAAAGTGATAATTTCCCTTTAAGGAGTTCAACTCAATTCGACACCTTGCAAGCACTTAAGGGTTTTGAGTGAAATATATACTTCAACATTTGTGTGTTCCTAGTGGTGCTTTCAGACATGATGTTGAGAACTAAGCTTGCTCTTCCATTGCTTAGTAATAATGGCTAACAAAGCTGCTGGCATTCTCCATTTTGTCAAGTCACTCTAGTTTCAGTCACATCTTCATTATATCATCACTCCATTTCATAGGATCACATCAATTGTCCACCTGTTTTTATTTTTTTCTGCACAAATATGAGTATAAATTTCTGCAATAAATTTGACAAATCTGTCTTCATGTGAAGAAGGATCTCTTATAGGGACCGATTCCTGGCAGTGTATGCCCATATCTCTTATTCGGGCATATGAACAGCATACATACATGTTTCCCACTTGGGACTCTTTGAGCAAGAGTGGAAGGCTGCTAACAAGCAGTATATCTTGCTTTAGCACATTTGAGCCCACTCATCTAATACATGTACTCCAACTGTGAGGAAGCATTCTGTTTCTGCAGGGAAATCTATAGCAGCAAATTCTTACAGTAAAATCAACTATGGGGCAGAAGTGATAATTTTTAATCTGAAGAAGGTTATCATCATGATACCTTATAATGAAATATCTTCATTTGTCAGATTAAGGTGAACCTCATCAGCCATGAACTGTTAACCATTTTGGGTGGAGACTGAACACTCCATTCCACAACCTCCAATGTCTTTTCAACAAGCATTTTTCCAATAACTCATATAGGCCAGTACATTAAGCCAATTCCCAACTTTAATATGAAGGTCCTCTTTGCCAAATATTGTTGCCTCTCCTCTAGCACACTGGTTCCATACAGTATGTTTAAGTCTGTCTAATGGACAGTGGGTGTAGCTCCCCTATAACAACTAACTGGTTTGACTTTAGGCTACTCCTAAGGGCATTATCCTGTTGATTCCCTTGTTTACACCTTTAAACCCCTATGCAAGGATCTGGTCTTCACTGCAGGGGACCCACCAGGCCGCCAACTCTTGGAAAAGTCCTGGTATAGCTGGCAACTGACCCACGCGGGTTAGAGACACAGGTGTGAAGCACCCAGGGGGTCAGGTAATACTAATAGTTGTCAGAACACCTACCAAAAGAAAACCACAGACTAATAAAAATATATCATTTTATTAAATATTATTAAAAATAGACATACAACAATTCAGAAAAAAGTTACAATCAGTTGCAAAAAAGGGGAGCAGCATTGGTATACAATCAATGATAAGGAAGTGCCTTAACTAGAAATATATATCAATTAATATATACATTCCAACAAAGTGCTACTCCATTATAAAGAGAGAGAATTCTCTACAAGCAGCATTAAAAAAATGCACTAATAATTTTACAAAAAATGAAATAATACCCCAACGCACATTTGCCTAGGGCTTCCTCCAGGGGGTATATAAACACAGGTACAAAGCATCAAGGCGTCAGGTAATACTCATAGTCGGTAAACAGGCAGCAGTCAGGACAGGCAGAGTACATGCAATTCTGTGGCAGAGGTCAGAGCAGGCAGCAAATGATCAGTATAGTAGACAGACTAAGGTCAGGGCAGGCAGTGGATTATCAGACTCGATGAACTGGCAGAAGTTTGGTACACAACTAGACAATATGAAAAGCACACCTTTACTAGTTACACTAGTAAACTAGGAACCAAGCTCAGGCAAGGAGTGAGATGACAGTCCAGCATTTATAGCACAAGCTAATCAACAATCAGAAGCATCCATACAACTGCACACAAACAGTCAATGCTTAGGATAGAGCTGTAAAACAATGCTAGGACTTCTGCGGTTGCTTCACTGGCTGATCTCAAGGACATATGTCACAAAGAGCAGCTGCTATGGGGGCTCTTGGCAAGAGGGTGCCCATTCTTATACCATTTAGTATTCACTACTCCTGGTACCATCTACTCTTCAGAACTGCTGCATTGTTAGAAAAAAATGGCATGGAGTTGGCATTAGCTCTTTATTGGCCAAATCCACCTGTGGGACAAGCCGACGACCAAATCTGTATGGTAGCCTCCCTATACTCCACCAAAGACAGATGTCAGGGGAGAGAAGGGTTGGCCATTTCTTGACAGTGGCTTTCTCCCCTCTCTTATCACAGCACAACATAAACATTCAGCCAACATTTTCTCGTTATCTTAACACTAGCCCCCTTCTGTCCTAGATATAAAAGATATATCAACATAATAAAGGACCCAGTTTGGTTATGGGGTCCTCTTCTTCCATGTATTCCAATAACCAAATTGCATTCTCAATCACTAACAACTCAAGTCTAAAGTTCAATTTCCAATCCAACGGATTCGTTTTTCTTTTGAACTCCCAACTCAATACTTGATGGTTATGATTAGACTTCTTTTGAACACTATGCATCTTAAACCTTTCCTTAAAGATTCTTATAAACATGAAGATCTCAAAGCTTGTTCATAATGCAAAAGGTTGTCTACTGGTGGAAACAATGTCATTATGAAGTGTACTGGAAGGAAATGTAACATTAGGACCTTATGTGCTATAGATTATAGGGGACATGTCTTGTTCTCAGATATTTGGTTTAAATATACAGATAGCTGTGTAAATGTTATGCAATGTTTATAGTGGTATAATTTAGTATAGGTTGCTCCCTTTAAGTTTACCTATTGTGTAAATGTGTGGAAAAGAAATTAATTTTTATTTCATTGCTTCATTCATAAAATAGATGGGCTGACAAGCCTCAAAATTAACATACTAAATGCTATATCCACATGTCTACCAATGATAGCGTGATTAAACCTGAGGGGTAACAGACGTCATCATTCTTTCAGCCGGATACAGTCATCTGCTACAAGTTGTTTTTTGGGAAAACCCCTAATGCACTGTTTTACACAAAACAGATTGAAAATGAAAGACCCAATAAGGAGAAATATTAAGGGAGTACATTTTCCTTTATGGGTCTCCACTACCATGTAACAAAGGTGAACTTTTGTCATTTTTTAGCCTTCATCAGCAAGCATCCTTTTCTTCCAGCTACCAGTCAAAAATAAGGTATTGGCAAACGTGGTTTTATGTCAAATGTGTGAAGTACTAAGGAAAGAGTTCTGTTCTCTGTGAAACCTGTCGCAACTCACCTTGTACAAAACCTATTGCTATATGAGTGTGGTGCTATACACAGGCTTTAACAGTTTGCATGAGCTATATGTGGTTGAATATAGATGGGGGCATTTTATTGCAGTGAAATGCTATTCTGATATAAGTAAATAATAATAATAGAAATCAGGAGATTGTAAGCATGCATCAAGTGGGCAACCAATAGCAGGTAAAACGAGTGTTGGCCATCCTCGTCTATACGGAACATTTGTACAACCACTTTAAATTGGTTGTATTTAGTACACACAAGACATATACTCATGGATCTGATAGTAGACCCCAGAGACAAGGTATTAGCTCCAATGTTATCTCCAAATGGAGCTGTCATCTGTCTGATCTTTGGGGCGCCATCTTGTGTGAGAGGCAGGCATAGCGGAGGATCTGAAAGTGTCCTGGTGGTCAGTCCAGCTCGGACTGTCAACTATAAGTTTGCCATTCTCTATCTGGTTTCTGTGGTGGCATCACACAATTTTTCAATCTAAAACTTTACAGTTACATTCTTTTACTTTTTATTTCCTATTGTATGTGTACTATGTGCTGTACACAAGCCCGTCCATCATCAGATTTATATCTGCCCATGAACTACTGTAGCTTTTAAAGAGGACCTATCAGCTCTTCCGACATAACTATTTCAGAAAATACTTGTATTCCCTATGAAATAACAATTCTAGAGCAGCTAGATCTCTGTATTGTGCCATTCCTGTGCTATTCTTCCTAGAAATGTATTAATAAACTGACAACTGGTGTTACCAGCTGGGTGTGTTTCCCTATATAATCTGACACTGTCCCATCAGTGCTGACAGTGTAAAGGTATGACCACATAGCACGATCGTGTCTGTGCTGCTGCTAGGGATTGCATATGGGTACAGCATGTATAATCATGCGTTTAGGTTGCGTTTATGGACTACTGTTTGAACTGTTGTGAATTTTCGTGGTTCTTTAGCATTCTGATTAACTTTAAATAGTGACACATGGTGAAAGACATTAAACATATATTACAAGCAGCTTATCAACTGTATACCCTATGTGGTCAGTAACCGCAAGCAGCAAGACATGTTTTATGTGCCTTTGACCGCCTGTACAACTGGTGCAGTTATCACAACTTGGAAAGTGCCAGCTCTGTCTCAAAAACCTATTTCCACTTTGACTTCTATTGGGAAATGAGATACTGCTAACCACATCATGACCGTGCCCAATTGTTCTACCCTTAGGCTTATTGCACACAAACGTATGGTTTTGTGGTCCGCAAAAAACGGATCCGCAAAAAAAACGGATGACATCCGTGTGCATTCCGTTTTTTGCGGAACGGAACATCTGGCCTTTAATAGAACAGTACTATCCTTGTCTGTGATGCGGAAAAAAGGAAATACGGAAACGGAATGCACACGGAAACACTTCAGTTTTTTTTGCAGACCCATTGAAATGAATGGGTCCGTATACGGCCTGTACACTCGCAAACAAAAACGTTTGTGTGCAAGAGGCCTTAGACTGTGTAGGGACACACCCTTGACAATATAAATCGTAACACTATACATATCAGTATTGAAAATTCAAAATACAGGATATTTATGGACCACCCCTAAACAAACACTGGAACCTTCACAAAAGCCTACTTTGGTGTGGGCCATGCATAAGCCCCACCTTTTTCACAGTCTAATTTATCGGATTGCCCAAACAAAATTTGTACTTTTGGCAAGTATGTAACACTTAGTTGTCAGTTCATTTATACATTTATAGAAGGAACAACAACACTAAGTTATAAGACAAAATGCTCCTGAATTATTTTATAGGAAATACAAGTATTTACTAGAACACACACGTCAGGATTGATGATATGTCCTCTTTAAATACTTGAAACAGTAGCCAAATGCAAACAATTATCTACTGTGTACAGGCTTCTGCAGCCATTTAAGTGATAACCAGTTGTCAACTGTGGATTTCATATTCAATTCTCATTAAATACTACTGCACCTCACATTGCTGAATATTTTTCTTTGCTTTTAGTTCTTCTAGCCAAGCTTATTCTTCCAGTACTGCTGCCAAAGGTCCCATGCCTTATGGAGGGCACAATGAGCCTTCAGCTCCTACTGCCAAGCCTCGAGTAGTAACCACTGCAAGTATCAAACCATCTGTTTATCAGCCAAGCCAAGGTGAGAAAATGCAAGATTAACTGATATTCTGCAATAATGTATTTATATAATTGCTGTTCTCTACAGTAACAATGGTGAGAAGCTGAGGTTAAAACAGGCACAAAACACAGGAAGATGTTTACTTTGTACTGGGAATGACACTTCAAACTGAATGTGTCAGATGTCAAATAAATGAGACAAGACCTTTCTTATGTGAGCAGGCGCCTCAATGAATGTAATATTACATGGAGCCATGATCATAGGGAGTAAACATTCGTATAAATTCCCCATAATTTCCCTGTATAAAGATGCCATGATTATCAGGAGAATTTATCGTTAATGTGGCACCCAAAAGTAGAGATGATCGAATCGTGTTAACAAATCGCATTTTTTCCTAAAATGGCTGCTGCACATGTGAGGACATGGAACAAGGAACTCTGAGAATGCGGGATCACCCATAATGCCATGCATGCAGCCAATCAGCAGCCCTGTGAGGTCACAGCCCTATACATAGCCTCAGCCATCTTGGATTCTGCCATTTTCTAGTGTACTTAGTGCAGGGAGAGACGTCAGCAGGCACTAGGGACAATGTTAGGAAAGACTTCATTGTGCTAAAATTACGACGTACAAATTCAGGGAAAGATTATTCAAGGTGTAGGGAAAGGATGAGAAGTCAAAGATGAAACGAACACTTTGGTTGTGTTCGGGTTCGAAGCTGACCCGAACTTCGGAAAGAAATAAATAACCGAACCCGAACTATAGAAGTCAATGTGGGACAATGAACTTTGGGCACTAAAAAGGCTGCTTAAAAGGCTACCTAGAGGATAATATACGCAATGGCGTGCGGTGCAACTGAAACTGCGCGATCACCATGGGCGCCTCCTCAGTAGAATGTACTATGGATCGAGAACTAAGTTGAAATACTTAATCACGATTCTTATATATTTGCTTAATCGTGCCGATTTCAACTATGTTGCTAAATAATTCCATCATATCGTTGCTTGCGGGTCAATGCTGCCGAATATGGATAGAATTATTAGCAATGCTAAGTATCGCGATTAAGCATGATATATAATAATAAACTGTGATTTCGACAATTCTCCGCGATACTATTGATGACAACTCAAAGTTCTAATCTAGATTAAGCTGAAATATAGAATGCGTGCGATTCCAGCTTTTAATTAACAACTTTTATTAGCGCCTGCTTTGAGGTTAAAGTTGCAGTCGGCGTTCAGATAGGGCAAAACGTCTCTTGGTCAGTTTTATTGTTGGTTATTGCTGTAATAGAAGTTATTAAATCACGAATATAACTAGAGCAATACAGTCAACTTTACTGCTGGTTTTATTATCGCGATAATACAACTATTCAAGAATAAATGTGCGTCGTCTGTATGTGTGTCGTTACCTGGGACACTATTCTATTTTGCCAGCCAGCTAAACCACTGATTTATGGTATTGCTATTTTGGCGGTGGTAACCCCAGAAAATAATCTATCCTTTGCCAGACAACAGACAGTATTATCTTGTCTATCAAGCTGGAACACCAGATTTAGGATTGGTATTTGGGCAGGTATGTTAACCTTACATAATAAAATAACAAATTTCTTTCCTGAGTTTCTAGGGGTGACAAGTCTTAATTAGCACAGCAAGAAAGCCCCCTAAATCATATAAGATATAACAAAAAAACTATTAATTTATGGATTGTGATGTTTTGTTGCAATAATACAGGCGCTACAAGTCACAAAATGAAGCCGATCAACCCAGAAAATAAGTGACAGAAAAATGCTCTGTCACGCCTAAAAACCAGCGAGCAAGTAACTAGCAGAAATTTCAATCATTCACAATGGTGATCCGTTGCATTCGGTGCCATTTGTAGCCTGCCTAATCTCGCCCTGACAGAAGCTACGTCCTCTCCCTACTGTCAAGGCAGTATGACGTGCGCGCTACGTGACTCAGCAAATGAGGCTGGGTCACATGCTGCACCCAGCCAATCACAGCCATGCATTAGTAGGCATGTGATGAGCAGGGCAGAAGTAGCAGCTAGCTGAAGCGGGAGTAATCGTAACACGAACCAGACCGAACTTTTTGAAAATGCTCAGGTTGGGTCCTCCCGGACACCCCAAAATTCGATGCAGACCGAACGATGCTCGGCTGTTCGCTCAGCACTGTAATAGGAGGGGAGGTATTCCACAGCATTTATGTAGAACAGGGTTCAGTAGGGGAGGTTACAGCCTGGGTAATCGGAACAATCCTATTACACCGTGCTGGACTGACTGCGGATCCAAATTGCCATTATACAGCTCTGTAATTCCAGCAAACCGTTCTTGTTATTGGGGTGCAAGTGCTGTTTGATACAGGCATTAACAGGGTTTATTACAAGGAAATATTTCTATTTCTTATTTTCCCTTGTGCGGTGCAGTTATATGTTCTAAAGCATTTTTTGTATTGTGTTAGTAGGGCTTATTAGCCGTTGTGAGGTGAAGTGCAAAAATTACAGCCCTTTTTGGCATGTATTAGTGGCACAAAAAAATGTTTTATTTGCCATTCAGCGGTACAGTTATATGTTCTAAAGCCCTTTTTGTTGTGTATTAGTGGCAAAAGAAAATTATATTTGCCGTTCAGCGGTGCAGTTATATGTTCTAAAGCATTTTGTGGAGTGTGTAAGTGGAAAAAAGGGCCTATTTGCCCTTCAGGGGTGCAGTTATAAGTTCTAAGCCCTTTTTGTCATGTATTAGTGGCAAAAGAAAAATATATTTGCCGTTCAGTGGTGCAGTTATATGTTCTAAAGCACTTTTTGTCGTGTATTAGTGGCAAAAGAAAAATATATTTGCTGTTCAGCGGTTCAGTTATATGTTCTAAAGCCCTTTTCGTCATGTATTAGTGGCAAAAGAAAAATATATTTGCAGTTCAGCAGTGCAGTTATATGTTCTCAAGTATTTTTTGTCGTGTATTAGTGACAAAAGAAAAATATATTTGCCATTCAGCGGTGCAGTTATATGTTCTAAAGCCTTTTGTGGAGTGTATAAGTGGAAAAAAGAAAAATATATTTGCTGTTTAGCGATGCAGTTATATGTTCTAAAGCCATTTTTGTCGTGTATTAGTGGCAAAAGAAAAATATATTTGCCGTTCAGCGGAGCAGTTATATGTTCTAAAGCCTTTTGTGGAGTGTATAAGTGGAAAAAAGAAAAATATATTTGCCGTTCAGCAGTGCAGTTATATGTTCTAAAGCCTTTTGTGGAGTGTATAAGTGGAAAAAACTAAAATATATTTGCTATTCAGCGGTGCAGTCATATATTCTAAAGCCTTTTGTGTCGTATATAAGTTGAAAAAAGAAAGGACCTTTTTGCCATTCAGAGGTGCAGTTATATGTTCTAAAGCCCTTTTTGTTGTGTATTAGTGGCAAAAGGAAAATATATTTGCCTTTCAACAGTGCAGTTATATGTACTAAAGCCTTCTGTGGACTGTATAAGTGGAAAAAAGAAAAATATATTTGCCATTCAGCGGTGCAGTTATATGTTCTAAAGCCCTTTTTTGCGTATATTAGTGGCACAAAAAAAGTATTTGCCGTTGTGTGGTGAAGTGAGAAAATTACAGACTTTTTTGGGGTGTTTTAATTTCCTTTTTATTTATTTATCAGATCTAACAGTATGTCAGACAGAGAAGTGCCAGGCCCTGCACAGGAGAGTGGCAGAGGCCTAAATGTTTCTTGTGCAGGCACAGGTAGCAGCAGAGTAAGGGGGCGTGGCAGCACGAGTCACAGCGTGAGGCCTGAGCTCACGGTGTTATCTAGCGGTCGTGTCTTGACCAGCAACCCAGCCGTTCTTGAATAGTTGACTTGGTCATCCACTTCGTCCCAAGTGACATCAGACACCCCCAGCCAAGAGTAGGTTTGGTCGTCAGACACAACCCATAGTTGTCATGGCCCGGGAGCAGGCCCTGTGCCCTCATCTGTCCTCAACCTGCCTCTGTCCTTTTCTGTTCCCTCAGCCAGAGAAGTATTATTTGCTGTGGGTGCAGACCCCCTATACAGCGAGGATGAGCTACTAGAGGACAATCAGCAGCTACTGGCCAGCCAAGATGTGGAGGAGACATCCGCTGCTTCCTCCGCTAGGCGGGCAAGTAGTGATGAGGAGAGTGGCGTGGGAGCTGGTGTTGTGAGCGGTGTGGCTCCTGACCCAGAGACCACTGAAGAGTGACGAGCAGACAGTACTCAATGATGACGATATAGCTGATCGCACTTGGGAGCTGGGTGAGGAAGGGGCTTCATCATCATCGGGAGAAGAGGGTGGCAGCTTGCGAATGAGACAGCGGCAGGGCCAGAAAGTCGGCAGCATGGCCGGGAGTCAGAAGGGTGGCAGCAGTGGGAGGTCGGTAGCCAAACGTGCCCGGGGTAGACCACTTGCTTCGCAGGAGCCTACTTGCCCGGAAAGTAGTGGTGCTCGGGTTCCCAAAAGCAGCGACAGTAGCAGTCAGTCAGTGGGTAGTCTTGGGGCTAAAATCACCTACTCTGCGGTGTGGCAGTTTTTGTTAGGCAGCCGGAGGAGGTGAACATGGCCATATGTAGAATCTGTGGACAAAAGGCGAAGTGTGGCCAGGGTGCCAATGTTGTCACCATGGCCCTGCATCAACATATGCAGCGTCACCATAAAATGGCCTGGGAGAACCGTGGCTCCGATGTGGTCATCTAGCCTGCCGCAGAAACCGCTGCATCACCCAGTGGCATGCACCCGGTTTAAGGCAGTAAAGGCTCTACCACCTCAACCGAAGGAAGCTGTCTGTCCTTCCCATCATCTGCTGGTCCTGATGCTCCTGCTCCTCCTACTCCTCATCAGTCATTCCATCAGCAATCCATCACTGAAGCGATTGCCAAGAGACAAGAGTATACATGCACTCATCCAAAGGCGCAGAAGCTAAATGTGCTCCTGTCCAAGTTGCTGGTGCTGCACTCCCTCCCTTTCCAAATGGTGGACTCTGCACTTTTCAGAGAACTGATGGCTTGTGCCGAGCCGAGGTAGAGAGTCCCAAGCCGTCATTTATTCGCCAAAAAGGCAGTACCAGCCCTGCACAGACATGTAGAACAGAAGGTGGGCCAGTCCTTGAGCCTGTCGGTGTCTGCCAAAGTGCACGGCAGCGCCGATGTGTGTAGTTGTAACTAAGGTCAGGGACAATTCATGTCCTTTACGGCCCACTAGGTGAATGTGGTTCCTCCACAGCCACACCAGCAACTTGGTTAGGTGACGCCGCTTCTGCCTCCACGTTGTCATGCCATTGGTCCTGCGACAATATCCGCCACTGCCTCCTCATCCTCCACCGTGTCCTCAGCCTCCACCACAGGGACAATTCACAGGGCCCCTCTAGCATACCACAGGTGCAGGGCACGGTGGTGTCACTCTGTTATGCACCTTGCTTGCCTGGGCGAACAGAGTCACACAGGTTAGGAACTGTTCCGTGTCTTTCATCAAGAAATCAAATCCTGGATTTCTCTGCGACAACTCAAAATCGGAACCATGGTTACAGACATGGTATCGGTGCTGCATCAAGGAGGGCTGAGCCATGCGATCTGCAATGAACACGTGTTCAATCTGGTTGTCAAGTGGTTCCTGAATAGTGTTGAGCGAACTTGTTTTTTAAGTTCTGCGTTCAAAGTTCGGGTTCGGATTATCGAAGAATCCTGTTATGGATTCCAAATTCCATTATGGTCAGTGGTAGAGGAATCCATAACGGGATTCTTTGATAATCCGAACCTTGGACGCAGAACTTAAAACACAAGTTCGCTCAACACTATTCCTGAAATCTTCAAGACATCCTATAAATGGCCAGGAAACTTTGCATGCACTTCAGCCACTCATACACCACAAAGCACACCGTCCTTGAGCTGCAGCGGCAGAATGGCATCTCCCAACATAGGTTTCCACCCGTCGGAATTCCACCCTCCATATGTTGGACCGACTATACGAACAGAGAAAGGCCAGTAACGATTTCTTGATGATCCAAGCGGACAGGAGTACTCCTCTGTGTAACTTCGATGTCAGTCAGTGGCAGCTCATGCGTGACACCTGCCGTTTGCTCAGGCCCTTTGAGGAGGCCCCGTTATTTATCAGTTGCCAGGACTACGGGATGAACAACGTCATTCCACTGCTTTATGTCCTGTAACAGATGATGGTAAATCTGGCTGGTCAGGGGACTGGAGACGTGGCGCCTAGATCTCACAGCCACATGAGCCCTGTGGGGGCTGAACTGGAAGAGGAGGACATTGGAGCACAAGCAATGTGTAGAGAAATGGGTGGTTTTCACACACAGGAGACAGGAGAGGATGAGCAGGAGCACCCAGAGGAGCTACAAGGCGATGAGGAAGAAGAGGCAGAGGACCCAGACACACACCGTGGCAGTATGTAGTGGAGATGGAGGCAGGAGTCCCTCCAAATCACTTGCACAAATGGCCCAATGTATGCTTACTTGCTTGGTAGTGACAGCCAAATTGTCACCATTCGGCAGAGGGATGACTTCTGGCTCTTCACCTTGTTGGACCCTCGCTACTGGTCAAAAATGAGGGACTTTTTTACACCCGCTAAGAGGGAGGACAAACTGAACTACTATAGAGACATCCTATATAGTCAGTTGGCAGCTGCCTATCTGCGCCATCGTCCATCCTTTCGCTGGTCTGACTGGGGGGCAAACAAATGAAAAAAGGGGGGGCACTCTAAAACTTAACGTTTATTGTACAAAAAGAAGATAAAATTATAACCCCAATAAGACTACTAGCAGGCGACTGGGTTACAGGACGAGAGGAACCATCATGGCAGATGGACAGATCTCGCCTGCAAATATGTCGACTGAAAGCCCATAAGGGCCAATAAAGCCAAGTGGGATGGGATAAGGGTCAAACAATATCCCCTTGTGGGGTATCGGGTTAACACAGTCTCCTGTGGTAGAAGGAGGGACTGGCCCTAGATACCCCTACTTGGCCTATAAATCCCTATGCCTAAAACAGCGTCCTAACCCCGCAAGGAGCGGCGCTGTTACTGGAACCTTGTCCTGTTAAATGCACCCTAGACAACCCTCAATAGCAAGGGGTCAGGAGAAGTATACAGGGACAAGGTGTATCAGATTAATGTGTGATCTCCGCATGCTTCTCACAATACTACGTCCAATATGTAGTCCCTACGCGTTTCATCAAACGTAACTGGACAGGCCTCAGACTCATCAGGGGACAGGGCCCAAAGCATGGAAACCAAAGTTCCTCCAACGGAACTTTGAGTGTGAATGAGCGGCATATGGCCGGATCAGGCGGGCTGGTTTTCACCCGTCAGGGATTGTTCTCCCCAGGTTGCGCCAGTTTGGACTACCGGCGCAGCCTGGGAGAACAATCCCTGACGGGTGAAAACCAGCCCGCCTGATCCAGCCATACGCCGCTCATTCACACTCAAAGTTCCGTTGGAGGAACTTTGGTTTCCATGCTTTGGGCCCTGTCCCCTGATGAGTCTGAGGCCTGTCCAGTTACGTTTAATGAAACGCGTAGGGACTACATATTGGACGTAGTATTGTGAGAAGCATGCGGAGATCACACATTAATCTGTGGTCTCCTGTTGCTGCTGCAACCTCCACACTATGTCACTTCTACACTATGTCACCTTGCCACTCTGTGGTCTCCTGATACTGCTGCCACCTCTACACTATGTCACCTTGCCTCTCTGTGGTCTCCTGATACTGCTGCCACCTCTACACTATGTCACCTTGCCATTCTGTGGTCTTCTGCTTCTGCTGTCATCTCAACACTATGTCACCTTTCCAATCTATGGTCTCCTGATGCTGCTATCACCTCCACACCATGTCACATTGCCACTCTGTGGTCTTTTGATGCTGCTGCTGCCACCTCCACACTGTCATTGTACCACTCTGTGGCCTTCTCCTGATGCTGCTGCTGCCACCTCAACACTGTCATTGTGCCACTCTGTGGCCTCCTGTTGCTGCCGCCACCTCCACACTGTCATTGTGCCACTCTGTGGCCTCCTCCTGATGCTGCTGCCACCTCCAGACTCTGTAATTGGGCCACTCTGTGGTCTTTTCATACTGCTTCCACCTCACCACTATGTCATAGGGCCACTCTGTGGACTTCTCATGCTGTTCCAACCCTCCCCACTTCATGACTGGGCCACTTTTTTGCCTTTCGGCCTGGCTGACATCATTATTTATTTGACCCTCCTTCTGATCTGTCAGAAGGAAGGAAAAATGAGACGCACAACGGAGCCAAAATCAGGAGTGGGTACAAAACACAGAGGATATGTAAATATTCCATTCACGTGTCATCTCTGTTTTGGATCCACTCCTGTTTTTTTTTTTTGGCATTAGCAATACTGATGGATTACTGACCACATGCTGACCAAGTGAAGGCGGATGCTCAACAGACAGGATCCGTTTTTTGGGGGTTATTGTTCGGACGGATCAGAGGAAGGGCAAAAGAATCAGTGACATCAACACAAATTTACTGCTGACACCCTCTCCACTCTGTCGAGGGGCTCTACTTGTATATGCGTTTAATAGAACAGATTCTGTAGACATCTATGTGGAATCAGCTGACGACGGTGTAAAAGTAGTGCGCTTCTTCTTGGCGCTAACATTGACCTGTAAGGCTGAGTTCATACTTGAGTTAGGGTACTTTTACACTTGCGGCAGGACGGATCCGGCAGGCTATTCAGTCTACCGGATCTGTCCTGCTGCAAGTGCCCGTGCACTGCCGTGCTGCTGCTCCGTCCCCATTGACTATAATGGGGCGGGGGCGGAGCTACGGCGCAGCACGGCAAAGATCGCCAGACTGAAAAGTCCGACATGCAGGACTTTTAGTCCGGCGATCTCAGGCGGTGCACTGCCGTGCTGTGCCGTAGCTCCGCCCCCCCCCCCATATAGTCAATGGGGACAGAGCGGCAGCACGGCAGTGCACGGGCACTTGCAGCAGGACAGATCCGGTAGGCTGAAAAAGTACCCTTATTTGGTTAAATAAGTGAAGTGTGAATGCCCAAATAAGTGAAGTGTGCAGTGATTCTATGAGCAACCAATGTCATACTGACTCACAGTAATATTTCACAGCCGACTGTCTATGCGTATTACAGCAGGCACAGTGTGTTCTATACCACTATAAAGGCTCTCTGCAGCCAGGAAATAGCCATTTTTTAACGCGATTTGCCACAAATAAATTCGGATCGAACTGAATTTTTGCCAAAAATTCACCGAACTGGCAAAATCTAATTTTTTCCTACCCAAAAACATTATTTCCGGATATCAGATTCTCCAGCATAAATGAGGATCTGCTGGCCAGAGACAATGCTTCTTCATAGGAACGAGCGATCACAATAGTGATCACTAGAGATGAGAAAAGTTAGGAAAAATTTGAATTACTTCATCACAAAGCGCATTCCTTGGTATGCAGCGGGACCAATGACAGGGAACAGTGTTTGCCCCACCCCCAGGATTGAACCCCTCAGATGCTACGTTCATCGTTGATGGCGGCATCTGAAATTAAAAAATATGGCCTTCTAGTGGATAATCCAGTTAAAAAAACGTATATATTCACTTCATCCATTCAATTGTGGAGAGGCCGTCGCGGCCATCTTGATTGAAGACACTGTGCAAATCTAGCGCAGTGACGTGATGACAAACCACACAAAAGTTTGCATGGTTTCTGCAATCAAGATGGCCGCGATGGCCTCTTCACGCGCAAATGGATGAAGTGGGTATGTTTTTTTTTGTTTTTTTTACACTATTTCAGAAAAAATTTATTTGATTACCACAAAGCGCAAGGAAATTTGGCTTTGTGGCAAATCAATTTTTTTCTGAAATTCAGATGGAAGTTCACTTCGGATGCTTCGATTGGCTCAATGCTAGTGATCACTTATCCCCACAGATAGGAGATGATTGCTGCATGTAAAAGCAGATTCAAGAACAGTTGATTTCCAATAATTGCCTGCTCAGTTGGCCATGTAAAGGCGTCTTTATGATTTCCCTTCTGACCAAGATTATAAGCAGACCCCCTTGCTTTGATGCTGAAGTTCCCTAATAGGGCAAATGTATTGGGCTTACCTCCATGAGGCACCGTGGGGGTGTCCCATCTCACCGCATCCACAATGAGATGGGAGTAAGCACCGACCCTAGGTGACCAGGCTCATGGAAGCAGCTGAGCGGGCAGCCACTACGCTCTTTCCATAGCTTTAATGATTGGCAGCTACACAAACAGCATAGCTGAACAAGCACCCGTTCTTCTATTAGGGAGTTATGGAAGTAGGGTAGCGCTGTTTGCGTAGCCCCTATTTACTACAGTAGGAGGCAGGGTGCTGGCCCACTCAGCTGTTTTCATAAGCCCAGTCATCTAGGGCCGGCGCTTAGTCACCTAGGGCTCACCATCACAACAGCATGATGGGACAACCCCTTTAATAAAGAAGAGGTGTTTTTTTTTTTAAATAATCATGTTTATTCCTCATTTTACATGGTTCTTTTGTAACAAACTTTTACTGAATGTTATTCTTTTTTCCCATTTAATTGTAGTATTTCATCATTCCAAGTCTTTACTGCATGCACATTTAAAATGAACAGGCAGCTGCTGGGACATAAAACTCCATGATCAGCTAGGAAGGGGACCCCCTCCCCCCTGTGATATTGTGACACCACACAGGTTGAACATTGCTGCCACATGGTGACGGCTGTCAATTAGAGATGCCCCCATTGGTTCATGATGTTGGCACAACTGCTGTGCCCCATGATGACTATCACCGTTCTGGGGGCTAACTAATAGTTCTCAGTGCTATACATTTAGGGCAAACTGTCTTTGGTCAAGTGGTGAGGCAATTGCTAAAACATGACACTTTTTAAAAATGCTACAAATCTATATTAGTTATTTGGCTTGGGATAATGTGTACATAATTATGACAGCTACATTCCACTAGGTGGCGCACAAACCCATAAGTTTCAATAGTATGAATAAACCTATTTGACAATGTGAAAGAACAATTTAACCTCAACATAAAATTTATTAGAGAGGAGTGATGGGTTTCAGCATATGACATTCTTCTCTTCCATATTCAGCACTTTCATTTTTTTCTCAGCGCCAAGAAATACAGCCAAGGAATTTTATTTCCACACCTGCTTTCTCCTATTTGCCAATACTTGTAAAGAGAGTGATTTGGCTAATAGGTATATATTAGGCAATTGTTGTACATTACAGCCTGTAAATGGAACTCTCAAATATAGAAGCAAATAAAAGGAAATTCTTCCTCATAGCCTTCACAGGTTATGACAGGGAAATAACTACAGCAATAACAGCTCCTATAGGGCCCAGCAGCTTAAGGGCCCGATTTGGTGCAGTAACCATACCACTTCAGAAAAGCAGCAAAATAGCCAAAATGTTTAACTTTGTTATTAAAGGGACCTGTACATGCAATCCTATCTGTGGGAAGCATGTGACAGAGCAGGAGTCGCGGAGCAATATAGTGGGAAAAGAGGCAGTAAAACCTTTTGTTCATTTACATCTCTGCTCTTTCAATGCTTAAGAGTCCAGTGGGCGGGTCTACTTTGTAATTGACAGTTGCTATCTCACTTTACACAGTTGTACAGGAGAGGTTAATAATCAGTCATAGGATCGCCCACCGGACTCCCAAAAATAGCAGAGCAGAGATTTAAATGAATAAAACACATGATCAGACACTGTGTTTAATGTCAGAGGTTCCCTTTGACTTTGGACAATCCCCTTTTGTTAGAAGAGTCCCTCGACGATATGCAGATGACAGGTTGTCTCCCTGCTGGGACCTCCTGTAGTCAGCTGTAATCTCTGGGTGTTCAGTATTCCTGCAGCAAAATAAAGAGTTACAAAGTTGTCAACCAATCTCATCAATCTCTTTTTGTTAGAAGGGCTCCTGCAATGGAAGCTAATCATGGAGATTCCTAGCATCTTCTGTCATTTGTAGTGGACTTGGCCACAAGAGCTCCGTGGTGCCTGCTGAAACCAATGGGCTGTCCTTGTAATACATGGAGTCCTCCAGAGAGATAATCTTAGTAGCTATTCTGGGCCCAGAAATGACATTCCTGAATTCAGTTTTAAATTTGCTAACATGATATCTGAATATGACAATACTAAATCAGACAACGTCTTTTGATAAAATACTGATTTACTACTGTACCCACAAATGGGAAGGTGCGCCATCCATGAATTTCTAAAGCTTGTATTAAGTTCAATGGGAGCCGTATAAATTAAAAGCCACTTAGATCCAACCATCATTAACATATATTGTGAAACAGACACATCATTTTGGATCTGTTCCCAGTACATCTGTTTAGAGTACTGTAGAAATGATGGTTCATCCATTCATCGCCTAGACTACCAATGATATTACCATAAATATTAGCACTGTCCCCTAAAATGCTATAAAAAAACGTGTTTTGGTAAGGTAACATAATGGGCATTTTGCCATGTCTACTGTGGACCCCAACACATTCAGTAATCAGTTGATGGTGACTTTCTGTGGTCTAGCTCTTCCCTGTGCTTATTACACAATATTATCCACACCCTTTTACTAGTTGAGTTCCTCAGCAAGTCCATGGTTAGAAGGTGTGCAGGTTAAGCTTTCTTCATACTCACATCAGAGATGCCGTTAGAAGCCCCCTTTGCAAACTCCATTTTTTGGGGGAAACAGCTCTGCATGCAACACTAAATTTTCAGCCAAGATGATGAACACTTTGGCTGAACTGGACTGACTCAATTATAAGTCAGAGGTCATGATCTGCTGGTGTGCATGGAATGTGTCCCACCTTTTAGCGTAACTGCCGTGTGCAGCATGGACAGAAGTTAGACGGACAGGAAGTCACTCAGTAAGGTCCTGGTAGGTCGTCACCGGTATCTCGAGCCATGCTGACTGCAGTGCATCTTACAGCTGCAGGAGGGTGTGTGCGGGAGTATCCATAGCGTAAACCAGGGGTGTTGCTAGGGTCTTAAAACATCAGGGACACAAGCCGAAGGCATATGTCTATGCCCAACCCCCCCCAACCCCCCCTCAAAACTGAGCTCCTCCACTCACAGTCTATATGCACTGCTCCTCCACCCACAGTACATAAACACCGCTCCTCCACTCACAGTCTATATGCACTGCTCATCATCCACTCACAGTATATAAACACCGCTCCTCCACTCACAGTCTATATGCACAGCTCCTCCACTCACAGTATATAAACACAGCTCCTCCACTCACAGTCTATATGCACAGCTCCTCCACTCACAGTCTATATGCACAGCTCCTCCACTCACAGTATAAATGCACAGCTCCTCCACTCACAGTCTTAATGCACAGCTCCTCCACTCACAGTATATAAACATCGCTCCTTCACTAACAGTGAATATGCACAGCTCCTCCACTCACAGTCAATATGCACAGATCCTCCACTCACAGTATATATGCACAGCTCCTTCACTCAGTCTATATGCACTGATCCTCCACTTACAGTATAAATGCACAGCTCCTCCACTCACAGTATAAATGCACAGCTCCTCCACTCACAGTATAAATGCACAGCTCCTCCACTCACAGTATAATTGCACAGCTCCTCCACTCACAGTCTATATGCACAGCTCCTCCACTCACAGTATATATGCACAGCCCCTCCACTCACAGTCTAAATGCACAGCTCCTCCACTCACAGTCTATATGCACAGCTCCTCCACTCACAGTATAAATGCACAGCTCCTCCACTCACAGTCTAAATGCACAGCTCCTCCACTCACAGTCTATATGCACAGCTCCTCCACTCACAGTATATATTCACAGCTCCTCCACTCACAGTATATATACACAGCTCCTCCACTCACAGTATAATTGCACAGCTCCTCCTCTCAGTCTATATGCACAGCTCCTCCACTCACAGTATATATACACAACTCCTCCACCCACAGTCTATATGCACAGCTCCTCCACTCACAGTCTATATGCACAGCTCCTCCACTCACATTCTATATGCACAGCTCCACCACCCACAGTCTATATGCACAGCTCCTCCACTCACATTCTATATGCACAGCTCCTCCACTCACAGTATATATGCACAGCTCCTCCACTCACAGTATATATGCACAGCTCCTCCACTCACAGTCTATTTGCACAGCTCCTCCACTCACAGTATACAGTATATGCACAGCTCCTCCACTTACAGTATAAATGCACAGCTCCTCCAATCACAGTATATGCACAGCTCCTCCACCCACAGTATACAGTATATGCACAGCTCCTCCTTCTACAGTATACAGTATATGCACAGCTCCTCCATCCACAGTATACAGTATATTCACAGTTCCTCCATCCACAGTATACATGCACAGCTCCTCCTCCCACAGTATACAGTATATATGCACAGCTCCTCCACCCACAGTATACATGCACAGCTCCTCTACCCACAGTATACAGTATATGCACAGCTCCTCCACCCACAGTATACAGTATATGCACAGCTCCTCCATCCACAGTATACAGTATATGCACAGCTCCTCCACCCACAGTATACAGTATATGCACAGCTCCTCCACCCACAGTATACAGTATATGCACAGCTCCTCCACCCACAGTATACAGTATATATCAGGGCTCGACAAATCCCAGGCGCCAGGTCGCCATGGCGACCAGGAATTTGGTCCTGGCGCCTGAGTATTTGTCAGCCCGTTCTGTCAGGTGCCCGGGCGCGGGACTAGGAGCGCCGGCCCCCTTCATGCTGCAGCCGCCCGAGCGCCCTATAGAGAGCCTCAGGCGGCTGCAGCACTGCCCGGGCTGGCGCGTCCATGATGACGCACCGCCCGGGCTCAGCATGAAGAGAGGAACTGACAGGAGGGAAACTCTCAGCGCTCCCTCCTGTCACTCCCTCATTGTAGCGTGGCCGAGCCCTGTATGGTCCGCGGTACAGGAGCATCTGTCTCCTGTACCCGGCCGGACGGACAAGAAGTGCGCACACAGTGTGCACTTCCTGTCAGTCTGCCCGGGTACAGGAAACTAAAGCTCCTGTACCCGTGGGACCATACAAAGCTCGGCCACGCTACACTAGAAGGAAGGGGGGCAGAAAATGACAAGGGGGAAAGATACTTACAAGGGGGAGGGAGAAAGTGAATGACAAGGGGGGAAAGTGAATGACAAGGGGGAGAGAAAGTGAATGACAAGGGGGGAGTGAATGACAAGGGGGAGGGTGAGAGAAAGTGAATGACAAGGGGGAAAAGTGAATGACAAGGGGGAAGTGAATGACAAGGGGGAGAGTGAATGACAAGGGGGGAGAAAGTGAATGACAAGGGGGGGGGAGAAAGTGAATGACAAGGGGGGGGGTGATAGAAAGTAAAGTGAATGACAAGGGCGGGGGGGAGAGAGATTGACAAGACGAGGGGGAAAGTGAATGACAAGAGGGGGAAAGAGCTGGGCGTTGTAGTGATGCGGGGACTGAGCACCAGCTGGGGGTTGTAGTGCTCAGTAAAATGTCATGGTGCCCGCTGTGTTTGTGCCCTCCGGACCCCTGTGCCCTCCCCTCCCGGACCCCTGTGCCCTCCCCTCCCGGACCCCTCTGCCCTCCCCTCCCGGACCCCTCTGCCCTCTCCTCCGGACCCCTCTGCCCTCTCCTCCGGACCCCTCTGCCCTCTCCTCCGGACCCTGTAATCCTTGTAAGGGTTTCCACATGTCATGGCGGCCGCAAGTGGCGATCACTTAGACGCTGGCAGCATCTGACGTGTCATATAACCTATTGAAAAGGTGAAGCATTATAGGGGGCCCTATATACTCGCACATTATGGGGGGCACTATGCAAAACAGGGGTAGGAACACTATGGGGGCATCTACTGGGGGCCCTATGTACTGCCATGCATTATTGGGGGGCTCTATAGAGAAGTGGGGGGGGAGCACTATGGGGGCATCTATTGGGAGCTTTATGACGCGGCTCCGCCTGGCTCCTAACTTTTTTAGCTGGCTCCTAGATTCAAAGGAAATTTGTCAAGCCCTGGTATATATGCACAGCTCCTCCACCCACAGTATACAGTATATATGCACAGCTCCTCCACCCACAGTATACAGTATATGCACAGCTCCTCCACCCACAGTATACAGTATATGCACAGCTCCTCCATCCACAGTATACAGTATATGCACAGCTCCTCCACCCACAGTATACAGTATATGCACAGCTCCTCCACCCACAGTATGCAGTATATGCACAGCTCCTCCACCCACAGTATACAGTATATATGCACAGCTCCTCCACCCACAGTATACATGCACAGCTCCTCCACCCACAGTATACAGTATACACACAGCTCCTCCACCCACAGTATACAGTATATGCAAAGCTCCTCCACCCACAGTATACAGTATATGCACAGCTCCTCCACCCACAGTATACAGTATATGCACAGCTCCTCCACCCACAGTATACAGTATATGCACAGCTCCTCCACCCACCGTATATGCACAGCTCCTCCACCCACAGTGTACATGCACAGCTCCTCCACCCACAGTATACAGTATACACACAGCTCCTCCACCCACAGTATACAGTATATGCACAGCTCCTCCACCCACAGTATACAGTATATGCACAGCTCCTCCACCTACAGTATACAGTATATGCACAGCTCCTCCACCCACAGTATACAGTATATGCACAGCTCCTCCATCCACAGTATACAGTATATATGCACAGCTCCTCCACCCACAGTATACAGTATATGCACAGCTCCTCCACCCACAGTATACAGTATATGCATAGTTCCTCCATCCACAGTATATGCACAGCTCCTAGTAGTAGTTAATGGGCCTATAATGTAACACACTTATTGGCCCATTAACAGACATGGATGAAAATAGACTTACATGCATTGCTTGCACTTCTCTGTGCTCCTTCACACTGGCACTGGTTGCTGCTGGGCTGGAAGAGGCAATTTACACATCCCTTTTACTGGTACCAGCACTGGTGAGGACAGGACACAGCAGCTCTCTAATCTGCTTGTCCTGTCTGGGATGGGGTGCTCAGCTGCTAGGCCTGCTTAAGGGCCTGGGAAAACTACAGGACGTTCTTAATAGACTCATACTGAGCCACCAGTGCGGGGCTTCTGGTCATTTAGCTACACTTTAGACTGGCAGTAAATGGAGCTGCTAATTATATGTTCAGTGTGTCTCTGGGTAAACTCATACGGCGCTGCCCAGCATCTTCACACTGGTGGCTCAGTGCAGAACAATGGAGAAAGTGCTGGCCAGAGGTTTGGTTTTTTGGGCGACTGTCTTATGTAGGGGCTCATTTTTTGCGGGATGAGATGTCTGTTTGATTGGCACTATCTCGGGGTTCAAATGTAATTTTGGTCGCTTGCTATTACACTTTTTATGATGTAAGGTGACAAAAATGGCTTTTGACACTGTATTTATAAAAATTTTTTTTGCTGTGTTCACCTTAGGGGTTAGGTTGTGTGTTATTTTTATACAGCAGGTTGTTACGGATGTGGCAATACCTAATATGTATACTTTTTATTTATTTAAGTTTTACACAATAATCTCATTTTTTAAACAAAAAAAAATGTTGTTTTTATGTCTCCAAAGTCTGACAGTCATATTTTTTTATTTATTTGGGCGATTGTCTTATGTAGGGTATCATTTTTGATGAGATGACGGTTTGATTGGCACTATTTTGGGAGGCATATAACTTTTTGATCGCTTGCTATTACACTTTTTGTGATGTGAGGTGATAAAATGGTTTTTTTTTACACATTAGGGCGTACCTTTATGCCCTGATGTGTCATCAGGGTGTACCTGTATGCCCTGTGCCCCCAAGAGGTTAAAATACAAAGTATGGGTGTATGTGATGTAAAGGAGGAATTCATACAAAAATGGATGAGTGGGCCCAGAGAATGCCTTGAAAACATTCCCCAAACATTGCAGATTGTTTTTCTGCTTTATTTTGAACATACAGCATTTAAAAAGCATTAAGAAAATTGCTTTACGGCAGCCCAATGGTCCATAGACACAATGGCCAGGAGGTGATCTCTATGACTTCTATTGGAGAATTTTCTAGGCACGCTCTGTGACCTGGGCAGAGGTCATTGTACAAGGAAAGAATAGATAAGCTTTCACAACCACCTATTGTGAATAGTGGATCCTGAGAGTAAAGTGGTCAGTGCAGACTAAGTGCCTATTATTTGGCTTAGTGGCCAGGATTTTATGGTTTTTGTTTAAATATAAATATTGACATGGAAAATTAAAAATAATATAAAAAATGCCCTTTAAGTTTTACACGTATAAAACAGGCGTAGCAGAAACAACCTTAACTAACCAGCATTGCGTGATCCCTGTGCTGCATACATGGCTGCTTACTGATATATCCGTGCACATCATCCATGTTTGAAAATAACTACCGCAGCACAGCACACTGACTAATGGGGGCTTTATCATGTTCTTGATCTGTGCTATGTGTTAACTAAGTTACCTCAAAGATACAAAGGTGACATGTTCTTATTGCAGTTTTTTCGAAAAACATGTGACTCTTTATACACTGTATTTTTTCATAGAAATTTGCAGTAATTTTCTTAATGAAAATCTAGACTCAATAGGGTACTACTAAATCACAGATTAAGGGCGTGATGTGAACGCATTGCACCCGCACTGAATCCTGACCCATTCATTTCAATGGGTCTGTGTACATGAGCGTTTTTTCACGCATCTCTTGTGCGCTGCGTGAAAATCGCAGCATGTTCTATATTCTGCGTTTTCACGCATCCCTCAGCCCCATAGAAATGAATAGGCTGCGTGGAAAACGCATTGCATCCAGCAAGCGCGGGTGCGTTGCGTTTTCACTGATGGTTGCTAGGAGATGTTGTTTGTAAACCTTCAGTTTTTTATCACGCTGCGTGAAAAACGCTGCCAAAACGCATTGCACCCGCGCGGAAAAACTGAACAAATGAACGCAAACGCAGGCAAAACTGAATGGCTTTGCCTGTGAAATCGCACAGTTTTCACTGAACGCATCCGCAACGCATCCGGACCTAATCCGACACGCCGTGTGAAAGGGGCCTAACCCTGGGTTCAGACCTGAGCGTTCCAAAACGCCGCGTTTACGCGCGTTTTGACGCTGCGTTTTTGCGCGTTTTTGCAAATAGGAAACGCGTTAGCAGACGCGTTGCTCTGTGATTGACTACTGTGGTGTCAATCACAAAACGCGACAAACGCCCCAAAAGAAGCTCAAGTACTTGTTTATGCGTTGGGCGTTTACAGCGTGCTCAAACGCGCTGTAAAACGCTCAAGTGTGAACCACTCCCATAGGGATGCATTGGTTTTAATCTGTTGAGCGTTTTACAGCGCGTTTGAACGCGCTGTAAAACGCTCAGGTGTGAACCCAGGGTAAAGGTGCACTCCCATTTTTTTTAAATGTTATGCAATGCTATATATGTTATGTCCTGTCATGTAATGCTATATCACTAGGTCCAAAAACATATACCACTGACGACCAGATAGAATGGATCAAAGTCCCTTCGGTTTATTTCCTGCACAGTGGCAAGTGAAGCAGAAGTGCTTATTTCTGGGGGAGAATCATAAAAAAGAAGAAAGACAAAATGGCAAATATACATAACTCATATTCACCAATCCCCTGCTGATCAGCTGGTTGAGAAGGCACCATTGCTCGCAGTAACACTGCAGGCGTCTCACAGCTTTATGTGGTCATAGGCACAGTTTAGCCATACCAAGCTCAGCTGCTATCAAATATATACAGTGTTGTACTCAGGGGTAGGGGAGCACCCAGGAATTTTGTCTCAACCTACAAATAAAAATGAAGGCACCAAAATAGGAGTGGAGGAGGCCCGGCTCTACACATCATACAGAGAGGGGAGGGCCAGGAAGCTCCTCCGCTCTTCTTCCTTCCCAGATCCTGCTCAAGGCCTGTGGTTCCCCCCACCATTCTCCACCCACCCGTGGCCTGCTGCCCCCTTGGCCGTCCTCACTCAGCTCTGAATCCTCCATCTGCAAATGGCAGGGGGAGGAGCCAGAGTATCTCCTCTCCTACATAGCTCCACATACCTCTTACATCCAGTGATGTTACCTTTGATGTAGATGTTCTCTTTCTTCATCTTCTCCATTCAGACCAGACCGCCATGATGATTTTTCAGCCATCTGCCGTTTCTGCAGAGATTGACAAAAAGATATTAGTTTTCCACTTTTCCACCATCTTCATATCTTCTGAACACCCTATCCAGCCACCCCCAATACTGTGCTCGCTGTGCTTCCCAATACTATACTGCAGAAGCTGTCCCCTAAAAAATATTAGTACTACACATATAGTGCCCCCTTGAACAATTATTGCCACACAGTGCTCTAAAAAAACATAACTATGCCAAGTAAATAGTATCCCAGACACTAATAGTATAAACATAATGTCTCTCTGCCAGAGCACACTTAGTAGTAATAATGCCCCTATAGTGCCAATACTAGTAATTATGTTCCCCATAGGCCCCAGTAGTAGTAAAGCTCACCATAATGGCCCTAGTAGTAATAATTCTCCTTATTGTATGACAGTACAAGAAATACCCCCGCTTAGTGCCCGCAGTTGAGCTATTGTCCCCATAATGTATGCCATTATAAAATACCCCTATATGGTGCCCCATTAACTGCCCCCATAGTGCTCCTCTCCCCCTCCTCCATAGTTCCCCCATAATGTGCCGGTATAAAATACCCCATCTTAGTGCCCCCAGCACATGCCTTCATTGTGCTCCTCTCTCCCTTCCCCATACTGCCCCCCATAATATGCCAGTAAAAAAATGGCCATTCTTAGTGCCCCCATCAGCAGATGCCCCTATAATGCTCCTCTCCCACATAATGTGCCAGTAAAAAATGCCCCTTCTTAGTGCCACCAGATGCCCCTATAATATGCCATATTGCCATATGCCATAATGCCGCTCCCCGTATAGTGCCTCCCATAATGTGCCAGTAAAAAATGCCCCCTTAGTGCCACCAGATACCATAGTGCCTTCCATAATATGCCAATAAAAAAGGCCCCTTTAGAGCCCCCAAATGCCCCCATAGTGCCCCCAAATAATGCCCTTATAATGCCACCAGATGCCCAATAGTGCCCCCCCAAAATGGGGCAGTACCAAATGCCCCCATAGTGCCCCCCCAAAAAAAATAGGCCAGTGAGAAATGCCCCCATAGAGCCCCCCCCCCAAAAAAAAAAATGGGCAAGTAAGAAATGCCCTAGTGTCACCAGTTGCCCCCTATAATGTGCCATCTATTAAAAAAAACACTAGTACTTAACTTCATGAGGTTGGCAGCGATGCAATGCAGGCCTCTTCTGGCCTGTGTCCTCCTCTGTGTGCTGCCCAGCTCAGGCGGCGAGTTGACAATGACGTCATCGCGCTGCCTGAGCTGGCCTCTGATAGGCTGAAGGCACTTAGTGCCGGCAGCCTATCAGAAGAACGTGGAAGGGAGACGCCTCTCCTTCCCCTGCCCTACCGTAGCACAGCCATCTGCATCACTGTCCTGAGGACGGCGATACAGATGAATATGAAGATGAGCGCTAAGCGCTCATCTCCTACTGCCCCCCCCCCCACCACCGTCCGCAATTAGAACCAGGGCCGCGCCACCTGTGGCGATCGGCGGCGCGGACCTGAGGGATAAAAAAAAAATATATATGAATAGTTCTAGGGGGGGTCCAGACCCATTGGACCTCCCTGTCGGTGCGCCCCTGCTCAGGGTGCACCACCAATGAGGCCAGGTGAGACAATCGCCTCAGCAAGCACCAGAGGGAAGGGGTTAGTATAAGAAATTGGCATTGGGAAGGAGGGGGTGCCGTGTCAGTTTTCGCATAAGGCAGCAGAAAGTCTAGGTGCACCCCTGGTTGTACTTGGTGAGCTGAGAGAAGGCTGTAGCGCTACTGCAAGTGTCAGTCCCTTCTCAAACAGCTGATCGACGGGGGTCCTGGGTGTTGGACCCCCACTGACTCATATACTGATGACCTATCTGGAGGATAGTAAAAATGTCTCAAAACTCTTTCGATCTAATATGTATGGGCACTAGTCTTGACCAAATCAATCTTCGGATCATCGAGCATTAAAATGTATTGGCTCCGTGGAGCCAAACGTCGTTTCACCTGAAGTCGCGCAAAACTTCGGTGAATTAATTCAGTATTCATTTGCATCTTTAAACACATTTAAAATTAGGAATCGGAAGTAGGGTTTGGTATCATGGAGCCAATACACTTTACGGATACAGCATTAAAATCGAAGTTTTTGAACAAATCGGCTTCGGATCAAAGATCCAAAGTTTGATTCGCTCAAGACTAATGGGCACCTTAAGGCCTCTTTCTCACATGCAAGTTTTCCGTCTGTGTGAGATACGGAGAGCAAATGCATAGTATCCAGAATGAACCCTGACCCATTTATTTTACTGGGTCTTTTTCATGCATAATTTCTGCGTTCAGGAAGAATCGCAGCATGTTCTATATCCTGCATTTTTCATGCAGCTCTGGTTCCAGAGAAGTGAATGCGGCATTCGTGAAAAGCGCATTACCTCCGGATGCAATGTGTTTTTCACTAATAGTTGCTAGGGGATAAAGATTATTATTATTATTATTATTATTATTTATCTATGTGAAAAACGCATCCAAAATTGACTTCACCCTCTTGGATAAAACTGGAACACTGAACGCAATTGCAAACAATTACTACACTGACGGTCAAAGTAGGGGTGTAACGTACCCTATATATACTTACTGAGAGTACTCCCCAATCATATAATCTTAACACACTAATATAAATGAAAACAGAAAAGCAACTGATAATACATAAAAATAAATTTTTTATTAAACATTGATCAAAGAATATAAAACCAATATATATAAAAATACAGGACACAGCAGGTATAGTACCTTCACCCTAAATGCATACTTAAAAGGATGCCTAATGCCTAGTTAGAAAAATGGTGATAAGTGCATATATGTAGTTGCAGCATATGCCATATACTGCCAATGTGATAAGCATAGTCGCAGACAAGCTGCTAACTATCAATCATAGGTCATAGTGGCGTGCAAAAACATGCAATAAATAGACAAACCAATAACTTGAGAATCAGGGTCCTCAGACCGCCAAGTGACATAACGGCAATAGAACAATTTTACCTAATAATGGCAGGGTGATAAAGTTAGGTACAGACGCTCCTCGACGCGCGTTCGCGTGCACTCCTCCTGAGGAGCGGATCACGCTAAGCGCGTCGAGGAGCGTCTGTACCTAACTTTATCACCCTGCCATTATTAGGTAAAAATTGTTCTATTGCCGCTTATGTCACTTAGCGTCTGAGACCCTGATTCTCAAGTTATTGGTTTGTCTATTACTGCATGTTTTGCACGCCTATGACCTATGATTGATAGTTAGCAGCTTGTCTGACTATGCTATCACATTGGCAGTATATGGCATATGCTGCAACACATATGCACTATCACCATTTCTAACTAGCATTAGGCATCCTTTTAGTATGCATTAGGTGAAGGTACTATACCTGCTGTGTCCTGTATTTTATATATATTGGTTTTATATTCTTTGATCAATGTTTAATAAAAAATTTATTTTTATGTATTATCAGTTGCTTTTCTGTTTTCATTTATATTAGTGTGTTAAGCAATTGCAAACAAGACTGACTGAACTGAACTTGCGTGTAAAACCATCAGTTTTTTTCCTGAACAGATCCTGACACAATTTGTATAGTTTGTGTGAAAGAGGCCTAAGACTTCTGCGTTGCATGAAAATCGTAGCATGTTCTATATTCTGCATTTTTCACATAGCTCTGGCCCCATAGAAGTGAATTGGACTGCGTGACAAACGCATTGCATCCGCAAGCAAGTCCAGGTGTGATGCGTTTTTCACTGATGGTTGCTAGGAGACGTTTGTAAACCTTCAGTTTTTTATCACGGGCATGAAAAACGCATCAAAACACGTTGCACCCGTGCGATAAAAACTAAACAACTGAAGGCAAACGCAGGCATAACTGAATGGCTTTGACTGCGAAATCGCAGTTTTCACTGAACGCATCCGCAACGCATCCGGATACGCTCGTGTGAAAGAGGCCTAAAAGTGGTTCCCACTCCGGCTATTCATCTAAATGGGTGTAATGCAAAACTACATTTAACCCTGCAGCAGCTGCTCTGTAATCAAGTGAAAGCTACTTCAAACCAACAAAATCATCTGATCAGCATGACAGCTCAAACTGAAAAGGGTTGTCTCTGATGCGTCTATATTGGAAATGAATCATCTTACTATTTAGTTGGTAGATATAAATAATTAATTACATCCAGACCATCCATTACTTTCAAATTAACAATTACACAATTAGGCACATAGGGGGAGATTTATTAAACTGGTGGTCCAAAGGAGCTCTGAAAAATAAAAGTCGGAATCTGATTGGTTACAATGGGCAGCTAAGCCACCTCTACTTTGCCCCAGTTTGATAAATGACCCCCATAATATTTAGTAAGACTGGCATACTGCCAGTGTTCTCTTTTACAGCTACTGAACAATATCAGGTTGCTCCTGAAATTCTTTACTACCACCTTTCTCTTTAGATAAATGGCAGAAACACTACACAGAGATGCATCATTATTTGTAAGAGAAAACCAGGAGTGGGTCCAAAAACAGAATAAGCACAAATCTCTCCATTAATCTTTTTCTCTGTAGGTTCCACTCCTGGTTTTGGCTTACAAATGCAAAATACTGACCAAATACTGACCTTGTGAAAGTGGCCTAAGGCTGACTCTTCATGGGGCAGCATCAACCCGGCCACCAACATCAGCCAATTGGAGCATGAATTGGCAGGTTAATATAGATATTACCATCAAATCTATATAGCCATTAACCGCATGGGCGAGCTACTGTATGTTGTGGCCTCCCTGTGGAGATTTAACCTAAAGAGGTTGGCTTATTAGTAAAACACTTACAGCAGCTTGCTGGACAACTGGCAATTCCATCAAATGACTATTGCTATAATCAGACAGACATGTAATACAGGGCAGCTCTCTGCTCTGGTCCATAGAGGATGGTCTCGACTCCTGAGCATAGAATGTCCCTACGCCTTAATAGGACATGAAGAAAGGAGTTGTCATTGTGAAACAACCACTTTAAAGGAAATGCGCCACACTGTATGTGTAGTCTTATCTGCAGACATCTTATAATTTCAATTCATTCTCTTTTTATGCTAGGAGTCCAGAAGGTTAGTCCTATTTACTGACTGACACCTATCTCTATATGCACAGTCACCAATCACTGCATACGACTGCCTATTGGAACCCATAAGCATAGGCAGGGATGTAGTAAATAAAATAAACATTTTACTGAATCTTTTCCCATAAAACTATATATTAATCTGCTCAGTTCTTCCTGCTTTATAACGTGCTGCCTGCAAATCATATGAAAAAAATGTACATAAGTTAATTTGTTTTGCCGTTTCTGATATTTATCTTCTAGTAATTGACTTGTGTACATCAATTAATATTGCTGTAGTGTGAGATCATATACCTTTAACTAGAGGAATTAGCTTGTTGTAGCAATAACATAAGATAGTAGCCAGAGAACATGTCTGGGCACCTGAGAATTCTCCATTCTCTGTGTTTTGCATTTTGGCTTGAGATATTTGAAGATAAGTAACAACATGCAGAGAACTTCATGTAAAAAGCATGACTATAATGTAAAACGCATATTTATTCAATAGTACAACTATGGGATCGGTGCCATGGGATAATTATTGCTTATAGTGACTATATTCAAAAAGGAATATCGGGTCAGTGGGAAAAGGAAATAAACGTAATGGTGCTGCCACACGTTCAGGATTTTTCATGCAGTTTTTGAAGCAGGTGGATCACAAAAGTAGAAAAAGAATTAAGGACAGATATTACTTCTCTTTTTTCAATCCACTCCTGTTTTAAGCTTCAAAACTGCATAAAAAAACTTGAAGGTGTGGCAGCACATTTAGTGGTCGGTAAACACGCTGCAGCATTGGTCGTGGAAGGGAAAACTCCCAGTCAGTAGAAAGACAATATCCTGGCACTCCTCCTGAGGAAGCGGATCACGCGAAACGCGCGTTGAGGAGCGTCTGTACCTAACTTCATCACCCTGCCATTATTAGGTAAAAATTGTTCTATTGCCGTTTATGTCACTTGGCGGTCTGAGGACCCTGATTTTCAAGTTATTGGCTTGTCTATTTATTGCATGTTTTTGCACGCCACTATGACCTATGATTGATAGTTAGCAGCTTGTCTGCGACTATGCTTATCACATTGGCAGTATATGGCATATGCAGCAACTACATATATGCACTCATCACCATTTTTCTAACTAGGCATTAGGCATCCTTTTAAGTATGCATTTAGGGTGAAGGTACCATACCTGCTGTGTCCTGTATTTTTATATATATTGGTTTTATATTCTTTGATCAATGTTTAATAAAAATTTATTTTTTATGTATTATCAGTTGCTTTTCTGTTTTCATTTATATTAGTGTGTTAAGAAGTAAATGAAAGTGTAAACAATTTGTGGGATGTGAGAAGACAACAAAAAGCCTAATACTCATAATTTGTATGGGACCATATAGTAAACTGCAAGATAATTATTATGCTGAGTTTACATGGTGACATGCTCTTCAATTTACATTTCAGGTCCTTCTCCAGGCTTTGCACCATCACCTGCCACTACTTACTCAGCACCCCAACAAGAGCCAGCCAATCGCCCTCCATGGATAACTGATGAAACCTTTTCTCAAAAATTTTCCCCTGGAAAATCTACAACCACCGTTTCCAAACAGATCCTGCCAAAAGCAGCACCTCCTCCACCCACTCCAATCACCACTCCAAGCTATACTCCTCAGCCTACTAGCCATCCACCAACTCAAGTACCAAGGGGACTGATTCAGCGTGCTGAAAGATTTCCAGCAAGCAGCAGGGCCCCTCTTTGTGGACACTGCAACAGCATCATCAGGTAAGCATGTCAAGTCATTTGCAGAGAAACATATACTCAGTCCATTCTCCGGATCGTGCCTAAAGCTATAAAGCTATTGGAGAAGCATATCCAAACTGGTTTAAGGAGAAGCTGAACCTGTATACTTTTGAATACACTACAAATTGCACTGTTCAAAGAAGGCATGCATTTTTTAAAAATGTTATGTTATGTAATCAAATGAGTTAATGAGAAAACATTTTGCATCCATTTACAACACAGGGGTCCATTTTTAGTGGCCATGGGTCGATCATGGCATCCAGAGGAATTTAACTGTGCACACTGCAAGAGTTCCCTAGCTGATGTGAGCTTTGTTGAGGAGCAGAAGAGTGTCTACTGTGAACGATGCTATGAGCAGTACTTTGCTCCCACCTGTGCCCGCTGCAACACTAAAATTATGGGGGTAAGTCTCTTAACAAAATTGAAAGGTGACAGGAGTTGGTATACCTTAAAACTAAGAATCTGTTTACGCCTTCATTGAATATCTAGTATGACATAGATCCCCACCAATCAAATCTTAATCCAAGTGCTGGGACTCCAATCACTAAAATGAGAATTATAGGGAATCTGTCAGCAGCATAGTAGCATTTTTTTTTCATGAATCCTTGTTAAATAAAGTACCTTATTTCCATAACTGGTGTTGTATTTCATTTTCGTCTTGTCCTTTCTTCAAAAAAACGCTTTTTCCTATATGCAAATGAAGTTCCTAGGAGCCCAGAGGGGCGTTCCTCCTTTAGCAAGTAGCCCAGGAACACCCCCCTGATGTGATGTGCCCACTGAAAATTAAAAAAACCCAAACGCCTATATCAGTCTAAATGCTCCGCCCCCCCCCCCCCACCAGGTCCTCTCTCCTCTTCTACTCTCAGCGATGCGTCTCCCCGGCCGGCCGAAATCTCGCGCAGGCGCAGTGACGCTGATGAGGCTGTTGCCCTCACTTTCCATAGGATCGCGCAGGCAAGCGCCGGCACTGCGCCTGCGCGAGATTTCGGCAGGCCAGGGAGACGCATCGCTGAGAGGAGAAGAGGAGAGAGGACCTGGCGCGCGGGTGGGGGGGGGGGGAGCATTTAGACTGATATAGGCGTTCGTTTTTTTAAAATTTTCGGCGGGCACATCACATCAGGGGGGCGTTTCTGGGCTACTTGCTAAAGGAGGAACGCCCCTCTGGGCTCCTAGGAACTTCATTTGCATATAGGAAAAAGCGTTTTTTTGAAGAAAGGACAAGACGAAAATGAAAAACAACACCAGTTACGGAAATAAGGTACTTTATTTAACAAGGATTCATGAAAAAAAAAAAATGCTACTATGCTGGTGACAGATTCCCTTTAAGAAGTTCTTACCTATGCACTGTTTTTCTGCGCTACTGAAGACCTGATGAAGTCTTTCTATTGAGGCACTCTTCAGTCTACCCAGTGCTTATACATTGTATAATGAACTGATATTTTGGAAGCTCCACTTTAGAGTAAATATACAGATACATTACAGATAGGAAAGAGAGACCAGTCCATGTGAAGCAGAAGGTTGTAAATGTTGTGGAGCCAACATTGAGGACATAGTTAATAGAAGCAAAGATCATAAGCAAAACAAAGGTTCTGTGATATGGAGGTGATATGGAAAGTGATATGGAAAGATTTTAAAAGGGGTGATATGGAAAGATTTACAAAGAATTTTAGAAGTTAAAGAAAACTTTGAAGGTCAGTGGTCTCCAACCTATGGCACTCCAACTGCTGCAAAACTACAGTTCACAGCATACCATGCTGAGAGCCACTGGTTGGAGACCATTGTTATGGGTCATTGTTACGATTTCAAGCTGTATTCATTGGTTAGTTGCTTGGTAAAGTGAATTGGTGTTATTCCATAAAGCAAACACATAGTTGTGAATTTACACGTGGCAGATTTCTAGCACAAATGTCTTCAAATTTCCAGTTCACCTGAGTAGAGCGTCCTGCAGAGACTCCATAAACATGTATGGAACAGATTTTTTGCAGAAATATATATTGCAAATCCCTTCTGAGAATATATCTTAATGGTTACCAAAATATACAGTATATTAAAAATTGATGGTCACATTGAGGAAAATAGGCATAAAACACTTATTGGACACCCGCACCTATTGGACTTTGGGTATAACCTTTTAAATATTGATGGCCACAAGGAGAAAAAAAGCCATAAAACTGGCACTAATCATGGATACCCCAGATAAGCCCCTATCTCATATTGATCATAACAATATTGTCCGTGAGGTCAGTGAGAGGAAAAAAGAAAAAAGCAAGTTTGTTACGAAATAGTTATATGAAGTTGTATACCAGACAAGCTTTGAAGTATACTGTGCCCGCCACTACCATAGATTATTACACTTAGCCTTGTTTTATTGCTTTGAGAAATTGCTTGAATAAACTCCTTCAGTTTACTGTAAAAGAACTCAGTGCCATGTGTTAGGTCATAAACTTCAGACAGACTGTCCAGATAACACTCCTAAACTGTGAATAGACCCAACAGTACATGACAAGGTCACAATGCACCGTTAGCAAGATTAGAAGAAACCTGGCAGAAGAACAGAAAAGCAGCCTGACCTTATCTTGCTTTACTCACTGGCCCATTTGAAGCGGAGGCTTAAATATTTGGGAGCCAACTCTTGGCAGTGACTCCCTTATGGATTTATTTCGATGTATTAGGTTAGCCATGATGATCTCAAGGAGTAAAGAGCACTGATCATCCTTGGTGAATGAGATAAACTCTTATTACAACCCTTTTATGCAGCTGGTGTTAGAAACACATGGTTTACAGATTAAATCACAAGTAAGAAATTACTTCCTCCCGTCTATTTATGCAGTGTGTAAAAAATTATTCTAATACAGTGCACTGATTTTAGATGGTCTTTTTCGAAATGGGTTACAAAATTTATACAAAACATTCAACCCAGGCAACATATGTTTCTCCAGAGCACCCCACACCCCATACACAGGCATGCTGAACTCAGTTGAATTTGTATGTCTTCTCAGTAGGGAGACATGCTGCCAGATAACTCTTCTTCTGAGCGGACACCTGACGGACCCCATTATAGTCTATGGGGTCTTTAGGCTCCGTTCGGCTCGGTTAGGGCTCAGTTATGTGCAGAATTTGTCCTTTACGTTCTCCTGCTCCTAAACGGAAAGGCTGAACGGTGATGTGAATGAAGCCTCATATGAGCAATAAAGTGCCCCCTTGAATATGGCTGTCTGAAAGCACCTAAAGATTATTAGACTTCAAATTCCCATAAATAGATGGCAATATAGGTAGCAATATATTTTACATCTATTTAACATATGTCTCATTGTAATGTGCTTGATAAAACCAGACTGTTCCCAAACATGCTTAGACAAATATGGGTTTAGTTCACAGAATAACACAATAATCCAGATTCAGTTTATTAAATAACTAAATGTTGTCAATGGAACCCAACGTAAAGTACGGAAACTGTATATCTGGGATGTTTAATTTTGTAAAGAGGTTTTCCTATCTCCAGAACTGATGTCATATCCACAGTCTAGTATAGGACATTCATTTCATATATGTGGTCCCAAAGCAGCTCTCTAGTGGCAGTGCTTATGCACAACTCTCTCCGGTCCATGGTTGATTAAGAAAGAGTCAGACATAGTTTGCTTTGCTCGTTTTGTAACTTCTAAAGACCTAAATCGGGAGACTAATGTGCCCTCCAGTGAAGTGGCCACTTTGCATCAGCAAATGGGTGTCGGTTGTAAGTGCAGCAATTTTGCAAGAATAATCTTACCTATAATCTTGCCTTTGTATTTATAATTTTTCCCAAATTCACATTTTTCATACTGTCTTTCCAGGAAGTGATGCATGCCTTGAGGCAGACCTGGCACACCTCCTGCTTTGTTTGTGCTGCCTGCAGAAAGCCGTTTGGTAACAGCCTCTTCCATATGGAGGATGGAGAGCCATACTGTGAGAAAGGTAATTTTTGAAGAGCACAATTATTTCTGCACATTAGATTCCAAAGCTTTATAGACTTAGCATAATTCAGTAGGGCTGGGATGAGAGTAAGGCAGAATAAGCAGGCACCTAGGGAGCATTAATGCATTAAAAAGAAATATATTAGAAAAACAGTGTTTTGCATCTTTGCACAGCTAGTAGGAGACTCAATTAGTCTAACCCGAACCTGTTATTACAGGTGAATTAATATGCTTTACATAGTACTACTGCCAACTTTATTGCCTAATACAACAAATGTATCATTGCCAATTAGGGGATAATGTATAGTCTGTATATTGCATACAATTTTTCTAGTTTTATTATATAGATAAAACCATTGTAGACATTATGAAATACAATACAGCTGTGTTCACACTGCTGGCACAGCCTTCCGGCAGGCTGTTCTGGCATAGTATGCCGGGATTCGGCCGGACATAAACCACTGCCCGCAGTAATATTTGTCTGGCTGATTCTGAGCATATTTGCCGGGTTTTAGCTGGATCACTGCCAAAATGCCGTCCGGCCCTATTAACTATAATGGCGTCTGGCGGAATCCGACATTGACGGATTCGACAGGCTGTTCCAACCGGAAAACTTGCTGGATCTGTAGACATAAGTGTGAAACTAGCCTAACAAAAAGAAGCAATTTCCAAACTACCCACTACCAAGTAATGAGTTACTGAAAATATGTGCCGTTTCACCATAGCATTGTCTATTCAGCACTTACATTAATACATTCAGCTTTTAGTGTTTTCAGCAGAATCTTGTCTCATCAGATGAAGATGCATACATGATAGGTACGAAAAAGGACACTGCCAACATTTATAGGAACCCCAATCCATTTGTTTAAAGACTTGTAAATGAAGGTTATAATAGATTGGACTTTCAAACCACATATAATGATTTATCTATTATCAGAATGCACTTCCCCCTGAAAATATGGTATATTTCCCCAATAGGCAGATGCAAAGGGATAATACCAAGCATATAAGAATACACACATTTATGTTTATTTTTATGGGAAGAGGGATCTAGCTGCTCCCTTACACCCCATGTCAACCTCGTCCTGGAGATATTATCTCCGGACATTCAGGATCACTGGCAGGTTTGGCTGACTGTTATCCTGTGTGTATGTCCAGTTTTAGGAATTAGTTTGGTCAGACAGATTATTAGCCAAAGAAATCGGATGTGGATTTCACTACAAATGCACTGCAGGTTCACAGCAGACTTCCCCTCTATGCACTGATGGGGTGAGATCTACTGGGAAAGATAGCAACATACCTGCAACAGAATTGACATGCCGTGGATTTGAAAATCTGCAGCATTCTTCTTTTTCGGCACTGATTAAAAATCCCATCCTTTTGTATTGTAATTTGCACATTGCATCAGAGCTCTAAATTTAGGGCATACCTCGTGAAGATCTCCCAGCGTATATGTCAAATGTATCCATAGGGCTCCATTTACTAAACGGGAGTCAAGAGTGTCCTTTTTACCTTAGACTGGGATGTGTTGGCATACCCTTTTTTCACCATATATAGATAGGCAACGCAAAATGTATGACCCAATAGGACCCTATGGACGACATATGGCACCGTGTGCCAATACAGGGGCATATGTAAAAGCTCTTGATCAGTAAATCTCAGAGGCTGCGCAGCCGGTGGTTTAAAGTTGCTAGACAGACACTACTGGAAGTCATGGTGGCATTCAATAGGGCTAAAAACACTAGTCCACAGCACTGAAAGTGAAAAACTGTGGCAGAATACGCAGCAGATTTTGCACCCGCCAAATCCGACGTCTGAATGGGACCTTACTGTGATTTTCTTTTTCTTTTTTTGAGAAAATATGATTTGTAAATTAAACCTTCCATGCTTATATTGTGTGCTATACAAGAGATTCACACAACTTTGATTATAGCAACACTAGGTGTCTTACAATGTGTTGTCATTTGTGTGACCTGTAAAAGGAAGTCCCTTGTAAGAAACCTGTCTTAACAGCTCATCCACTGCAGCGATCGTTTTGCTTTACTTCACTTTTGCATCTAAGAGGTAATCTACCGTGAAAGTCTTGTCTGGCTGGGTGAAGAAAGCAAAGACAGACGTGCGGGTGAGGAGAAGTAAATAAAGCAACACAATAGCATTACAATCTGTCATTCGTGCAACCTAAATGTGCAGCCCTTTGTGAGACAGTTCTCTCAAGCAAAGTACACACATGACGCATTAGTAAAGAAAGCACAAATGGCAACTGTTTATATTCGGTGGCAGTCATGACACGATGCCATCACCATCAAAGGCACTATAATAGCACCCATAAAATATGTAGATTTTAGATATAATATTGTTCATGCATATCAGGTTTATGAACAGAGTTCCATTTTAATGTGAATTAAGTGATATCAATAGTCAACTTTGGGGAAGGTCCTTTTCTGTCCCAGCATGATTGTGCCCCAGTGCACAAAGCAAGTTTATAAAGGTATGGTTGGGTAAGTTTGGTGTAGAAGAACTTGACTGGCCTGCATAGTCCTGACCGCAACCCAATTGAAAACCTTTGGGAAGAACTAGAATGGAGATTGTGAGTCAGGCCTCCTCATTCAACATCAGTGTCTGACCTCTGAAATGCTCTACTGGACGAATAAGCAAAAATTCACAAACACACTCCAAAATCTTGGAGATATTGTTCCCAAAGGAGTAGAAGCTGTTTTAGCTGAAGAGGGAGGACCAATTCCAAATCAATATCTTTGGATGTAGAACGGGATGTAGGTGTAATATGTAGGTTTCTCAATACTTTTGTCCATATTATATATATATATATATATATATATATATACTGTATATACAGTATTTGTCTATTTATACAGTTACTGATTTGCTAATGTACAGTATGTGTATCATGTATTAAGACTATCAAAGGCAAATTCCAGTGGGATCTATGCTTACAATAGCTTTGTGTTTTGCAGATTATATTGCTTTGTTCAGTACAAAATGCCATGGATGTGATTTTCCTGTTGAAGCAGGTGACAAATTCATTGAGGCCCTTGGACACACTTGGCATGATTCCTGCTTCATCTGTGCTGTGAGTACATTCGTCACCATTTAGCCGACCATTTTTGAACCATATCCTCAGTTTCAGAATTGAAAACAGTGAAGTTCATTTAAAAGTTGAGCTCCTATAATGATTACTTAAAGGGGTTGTCCAGGCTTTTTCTATTGATGAACTATCCTCAGGATAAGTCATCAATATCAGATCAGTGGGGGAAGGGAAGGCGTGCACGATGGATGCGTGCTGTCTCCCTGCTCTCTTTCTGCTCACCATAGACATAGCAGCAGCAATCAGGAAGAGAGAAGGCGTGAGAAAACTGTGGTGCCTTTCCTTTCATACAGCTGATCGGAGGGTGTCGCTCGATCACCAGCTCGTTGCCACCACAACCGATCCTGTATCAAAACTGCAACGAAAATAAGGTTAACTGGTTTCTACACTACTCTGATGTTGCAATTTATTTGTACTAAAAGATATTTTCTGGAAGAGTGCAGTGATCATCTGCAGGAAAACATGGCAGCAAGTGTTCAGTTTTACTCCAGCACCACCGCAGGAGAAATGAGGCATGACATGATGTCCATTACAATCAATTGTCTGTGTAATGCAAGAACTTGTTGGGTCCTCCAGAGATAGAGAGAGTAGTTCCCTCTGATCTAGGTGCCGAATGAGGTACTCAGTCTATTAAATTAGCAGGCCAAAATAGGAAATTTGAAAAACAATTTTTTAACTGAACATCTTCTTTTAGGGGGTGTTTTACTGTTTTACCTACACCATGGAATAACTACGCAACTAATAATAGCGATAATAATTTTAACTTATTTAGCGCATAACATATTTTAAAATCAAAATAGTTTAAAATTGAAGTGAAAGATACAACTTATCATGAGTAATAATACACTACCGGAAAATGGAAAAAAAATACACCTGGAGAATTTAAAGGGCTTGTCCCATGAAAGATATTCAAGCTAGCACCTGGATCTGAAAACTTTTGTAATTGTATGTAATTAAAAAGTTTGTATAACCACTGAGTTATTCAATAAAATGTATCTGTATAGCGCCAGCTGCAAAAAATCTGTATAGCGCCAGCTGCAGTTTTTTCTTATTTCTTTGTCCTGCTCACTGAGATGGACGCACATGCTCAGTTTCATCCTTCAACTGCCTCCTGAGCTGTGATAGGGAGAGCTGAGACACGTCCCTTTAGCTACAGCAGTAAAGGTACTCCTCTTGAGCTGTCGGCTTGATATAAATCTAGCAGTGCAATGAATGAGAAGATCTCTGGATCTATGTGAGGTACAGGACTGGTTCTAGCTTTGATAGAAAGCGATTGTTATGTACTATATAATGTCTGATTTTAATTTTTCACATTAGTCATGGGATAACCCCTTTAATAAAACTGAGCTGAGATTTACAAAGTATAAACTGCTAGTGGTGCTTAATGATCCTACAACCAAGCCTTATTTTGGGTTCTGCAGCAGGGTATATGTTGAGTCAGGGTCACATTAAAAATGTGTGGCATCGCTGTTTGCTGTGATACAGGCTGCCACTCTGCCATGCTAATGGTCATACAGATGCTGGATATCCTCCTGTGGTATTTAATTCCAAGCTCTTTCAATTAGGACCTGCAGTTCAGACAAGGTGGTTGTCTGCGGTACATGGGAGATCCATCGCCTCATCTTGACTTAGACACTCTTGATGGGGGAGAGATCTGGTGATTGAACTCACTAGGGGAGATGCTGGATACCTTAAAGGGATTCTTTCACCCCGAAAACCCATTTTTCAACACTCACATCTTTCTCTGCAAAATTGCCCCCAGATTAAAAAGCTTCTTACCCTATTGCTGTACCTCTTACCGATCTTCAGAAAATCACTTTAATTGCAGATGTGAATGACAGTTGAAGGTGCTCAGTGGCTGCGTCATAACGACCAGTGCCCAGGCCGCACGCTCATCTTCATAACTTCAACTGTGATTGACATCTGCAATTAAAGTGATTTTCTGAGGTCGGTAAGAGGTACAGCAATAAGTAAGCTTTTAATGTGGGGCAATTTCAGAGAAAGATGTGATGTTGAAAAATGGGTTTTTGAGGTGAAAGGCTCCCTTTAATTGCAGATGTCAATCACAGTTGAAGTTATGAAGATGAGCGTGCGGCCTGGGCACCGGTCGTTATGACGCCGCCACTGGGCACCTTCAACTGTCATTTACATCTGCAATTAAAGTGATTTTATGAAGATCGGTAAGAGGTACAGCAATAGGGTAAGAAGCTTTTTAATCTGGGGGCAATTTTGCAGAGAAAAATGTGAGTGTTGAAAAATGGGTTTTCGGGGTGAAAGACTCCCTTTAAAGAGCACATTATTTACTGCGGGCAGTGTGTGAGCGGGTGTTACCTTGTTGAAACATTATGTCTTCTGATTGAGTAAAAAAAAGCAATAAGACTGGTTCCATGATGTCCTGGACTCCCCAAATGCTGGTCAATGTCACCTCCACAAATACCACAAGGGAATAGCAATGGTAGCTAATGGTGCCCCACACGATGAAACCTGGTGTCTTTGCACTATGAATGATGGCAGTAGGCACTCTACAGACCTCCTGTGAATTCTGATGCAGCCATCATATAAACCAGGGGTCCCCAACCTTTTTTGCACCAAGGACCAGTTTCATGCGAGACAATTTTCCCAGGGACCAGGTGGGGTGGGAGGTTCTGGGGTGGGGATTAGAATGGGAGGGGCTTATGGGTGCAGGGCGGCCCATTATTTGATGAGGTGCTTGGGACCACTTACTTTTAATGCAAGGTACATCAGGGGTACTAATGTTATAGCCCCATGTACCTCAGATTAATAATAGGTGACCCCTACAGGTGTCCACAATGTAGACAGATAATCAGTGCCCATTCATCAAGTGTCTGTCTGTTCCGCATGGTGTCTGCTCCGGGTAAGTGCACAGATGACAGACCTCCACATCTGTGGACACTATCACCATACCTGCTGCTTGCACTTCCCCCCCGTGTAATGGATGGATCACAGATGTTAGGCGCGACACTGGCAGGGCAGATCGTGTTGCGATACTCAGTGATGCACAGGAGACAGGAACCTGCTATGTGTCACCCTCGCCACCTGTCCCCTCTCCACCTCACTACAGTCTGACTGGTTACCTGCTGCCCGGAGCTGCCTCATCCTCCCGCCGGGGGTACCGGACGGAGCTCTTTGAATTTTACTGGAACATGAGCCCTATGTCTGCGCACTCCCTGGTACGAGCCAGTCCATCAGGGCTACAATCTCTAGGGCCGCCCCTGGCAATCTCTAGGGCCGCCCCTGGCAATGGCGCGCCATAGAGCATTAACCTATCACAGGCATCTCCGCTCCTCTGTATTGCCGCGGCCCGACAAACAACCTTCCAGGGCCCGGTCCTGGGCCACGGCCCGGCGGTTGGGGACCGCTGATATAAACCAATAGTCTTTAGTGATGAAAGCAGGTTCTGCCTTGGTACTAATGATGGCCATATCAGAGTTTGCAGGAGGGCTGGAGAACATCTACTGTCATCATGACCACTATAATGCCAGAGTGGTAGCTAATATCGCAGCAAGGGTAGATGCCAATCAGTATTAATGTCTCAATACATATTCTGCTGTAGGTCCACAAATAAAAGCTGCACCACTTAGGTTATGTAATCTTTCACCAAGTACGACTAGCAGTTTATACTTTGTCAATCTCTGCTTAATCGAATTAAGATTTTCAGGTGCTCTTTTTTTTCATCTTCTGGGAGTATATATCAATATATCCTCTTAACATTGCTTCATTATTGAAGCAAATGAAAGTGCATGCAAAATAAATTGATAAATTCATTCTTATTTTTCTATTCTAGGTTTGCCATGTGAATTTGGAGGGCCAACCATTCTACTCCAAGAAGGACAAGCCCCTGTGCAAGAAACATGCCCATGCTATCAATGTTTAAGGAGCCTAAGTTAATGTAACACTAGGGACAAGCGGCTCCCAAAAAGTTAATAACATCATATTTTGTTACTTTAAAAAAGCACTGCATGCGACCATGCAGCTGAAATTTGTTTTACACAATTGTGCAAAACAAAAAAAACACAATATTAAAAATGAAGTTTTAGAAATCTATTCAAAATTTTGAAGACAACTAACCATCATTGTGTAACCGCATGAATACAATGTTTTTGTTAGTCAAACCATTATTATGTGAAACCTGCAGTGAGGCCTTGAAATGATGAGGATAACGTAAGTCTGTTAATCAGCATTGTGGGAGTGATATTTGGCCTCTCTTCCCACCTTAGCACTGGCCCCTGCTGGTTTATTCATTATCCTTAGACACTTTGAAGAAAATAAGAACTTTTCCAAGACTTACAAAGAGCATTGTGCTACTCTGGAAAGCTCATCACAAAAAATTAGACTGTAATGACATAAAGATATTATTGAAACTGTTTCGCTACAGGCCAATGCTTGAATCACAGTGACATCACCTGTAGGTTACCCTCCCAAGGTGTGGGGTCCATGAATAACAGTGATTACATAAAGTGTGCCCTTGTATATATCCTTTACCCAAGATATACACTGGGGCTGCAGAAAATAGTCCTGACGCCAAAGAAGTTTATTAAACACATGGCATTCGACTAAGTAGCAGCCTTGCACAAGTATGTGGAGAGTATTGTTCTGATGATACTGATGGGAGATTGAATGCAGAACTACAGTCCTAGCAGAAAAGTAAGCAGAGTGCCAAACTACCAGATGTATGGTATTTTTAGAGCGGCCGAGGATAGCATTTTAAAATAAATGAAGTGCATCCCGGCCAAAAAAGGAAGTGCTGCTCCACTGTTTATATCATGGTCCCCAGCACCTTTCTAAGCAGAGGGAATTAGCCAATATACAGTCTGATTGCCAGAATAGAATAGTCTGAAAAAAAGACGCAAAAGAAAAAAAAAAAGAAGTGCACTTTTTATAAAACTAGTAAGATACTACTTGACTACAGACGGTAATCACCCATATATACATTTAGAATATGTCTCCACAATCATCCAGACTTTGCAAGAAATGCAAGTACACCACACGGAAAACAACACTTAGATAATATTTCTTTAAATATTACTACCATAAATAATGTGATCTGTGAACCATTCCTTGGTGGCCTAAATCAAACTGACCATAATGAGGTAACCTTAAAGGTGGCCACATGTAGCTAGAACTTTTTAACTCTAAGTGAAGAGAAGGATCAGGTAATTGCAAGAAGATTTTCCAGATTTTTGAAAAATGTGCTTGTGTGATCTAGAACCCTTCTGATCGAGGGACAGGCCTGATCATTGCCCTTCTTTTCTGCCCCAAAGGATAATGTAGGTGGTAGGTGACACTGAACATTCAGTTGTATATGTAGTTGCAATAGCATTCACGTAAAAACATTTTAATAAAAAATTGATCAATCCAATAGCCCTGATTATATGCAGATTGCAATAATAATATTCCTAGGCACTCATCTTAAAGGTAAGAAAATGCACACAGTACATGGTAATGGTAGAGCAAAGTTATGCACTGAGGAATGGAAATAATAAAGATATACATATGTAGGAGAATTAATGGCAGAAAAATTGTAAGATTGAAGAGGAGTAAGTATAGTGGGGTGGGATGAGTTGCTCATGTTTCAGAGAATGAGCTTACATTGCAAAAACATCACATCTGAGAAAATCCTAAATTCATATCCAAGACCTTATTCACACAGTCAGTGTTTAGGCAGTGAATTCCATTAGTGATTTTGACCCAAAATGAGTTGATAGTCAAAAACACAGAACAGGTACAAAACATTCCATCATACCTTATCTTTGTGTAGACTCTACTCCTGGCTTTGGATAACAATCATTGATGGCAATCAATGACCAGACACCAACTGTTTGAAAGTGGCCTAAATGACATCACCATTAAAGGGATTGTTCCTCTTCTGAGGGTCTTTTGGCAAACTCCCCCCATGGTCAGACCTATGGAGGGAATTGAATCTACCTTCTCACTGACGCTGGGTCCTGTCTCCTTCACTCCTCTGCTGCCACAATGTTCAGGTCCAATGCTGTCAACATCTGGTTTAACACTGCTGCAGCCAATGACTGGCCACAGTGGTGACCTGCCCCATTACTTTATATGACCATTTGACACTACCCAAGGAGCGAATGTACCTGCTGCGGCCAGTCATTGACTGCAGCTGCGTCAAACCAGATGTTGACAGTGGGGGACCCAAGCACTTCGGCAGTGGCAGGGGGGCAAAGGAATTGGGACCCAGTGGCGGGGGGTAGATAAGTACTGTTGAATGCTTCAAAGAATGCTTCCTTCCTCACTCTGGCCATGAGAGGGAAGTCTGCCGAAAGACCACCTGAAGATGAACAACCACTTTCATAACAATAGTAGTTTAATAACTATTCATATTTTTAAATGTTTAACAGGGATGTACACAATACTAAGATATAGGTAGAGTGGCCTTGAATCAAACTTCAGGTTGGGCCCATCTTATTCTCTATTGACAGTAGAAATCTGCTTAGGGTTCCCCAAGCCTTAAATTGCTGGCAAACAAGGAAAACTAGAACCAATCTAGGTCCATACCACAATTCAAACCCCAAATTCTCCAGAGGAGACCTCATTGACAAATGTTTTTGTGGGGCATCTCTCTAGATATGTTTTTTTTTATAAAACCGCAGATGGTGATACCTTGAAAATTTAATAAAGGAGTTAATATTTAATATTATAGGCCTATATTTATAATATAGATAAAATGGTTTTCTAAGTGAAGGCCAGGTCGTATTTAGAAACCTTTTACATAGCTAGTACAAACAGTTTTGCATTTGTTTTGCAATCTATATTTTATTCTATTCAGGTTATAAGGCAGGAAGCACAGTTGGATTTTTTACTGCCTGCAAAAATTAGAAATCTGTACTTTTAGCTTTCACGATGATTAGCTTTTATTACTTTTAATTTACTAATTGGCTTGAGTGTCATTTGATGTTTAATGAGTGTTCACGGCAAAGAATAGTAACACCACGGTAAGCCACATAAGTGTTTTGTAGTAGCACAGTCATGCTGTAGACATCTCCAGATCTGGTCAGAGTGGATTTTGGAACTGTACATGACTCAGTTGTAAGACTATGATTAAGTTCCAAAAACTAGAAAGTGATTAGGGGCAGTTTCCTTAGTCTGATCTTGCTACTAGAAATCACCCATGTAGCTTAGACCAAAAAATTAATAAAGTAGGTAGGATGTGGCTGCCTTGGTTTTCCAAGACATTTCATTGTGTGTTTGTGTAATATTGTTTGTTGTAGGTTATTGTGATACTAATACAACATAACATTTTTTAATTGCATAAAATGATGAGGATTGTTACATAAATATATGTTAGAACAGAAGATGCACGAGTGCCTTCGTTCTAGATCTGTGGACAGATGTAGTCAGAGAATTGAAGATTGTGGAAAATATTTTTGTGATTTATTTATGTGTGTGTGTGGGAAAAAAATAGTATATTTAGAGATGGGGATAACGTGTGAATGACATTTTCACTATAGTTTTAATCTTTAGGAGTTAAAGGCAGTGGTTTTGCCATTAGTAGTGCACTTGTGAGTAAAAAATTACATTTTCTTGAAGTAAAGCCACATTCACACTGTGCTGTTGAGCAGAGAATTATCAGGAAGGAAGCATAACTTCCCGATAACTGCCTGCTCATCAGTGGAGGACAAGCAATTGCTACTGCAGTTGCTCATCTTCATACACATTCAGCGTTTCTGGGTGGTAAACGCAGTTTACACAGCAGGATCTGCTCCCCAGAAATGACGAGGTCAGTGTTGGACTGGAGTTTTTTGGGCTCACCAAAGGAAATTATTGTAGTGGCCCAATCCTTATATCAACAATAAAGTTTAATAGGTTTTGAATCAAATAAATAGACTGTAGGGGCAAATGACTGGCTTAGAAGGCAGCCAAATGTTGTTTTTTCCTCCTGGATCTTTGGGGGCCATGAGATGTCTGCATGAAAGATCACTTCACCTGATGAACAAGTGTTTTGCTAGTTTATCGAGTGATGAGCACCTATAACATAGGCAAAATATGCCCATGATTGTCTAAATGGGCCTTAACAAATCCAGTCACTAGACCTGAGCACTGTTAAAATAGAGTCCAATTGGTGCACACAGGAGAGATTGAATATTTCTAGTTGCTTTTTATTTAAGCCAAGTGACTTGGTAAATGGGTTTCAGTTGGTATGGTGGGCCAATGATGAAGGCAGGGATCATATTCAAATAAATTCCAATCAGGTTAATAGAAATTTCAAAACAACATACACCAAGCATTGCACACCATGAAAAATACAATAGAAATGCATGCATTGTTCTCTCAGGCTGCAACCATGTCTTCTCCCTCATCTGATGCTAGTGCACATGAGCCAAGAAGTTTAGGAAGAGGGTGCTGGGTTACTCTCCAATGACTGTATATATGCCATTAGAGGCTCCACTCGGCTGGCAACATACAGTTATCCTTTAAAACCAAATGGCAACATCAAACAATGGACCCCATTAACTTACAATATTCTAATACTATAGTGTTTTCAGTTAAGAAAGTTGCAAGCCACCTGGTAAAATCTGACATGGTCCAACTCTTTGTGATGGTTTCTTGCAATGTTATATTCCATAGAAAACCTTTGAAGTTTAGTTGGAGTCTCGCTAATGTCATGAATCTAAAGTGACTCTGTTGCTTTGAAACCCTAGTCTCAAAAATCAGATTTAATTATGTATTTTTAGGTAAATAGTTTCTTGACCCAATCATAGATGCATACAGTGATTATATATAATTTCATTTAGTCTATAGCCACAGAAATAATAATGATGGTAACTCACAAATCTGCATGTAGTAAAGCATTACTGTTCTATGAAACAAAATATACTGTATTATGGAAGAAGACAAGACACTGTGTTATGCCTGTTGCAGGGCCTGAACGGGCTGTGCTTGAAACACAGATTTATACTGCGCTGATGAGCAGGCGATTGTTGGGAAGGAAGCATTCCTCCCCAATAGTTGTCTGCTCATTAGTGGAGGTGAAGAACTGCATTTACATGCAGTGATCGCCTCCACAGTATGAGGATGAGCGATCGATACTGTTATTGCTCGTCCTCAGACAGCTGTTTACACAGTACAATCTGCTAACCATGATTAAAGTGTCAACAACAACAATTGTTACACCCCATGAACAAGCGTTCCACTTGTTCTCCAAGTGATCTGCGGCACCTTTACACAGGCAGATTATCAGGATTGAGCATTTGTAGGAATCTTCTTTCTCGATAATCTTCCCGACAATTGGGCAGTCTAAAGGAGGCATTAGTCTTCTGTATAATGCACCCTTTGTACACATTTAAAGCAAATATGCAATAACAAACGAACCCTATGTAGTCTGATCCTGCAGTCCCACTTCCTTCCATTTGTCCCCTACTTCTTCCTCAGATAAAAAGAAGATTCACCAGCTTATATATATATATATATATATATATGAATATATACCCCACATATTTATTGTGCATGGATAATATTTTGGCAATTATACCAATCGAACTGGTGACCCATCTAATAACAGCTTACACATTTCAAACATTACTTTGTCATAGGCAACAGTTATACACGTAATATTCAAAACATGTTTTTGGATGGGTTTTAAATGGTGTTGCCAAAAAAAGGAAACCTTTTAAAATGTTGGTTGGAGCTAGTGATCTACTTCTTTCTAACATACATTTGGTATTTAAGTATAAGGCATGGGAGATACTGCAGGGAGCAGGACTAAAAGATCAGACTACAGAGAATTTGTTTGCTGTCTGCTACTGTACCATGGAGACTCATAAGTCAGCATAGCAGTTGTAGACACAAAACGGTAGGAAATTTTTCATTAAGATTATTTGGAAAGTTGTCACTTTCTCTATTCTAGGTACATTGGAGCAATAAAAAGAAATTGAAAGTGTATATAGCCTCTAAATATTGTCATAGACATACAGCATTGCATCATGTTTGCCATGAGTATTTCTTTTAAAGTATATGTATCTTGTCGCTAAAGGTTTATAATTGTTCTGTATTAAAATATTTATATGCCGTTGCTAGCATTTTAAAACTTCAGTAGGTTGATAAAAATGCTTTGACTGGTAACAGCCCCTTATGGAATCATATGGCTATATAAATAGGCTTCAGTAGAGACTACAGCATTGTAGGACAGCCTAATTGAGGGGCTAAACAAATACGCTTTGGTCAGTTCACTTGTATCATGTTATTTGGCCAGCAGATCAGGGAAAAAGATCTGGTGAACCTCAGATTTCACACAGTAATATAAAGTGCTATAATCACTTGTTTGACTAAACTGAGTGATGGTCTGATTTGGGGTGATCTGCTTTTTCCTCTTGATTCAAGAATGAATATAATTTGTTAGCTGATACATTGTGAAAATGAAGATGTTCAGTCACAAAGGTGTACTGGTTGCAGATGTCATTGTAGGCTGCCATGATGATTATAAGAAGACTATCTAAAATATATTATAGTTAGTGTGAGTCTTCATTTTCCCACATGTGTTATAATGATTCCCTCTATATCATTACACTTGTTTGAAAAGGTTAGAGCATAAATTAAATGGGGGAGATTTATCAAACTGGTGTAAAGTAAAACTGGCTTGGTTGCCCATAGCAACCAATCAGATTCCACCTTTCATTTTCCAAAGGAGCTTTCTGCAATTCTTCTCTGCAGATCTTCTCAAGCACTGTCAAGTTGAATGGCGACCGATGATGGATAGCCATTTTCAGGTCTCTCCAGAGATGTTTGATTGGATTCAAGTCAGGGCTCTGGTTGGGCCACATCAAGGACATACACAGAGTTGTCTGTAAGCCACTTCTGTGTTGTCTTGGCTGCGTGCATAGGGTCATTTATCAAACTGGTGTAAAGTAGAACTGGCTTAGATGCCCATGGCAACCAATCAGATTCCGCCTTTCATTTTTCAAAGGAGCTGTCAAAAATGAAAGGTGGAATCTGATTGGTTGCTATGAGCAACTAAGCCAGTTCTACTTTACACTGGTTTGATAAATCTCCCCCAATAACATTTACCACAGACCTCAAAATAGTGGCAAAATACCATTTATAATATCTATATTTGATTTCTTAGGACAGATTGATAAACATAATGTATTACGCTGTTGCCAAACACTGCCTTTACTCCACCAAGTGCTCTTGCTTTTATACTCTCTATGAACTGCAGTTTACAGTATTACAAAAATATTGTGTGAATGTATAATGCATGTATTTTGTTCCGTGAAAACACAATTCTAGCTAACATGTCTGCGTAGACATATACACTGAATAAATAAAGCTTTTTTGTTGCTGCTTTTTGTCTACTTGAATTTTAATTTCCAATTTCAATTTTCTAGCCAAGAAAAGACGATGTGGACATTAACTAAGCTAAATGCACCAAAACTCTGCTTACTTTGTGGGAAAAATTGCATACATGTCTTACAACACTCACTGGACTATGGGGCATGACTTAAAATGTGCCAATGTGCACCAAAGTTTCATCAGCTTTTTTTTAAAACATATTTACTGGTATATTAACAAAGATAGAGAAAATATTACATGCCACTTTAATTATTAAGGAATAAATGAACATAGATCTCCAGTGTTTTTGAATAATATCAAATACAGTTTGAAGAAGCAGTGCAGAGTAAAATTTGAGGTAAGCAGTTCCTGGCAGAGTTTAAGGATGAGATGGGCGTAATACCATCTAAAAGTGGCATCAAAAGTTTTCGGTAAATTAATCCCTAAATAAGAAAGATAATAAAAGTTGAGCATTATTATTATTATTATTTTATTATTATTATTTATTTTTAGAGCGCCATTCATTCCATAGCGCTGTACATATCATAAGAGGTGCACATACATAATACAGGCAATTGCCTTAAGCATGAACGAGACAAGTTACAGACTGGTACAGAAGGATAGAGGGCCCTGCCCTTGAGGGCTTACAATCTACATGGTATGGGGGATGGAGACAGTAGGCGAGGGTGAAGCTGGTCATAGCGGTATAGAGGCAGCAGTGTCACAGGTCGTAGGCTTGTCTGAAGAGGTGGGTTTTCAGGTTGCTTTTGAAGGATTCCACTGTAGGTGAGAGTCTGATATGTTGGGGTAGCGAGTTCCAGAGTATAGGGGATGCACGGGAGAAATCCTGGAGGCGAGTGTTGGAAGAAGTGATAAGAGGAAAGGAGAGAAGGAGGTCCTGTGAGGATCGAAGATTGCGTGTGGGGATGTATCGGGAAAGTAGCTCAGAGATGTAGGGAGGGGACCGGTTGTGGACGGCCTTGTATGTGTTGGTTAGTATTTTAAACTGAATTCGCTGGGTAATGGGGAGCCAGTGCAGGGACTGGCAGAGGGGAGAGGCAGAGGAGTAACGGGGGGAGAGGTGGATTAGTCGGGCAGCAGAGTTGAGGATAGATTGTAGGGGTGCGAGAGAGCTAGATGGAAGGTCACAGAGGAGAATGTTGCAGTAGTCTAGGCGGGGGGTGATGATGGAATGTACAAGCATTTTTGCCAATTCAAAGTTGAGGAAAGGGCGGATGCGGGAGATGTTTTTGAGTTGGAAGCGGCAGGTGGTGGAAAGGGCTTGGATGTGTGGTCGGAAGGAGAGGGCAGAATCCAAGGTCACTCCAAGGCAGCGGACTTGGTTGACCGGGGAGAGTGTGCAGTCATTGATTGTGATAGATAGGTCTGTTGGGGGGGGGTGAGCAAGATGGGGGAAAGATGATGAATTCTGTTTTATCCATGTTAAGTTTTAGAAAGCGAGAGGAGAAGAAGGAGGATATGCGAGATAGGCATTGTGGGATTCTGGATAGCATGATTAAGTCTCGGACTGAAGAGGGGATGTTACAATGTAAAATCTCCGATTTAGCAGTATTGATACGTAGGCCAGAGAAATGACCGAATATGGTAAGACAGTCCAAAAAATTAGGTAATGTCGGTAAGGGGTGTGTAATTGTAAGGAGCATATCATCTGCAAAGAAAGTTACTTTGTATTTGCAGGATCCAATCTTTACCCCTGTTATATTTGGATTAGTACTGATCATTATGGCCAACCATTCAATAGCCAAAGCGAAAAGGGCAGGAGAGAGGGGGCAACCCTGACGTGTGCCTCGACTGATATGAATAGGAATCAGATGATTTGTGAGCAATTTAAGGAATGCGGTGGGAGTTGTATAAAGAGTTTGTATAGAACGCAAAAAGTCTCCCGAAATACCTATAGTGGTCATAACCTGGCCTGTCCAAGGCCAATAATGAGATAGGCTGAGATTTTCTATTAGCCCACTGAATAACATTAGTTAGCTTTCTTACATTATCTGGTGCTTGCTGACCCGGGATCAACCCTACTTGATCAGAATGTATTAAAGCAGTAAGGTAACGATGAAGGCATTTAGCTAGTATGGATGTAAAGAGTTTAAGGTCAACATTGAGAAGGGAGATGGGACGGTAATTCGCAGGACTCAAGTGGTCTTTATCAGATTTAGGGATCACTGTAATTAAGGCAGTAAACATATCTGAAGGCAGTGCGCCCCCTTGTAGGATATAACTACATAAGCTTTTAAATTGAGGTGGCAAAATATCCCTGAACTTTTTGAAATACAATGTTGAAAATCCATCCGGTCCTGGAGATTTACCATTTTTAAGGGACATTATTGCTGAGTCTATTTCCTCACCTGAAAAATCTTGATTAAGAAATTCCACATCAGACGAGGATAAAGTGTGAATAGGTAAAGTTGCAAGAAGAGACGTGATGTCAGCGGCAGGAGGATCCGCTGGCGGAGAGTATAGTTTCTGATAATAAGCGTGAAACTGTTGGTAGATTTTAACAGGATTAGAAGTGACCTGCCCCCTTGCATCTTTAATTTGATATACGGTATTAAGACGTTGCCGGGCTGCAAGCATTTCATCCAGTTTATTGGATAACTTGTAAAGCTTTGCCTGGGTCCATCTCAAGGCCTCCTCAGCCAGGAGCGATGCCGCCCCTCTTATGCTGCAGCTGCCCGAGCGCTCTATATAGAGCCTCTGGCGGCTGCAGCACTGCCCGGGCTAGCACGTCCATGAGGGCACACCACCCGGCCGCAGCAAGAGGAGAGGAGCTGACAGGGGGGAAGCACTCAGTGCTCCCTCCTGTCACTCCCTCATTGTAGCGTGGCCGAGCCCTGTATGATCCGCTGGTACAGGGAGCATCTGTCACCTGTACCTGGCCGGACTGACATGAAGTGCGGCCCGGGTGCAGGAAACAAAAGCGCCTGTACCCGCGGACCGTACAGAGCTCGGCCACGCTACACTAGAGGTGGTGGTGGTGGGGGGAAAGAGAATGACAAGGGGGTGAAGAGAATGACAAGAGGGGGGAGAGAATGACAAGAAGGGGAGAGAGAATGACATGGGAAGGAACAGAATGACAAGAGGGGGAAGAGAATGACATGGGAAGGAACAGAATGACAAGAGGGGGAGAGAGAGAACTGGTGTTGGTTAAAGGGGTTCTGCAGTTTATTTAAACTGATGATCTATCCTCTGGATAGATCATCAGCATCTGATTGGCTGGGGTCCGACACCTGGGACCCCCACCGATCAGCTGTTTGAGAAGGCAGCAGCAATGGCAGTAGCTCCTCGGCCTTCTCGCTGTTTACCGCAGGCGCAGTGACATCATGACTAGTATTGCTGGCCTTGGCGGGGTTAAGCTCTGTTCACTTGAATGAAGCTTAGCCCTGCCCAGGCCAGTGATACTATCCGTGACGTCACTAGGCCGGCGGTAAAAAGCGAGAAGGCTGAGGCGCTACTGCCAGCGCCCCTGCCTTCTCAAACAGCTGATCGGCGGGGGTCCCGGGTGTTGGACACCTGCCGATCAGATGCTGATGATCTATCCAGAGGATAGATCATCAGTTTAAATAAAGGGACATAAAAATACTAGCTGCATAAAAATGCTGTCCACGTAATCTCTTATTTACAAAATGTCAGAATTGTGCTGCAGTTTTTCCGCAAAAGGTTGTATATTCGGCCAGGACCCTTTTCTGTGAAGTTCCATCGATTTATGTTAAGCCTTGTAACCTTATTGTGCAAGTTTAAAAAAGTTGTAGAAACCCTAGATGAACCAATTTGCATCACTTTTTTGACAGATTCTAGGCACAGACACATTAGTAAATCTGGACCTCTGAATAGAGTGGCATGCTCTGCACTACTGCAGTGAAACTGGGGACATGGGAGCCCTCGTTCTCATAATAGGGAAAGGAGATTATCATTCTGGAACATATCCTTTAAAATATAAAGGCCCCTTTACACTGCTCAATTGAGTAGACGTTCCTTCCTAAGAATGGCCCACTCATCAGTATGGAGAGGGGCGACTGCTAATGGCATCTCTCATGCCCATACAGAATCATAGTGTGCTGCTTAGATAGCACAATCTTCTGCAGGCAAACGATGTCCGCATGAATGATCCAATTTACTGATGAATTAGCCTTTCACTCATTCATCGGGTAATCGGCTACACCTTTACACTGGCAGATTGTTGCTAAGGCTACTTCCACACCTGCGTTTTGTGCGGATCCGTTTTTATTATCTGTAACATAGCCAAGACGAATCCGTCTTGAACACCATTGAAAGTCAATGGAGGACGGATCCGTTTTCTATTGTGCCAGTGAAAACCGTGATCCGAGATCCGTTTGGCTCAGTTTCATCAGACGGATTGGAGACTGAACTGATGCAAACTGATGTATGCTGAGTAGATCCTTTTCCATTCAGAATGCATTAGAATGCAAACTGATCTGTTTTGAGAGCCCTGAACGGATCTCACAAATGGAAAGCCAAAACGCGAGTGTGAAAGTAGACTTATAAGTGTTCCTATCAACCCTTGTTAGTGATAATCTGCCATTGGGCAGTGTAAAGGCCCCTTAACTCTTACATCCAACACAATGTCATTGAACCCATAACAGAGCAAGACAGCCATAACAGCCTCCTAAATAGTCTACTACAGTTTTTTGATAGCTACACTGATTTTTGGTGATTCAGTGATGAAATACACACATGCTACTGTGCAGGCAGAAGGGACAGACACCAGTTCCTACTGCCATAACTGAACACCAATCATTTGTGGAAAAGAACTACTCTTCCAGTAGCCCAGAAAGTTTTAATTATTTTGTGAGTCTGTCATTTGAGGAGAGTATGTAGGGTATGAAATATAGACAGAATATGCAGACTCACCTAATGTGTATAGACAGGAAATACCGGTAAGTAAACAATTTCTCCATCATTGTATTCTCCTAAGTCCATGCTCAAAAAACAGACCAGACATATACAGCACATCTTGATTCAGGGGCCACTTTATTAGGTGCACCTGTATTCCCGCTACCTGTATAAGCACATAGAGACATGGGAAATGGGTTATGCTGATGTTCAGAATTTTTTTTACATGGAGACCCACATTTAATTATGTGATTGCGCCTAGATCTTGTAGCAAAATGCGGTTGCAACATATGGTTGCATTTTGGGCACAATTTTGGATGGCAAATGTGTCTAGCCATACACTCTAAAACATTATTTGTGGTGGAAAAGGTGCATGGGAATACACTACAGTAGATTGAGTACATTCTAAATGATAGATTGAAATTGCCTTTATGTTCATCATCAGCTCAGCTCTCCTCTGGTGGAGTGGAGAAGTCAGGGGCAATCCAGGCCTTGTTCATTTTTATCTGAGTCAACCTGTCAGCATTGCCAGTGGACAAGCGGATACGGTTATCTGTTATAATGCCACCAGCAGCACTAAATACATGCTCAGACAAAACGCTGGCAGCAGGGCAGGCCAGCACCTCCAAGGTGTAGAGCGCAAAGTTCGTGCCACGTGTCCAGCTTGGACACCCAGTAATTGTAAGGCACTGAGGGATCTTTTAGGACGCTGACACGGTCTGCTATGTATTCCTTCACCATCTTCCAAAACTTATCCCTCCTTGTAGCACTAGGCTGCGCTTCTGGGTGAGGTTGCTGGCGGGGTGTCATGAAAGTATCCCATGCCTTGGAGAATGTTGCCCTGCCTCTGTTGGAACTGCTGTGTGTTCCCCTTGGAGTGGGTTTTGATAAACCGCTGAACCACTAAGTTTAAGACGTGGGCTAGACAAGTGGTCCAGTAATTTTGAAAGTTGTGCATTTAGTGCTATGGCCTGTGGGTGGGTGGGTATTTGCGCTTGAGTTCAATTTCTGTGTTATCGACATTTGGACGCTGCGCTGGGACAGGGAAGTGGATGTTTTTGCTGAAGGTTCATGCGAAGATTCAGGTTCCAGGGCGAGGGGCATGCGGGCCTGCGCCTTCGACAGGGGATTTGCCAGCAGTGTGTAACACAAGGGAAGAGGAGGCAGTGGTGTGACCCGCAGACCCAGACTGTGGACCCAGGAGTTCAGCCCAGTTATTAGGGTGCTTGGATGCCATGTGGCAGATCATACAGGTGGTGGTGAAGTTGCTAGTGATCACGCCCCGCTCATTTTAGTATGGCATAGGTTGCAAACTACCACTCTATTGTCATCTGCACTTTCCTCATACTGCGGAACACCTACCCTTTGGCAAGGTAGATTTACGCATGAGGGTGCTCGGTGTAATGGTTACAGGCCTGTTTGGTGTGGGCCGACTTCTCCCTTTTGCAACCCCACTGACTCACAACTGTGTCTCATCATCATCCACCTGGTGGATTGCCGTTCACCACCGTCCTCTTCTTGAGACTGTGAAGGCTCAAGCCGTTGGGAATCAGGGCACAATATCTCAGGTACCTCTTCAAGCGTGCTGGGCGTGAGGGCCAAATCAAATAGTGGCGCTGGAAAGAGCTCCTCGGAATATCCGAGTGTGGCATCACTCATTTGGCAAGCCTCTCCATGGTGGGAGGAAGGATGATCAGAGTAAGGATTTCGGGTTGACCAGACTCTTGGCTATAGAGACTGGACGAGGACGAGAGGTTGGTGCTTAACCTACTGGAAGCATTATCTTCAGCAATCAAACCGACCAACTGTTCGCACTGGTCCAACTTGGACAGTGTTGTCCTGCGTGTTGTTGGACACGAAGCTGGGTACGGTGGATGTTTTTTTTTTTCTGGTGCACGGGCAGCAGGCACAGTTTCATTGCTCCCAGGGCCACAGCCTCTTTGTGCACCATCAGCATCACGCCCACTTCCCTGTCCTTTAGTGCTCGCCTTCTTTATATTAATGGTTTTGTCAGTAGATTAGGCCTAGATTATTTAAATTAAGACTGTACTACATCCGTAAACAGTGTCTGTAGCGCAAATTTAAATAATCTGCACTACAGACACGGTTTACGGCTGTAGTACAGTATATGTCACAGAAAGCCACACACTATGGAGACTAGATTAGGCCTATATTATTTAAATTTGCGCTAAAGAAACAGTTTTCGGGTGGAGTACTGTATATGTCACAAAAAGCCTCACACTATGGCCCTAGATTAGGCCCAGATTATGCCCAGATTATTTAAATTTGCGCTCAAGAAACAGTTTTCGGATGGAGTACTGTGTATGTCACTGAAAGCCACACACTATGGACACTAGATTAGGCCCAGATAATTTAAATTTACGCTAAGGAAATAGTTTTCGGATGCAGTACTGTATATGTCACAGATTTGTATTACACGCACACACTACAGAGACAGTAGATGAGGGCTGACCCCTGATTATTTAAATTTACGGTAAAGAAACAGTTTTTCGATGGAGTACTGTATATGTCACAAAAAGCCACACACTATGGACAATAGATTAGGCCCAGATCGTTTAAATTTGCACTAAAGAAACAGTTTTCGGATGGAGTACTGTATATGTCACAGAAAAATACACACTATGGACACTAGATTAGGCCCAGAAAATTTAAATTTGCACTAATGAAACAGTTTTCGGATGGAATACTGTGTGTCACAGAAAACAACACACTATGGACACTAGATTAAGCGCAGATTATTAAAATGTACGCTAAAGAAACAGTTTTCAGATGGAGTACTGTATATGTCACAGTAAACAACACACTATGGACACTAGATTAGGCCCAGATTATTTAAATTTACGTTAAGGAAATAGTTTTCGGATTCAGTACTGTATATGTCACGGATATGTATTACACGCACACACTACAGAGACAGTAGATGAGGGCTGGCCCCTGATTATTTAAAGTTACGCTAAAGGAACAGTTTTCGGATGGAGTACTGTATATGTCCCAGAAAGCCACACACTATGGAGACTAGATTAGGCCCATATAATTAAAATTTGCGCTAAAGAAAGTTTTTCGGATGGAGTACTGTATATGTCACAGAAAACAACACACTATGGACACTAGATTAGGCCCAGATTATTTAAATTTACGCTAAGGAAATAGTTTTCGGATGCAGTACTGTATATGTCATGGATGTGTATTACATGCACACACTACAGAGACAGTAGAAGAGGGCTAGCCCCTGATTATTTAAATTTACGCTAAAGAAACAGTTTAATGATGGAGTACTGTATATGTCACGGATGTGTATTAAATGCACACAGAATAGACAATAAATGTGGCGCTGATTATTTGAATTTACGCAAGAAGACACAGTCTGCGGATGATGTACAGTATATGTCACTAATAGGTATTAAAGAAAAATATCTTGCTGCTGTCAAACACACACACAGTAGTCCTTAAAATGACTTTGGGGTATTTGAAAAGCTTTCTTAGAATAAGAACTGTGAATTTCGCTCCCTACACTGTCTTTCCCTTTCTATGCTCTGCTCTCCCTGACTATGACTGATCCGAGCACGTGTCATCAGGTGCTATATAACCTCAGATGATGCGTTCCGGCCACCAATCACTGTAATGCCAGTAGCTAACATGGCTACAGCATTACAGTGAGGGCAGTACTTACCTGTACGTTTATTGGCTGCATAGAAGGAGCCAAACAGGCGGGGGAGAGACTCGAGCATTGCGCTCAAGCACATGTGGTATTCGGCCGAGCATGCTCGCTCATCACTAGAGCCCATCAGAAGAGCGCAAGAAATTGTTTTCTGATAAAATCTTTATCCACATGGTCATGACCATGAATTACATATCGTATAGTATTGGTTTTTTTTTTCACTGTGTTCCATATTCGGTAAAACTGATTTGCTCCCTTCATTCTCTGGGTCAGTAAAATTACAATGATACCACATTTATGTAATTTTTCTTGTGCTTTAATTCAGAAAAAAAACTTTGGACAAATATATTTTTTTCTTTTCATTTCCATATTCTGACCCCCATAGTTAAATCTATGGAACTGTGTCATGGCTCAATTTTTCCAATCGATTTCTAGTTTTTATTAATATCATTTTGGATTGTGCATGACTTTTTGATCATTTTATTCAATTTTCTGGGGAGGTGAAGCAATGAAAAAACATTGAAGCAGACATTGTTTTATTTAGAGCTTTATGACCTGTGCCAATGTCATGGAGGGATTAGATAAACTGTGTCTGTCACCTATTTGTAATCCTACCCATGAGGATAATGAAATGACTGCTGAAAAATGATTGCCACAGAGCAGAAAGTCTGCACATATTATTAAGCTGGCCATACACGAGACAATGATTTGCCGCAGTTTTGCAAATCAGTCAAGGGCGTAGCTATTGGGGGTGCAGAGGTAACAGTCGCTACCGGGCCTAGGAGCATGAAGGGGCCCAAAGTCCCTTGTGCCGCATAAGAAGACACACAAAGCACTGAAGGGAGAGGGCCCAAGCTGAACTCTTGCACCAGGGCCCATGAGCCTTTAGCTACGCCCCTGAAATCAGTCATCTGTGGGATCAAACTTACCCCCTGGTCCAACCAGTTAGTAAGTTTTTTAAAGAACTAACTTCCTGGTCCTTGAGCAAAAAGGCAAATGATCGGCTCTATTTGGCAGTCATGCCCTACAATCAAGACCTACACATACAGTTTCGGCTAACCACAGAAATTTTCCAACTTGGCTAATCACATTTTTGCCAGACCAAATTCTGCTGTCTGCCTACTAGATATCTCATGATAGCTTTTTAAAATGATGGTTGGTGGAAAACGTCCATTTTTCCCGACTTTAATATCATGTGCATGGCTAGCCTTAGTGGCCAGTGCAAAAACTACAGGCTTTTAACATTTTTTACATATGGAGTGATATAAAAATGTAAAAATAAATAAACAAAATCGCCAAAAGTTTTAAAAAATGTTTGAAATAAAAACTTGATGACAAATTCCCTTTAGTAATAGTGTAAATCTTTTCAACTTAATTTGTAGCTGGAAAGTGGTAATGTAATGCACAGTGGGAGCTGTGTAGTGTGGTTTTTCCAGAAAGCTTAGCAGAATAAATGATATGCTAAACAGTTGTAGGGAATTTGAGAATCTAATTACCCTTCAATGAATAGCACTAATGAAAGACACTTGAACTGCCCCTCAAACTAGTGCTAGATAAATACCATCATTTGTACACAGGACTGCCCAGTTTTGCTAGAGGGCAGAGTTTGGATCATGTCCCCAGGGAAACCATTTGTTGTACTTACTACTTTCTTACTACTGAACTTTTGGCCTTTAGGTAGGGCTACAGCTTTACAGCACACATTTTTGAAACATTGTCTCAGATAGACCAACCTTTTTTGTTCTTAAGAATTTTGATAAAAACTTTTTATGTGGCCAAACCAATTGTAATAGAATATAGTGAGGACCACTGCATGTTGAAACAGCTGATTGTCAGCCAGAAATGCATCAAGCCTGGCCTGGAGACAAAGGAAAAACATTGCTACAAAAGCTTTGTTCCAATACAATCTCTTGAAAATCTGTTCCCCCTTTTTATGTTTCAGAGAAAATCCTTATAGATATGGAACCCATTTTGATCAGCTATTATTATGGTTGTTGGACCCTACATAATCCAGATGTTTCCACTTACGAGTCTCTGTTCTGAACCCAAGCTGGAATTCCTCCACTAATATGTTAATTTTCCCTAACAGGCATACGGACAGGGGTTGCAATGATGATACAACACTTAACAAAATTATTTATAATGCAACAACTTTCTGAGGGTCATGAACCACTGTCTACAAGCATAGTAGTCTCCAAAGAAACTCAAACAATCTCTATCTTTTTGTCTTCCCAAACTGGGTCCTGTTTTCATCTGTGGTAATTTCCCTTTTGAAAGACTTCCATGCTGCTACTCTTTTGCCTTCTTGTTGCACCCTTCCTCTTTCAATAAGATTATTCACCAGTGTACAGAGCGAGGGTGGCTATACATGTCCAATAATTGTCGGTTGAACAATTGTTAGACTGAGAGCTATCTCTCCTGTCTTTCCCATACACATATACGTTGGTACAGCCAAATGTGTATGTGTATTTAAAGGAGAGGGAGGAGAAAGCCGTTGCCAGAAACCTGGGAGAACAAAATGATTAAAAGACAATATTCACTTTGTCAGAAGCCCTGCCATGAGAGACAACACATGTTGCTGCACGATGTCCTGCACACATCACTGAACTTAGTGGATCTCGTGGCACTACCACGGCTGACTGACTGTCAAACCAGACTGCCATCAGATCTGAAACAGAATCTGGGTTCGTCACCAAACATGATACAGTTCCAGTCCGTAGTAGTCCAGGTTTCTCGTTCACGACACCACTGTATAACGAGGGTAATAGTGGCTGGTTGTCAATGGCAGGACAAATTTCCTTCTGCTAATCAGCTGGAAGACAGGGGTGTGTAATGAAGATGGACAATGAAACTGTGGGAGATACTCCTGCTTGTTAGAGGATGAAATGATCCTCTCTACTAGCTGTCTGTCTGGGTCATCTGGAACCTGTCCGTTGTGTGTGCTTTAAGTAACCACAGGTCCCAATACCTGCTAACAGCTAGGTCAGAACGGCCTAGATGGTAAACAATTCATCGAGAAGACCATCCTGCTTCTCGCAGTCCTATAACGCGACCTTTCAAAGTCTTTCAGTTAAGCAAAATTTCCTTGAGTGCGTTGTACAGACATTTCCAGTAGTCAATGATCTTTCACCAGGAGGTACACTACCCAAAATTAGCCTCTGAAAGCCATTATATAGGACAACGTTGGAAGCACCTTTACTCGCTCTTTTGGCAAGACTAATCAGACCAAACGTCTAGTCATTTACATATCTGCCTGAGACATCACAAAATGCCAAGTTTTGTAGCAATCTGACATTTCTACACGGGTATGTTATTTTTTTGGTTAATGAGTATTTGTGTGTGTGTGTGTGTACATATATATATAAGTTAGTTGCGTCGAAATCTGTGACTTAGACTCTGCTTACGCCAGGTCTAAAATTGTGGGCATGGTGTGGGCGGGGAAGGACTGAAAGGCCCGTTTCATTTACCATTTTCTAAGCCTGTTTTAGGCGTAGAAAAAGGTCTAAATGTAAGACAGCTAGGAATCTCTTACATTTAGAACTGGCAAAGGCTCCGCCAAAATTCTGAAAAGGCTGGCTCCTCTTCATACTTCGGTGGATCCACCGCCAGTGATGGATTTTATTAAAACCGGTGTCTAAAACTCCGGTCTTAATAAATGTGCCCCAGAATGTTCAAAATCTTTGCTAATTTATGAAAAGGAAAAACAGAACCTTTACTCAGCACTTAGTTGAAGCAACTTTGGCAGTTCCAGCCTTCTTCGGTATGATGCCATCAGGTTTGGATATCTTGATTTGAGGATTTTCTTCTCTACAGATCCTCTCCAGCTCTGTCAGGTTGGATGGGGACTGTTGGTGGACAGCTATATTCAGGATTGATTGGGTTCAAGTCAGAGCTCTAGCTGGGCCACTCAAGGACATTCACAGATTTGTCCATAAGCCACTCCTGTGTTGTATTGGCTGTGTGCCTAGGGTCATTATCTTGTTGGAAGGTAAACCTTTGGCCCAGTCTGAGGTTCACAACACTATGGATCAGGTTTTCCTTAAGAATATTTCTGTACTTTGCTCTATTGAGCTTTCCCTCACTCTTACCAGTCTCTCTGCCCCCAACTGCTAAAAAACATCCCCACAGCATGATGCTGCCACCACCATGCTTGACTGCAGGGGGGTACTGGGCAGGTGATGAGCAGTGCCTGGTTTCCTCACGACATGACACTTAGAACTGAGGCAAAAAAATTCAATGTCTGTTTCGTCAAATGAGCAAATCTTGTTTCTCAAGGTCCTTTAGGTGCTGTTTTTATTTTTGTTTTTTTTTAGCACACTCCAAACGGGCTTTCATGTGTTGTTTACTGAGGAGAGGCTTCTTTCTGGCTTCTCTGCCATAAAGCTTAGATTGGTGGAGTTCTGCAGTGATGGTTGACCTTCTGGAAGTTTCTCCCATCTGCACACAGGATCTTTGGAGCTCAGCCAGAGAGACCAATGGGTTCTTAGTCATTTCTTTTGCCAAGGCCCTTCTCCCACAACTACTTAGTTTGGGTGTAAGCCAGCACTAGGTTGAGTTCTGGTTGCTCTAAACAGTAGTTTGATGTGCTCAAGGTGGCAAATGTAATTTTAGTAGCTCGGATTGTTAGTTAAAATATTAGTGGGATGTAGATGAGTGGAATGCCTCATACATGTACTTGCAGGAGTCATTCATTTTGAATAAAATAAAATTTCATCCTAGCTGAATAAAGCCTTATTTATACGGCAGTAATTTCCATCTGTGCTCCATCTGGACTGCATAGCACATCGTCCCGTTACAGTAAATAGTGCAATTCACACATAATTTTTCCAGTACAGATCAACAGTAAACTTGCACCATGCATCATTCTTGACTTCATATTCATTCGAGTAGATGGGTCTAGAAAAATAAAAGGATGCACCTAAGTGCCATATAGATGTCCATACAAGTCCTCATTTTGAAGATGGATATCGGAATGGCCATCTGAATCTCTCTTGTGTGTTTTGGGTGCTGAACAACTTCTCCAAGAAGACACTTGCAGCAGGACAGGCTCTTGCACATGACATACATCATGGAATCCTGGTTCTTAAAGGGGTTGGCCCACAAAAAATATTCTATATTTTTCAAAGCAACTCCTGGATCTGAACAGTTTTGTAATTGCATGTAATTAAAAATGTAGAATGGCCACTGAGTTATTCAATTAAATGTATCTGAATAGCGCCACCTGCTGTTTGCTTCACTTCTTATTTCTTTGTCCTGCTCACTGAGATGGCCGCACATGCTCAGTTCCATCCTTCAACTGCTTCCTGAGCTGTGATAGGGAGAGAATGGACACGCCCCCTTAGCTGCAGCAGAAAAGGCACTCCCTTTAAGCTGTCAGCCTGATATAAATCTAGCAGAGCAATGAATGGGGAGATCTCTGGATCCATGTGAGGTACAGGACTGGTTCTAGAAATAGATTGTGATGTACCATATGATCTTTGATTTTCATTTTATACATTAGTCATGAGATAACCCCTTTAAGTTTACTTCTGGGCAGAGTACAATTCAGAAGGGCTCTGTTGGCATCATGCAAGTTGGTGCTCCAGCGGTTCATTATCTGAATAATGATGTCAACATCCAAAGTATTATTAAATAAGGTAGTCATGTAGGTTATCAACAGCACTATCAAGGCAGATTTTAGGCACAAATACATAAAAATTACAGCATTTGGGATGGGTAACATATTTGGGAAGTCCTTGCCCTACTTTTTATGACACATATAAATATAGGAAAAGTGGATAAGGATTCTGGGTGCCATTTGCTATAAATTGTCAGGAAACCGTCAAAGAAGGGTGCTTTCAGATATGCTTGTGATTTGCTGTACCGGATTTGAGGATACATTTCCCAACATACAACACCAGATAGGGTAGCAGTTGTGTCTGGCTCAGGCATAGGACAAGAGGCCGGATGTAACTGATATTTGTTAATCTAGCCTTGATATTTACCTCTCTCATAAAAGATACATCTAAAGAACATGTGCCCTTTGAATGAATCTATCATACGTTGCCCTAAGGGAAAGACAGGCACACCTCTTCCCATGTTGTAATAAATAATGCAGCCCTAACTCTGATAAAGGAGGACAGCTGAAGTCATAGATGACAACATAGTTTTGTCTCCATGCAAATCATTTTTCAATTGCATATGAAATATTGTGAACAGTAATGGGCACTGCGTTTAAAGGGAGTCCGTCACGGCAAATTCTCAAATGAGAATGGTGCCCTGTAGTTAACATACACATATCCCAAACTTACCTTTATGCCCATTTGTTGATATTCTGAGGCCCGAAAAACATCTTTTGAGTTATATGCAAATTGGGTGAAAGGAGCCCATGGGGCAGTCCCCATCACTAACGGTACCCAGACACTTCCATCTGAATTGAGCCAAGTCCCACCTCCCTGCCTCCTTTTGGTCCAGGTGTCATTGGGCCACTGGTTAAAATCTTGCGCAGACATACAGCTCAACTCTGGTAACCCCTGTACAGTCAGAGCCAGTGGCTCGATAATATCGGAACTAGAAGCAGGCAAACATAAGGCACCTACGGGAGGAGTGGGGCTTGATTCAGTTGGAAGTGCCTAGGTAACATTCGCTATAAGTTTGCATAATAATCAAAAGACTTTTCAGGAGCTTAGAATATCAACATATAAAGGTAAGATACTGTGTATGACAACTACAGGACACCAGAAACAGTTTAGTTTGTGAATTGAAGGTGAAGGCGGACATTAACCACTTCCCGAACCAGTGGCATAAATGTAGAGCGCTGGCCGGGACTTTAAAGACGGTGCCCGTTCACAAGCGTGGCGAGCACCATAACCGCCGGGTGTAGGTTGGCAACTTGCAGAGTGCCAAAATGGTGGACATCACACCCCGAAAAAGAGGACATCGTACCGGGGACAGTGGCGCACAACACTACTACATACTAGATGCCCAGTTTACACCAGCAGGGTCCATATCACTCTATACAAGAAGATGTGTAACTTAAACCAGCTGTACATATATAATTATATACAAGAGATGCTCAGGTTATACCAGCATGGTCCATCACTATATACAAGAAGATGTATAACTTATACCAGCTGTACATATATAATTATATACAGGAGATACCCAGGTTATACCAGCATGGTCCATCACTATATACAAGAAGATATATAACCTTTAACAGCTTTACATATATAATTATATACAGACGATGCCCAGGTTATACCAGCATGGTCCATATCACTATATACAAGATATACAGTATTACTTATACCAGCTGTACACATATAATTATATACAGGAGATACCCAGGTTATACCAGCATGGTCCATCACTATGTAGAAGAAGATGTCTAACTTATACTAGCCGTAAATATATAATTATATACAGGAGATATCCAGGTTATACCAGCATGGCCGATTTCACTATATACAAGATATACAGCATTACTTATACCAGCTGTACATTTATAATTATATACAGGAGATACCCAGGTTATAACAGCATGGTCTATATCACTATATACAAGAAGATGTCTAACTCATACCAGACGTAAATATATAATTTTATACAGGATATATCCAGGTTATACCAGCATGGTCCATATAACTATATACAAGATGTACAGTATTACTTATACCAGCTGTACATATATAATTATATACAGGAGATACCCAGGTTATACCAGCATGGTCCATATCACTATATACAAGAATATGTCTAACTTATACCAGCTGCAAATATAACTATATACAGTAGATACCTAGGTTACACCAGCATGGTCCATATCACTCTATACAAGAAGATGTCTAACTTATACCAAATGTGCATACATAATTATATACAGGAGATACCCAGGTTATACCAGCATGGTCCATAATTATTACTATATACAAGATGTATAACTTATACCAGGCACTGTACATATATAATCATATACAGGAGATACCCAGGTTATACCAGCATGGTCCAAATCACTATATACAAGAAGATGTTATACAGTATAACATCTTCTTGTATATAGTGATAGACCATGCTGGCATAACCTGGGTATTTCCTGTATATGATTATATATGTACAGCTGGTATAAGTTATACATCTTCTTGTATATAGTGATGGACCATGCTGGTATAACCTGAGCATCTCCTGTATATGATTATATATGTACAGTGCCTGGTATAAATTATACATCTTGTATATAGTAATAATTATGGACCATGTTGGTATAACCTGGGTATCTCCTGTATATAATTATCTATGTCAAATGTCATCTTCCTGTATATGCTGGTCTTGGTATCTTCTGTACTTTATTATATATGTTCAGCTGGTATAAGTTATACATCTTCTGCCATATTATATACCAGAAGATGTACAACTTATACCAGCTGTACAGAAGAAAATTAATCCAGATGGTAACTAGTAGTACCTGGCTGGGCCTAGGCCCTATTGGGCTGGCTCAGGCTGACTTGACGCTGACTAAACAATGCCTGGCTGGCAGTCGGAGAGAGAGAGTGAGGGCAAAGTGGTTTCAACTTTGTTTAACACCGTGGGATCGTGGATGGCTGGACCAGTGAGTGAATAGAGAAAGCACTGGGCAGTGGCACCCATGCTCCTCTGTTCCTGCCTGCAGTAAATGGTACAGAGATTGGGCCAGCGCAGCAGCGCTGATGATGCAGTGACGTCATGTCATACAGTGCACTGTGCGATCCAGACATACTGCCAGGTCCTGCCTTCTGTCCTGCCATGGGGTCAGGGACTTAAAGTGACCATACCTGAGCCTGACCAGATGTCACCCATAACCACAAAAAAGTAGGACTTCTGGAATTGCACTGGACGGAGGCCAGAGAGTCTAAAAACCAGACTGTCCGGCCTAAAATAGGATGTCTGGCCACCCTAGCCGGGTGCCTGCTGTTTGATACAGCAGACACACGTGGCTACTGTCCGCGACCAGCGGTAATGTCGGTCACGGACATTTAACCCTTCAGATGCCGTGGTCAAACGTGCTAAAACCTGGAATTGTGACAGAAGGCTGCTGCACATTAGTTCCTAGGGAGCCTGTGGCAGGGCACTTTAAGAACACAGTATAATTCCTATAAACTCCAATGCATGAAAGAAGCAATCTAATGATTGCTTGTTATAGTTCCCTGTAGGAACTATAAAAATAAGTGTAAAAATAAAGAAAGAAATAAATGTTTTTAAAAATAAAAAAGTTTAAAAATATAAAAATTCTAATTACCTCCTTTCCCTAAAATGAAAATAAAAAACATAAAAGATAAAAAAATACACACATTATGGGCATTGCCGCAAGTGAAAATGCCCGTACTATTTAAATAGAAATATATTTATGCCAAACAGAAAACTGTGAAACGGAAAAAAATGTCAAAATGGCCGATTTGCCATTTTTTGGTCGCTTCTCCTCCCACAAAAAAAAATGTAATAAAAAGTGATCAAAAAGCTGTACACATCCCAAAATTGTATCATTATAGGGTAAAAGTTATAGGGGACAGTTATAGGGTAAAAGTTTTAAGGGACAGAATATGGCGACAAAAAAATATTTTTAAGGTTTTTATTTATAGAAAAACCATACATATGTGGTATCGTCGTAATCTCACTGACCTGGAGAATGAAAATAACTGATCGTTTTCACCATATAGGGAAAGCCGCAAAAACTAAAAAAAAACTCTGGGGCTGAAAGGGTTAAGAAAATGGCAGGATTGCAGTACAAAGAAAGATAATCAATATGTGTGTTATTTAATTTAGATAAAATAATTATTTACTATGTACAAATACATCAATGGATTGTAGTGTTGAGCAAATTGAAGTACCCGAAGTGGACTTTGATACGAATTTCATGAAAAATGAGATTTGTCACAAAGCCGAATTTCCCCGCTCTTCTTGGTAACAAATCAATTTTCCCTGAAATGGCGGTAAAAAACAAAAACAATCATACTCACCTCATCCATTTGCGCACAAAGAAGCTGCCACTGCCAATTTAATTGAAGATACCATGCGAAATCTCACGCGCGGTGACGTATGGCGTCACCACGCCAGCCTGCGTGATCATTTCATCACGTTGAGCAGTGTCTTCAATCAAGATGGCCCCAGCGGCCTCTACGCGATCATATATATATATCTTTTTTTTCAAGTGGATTTTTTTTACTGGATTAACCCCTGAAAGTCCTCAATGGTAATCTCAAATGCAGTGATCAGCGATGAACACTGTATCTGAGGGGTTCAAATACAGGGGTGGTGCAATCGCTTTTGCCCATCATTGCGCCCGCTACGTAAAAAGAAATCTGCTTCACGACAAAGTAATTAATCATGTAGCGAATTTCTTCGTGAATTGAATTTTCAATAAATTTGCTTATCTGTAATGGATAATATAGGAATCTGTGCAATGTAGTTTTTATACCTAGGCCTAAGACCATAAGGAGTCATCCACTACGTCTACAGGAAAGAAAACTTCTCCATCAGCATAGAAGGATTTCCTCACTGTAAAAGCTTCCTAACGCTAGTTCAGCTGACAGCTATTCTTCTCAAGACCCTCATACACATGCATGCCTGGTTCAGGAAAGTGTGCCTGTGCTCTCCATGAGTAAAGAGGAATAAGCTGTTTATCTCATGTGCCTACAAAAGATCAGGAGGCAAGAACCTTCATCTCCCTCCCCCCTAATGTCTGGACACTTCCATACGCATTAAATGGTCAGGCGGTACCACGGAAATTGGTGGGCTCAGCCCAGTATGATCTAATGTGTATGGCCACCTTAAGGCCTCATGCACATGACCATGTGACGGCACGGGCACCGACAATAGGGCCGCCGCATTCACTTGAATGGGATCCGCAATCGGCATCTGACGGTCTGCACTGCTAAAAAGTAGCGAATGCACTACTTTTTTGCAGTGCGGAGCCACGGACAGAAACCCCACGAAAGCACTCCGTAGAGCTTCGGTAGGGTTCCGTGCTCCTGGGTCTGCATATTTGATGCGGGATGCACACGGCCGGTGCCCGTGTATTGCGGACCTGCTGTTTGCAGGCCGTAATACGGCCACGGCCAGGCAACAGCCCTGTGCATGAGGCCTAAGGGCAATGAGTATATGGATCTCTATGCCATAGGATGCTGGGAGATTGGTTAAAAGAGTTAAATAAAGTTAAATAAAGTAGTTTGCTGGTTGTAAGCGGTTGATCTGAAATTCCCATATTGACGTCTGGAAGGATCTCTTTCTCCATAATAGAAGACTTGGTGTGTTTTTTCCTGGATCAATGTTGTAAAATAACTGGGTAAACTTGATGGACAGTATAAATGAATGCTTGTAAAATGGCATGAAAAGTGGATCTATAGCATAATAAGCATACCGCAGTAAGCAGTAAGTATACCGCATCATTAACAACGCTACCTTCTGTCTTCACTCATCAATTTTAAGCATTTGCTAATATATTTTTCAGAGGAAATAAGAGAAGTATTGCAGGAAATCCTTTTACTTTCCCAAAGTGGCCAATACTTACAGTTTTATGTAGAAAGGAAATAATTAATTGAGCTAGAAAGGAAGGCAGCTGTATTTCCTGCTGCTCTCCATACAATAGGACCTGCCCTTCAGTCCACCACGGGTGTCATGTTAACAGACGTGTGGCTCATACAATTGCTTGACAGGCAGCTAAAGTTATGATGGATAATGTAAAAACATGGGCGATGGTGCGACTGTGTTTTCATACTTCTGTCTATACGAGAGCGGATTAAAGGGATTGTCTGACCCCCCAAGCTGAAATTAAATAAGGGCTGGAATGTGTTTAAAATAAAGAAACCCGCCCTATTCACTTCCGCTTCATTCCAGCGCTCAGGGTCCTGTCCCCCCTTCTTCCTGTCCCCTTTGGGTTAGAAGTGTGATGTCCCATCGGTGGGTCTCGTGCACTGCTGCAGCCATTCACTGCCTTAGCAGTGACATGTCCCTGAGCGGCACGTGACCACAGAACCTCTGCAGTCACGTGCTGCTCGGGGACATGTCACACTGATGTCAGCAAAGTTTAGTGAATGGAGTGGACACAGCTGGTGATGTCACCACCCAAAATCTGCCTGCCCACCCAATTCTGATACAGTGGGCCGGGGGAGCAGCCCCACATATGTTAAATTCACACTATCGGAAGGGATTCAGACACTTCAAAGTGTCATTGAACGTTAAGAAAACTTTTAATATGTCATAGTAACACATGAATAGTTTCCTTTTTTAGTGGTCTGTGTGTTAAGACCCCCAGCGATCAGTAGAACAGGCGAGAGAAATGCTCACATAGTGCCCTCTCTTTCCTCGCTGGAGGACATGTAACGAGATGGGCCCGTAGACTTTCTTTTGAACCCGTCTCCTGCGGAGGAGTGTCTGCGAAGCGCTTTTCTCTCCTCATTCTAGTGATCGGTGGAGATCTCAACACTCAGACCCCCACTGATCAAAACCCTTTTTTTCAAGGTTCAGTTCAGATGTGTCAGATTTGTCGTACAGATTTTGAACTGTAAATTCTACTGCAGGACATATGGGGTGTTAAAAACTCCGTCCACATTTGCAGTCCAGAAAAATTTACATTCTAGGGACTTCAGCTCTGTGGCATACACATTTATTACTTATCCTCTGGATAGGTCATGAGTATTTGATCGCTGGGAATCCAAAAACCCATGACCCCCACCAATCAGCTGCTTAAGAAGGCAATGGCGCTCACACATGGCCTAGGCTCAGCTTACCCCCTCTGAAATGAATGGGGCTGAGCTGAGATACAAAGCACAGCCACTGAGAGAAGGCCTCTGTGAGTGCGGGTGCCTTCTCAAACAGCTGACTGGCATGGGTCCAGGGTGTTGAACCCCTACTGATCAGATGGAAAACCCCTTTAAAGCTGGATTTACACGGCTCGATGTTCAGGCCAAATATCTTGAATGAATGTTCCTATGAATGCTTGTTCCCAATAATCTGCCCATCTAAGGCCTGTTTCCCACTTGCGTTATGGCTTTCCGGTTTTGAGATCCAGCAGATGATCTCAAAACTGGGGCAAAACTGTTCTATTTTGTCCCCATTCATTGTCAATGCGGACAAAACTGATTAGGATGCATTCCGTTCCATTTTGTTGCATTTTTTGACTAGACACAAAACTGCTGCAAGCTGCGATTTTGTGTCCGGTCTGCGAAAAAATACAAACCGGATCTGGCAGCAAAATCAATGTAAGTTAATAATGCCGGATCCATTTTTTTCAGATCCCAAAAAATGCATCCATCACCCATTGACTTACATTGATTTTTAGTGCCGGATCCAGTTTGTTCCATTTCGATGTAACACAACTGCATACTAACCCTGGGTTCACACCTGAGCGTTTCTGAGACTCGCATTTTCCGCGCGTTTTTGTCGCACGTCTTACGCGCGTTTTTGGCAATAGTAGACGCGCGTTTTACGCGTGTTTGTGTGATTGACTGCAGTGTTGTCCAATGACCAAATATCCCTGTCTATATGAAGTTTGGCCTTTCCAGCATGTTGCAAATTTATAAACGCGCGTTCAAACGCGCATTTTTAGTGTCAAAAACGCGCAAAATACAAGCGTTGCGCGTTCCCATTTAAGTCTATGGGCCAAAACGCACGACAAACGCCCCCAAAAAGCTCAAGTACTTGTTTATGCGTCAGGCGTTTTTCAGCGCGTTCGAACGCGCTGTAAAATGCGAAAATGTGAACCAGTCCCATAGGGAAGCATTGGTTTGCGTCGGTTATGCGTTTTACAGCGCGTTCGAACGAGCTGTAAAACGCGCAAGTGTGAACTGAGGGTTAGGGAGCGGATACATCCGGATGTGTGAACCTCTTACAACCGGAAACCAAAATGCAAGTGTGAAACAGGCCTACAGGTGCCGCAGATCATATGATGAACGAGCAAAATGATCTGAGGTGCAGTGCTTCACCTCCACTAATAAGAAGGCAATTGTGGGAGGGAAAGATTTCTTCCTGACAATCGTCTGCTCATTGGCGCAGTGGAAATACATTTTCATGCTGCACCAATGAGCAGAGGATTGTAGGGAGGAAGCTTTCCTTCCTGACAATTGCTTGCTCGTTAGTGCAGGTGAAGCAAACGCAGCGATCACCTCCACAGTATGAAGGGTGGCCACTGCGACCCCTCATCCTGATACAGCTGCATTCTTTCTGGGCAGCAGATCGCTGTTTACACACAGCAACATCCGCTGTCCAGAAATGATTTAGGTGACTGCACCTCAGATCATTTAACCCGTGTTTCGCTCATTCATCGGGTGATCTGCGCCACCTTTAGACGGGCAGATTATTGGGAACGAGTGCTCAAAGGAACGTTTGTATGCGATAACTGGCCGAGCAAATCCGGCTTCAGATGTTCCATGCAGATTTCACCCCTTCAATACAGAAAGGAGGAATATTCTGTGAATCCGCAGCCCAATCCGCAGGTAACCCTTGCAGATGTATCTATATAATCAATGCAGATTCACCAGGATTGCAGCGAGATCCAATGTGGAAAATATCGCTGTGTCTGAGTTTACCCTTGGGGAAGAAAATTTACGGAAAATAAAAATGAAAAGCGTTTAACCAGATTGTATGCTGATGATTTATGGAGGCTACCAAACTGCATGAAATCTGTCATTAGTAATACAACATAATATATTTCCTGGAATTTACGAGAATTTACAGGGTGTTATTAACCATATCAAATATGTCACTCCGATTAATTGCGGAAATGGCAGAAGTCTACCAGACTTTGTACCTTGTACAGTAAATGATGGTAACAGAACTGTCACGGAGATAGAGTGTTTCTGCGGCCTTGGTCACAATGGGATAATGTCCTGATCTGCACAGAACACCATTAAACACTGGGTATTCTAGTCAGGTAGCAATTCTGCAGGGACGCATATGTATGGAAATGTTTCTGGGAGCTCCTTGAAACAGAAATACAGGAGATAAAGAAATAATAATAGGGGTAAGGATAGCTCTACATCTGCTGCTAGTCATCCCTCTCCGGACTGATACCTTAATACTAATAATCCTTATTCATCCAGCACCAGCATCTTCATTTCAGAGAGAACATGTACAAACAAAATCCAACACTACAGATTTAAAGGGGTTGGACATATTCCCTTCTTCACCCAGGCAGCCCCCTGAATCGCACAGGGCTAGGACTTTTTCAGAGGATATGGTGATGTACCTGGTCTCTGCTAGGTGGAGGCTTCCGCCTAGCAGTGTTCCCGGTGACGCCACCGGCACTAATGGGCGGGCTTTAGTGCTGCCCTAGCCTGTAAAACAGTGCAGGGCAAGGGAGAGCATCGGAGCATTAAATGCTCCGATGCTCATCTCAAAGGGGCTGCCTAGGTGAAGAAGGGGGCCACACATTACATCTAGGTCAGTCAAAAATGCAGATTTTGTCTGGTTTGGCCAATCATCCTTAAGAGGTTTTCCGGTTGCACAATAAATTATAAATAACACCATTGAACCTTACTGCATTATATAAATCAAATGATGAGGTTCTGAGTACATTTTGACTCCTCCAGCATAATTGCAATCTGCGGACCACACCTTTTTACATCCCGATGCAAGACTCACGGGGAATGTCTGCAGCATCAAGTTTCTACCTCTCCTTCCCCTCCCAGCTGGAACGTCATAGGTCCAAGCAGGACTGGCAGCCTCATTAGTATTCACTTCAGTGAACACTAACGAAGCTGTGTTGGGTATGGGTTAGGGGAGGGGTCCTCTTCTAGCACATAGGGGGAGATTTATCAAACTGGTGAAAGGAAAACTGGCGTACTTGCCCCTAGCAACCAATCAGATTGCACTCTTCATTTTCAAAAGGAGCTCTGAAAAACGAAAAGTGGAATCTGATTAGTTGTTATGGGCAACTAAATCTGTTTCATTTACACCAGTTTTGATAAATCTCCCCCATAGACTTTTACTAAACGTCTTTATCAGGATTTACACCCCAGACCTTCTGTATGGCAGGCAGAAGAGTTATCAGTACACTACAGACCTGCTCTGTTGGTAGGGCTAAATTTTCTGTGCTTAAAAACGTATCTTCTCTACAGGCATAACATGAAAGAGGAAAAGGTTCTCTTTAATTAAATACTTTTCCTTACCGCAGTTTTCCCACTCAGTATGTTAATCTGAGCATCGGTAAAGGGAGGAGGAGACGCAGGGTTTCTCAATCACTTCTAAACTTCATGCATCTATGGACTATGATTTATTAAGTCTTTTCACTACTTTAAAAAGTCTGGTACCAGCATCTATATATATTGAGCACCACTTCCTTTGAGCCACCCAATCCAGAACACATATCTAGTGTCTGGGGGTCTCAGAGAGTCCACCCACAATCCCATTTCCACCCCTTATATAACCCGGCACTATCTATTTCTACACACTTGCAATTCTCTACACAAGTTTTTATGCAAACTGCAACATTTAGAATAAAGATATTTACTAAATTCCAAATATGAGTGTGCCTGCTACTTTTTCTGGATAATACTGAAAAATGACATCTATCCATCCAGTTCAGCCTGTTATCCTGCAAGTTGATCCAGAAGAAGGCAAAAAACCCTGATGAGGTTGAAGCTAATTTTCCTCATTTTAGGGGAAAAAAATTCCTTCCCAACTCCAGTCAGAAGAAGGCTCATGCACACTACTGTTGGATGTTTTGCAGTCTGCCATTTGTGGATCTACAAAACACGGATACTGGCCTTGTATATTCCGCATTTTGCAAAACGCAATGACAGGCCTTTAACCACCTCCCGACCGCCTAACGCAGGGATGCGTCCTGCGGGCGGCCGGGATGCTCCTCCTTGACGCGCCGGCGCGTCATCTCGCGAGACGCGAGATTTGCAGTGAACGCGCGTTCACTGCAGGAGACGGGTAAGAAGTTATTGTACAGCCTGCCAGCGCTGATCGTTTGCTGGCAGGCTGTACATTTAAAAAGAAAAGTGATCAAAATGTAAAAAAAAATAAAATTACATAAAAATGTAATATTGTGGCTTGCTGCCTGGTTCTATGGTGGTCCCTTTTGCTTGGGACCACCAGAGGAGCAGGCAGCTATGTAAGTTGCACCAAACACCACACTACCCCACCCCCCCCTGTCACTGATTAACCCCTGATCACCCAATATTAACTCCCTGATTACCCCCCTGTCACCCCCCTGCCATTGATCACCCCCCTGTAAGGCTCCATTCAGACGCAAAACACGGACACCGGCAATGTGCTTTCCGCATTTTGCGGATCCGCACACTGCCAGAACTATATAGAAAATGCATTTTCTTGTCCGCAATTGCGGACAAGAATAGGACATGTTCTACATTTTTGTGGATCCGGAAGTGCGGATCCGCAATTCAGGATCCGAGCGGGACAAAGTCTGTCCCCATAGAATTGAATGGATCTGCAATTCTGTTCCGCAAAATTTTGTGGAACAGAATTGCGGACGTGTGAATGAGGCCTAAGGGTCCCTTAGCGATCGCAGCTTTACAAGCTATGTCCTTTCCCCTCTTTTTTTTTTTGGCACATTTTTTGGCAGAGATTTTTTCATTCACATTGATCAATGTATAAACACAGAAATGCAACAGCACTCTGCAACAAGAGCTCTGCCCTAGATGGGAGCTATAAGAGGACATTAGTGATATCGCATGCAAACAGTGGAGACATTGGTTTACATTTTGATCAAAAGGTAGTAAGCCCACTCACCCCGACACGGAGTACGGTCTATCCCAGCATGCATGCTGGACTCCCACTCCCTGGATTTTATGTGGCTGTCGTGGCCCATAACAGGTAGGACTTAGCGTTAGGAGGATTTTATGTGGCTGTCATGGCCCATAGCAGGTCAGATTTAGCGTTAGTACCCACTCTAGGAGACAACCGTGTCGGGGTGAGTGGGCTTACTACCTTTTGATCAAAATGTAAACCAATGTCTCCACTGTTTGCATGCGATATCACTAATGTCCTCTTATAGGTCCCATCTTGGGCAGAGCTCTAGTTGCAGAGTGCTGTGCATTTCTGTGTTTGTATGTATAATTGCCATAACCTACGTGCACCTGCATACAGTGAGTGCTGACTGACCCCCCTTGTGTTTTTACATTGATCAATGTGAATGAAGAAATCTGTGCCGTTCATTTTTTCTTTCAGCCCAGAGGCTAAACGGAAAAAAAAATCTCATTACCCGTATGCTCAATATAAGGAGAATCGCAGAAACTCCTAATGCTGGCCATACGTGTAATGATTGCGGAGACCCTCAAATGCCAGGAGAGTACAAACACCCCACAAGTGACCCCATTTTAGAAAGTAGACACCCCAAGGTATTCACTGAGGAGCATAGTGAGTTCATGGAAGTTTTTATTTTTTGTCACAAGTTAGCAGAAAATGAAATTTTTTTGAAAAAAAAATTCAATTTCCGCTAACTTGTGACAAAAAATAAAAACTTTGATGAACTCACTATGCCCATCAGCGAATACCTTAGGGTGTCTACTTTCCGAAATGGGGTCATTTGTGGGGTGTTTCTACTGTCTGGGCATTGTAGTACGTCAGGAAACATGACAGGTGCTCAGAAAGTCAAAGTGTGGAAATTCACTTTTTTTCACCATAGTTTGTAAACACTTTAACTTTTACCCAAACCAATAAATATACACTTATTGCATTTTTTTTTATCAAAGACATGTAGAACAATAAATTTTGAGAAAAATTTATATAGAAATGTAGTGTTATTTGAAAAATTTTACAACAGAAAGCAAAAAATTAAGTTTTTTTGCAAAAATTTCGTAAATTTTTTATTAATATCAAAAAAAGTAAAAATGTCAGCAACAATGAAATACCACCAAATGAAAGCTCTATTAGTGAGAAGAAAAGGAGGTAAAATTCATTTGGGTGGTAAGTTGTATGACGGAGCAATAAACGGGTAAAGTAGTGAAGTGCAGAATTGTAAAAAGTGGCCTGGTCATTAAGGGGGTTTAAGCTAGGGGGCTGAAGCGGTTAATAGAACAGTACTATCCTTTTCCCTAATGCAGACAATAATAGGACATGTACTATTTTTTGGTGGAATGGCCATGCTGACAGGGTATGGTTCCGCATATGGGCCACAAAAAAACAACTGAACAGACTCGGAAAAAAATATGTTTGCGTGCATGAGCCCTAAGGGTGCCTTCACACGCAGCAGATTTTATGGCAGAAAATCGGTTCCATTCTATTCATTTGAACAAGAACATGGATTTGTGAATGAGGCCTGACACAGGTCTGCGAGAATCCGCAAGGCTCCCATTCTGAGCACTAGGGCATGTGCCGGTTAGGGTCCATTCACACCTCCGCAATTCTGTTCCGCAAAATGGAATTGCGGACCCATTAATTTCAATGGGGACAGACGATGTGCCGGCCAGGTCCGCAATAGCGGATCCGCAATCGTGTTCCCGAAAAAAATAGAACATGTCCTATTCTTGTCCGCAATTGCGCACAAGAAAAGGCATTTTCTATATAGTGCCGGCAATGTGCGGTCTGCAAATTGCGGAACGCACATTGCTGATGTCCGTGTTTGCGGATTGGGCAAAACACACATGGACGTGTGAATGGACCCATAGTGTTGAGCGAACTTGTTATTTAAGTTCGGCGTCCAAAGTTCGGGTTTTTGAAGAATCCAGTTATGGATTCCAAATTCCGTTATGGTCCGTGGTAGCGGAATCCATAACTAGATACTTCGATAACCCGAACTGTGGACGCAGAACTTAAAACACAAGTTCGCTCAACACTAGTGCCAGTACGTCTGCTCTATGCAGTATAGGCACAGTTCGTGCCCTGTTGATAATTGTGAGGGCACAGAACATTCTGATAAATTGTGTCTGGCGCTTCTCCTGTCAGAAAAGTGGCACAGGGCAGGGCTTCACTAACGTGACGCTAATACAATGATAACTAGGCCCCATCAATAGAACTAGAAAATTGTGGCGCAATATCTGCACGTGTGTGCGGTTTATGCGGATCGCACTGCGTCACTTCCGCCCTGGCCGTGAGGGAGTTAACCGTCTCCCCCTTTGTTGGAGGTATAGTCTGATGACGTCACCGCAGGCGCGTCTCCGCCTCTCTCTCTCGCGGTGTTGTGGGTGGCGGGAGCGCGCGCTGGAAGGTGTAAGTGAGTAGAGGAGGCGGCGGCTACGAACGACGATAACTGCGAAGTGAGCGGAAAGCTGCGGAGGATTTATCGGTGTCGTTACTAGTATGGAGGCCGGGAGAGTCGGGTGAGTGCGCTGCGCCTCTATAGGCAGAGGGGACGCGGGTAGAAGTTGTGTTATCCCTAGACCGATTGCATTGTGCGGACGGAGGAGGAGGGGACTGTGATTTTCCCGTATAGACTTGTGCAGAGCTCAGGTTCTCCTCACCTCCGTGGGCTCGGCCTGCCCTCTGCTCATCTATGTGTCTGCCTGTGCCCTGGTCACTGAGAACTGATTACAGCCCGGTGTCCCTGCAGGCTGCTGTATACACAGACTTACCCCCTGCCTGTCTCCTGGTCATTGAGGACTGATTACAGCCGGGTGTCCCTGCAGGCTGCTGTATACACAGACTCACCCCCTGCCTGTGCCCTGGTCATTGAGGACTGATTACAGCCGGGTGTCCGTGCAGGCTGCTGTATACACAGACTTACCCCCTGCCTGTGCCCTGGTCATTTAGGACTGATTACAGCCGGGTGTCCGTGCAGGCTGCTGTATACACAGACTTACCCCCTGCCTGTGCCCTGGTCACTGAGGACTGATTACAGCCCGGTGTCCGTGCAGGCTGCTGTATACACAGACTTACCCCCTGCCTGTGCCCTGGTCACTGAGAACTGATTACAGCCCGGTGTCACTGCAGGCTGCTGTATACACAGACTTACCCCCTGCCTGTGCCCTGGTCACTGAGGACCGATTACAGCCCGGTGTCCGTGCAGGCTGCTGTATAAACAGACTTACCCCCTGCCTGTGCCCTGGTCACTGAGAACTGATTACAGCTCGGTGTCCCTGCAGGCTGTTGTATACACAGACTTACCCCCTGCCTGTACCCTGGTCATTGAGGACTGATTACAGCCCGGTGTCACTGCAGGCTGCTGTATACAGACTTACCCCCTGCCTGTGCCCTGGTCACTGAGGACTGATCACAGCCGGGTGTCCGTGCAGGCTGCTGTATACACAGACTTACCCCCTGCCTGTACCCTGGTCATTGAGGACTGATTACAGCCCGGTGTCAGTGCAGGCTGCTGTATACACAGAATTACCCCCTGCCTGTGCCCTGGTCACTGAGGACCGATTACAGCCCGGTGTCCGTGCAGGCTGCTGTATACACAGACTTACCCCCTGCCTGTGCCCTGGTCACTGAGGACTGATTACAGCCGGGTGTCCCTGCAGGCTGCTGTATACACAGACTTACCCACTGCCTGTGCCCTGGTCACTGAGGACTGATCACAGCTGGGTGTCCGTGCAGGCTGCTGTATACACAGACTTACCCCATGCCTGTGCCCTGGTCACTGAGGACTGATTACAGCCGGGTGTCCGTGCAGGCTGCTGTATACACAGACTTACCCCCTGCCTGTGTCCTGGTCATTGAGGACTGATTACAGCCGGGTGTCACTGCAGGCTGCTGTATACACAGACTTACCCCCTGCCTGTGCCCTGGTCATTGAGGACTGATTACAGCCGGGTGTCCGTGCAGGCTGCTGTATACACAGACTTACCCCCTGCCTGTGCCCTGGTCACTGAGGACTGATTACAGCCCGGTGTCCGTGCAGGCTGCTGTATACACAGACTTACCCCCTGCCTGTGCCCTGGTCACTGAGAACTGATTACAGCCGGGTGTCCCTGCAGGCTGCTGTATACACAGACTTACCCCCTGCCTGTGTCCTGGTCATTGAGGACTGATTACAGCCGGGTGTCACTGCAGGCTGCTGTATACACAGACTCACCCCCTGCCTGTGCCCTGGTCACTGAGGACTGATTACAGCCGGGTGTCCGTGCAGGCTGCTGTATACACAGACTTACCCCCTGCCTGTGCCGTGGTCATTGAGGACTGATTACAGCCCGGTGTCCCTGCAGGCTGCTGTATACACAGACTTGCCCCCTGCCTGTGCCCTGGTCACTGAGGACTGATTACAGCCCGGTGTCCGTGCAGGCTGCTGTATACACAGACTTACCCCCTGCCTGTGCCCTGGTCACTGAGGACGGCGATACAGATCACTATGGAGATGAACGCTTCCACAGTGGAAGTGTTCATCTCCTGTCACCTGGAGCCCCCCTTTACGGAGCTTCGCGCCCCCCCATTTTTTTTTCTAAAAACTTCAGCAGAAAAAGTAAATAAATGAGAAAACCTCATCTAAGAAGGTCACTATTAGAAAGGCATTTTTAATTCTTGATGTAAATTCACTCACGTTTATGCCGTCATTTATGTAAATGTTGTAACTTTCAATCAGTCAGGGGCTGGAGTAGACTTCAGTCTAGGTGCCCGGACCACCAAAGGATGTGCCTAACGTAGTGTCGTCATAAGTTAGGCGCAACCACCTTTGATAAATGACCCCCAATATTGTCAATGATTTTTCAAATACTGTTGGTAGGAGATGCTGAGGAATATGGGTGGCACATGGAGGGCAAAAAATCGGATGCACAGGCCAAACACGGATTCTTCACAGAAGTAACACAGGTTTTCCGTAGACATCGGACACGGAAATGTGAACGAGGCCCTACTCAAAAATTGAAGAATAATTTCTTCACTACCAGCAACTCGGGTGGTTACTTGCTGGTAGCCGCCGCATCCTCGGGCTGTAAACACGCCCCCTCATCACTTGATTGACAGGGCCAGCGAGCGCTCTCCTCCTCCCGCAGGCCCTGTCGTCCCATGAAATTCTGTGCCATAACGTTTCTCATTCGGCGCAGGCGTTCTGAATGAAGGGCGCACGCTTGCCAGCTCCTTCCTCAGTGCGCCTTCGCCGATGACTTCAGACTACACCCGGAAAAGCAGACTGCTGGCATCGGGTGTAGTCTGACGTCATCGGCGCATTGAGGAAGGAGCTGGCAAGCGCGCGTCCTTCACTACTCAGAATGCCTGCTCCGAATGAGGAATGTTACGGCGCAGGCGTGGGATTTCATGGGCGGACAGGGCCTGCGGGAGGAGGAGAGCGCTCGCTGGCCCGGTCTATCACGTGGAGAGGGGGCGTGTTTACAGCCCGAGGATGCTGCGGCTACCAGCAAGTAACCGCCCAAGTTGCTGGTAGTGAAGTAATCTGCATAATATAAAAGTACGATTCTTACATAAATTACAGCACAGAGGAAGGTAAGAGTGATATGTTTGGACTCAGCTGACGTTAGCAAATAGCTAATGTCCGCTACTGAAAATTGCTAAATGGGGGGGTGACCGAAGCCCTTTAAGGTTGCCCCAGGTGACAATTGTGTGGACAGTCACCGTGGTTAATGACCGGCCATAGCGACAATCTGTGTGTGATCTGCTGACCAAAATCCGCCCTTTATGGAAGAATCCTCTGCAATTGATTACATCCTGGGAAAGTCTCTGAGGAAATGTCCTATTGAGGGAAGCCCATTGTTTGTAAATCATACGGCGGTGCCGCGCTCATTAATTAGCGGAGTGACGCTAATTATGTAGTTTTCCACCTAGACTTCAGTGGGGTTGTGCTATAAACAGAAAATCCACACCAAGACCACCATAAATAGTGCGTGTTTATTTTTTGGGTGGTTTTTAGTGAAGAAGTTTTGCGGATTTTCAGCATACACATCTGCTCCATGTGCAGTAACCCTAAAGGGGATCTGCTGCCGGCAATATGCAGAGTGAATGTGGGATAAAAATGCGCAGAAACCGTTGCCCTGCTGTGGATTTCAGACTCGGCGTGCCAGGTCAGCTTCCGAACTGAAGAAATCGAGCACGTGAGATTTGGCAAATCTCATCTACTTTGCTGGTACTCTATTAGGCTACATGCACACGACAGTTGTTTTTTGCTGTCCGCAAATCGCGGATCCGTCTTCCTTTTTTTTTCACATCCACATCCGTTCCGTGTGTCCGAAAATTTTGTAGGTTGTGTTTCCGTGTGTCTTCCGTTTTTTTTTTTGCGGATCCGCAAAAAAAAACGGAAGGCTTGAAACAGTTTCTTAAAGTACCTGCACAAGTGCCCTGGTTTGCAAGCAACCATCCGCAAAAAAAACGGATGCGGATGGAAAAACGGAAGGCTTCAGTGTGGCTTCCGTTTTTTTTGCGGACCCATTGACTTCAATGGGTCCGCAAACCATTTTTATAGGACATGCCATATTTTTTTTGCGGACGTGAAATGCGGAATACGGACGCGGACAGGCAACGGAAGAGGCATCAGTTTTTTTTGCGGATCCATAGAAATGAATGGGATCCTGTGTTTTTAGCACACTCTGATCCACATAATCCACCATTTGCGCAGGTAGCCTCGATGACCACTAATTTACTTGTACGTCATTGATTTGTGGCCATTTATTGCCCGTCTGACCCGAGTAAGAAGAACCCTAGAGAATTTACCTCTAAAAGGTTCTCACAGATTGAAAGTCTGACAATGTGAATGCTCCTGAGGCTGGAATCACAGTCTGCACCACTGATCGCTGCGCTTGTAATGAGCTTTCCGTGGGCTAGTCACTTAGTGGTACAACCACCGGGCCATGCAGCGGCCGATTGTTAGGAAGGAAGCGTTCCTTCCAGACAGTCGGCTGCTCGTTCATGGAAGGAGACCCCGCATTTACATGGAGCGCTCTCCTCCACAGTATGAGGATGGGGGATAACTATTCAACCATAACCTTCAGGAAGTGTTTTTCTGGTGGTTTAAAATGAGTTAAAACCTAATTTTAAAACCCCATTGTTGTAAGAAATATATATATGTCTCTTACAAGTGTTTTTATGGTGTCTTTGGAGACTCTTTTTAAATATGCATTTTTCCTGGTGTGTTCAAGTGCTACCGAGAAACCTATGGTAAAACGCCAGAAAAAGCACCTCTTATCCAATCCAGTCATTGAAGAATCCCCTTATGGATTCCAAATTCTATTATGGTCCGCGGTAGTGGAATCCATAACGGGATTCTTCGGTAACCCAAACTTTGGACGCCGAGCTTAAAATACAAGCTCTCTCAACTCTACTTAGGAGTTGTCCTGAGAATGACTGTAAAGATCTAAGCACAGGATAGTTGAGTGCTGGATGGGTGGAAGTCCAAACCCTGGCACCTCCACCAGTTGTGCCTCGTCTACATGGAGCAGTAGTCAGGCATACGCATCGCTGCTCCATTAAGTGCGGGACTTAGTTATCATCTGTCTGACAGTCCCATCTACGTTTGTGTTCCATTGCGCATGCTTGACTGCTGGTCTGTTCAGATGGGGTATTCAGGACCCTAATTCTCTAGATAGGGGGCCTAGTGGTCCTCCTGACTCCCCTATACACATGCACTCTTGGTTTGACCAAGCATGCATATGTTTCCAGTGGAGAGAGGGGATTAAGCTGCTGTCAGTAAGAAAAAGAATTGGGCATGTCGACATTCAACATACCAGATCCTTCCTTTTCCTGGCCTCCTCTGTGGTAGGAGTCGGCACAACCCCATTCACATAAGATGGTTTGCCCGTCCCACCAGAATGTGGCCGGTTTGCCCATCTTTGCTCTGATGTGTGCATGTAAGTAACGTCTGCACAGGCGACTGTATGCTTTTAAAATAGGGGCCGCTAGTGGATGTGGCGGCTGAATGGACCCCTCCTGGGCTTAGTGAGACCCTGGGTGGCACTGGCTGGGGTTAATAAGCCCCTGTGTGTGGGGTTAGAGCTCAGCAGCTAGATATAGCTGAGTGATAAACTGCAGAGGCACGTTATATTGGGCTTCTACTGTATTAGGGCTCATGCACACAAACTTATTTTCTTTCCGTGTCCGTTCGGTTTTTTTTTTTGTGCACCATATACGGAACCATTCATTTCAATGGGTCCCCCAAAAAAACAGAAGGTACTGTGTGCATTCCATTTCCGTTCCGCAAAAAAATAGAACATGTCCTATTATTGTCCGCATTACGGACAAGGATAGTACTGTTCTATTAGGGGCCAGCTGTATCGTTCCGCAATATATGGAATGCACACGGACATCATCCGTATTATTTGCAGATCCATTTTTTTCGGACTGCAAAATACATACTGGCGCGTGCATGAGGCCTTATTCACAGTCCATTGTACTATATATGACTCTGGCTGCACTTTCACCCCACCCAGGGGCTTAGTGACCCCAGTACCTTCTGAGAGAACCCCCTCTTGTAAGAGACGATGGCAGGGGTCTGCACACCTCTCTCGCAGACAGGTATATTCAGAAGATGCAGTAAAGTTGTGTTATTTACTGTTAATGCAGCAAATATGTGACCATAAAAAAAAACCAAGCCATTTTGATATTTGAGGCAGTACTCCAAAAGGATACCGATGAAAATACATCTTGTCCCAAAAAAACACAACCCCCCCCCCCCCCCAAAGGGCCACATTGAGAGAAAAACAAAAATGTTATTGCTGGGAAAAAATAGTTAAGGCTACTTTCACACTGGCGTTTTGGATTCCGTTTGTGAGATCCGTTTCAGAGCTCTCACAAACGGTCCAAAACGGATCAGTTAAGCCCCAATGCATTCTGAATGGATAAGGATCCGTTCAGAATGCATCAGTTCAGCTCCTTTCCGCCTCTATTCCGTTCTGGAGGCGGACACCAGCATGCAGCATTTTGGTGTCCGTCTGAAGAGGCGGAGCCTAATGGATCCGTTTTTAATTACAATGTAAGTCAATGGAGACAGATCCGTTTTCAATAACACAATATGGTGCATTTGAAAACGGATCAGTTCCCCATTGACTTTCAATGTAATTCAAAACGGATCCGTTTTGGACTTTGCATTAGTTTTAAAGAAAAATGACAAGCGGATCCGTTCTGAACGGATACAAACGTTTGCATTATAGGTGCGGATCCGTCTGTGCAAATAACAGACGGATCCGCACCTTACGCAAGTGTGAAAGTACCCTAAACTGCCACCCAGAGTTTGATTTCATACTCCTCCTGGCCAGACCTGCATAGGGAAACATACTTACCTGCTCCCCGGCCTCAGCTGCCTCGCTCGGCCTCCTGCTGTCAACATCCACTTTGACGCCACTGCAGCCAATGACAGGCCACAGTGGTGGCATTACGCAAGGGTGTAAGTTCACTGCTGCAGCCAGACATTGGTTGCAGCAGTATCAAAGCAGATGACAGCGGGGGACCGGAGCAAGGCCGAGGCCAGAGAGCAAAGGAGATTGGACCCACCGGCAGAGACCTGGTAATTTTGCTCCCCTTTGCAGATCTGGTCAGAAGGGGGGTCTGCAAAAAACCCCTAAAAGATGGCCAACCTCTTTAATCCTGGAAACCTAGCAAAAATCTGTAAGACTGTAGAAAGCTACATATAATAAAAATTCCAATCTTTTGATCTCATGTGGAAATGCGTTACTTATTGCAGAGGCTGCTCGACGCTAGGGTTAAATAGCCAAACGCCCACGCTCTGCTCATTGACATTTTTCTTAGTCTGTGGCATCGAAAGAATGAGCGAGGAGGAATAATCCAGTCCAAAGGTAAAAGTCTGACATTTCCATCTGCAGGACTCGCTAACTTCTCTAAAAAAAAAAAAAAAATAAAAAATAACTGTGCCAGGTTTTCAAAACGTAGTCCCTTTGAGTGGTTTCCTGCTGATATATTTGGAGGATTGCTTTGGGAGCAATGTCCTAATATTCTAATATTTGCTGCTTTTCAGAAGTAGTGGGAAGCAGCAGGGAGGCAGTGAAGTTCCTTGTGTCTACTGTCCTGGTGCTGTAAACAGGCGGAGCGGAAGAAGAGCCTGAGAATCAGGATGGCACGTGTATGAGGAGGTTAGGACTGACAACGGTCTTGTGTGTGTGGCTGGCCCCCGTCTTACCAAGGGGAGAGGGCACAGTCTGGGTAGGAGCGGACTACGAACTGCACATTGAGTTTGTCTCCTATCACAAAAGTGCATCTGAGCTGTAATCGGACTATTTGCTTAGTATTCCAACCTTGTCCTCCGACCGCTGCCCCATCGGGCAAGGTGGCTGCAGTGTCCAGGCTGAGAAGAGATGGCCACGTATGTGCGGGGCTCTCTCCTTTAATTTTGATGGAAGTTAGGCCATGTTAACAGAAGCGTTCTGAAATGCAGCAGGCTGTGTAGGCCCCGTGGGACCTATTGACTCTAAATGTATCCGGACGCTTTCCGGCATAAATGCCAGTTTTCAGCTGGACAGAATGCCTTGCATGTGCCATGTTTTGTCCGGCCTGCGGCCAGATCCCATTGTAGCCAATGGGGACCTGGCAGTGAACGTCAGTAGCCTGTTCCTCTGCTGGATCAGGCTCCTGGACTTCTAAACGCGTATGTGAACCTACCCTCCCGGGATCGGCATAGCGTGCTTCCTCATCAGCTGTTCGAGTAACCAAGATCGAAATGGAGAGAGCCCCAAAAATGTGTGGCAACCTGAGCATTCATTCTTCGCGTGGATGCCTCTACTGCCTCAGAAGTTGGGAGACCCTTGTTATGGAAGTGGATATGGGTCCCACCTGTAGAACATTGATGACATGCCATAAATGTCTAGGATCGGAATACCGCTTTCACTTGAGGTAACCAGCTCCGGCCATGACAGTTGGAGCTGTGTGTTTCCAGTGCTGGAGATACTGCAGATCATACGTGATTTGGATGCCCACCAATCTGATGACCTTCATGTACGGAATGTACAAGTTCAGTAAGGGATCTCACTCCCGGTCCTGTGTACGTTGTGTAAATGTTGGCGACCTGGAGGAGGAGGATGATATTCTGTTCCAGATGCCTACATCCTTGGGGGCATCAGCTATTGGCTTGGCATTGTTCCTCGGAGAGCTAAGAGTTAGTACCTTGACAGCCGGGTGCAGCTTCTGGCTACAATTATCTGCTACATAGAACAGGCCATTATTGGGAACGAACATTTGTAGGAACACAAACGCTTATTTGTCAGGTGATTGTCGCACGCTTCACGCAGCACCAAACCCTTGTTACCTTGTGGAAGCAGTGGAGCTGTACAGGGATGAATGATCGTAGTAATCGAGCATTTGGTCCTGATCTCTCCTGAGTTGGGAGGCCACCATACACATGAGATGGCCAGCTAAGACTTGTTTCACATACGCTTGAAACCTGCGGGCTGTTCTGGCCTGGAACACCCTGTCGGATCCGTCCCTGCTGGGCACAGCTGTGCGCTGGCGCAATTCTTTCCGGCTCCATTCACTATCATGGGGGCTGACGGTGATCCGGCCGCAATTCAGCAAATATGCCGAGGAGTGGTCTGACAAATACCGCTGCACGCATGGTTGCGCCTACCTCGGTCTTCCTTAAAGGGGTTGTCTCACTTTTAGTAAGTTGCATTTATCATGTAGAGGAAATAAATACGAGCAACTTACTAATGAATTGTGATTGTCCATATTGCTTCCTTTGCTGGCTCGAATCATTTTTCCATTACATTATGCCACTTACTGAAGTGAGACAACACCTTTAAAGTTTGTAAAACTGCCTTCTTTCATCAATAACTCTGAACACACATCTGTACACCCTTATTACTTTGTATTAATATAGTAATGAGCACGGCCTGTTGCATTTGGGCTTGGCAGCTGAAGCCGTCTGTCTTGGCCCCATGTCCTTATGTGCCGCATTGCTGAGAAAAATGTAAATGCCTCTTGGAGCAAAGGGGGCGTTGCCATTGCACCTAGAGGCTCTGCCCTCTCTGCATCTACTGCGCCCTCTGTGCTTTGATTAGCTTGTCAATCTATGTGAAGAAGGATCAGCAGTGGCAGAGAGAGCAGTGTCTCTAGGTGCAATGGCAACGCCCCTGTTGCTCCTAGAGGCTCATTTTCATGTATTAACACATCATATTTCTCAGCAATGCCGGCACATATGAAGATGGGACCAACTCATATAACCTTCAGCTGCCAAGCGCATGTTTCATAAGGTACAAATCTGCTGACAGATGCCCTTTAACTGCAGATATATTCCTCATTGTGGATTAAAGGGGTTGTCTGGGATTTGCATCCTGATGGCCTATCTTCCAGATAACTCATCAATATCTGATCACTGGAGCACCGCGGCCTATTTAAACAGCGGATCGGCGAGAGTGCCGGGTGTCAGACCCCCACAGTCATATAGTGATGACCTATGCTGAGAAATCCTGGAAAGCCCCTTTAAGAGGAAAATGTTTGACATTCAGAGGAAATGAGACCCGCACTCAGTACCCAGGGATAGATTCCCGAAGAGGATTTGCCAATGTCTGACACTGACTTTTATTCTCAGTTGAAAACTCTGTCATTTACCCGCATAACTCATGTGCATGTCGCGTGTTGTGGTTCCGTTGCAGGATGTGCGCGGCGCCTTTACTGAGCCTCTCTGTGCTTTTCTATCGCCACTGATTACGCTCCTGTTGACAACATAAAGACACATGTGGACACAAATGGGGGGACACAGGACCCCTGTTTTCATCATCAGAAGGGGTCAGATCCAAAAATTGTGGATAGATGGAGTGTCAGCTATGGGTCAACCCCTCGACGTGCCCATTTACCCGGGCAGATTATCGGGACAGTTATGAGGACTAAACATTGTTCTGTTCCAGATAACTGCCCGGTGTGTATGTGCCGCTAATCCCCTCACAGACAGGCAGAATGTTTATTTGTCGGGTGATCCATCTTTATCGCCCCATGTAAGCAGGCATGGGTTGGCCACCGTGCAGGAAGAATGATGGCAGTGATTGTTCATCCCCCCTGCCGTTGATTGTCGCATCTGATTGCAGTTTTTGAGACCGAGTAATGATGGGGATTGAACAGTTAATCGGCCCCTGTACATGCGCTCTAAATCTTGACTGTTAACACACTGCTTTTTTGTGTGCATTTTTGTTGAATTTCTAAAAATGAAAATGTATTATTCTCTTCTACAATTATTCTGGTTTCTTGGAGAATTCTGCTGTTTTTAGTTGTGTTCTGTAGCATGTATGACCTAATGAAAGACTCGCCTGCTCCCTGGCGCCTGTTCAACCATCTTTTGGTCCCCCACTTGTTTACTTCTGGCCAGGACATGGACATGGTCACGTGTGCTGCTGCAGCCAATGACTGGCTTCGGAGGTAACATGTCCTCAAGTGGCATGTCACTGCTGCTCGAGGGCACATTGCCGCTGAAGCCAGTCATTGGATATTTAATTATGTCATACATCCTGTGGCATAACTGAAAATTCCCAGAAAACCCCTTTAAGCCTATATAAAAAAGACAGCATTATATTTCAGCCGTGTTCTGGTCCTCTCCAAAGCCATTGACCTTGCAATACTGCAGGGGTCAGGTCATTCCTGCCTCATTTTAAAGGGTAATAGGTCAGCGTTTCCTTCTGAAGATCCATGGATGCTATTAAGGAAGCTAAAATTCTGCAATCACGACTCTGGCTAGACTAATACAATTAGTCTGTTTTCTGGTTTTGAAGTAAACCATCTGCACTTCTACACAGACAAACCTACCGTATATATGTATGCCATTTAGATGTAATGCTGAAATGCACCATTACTGCCGTGAGGCAGCACAATTACCTTGGAGGCTTTTAGACTCATTTCATTCTGGTGAAATTCTTGTGGATTTTTGGCTAAAACCTGGCAGAAAATGTTGAATGGTCTGGTGTGGTTTTATTCTACCACCATGGAAACCACGTGTGTGTGTGTGTGTGTGTGTTGTTTTTTTTTTTTTCATATCACAGTGGTTTTTGTTGCCTTTTAGTTACATTCTTTACAAAACAAGGGAATGAAAAAAATCCTTAAAACTTTATGCTGTGTTTGGGGACCAAAAAAAGGGTGTCTGCCCTGCATGACATCTTTCCCATAGACTTTTATGGAGCTGGAGTTATTACAGCAAAACACACCTAAAACCACATGTGCACACAACAACCCCAAAACATCAGAAGTGCTGGGAAACACCACAAAATACCTGTGTTCTCAGCCCTATAGAACCGTCTACTGTATAGATAGAGCATTTTCTGACAAAGTTTTACCATGTTATTGGTCCTGAGTAGAGATGAGCGAACTTTAAAAAAAAGTTCGGCGTTCGGGTTGTGGTAACTCGCGCATCCCGTTATGGATGCCAACACAGGGATCAAATCCAGTGCTGAGCCACGCCCCCTGCACTGATTACATGACGGTGACGTCACCCCAGGTCCTTCGGCTGTTCAACAGTTCGGGTTGGTGGAAGCCGCCCCTTATGGATTCCATATGCCGCGATGGTGGAATCCATAACGGGATGCGCGAGTTACCACAACCCGACTGCCGAACTTTTTTTTTAAAGTTCGCTCATCTCTAGTCCTGAGCACTGCATTGAGAGGTCTCTGCAGTATCTGCTAGTGTCATTTCCTGACTTTCACACCCACCTCCGTGCCAGCTGAAGCAGCAGATGAGATGCTGGCTTAATTATTAAGTCATGTCTCAAGGCCTGTTTTACAAGGTCGAACACTGACTTGTAGGGTAGCTGCCTTAAGCTTGTGTTAGACTTGCCAATTCATCGTTAAAGAGCGTTAGCAGGAACTTTCATTAGCGATGATCTGGCAGTGTAATACTGCTGCTGATGAACGAATCGGACAATCCAGATTTTTAAGCTTGCTGCCGGCAGATTGTGCTGTGTAATCATGATCTGCTGCCAGCAAACAACTGGACAGCATGGGGACGAGCGATGGTATAGTGATCACTCCTCCCCATGCTGTGGAGGAGATCACTGCATGTAAAAGCCACGGTCTCTTCGGCTAGCGAGCAGGTGATTGCTGGGCAGGAACGCTTCCCTCCCGACAATCGCCTGCCTGATCTGGCTGTCTAATGCAGTCTTTACATCTGGCGGCATTGGAGGAAGAGCTTGCTACGATCTCATTTGCCTCCCTTTCCTCAGCATTGGCTCTGCACTGCCTGAGTCAAATGTTTCAGAATTTGGGCAGAAGTTCAGCATTCATCCATTATTCCCTTTTTTTTTTTCTGTGTGTTTTAAAGGGATTATTAAGCCCTTTAAAATGAATAACTTTTTGACAGGCTTTTAATATTAGCGCTATTGGGGTCTTGCTGGTGGAGATGAAGATGGAAAAATGCTTTGATAGGAAGGCAACTGCTCATTTGGTTAGAGGCAAATCGTCAGCTACAGCAGGTACAGCAATTATGCTCTATAATCGTTACTGCTAAAGGCACCGGCACGGCATTGTTCCTCAGCCTCCCGACTTTGGAACAGTACACCAGTGTGTTGTAAAGGAAAACAGAAGGTAAACTTTTCAGAAGGATACAGAAAATCCTGTATATTGACCAAAGGTGGATTTACAAGGCAGATTCTCTGACAGGTCGCCTGATGAACAAGCGAAATGCTCGTTCATTGGGAGATCCTGCCGTTCGAGCGAGCACCTAAATTATCATTTCTGGGCTGCAGATCGTCCTCGTTCTGTGGCCGTGATCTCCTCCACTTAACGAAAACCCAGCTGTTGGGAAGGAACGCTTCCTTTCCGACAGCCTGCTGTTTGGCATGTCTAAATGGGCCTTAACAGTTTTGTAGGAATATTGAAAAGAACATTGATTCTGATTCCTCATGATCCCTTTCATTTTAAATTTTTGGTCTGCTGTAAGGCATGTGGTGGGGTTTACTGTTTGAGGCCTCCTGTTGTAGACAGCATTGAAGTTAAAGTGATCATCCTATTTTGATAGCTGTTGGTTCGTTCAGATGACAACCGTTGCTTCTTGAGCCTGGCTTGGCCAACAGCACATGTTTTTCCAGTAGAAAGTAGGGAATAAATTGCTGCCAGACACTTCAGGGTACTGTATGTTGAAGCCAGTTTCTTCTGTGGAGAGTGTGTCAGGATACCCCATCCACATAAGATGGTCAACAAGTCCCACTGGCATTCTAGTAAATGGGAGCTGCGCTACGTAAGGTACCTAAACGGAACAGGAAATCATGCCCTATTAGGCCTAGTGGCCAATGCGAAAAATACAGGATTGTGTACATAATTTTTTTTTTTTTAAGATATAGTGACATGAAAAATGACCAAAAGCGTTTAAAGGGGTCGTCAGTTATGAAAAAGAAATATATAGCACTGTAAATCTGATGGGAAGCAATATATAACCAAGCTAAGCAACTTTTAGGCAAAAAATCTATATTTCCTAATTTCCCTGGTTCTCTTCTGACCCTTTGTTTACCTGCAATAACAACAATCTCTGCCTCTCCCCCTGCTCTGCAAAGGGAGTGAATACAAGTGCTGCTCTAAGTGACATGTCTGCCTGCTGGGAGACTCAGCAGCATGTTTGATTTGTAGGACTACAAGTCCCAGCTGTACAATGACATGGCTGATACACACAGGATCTTCCCCCTACCTTTTCTTGTGCAATGCTCTGCAGAACTCCTCTCTCAGCTCCTGTGCCCAGCATTTGTCTCCTCGCTGCCTACAGCTACTCAGTAAGGGTACTTTCAAACTAGCGGCATAGCTATCCGGCAGGCTGTTCCGGCGGGTAAACATCCTGCCGAATCCGCCATGGCGCAAGTACCCGTGCCGCCGCTCCGTCCCCATTGACTATAACTGGGCAGGGGGCGGAGCTACATCGCAGCGCGTCTATGCACGGCAAAGGTCGCCAAACTAAAAAGTTGGACCTGCAGTACTTTTAGTCCGGCGATCTCCGGCCGTGCACTGCTGTGCTGCGCCGTAGCTCCGCCCCCGCCCAGTTATAGTCAATGGGGACGGAGCAGCAGCACGGCCGTGCACGGGTACTTGCGGCATGGCGGATCCGACAGGCTGTTCCCCCGCCGGAACAGCCTGCCGGATAGCTATGCGGCTAGTGTGAAAGTAGCCTTAAGCCTTCAGCCCTGAGTTTGTGCAGCTGAAGGGGTTAATGTTTTTCCTCAAGAATCCAGAGAGAACAATAGGCAGCAGCTGGCAGTGCAAGGGGGCATGGCCAGCACAGTGACGTCTGGTGTACAGGCACATATCTGTGCTCTCAGGCTTGTGCACGAAACATCATCAGAGCAGGGACAGAGGCTGACCTCACAGGTCATGTGACCCTCAGTGAACTCTGAGAAAGCAGCAACTGCAGATAAAGTAAGTAAATTGTAAAGTCATTTCGTTTGCCTAGTTAGAAACATACAAAGAGCAAAAAAATAACTCAGACAACCCCTTTACCATAAAGTGACTTAAACAATAGGTTACTTTCTGATGCCAATGCATATGTATTGGATCACTTGGAGAAAGAGGTTTCCGTGTTGCTGGGGCGGTTAGCTCGCCTTCCGTAGACATAGTAAAGCAAATAAATACCGTACTACTTCTCTAGCCGAGTGTGAATAATGAGGAGAACTGATGGAAAAGCCAGCCAGTTTACAGCTTGGATGCATCTCATTCTATGTGAAAGGGTTTCCCAAGATCCCCTAAACCAGATAAAAATAAGTGTTCTGCTTTAAAAAGAAATGAACGGTTAGCCAACGTTCCACACAAGACTGGCAGCTGTAAATTGGCAAATAGGGGTCACTGACCACCAGCATTCCTGTGGAGGTACCAGGAATGACCCATTCATGTCTATTCCCACCGGGGTCTTTTTTTCAGAACCTCTACAGCTTTTCTGTACAGAAGCTTAAAACTTGACCAATAGCTTTGCTAGAATTACAGTAGGGGTAAGGGTTCCTTCACATTTGCATTGAGCTTTCAGAAAAAGGAAAAATAACTGATTTGTTTTAACCCCCCTTAGTTTGAATGGGCATCAGTTTGCATCCATAAGGGGCTGTTCACGTCTCGTTTTTGCTTTATGGATTACTTCATGTGCCCATAGGTTATGACTGGGAAAAGATCATTAAAAATGCATACTTTTGATTGAGTTGGCCCGTTTTTGTTTCTTTACATTACGTTTTCATCTGTTAAACATATCCGGTTTTTTTCAGACAATGCCTTCAACTCTTCATTTAAGGTTACATTCACACGTCCGTGTGTGTGTGTTTTGTGTGTGTGTGTGTTTTGCGGATCCGCAAAACACTGACACCGACAATATGCCTTCCGCATTTTGCGGACCGCACATTGCCGGCACTCTCATAGAAAATACCTTTTCTTGTTCGCAGTCGCGGACAAGAATTGGACATGTTCTATATTTTTCGGGAACGCGATTGCGGACCCGGGCGGGACATCGTCTGTCCCCTCAGGAATGAATGGGTCCGCAATTCCGTTCCGCAGAATGCGGAACAGAATTGCGGACGTGTGAATAGGGCCTATAACCAAGATTTCACAAAACAGCAGATACATTTAAACTTGCACACTTTTAAAGGCCATTTTCACACGACCTATGAACAATTACAGTTCATTTTCCATTGAGTTTGTAAAGGCCGAATTTTGGTGTCGCGTGAAAGCACGTCTAGACCCAGTTTGTACAGGCACCTACCACCTATGACCAGGGCTGTGGAGTCGGTAGATAAATTTTCCGACTCCGACTCCTCAGATTTTGAAACTTCCGACTCCTCGACTCCGACTTCTGTATTTAATATGCAAAGACGAAGCTGTTCTACCAAGTTCTTCTAATCTCCTCTAGCACAGAGAGCTAGTTGAGCAGAAGCTGCTGCCTTCTCCTTTGTGTGCTGATCTTCTGCTGAAGATAGAGCAGTGGGAGGATCCAGGAAGGGGCAGGGGAAGGGGCATTTATTTTAAAACATGATTTTCCTAGTAGAATCCCAGTTTAAGTATTGCTGCTCCTTGAAAGGGACACTGACAGGCTGATTTTCCAGCTAAAGATATATATATCTACTGGTATTCATCAGAGAATTAGGAATAAAACTATTCTAATGTTACCCCCAGTTAAGCTGTACTTGTGTTTAAAAAACATTTTAATCTGTATGCAAATTCACTATCTTTGTGCCCAATGGGGCAGCGTCTCCTGCAGCTTTGTGCCCAGCCGCGCCCGAAGTACAGCTTCCCAGCGCTGTTCCCCTCGTTATTATTCACTGCACTGGCCTTTTTTTTTCAGGCTAGCCGAACGCTGAATTCCTGCGCAGGCGCACGTGTAGAGTGCTGGCAGCAGCCTCGTCTGGCTATGCTGAGGCTGTGCCAGCTTTCTCTCTTCCTCCTCGCTACCTACTCCTGTCTAGTGTTGTCAGTACTCTACATGTGCGCCTGCCCCCTTGGGCACAAAGGTAGAGAATTTGCATATTGATTAAAACGTTTTTAAACACAAGTAAACCTCAACTGGGGGTAACAGTCGTCTAGTTGTATTCCTAATCCTCTGATGAATACCAGCAGATATATCTTTAGCCGGTAAATCAGCCTGTCAGTGTCCCTTTAACTGCATATGAAAAGCATATGAAAAGTGCTTCTTCACGGTCACTTAACGTCTTTGTTTAGCGGTAACGTGACGCACTGCATGCATTGGCCTTTATTCTTACAGTAGAGAAGTAATTAATTATAACTTTATCTGAATTGGGACATTTAAACTTGCTTTTTTTTATTCACAATTTTTTTTTATTCCAATTTAAATCTAGTAGGAGTCGGTCCATTTTTTGCCGACTCCGACTCCAGGTACCCAAAATTGACTCCGACTCCACAGCCCTGCCTATGACTGAAACACCAGCCATGGTAGCCGTTTGTCTTGGCTTTACCTATAGAATTGTGTGGCCATTGCCTGCTGTGAATGTATGGTTTTGGCCATATGTGGCCAGTTACCGGGGGGCGAGCCCTTGTACAACTGGTTCTTTCCGGCCCAATCCTGTTCAGGTGTGGAACAGACCTAAGCTTGTGGCATACAATCCTAGCTCGCTTCCAAGAGGCTTTGGCATGTTGAAGTCCAACAGTCCGATTCTTATTTCCCCTGCCATCAGTCAAGAGGTGGAAGGCCCCCTTAAAGATTAGAGAGACATTTGATTTTGCAAGTTTTACTGAATCTTTTCCCACAGAATTATACATAAATCTGTTCAGTTCCTCCTGATCTAGAACATGCTGCCTACAGACTGAACTGCATATCGTGGTGATGGGGTCTCTAGGTCTATGCAACCATTAAGCTTATTTTTCTGAACTTATTCTGTAATGGCCCCTTTACAGTGCCTGAGCATTGGGCAGATCACCCCTAGCAAGCTTTTGTAGGAACGCTGGTTAGCAAGTATGTGGCGGTGTAAGGCTAGATGCAGACGTCCGTTAAACCCGGAGTTGAGCAGTCCGTGGTAATGCGGGCTGGATTTGTTCTTTACAGCCGGAGCGCACAATCTATACCAGTGTATTACTGTAGTGCAGCGGCGGCAGGGAGCGCACGCCGTCATAGCAACCAATGACGCTGTGCGCTACGGCTGTAAAGAACAAATCCATCCCGCATTACCATGGACTGCTCGCGTCCGGGTTTAACGGATGTCTGCATCTAGCCCAAAAGTGCTGCCGATGATTGAGTGAAACTCTTGTTCATCTGGTAATAAGATTTTGTACAGTCACCTAAATCATTGTTTGCTGGCCTCAGATTGTGCGGCAAGCAATGATTCTGTATGAGGACGAGTGATGGCATTAGTGATCGCTTCTCCCCCTACTATGGAGGCGATCACTGCATGTAAATAGAGGTCAGCTCCATGGACGAGCAGCAAATTGCTAGGAAGGAACACTTCCTTCGCGACAGTCGCTTGCTGGATTGAGCAGTATAAAGGGGCCATTCATTGTAATGAGATAAGCACTTTCTTCTGAATGTAGCAGGGCGTTTTTCCTAACAATCATTATAGTTGAAGAATATCTGCAGAGACGCACTTTGCTCATTTGAAATAAAGGGTGGGTTGCCTCACACATGAACCGAGACACGGAAGTCTGGTTCTCTCCCTTCCAGATACAGTTTAGGTTCCCGCTCTGTTCCCTAGACATATGAAATGCAATATCACTGGAAACTTTAGGTTTGAGTCTGTTATTAGAGAAAATATCCTGCTGTCTCCTGGATTTTCTGGCTCTTGGATCCTCCACTGTTTGGTTCTTTGGAATTGTAGGGCATGGCGTGTAATGTATAACTGAAACTTGTGTTGAATAGCTAGTACCGCTAACTTGTGTCCCACTCTCCACTATTATACAGTAGGGGCAGGCGGACAGGTTACGTTTGGTGAGGGAGAGATTCGGATATTTCTATTGTGTTCTGGATTGGACAAGCTAGTAAGCCGTCATGCACACAGTACCAGGTTGTGGAGGTGTATAAAGGAAATATTGTCCCATAGGTACGGTGCTTTTTCGGGGCAAGATTTTTCTGTAAGATTGATAAGGAAGTTGTAGGCATTACTAGTCTGAGGTAAGGAGCCATAGTTTACGGCGCTGACTGAACCGTTCTGCTGGGCCTAGTAGAAGGCCATATGCAGTGGCATTATGGCTGGCATTATGGCGGCACTGCCGTAAATGAAGGAAGGGATGTAAAGCTATACGGCTGCCGTGACTAGTGGGAAGCATTCCTGGTGGTATGACGTTTTAGGTACCTTTTATTAGGTTAGTCATGGTCTGTATGGTGATAGATGGACACCATGTGTAAGATTATCTCCTCGCATTCTTCGGGCGCCTGAACTCTACTCGCGCTCTATGCTCCTTTATAATATCTTCTGTTTTCTCTGTGTGTAAAACTGTGACCATAAAAAAACATGCTGTGATTATGTATAATGATCTTTCTATAGCGCCAACATATTCCGCAGCGCTTTAACAATGGCACAAAACTGTGTCCTTCAGGCTACTTTCACACTAGCGTTTTTTCTGGATCCGGCAGGGTTCTGCAAAAACGCTTCAGTTACTGATAATACAACGATCTGCATCTGTTAACGGATCCGGTTGTATTATCTATAACATACCAAAGACAGATCCGTCATGGACACCGTTGAAAGTCAATGGAGGACGGATCTGTCTCTATTGTGTCGGAGAAAACGGATCCGTCCACATTGACTTGCATTGTGTGTCATGGCGTCTTGCTCCGCATCCCAGGACGGAAAGCAAACTACAGCATGAGAGAACGGAATGCATTTTGGAGCGTTCTGTTCAGTTACGTTTCGACCCCATTGGCAATGAATTGGAAGCATTTTTTTTCCGGTATTGAGACCCTATAACGGATCTCAATACCGGAAGATATTAACGCTAGTGTGAAAGTAGCCTAAGAGCAGATTTTCAATAAACCTTGTGATAATCTCTTTACATAAATGATGGCAAACCCCCACCCCAAAAACTGGAAAGTGTGAAGACTCCTTTAATTGTTCAGTGACAGAGCTGAGAAAATCAATGTGCTGCGTCGAGATAAACATTCTGCACAGGCAACTGCTAGGAAACAGTGACCCTCCTCGCCTGGCCCGGAGGCCTTGTGTGTACAGTTTAAAGAGGCTACATTAGTACTGCAGGACTCCTGTGCGGTGCTGACATAATGGAGAGGACTCCTGTGCACGTGCGCAACAGTCCTTACAATTTATTTCGAAGAAGCTTTAAGGCTACTTTCACACCTGCATCTGGTGTGGATCCGTCTTGTATCTGCACAGACTGATCCGCACCGATAATGCGCGCTTGTATCCGATCAGTTTGCATTATCATGAACAAAGTCAAAACGGATCCGTCCTGAACACCATTGAAAGTAGATCCTTATCCATTCAGAATGCATTGGGGCAAAACTGATTCGTTTTGGGCCGCTTGTGAGAGTCCTGAAACAGATCTCGCAAATGGATCCAGAAACGGCAGTGTGAAAGTAGCCTAAAAGCTGACAACCCAAAAACAGGGCAGTAAGAAAATAAAAAGTAGCGACCTGGACTCCTTTCATGCATTACTGCCAGTAATAGTCCACGATTGTGGTGACAGATTTTTTACTTGCATGGAATTGACCTCTCTTTGTGATATGTCATCATTTTAAGATCATTGAGGGTCTGACTCTTGGCACCTCTGCCGAAAAGCTTCTTGCAGATGCTGCGGAGCCTGTGCGAGCGTGTTTACCTGCATACCGTCTACCGTAGTGGTGGTGCAGGGTAATTACAACTCCTTCTCCCATTCATTTGAATGGGTTAAACAGCTGTAATTACCCTGAAGAGGACGCGGCGCTCACACGAGCTTCGCAGCATCTGCAACCTGCTTTTTGACAGCGGTGCCGAGAGTCAGACCCTCACTGATCTCAGCCTGATGCCGTATCCCAAGGAGAGGTCCTCGCCATTACTGAACCAGAATACCCTCTTAGGGGCCAATGATCTGGAACAAATGCTCATAGAAATCTTTGCCTGATTATAGCTCTACTTAAACACTGGCAAATGCGGAAATGCTGCTTTGTAGGCCGATGAAATCTTTTAAGCAGGCATAAAAATGGTCCTTTGTTGGCACAACATCACCCAGTGTAAAAGGAGGATGTGCCAGAGAAAATAATAAACTGCCGCACGAACAGCCCCATAACTGATTGGCCATGCGACCTGCATGCATAATAGATTGGAAACCAGCACCGATTGAGTTACTATATTGTCGTTCATTACAGGCAGAGATCTTCCTTATATAAGGACCTTTAGTCTGGGTTCTCAGCCTCGTCAGCAGATTCGTTAGATTAAAGCAGGCATGCTCAACCTGTGGCCCTCCAGCTGTTTCAAGACTACAACTCCCAGCATTCTCAGACAGCCTACAGCTATCGACCTACAGCAGGGCATTGTGGGAGTCGTAGTTTTACAACAGCTGGAGGGCCGCAGGTTGAGCATCCCTAGATTAAAGCATTGGTCCCATTTCTGTTTTTCACGGATGTGTGCGGTCCGCATTCTCCAGCTAGTCCACGTACACGTTGATTTTGTTCACACATCTCTGGTTTTCCTCTGACCGTGGGTCAGTGGAAATATCACGGAGACGAGCAATACTTTGATCCATGATGCAGATCATACACGCCGATTGAAGCCTATAGGTCTGTGCCATTCTTCTTGCCAATACATCCGACAATGGAACCCCGATGAACCCTTCCAAAGTCAGTGGGGCCCGTTGGGTGTTAGCCATGTGGCCAGTACGGTTTCCAGTATAACCAGTCTCCCTCTGTCTATGGGGATCTCTATGACAAGGGTAGAGTAGCCCTGCTGATGGAGTAAATGGAAGGAGTGTTGGCACTGGAGCTCTCCCAGTAGAGATTACAATAGAAAAATGTTGACTGGTTTTATGTGCAGCCGCCCCTGGACAATTCACACTATAGTTTATAATATAAAATTATATATAACCATATCGCAGGAACTTGTGGCTGTCTAGAAGAATGAACCCTGACGTAGGCCCCTGCGTAGATCCATCTATGTTTCTGGTATTTAGGCTGCTAGAATTCCCCCTCTATGATGGTAAGAAGGTTGACTTCTTGTCCAGGCTGATCCGTCTGCTGCGCCATTCTTTGAAAGAGCTCATATTTCTTGCTAAATGTGGCTGAGGGAAGAGGAGGGGGAGCAGGATCAAGTTACGTTCTGCGTTCCAGAGTTTGCAGCTACACTTCAAGACTGGAGCCATGCTGACTAGGAGAGAGTATGCAATCTCTGCATTCATTACCGCCCTGCCCCCGCTCTGGACAGGGGGCTTACCAGAGCTTTCTTTTCCCGTACGCAGAAACGAAAATAAGTTGCAATACCCACCTGATTTTACTCGCCTCGCTTTTTTCTTTGCTTGTTACCAGAGCTTTGTGTGAGTTTTATGTTAACATTTTTTTTGTGTTTTTTTTAGTATAGTATTTTACATTGCCAGATTTATCAGACATTTGTCAGGAGATAAATGTTCCTTCCCGACAATCGTCTGCTCGTCAGTGGAGTGACTGCTGTATTTACATGCAGCGATCCCCTCCACAGTATGTGGAGGAGCTATCGCTAATGCCATCACTCCCCATACAGAATCATTGTTTGCCGACAGCAGTGGCTGTTTAGACGCCGCTATACGCCGCCGGCAAATGATGATTTAGGTGACCGCACAAATAATCCTGTTACTAGATGAATGAGCATCTTGACAGGCATCGGGTAATCGGCGCCACCTTTACACCGCCACATCATTGCTAACAAGTGTTCCTACGAATGCTTGTTACTGATTGTCCGATGCTCGTTCCATGTGGACGAAACCTTGGCAAAAGGGTGAAAACCGAGAAAATAGGGCGCATAAGTGGACAAGTTGCAGATTTAAGGTCTTTCCATGAAATTTTTTTTTCCCACCGCGTGGTTGCGGTTTGGAAACTCGACCAGTTTGCTGCTGATTTAGTGCCCACAATCTCCAGATGGAAAATATTTACCCAATTATTCATACACGGCAGACAATTCGGGAGAGTTAAAGGGTTTTCTCATAATCGCATATTTTTCCAGTTCCTCTCAGAATCCTCTGCACCGTGTCCCAGGCTTTTGAATGGGTTGGCCTGGGAACTAGATGATGTCCTCATTGGCTGCTTGTACCCTGCGTGTGTGTATACATGGCTTCCTTTTCCTTGTATTCCTTAGTCACTGGTTGATGATTCGGGCACAGGGGCCACTATGCAGCCATGATCCCAATACTAGAGCTGAAACCGCCATGATGTAACTGGATACACCCTTCGCTATCCCTCTTCGCCTATAGACAGGGCTGCTGGTGTATGATGGGCAGAAGGCTGGTTAATGACTGCCGTAATACTCGCAATGTGGAGCACGTGAAGCGCTTCCATCACAGAAAACACTGACCTCGTAGGAAACAGATATCTGACCCGCACATATCCTCTTCTATCCTGAGAAAAGGCGGCATGGGTGCCAAGTGAAAATAGTCTCCTTGAGGGTATGTTCCTACATGGGGAGTCTGCAGCAGAAAATCCACAGCGGATCTGACCAAAATCTGCACCAAATCTGTCCGCTTTTGGTGTGGATTTAATTGGGGGAACGCTGCTGATTTTTCTGCGTATTTCATCCTCTGCATTGCAAAACGGGATATCCTCGGTAGCTGCAATATTCTGTAAATTGACATTCTACGTATTAACATCCACGCCGTACGTCAAGTTATGTGTGGACGCTGTTTTTTCGTAAAATCTCCTCCACTTTGCCGCTGTAGTAAGACTGTAGATTTGCTGGATGCAGGTCTATAGCATTCACACGCTGCGGCCTAGCTGCACGTGGTATGGATCTCACAAGTGTTTTCCTTGCAGCTACAGCCTAATACAGTACCAGCAACATGAATGAGCGTTGCCAAATCCCACGTACACGGTGGATATTTTGTACTTGCGGATATTAACCTGTGGTGCAGCTTTTAGAATCCACAGCATATCAGATGTTTGTGAGGATCCCCATAGATTTCAGTGGGTTTGGTGAAATAAACAGAAAACACGCTCCAAAAACTGCAACAAAAAGTAACAAAAACCAGCTTTATTTTTTTTCTGCTTGCTAATCTGTGCCGTGTGCAGGTGGCCAAGGGTTCTCTTCTTGCATGGCGGGTGTCCACCTTTGGATACGAAGAGCAGATGGACTTTTACTACTGAATAGAGTAGCACAGAGTCCTACAGATCCATATACAGAGCTTCTATCCGACCGCAGAAGCCAGCATTTGGGAACAAGCAGCGTTTATATTGCAGGTGTTGGGGCTGAATCCTGGTATCAATCATCAGTGGAGGGCGAGGTTGGTGTCTGTCATCACCCGTGGCTTGGGATCCTGGAAGGTTTGGCAGTGTTAGAAGACACACCTTTCCAACCATTAGTATTAAATGCTCTGATCCTAAATGTACAGTCACATTCAAGGGACGAAACACTGGAGAATTGCAAAGGTTAATTCTGCAGTGGGTTAGGATTATTTGATGGATCCTAAATCTTACTTGCATGATATGCTGAACGTGATGGTCACGATCTGATACTGTCCGACCACTGGATATGCTATAAATGTCTGATAAGTGCTTATTTTAGAGGCAGGAATCGCTTCCGTCTCCAGAACAGGGGTCTCCTGTTCCCCGTCCGGCCTGGTGGTGCCTCTGATGTGACTGGGGTTGTGGACCCACATGCATGTCTCTCTCCATTCACTTCTTATATGTCCAAGATGGCAATACCCGTTTCCTCTTACTCTGAAGGGAGAGAGCGCCTTAATCAGCGTGAGGAGACTTATAACCCTGACAGGCCTTTCGCCCAGTTAAGCCAGTACTCTCTGCTCTGCACTGATGAGGGGCAATCACCCCGAAACAGCTGTCTGCAGATGAGATGCTGGCTTATTTAATATCCAAGTCATGTCTCAAAGCTTATTTAAAGAGCTGAACATTGACTTGCAGGATAGCTGCCTTACATCTGGTGGCATTAGAGGCAGAGCTTGTTAAAGAGGACCTTTCACTGAGATTTAGGTAGTGAAATACTTACACTACCTTCCTGGGCGGCCCCCGCTGACGTCCAGGCAAAAAAAAATTATTTTCAAAATAACCCCCCATTCGTGCGCTCCGGTCCCCGTTAGTTTTCACATGCAGGGATTTCTTGTATGAGGAGAGGACTTGTCTTTTGCCTGGGCAGTGGTTTTCCTCTCCCTGGCTGCGAGCCGAGCGCTATGATTTGCTGCGGTCGCAGCCAGGGAGAGGAAAACCACTCCCCAGGCAAAAGACAAGTCCCCGCCTCATACAAGAAATCCCCGCATGTGAAAACTAACGAGGACGAGAGTGCATGAACGGGGGTTATTTTGAGAAAAAATGTTTTTGCCTGGACGTCAGCGTGGGCCGCCCAGGAAGGCAGTGTAAGTATTTCACTACCTAAATCTTAGTGAAAGGTCCCCTTTAAGAGCTCATTTGCATCCCTTTCCTCTCTGAATTCACTATGCTTTGAAGAATAGGTTTAACCTCCCTGGTAAGGAATGTTACACAGATAGTCAGTGGTGTCTCTTCACACAGGAAGCGCACAATTAAAGGGGATGTTTGTGTAAACTTTATATTCTATTCCTGACAACTTCAGTAGTGCAATTGACATACAATTATTAGAAGGTACCCGTTCTCCCTGCAGGCGTTCTGCTAGTGTCCAGAGCCCTACAGGCAACGCTCCCCGGGTAGGGCATGCAAATAGCTTTCCTCCAAAAGGAAGACAACGGTCTCCCTATAAGGTGTCTACCTTGTAAGCCAAAGACAGGCCCATTAGAAAGCTTTGAAACTTGACCACATGGCTCCTCTGTAATGGATGCTTGCCACTGTCCTTGTTGCCGAATCTCCATGCACCCTCAGTGGGGAGTGGTAAGCCCCTGCCAGAAACCCGATCCTTCTTTCCCTCAGCATCAGCGTTTCAGCCGTTCCTCCAAAATCAACCGGTTTGGCCAACTTTTCATGTGCAAGGCACTGGAATATTTATTGGTTTTCTGTTCCTATCTAGGAACATTGATGATAATGAGGTCCATCAGGTTTCCGTTATGTTGTCATTCTGATGGCGTGCAATGGTATTTTGTCTGGGATTACTGTCAGAATCTGTTCAAAACTGTAAATCTGCTTTAGTTGAGGAAATGCCAAAAAAAACCTAGCCGGATTCACCTTCCCACTCTCAGGTCATGTACACAGACCCAGTCCCAGTAGATCTTCATCACAGCCCTAGGGACTTGGGCATGGTCCTGTATGATTCCTATGCGAGGCACTATGAGAAGACCATTATTATTTTTCCTGTTTGTATACAGAATGTGAGGAGAATAAACCCTCTGCGTGCCGCCAGAATGTGATGGATATTGTATATAAAGGGGTTGTCTCACGTCAGCTAATGGCATTTATCTTGTAGAAAGAGTTAATAAAAGCCTCTTACTAATGTATTGTGATTGTCCATATTGCCTCCTTTGCTGACTGGATACATTTTTCCATCACATTATACACTGCTCTTTCCCAGGGGTTTCGACCACCTTACAATCCAGCAGCGGTGGTCGTGCTGCACTTTATAGGGAAAAGCAACAGCCTCTCTCGTGGTCAGGGCCTGTGATCCTTTATAACCATGCATGTGCGGCAGCATCTGCTGCAAGTACCCAATCATTGGCTGGGTAGATGGATGTTAAAGTGGTTGTCGGATGTTTCCAAAAGTGGAATACAAAGAATACCCCTCCATCCCCTCCAAAAAGCCAGGCCTTTTCATGACTACAGCTGTGACCTGCCGATATACTGTACTTAACCACTGTAGCCAATCACTAACTTCAGTGGTCTTATACCGTTTACTACTGAGGCCAGTCATTTTCTTTTTTGCTGCAGCCAAAGCACTGTCATGGCTGCGGTTGTGCTGGAATAGAGGAGTTCAGGATGGTATCATTATTTTATTTCTTTTTATTATTATTGTAACAGTGCCCCTGCTGTTTTTTAGAGAGGAAAAAAAAACATCTCGGGGAACCCCTTTAAGGCAGAGCTACCATACAGTTTTTAGAGCTATGCCCAGGCTGTTGCTTTGTCTCTCCTGTTCTTACCAGTGATAGAGAAAGCACAACTTATCTGAGTTCAGCAGACAAAACCATTATCCTTCGTGATCAGTAGATGGACTGTTAAGGATAAATGTTATGTCTGCGACCAGTTTTACTGGTTTCTGTTCTGCATGTATTGTGGACCAGTAGGATTCCCAGACAATTGGTGTCCACACCGCATTACATAGCTTGTCCAATGAAGTCCTTTCCCCATGTATCTTCAGGGCAGGCTATAGTAAGTGAGGGTCCCAGAACCAAAGGTATCTGGAGAAAGAGGCTCTAGTATACAGGATGCTTGAAGTGTTCCGGAAAGGGGCTCACTGGCATTGTGAAAAATGCAGGCCTGTGGCAGGAAGAAAGATGGTTTTGTTAATACTTACCCATCCCCTGGTCCCCTGAAGACTGTGCTGCATTTGCACAGGCTGCATCGGACAGGTAAGTATTAACAAAACCATCTTTCTTCCACAGGTCTGAGGAATAATTGTATGTTTCATAATGCCCATGGAATGCCTTTAAAGGGATTTATCATGTATCGAAAGTAATACAAGACACTTACTAATACATTTATGTTCCATATTGCTTCCTTTGCTGGCTGGATTCATTTTTCGATCACATTATACATTGCTTGTTTCCATGGTTACAGACAACCCTGCAATCCATCAATGGTGGTTGTGCTTGTGCACTATAGGAAAAAGCACTAGCCTGTGTGTGCTCCCATGGTCCTGGCCACCAGAGAGGCTGACACTTTTTTTCCTGTAGTGTGCAAGCATGACAACCACTGATGGATTCCAGGGTGGTCTGTAACCATGGGAACAAGCAGTGTTTAATGTGATGGGAAAATGAATCCAGCCAATAAAGGAAGCAATATGGATCATTACAATACATTAGTAAGTGTTTTTTATTAAAGGGGTTGTCCGAGTTATGAAAAAAATTATATATAGCACTGTTAAACTGATAGGCAGCAATATATAACTAAGCTAAGCAAGTTATAGGTAAAAAATTTTTTTATTTTTCTCATTTCCCTGGTTCTCTTCTGGCCCTTTGTTTGCCTGCAACAACAATCTTTGCCCCTCCCCCTGCTCTGCACAGGGAGTGAATGTAAGTGCTGCCCTGAGTGACATGTCTGCCTGCTGGGATACTCAGCAGCATGTTGTATGTGTAGGACTAAAAGTCCCAGCTGTACAATGACACTGCTGATACACACAGGATCTTCTCCCTACCTGTTCTTGTGCAGAACTCCCCTAGTCTGTCAGCTCCTGTGCCCAGCATTTGTCTCCTCACTGCCTGCAGCTACTCAGTAAAGCCTTCAGCCCTAAGTCTGTGCTCCTGAAGGGGTTAATCCCTCCTGTTATCCAGTGGGAGGGTGACACATGGCAGACCGCAGCAGCAGGGGGCATGGCCAGCAGTGATGTCAGGCTTGTGCAGGAAATATCATGAGAGCAGGGAGAGCAGCTGACATCACAAGTCATGTGACCCTCAGTGAAATCTGAGAAAGGAGCAACTACAGATGCAGTAAGTGCATGGTAAAGCTGTTAAATTTGATTAGTTAGAAACCTGCAAAGAACAAAAAATAACTGACAACTCCTTTAACTTTCTCTACGTGATAAATACAACTTACTAAAGTGAGACAACCCCCTTAAGTATACATTTGGGCCTTGAGGTGGCCATAAACATTAGTCTAAAGTTTCTTCAAAACAGACTATTTTAACCAAAATAAACGGTCGTCGGGTGAAATTTAACAAACTACTGTTTCTGCTGACCGCTGACACTCTTATCATTTGAAAAGTGGCCCTTGAGTATTTTCATCTGCTAGTTGCATGGAAGATCCTTCATTCTAAGAAAGATTGTTAGTTCTCAGAAAGATCTTTCGTCTATCGCCTGGTGTCATTGATCATGTATGGGTGGTTTGAACAACTGTAACGGCCAGTGTGGACTAAATTGTGTATGTCTGTGAAATGAACGTTCACCAGATGTTTGTTCAACTGCTGTTCAACCATCAACCAACTTGTATCTTGTGGGTGGCCTCCTACTTGGCCTCAAGCACACCATGAGTGAAGCTGTAGGCCGAGTTATCCCTGCAGCACTTGATGGATAGAATCGCTCTGTCATATGGCATCCAATAAAGCGTTCTTCTATATGCCTCGCTCATCATATCGAGGCTCGGTAGACCCCATGTACAAACTCCAAGTTGCACTTGTCACCCAGCTTATCCACAAACAAACGGCAGAATTTTGACAGAATGTGACGACTTTACGAGCTTTTTCATGGGTTTTGTCACCCAGCTTTCCATAGTACTGACAAGCAGAAACTGCTAGTTAGGTAATATATGCCCTACTCTCATATGAGTGCTTAAATGGGGTCAGCTCTGAATCCATTCATATCCCCATCTACACCCCCCCTGATACGAGCATCAGAGAATTTAATTGCAGCGCAGGGCAAAGGAATTTTTTTTTGACATCCGGTGACGTCTCTTGGTTTCTATAGGGACTGCTAGGCGGAAGCTTCCACCTAGCAGTGAGCCCGGTGACGTCACCGGCACAAAGCTGTAAAATGGCCTCCACCTAGCAGTGTGCCAATGTAAACAAAAAGTTGCCCTGTGCGATTCACAGTAGGGCAAAAGAGCATTGGGGCATGATATTCTCTGATGCTCATATCAGGGGGTCGGAGGGGTAAAGATCGGGATATGTCTGGGTTCAGCTCCGAACCCAGACAACCCCTTTTAAGTGGGCCTGTTTAAGAAACTGATTGTAAAGCTACGTCCGTTATGGTATTTCTATATAGCTTGTGGATGGTGAACCTGATAATAGCAGAGCCAGCACCGGTCGTTATTTACAGCACATTATGAGGGAATGGACCGGAGGGACTCTAAAATAAGTGATTTGAAGACTGTGTGAAGGTGACTATTCTATAGGAGCTGATGTTACTTGATATGCTCGGCAGGGTTTCGGTTCCCCAGTGTCTACCTCAGAGTAAACAATTGCACGTTACAAATGACTTCTTCTAATGGATTGGAGAAAAGAGGAGATTGGTAACCTTGGGAGGAGGTCACGCGGATCCTGGAATTCTTCTTTAGTACTGCCATGAGTAGATAAGATTACCCACTGGGTGGTGCCGCTGGGATTATTGCAAACTTCCATTATTATTTTTTCCAAGTGTTTTGTCCGGTTTAGTTTATGCTTTCAGTGATACATTTACAGTGCTAACATAGTGAACTGAACGTGTCTGCTGTAGGCAAGATCCGACAGGTAGGAGCTTTATATTGTCATGTTAACGTGTCTTTATGCCTTGTTTTTCTCATTTCCAGGTCTGCAAAAATATGCGTAATTTTCCCACCGCTTTGGAGTTAATGAACTGGAAATACGGGTAAAATCGCTGATTGTCTCTCAGAGCAGAAGAATTAGGTAAGCTAAACCAGGGCTTGACCAATTTCCTTGGAATCTAGGAGCCAGCTAAAAAAGTTAGGAGCCAGACGGAGCCGCGTCATAAAGCCCCCAGTAGATGCCCCCATAGTGCTTCTCCTCCCCCCCACTTCTCAATAGAGCCAACCAATGATGCACGCCAGTACATAGGGCCCCCATAGTGGTCCTTCCCTCTTCTCCATAGTGCCTCCCATAATGTGCCAGTATATAGGGCCCCCATAGTGCTTCCCTCTTCAGTTGGTTATATGACACGTCAGACGCTGCCAGCATACAAGTGATCGCCCTGGCGGCCGCCATGACATGTGGAAACCCTTACAAGGATTACAGGGTCCGGAGGTGAGGGCAGAAGGGTCCAGAGGTGAGGGCAGAGGGTCCGGAGGGCATAAACACAGCGGGCACCATGACACTTTTATGAGCACTACAACCCTCAGCTGGCGCTCAGCCTCTGCAGTCCCCATATTGTCATTCTCTTTCCCCGCCCTCTTGTCATTCTCTTTCTCCCCTTGTCAGTCTCTTCCCCCGTTCCTCCCTGCCTCTAGTGTAGCGTGGCCGAGCTTGTATGGTCATTATTGCAAACTTCCATTATTATTTTTCCAAGTGTTTTGTCCGGTTTAGTTTATGCTTTCAGTGATACATTTACAGTGCTAACATAGTGAACTGAACGTGTCTGCTGTAGGCAAGATCCGACAGGTAGGAGCTTTATATTGTCATGTTAACGTGTCTTTATGCCTTGTTTTTCTCATTTCTAGGTCTGCAAAAATATGCGTCATTTTCCCACCGCTTTGGAGTTAATGAACTGGAAATACGGGTAAAATCGCTGATTGTCTCTCAGAGCAGAAGAATTAGGTAAGCTAAACCAGGGCTTGACCAATTTCCTTGGAATCTAGGAGCCAGCTAAAAAAGTTAGGAGCCAGACGGAGCCGCGTCATAAAGCTCCCAGTAGATGCCCCCATAGTGCTTCTCCTCCCCCCACTTCTCCATAGAGCCAACCAATGATGCACGCCAGTACATAGGGCCCCCATAGTGGTCCTTCCCCTCTTCTCCATAGTGCCCCCCATAATGTGCCAGTATATAGGGCCCCCATAGTGCTTCCCCTCTTCAGTTGGTTATATGACACGTCAGACGCTGCCAGCATACAAGTGATCGCCCCTGGCGGCCGCCATGACATGTGGAAACCCTTACAAGGATTACAGGGTCCGGAGGTGAGGGCAGAGGGGTCCATAGGTGAGGGCAGAGGGGTCCGGAGGGCATAAACACAGCGGGCACCATGACACTTTTATGAGCACTACAACCCCCAGCTGGCGCTCAGCCTCTGCAGTCCCCATATTGTCATTCTCTTTCCCCGCCCTCTTGTCATTCTCTTTCTCCCCCTTGTCAGTCTCTTCCCCCCCCCCGTTCCTCCCCTGCCTCTAGTGTAGCGTGGCCGAGCTTTGTATGGTCCCACGGGTACTGGAGCTTTAGTTTCCTGTACCCGGGCGGACTGACAGGAAGTGCACACTGTGTGCGCATTTCCTGTCAGTCCGGCCCGAGTACAGGAGACAGATGCTTCCTGTACCCGCGGACCATTCAGGGCTCGGCACGCTACAATGAGGGAGTGACGGGAGGGAGCGCTGAGCGCTTTCCTCCTGTCAGTCCCCCTCTTCATGCTGTGCCTGGGCGGTGCGCCCTCATGGACGCGCCAGCCTGAGCAGTGCTGCAGCCGCCTGAGGCTCAATATAGGACGTGCCGGCCCTGGCACCTTAGAAAACGGGCTGGCAAATACCCAGGCGCCAGGACCAAATTCATGGTCGCCATGGCGACCTGGCACCTGGGATTTGTCGAGCCCTGAGGTAAACTGAGTCATTTTCATTATAGGTAACACTTAAGGCCTCAGTCACAACCACATTTTCGGTCCGATCCGCTTTTTATGCAGATCGCATGCAGGCTTCTTCATTTCAATGGGGCCACACAAATGGTGGACAGCACATGAATGTCATCTGCATCCATGCGGCCATTCCGCAAATTATAGGACAAATCCTATTTTTGTTTGTTTTGTGGCAAAGAATAGGCATTTTTACAATGAGACCCGCAGAAAGTGCATAATATGTCCTCTCTCATTATTTTCCAGGCTGCAAAACAGGTACAGCTATGTGAATGCAACCTAAAGGTCCTTTTACACCAGGGCTGCTCAACCTGCGGCCCTCCAGCTGTTGTAAAACTACAACTCCCACCATGCCTTGCTGTAGGCTGTCTGAGCATGCTGGAAGTTGTAGTTTTGTAACAGTTGGAGGGCTGCAGGTTGGGCATCCCTGTTTTACATGGACCGATCATTGGGTCAGTTATTGGGGAAAAGCGTTCGTGGAAATGCTCGTTTCCGATAGTTGCTCCGTGTAAAGGTGACGACGGTCTCCTGACAAATGAGTAATCGGTCGTTTGTCATTTGGTCGTATCTTTCGGACAGTACCTAAAGGCGGATTTACATTACCCAATAATAGGGCAGATTATTGTGATTGAATGTTGGTGCGAATGCTCTTTCTCGACAATCTACCCGTCTAAGGGCTCATTTAGGCGGCCATATGTTTTTTGCTGTCCGCAAAAGTACAGATACATTTTTTTGCAGACAGTTCAGCATGGTGTGCTGTTCGGCATCTTTTGGGGGCCCCATAAAAGTGAATGGGTCCACATATAATCCGCAACATTGCAAATCTGATGCGGAAAGCAACATATGAACGTCTGAATGAGCCCTAACTGTGCCGCCGAATAATGAGCGAAACACTTGTTCATCGGGTGATCGTGTTGGCATGCAGGCACATCAATTATTGTTTCTGGGCAGCAGATCGTGCGGTCTAAACAGCGATCTGCTGCCCAGAAACAATGATTCTATATGGAGATGTGGGATAGCCAATAGCCGTCCCTCACTGAATGAGCAGCCGACTGTCGAGAAGAAACACTTCCTTCCAAACATTCGGCTAGAACAGTGATGGGCAAACTGCGGCTCTCCAGCTGTTGTAAAACTACAATTCCCACCATGCAATGCTATAGGCCGATAGCTGTAAGCAGTCTTTGCTTGCTGGGAGTTGTAGTTTTGCAACAGCTGAAGAGCCGCAGTTTGCTCATTACTGGGCTAGAACATTGTGCAGTGTAAACCCTCCTTAAGATCATCATTTGTGGGCAGCAGATGGTCCTTTTTTTAAGCAAGGATCTGCTGCTCAGGAACAATGAATGATTTTCTATGTGGACGAGCAGTGGCAGTAGAGGTCCCTCATCCCCATACAGAGAAGGTGCAGCTTCATCTCCACTGACAATCGGGCAATTATTGGGAACGTTTGGTTCATTCCCCATAATAGCCTGTTAGATTGAGCAGTGCACGTTCTGTCACACCTACACGGAGTACAAGTTTCTTCTCCTAGCGGCTGGACCCCACACTGAAGCTGGCAATAGACGTCAAGATTTGAGGCATACGCAAAAAGCTGCTCCCCGTGTTGCGGGTGAAGAAACATTTTGCAGCTTAATAGTCTAATGAGCAGTGGAACAGATTTACATCCCGTGAAGCAGATTTCTGCAGCCGATCCAGCGCGGGGGCTTTATCAAGACCTGCGTCTAAAACGCCGCTCTTAATAAAGGTGTCCCTTAGTGTTTCGGGTATATTTGTTAATAATAAGTTTTTCAAATGAACACGAGGCTGTGTGTAACTCCACAGAGCCAAAATGGGTTGAACCTGTACTTGTATGAAGCTGTCTGAGATTCTTTCCAAGAACAGTGCCACCCTTTACATGGGTTGTGGTATTGCAGCCTAGCCCCATGGCAGTGTTTGACAACTTGCAGCAATTCCAGACACAACCTATAGTTGTGGTGCTGTTTCTGGCAATCTGACAACTCTTGTAAGCTTGCTATATGGGATCCTTCTAGAAAATCTACGTGTAGGCAGATACAAATCGTAGAATAAAATTGCTGGATCTTGCCTCCTATTAAATCTGTCAGTTTGTCACACGTGACCCCTGCTTTGTCTACACGGGGACAGAACAGCGCTGCATTTAACACCCTGTGCTGGAGCCGGGGTTCCTGTTACAGATTCCCAGACCTGATTACACACAGGCCTTGGAAATAATACCATCACTGCACATACAGGCAGTGTCAGTTTTTTAATTTTGCCCTGTTTAGGCCTGTGCAGGGTGACATTGCTTGTGAGGGTATGTACTTTTAGGAATGATCTGGCTGCAGGCACCTGTAGCTAATCCTTCCCATTCCCCCCTCCACCTGTCTGGCACTCCTTGCATAGCAGAGCTCGCCCTTCCCTTTCCTATGCAAAGTTAGTGCGATATACATGTGTTCTGCGTCTGAAAAAATGGTGGTGTTGCTCACATTCGATTCCTTGTATAGGTGTCTGCAAATAGAAAATGTCATGGCAGAAAGCGCCATTAACGTCAGCCGTCAGTGCGTTTAGTTTCCTCCTCCATGTAGGTTAGGCTCACATAGGACATGTGTTGGAAATAGATTTGTTAGGGGTTTTGCTGCAGATTTCACCCTTTTTATTGCAGAGGTTGAAAGCCACAGCATTAAATGTAATCGCATCGCAGGTCAATTTACAGTGAGTGAGTTCTGAAAATCTCACCCACCTTGTTGGTGGTGTAAAACGCAGTGGATTAGCTAATCTCATCCACGTGGGGCCTAATAATCTGCAGGATAAATTGACCTGGTTGTCTGGTGCAGGAAACTAGATGTGTCTATAGGCCCCTAAAATGTTCTGCTGTAACAGTCGCAATGTTCTGCTGTAACAGTCGCAATGTTCTGCTGTAACAGTCGCAATGTTCTGCTGTAACAGTCGCAATGTTCTGCTGTAACAGTCGCAATGTTCTGCTGTAACAGTCGCAATGTTCTGCTATGTATTGTCTGGCAGAGAGCTCCGTGTATAAGAATACCTACATTTTCTGCCCCAACCTGAGGTATCGCCATGGAAACTTAAAAGAAATTTGTCACCATGTCCTTTCGCTAACATGGAAAATGTGCGATTGTCAGAAGATTCTAGTGCTCTTTGGACCATCTTGATATGTGGCCCAAATCGATAAAATAAGGCATTTTTTTTTTTTTTTACAATTTTTTTTTTTTTGCAAATTAGCCACTTGGTGCCACAAGGGTATTGTCGTTACACTTGAGGCTCTTGAGGGGGAGGGGGGGGCACAGCCTGATGCCACTGGGGGGCCGATGAGTTTTTATAAAGGAAAATGTTCTTTTAATTGAATTTTTTTTTATATTAGAGTAATCGATTGCAGCCCTAGCCAGAACTTTTTTTTTTTTCCTTTGCTTAATTCATTTTTCATTTGGATTATACCCTGTTTGTTAGTCACAGCTGTAATCCAGCAGTAGCGGCCGTGCTTGTACACTATAGGAAACAGTAACGGCCTCTCTTGTGTTTGGGAGCGCACATGGGCTCGCTTGTGTGGCAGAACCCGTTCCAGCCACCTCGTATCTGCACTGCAGCGGTGGTCTTAACCCCTGGAAACAAGCAGTGTATAATGTGATGGAAAAGTGAATCCAGCCAGCAAAGGAAGCAATATGGACAATCACAATACATTAGTAAGTGGCTTGTATTAAAGGGGTTATCCAATTTCACAAACGGCCCCCTCATGTGCTAATATACTATATTAGATATATACTTGCACCGCTCCTGGTCCCCACACAGTCGCTGCTGATTCTCGCTGTACACGGATGCAAACATCTGGTGTGTGTGTGGGGGGGGCAGCCAATGGCAGACGGGGATGAGAATACCAAGCGTCACCCGCGATGCTAAGGAGGCTCCTACCCCGCCTGCCATTGGCTGCTCCCCCCAACACCTTATGTTTTTATCTGTGTACAGGGAGAAGCGGCGGTGCGGGGACCAGGAGGGGAGCGGGGTAAGTATATGGGGGGGCTGTTTGTGAAATTGGATAACCCCTTTAACTTTCTGTATACGATAAATGCCGTTTACTGAAGTGAGACAACCCTTGTAAGTATTCTAGATGGCTTCCTTCTTGCAGCCTAGTTCCTGGCCGCCATTTCTTGTACTACATTGACTGATCTAGATCTGTGGTTTAGCTGATGTCTCTGGTTAGGTTATTGAGCGGTTGAGATCTGTGACAGTTGTGTCTTTGTCAGTTATCATACAGTGGTGACGCTGTTTGGAATATCTCGTACATATGTATATATTGTATGTGATGTTGACTATTACGCCATCTATGTGGCTCTGTGCTTTAGGCTACAGACGGTGGCAGTGGAGCCAGGTGTAACCCGCCTTTATTAATATGGTGTTTATCACACGTCTACTAGTAAATATTACCTGCTCTTATTAGTTTTCTTTCTCGTGTTTGTATTTTGCAGTGTGTGTCTTGTAATCGGTGTTCACTCGTAATGCGTTTGTCCTACTTTGTCTGCCGCTGGTCTGCGTAACGACAGATCATTTTACTAGTCCGCTCAGTGCATTCCATCGAAGATAAGTGTTTAATTATGGGATTATGTCTAAAGATGGCTAAAACTGACGATAGTGCTGGGCTTGGACAGAGATCTTACTTGTATGTGGTTCTCCTGACTCTACCCAGACCACAGATGCCTGGGGGGTCATTTACAAAGACCCCCTGCTGCCGAAAGGATGTACCTAGTTTATGACTAGGAATGCACCTTGGCATAAGTTAGGCGCACCTTCCACAATCTGAATGTCTGGTGTAAAAACTACTCCAATCTTTGACTGGAGTAGTTTTTTTTTTTTTTTTTTTGACAAAATTTACTCCGTTTTCAGGCATAAATGTTAATACATTTGTCAGGGCTGATGATGCCGTAAAGTGGTGTAAAAATGTTAGTAATTAATCCCCCCAGTTCTTTTATTCTTGAAGGAGACTTTGGGAACTGCTCCTTTCACTGTACCTCATGCATACTCGGCCATGCCCAGCATGCATGCTTATACATAGCAACATAGGGGGTCATTTACCATCAGATCTACACCAGATTTCATTAATTGTGGCACAACTTTGCTCCGCTCATGCATGTCTGAATAAGGGGGCGAGCTGGCAGGCCTGTCTCATTTATCATTTTCTACTCCTGTTTTAGGCATAGAAAATGGACTAAATGTGCACCAGCAAGGAGGCTGACATCGATGTAGACTGGCTGGATGGAGCCTTACTAACCTACGGCCATGCCAGAGTGCGCAGAGATCCTGCCGGTCTCAAACGCTAGTGTGCAACTAGCCTTAGGGTCCATTCAGACATCTGTAGTTCAGGGTCCGCATCCAGGTGTGGACCCATTCATTTCAATGGGGCCGTAAAAGATGCGGACAGCACAGCATGTCCTCTTATCTATTATTGTGGATAAGAATAGGCATTTCTATCACAGGGCCAGCATTTTGCAGGCAGCACATGGCCGTTACCAGTGTTTTGCGGACCGCAAGACATTTGTGGACGCCTGAATGGACCCTTTAGTTTCCTAGGATCGATCCATAGAAATCACGGATGTGGTTTTCACAGACAAAGAATATAATGTGCGTGAGGGAACTGCTGCATGCAGCAGTTGTCTTCTGGCCGATTCGTGGCATATTTAGGCCTCATGCACACGGCCGTTGTTTTGGTCTGCATCTGACCAGCATATTTTGCACCTCTGGTGCGGACCTATTCACTTCAATGGGGCTGCAAAAGATGCGGACAGCAGTCCATGTGCCGTCCGCATCCGTTGCTCCGTTCCGTGGCCCCGCAAAAAAAATAGAGCATGTCCTATTGTCCATTTTGCGGACAAGAATAGGCATTTTTACAATGGGCCATATTCCACTCTGCAAATTGCAGAGCAGCTTCCGCGGTTTGCGGACCGCAAAACACATACGGCCGTGTGCATGAGGCCTAACTGGAATGCAGCTGGATCTCCACTGGTACCCTTTATAGAGAATGGAGCTGGACGGAGTCTTACAAACCTGGCAATGCTGGGGTGCGCAGAGATCCGACAGGCTGTTCCCTGCTGGAATCGAACGCTAGTGTGTATCTAGTAGGGGTCGACCGATATTGATTTTTTTTTAGAGCCGATACCGATATATTCGTGAACTTTCAGGCCGATAGCCGATATTTTATACCGATATTTTGCGCATTTTAATTTTTGGATTTTTTTTTTCTGTTACAGCGTTCAACGCTTTTTAAAAAAAAATATTTTAATAGTTTGGACTTTTTGGGCATGGCGATATGTTTATTTATTTATTGTATACGTAAAATTGGAAAAGGGTTAATTGCCGTGGATCGCACCACTCTATCAGAGGCAGGGTCTGGGCAATGTGTTTCTAATGCCTGCGTTTGTAATATCTTAAACGTTATTATCATTGGTGGCCAGTGCGCCCTCAGCCCCTCCTCCTCTTCTCTCATTGGTGGCCAGTGCGCCCTCAGCCCCTCCTCCTCCTCTTCTCTCATTGGTGGCCAGTGCGCCCTCAGCGCCTCCTCCTCTTCCTCTTCTCTCATTGGTGGGCAGTGCGCCCTCAGCCCCTCCTCCTCTTCTCTCCATTGGCAGCGCGGCACAGGGGGAGGGAGAGACACTGCCTCCTTCTCCCCTGTGCTGCTCAGGGAACATGGCCGCGCTGAGACCGGCGCGCTCATGTTCTGTGATAGCACAGTTATCGGTATATCGGCCTGGTTAGGGGCCGATACCGATAACTGTGCAAATCACGAATATCGGCCGATAATATCGGCCAAACCGATAATCGGTCGACCCCTAGTATCTAGCCTAATAGTGTTCATGGAATACGGATGACGCATGGACCAAACACGGATTCTTCTTCACAAAGGAATCACTGACCATCTGTCATGGATGTCCTCATGGACACAGATGTGTGAAAGAGGCCTAACACCATGAATATAACAGTGGCCAAACAACAGTTCAGTAAATGGCTATTATCATGTAGAGAAAGTTAATACAAGGCACTTACTAATGTATAGATATGGCCATATTGCCTCCTTTGCGCCTTTCCATCACATTATACATTGTTTCCATGGTTACGACCACCCTGCAGTTCAGGAGTGGAGGTCATGCCTGCACACTATAGGAAAATGAACCGGCCTCTCTGGTGGCCGGGACCATAGGAGCGCGCATGGGCCTGCACCTTTTCCTGTAGTGTGCAAGCACAGCCACTGCTGCTGAATTGCAGGGTGGTCGTAACCATGGAAACAAGCAGTGTATAATGTGATGGAAAAAAGAATCCAGCCAGAAAAGGAGGCAACATGGACACTCACAATACATTAGTAAGTGCCTTGTATTAACATTGTCTGCATGATAAATGTAAATCTAAATTTGCTGAAGCAGGTCATCTTCCAACCTCTAATTGTACAGACACTATGCTAGGCTTCCTTTATGCATTTTTAGTTGTTGCATATTTTAGCTTTTTCACTGCTGCTTTTTATATTTTTTTGTAAAAAAAAAATGTATGCAGGTATTTTTCAGCAGTTTATCCATGTTGTGTAGAGATGCCTATGGATAAAATGGTGTATCTAGAGCACACTTTTTTTTTTTTCTAATTAAAAATGCAGAAATGCAACACAAATGGATAAAAAGTAGTACATTCTTTTATTGGGATTAACGACAGTGCATCTCCCTGTGTTATGCCTCATTCACACGTCAGTGTTTGGTCAGTGATTTCCATCAGTGATTGTGAGCCAAAACCAGGACTGGAGCCTCCACAGACATGAGGTAGGAGGGAAAGTTCTGCTCCTGTTCTGTGTTTAGAGCCAAACCTGGTTTTGGCTCACAATCACTGACAACACTGACGAGTGAGTGAGGCATCATCGGGGTGAAGGAGTAATGACTGCAGTAGCGATCATTCCTACCACCTTCACTTTGCATCGGCCTGTGTAATCAAACGAGCGGCCATGGATTTATCATCATCTGTGCTCGCATCTCCTGAATATCGGGCAGTGTAAGGGTCCGGCCTCTCGTCAGGTTTTGGAAGACAAAACCAAGAGTGAATGTAGAAAAGAGAAGTCGTATCTTAAAGGGGTTGTACAACAATGGGCGGGGGGGAGGGTTTTGGCATAGCCCCCCAAACACACACACACACTTACTTGGTTGGACCTGTCAATGAAAGATTACTTATCTGCTTCCCGACGCCAGCTCCCCCCTGAAACCGGATGTTGACATTGAGGGACCCCAGCGGAGCATCGCAGGCCTAGAGAAGGAGCTGGGACTGGAAAGCACATAAGTAATCTTTCCATTACAGGCCCGGCCAAGTGTGTGCGTGGGGGAGAATGCGGGGGGTTTGCCCAAATTCCCCCCTCCGTTCTTTGCACAACCGATTTAATACTTACTCTCCTTTTATTGTTCACTCCTGACTTTGGCTTTCAAAACTGAGGAGAAGAACTGAGAAGAAAAACATGGAGAAGTCTGACCATGTGGCCGTACCCTAATACAGACCTAAGGCTTTGATTATAGAAGACGCCCAGACATTTAACCCCTTAGATGCTGATTGCGGCACCTGTGCTGTCTGTCACCCCCCAGCACTGCTGCTGCAAGTGCTGACCGTTATATGCAGAGGCCTGGAGCCCAACAGACTCCTCAAGGCCTGCATTTTTAGATTTTACATGAAGTAAACCTCACAAGACATCATATAGCCATAATATTCCCAGACAAAAAATGATAATGCTGCAAGAGCTAGCTATCTGCACTCCAGAAAATACAGGTCATCCTAGGGGTGGGCGATATGGCCTAAAATCTATATTGCGATATAATTTTAAGCATGTGCAATATATATCACGATATATTGTTTTCTATATTTGGGGGGGGGGGGGGTGTTTAAACGTGTTTTTTTTTTTTTTCTTTTTATTTATTAACTATTAGCTTCCTTAAGGGCTAGAACCCTTGTCATATTAGGTCTATTAGGGTGAATAGGACGTTACACTCTCCCTGCTGCCCTCTATATAGTACACACAACAGCAGGGAGCTGACCATGGCAGCCAGCCTCTGATCAGCCCCCCCAGGCTCTGATCAGCCCCCTCTGGTAACTCAAACCCTCCCTCCCCAGTATAAATCATTGGTGGCAGTGGCCACAGGCCGCCCCCCCCCCCCCTCATCATTGGTGGCAGTGGGCAGTGCACCCTCCCTCCCCAGTATTAATCATTGGTGGCAGGAGCCCCCTCCCCCCCCCCCCCCACATCATTGGTGGCAGCAGCAGTTCCGATCGGAGTCCCAGCAGTGTAATGCTGGGTCTCCGATCGGTTACCATGGCAGCCAGGACGCTACTGAAGTCCTGGCTGCCATGGTATGTAAGTGAGCAGCATTATACTCACGTGCGCTCCTTCTGTCTGTGCGGCGTATTGCTAATGCTTAAAACATTAGCAATTCGCTGCACAGATCTATGAGAAGGAGCGCCCGGCGGCCACTGGCTCCTTCTTCTGTCTGTGCGGCGCATTGCTAATGCTTATAGCATTAGCAATGCGCCGCACAGATCTATGAGAAGGAGCGCCCGGTGGCCACCGCGAACGTGAGTATAATGCTGCTCACTTACATACCATGGCAGTCAGGACTTTAGTAGCGTCCTGGTTGCCATGGTAACCGATCGGAGCCCCAGCATTACACTGCTGGGACTCCGACCGGAACTGCTGCTCAAGGTCATATCGCGGTCCGGCGATATGCACAAAATCCATATCGTGGCACAAATTTATATCGCATATTGCCTATATCGCCTATACCGACCACCCCTAGGTCATCCCACGAAAAAACAAAATAAATCTTTCCACATGGTTAATCTAAGTTCACATCTGCAGCACAGGAAAGAATCCGTAAGCATCAGAAAACAATCACTGCCAGACAGACTATAGTGGGATCCATCCGCTTTCTGGTACGGTTTATGTTTTTGCCGACAAAATACTGCTCCATTTTGTCATACTCCGAGTCTCCTCTGCTGCAGATGTGAACCTAGCCTTAGGCGACGTTCAGGTCACCGCCACTTATTTCCATTGTTCCGCTCCTTCAGTGCGGGATTCTGCACATTCCCATCCACTATAATGGAGTCCGGCTGGCTTCCATTCAGGTGTCCACTTTCTATGACATGCAGGACTATTTGTCCGCTCTTTGTGGCGGAACCAGCAACGAAGACCCCTAACAGAGCCTCTAACGCAGATGTGAACAGGAGCTTACACTATGGGGGAGAGTTATCAAACTGGTGTAGAGTAGAACTGGCTTAGTTGTCCGTAGCAACCAATCAGATTCCTCTCACTTTTCACAGCTCCTTTGGGAAATGTAAGGTAGAATCTGATTGGTTGCTATGGACAACTAAGCCAGTTCTACTTTACACCAGTTTGATAAATTGCTCCCTATGTCTGAAGATGGTGAAGTCACAATTGGCTGCGTCCTTAAGGAGTTAAGTATAGTTCTTAGATGAAGCCAAAGAAGGGTTTAGCGCTGTTTCTTTTACACCTGATTTTTCCATTTTGCTTGTCTGTTTGTGTGTAATTCAAGACTGTCAACAGGAAGTAAAAGGGCATCTACCTTGCAGCGTTCCTAATGTGCCGTCCAACCAGGCCTCCAAACAGCAGTCCCCTGGTGAAGGCCTAAAATAATAGGCATGCCTTAGCAGGCGATGACAGCTCGTCGTATAAGTGTTAGGTTTTCAGAAAGGGATGAAATAGTTTGTGGAGAAATTATACCAACGGGGAAAAGTAGAGACCCTTGCCTTGTGTAAAAGGACAGAGAGGGGGAAGGCTGCTGCTTGGGTTTGCCTGATTTAAGGGAGGGTGGTATTCTTATGCTAATCCAGGCCTTGGATAAGGAGCAGAGTAGCCCCCTGCACACAATGGAAGTGGAGCCAGGATGTCTGGCCTGTAGTCGAGCGCGCCTTGGAAAGCATGTCAGACAGGGCGCCTGAGGCTGCCTTTGGGGGCAGGAGCTCAAGGAAGAGGAGGGTCCCTGCTTCTTTAGTGTGCTGGCACCAGGCCAGAAGGAAAGACTGCAGATGTTAATTCAAGAAATGCAGGACCCTGGATCACTTTTCTGGCTTCAGTTTTCTTTGTGTGTGTAACCCTTTCCATGAAGGAACTATTTACATTCGTGTCCGAGCAGGAACGCAGTTCATTTCAGAAAGTTGCTCCGGTGATGATGCGCGGTTACCCGGCCTCCTAGGGTTCGGATGACGAAAACAAGACCAAGTAAACAGCGTCCCGTCTGCCACATCTGTAATAGCAGAAACCGAGCCGAGCGATTCCTCCCAGGAGTGGAAAATGTCGGGAGAAAGGAAGTCCTTTTATTTTTAATGGGATTCCACATGTTGAATAAGACTTATTAACCATTTCACTACAGGCACAGGAGCAGCGTTTGGCCTGTGTTACGCCTTGCCGCATATCTGTAAAACGTGTCGGGTTTAACCCTAAAGGTTTCCTGGAGCGCTATTTATTTTGTAAATGACCCGTCCATGTGGTATGTGAGGTGAGAGACACTGCTTTCACCTTCTGAAAAGGTGGCAATGGGGATTTTTAAAAAAAAATTTTTACCACCACAAAGCAAACGTGAGATATAGTAAGACCGAAAAAAGACATCTGTCCATCCAGTTCGGCCTGTTTCCTACAAGTTGATCCAGAGGAAGGCAAAAAACCCCTGTGAGGCAGAAGCCAATTTTCCCCACTTAAGATATCTTGGGTTGTGATTAATGATGGCCTGGCTCCTCGTGGGTTCTGTCCGCATTTCCCAGCCGAAGTCCTCACAGAAGTCACCACAGTTCCTCCAGCGCTACATGTGATTGGGATTGTTCCTTTTCCGGTTGTAAATGTGAGCACATTATAGGTGTATTAATTATATAACATATAACTATGATATGAAAGGAGCGCTCTAACCTGAGCTTTTAGAAGTCAGTTCACACCTGTCAGTGTCCTCATCAAATTCATCAGCAGACTGGATCCGATTTTATATCACATTGACATACGCCAAGAAAATCCATGTGGATTTTTGTCAGCCACGATAAAAACAACCATTTTCCTTTTGCAGATTCCAGACGCAAAAGTGTGGATTAGTCCTGATGACTAGGTCCACCACCATGGCTGTTAGGCCGTTATCCATGCTTCCGATCCTCTTGTTAATACATAAAAGCCTGGCACAGTTTAGTGGCTAGAGTGCTGGAGGTTGCCCATCTCTGCTTGCTGTTGAGGACGTTTGGCCAAACAAAGCCTGACTCGACTCAGCACCCGGGGTGACAATTTGGTTGTCACCAGCACTTCCTGTCCTGGGGCGATGGTTCACTGTGTAAACAATGGCATCTTATGCGGTTTCCATGATTGATGAGGATCCTTCATTTCGTAGTCTCCCACGTTTGGACTGCTTGGCCCCATCTCATGAATGCTTTTTTTTTGTGACATTGAAGCTTTTTCCAACAGCCTAAGATTTTCTAAGCATTTCTAAGTGTAACTGTTACATTCAGCGTCATATTTCTAGTGTGTAACCTTCCACTGTCAGGAACGGATTACTGGGTGCTCCTGCGGAGAGCACCACAATGTGCGAGGGCCTGGAGGTGACGCAGAGCTTGTGACCAGTAGTGATCGGCTGTGGAACAGTTCTCCTGTTTGCCATTCACAAGCTGGTGCCAATAAATAGACTTAATATTTATAGAAAATAATATTTATTAATATGCACGGCTTCTTTTGTATTTTTTTTCCTGGTTCCTTTACTGCTACAGCAATTTCATAGGTGTAAACTTTGTCACGTCATCTCTACTTATGAGAACACGTCAGGGGTACCTTCTGTCTTCCCCAGGCCCCCTAGAAGCATTGCCAGGCCTCTGTGCTGCTGGTGGTCTCACAGGCAAACATGTTATTGGACACATGAAAGTCCAGTTTATCGGACCCTTGCTTCCCTTGATAGATTACCTTTGTCCGCTCGTATGGCCAAAATAGAATTTCGGATGGGTCATTTATCAAACTAGTCGAAACTGGCTTAGATTTCACCTTTCATTTTCCAAAGGAGCTGTCGAAAATGAAATGTGGAATCTGATTGGTTGCTATTGGCAACTTAGCCAGTTCTACTTCACACTAGTTTGGTAAATGGGCCCCCTTTTTTTTTTTTTTTTTTTTTTTTTATATAACATGGCCAGCTTTATTCTGTGGCCTTTTCCCGTAAGGCTTCTGGAGTTTGTGGCAGTAACAGTTGGAAAAAGTGGAACCCCCCAATGGACCCATTATATTTTTATAGGATCCATGGAAAAAGGGTTCATCATATCGCTACGAATCAAGTATACATTAAAGGTCCAACACGGACACTGCACACAAGTACATGAGCTGAACCTTATACATACAGTAGTAAGTAGATGGAGAGCAGAAAAGCTAGATTGGGTTAAGTTCACATCACTGTTGATCCATCAGAAAAACAGAATTTAAAAAAATGGATCAGTTATTTTGAGCATCAGTTATGATCGGTTTTCAACAGTTTGTCACTTCCGTCAAAGATCGGTTATCTTTGACAGGAGAAAGTCCTCCATGCAGTACAGTATTAGAATGAATTGGCTCCGATGAGTGGTACCTTGGAACAGAACCTGAGTTCGGGAAATGTGTTTTTTTTAGGACCCAGCAGGGAACAGTCTGTCGGATCTCTGCATTCTTGCATTGCCGGAAGCCTAAACATTGCCATCCGGCCCCATTAAGTATAATGGGGACTGGTGGAGATCTGTCCGCAACCCTTAGATATGCTGATACAGCTGACTGGTTAGTTCATCAGTACCTGATCAGTGAGGGTCCGACGCCCCCCAGTCAGCTGTTTGACAAGACACGGACACTCATAGTAGCGACATGGCCTTTTCCTATGCTATGTGATGTCACTTTCATTGGTCATACGGCCTAGTCTCAGCTGAGCTCCATTCACATCAGCAGAGAGAAGCCTGTGAGTGCTGGTGTCTTCTCAAACAGCTCATTAGCGTGTGTTAGACCCCCACCCATCAGATACTGAAGACCTATCAAGCGGATAAGCCATTAGTTAAAAAAAAAAACTCTCAAAACCCTTTTAACTCTGTTAGGTTGAACTTCTTTCAATTAAAAAAAAAAAAAAAAAACTGTAGGGGTAGTTGGGATCACTCCTAGATGATGTCCTTATGTAACCAGGAATTATGAGGACCTTAAAGAATATAGATAATGATAATCATTTGTAATGAGCTTTCTTGCAGGGGCTGAAAGCACAAGGATAGTTGTGTGGGTGGACTCCCTGAATTCAGTGGCTGCCATTTAGGCACGAGACCACTACACACACTAGGGTCAATTTTATAAGAAGCCAGTTTGCCTATTTATATATTTTTATTTTAGTTGATAATATCCCTTTAAAGGGGTTCTGCACTTGAATAGAGCTTAGCCCTGCCCAGGCCAGTTGATACAAGTCGTGACGTCACTGGGCCAGCGGTAAACGGCGAGTAGGCCGCGGCGCTCCTGGGGCGCCACTGCCTTCTCAAACAGCTGATTTCAACAGACCCCTGCCGATCAGATGCTGATGATCTATCCAGAGGATATATCATCAGTTTAAACAAAGTGCAGAGCCCCTTTAAGTTTTACTTTCGGCCCTCGGGATTGGTTCAGCCTGACAATTTTGGCCCTATCCAGAAAAAGTTGTGCAACCCTGATGTAAACTGTAGTGAAGGTAATTTTCTTTCCAGAGACTGTATTTGTGAGTTATAACCCCCCTTCTGATCCTGAGCTGTCATGTGACCAACACTGATATCCAACTGATAAAGCATCTTGTGTGTTGACAGGAAGCCATTTTCTGTATATATTCCTGGTGGAGCCTCAATGCCAGTCTCATAGGAATGAATGGAGATGTAACTGAATTCCTGCCTTGTGTCAGTTGGATATCGGTGTGCCAGTCACATGACACAGCTGATGATCAGAAGGGAGGGGATAACTTACAAATTCAGTCACTGGTAAGATTTCCTTCACTACAGTTTACATCATGTACCTTTATAACAGGCTAGAGAATAAACATTTTTTGTGAGGGTGCATATGTAAGAATGAAATCTGTCAGCCTGCTTGTCTGATGGCTTGGTCTCCGTCCCCTCTCCTTCCTCTTCTGAATGGTCTGAAATTATGGTGACCAAATCAAAGTTGAACTTACTACTTCATTACTGAACCACTGACCATCTTATCAAGAATGTTTTCATGGACACGGACATGCAAAAGACTTTCTATATGGTTGATCGGCACTGATTACAGGTTAGAAGTCTGCCCTCCGGTGTTCAGGAGAGGTAAGGGCTACAGACTGAGCCTCAAGGCAGCCAGGCTGACGGAATTTCACTCTAAAACAGGACAGAGCAATTTACGTTGTGTGTGAGCATTCAGGCTGATGGAGGGGAAAAAAGTATTTAATTTTGAAAGTTTTTTCAAAGATTCAAAGATTAGTCATTATGTTTTTTGCTTTTTTTTTTTATTTGCAGTCAAGACCAGGGATTACACGTGTATTTTGCAGTGTGCAGAATATTTCTTGTGCGTGTTCACCCCACTCTCAGATCTTCTCTCTATTATAGGTGCCAAGTACGTTGTATGTGGTAGCCTATCTTGCAGCACATGACCGTCTTGCAGTTTTTTTTTTATATTTTCCCCCCCCTGTTGCTAGCCTGTCTCCCTTCCCTTGTGGTGATGAATCCTTTTTGTTTCCTAATTACTGAGAAGTCACAGATGTGTGAAAAGTAGGCCACAGGTCGAAGGCTGCGTGCCCCTTACCCAGTGAAATTGAAAATGACAGGAATCCTTTTGCTCCACCACTAATTTGCTTGTGTGTTAAATAGCTCCGGAGCCCCAATTAAAAAGAAAAGTTCTTAGTTCTGATGAACAGACAGATTGAGTTATTTATGGTGGAAGCAGCCACCAACGTAATTGAGGCACATCCTTGAACAAATACAAATTATTCCATTCAGGAGTAGCGCCAGGCTGACAGGGTCGTGCAGGTCAAGCTCACCGAAACAAGAGGCCAATGAAAGCCAAAATGTGCCTTCCATTCATCTTCGTACAAATCTCCTTTGTCTGCATTAACTGTTTAGGTGTTTGCGTTGTGCCGCAATTTTTTGGCTTAGTTGTCCTCTCTACTAGAAATTCAGACTATTTAGTGAGGAAATGTCTGACTATTCTAGTGATCACATGAAGTTGGTGCAGAATTGTGTGTTGTGGTAAAGCTCAACTCTTTAATCTTCATCAGTATAAAGTGCTGAACGTTCTGCCCCATCTTCGCTCAGTTCCTTCTGTTCTGGAGCCCAAACTAGTATGTGTGTGGTAAAAGTTCCAGATGAAATTTAGTATCCAGTGGGTGGTCCTAACTGGTGATTTACACTGATCTCTGTGAATCACAAATAGGACCACCCACTGCACTCAAGTGGACAGGGATTAATATATATCCAGAAGTGTCCACAGATAGGGTACCATAACAACATAGCAGGTCATACAATAGACAACCATTGGCTTTGTGGCATCACACTCATGATTGACTGTTTTTTTTCTATATCATTTACAGATTCGCTACCAAAGAAAACTTGGGAGTCATTGCGCTTAGGTCCTCATCTCCATTTTCTGTGATTTTGTGAAATGCCGCCATTGAAGAACATGACAATGGTAGAACGTGTTATAGCCACTTTGGTCGGATGTATTGTATTAGCAGTTCACATTCAAGGTGAGTTATCATGTTTCCTGTCACTTTGATAGAAGTAGAAGAATAACTTATGAGTCTGCATGCTTTTCTAGGATAATCCATTCTCTGCAGAATACAACATAAAATGTGACTGCCATGACGTTTTGCCATTGTAACCTTGTGTCCAGCTCCTGATACTTTATCCAACAAATAGAGCATGTAGTGTGTGTGGTCACTACTTTGGCATGGTTTGCACAACTCATGGCACAGTGTGGAGAAAATACAGAATTGTAACGGAACATATTGCACTATAGATGTGTCATCTTTTATTTTAAATTTGAAAACCTAAATGAAATTATCTTATTTTTTAACCTCTTCCGGACACATGACGTACCGGTGCGTCATGTATAGTTCCGATCACCGCTGCCCGGCAGGTGTTGATCGGAACTGGGTGCCTGGTCAATGCCCAGGGGGTCCTGTGAACCCCCCCTCCCCCCCCCGATTGCAGCAAACAGCAGGTCAATTCAGACCTGCAGTTTGCTGTGTTTCCAGGTTATTTGGGTCTCTGGGGATCCGATAACCTGGAACATGGTGGTGATACGGCTCTCATTGGTCGGCGGGCGATTCATATTACTGCAGCGCTCCTCTCCTCCTCCTTTTGTGTCCGGGAGCCGAAGAGAAAGGAGCTTTGCACGATCTCCAGAGCTGCAGCCAGCACCCCCATCTGTGCCCCAGCACCCCCATCTGTGCCCAGCACCACCTTAACCCAGGTATTTAGGGAAAGGTTAGGGACAGGTTAGGTTAGGCAGGGATATTCAGGGAAAGTTAGTGGAAAAAAAAGCCAGTTTTGTTGCATCACCCTAAAATCGGGTGTCTGTGTGAAACTTTTTTTTAATTTTTTTATTTTTTTTCTGCGAACGCTGACTGATCGCACACCTCACCGCTTATCCACTTCGGACAGTTGATCTGCGAGTTTAGTTTTTAAAACCTTTATTTATTTTTTTTTTCCACACATTTTTTGGCCTATTTATTTTTATTTTTTTTGTCTGTTAGGTTTAGGGTAAGTTCGCGAACACCCGTGCCCCCACACACACACGCACGCCAAATAAAGTTTCACACACACACATGCGAGCACTCACTCCCACTCACTCACTCCCACTCACTCACTCCCACTCACTCACTCCCACTCACTCACTCCCACTCACTCACTCCCACTCACTCACTCCCACTCACTCACTCCCGCTCACTCACCCACTCCCACTCACTCCCGCTCACTCCCACTCACTCCCAGCTCACTCACCTCACTCCCGCTCACTCACTCACTCACACTCCGCACTCACTCACTCACTCCCGCTCACTCACTCACTCCCACTCACTGCCGCTCACTCACTCACTGCCGCTCACTCACTCACTGCCGCTCACTCACTCACTGCCGCTCACTCACTCACTGCCGCTCACTCACTCACTGCCGCTCACTCACTCACTGCCGCTCACTCACTCACTGCCGCTCACTCACTCACTCCCGCTCACTCACTCACTGCCGACTCACTCACTCACTGCCAGCTCACATCAACTCACTGCCGCTCACTCACTCACTGCCGCTCACTCACTCACTCCCGCTCACTCACTCACTCCCGCTCACTCACTCACTCCCGCTCACTCACACTCACTCCCACCCACTCACTCCCACTCACTCCCACTCACTCCCACTCACTCCCACTCACTCCCACTCACACTCACTCACACTCACTCACACTCACTCCCACTCTCACTCTCACTCCCACTCACTCTCACTCCCACTCACTCACTCCCACTCACTCCCACTCACTCCCTCCCACTCACTCCCACTCACTCCCACTCACTCACTCCCACTCACTCACTCCCACTCACTCACTCCCACTCACTCACTCCCACTCACTCACTCCCTCCCACTCACTCCCACTCACTCACTCACTCCCACTCACTCACTCACTCCCACTCACTCACTCACTCCCACTCACTCACTCACTCCCACTCACTCACTCACTCCCACTCACTCACTCACTCCCACTCACTCACTCACTCCCACTCACTCACTCACTCCCACTCACTCACTCCACTCACTCACTCCCACTCACTCACTCACTCCCACTCACTCACTCCCACTCACTCACTCCCTCCCCTATGGCCCGTCGGACGTTCTCTGCCGAGGAGGCATACACCTAGCTTGCCTCAGGGTCCGAGAGCCCCAGTGAGGATGACCCCACTTTCCTTTTTTCATCCGCGTTCTCCTCATTAACTACCGATGATGAGGAGCCGCCAGGTGGCGCGAGGGGACCGCCATGCTAGGGACCCTGTGGCCCACCCTAGTACGAGCAGCTCTGGGGCTCGTACTAGTTTTCTGGTCCACCTGAGTCCCCTACTGGTGAACTTGCATGGTGTACCCCAGAGCGTTTTGAGCCCGTGATTCCTGATTTTGTAGGCCAACCAGGAATCCAGATTTCCACAGCGGGCTTCACTGAATACGACTACTTTAGTCTTTTTTTCAGTGACCACTTTGTAAATCTAATGGTGGAGCAAACAAACTTGTACGCCCAACAGTTTGTTGCTCAACACCTGGGCTCCTTTTTGGCTAGGCCCGGTGGCTTGATGCCAGTCAGTGCAGCCGAGATGAGGACGTTTTGGCCTAGTCAAGAAACCTAGTGTCGGGCATTACTGGAGTGGGGAAGTCCTCTACCAGACCTCACTTCACAGTACGGCAATGACGCTCCCGGTTGGAGGCCTTCCGGAAATGCCTGCATTATGCAGATAATGCAGCATGTGTCGCCCCACCCCCACCCCAAGGTGATCCCGCCTATGACCGCCTGTACAAAATCAGGCCGGTCATCGATCACTTTGGGAGGGCTTCAAATGGGACATGGTATAGTTAAACCAGTCCAGCAATATCTGCCTTCCAAAAACCACACGGCGCTCCTTTCCCTCTACGCCCTGCCGTGTGGCCATACAGTAGTTTACGACCATATATGCAGTGTTTCTGCAAACTACAGAATCGGGGCAATAAAATTGGCTTTTATTTGGCTGTTAACCCTTGCTTAGATACTGGAAAAAATTTATTAAAATGGAAAATTTGCGAAAAAATAATCTCAGAATGGCCTGGATAAGTAAAAGCGTTTTATAGTTATTCACACATAAAGTGACACTGGTCAGAATTGCAAAAAATGAGCCCGGTTCATAAGGGGTTAAGTTTTCCATTTTAGTCCAGGGTCACAACATGGACTTGATGCAAGTTTTAACATGATGACTGTATGAGAAGATAACTCAATGCTCGTAGTTGAAAAGATCAGCAATGTTCATGCATACTCTATGCATTCAGTCCACCAGCTAGTAAGGGAGACAAAAACTACGTCAAGGGTTATCCGATTTGTACAACTCCTTTATCACATATGACAGTTAAAGTTTGTCTAATGACATAGAACCATTCCCTGTCCACAAGATCTTTTTTTCTGAGCGGTTTTCCCTCAAAGCCTCCATTCAGTTGTATTTGACGGTGAGAATAGCAGAGGATGCGGTGCTGTTTTTCACCCATTTATACGTCAGTGGGGTGCATTGTATAATGTCTCTGACACGTTTTTTTTCCCTATGTTTCTGCTCCTCTGACAGAACAGAAAAACTGCAATATTTACAGAAATGTGAACCGAGCCTATAAGGGTTTTTCTGGAACCTGATTATTGAAGGCTTTACTGTATGATTGACCATCAGTAGTTGATAGGGCACCGATTTCTGCACCCCTACCGCGGCAGCAATACCTCGTACACTGTATGTACTGCCTTGCACCTATGTACACAATTAAGGGGTTGCAGCCTGTTAATTCAGCTAAACATTGGGTGTGCCAGGAATCGTACCCCCCACCAATCAAATATTTCTGGGCTATCCAAAGGATAAGCCTTTGTTATTTTAGTCCTGGTAAATGACATAGAGGTATCATTTTTGACACTTGATTTAGTTGCATGATGCAGGAAGTATATGGTAGTCTGTCCACATTCTGTAGTCTTTGTCCTACATTCACTTATCCTGATTATTTCGTTGTAGTAACTAAATCTGTTGGAATAAATATGCTTTGTAGAACATCCATGTAAAGACGAGGTCCATAAAAGGACCCTCAAGTGGCTTCTTAATGAGATGTGATTTGTTAGTTTGTACTTGTACTGACATTTTACATTGTCGTGAGGCTACTTTACACTGCTTGATTGTTGGGCAGATTATTGGGGAGGAACGTTCGTACAAGTGCATGTTCCCTATAATCTGCATGTGTAAAGGTGTTGCCGTTTATCAGGTGAAAAATTCTTCATGTGGCAACCTAAATCACCGTTTGTGGTCAGCAGATCATGCTGTATAAACAGTGGATTAGCGATCGTTCATCCCCATACAGTGAAGGAGATTGCTGCATGTAAATGTAGTGCTTCACCTCCACTGGCGTGCAGGTAATTGTCGGGAAGAAACGCTTCCTTCCCAACAATCGCCTCCCTTACTGAGCTATTTAAAGGGCCCTTTTGTACAATGCATTCAGAACGTCTTCAGACCCTTGCATTTTTTTCATATTTTATGTTTCAGCCTTGTCCTAAAAAAATAAAAAAAAATATCCCCCATCAATCTGCACTCAGTACCCCAGAGCCTATAATCACTTGGTTATACTAGGCGTATCCCAGGCTGTAGCGCTGGGCAATCGCAGCGCTACAACCTGGGATACGCCTAGTATAACCCAAGTGATACTAGGCTCCTCCTAGTATGACCAAGTCACTGAAGATACCGGAGCCTATACCGGGGCGAACGGAGCGGTGCCCAGGGATAATAAGTGCAGGGAGATCCCTGGGTGCCGCTCTACATGCCAGCATACTAAGTTCACATTTTTTACCCTGATGAAAGGTCCTCTTTAATGAAAACCTGATCCAGAGTGCTCTGGACCTCAGAATGGGCTGAAGGTTTACCTTCCAACAAGGTAATGACTGTAAGCAGACAGCCAAGAAAACACGAGTGGCTTAGGGACAACTGGTTCAGCCATAGCCCTGACTTGAACCCACCTAGAACAGTTCTGGAAATACCTGTCCACCAAGAGTTTGAGAAGAATTACAGAAGATACTCAAATCTTGGTGTGCAAACCTGGTGAAATCATACCCGAGAAGACTGAGGCTGTAATCACTGCCAAAAGTACTTTAAGTACTGATTAAAGGGTCTGAATACTTATGTCAGAGTTGAGCGAAGCGAGCTTCGGATGCTTAATCTGAAGTCGCTTTGTTCAAAATTTCGGAATAATACTGTACTGAGATCCATCTCCATACAGTATTAGAATGTATGGGCTCCGATGAGCAGAAGTAAGTTATTCACAAGTCGTGTGTGACTTTGTTAAATAATTTCGGTAGTTGATTTGTAAAGTGGAAAGCCACTTTAAAACTTAAAACCGAACTCTGCTTCGGTTCCAACTAGTACCTCAGAACCGAAGCAGAGTTCGGTTTCAAGTTTTAAAGTGGCTTTCCACTTTACAAATCAACTACTGAAGTTATTCAACAAAGTCGCACGCGACTGTGAAGAACTTACTTCGGCTCATCGGAGCCCATACATTCTAATACTGTACGGAGATGGATTTTCTGTACAGTATGTGTCTAAAGTTTTGAACGAAGCGACTTTGCATTAAGCATCCGAAGCTCACTTCGCTCAACTCTAGTGTCAATGCAATATTTTCATTTTTCCCTTTTTAATACATTTTAATAAATTAGCAAAAATTTCTAACCTTCTTTTTCACTTTGTCGTTAATTAATTTTAGCACAAGGCTGCAACGTAGAAAAATGTGAAAAGTAAAAGGGTCTGAAGACTTTCCAAATGCTTTGTATTTGTTACATCAGCTACTTTCTTGCGTTATTTGTAAAACTTCACATTAGATGAATAGAATCGGAGGCTCCTTCTTTGATCTTTGCACCATGGACCCTAAGAATGCAGAGACTGGTAATATCCCAGGAACCAACTAATCAATGCAGCTTGACTGCTTTGGTTGTACTCTATGAATGACTCTGAAAGTCCTCACTGTAAAACCCTATAATTACTTCACCTGCTCCATTCATCTCAGTAATGCACAGCTCAATAAATATATAACATCCTGCGTTCACGTTTTGCCTTTTGTGACATTGCACTTGTTCCCAAATCTGCACGAATGTTGATGTTCCGCATCTGTACCGGTGTATAGTATAAGTGTTGCCGAGTTCAGGTGTGCGATTTGTATCACACACATTCTGATGCTGTGCTCCTCATTATGCCATTTTTATCTTCATGCTTGTTCTTATTCTGTTGCTATGTTCTGACGAACCAGCAGTAAAATGCACTTAGAGGACTCCTCTTTGAGTCCTTCCCATTGTGTGTGAGCTCTGGAGTCCTCTCAATACATTTTACTGCTTTTTAATGGGAGCTCGGCATCAGAATGTGAGTGTGAAAATAAATATTTCATAACCAGACTTGGCATCACTTACACCTGTGGTCCCCAACCTTTTTTGCACCAAGGACCAGTTTCACGCAAGACAATTTTCCCAGGGCCCGGGTGGGGGGTTCTGGAGCGGGGCTTAGGGTTAGCGCTGGTCGGCGCTAACTGATTCACGCGCATAACAAAACACAAGGTGCATATTCAAATATATAACACTATATAACCCCCAATGCCTCAGATCAACCCTGCCATCTATCAGCCCCCATGTCAGCCAGCCATCAGCGCAAATAAAATAAAAAAAAAACACTTACCTCTCCTGCTCCTGGACGCCAACGCTGCTCACCAACGCGATCCTCTTCATTCTGCTGTCGGCTGTGTATCGCGGGTGCGGCGCACAGTGTGAGGTCACATTGCGCCCTCACGCAGTGCGCAGCCCTGAACAGCCGACAGCAGAGCCGAGGACCAGGAAGCGGTGAGTACAGATCGTTCACCGCTTCCTGGACCTCTGGTATTAATGAAGCTCTTCCATAATGGAAGCGCTTCATTAGTACCGCGTTAAAAGACTGCCCTGATTGGCCCGGCGGTTGGGGACCGCTGACTTACTCTATACTCCACTTTTTGGGGGGGTGTTTCGAAGCTGGGAGATTCCCTTTAAGTTTTCAAGCCTCAGTTTTTCCTGCCTCTTCTAGGAAATTACTATTCAGATATTCCAATGCCTTTCCCATGAAATTATTATAGTTCATGACAGTTTAGTGCATCAGTCAGTGTCATGCTGTGTGATTTCCCATCATAAATTCTTTCCCCATTAATTAAAGTGAAATGTTTGAGTTTTATCTGCCACAATTGTCATATCTTATCATTCTGTCATCCACAACTCTCAAAATGAAGTTTATGATGAATTATGAGAGATTGCATGATGTGGTAAGAATGCAAAAGCAGAATTCGTTTATTTCTGATTGTAGTGACAGAATGACAGGCCTTAAAAAAGAGCTTATACATTTTGGGTCACATACAGCATGCTGTTGGTCCTTGTCAGAAGGTAACTTACGCCATGGAGTACAGACAAAAAATATACTTTATTCCTACGGGACCCGGTTGCAGAGAAGTGGCTGTCCTTGAGCATCTGTGGGACCACCTTGATCATTCACTCTGTGGATCCTCAAGCACTGCCCAACAGCCATGGGATTCACAGCAGTCAGCATGGCTCCAAATATGTTATTGAGTCACTCCCAGGCCTTCTAGCTGCTGTCCATGCTGCACACAGTTCTTCCTCTGGATATTAGCTGGTCGTCATAATTAGGGATGAGCGAATCGACTTCAGATGAAACATCCGAAGTCGATTCGCATAAAACTTCGGTCCAATACTATACTGAGCGAGCGCTCCATACAGTATTAGAAGGTATTGGCTCAGATGAGCCAAAGTTATTACTTTGCGAAGTCTCGCATGACTTCACGTAATAACTTCATAGATTAATTTTTACTGTAAAAAACAATTTCCCGAACTCTAGTTCGGTTCTAAGGTACCCTTCAGGTGTTCCATAAGAGAGAAATAAAAATGGAGGTGAAATTGTGAAATTTAAAAATTTCCTTTTTTTTTTGCAGATTTTCTATTTTAATAAAATTTCCTGTAACACAGCAAGGGTTAACAGCCAAACAAAACGCAATATTTATTACCCTGATTCTAAAGTTTACAGAAACACCCTATATGTGTTCATAAACTGCTGTATAGACACAACGCAGGGCTCAGAAGAGAAAGAGCGCCATATGGTTTTTAGAAGGCAGATTTAACTGGAATAATTTTAAGTTGCCATGTCGCTTTAAAAGACACACCTCAATCATACCTACAGTAGAAACTACCAAAATGTAACCCTATTTTAAAAAATTACAGGTTGAGACCGTTTTATTGTTACTACTTTAGGGTACATATCACGTTTTTGATCGCTTAATATTGCGCTTTTTGTTAGACAAGGTAACCCACAATGGCTGTTCTGGCAGTTTTTATTTTTTGTTATTTACAGGGTTCAGCTGACAGAATAGGTTTTGTTATTTTTATAAGGCCACTTGTTACTGACGTGACCCTACCAAACATGTATGTGTTTTTTTTGTTTGTTTTGTTTTACGTAATAATGCATTTTTGAAAAGAAATCATAAAATATTAGTCTTTTGCTGCAAGGTTTCGGCCCAGTTTTTATTTTCTTATGGCATTCACCTGAGGGGTTAGATCATGTGATCTTTTTATAGAGCAGGTCAGTAAAAAGCATTTTTGATAAGAAAAATTCTTCTTTGTGTTGCCATTTCCTGAAAACCAGATTTATTTATTTTTTAATTTTTGTGTAGGGGTACCATTTTGGGGTAGCTGTAACTTTTTGATGGCTTGGTAATATTATGTCCGTTTTTTTCTTTCTATTTTTCACACGTTTATATGTATATGGGAAACGGGCTTTTTTAAAAAAAAAAAATAATCTTTTTTGTTTTTTACTTGATACCTTGATACTTTAAATTTTATTATGAAAAACACTGATTGGGTGGGTGCAGGAGCTGTACCTAGGACTCAAGTCACGTCCTGCAGCGCTTTACCTGTATTCTATGGGTTAGTAATGCTAATGTCCTTAATATTAACAATTTCCCACATTGTGCCTTAGAAGCAATACCACTGTATTTCCCATAGTATTAAAGAGGACCTTTCATCAGGGTAAAAAATGTGTACTAAGTATGCTGACATGTAGAGCGGCTCCGTTGGCCCGGTATAGGCTCCGGTATCTTCTGGGACTTGGTTATACTAGGAGTAGCCTAGTATCAATTGGTTATAGTAGGCGTATCCCAGGATGTAGCGCTGGCCAATCGCAGCACAGCTCATATCCTGGGAGTTTTTTTTTTTCTCCCAGGCTGTGAGCTGAGCGCTGCGATTTCATTTCACACAAAGAAAAACCAAGGGTTGACCAGTTGTATTGTATTCAACAAAATAGTGCAAATAATTGCATAAAAAATGTATATGGTCACATGGCCTAGGAGCAGCTCGGTTCTATTCAAGTGAATGGGCCTAAGCTGCAATACAAAGCACAGTGGCTATACAATATACTGCACTCTGCTTTGTAAGCTCCTTGGAGGCTTCAGAGTTCACCACGGTGTCAGACCCCCAACGATCAAAGGATAGGTCATGAAGATACCAAAGAGGACCTTTGACCAAAATACAATCTGACAGCACCATGTTGTAGAGCAGGAGGAACTGAGCAGATTGATATATATTTTTGTGGGGAAAAGATTCAGTAAAACCTGTAATTTATACATTTTATATCTCAGCTTTTTCTACCTCAATCTGGTCCGCTTCTCCTGCTTTCAGATTGCATTGCATTTTTTGTTGTTGACAGGTTCTCTTTAATAAATGTGGTACAAGACATGTACGCCAGTTGCGCCAGTATTCTTACACATTTCCAACAATAAACCTGCCCCAGTGTCTATGCAGTTGGCTATTTACCACCAACAAGTGTCAGCATGGGTGCTACCGCCCACTTTATCTTCACTAGGTTGGGAGCACTTACTATATGGGCAAGTTCACATGATTAATCTGTAATGTGACTGAAAACCAAAATGGATGTTCACCTGTGAATGCTAAGGCCTCATGCACACGACAGCGAAAAATGGCCGTGTGACGGCCGTCTAAGTAACGGCCGTCACACGGCCATTTTTAGCACCAGTGAAAGTCTATGGGGCTATTCACATGGCCGTTCTTTTAATGGCCAGTGAATAGCGTCCGTCCAAAAATACGATATGTCCTATCTTTGTCTGTTTCCACGGCCGTGCGGACCCCTTTGAAATCAATGGGACCGTTTTTAATGGCCGATTGACAGGAGTGCACCAGTCTAACGGCCGCTAAAAACGGGTACATTGTAGGTTAAAAAATGTGCCTGATACTTCAAATAATGCCCCCATAGTTGAAATAATGCCCCCATGGTCTCCCGAAGCACTCAACTCATCCAGATGCTTGTGGTGCGGCAGTCTTCTCTCTCTTCATTGAGAGAGACGTGGTGATGTAACCACGTGGGAGTGCGCAGTGACGTCATCGCGCACCTTCCGTTCTGTGAAGACAGAATAGACTGCAGCGCGAGCAAGTGGATAAGGTGAGTTTTTTTTTTTTTTTTTTTGTAGCTGTGGGACATGATGAGGACATTATTAAAACAATGGGGGACATTGTTAAAGCTGGAGGTGTTAAAAAATAAAAAAAAATTCTATACTATGGGGGGCATTATTTAAGATACCCCCATCTTAAATAATGTCCCCCATAGAGTAGGATTTTTTTTGGGGGGGCATTAATAAAGCTGAGGGCACTATTAAAAATCACACGTTTTTAACGAACATTAAAAAGCGGATACACAGCCAGAAAATGGATGCATGTCGTTTTTACTCACTGTCGTGTGCATGTAGCCTAAGTGTATACTTGCCCTATGTGTCCTGCCTTTTTTTTCAGAGGTAGTGCATAATCACTAAGCAACTAGCTTCCAGTAAACCTATTTATGTAGAATACCTCCCCATTTTTGTAGAATTTATATAGAATAGAAAGAATGTAAGGCAGACCATTTTTGGTGCCTTTTTGTGACACGAGAAGACGTGACGTGTTAATTAAAAGCGGTTATCTTTAGTAGGGCTGTGAACTCAGGCATCCTTGGGAAGTTGCTTGTTACGAACTACAGACTAGGTCTATGGGCATGTGCCAATTGTTAGCGTTCTCTAGTGTGACCAACATTGGTTGTCTCTTCACCCAGAGATTGATAGAGGCAATGTATTGAGTAGTTCAAGGGGACAACCTTTATAAACCTACTATTAAGTTGCTCGCCATCTGACCAATTACCAGCGTACGACCAGTTTCACACAGGCTAAGTTACATCCTAAATTCCTTCAAAATGCCACCGAGTTCTGCCCATCTCAGCAATGTTTTCCAGGATGTCTTCTGGTTTTCAATCCTGTTGCTTTGCCAGTCACATGTTTTCAATGGCACTGGGTGCAGGGGTCCATGTCTCATTTCAAGCTTGCGCTAAGAAAATAGAGTTCCTCCAATGGCGCCAAGCAAAATCAGACCCAAAGGAAAGTTCACTTTATCACCTTGACAAACATAAATGCACACTTGTTCGACTATAAAATATTGTTTATTTGCTTAGTCTTCTACTTCACCTGCGACACACAGAAAGAAAATGATTAGTTTCATGGACACACGCTCTTTCTCCTCGACGTTTTAAAACCCTAGTAAGCTCACACTCTTAATTTGCTGCTGCCCCCGAGATGTGTAATCTCTTAGCGGAACGTGGCACTGGACAGAAAAGCTTGTCAAAGCAGAGGTTTGTGTGAAATGAAATTGCAGACCAGTAACACATGGTTTCAATTAGGTCATAGCTTTGCTTTATAAGTAATGGGCGATAATGGCTTTAATTGTGCAAATTCAACCTGTCTAAGCGCTAATGCAAGCTAGACATGTTTTATTAATGATGCCCGAGCCATACAGAGGAGATGATTGCTACATGTAAACAGGGCAATTATTGGGAATGTTCGGTTCATTCTTGATATTCGCTTGGGCACTGGCCCATGTAAGGGTACTTTCATACTTGCGTTGGTGCGGATCCATCTGTTTATTTGCACAGACAGATCCGCACCTATAATGCAAACGTTTGTATCCGTTCAGAACGGATCCGTTTGCATTAGGTTTAAAGAAAAATGACAAAGTCCAAAACGGATCTGTTTTGAATTACATTGAAAGTCAATGGGGAACTGATCCGTTTTCAAATGCACCATATTGTGGCATTGAAAACTGATCCGTCCCCATTGACTTACATTGTAATAAAAATGGATCTGTTAGGCTCCGCCTCTTCAGACGGACACCAAAATGCTGCGTTTTGGTGTCCGCCTCCAAAACGGAATAGAGGCGGAACGGAGCCTAACTGATGCATTCTGAACGGATCCTTATCCATTCAGAATGCATTGGGGCTTAACTGATCCGTTTTGGATCGTTTGTGAGAGCCCTGAAACGGATGTCACAAACGGAATCCAAAACGCCAGTGTGAAAGTACCCTTAAAGGACCTTAAGAGTGACTGTAAAGCGGTTCATATCCAACTTTAGGCTAGGTTCACACCTGAGCGTTTTACAGCGCGTTCCTACGTGCTGTAAAACGCTCAACAGGCGAAAACCCATGTTTCCCTATGGGCATGGTTCTCACCTGAGTGTTTTACAGCGCGTACGAACGCGCTGTAAAACGCCCTATGCCCAAATACAGGAGCTTCTTTGGGGCGTTTTGTAGCGCGTATTGTGATTGACGCCAGAGTGGTCAATCACACGAACGCGCGTATCAAATACGCTCAAGTGTGAACCCAGCGTTAGAGGTAGCTAAGGGTACTTCCACACTAGCGTTATTCTTTTCCGGTATTGAGTTCTGTCCTAGAGGCTCAATGCCGGAAAAAAACTGATCAGTTTAATTCTAATGCATTCTGAATGGAGAGGAATCCGTTCAGGATGCATCAGTTCAGTCCCTCTTACGTTTTTGGCCGGAGAAAATACTGCGATCATGCTACGGTGATTTCTCTGTCCAAAATTCCGGAACACTTGCCGAAATGCATTGCCATTGAAATGTATTAGTGCCGGATCTAGCATTAAAATTACCACATTGACGGATCCGGTCTTCCGGTCTGTGCAGACCTTTAAAAATGTGAAAAAGATTAATACCAGATCTGTTTTTCCTGATGACAACCGGAGAGACGGATCCGGTATTGCAATGCATTTGTGAGTCTGATCTGCATCCGGATCCGTCTACAAATGGTATCCGTTTGCATACAGATTGCCGGTTGCGGCGACGGAATTTCCTGCCGGAATCCAGCAACGCATGTGTGAAAGTACCCTGACACTGACCAGCATCCTGTCAAAAGATTGCACAGGGAAATGTGGCCAAGCTAAGGGTGCTATTATGGGAGGTCAAGCCGCAGCTACCACTCGTTGCCTCAATGCACCTGGACTTGGCACTCATACCAAGGCAAGTCCTGGTACAGCCCGGCATTTATTGGTCACAGCACTTCAGTGCCCATGACTCAGCTACTTATATAATGGATCATGTATTTAATTTTACTCTCATTAATTCGATTTAAGGGTTGTCCTGCAGATCATGGTTTTTAAAGACGTAATAAGAGAGCGTAATAACGCCCCTCCAGGCCGGTGTTTCAGGAAAAGCTTGCTCAGCCCATTACTGTATCATCTGTTGTATCTGTATGGATAGTGCAGCTGGTGGGTGTCATTTCTGGTAGCTGGAATGAATGGAAATCAAGTGATAGAAACGTTTAGATGATTAGTCTCATGGAAGTGATGAAGAAAAGCCTTCTCCCATAGAGACCAGTTGAGCGACATATCTGTATGTACGGATTTGCTATCGTGCTTTATTTAGGCCTCTAGCTGTATGTTCACTTTCTTTCTCCTGTCTTCCTGTTCAGGACACGGGCAGTCGGCCAAAGAACGTCTGGCTGATAGGATGGATAGAATAGATATTGCAAATATCCCAAATTTCAGATAAAAAAATAATGTATTCTGAAGCATCTTCGCTTTTTTTAGAAAATGGCACTTTGTCAAAATAACAAAACGGTTCCAGTTATATCGGACCTCAAATCATGCTTGGAAAACAAGTTCATACCCAATTTTTACACCACACGGTACTGTGGCTTGAAGGCCTCTCCAGGTCTCCGTCTAACTATTACTTGACCAGGTATTGGGCAAAGCTGAAATTAGGGCTCTTAAGAATAGATGACTACTCCAGTCATCTTTGGTCCAATCCTTATGGACTCTTGCAAGCTTCATCCTGACTCTCCTTTTGCTTCTTATTGATGAAGGGCTTCTTTTCTAGCTTTGCATGACTTCAACCCTGCCCCTAAAAGCCTGTTTTGAACTGTCCTCGCTGTGCATTTCACCCCAGCTTCTACGTGATGTAATTTTTGTAGGTCATTTGATGTCGTCCTATGGTTAAGCGATATCACGGTCAGTAGACTCACTTCCACACTCTGCTAGTCTGTAGCTTTGTTGCCCCATTTGCTACTTGGCATTCCACAGTATGAACCACTGTTTTTGAAAATGTTAAGGAGGAAACCTGATGCTCACTGTAACCCTCTGCCAGTAAAGCTAGAATTGAAGCCTTCTCCTCACTCAGAACTTTTCTTTTTGACTTTTGGCATGATCTGTGGTAAGTTTTTTTTATTACACTTACTTTTCAGGTACTAGTAGCATTGCTTTTGCAATCCAGCTGGTTCTATAACAAAAGGATAGTGATGACTGTAGGAGTTAGTTTTTTTTTATATACTATTGCTCATTAAATAAGATTTGGTGTAGGTGTTCACCTAATCGGCCCCTAAGTAAGTAGAATGAGGTGTGCCTATGATGGAATGGCCATACATGTGGAGATGCTGATTTAGTTAAAAATGGGTTAGGCTACTTTCACACTTGCGGAACAGCTATCCGGCAGGCTGTTCCGGCGAGTGAATAGTCTGCCGGATCCGCCATGCCGCAAGTACCTGTGCACTGCCGTGCTGCCACTCCGTCCCCATTGACTATGATGGGGCGGAGCTACGGCGCGGCAGTGCACGGCCGGAGATCGCTGGACTAAAAGTACTGCAGGTCCGATTTTTTTTTTTTTTTTTTTTTGTCCTGCGATCTTTACCGTTCACAGACGTGCTGCGCCGTAGCTCCACCCTCTCCCCCATTATAGTCAATGGGAACGGAGTGGCAGTACACGGGTACTTGCGGCATGGCGGATCCAGCAGGCTATTCACCCGCCTGAACAGCCTGCCGTATAGCTGTGCCACAAGTGTGAAAGTAGCCTTACTTCATTTTTTTTTTCCAGAGCAGTATCTAGCTGTCTATCTAGCTATCCTCCATTGGATAGTCGCCTAAAAATATGAAGCCACCATCACTGTAAAAGCATAATTGAGAGAGAGCATCAGTAGTTTATAACCTAACGCAGCAGGATCGCATTCCTGTATACTGGGAAGGCCCAATTTAGACGATCGCTCAGCATAACGCCTTATATAGAAACAAGTGTACTGCCCTGTAAGAATATTAGGATTTGATGAACACATTTTGCTTAGCTTTTTGGTTTCAGCAACAACTTTCTTTTTTATTTGACCATGCCTTGAAATCTTTTCAGGCTTTATAAGCCTCCCTTTACCAGTAGTATTTGAAGATGTGAGGATCAATAAGGAGCAACCACAATGGAACAGCTATGCACAGTTGACTGTAGAGTATCAGAACAGTGGAGACGCTGGAGGCTATTATCTCTTGCCCTCTGTGGACCTTCATGGTCTCGATGTGGAGCTTAGAAGTCGGGTGTGGGGGTGGGGCTGGATAAAGTCCTTCACTTAAGAAAACAGCAAGAAAGGAAATAAAAGCATCTGTTGGGAAAAAAAGGCTGATTCAGAACGCATTGCCAGACCTCAGACTCCTTTGTGACTGCTAAGGCAATAAAACAAGGGGGGAAACATGTGGACACAAGTTGTGTGATGTGTTCTCCAGAATTCCTTGCCACGTGCTCCGGCTTCTTGTATTCTTCTTTTAACTCCAACACACCAATTCTCTTTCATCTTTACTTCACCTTTTTAATTGCATTTCCTTTTATTCATTTACCGCAGAAAGACTAGTTCTAAATAGATATTTATCCAGGAAAGCTGGCTTGTGTGTAGCTGCAGGACAAAAAGCTTATATATTAGGACAATTCTACACATAGTTTGGGGCTTTGCCTACAAAATCTGATGATTCTGTCACCTCATTTTACCCCATAGAGCTGCGGACATGCACGGTTAGATCGCCGCTACCATGTCCGCAGTATACCTGTCCCCTATCTATTTTGTTTAAAAAATGATTTAATTAATATGTAAATTCTCTTGTGAAGGTGCCCAAGGGGCTGCACTAACCGTTCTGGTGCCCAGCACCGCCTGCGTCCGCCGAATCTCCTCCTTGTTTTGTGAGATCGCCGTAAATATCGCAATGCGTGAGCTTGCGCATGCGCAGTTACTTCCCTGGGCTGATGCTAGCACAGGGAAGGAACGCTATGTCGGAACTACGCATCGCGAGATTTACGGCGATCTCATTGAGAGGAAGAAGGAGATTCGGCGGAGGCAGGCGGTGCTGGGCACCAGAAAGGTTAGTGCAGCCCCTTGGGCTCCTTCACAAGCGAATGTACATATCAATAAAATCATTCAAAATAAAAGCACACAGAGATGGGGAACAGGTATATTGCGGACATGGTAGCGGCGATCTAGCTGTCCATGTCCGCAGCTCTATATGGTAAAATGAGGTGACAGAATCCTTTTAACGTCTAACAAAAGGCTCTGATTTACGCTAGTGTGCCTCCATAGGGTGGCAAACATCACTTGCATTGTAAAAACGCATACGCTGTGCTTTTTTTTTTTTTTGCATTGGCACTCTATAGCAAAGTAAAAAATGCTGTGCTTTCCTATACAATTGAAATGATGACACTTGGATTATTTGGTGGATGAAGCCCTTTGGATATTTCTAAAGTATACGGCAGGGGCTCTTCTAGGCACATTGTCCAAAGCCTTAGGGCACTTTCACGCTTGCGGAGTGTGGATCCGGCATACCGCATGACAACTGAAAGCATTTGTACACGGAACTGGCTTGCGGATCCGTCTACAAATGCATTGCAAGTGCGGATCCGCCTTTCCGTTTGACATTCGGATAGACGGATCCGTCTTGTATTTTATTTTATTTTTTACAGTTTTAAAGGTCTGCGCATGTGCAGACCGGATGGACGGATCCTTCCTTCAGTCATTTCTTAATGCCGGATCCGGCACTAATGTAAGTCAATGGGACTTAATGCCGGATCAGGCATTCGGTCATTTGTTCCGGCATTTCAGGACGGAGATAAAACCGCAGCATGCTGTGGTTTTGTCAACGTCCAAAAAAAACGTTCACATACTGAACGGAAGACATCCTGATGCATACTTAATGAATTTCTCTCCATTCAGAATGCATGGGCATAATCCTGATCAGTTTTTTTTCCGGCATACAAACGCCGGTACCCTTAGGTCCCTTGCACACTTACGACTGATCAGGCCAGTTATAAGTAACGAACGTTTGATGAGCTTACACTTGTTTGTCGACTGTTGGAATCGTATATGTAGGCATGAAAATGTTCTCTGGTCGGCAGCACATCAACCCCTGTAAACAGGATGGGCTGCTGACGTGAATTTGGGCCGTGTAAAAGGACCCTTGGCAGTCTTACACGTGCCAATGCTGAACCAATTATGAACGCCGATCGGTGATATTCAAGGCCAAGTGTTCGTATGATCGTCCCCGGTGGGAGTAGAAGGGCCCTTCATTTGTCGTGTTTTCCCCTCTTTGTGGAGCTAGCCTGTATGATGTGCTCCTGAATGTGTAAATTACTAGCTGCCAGTGATTTCATATGAGGTCATTAACACGGTCGAGTCTGTATTTGTCTCAAAATGAAGACTTTGCCTTTGTGTCCACAAGAGTATTGATCTGTATTACTGAAGCATTTTGCTTGTCTATACGTTGTCTAGCCATGAGATGATAATTTGTCTCCAGTGGCAGGTTATGCAGTCTTATATCCTTAGGACGGATCAAGTCCAGCATTCAGTAGAGGACATTTTTAGATCTGGCTAATTGACTCTAAATTTATATTCGTTTATTAATTGTGTTGGCTTTTTGTCTTTAATGCAAAGGATTTTCATGGACTCTCGTAAGATCATTTTATCAGATCCACAACAAAGCATGGGTCCCCTCAGATTTTTCTACAGATAGAAAGCTCTAATTTACATGACATAGCAAAGAAGTGTCAGTGACCCGCGCATTTGGGCACTGAGCATCTTCTTGGCCTGTATTTGGAGTTTGCCATGTCTAGGAAAGTTTCTTTTCTTCGCCTATGATGCAGGTTATTCCAGCTAACCCTGGTTGAAGCACTATGCACCGTATAGATGTTTGTCATATATTAAATAGGGAGTGGAAAATTGGGCCATATGGTTTAGTATATTGGATAGAATAATTTTTCAGCATTATTGTATTTGTATTGCTGCATAAATTTAATTTTACGTTCTTTTTAGGTTGATTTTTTTTCTATAAAGATTTGTTTGCTTTTATTTGCGAGGCCTTATATTTGTATTAAGTAGTATGGCATTGCAAAATGTAAACCTTTCAAGCTCATTTGTATTAAAGGGTTTCTGTCACCAGGTTTAACCCTATGAAGTTAGCTGACATTAGCGATGTGCTAATGTCAGCTAAACCTAACTAGCCTATTCTTACTTTTCTCAGTGCCTGCATTAACCTAAAAATCGAACTTTTATAATATGCTAATGAGGCTCTAGGAGCAGGGGGGCGTTGTTCCTGCTCCTAGAGCCTCCGTTCTCTCACCTTGGTCTCCTCCCTCCAAGTCTTGATTGACAGAGCCAGGCAGCGCTTGCGTCTGTCTGCCAGCCCTGTGCTCGGATGAAATCTCGCGCCGTTCTGAACTCAGCGCAGGCGCGGTGAGGAAGCTGGCAGCCGGCGAGCGTACTTCCCTCACCGCACCTGCGCTGAGGCTTTAGGAGCAGGAACAACGCCCCCCCTGCTCCTAGAGCCTCATTAGCATATTATAAAAGTTCGATTTTTAAGGTTAATGCAGGCACTGAGAAAAGTAAGAATAGGCTAGTTAGGTTTAGCTGACATTAGCACATCGCTAATGTCAGCTAACTTCATAGGGTTAAACCTGGTGACAGAAACCCTTTAAACAACTAATAACCCATCCCTAGTATAGGTACTTAATATTCGATCAGTGGAGATCTGGTACTAATGCAAGGGTCATGTCATCAATCAAAAAATCGGAACCTGAACCCCATTGAAGTCAATGGGGGCTCGAACTTCACTTTATTATTTTCTGTTATAACATGGGTATATCTGAAAATAATAGCTTTCTTAAGACAGAATGCAAAACAATATGGCCATTTAGGGGTTAAAAAAAACCTCACCTCATCCACTTGATCGTGCTGCAGCAGCTTCCTCTATCGTCACTGAACAGGACCTGCGATGTGTGCGACAACGTCACCTTGTGGAAGCGTGCAATGACATCATCGTGCACATCGCAGGTCCTTTTCAGTGAAGATAGAAGAAGCTGCTGCAGCACGATCAAATGGATGAGGGGAGGCCATATTGTTTTGCATTCTGTCTTAAGAATGCTATTATTTTCCGATATACCCATGTTATAATGGAAAATAATAAAATCTCCCAAACACCGAACCTGGACTTCAGTGAAAAGGTCTGGGTACCCGAACTCACAAAGTTCGGTACGAACCCGAACTTTGCAGAAGTTGTCACCTCACAACAACCCTCCTGAGAATTCCCATGGCTGATAACACAGTGGTCGTTGAAATGCAGCTTTCCACTCTGTTAACCATATGCCATATTGAACAACCACTTTAAAGGAGTTTTTTGCTCCTGAATTGTTTGGTGCTCCAGTGAGTGTTGCGTCTCCTTCATCTTTTACCACGTACGGCTCAGGACTTTTGCTAACAGCTATGGCCTCTTTCACACTTGCGTTGTTAGGATCCGGCGTGCACTTCCGTCGCCGGAAATGCCTGCCGGATCCGGCACAACGCAAGTGAACTGAAAGCATTTGAAGACTGATCAGTCTTCAAAATGCTTTCAGTGTTACTATGGCAGCCAGGACGCTACTAGTGTCCTGGTTGCCATAGTAGCAGTGGGGAGCGGGGGAGCGGCATACTTACATTCCGTGCGGCTCCCGGGGCGCTCCTGAATGACGTCAGAGCGCCCCGCGCACGTGGATCACGTGATCCATGCGATCACGTGACCTATGCACTGGGGCGCCCTGACGTCATCCTGAGCGTCCCGGGAGCCGCATGGAATGTAAGTATGCCGCTCCCCGCTCCCCTACTTTACTATGGCAACCAGGACTTTAGCGTCCTGGCTGCCATAGTAACTATTGACAAAGCTAAACGTCGGATCCGGCGATGCGCGGAAACGACGTTTAGTAAAGGCCGGATCCGGACTAATGCCCTTCAATGGGCATTAATTCCAGATCCGGCGTTACGGCATGTCCTCCGGATTTTTGGACGGAGACAAATCCGCAGCATGCTGCGCTTTTGTCAACGTCCAAAAAACGTTGACATACTGAACTGATGCATCCTGATGCATCCTGAACGGATTTCTCTCCATTCAGGATGCATGGGGATAAAACTGATCAGTAGCTTTCCGTCCTAGAGATCCGAGGACGGATCTCTAGGACGGAAAGCTAAAACGCTAGTGTGAAAGAGGCCTATGCCCGGCTTTACAACTTCATGCCATGAAAGTGAATGGGACTGAGCTGCAATAACTAATAATACTGAGCTGTATTGTACAGAGTAGTATAAATAAGGAAGAGACCAGCTGATCGGCGGAGGTGCAGAGACTCGGGCCATCACCGGTCTAATGCAATCTTCCTTAAAAAAAAATAAAATAAAAATTTTAAGGTGTTCATAGCTCTCATGTGTTTTAAAGGGGTTGTCCAGCATTTTACTATAGATGGCCTAACGTCACTATAGGCCACCAATATCTGATTGGTGGGGTCCGACACCCCCAGGCCCCTGCCGATCAGCAGTTCTGCAGTAGCTCCAGCACCAGAAGTCTGCATTGGATCTACACATTTCCACTGTGTAGTGGACAGAACTCTTTACTGCATCACTATTCCCATTGAAGTGAATGGGAGCCACGCCGCAGTACCAGCTCTTTAACCTGAGAATAAGCCATCAGTAGTGAAATGCTTGAATACCCCTTTAGGATTTTATGAGTAAATATTAAGGCAGCGCAGGCAGGTATCAAGTGCACCTAGAAATTTGCTGATGGCGTGGAACTATTTAGTGTGTATTATATTTCGGTGTCAGCTAGTTCTATTTGCCTGACAGCGAATAAGAATGAATCTGACTCCTGCAGTGATTTGTCTGCTTCATTAATGATGCCACCAATAATGGTAATACTGATTATGTCTATGGCGCAAAAGTAATTAATTGTAACCAATATATTGCACTGGTCACATAAAGTAATAGGCCCACCTAAATGGGTTGTCTCATGTCAGCAAATGGCATTTGCAATGGGGACACAGGGAATACAAGGCACTTACTAATGTAATGTGGTTGTCCATATTACTTCTTTACTGGCTTGATCCATTTTTCCATCACGTTCTATGCTGCTCTTATGCAGGGGTTAGGGCAGCGCAGATACGAGGTGGCTAAGATGGGAACTGCTGCGCATGCGTGCCTGTATGCACTCTCATGGTCCCAGACACCAGAGCAACAGGTGCCTTCTCCTGTAGTGTGCAGGCACAACCACCACTGATGGATTGCCGGGTGGTCATAATCATGAATATGAGCAGTGTTTAATGTGATGGAAAAAGGAATCTCGCCAGCAAAGGAAGCAATATGGACAATCACAATACATTAGTGAGAGCCTTGTATTAACTTCCTTTACATAACAAATGCTACTTACTGAAGTGAGAGAACCCCTTTAACATTTAGCGTTTGACAGGGTGTGAGCTGTAGTACCACATACATCTGCAGATAGTGGCTGAAACATGGCACTCAGCGGAGTAGCCCCTTTGCATGGACGTTTGGTGGTGGCTCCCATGAGATTAGACCTCCCCCCAGTGAATACAGACTGGTGGATCCTAAGAAGACGCCATTGTCAAATGGCGCTAGTCTATGGCTGAAATAGCCCCGTGTAAAGGGACTCTAGAACGCAGATGACAGCTCTTTGGGCCACAATCGTATAAGAAGCACTGTACCAGATTGCTGACACTGTCAAATTACACCTTTATTAGTGATGTGTAGAAAAGTGTTAATTTGAGCATCAAATGGCCTATTGATGTTGAGCAGCATAACCTAGGATGACTGTCTTCAGCCTCAAGAAGTCTCCTCTTTATTTTTCTATACTTAACACGCACCTTAGCAAATTGTGCTGTCTGCCATTGTAAAAGTGCTAATGCCTGCAGAGTGGATGTGATCTGCCATTCCATGGATGTGGTTAGGGTGATGTTAGCAGTCCTCCCCCTCGCTCCTGGCACATGCTTTACAGCTCAGGACTCCGCGCTATGTTCTCTTCATATCCAAATGTTTTCAGCAGGAAATAAGACTATTTAAAATGAGTTTTTCGGGTACGTCTGGAAAACCTGTCTGCTTGTCCTTGTCTAGCTGCCAGAGGATTTCTTTACACTTTTGCTTAGTCGAGGTTACTTAATGCTTTCTTATCATTTTGGGTATTTTAAGCATAACTTTTTGGGTTTTCTGCGTTTATCGTTAGGAGTAGTCTCTAAGGGCCAGTAATACACACATGACTTTGTTCTGGCGCTTCAGAACTGCCGTAGAAACCCCCAACTTTTTTTTTTTTTTTTTCTATACTGCACATGTTTTGACAACATTTTTTACAAAAGCTTGAGTCCTGCATTTCATGTTTCCCATGGACCTTCAGCTATTGGCTCAAGCCAGCAGTTTTAGGACAAAAATGCATCAGAAAGCAGGTGCAAAATTAAAGAAAACCCACGTGTGAACCCAATATTGGAGATGGTTCAGTTTTTTTTTTTTTTGGTTCTTAGTTGGGTTTTTCCATAAAAACTTTGAAACAGAGATTAGAAAGCGCTTGTAGATTAGGGTTCCATCAGATCTGTATTAAGCTTTCCATTTTTCTGATCCGAAGAATAGAAAAATGAAGAAAAAAACTTGATCCGTTTTATTTTGAGCATCAGTTATGCTCCATTTGCATCTGATTTTTGACGGTAGAAAAAGCACAACAGACGGATTTCTACATGGATCAAAAGAACATAAAGCGCAACTGAGATGCGTAATTATTTTTCTTCTAGTAAGGGTCCATTCACACGTCCGCAATTCCCATTAGTTTCAATGGGGACAGACGATTACCCGGCCGGGTCCGCAATTGCGGATCCGCACTTCTGGGTTCGCAATTGCGTTCCCCAAAAAATAGAACATGTCCTATTCTTGTCCGCAAGAAAAGGCATTTTCTATATAGTGCTGGCGATGTGCGGTCCGCAAATTGCGGAACGTACATAGCTGATGTCCGTGTTTTGCGGATCCGTGGATCCGCAAAACACACGGACGTGTGAACGGACCCTAACACTGGTGCTGTGGACATGGGGCTGTACCTGCTTCTGTAGCTCCGCCCCTTTCAGGTGCCTAGTTTGTGCACATTAGGCTACATGCGCACTAACCTATTTTGTTTCCGTGTCCGTTTCGTTTTTTTTTTTTTTGTGTGGATAGGATGCGGACCCATTCATTTCAATGGGTCCGCAAAAAATGCGGACAGCACAACGTGTACTATCCGCATTCAACGTGTCCTAAACACACACGGACGTGTGTACTATCCACTATGCCCGTTCCATAGCCCTGCAAACAAAATAGAGCACGTGCTATTCTTGTCCGTTTTGCGGACAAGGATAAGCAATTATTACAGTGGTTCCTCAAAACAAAAAAAAAGATGCCATACGGACGTCATCCGTTTTTTTTTTTTTTTTGCGGATCTTCAATACACATACGGTCGTGTGCATGTAGCCTTAAATGCATAAATGAGAACGTTGGGTCCCTGAAAATGATTAGAAGGTCGATTTGGAAACCGCTAAATATAAATTTATTCATTACGTATGTATCGTACATATCAATGTATTTGCTGGTTATTAAACCACTTTTCTGTACTTTTTTCCTTTTTTATAGGTCAAAACTTTGACATCTTGCCACACAGAACTGGAATGAAATCTAACTCTGACCCTAAGAAACAAGAAAATGGGGTAACATTGGCTCCCGAGGACACGTTACCTTTCTTAAACTGTTATTGTTATGGTTATTGCCCAGAAGATGCCACAAATAATACATGCATGTAAGTGGGGGGATTTCTCCAATTTTCTGTCTTGATGTATTGGGCAGTGGAAACACTCGCCCCCACCCCAATTATAATATAAAATGTTATTGCGCTTGGTTTCATAACCAGTTTGTGTGCCATTTGTCTTGGTTAAAATACAATTTGGTTGTAAGCAGAATGGCAGACATTCAGACTGATGTCTGAAATAGGGAATTTTTACAAGGCCCTAGAGTCAGTCCTAAATATTCTGAATTCTTCTGTACGACCATTATATGAAAGAAAGGCATACGCTGCCATCTAGTGTTCAGTACAGGTTTTGCACCCCAATTCTTTGGAATGTAGATCCTGGAACAGGTTTGTGCTTGACTGGTTGAGTAACTGGAGTATGTCATTGTAACATTTTTTGTATCTAAATAATAATAATATCCAACTTATATCTGCTTATAATGCATTCAACATTTAGTAAGCATGAATAAATATTTGATCTTTCACTGTTTTCTATAGAATGCTATTCATTTCTGCTACTCTTCATGTCCAAGTTATTTCTTCAAAAGTAACCATTTCATTCATATCTTGTAGTACAAATGGACATTGCTTTGCTATTATTGAAGAAGATGAGCATGGGGAAATTGCCCTCACGTCTGGCTGCATGAAGCTGGAAGGCTCGGATTTTCAGTGCAAGGTAACATTTCTGAGAGTAGGTGTTTTGTTACAAGTGTGCGGCCTTTATAAGGCTCTAGTACTTAGGGTATATGTGCTTATTGGCGTACTGTAAGATTGCAAGCGATTGCATACTTATTGATTCTCCTATTGATTATCTAATTTTAAATGGCTTGGCCTCATATGTAATCGGCACAGAAGAGTGGGTGAAGGTAACTGGGGCCGAATTAGGGTTGTTGCACAAAGGAGGCTCACATTTGTAGAGCCATAAAATGAACCAGATGTAATACTGGTGAGCAACATCCTTTTTAGTTATGGTTTAAAGCATACCACCCAAGAGACCACTGTGATAGATTTCACACATCTTCTGACTGCTTCGTCGACTTTTATGATGTCTTAATATTAGGCAGTATATCTGCCGCAGAGTAGCCGTTCTGCAATGTTTTTCTCACATTCTGAAACCACTTCCCCATTGCCATCCAAGTATTCTCCTATGACTTCCCCTTTCACTGCTGTCCTGAAAATGGCTGCTGATGGAGGGGCGAGTTACAGCAGTCTCGACAATCAGTGCTCCCCATTAATAGCACTGTGCCTGTGCCAGCTTCCTTCCTGGAGGCAGGTCCTAGATGACCAGGAAACTGGCACAGGTGCCGTGTGTTTCAGCGGGAGCTGCAGATGGATGGAGTAACCACATATACTCCTCCTCAGTGGCCATTTATAGGATGGGAGCTGCGGGGCGGTCTGGGAAGACTTGGGGACAAGTGAGAGTAGTTTAAAAAAGATGAAAGATTATTAAATTGGACACTTTCCCTTTACCCTCTCCTATACTAATTCTATTCAAGGTGGCCTACCCTTTTAGAGCGGTTGTTCAGCTTTCTAAAGTTCTTAGGGTAGGCAATAAATATTAGTTCAGAGGGGTCCAACTGTCGGCATGTGTTTGGAAGGGTAGCATCGCGCTGGAGAGCGCTGCAGCATCTTTGTTATTTACATCGGTGCTAATACTGTTCATAAATCAGCGTCTTTGTCCCATTCTGTCCCGCTACAATACCCAGAACAGCCACTACCTGTTGGCTGCAGGGCTCTCCTAAGTGCCGCAGCACCTTCAAATAACTGATCAGCTTTGTGCCAAAAGTCCAACGCCCAACTTTCTAATATTAGTTTGCCCATCCTAAGGCTAGGCCATCTGTTGTAAAATGCTGGATATCCCCTTTAAGCATCTGACCTTCTTCCACAGTTTTTGCTAGTGCTACTGAAATTGACCAACAGACCCAATAATAAGGATATCTAGTGGTTGCTCCAGTACAGCTAGTGAATGACTGAAATGCAATACCAGACACAGGCCATGGAGTGCAGGCCATGAGCGCCGTCTACAAGCCTCTTCAGAGCCTGCATATGAAGAGGTCTCATATAATGTTTGGCTTCTCTTTCAAAAATGTAGGATTCTCCCAAAGCCCAGATACGAAGGACAATTGAGTGCTGTAGGACTGACTTTTGCAATAGAGATTTGCAACCCACACTACCTCCGGATGGGAGACCAGGTAATTTTTCTCTGCGTATAATACATCTTATACTTATTTCAATTTACTATTTAAAACAATACTACTATTACTCTACAATACTCTGGATACTCAGCATCCAAAAATACGAAATGAAAGCGTTTACACCATTTCGTGATATTACTTTTTTCAGAAGAATATTCTTCTAACACACACCAGCCAGTAGAAGTCTAATGGTGTGCTAGATGTACTGGATATGATCTTTTCCTGACATAGGGATGTGCAGTACTACAATACTGATGAACTAATCAATGTATAATTGGCAGGGGTCCGACTCCTGGCACCCCTGCCGATCTGCTGTTTAAAGAAGTAGGTGGCAGTGCAATGTAATTGCAACTGTTCTGTCCCATCCAAGTGAATGGGACTATTGTTCGATCTTTTAAATGATTTTATGGACAACTGATGGGTCCTAATGCAGCCAGTCATTATCTTGTGTATGGCTGGCTGGTTTTAGCTGGAGTCCTTATAAAACAGTGTAATTGCTGGGAGAGATCTGGAGTGTGTTTAAAAATTAAAAAAATAAAATGCACTCATCTGTTCCAGCTCTGAGAGTCCCATTTCCACTGCTTCCAGAAGTGCTACGTCCTATCAGTCATCATGTGCTGCTTTGGGACCCCTGAAGCCAACAAATGGCTGCAGCAGTTCATGTGTGACAACAGATGGGACATCGCACTTACAGTCCACAGTGGACTTTAGCAGTAGAGACCCTCAGCTCTGGAACCCAAAGGTCAGGTAAATACCTTAGATTTTTGTGTTGAACGTATTCTGGGCCTTAGCTGACTTTACTCGGGAGTCGGGCAGTGCCCACCTAGCCTTCTATTCAGCAGTATAGTCAGCATCAGAGGAGTGGGTCCACACTTCTTCCTGCTTGTCAATAATGTTAGACAGAACCGTCGGAGTACCTAACCTGCCTTCTGTTACATAGTCCTGAATAACATGGTCATTCTTTTCAGAAGGAATATTTGGCAGAAGTGTCCACGTTATAGCGCTGATTATATCCATTGTGGTCTGCTTATTAATCATGGTGGTCTTCATCTTCATTACCTGCATGTACAAGTAAGATCTTTATTAAAAAAATATTATTTAACTACTGTGTATTTAGCATGTGACCTTATAAAAATTAGACTTTAGTGTGTTTTTTGCTGTGACTTGTAAAAAGTACCAAGGGACAAAAAAAAACCAGGAAACTCATAACGCGGTGTTTGTAGGGCGTTTATATAGTTTTCTTTGTGCCAACATGTAACACTGGCTGTGGCGTTTTTTGCTCTCCCAAAAAAAGCTAACTAAAAAACACAGCATTTTTTAAAATTAACCTGCACGTGCAACCACTCTTTTTTTGCAGGCACAAGCTGGCAACCCAGAGAATGCTGTACAATAGAGACCTGGAACAAGATGATGCTTTTATACCAGCCGGAGATTCACTGAAGGCTCTCATTGACCTGTCACAAAGTTCTGGCAGTGGGTCTGGGCTTCCCCTCTTGGTAAAGCACAAAGTTATCAAGTATTTTCTGTTTAGAAATTGACCAACTACTAACCGTTTCTTGTAGATATCGGTTTTAGACGTCATTCACACATAGCTGTAGGCATTCAATGTGCTGTGACATAGTGCTCCACATAGCACCATATTACATGTTTATACTTTAAGAAGCACTCCAGGATTTATTTTTCTTTTCTTGCTGTATTTAGTGCAAAATAGGCCATTATTACGGAATACGATAGAGGCACTTGTAGGTCTGTAGACGGATCCGGATCTATCTCACAGATGTATTGCAATAACTGATCAGTGTCTCCGGTTGTCATCCGGAAAAACAGATCTGTTTATTTTTTTAAATGTCTGTGCCGACCAGAAGAACGGATCCGTCAATGCGGTATTTTTAATGCCGGATCCGGCACTAATACATTTCAATGTAAATTAATACCGGATCCGGCATTCCGGCAAGTGTTCCGGAATTTTGGACGGCGATAATACCTTACCATAGTGAGTGACCTGAAGGCATCCTGAACAGATTTCTCTCCTTTCAGAATGTGTTAGGATAAAACTGATCAGTTATTTTCCAGTATTGAGCCCCTAGGACGGAACTCAATGCCGGAAAAGAATAACGCTAGTGTGAAAGTACTCTTAACCAACGGCACCTTGCCTATGTCATTTTCTTCGGTTTGATTTGATCATATGGTGCCGAGCGGCAGTGTTCCCTCTAAGCTCTGCGGTCGCACAGTGGAGGAGGAGCGTTCCTCCCTCCTCACTGGTATACTGGCGGCCACTGCCACCAATAAAAAATCCCAGTGGCCCGATAGAGAAGTGTCAGGGAGGGAAGGAGGGGGGAGAATAGGAGGGCAGGCGAGAGGAATACTCACTGCGTCCTCGCAGTGTTGAATGTGGATAAAGTAAAGGACCTTTGAAGAAGTCATCACCATGTGACCAATAACATCCACTTGTTACTGGTCACATGGTGATGACATTATGAAAGGTCCTTTAACTTATCGGCATCCAGGAAGATCTTGCTGCAGGAGGTTTCCTCCAGTTTTACAGGTATGTGCTTTAGGCCTCATGCACACGACCGTATGCGTTTTGCGTCTGCCAAAAAAAACTGATGACAGACCATTGTAATAATGCCTATCCTTGTCCGCAAACATGAAAAAAATAGGACAAGCTCTATTTTTTTGACAGAATGTAAACATGGACCACGGATGCGGAACAAAAACTGTTGACCATCCGCATTTTTTGACGGACCCATTGAAACTAATCCGTGAAAAAAACGTAACGGGCGCAGAAACAAACATTGGTCGTGTGCATGAGGCCTTATGCTGTGTGTCTGCTATGTGCCTTATATTAATAGCAAGTGACCCCATCATGTCCTCATATAATAGGCTACATGGGGTTAGTTATGGTTTCCTGTTTCTCTTCCTGTTTGCTGCTGTTACGTGTCTATGGCAAGCAGGAAGAGAGACAGGAGTCGGCACTCTCGCACAACGCATGCCTTCTCTTAAAAACGATGATCAGCGATATTGATGACCTACCCTAACCTAATTTGTAGGTTAGCAGCCATCTTGATTCCTTCTCCCCTCAGATATTGTTTTCCTAATGAATCCTACATTTCCCATCATGCCTGGCTTTGCAGAGGGAGTGAGTCTCGCCACACTGTACTGTGTAAGGGCAGCCATGACACAGAACTGCTGTCCCCTCACACTGCAGGGTCTCGGTGTTCTCTTATGTCAGGGGTAGGCACTCTTGCACTGGATGCATACTTGCACTGCTCTTCTCAGAACTCTCATAGAAATGAATGGAGCATGCTGGGAATTGTAGTTTCACAACAGCTGGAGTGCCGACGTTTGCTGATCCCTGTCCTATGTGATACAGCTTGGCCTGTCATCTCCTTCTCCCTTGTCAGCTCTTACATATAGGAGGCAGGAGGACCAGTGTGAAGCTCCATCCCAGGGAACTACAATGGAGAATCACCACACATGGTATAGAGAGGCAGTGTGAGTCAGGAGGTGTATATAACTGCAGCTAGTCACTGTAAACGCTTACCTAATATATATCTGCACTCCTGGTCCTTTAGATAGAGGAGAGTCAGGAGACCATATATATTCAGCAGAATAGAGATATGCAGAGGCATTTTGCCATGTTGTGGCCTTGTGCTTAAAAAACAAAACAAAAAAAAAAAACTTTTTCTCCATGATACCTGTGTCTCATAGTCTGGGGGTCCTTTAGGTGTGTGTTTTTTGCAAACTCCAGGCAGGCTTTCATGTGTCTCTTACTGAGGAGAGGCTTCTTTCTGGCCACTCTGCCATATAGCCCAGATTGGTGGAGTGCTGCAGTCATGGCTGACCTTCTGGAAACTCAGGATCTTTGGAGCTGAGCCAGAGTGACCATTAGGTACATGCTCACCTCTCTTACAAAGGCCCTCCTTCCCCGATTACTTAGTTTGAAGGGGGAGCCACCTCTAGGAAGAGTCCTGTTTGTTCCAAACTTCTTCCATTTAAGAATTATGGAGGTCACTGTTCTCTTAGAAACTTTCAGTGTAGCAGTGTACCCTTCTCCAGATCTGTGCCTCCACACAATACAATCTCTGAGCTCTCTCAGCAGTTCTTTCCTCCTCATGGCTTGGTTTTTGCTCTGATTTGCATTGTCAGCTGAGACCATGCACCCCATAGACAGGGGTGTGTCTTTCCAAATTATGTCCAATCAAACGAATTTACCACAGATGGACTCCAATCAGGGTGTAGGAACATCTCAAAGATATGATCAAGGGAAATGAGAGGCCCCCAGAGCTAAATTTCAAGTTGCAAAGTGTCTGAATACTTTTTTTTTTTTTTTTTTTTTTAGCACAAGGCCGTAACATAACAAAATCTAAAAAAAACTGAAATGGTCTGAAGACCTCCCCAATGCATTGTACATGGCTGGTGGGTTATAAAGTCTTGCTTTTGCCTTTTCTATTTTAACTTAAAGGGGTTATCCAAGTTATATTTATTGATGACCTATCCTCAGGATAGGTCATCAATATCAGATCAGCGGGGGTCTGACACCCGGCACCTCACCGATCGGCTGTTTGAAGAGAAGGCTAGCGCCGTGCCAGCGCTGCCTCCTCGTCATTGTTTACATGCTGGCCGTTGCATCTGCAGCGGTGAGCAGTGTAATTACACCCAAGCCGTTCCATTCATTTCAATGGGACGGCTCGTTTCTATACAAGTGTATACTACAGAGCCGTCCCATTGAAATGAATGGAACGGCTTGGGTGTAATTACACCTGCTCATCGCTGCAGATGCAACGGCGAGTAGGTAAACAATGAAGAGGAGGCAGCGCTGGCACGGCTCTCGCCTTCTCGTCAAACAGCTGATCGGCGGGGGTGCCGGGTGTCGGACCCCCGCCGATCTGATATTGATGACCTATCCTGAGGATAGGTCATCAATAAATATAACTTGGATAACCCCTTTAATGAAAAACATTAACAATTATGACACGTTTTGAAGTGGATTAACCTATGGTTTGGCCTTACAGGTCCAGAGAACAATTGCAAAGCAGATCCAAATGGTGAGGCAGATAGGAAAGGGACGATATGGAGAGGTTTGGATGGGAAAGTGGAGAGGAGAAAAAGTGGCTGTGAAAGTCTTCTTCACTGCTGAGGAAGCCAGCTGGTTCAGAGAGACTGAAATCTACCAGACTGTGCTGATGAGACATGAGAATATTTTAGGTAAGTAAAACTCAAGCCACCTCAAGAAGTAGTCTTCTCTACTGTACATATACAGTAGTTAAGGTAACTAACATAGCCTTGGGCTGCATTTTCAATTCTTATGGTTGCTGCCCACCCCTAACAGCTTAATGAAAATGATAAAAATGCTTTGCAAGCTGAAAGACTGTCTTTGAGCTGGACAATCTCTGTACTGACAAGAACCAGAAAGGATTGTAGAAATATGGGCATCTAATTTAGGGCATTTAAACAAAAAAAAAAAAAACAGTTCTCAATGCCGGTCTGAATCCTACTGGGGTAATATGAGGGTCCGTGCTAATATCACCGTTGTGCATCTAGGGCTTTTTAATATATATTTTTTTCTTTAAGGATTCATTCACCCGACCGTAGGCTGTCCGTGCCCATATTGCGGACTGCAATCGCCATTGACTTGAATTGGTCCACAAGATGCGGAGTGGAGGCATATATTGGAAGCCTACAGAAGCACTATGTAGTGCCACTGTTCGATTTCAATCTGTGTCTCCACACTGCAAAAAAAATAGAACATGTCCTATTTTTTTGTTGCAAAATGTCTCTTGCAGATTGCGGACACATTCAAGTCAATAGGGCTGCGTCCGCAAATGGCGTGCACACGTGCGGTGCCCGTGCATTTGCGGTCTGCAGCACGTGTCACTCGCTTGTATGCATGAGCCCTAAAGGAGTTTTCCGAGACTTTAATACTGTTGACCTAGTCCTCAGTATCTGATCGATGGGTTCTGACACCCGAGACCACTGCTGGTCATCTGTTCGAGAAGGCAGTAGCGCTCACAGTAAGACACAGCCTTCTCTCAGCTTTTCCTAGGCCAGTGACGACACGTTCGTCGGTCACACGGCCTAGATACAACTCAGCCCCATAGAAGTAAATGGGGCTGAGCACGACACCAAGCACAGCTGCTGTACAATATACGGCGCTGTGCTTGGTAAGCACAGAGGGCCTCAGCGCTCACAGTATCACCGATCAGATACTGATGACGTATCTAGAAGATGGCTTATCAGTACCAGGGCTGTGTAGTCGAGGAGTCGGAGGCAATTTTGGGTACCTGGAGTCGGAGTCGGCAAAAAATGGACCGACTCCGACTCCTACTAGATTTAAATTGGAATAAAAAAAAAAAATTGAAATAAAAAAAAAGCAAGTTTAAATGTCCTAATTCAGATAAAGTTATAATTAATTACTTCCCTACTGTAAGAATAAAGGCCAATGCATGCAGTGCGTCACGTTACTGCTAAACAAAGACGTTAAAGGGAGTCTGTCACCAAAGTTGGACATAATAGACCGCTGACACAGCTTTGTAGCATCACTTTAGATGAATGAAACGGTACCTTTGTTGTCTTCTTCAGCGCTTCACCTGCTTCAAAAACGGACTTTTATTGATATGTAAATGAGGGCTCGCAAGTGCCCAGGGCGGAGTTAAGTTCTTTGGAGCCCAGGCTGCTCGGCCTCTTTAGTTCTTATCCCCGCCCCTGTCTCTGTCTCTGCCCGCCCTTCTATTGCCTTTCTTCCTCCTCCTCTGGTAGCGAACTCGTGCGCCTGCGCTCAGCTTTGCCTCTGCGGGGCATGCGCACTGCGATGCCCACTGTGGGAACGGCATCAATGTAGCTACTGCGCATGTCCACCAGCTTACAGCTGGGTTTGCAGCGTCAGCCGAGGAATGCGCAGTAGCTACATTGATGCCGTTCCCAGTGGGCATCGCAGTGCGCATGCCCCGCCGAGCAAGCTGAGCGCAGGCGCACGAGTTCGCTACCAGAGGAGGAGGAAGAAAGGCAATAGAAGGCGGCAGAGACAGAGACAGGGCGGGATAAGAACTAAAGAGGCCGAGCAGCCTGGGCTCAAAGAACTAACTCCGCCCTGGGCACTTGCGAGCCCTCATTTACATATCAATAAAAGTCCGTTTTTGAAGCAGGTGAAGCTCTGAAGAAGACAACAAAGGTACCGTTTCATTCATCTAAAGTGATGCTACAAAGCTATGTCAGCGGTCTATTATGTCTAACTTTGGTGACAGACTCCCTTTAAGTGACCGTGAAGAAGCTTTTCATATGCTTTACTATGCAGTTAAAGGGACACTGACAGGCTGATATATCTGCTGGTATTCATCAGAGGATTAGGAATACAACTAGACGACTGTTACCCCCAGTTGAGGTTTACTTGTGTTTAAAAAGGTTTTAATCAATATGCAAATTCTCTACCTTTGTGCCCAAGGGGACAGGCGCACATGTAGAGTACTGGCAGCACTAGACAGGACTAGGTAGCGAGGAGGAAGAGAGAAAGCTGGCACAGCCTCAGCATAGCCAGACGAGGCTGCTGCCAGCACTCTACACGTGCGCCTGCGCAGGAATTAAGCGTTCGGCTAGCCTGAAAAAAAAGGCCAGTGCAGTGAATAATAACGAGGGGAACAGCGCTGGGAAGCTGTACTTCGGGCGCAGCTTGGCCAAAGCCGCAGGAGACGCTGCCCCATTGGGCACAAAGATAGTGAATTTGCATACAGATTAAAATGTTTTTTAAACACAAGTACAGCTTAACTGGGGGTAACATTAGTATAGTTTTATTCCTAATTCTCTGATGAATACCAGTGTGTGTGTATGTATATATATATATATATATATATATATATATATATCTTTAGCTGGAAAATCAGCCTGTCAGTGTCCCTTTAAGGAGCGGCAATACTTACACTTTCCATTGTCTTGTGGTCTGCTGTTACAGGGACCCCATGGTTATCCTCGCCTCTCACTGATAACTGATTAAGGACTGCAGACACTTGTATAAGTGAAGGGAATGGAGAGTCAATAGTTCAAGACTGAAGCTGTAAACCATTTGAAAAACTGCTATCATTCAGCTAAGGCTATAAAACATGTAAACTCAGATTGTTAGCTTAAATTTTAAACATGACTATGGGATTCTACTAGGAAAATCATGTTTTAAAATAAATGCCCCTTCCCCTGCCCCTTCCTGGATCCTCCCACTGCTCTATCTTCAGCAGAAGATCAGCACACAAAGGAGAAGGCAGCAGCTTCTGCTCAACTACCTCTCTGTGCTAGAGGAGATTAGAAGAACTTGGTGGAACAGCTTCGTATTTGCATATTAAATACAGAGGAGTCGGAAGTTTCAAAATCTGAGGAGTCGGAAAATTTATCTACCGACTCCACAGCCCTGATCAGTACTAAAGTCTTGGAAAACCCTTTTAAGTAGGATCTTTAAAGTTTAAACCTGTTCATGCAACTGCTCTGCCCAATGACTATACCCAATTAAACCAAAACTCTGACTTAGACGCTGATCTGTCATTAACCTGTGCTGCCCTGTAACATAAGATTGGAACAGGTCCTTAAAACTATGAGCCTGGACAGCACAACCATTTAGGCTTACAGAACCTTATAAAGGCTACAATAGGCTCCTAGTTATGAGCCACATCCCAGTGACTGACAGACTGCCATGAAGACTTGCAGGTCACGACAGTCAGCCCAAATAGCACAAATGAAATTGCAGCGAGTAATAGTAGAGCCGACCTGTTCCCATACTTGCTGCCCTTAAATAGCTCGTAGTACACGGAAAGAAAGTAAATCTCTAACATTGTGGTGTTGTGTTTTATTTTAGGTTTCATAGCTGCTGATATTAAGGGGACTGGATCGTGGACACAAATGTATTTGATAACAGAATATCACGAGAATGGGTCTCTCTATGACTTTCTCAAGTGTGCCACCTTGGATACAAGATCTCTTCTTAAATTGGCCTATTCTGCTGCCTGCGGCCTCTGCCACCTGCACACTGAAATTTACGGTACTCAGGGAAAGCCAGCAATCGCACACAGGGATCTGAAGAGCAAAAACATCCTGATCAAGGAAAACTGGACATGTTGCATTGCTGACCTGGGACTTGCAGTCAAATTTAACAGGTAATTCTTAAAAATTGCCAGATTTCCCAGAACGTATTGCCAACGTTATTATACAGTTACTAGTATTACAACCAATTCACACGGCAGTCATTTCCGTCCATGTGCGGTCCAGACTGCACCCAAACCCATTAAGTGGTGCAATTACACTTCTGTTTTTTCTGCTCCAACTGTTGGCCAATACAGAGAAACTCATGCATTCACATGTATGTATTTTGCAGTCCTCAAAACACTGATCCGCAAATAATATTGATGACGTCCGTGTTGCATCAGTTTTTTTTTTTTTTTTGTTGCGGATCCATTGAAACAATGCTTATTTTTGTCCGCAAAACAGACAGGAATAGGACATGTTCTATCTTTTTTGCAGGACTACGGAATGAACATATAGATGCAGCAGGGGTGTGGAAATTGTATCGCCCGGGACATGCAGTTCCGGGCGCCGGGCAGGTAGTTTGTTGGGTAGCTTAGCCCTGCTTCGGGCAAGTAGCAAGGCTGACAGAGACGCCGGGCCAAGGGAGGGGGAGGAAAAATTTAAATAAATCACTTGCGCGCCTCTGGCCGGCCGCGGCTGTTCTCCTCTGTATGATCATCATATCTTGCGCTCCCGACCAGTTGTTTGAGGACCTGGGAACACTCAGCCAATCAGTGGCTGCAGCTGTATCACATGTCAGGCTAGGGATTTCCTGCTTAGCCAATCCCTGGCCTGACACATGACACAGCTGCGGCCACTGATTGGCTGAGTTTTCCAGGTCCTCAAGCAACTTGTCGGAGCCTAAAATACCAGGATTATATAGAGAAGAAGGGGATTGGCTGCAGACGGGATCAGGTGAGCATAATGGTTTTACACATTAATACAGGGGTGAAATGTGACATGGAGGAGAGAAAATGTGACATGGGGGAGGGGAGAAAAATGTGACATGGGGGGGAGAAAATGTGACATGGAGGGGAGAGAGAAATGTGACATGGAGGGAGAGAAAATGTGACATGGAGGGGAGAGAAATGTGACATGGAGGAGAGAAAATGTGACATGGAGGGGAGAAAAATGTGACATGGAGGGGAGAAAATGTGACATGGGGGGGAGAGAAATGTGACATGGAGGGGAGAGAAAATGTGACATGGGAGGGAGAGAAAATGTGACATGGGTGAGGAGAGAAAATGTGACATGGGGGTGGGATTCAGAGAAATGTGTCATGGGGGAAGAAATGTGACATGGAGGGAGAGAAAATGTGACATGGGGGTGGGATTCAGAGAAATGTGTCATGGGGGAGAGGTGAGAGAAATGTAGGGGAGAGAAATGTCACATCTCCGCCCCCTCCCCAATGTCACATCTCCCGCCTCCACCTCCATGTCTCATCTCTCCACCTCCATGTCACATCTCCATTATTTGAAACTATTTTTTGTATCAGGACAAGTAGATTGTTATGAGGGACAAGTAGATCGAGCCCCCGCTTTAGTCCTTCGACAAGTAGTTTTTTTTTTAAATTTCCACACCCCTGTGCAGACAGCACACTGTGTTGAAATGAAAGGGTCCGCATTTTATCCGCAAAAAATTCCGTTTGGATGCGGACCAAAAATACGTTTGTGTGAATGGGGCCTCAGACTCGTTAATTATAATGAATGGGTCTAAGAAAAGCAGTCACACCAGGCCGCCATATGGTCATCCCCCATATTTTGTAGATTGAAATTGGAATGGCCATCTGAATAAGGCCTTAAAAACAAGAGACTGATGGAATAAGGGGTTCTTCAGCAGCTTCTGTGTGTATTATATTGTTGCTGCAGAACACTGTAATGCTGTACACATCTAAGATGCTGCAAACCAAGATTTAAACAACTGCTTGTGTGTGCTACATTTAATATTTCCAATAGATTTTCTTGCACTTCTGGAGCTGAATGTGTTTTATTTTATTTTAACACACTGCCAAAACTGTAAAACCCCCTCAAAGCGCCCAGAAAATAACTATATGTGACACCAGCCTAAGGGTCCATTCACACAATTCTGTGGAACGGGTGCTGACCCATTCATTCTCAATGGGGACAGAAAGGATGCGGACAGTACACATTGTGCTGTCCACAGCTGTACTTCCAGTCCGCAGCTCCTGGAAAAAATAGCGGGCAAGAATCAGCATTTCTATAGGGGTGCCGGCCCGGTGTATTGCGGATCCACAATACACTACGGACGTGTGAATGGCCCTTAGATAGTTATTCTGACTTGTATGACAATAGGGCATGGCTGCCACAAGAAGGGGTTGTGCTAAAATTTTGTTGCATGATTCACTTGTAAAGTAAACCACCTATTAGGTGGTGTAAAGTTATACTAGACAGTCTAAGGCAGTGGGGGCGAACCTATGGCACGGGTGCCAGAGGCGGCACTCAGAGCCCTCTCTGTGGGCACCTGCGCCCTGGAAAAAGTCTGTCTACCAATATCCCTTAGACTTCTCCTGCCATTCATCAGCGCAGGACCCACTATAAACAGCGCAGGCAGTGCATTGAATTATAGCTAAATGATAAAGTACATGGAAGACATACTATATTGGTATTCAGGGTAAATTGCCGTGTTGGCACTTTGTGATAAATAAGTGGGTTTCGGGTTCCATTTTGGGCACTCAGCCTCTAAAGAGATCACCGGTCTTAGGGCTCATTCATACAACCGTATGGCCGTCGTGCCAGTGTTGCTTACCACAAACAGCGGGTCCACAATACAGTGATACCTCGGTTCACGAACTTAATTCGTGAACTGACTCTGGTCGCGAACCGAATTGGTCGTGAACCGAGGCACATTTTCCCATAGGGTTCAATGTAAATCCGGTTAATCCGTGCTGACTTTTTTTGGGGGGTTTTTGAAGCCCAAAAATATGAAACAAATGACAATACACATTAGTAAAGTACAGTATACTGTAGTTATTTATTAAGAGAGGACAGTAAGGTGGGAGGCAGTTATTGTTTGGGGGGAGAGTCCCCCTCCATAAGGACATCAGGGAGATCTTCTTCAGGGGTTTCCTCTCTCCTTTGTCTCCTAGCTGCAGGCTCAGTTTGTCTGAAAAATCTGTCCAATGTCACTTGTCTCTTTCTGCGCTGCATAACCCTCCGGAAATGAGAGACCACATTATCATTCATGAGATTTAACACTCTGTTTGTGACAGTAATGTTGGGGTGGTGCTTTTCAAAGAAATCATGGCACTCATTCCATTTTTGCATAATGGATTTTATGGCATCACTGCTAACTGTGATAAAATACAGTATAATCACTTACTGTACTGTATAATGCTTGCAGAGTACTTCTTTCTGTGTACAGTATGTACTGTATGTGATAAAATACAGTATAATCACTTATAATGCTTGCAGAGTACTTCTTTCTGTGTCTCTTATTCTTGCTTCTTCTCTCCACGGTCTTCCTACAGGAAGTCCCGACCATGTGACAGCCTGAAATTAGCATTAAAATGGCCGCGGCTTGCGTTCGTGAACCGAGGCGGAGTTCGTGAACCGGAGCATATTTTTACGAACTTTTCTGTTCGTGAACCGAGTTGTTCGTGAACAGAAGCGTTCGTGAACCGAGGTATCACTGTACATGGGTGCTGCCAGTGTGAACTCTGTGCAGCGGATGCAGACCCATTGACTTGAATGGGTCCGCGATCTGCAAAATATAGCAAATGTCCTATCTTTTGCAGAGCGGAGGCATGGATCAGAAGCCCACAGAAACTCGGAAGCCCTACCGTCGGCTTTCAGGTCCATGCCTCCACACTGCAAAAGAGGACTTGTCCTATCTTTTGCTGTATTTTGCGCATCACTGACCCATTCAGGACATTGGGTTAACACGCCAGCACGGAGCTCACACAGCCTGTGCCCATTCATCGCGGACCGCTATTTGTGGTCCACAGCACGAGCACGACAACCATAGGGTTGTGTGAATGAGCCCTAAAGGTGTGTCCTATTTATCGTCCACCATCAGACACTGTGAAATCTGTCAGTTTTACACTGTCTGAGTATTATATAGTATTAGGAAATCTGCCCCATTTTATACTATTGCTCATTTGTATGGCAGTGAGCAGAAAGCAAAAACAAATTTCAAGATTTTTTTTATGCCAAAAGCAACTTTATGCTTGAATGAAAGCAAGGAATGGATACAAGCGGTATTGTAGTAGAGAGGCTTGAACTTTTTTCTCTTAGATGAAAAACTGCACATGTGATTTCAACCCTACAGTGTGTTACATTCCGAAAACCTTCTGCTTCTCCTTCCTTTTAGTGACACACATGAAGTAGATATTCCCCTGAACACTCGTGTCGGCACAAAGCGGTACATGGCACCCGAAGTCCTGGATGAAAGTCTGAATAAGAACCATTTCCAGGCCTATATTATGGCGGACATCTACAGCTTCAGCTTAATCATTTGGGAAATGACCCGTCGCTGCATCACTGGTGGTAAGGCGTCATCTAAACAATTGATGGATAGTCGGAGAAACTTAGGAAATATCTGCAGTTTCCTAGTTATTTGTCAAGCAGTAAACTGGCAGGTCGGCTGTACAGCAGCCTGTATTCTGATGGTGCATTGCTGAAGTACCTGTAAGATGACCTTCATAGTAAACCTACTCCCCAGTGTGATCATAACCATGTTGTTTTCAGTCTCATTTTTATTTTAGTGAGCGAAATAGAAAGTACAATAAAGATGTAGCAATGGAGGTAAAACCACAGACCTCCATTATACACAAGAATAATTTAACACAGTTTAGGTCGGCTAGTCACAAAACAAAGACATATAATCAAGCTCATGTAATTAGACGTAAATCAGCGTTACATAGGTAAGACACTTATAGACGATATGTGTTCTAACGGTATGCATCTGAGGCGGGTCAGGAAGAATGCAATGTCTCGCGTTATGTTGCGTAAACTGATAAAAGATGGTTCTCTAAAAATCAGGTTTAAGGGTCCACACACCAGGTTTAAGGGACCACACTGGCTTGCAGTCAATCAGAAAAGAATAGAGTGTAAGGTATGAAGGTAGAACTTGAGAATATGGCTTGAGAACATCAGTCTCCATTTCTGATGCACTATTTTTTTCAGGTATTGTTGAAGAATATCAGTTGCCATATTATGATATGGTGCCAAGTGACCCATCCTTTGAGGACATGAGAGAAGTTGTGTGCATTAAGTGCCTACGGCCCACTGTGTCAAATAGGTGGAACAGTGATGAGGTAAGTGGCTCGTTTTCGTCTATTGCTCTGAGGTTTATTTGGATTGCTTACAACACCACATTTTTACAAGGGATTTAAAGGGGTCTAAATTGCTGACCCATGCTTAGGTTAGGTCATCAATATGAAATCGATGGGGGGTACACTACTGGCACCCCCACCGATCAGCTGTAAGAAGAGAACGCAGCGCTTGTACGAGCGTTGTGTTCTCTTCGGTGTTTACCTGCTTGTCGTCAACACTGCAGCAGCGACCACTGTAATTACAGCTCCGAGACGGAGGAGCTGTAATTACACTGCTGCCCATTGCAGTGTCGACGGCAATCAGTGAAGTTTACCTGTGGCTCATACAAAGGACAACCCATGCTCTCTCCCATTATAAATAGGGCTAAAAGTGGCCATATTCTTCATGGCTTCCAGCCCAAAAGCTGTTCCTCCTGACCATTTCATATACATGTTTGGTCGGTATGGGGAATTCAACATTGATTAACCCCTACCACAACCTCTCCCCCCACACGCACACACAATTTGCTGAAAGAATATTGGAAGTACATAAAAAATCTGCTGGTTTAGCCAACTTCAACTTTAGGTTAAGGTTGGAATATAATGCCAAGCAATGTTGAAAACTGGTGCTCATGGACATTCAGATCTGTAGAAAGATCAGAATTGCCCTGTTCATATTGGCGATTCAGGGAAAGTTAAAGGGGTTGTCTCACTTCTGCAAGTGGCATTTATCATGTAGAGAAAGTTAATACAAGGCACTTACTAATGTATTGTGACTGTCCATATTGTTTATTTTGCTGGCTGGATTCATTTTTCCATCACTTTAGACACTTCTCATTTCCATGGTTATGACCACCCTGCAATCCAGCAGTGGTGGTCGTGGCTGAGCACTATAGGAGAAAGTGCCGATCTCTCTGGTGGCCGGGACCGTGGGAGCGCACATAGGCTGGTGCTTTTTCCTATAGTGTACAAGCATGGCCACCGCTGATGGATTGCAGGGCAGTCGTAACCATTGAAACGAGCAGCGTATATTGTATATGGACAGATAAATGAACAAGTTGGAGTGAAATAATCGTTTATGCTGACACTAAAATCAGCTGTCCGGAAACATTGAATTTGTATGGGGACGAGTGATCACTTCTCTCCGTACAGTGGAGGTGATTGCTGCATGTAAGTGCAGCTCTCGCTTCCCCTGACTAGCAAGTTATCAGGAAGGAACAGTTCCTTCTCCATAACTGCCTGCTCAATCCGTGCATGTAACTGCGCCATTAATGCAGTGAGGGTGAGTGCAGGAATTGCCTTATACAAATCATGTACAATAGATGTGTATGTTACTGCCTTCTTTACGTTTCAGAACATGCTTTTAATATGTTGTCTCCTTCTCCAGTGCTTGCGGGCAATTTTGAAGCTAATGGCTGAGTGTTGGGCCCAAAATCCAGCTTCCCGTCTGACAGCTCTAAGGATCAAAAAGACGCTTGCAAAAATGGTGGAGTCACAAGATGTCAAGATTTGACAGTGGAAATATCCGGCTCCAAAAAAGGGACTCTAGACAGAGGAAGCAAAGTGCAAGAGGAGGCGACTGAAGATTCAGCGGCCTCCCGTACTCATTTTGCTGGCTGCTATCTAAAGACATAACTCAGTACTGTGTAGAAAATTGTGCCGAGAGCATCTCCTCACCGCTGGGAGCCTCTGTGTGCGTCAGAACAGAATATTTTTGTTTTTATATTTTATCAAGACTTTTATGACAGACTTCAAAGTTCCAATTTTATGATTACTGAATGCATGTTCAAGCTATATTGCTTTCTATGAAAGCAAGTTATTTTAAGATTTGCTTACGCACCCTTGTGGAGAAGAAACATTGTCAGCGTTGCCTTTTTACTATATGTACCCAAAGCAAGGTTTTCATTTGTGCCACCAGTTATTGTTTGCCATATTTTTTTTAATGTAAAATGCCAAACATGTTGTTGATATTATGACCCAAGTATCCAGTCAGCATTATTCATTATCCTATGAAGTATAAGTGCCCCAAATGGCCGTTCCGGCTACCGCACAGTGGTGCCTCCCCCACGTAAGATTACCTTTCTAGCGGTTCTTTGAAGTGCCATTTCTTTGCCTAAAGCCCTGTGGAGCCCGATTCTGCAATGACACCTTCTATATGGTTGTCCAGGTGGACATAGCCTTTAAAGAGGACCTGTCAGCACTCTGACGTGTCGGTTCCCATGAAATGAACACTCTGGGGCATCTGTTCTTATGCTTTTATGTTGTCCCTCTGTTATTTATACGAGAATTGCCAGCTTGCGTGTTGCTAGTTGTGGGTGTCCCTGCACAGTCTCATACAGTCCTGTCAGTGAAGGCAGTGACAGATTATGCAAGGACACACCCTTTTGATAATGGTAACTAGTAGTTGGCAATTTATTCCTACATTTATGGGCGTAATAGAGGAACAACACAACAGAAAACATATTCTGGAATTATTATTTTACGGTGAATGCAAATAGTTACTAAAACATGCATGCCAGGAAATCTGACAGGTCCACTTCAGGGTCCATTAAAAAAAAAAATCTGAACAGTCCTGATTTTTATTTCCAGTGCTCTGCCAAATCATATAATTCTGAAATTAGGATGGAAAAAACACTAAACGAGTGAATCCATTGTAAAGATTTACCTCAGTATTTTATTCGCTAGAAATATTTTTTTTAAAATAAATTCTATATTAGTGGAATATGTATTTCCCTGTTAACCTCAGTTGCTCCGTGTCTTGCACCTGCTAGGAGTATTAGTTTGAAATTCTTTTTTACAGGACCTAATGGAGCCTTAGAGCAGTGTTTCCCAACCAGTGTGCCTCCAGCCGTTGCAAAACTACAACTCCCAGCATCCCCGGACAGCCTTTGGATGTGCAGGCATGCTGGGAGTTGTAGTTTTGCAACAGCTGGAGGCACACTGGTTGGGAAACACTGCCGCCAAACTAAAGCTGTTAAAATAGCCATGTTTTCCACTGCATGGCATACGTGTTTGATTTTCCTGACCTCTCACAAATCTTCTGAACCAAACATAGACCAGGCCCCGGTGGTCCACATCCAGTTGAGGTTATATAATAGTTGCCCATGAAAACCCTGACACGAGAGCAGCTTTAGCTGGTTCCTAAGAATAAAAATTGAAATGAAGTGAACAGAAATCCTCTTACTAAAGTCTTGAACGTGCATGGAGCTGCAGAGTATTAAAGTGCTGTGTGTGCCCGTAGTATTTTCTATTGGGTAATATTTCTGAACGTGCGGCTAATTGATCAGTCCCTGCATTCGTTTACCATATTAAGCTATTTTACGGTCTATCATAATAAATTCAGGAATTTTAATTGTATCCGAGTATAAAGCTGGCTTACATGTATTCCAAGCTTTCATTTTTTTTTTTTTAAGGAGTTGTCTCATCTCGCCATTACTAAGGGGAGTCTCGACCACTAGCTGGCCGGGAAACGGCAGAGTGCTCCTGTGCTCTCTGTTTCAGTAGCTCCCATCGCGGTGCATGAGAGAGATGGAAACTGCGTAGCACAGCAAGCTATGGTGTTTCTGGGTAAGGGAGACAATATAGCTTGCTGTGCTACGTTGTTTCTGTAGTTCTCATCCACTTTATTGGGAGCTTCTGAAACAGCATGTGCCAGATCGCTCTCTGTTACCCTACCAGCTGGTGTGTGTCGTGTCACCTTAGTAATGGCAAGATGAGACAATCCCTTTAAGGAAATGGGTTTCTGTTTTTGTACATGCTAAAAAAAATGACCTAAATATTTTCATTTCCTGAAAGGGGTTAGTCATGATGACATATTGCTAGCATATGCCATCAGTGTCAGATAGGTACAGGTCCCACATCTGGAACCCGCTCCTGTCTCCAGAATGAGGTCCCTGGAGTAAACAAAGAGCAGCTATACATGCCCAGCCACCCAGTTCTCCACTATGGGAGCTATGGTACTATGGGACTTCCAAGAACAACCGAGCACGCTGGCTCGGCTATTTTCAAAACGCCGAAGAGGTGAATGGAGAGCACGTCTCGTGTGTGAGGTCTGCTCTCCTTCACTTTGGGGTCTTCATTCTGGAGATAGGAGCGGGTCTCTAGTGATGCACTTGTCGAACACTGATTGCACATCCTAGCGATATGCCAGCAATGTCCTCGATGGGAATGCCCCTTGAACTGACAGGGAATCCAGTATCTAATAATTGCCGGCTCTGGTTCGGTCTTGTCCTTGTGTGCCAGGGGTATAGCTGATAATAACATTTGATTATAGGAATCCATTTTAGTGAGACTTAAAAGTTTGTCTCAATGTTCATGCAGGCAAAGGCCACATGAGTTTGTTTGGTCTGGGCTTTACTCTCTCTCGCCTGTGATGGCCACATTTCCCAAAAGGACAACTGCTTGGCTGACCTGAACTTACTATATCATACTGCCCAGACACAGGTCTTCTGTCCCCCTACTCAGAGCATCTTGTGGGACAGCACAGTAGACCCGCGGTCGAGCGGGGACTCTGCATCATAATGCAGTGAGTTAGAGTCGGTCAAGCCATGGTTGATCCAGAAAAGACAGCCATTACAGAGCGTAACATCTGACTGAGCAGACAGGTTATCATTCCTTTCCGATAACTGCCTGCTCATCATTGGAGGTAAGAGCTGCAATTACATGGCCGGATATTCTGCCTGGTAAGCAGTACAGATTGATGACAGCATACATTCTTGGTATAGGGAATAAGGGAGCGGTAATCCGATCTGTTGTCAGTTTCACTTTGTCTTCAGAACATCCCTTGTATACATAAAAGATACGATCGCCCAACAGACAAGCATTTGCTCATTTATTTGGTGGCATGCTTACATGGGGCAAAGATCGAGAACGAATGTTCTCCCTGATCGTTGCTCTTGTGAATGGCCCCTTAGGCGCTGTTCACCGGCTTCCATTTTTTCAGGATCCAAGATTAAAATATTGAGATCATACTATTTTTGTTTTAAAATGTAAACTTGACATTACAGGAATGGCCCCGCAGAAAAGAGATGATAGGATAGCTTGTATTAACACTAGTGCAATCAAAAGGTACAGCATCTGCTACTTTAATTTTCCAAAGACCCCTGAAGAGACAGGAACTGCAATCAGTTGCCTTATGTAACAACTCTCCATTTCATTTGTTTTAATACATCACCATCTCTGTGTGTGTGTGTGAACAGATCCATACTAAAAATAAAAAAACTTATGTGAGAATGACACATCAACCATTTACATCAGCAAGAGACTACAGAGTAATGGTTATCAAATGCAATAATGTGACATTTGCAGTATTTAATATGATTTGTAAGCGTACTGTGTCTGAGTCCTGTGATCCTGGCTCTGTATAAGGCCTCATGCACACAACTGTATGTTACTTCCGCATCCAGTCTGCATTTTTTGCGGATTGGATGTAGGTCCATTCATTTTAATGGGGCCACATTACATGTGGACAGCATACTGTGTGTTGTCCGCATCCATGTGTCCATTCCGCGGCCCAGGAAAAAAGATAGAACGTCTTATTCTTGTCCATTTTGCAGACGAGGATAGGACATTTCTACAGAAGTTAATATGGCAGCATGCACTCGGCCGGAATCTGTGTTCTTAAAGGGCACTGGCTTAACTGGAAGCAGATTTTAAAGGGGCCCTGTGTCATGAAAATGTAGTGTAATCTGCAGGCGGCATGTTATGGAGCAGGACTAGCTGAGCAGATGGATATATAGTTTTATGGGAAAAGACTCGGTAAAACTTATTTATTAAATTCCTTGCTTTGGGCTTTGAAGTCAAGGAGTCGATCCGATCAGTGATTGACAGCCTTACCTCTATGATTATGTATGCAGAGATAGCTGTCATTCACTGGTAGGACCACCTCCTTGATTTCAAAGCAGAGAATGAACTGGAATTTAAATGAATACATTGCAGGTTATACTAAATCTTTCCCATAAAACCATGTTTCAATCTGCTCCACTCCTACTCTTTAACATACTGCTGGCAGATACTACTTCAGTATTGTGGTGACAGGTTCCCTTTAATTACCTCTAGTGCATGCAAGTGGGGTTTATCCATATTTCCTGCCCATGGACAAGATGTATTTTGATGAAATGGATCTCATTTATCAAAGCTATCTAATACTTTAACTGGCCTAGTTGCCAATAACAACGATTAGTAGTTTTTATTTTCCACAAAATCCTTTAGAAAACGAGGAGCATAATAATGAGTTTTAATTAAAAAAATAAATTAGTCCCACTGTCTCACCAGAACCTGCACAACCCATTTAATAAGAAATGTTACATCTGAATCCTACATAAAACAAAGTGACTTTTGTAATATAATTACCACGTAAAGTGCCGAACATGTTTGGTTACCTTGCTTTTAACAAAAAAATAACTTCACAAATTTGAGGTACCGCTTCCCCCAAAACCCTATTTTGTTTGTTCCTGTACTCTTTTCCTAGAGATTGAAGGAAATATTGTGCAACCAATGACTGTGTTTTGTCATATGTACCATGGTCTGATCTGATGTGTATGATAAAATGTACAATAAAGTTACTCTATAGGCAATGTAGCAAGTGTAAATAGTTAAGAATATATCATAAAGCCGTGACTATACTATGATGATATATATATGCCAGAACTGTAGAATAACCTTTCAAAACGTAACACTAAATGTATTTTGTACAGCATCTGGTTTCAAAGGTGCCTTATATTAAGTTTACCATAAATTGCTTTGTTCTGTATACAATGTTCAATGTATCATTTCTAAGTAAATAAGCTTATTTTAGTAAACTGTTGTCTTTTCTTTATTCATGGAACAAGAGACAAAGGTATTTGCCCCAAACAACCTGCATAACGTGCATGGTGCAATACAGTGAAGGAGTTACACGTTATAAATAACAGTAGAGTATTATACAGGTGTTAAAATACCGCAAGCCCAGATCTTTATTTTCCTAATGCAAACTAAAAAGAAAAAGGGGGAGTCTTAATTAAAGTCCGTTTTGCAGGAATCTGTATTGCAGTAATTTGGGCCAAACTTATCAAATATTACAGGATGTTTGATAAATTTGGTGCATCTTTGACCCCTTCACACATTCTTATGTACATGTGGAAATGTGCTTTTTTGCCACATCCCCACATACAGCTCCATATGTATACACACATAAGTGTCATTTGTCTGAAGAAACAGTGGCTTGTTATGAAATTGAATAAGCCTGGGAAAATTCTCCATTATTTGGTAACAGCAGCAATATAGTGTACTGTTGCATGTCAATAAATTAGAATATTGAAAACTTAATTTCAATAATTCAGTTCAAAAATTTAATGTCGTATTATATAGATTTATTAAACACAGAGTGATCTATTTCTAATGTTTATTTCTTTTAATGTTGATGAGTATGGCTTCTAGCTAATGAAAACCCAAAAGTCAATATCTCAGAAAATTAGAATATTATGAAAAATATTGTAGACTTATAGTGTCATACGCTAATCCGCTAATCAATTCCAAACGCCTGCAAAGGTTTCCAAAGCCTTTAAATAGTCCCTCATTTTGGTTCAGTAGACTACACAATCATGGGGAATACTGCTGACTTGACAGTTGTCCAGAAGACAGTCATTGACACCCTCCTCAAGGGAGATAAGCCACAAAAGGTCATTGCTAAAGAAGCTGGCTATTCAGTATAGTAATGGAAAGTTGAATGGAAGGAAAAAGAGTGGTAGAACAAGGTGCTCAAGCAACAGGGATAAACTGCAGCCTTGAAAGGATTGTCAAGAAAAGGCCATACAAAAATTTGGGAGAGATTCACAAGGATGGGACTGGGTGGAGTCAGTGCTCCAAGAGCCACCACAAACAGACGTATTCAGGACATGAGCTAGAGACAACATTGGAAGCATCTTAAATTGACTAAGGAGAAAAAGGGCTAGAATGTTGAACTGTGGTAGGCCTCTTGCATACGAACGTATTTTCTTTCCGTGTCCATACCGGGGGTTTTTTGCGGACCGTATGTGGAACCATTCATTTCAATGGGTCTGCAAAAAAAACTGGTACTGTGTGCATTCCCTTTTCGTATATGCGTTCAGCAAACAGGTAGAACTTGTCCCATTATTGTCCGCATAACGGACAAGGATAATACTGTTCTGTTAGGGGCCAGCTGTTCTGTGTGACCTCAAAATACATACGGTCGTGTGCAAGAGGCCTTACAGTGGCATGCAAATGTTTTGGCATCTCTGGTCAAAATAATTGTTACTGTGAACAGTTAAGCAAGTTGAAAATTACATTTTTTACATTTTCAAAATAACAAAAAAGGACCCGAAGCAAAGCATTTGGCACACTGTATGGTTAGTACCTAGTAGCATCCCCTTTGGTAAGTATCGGCTTGTAAACCCTTTTTGTGATCAGGCAAGAGTCTTAATTTTTGTTTGAGGGATTTTCATCCATTCTTCTTTGCAAAAGTCTTCCAGTTCAGTGAGATTCCTGGGTGGTCTTGCATTCACTGCTCTTTTGAGGTCTATCCACAGATTTTCAGGACCGGAGACTGTGAGGGCCTTGGTAAAACCTTCAGCTTTCGCCTTTTAAGGTAGTCTATTGTGGATTTTGAGGTATGTTTAGGATCTTTATCTATTTGTAGAAGCCATTATCTTTTCAACTTCAGCTTTTTTACAGTTGGTGTTATGTTTGCTTCCAGAATTTGCTGTAATTTCATTGAATCCATTCTTCCCTCTACCTGTGAAATGTTCCTCGTGACATCATCGGAAACACAACCCCAAAGCATAATTGATCCACCCCCATGCTTAATAGTTGGAGAGGTGTTCTTTCCATGAAATTCTGTACACTCTTTTTCTCCAAGCATACCTTTGCTCATTGTGGCGAAAGAGTTCTATTTCAACCTCATCATTCTACAGGACATTTTTCAAAAATGCATGTTCTTTTGACAGCTTCTGACTCTGAATTTTGTGGTGAGGTTTTCTTCTGATGACTTTTCTATGAAGACCATATTTGTGCAGGTGTCTCTGAACAGTAGAACAATGTACCACAACTCTGGAGTCTGCTAAATCTTCTTGAAGGTCTTTTGCAGTCAAGCAGAGGTTCTGATTTGCCTTTCTAGCAATCCTACGAGCAGATGTCTCTGAAATGTTTCTTGGTCATCCAGATATTTTCTTGACCTCTGCCTTTCCTGTTAACTTTCTAAATTATATTTCGAACTGAGGAAATGGCAACCTGAAAATGCTTTGATATCTTCTTTTATAGCCTCCTTCTGCTTTGTGGGCCTTAACAATTTTCGTTTTCAGAGTGTTAGGCAGCTGATTAGTAGAACCTCTGGCTGCTGTTTTTTGGGACAAGGTTAGAGGAGTCTTGGTATTTATAGAGCTTTAAAATGTGCATCGCGTAGCCTTTCCTAACAATAATTGTGAATAAGCCTTAACCCTAAGCTATTTAATGTCTGAGACCTCAGTGAAAGTTATCTGAGCACTCAAATCTCCTTGGGTCCCTATACTTTTGCAATGTACTCCTTTTCTTTTTTTCATTCTAAAAACACTGATGTTGCTTAAAATGTGGAAAAGTGTGTTACATCTTTAACTGTATGCCTTTTGGAGATCATTTCATCTTCAACATGTTCACAGTAACGGTAATTTTGACCAGGAGTGTCCAAACTGTTGCATGCCACTGTATATCAAGTTAGCACAGCCGTCTACCAGGAAATTTGGAGCACTTCTTGCTTCCCTCTGCTGACCAGCTTTATGGAGATGCTGATTTTATTTTACTGTAGGACTTGACACCTGGCCACACTCTCAAATGTGGCAGTACCCGGTTTAATGAGCACAGTATCCCTGTGCTTGATTGGTCATCAAACTCGCCTGACCTAAACCCCATGAATTCTCTGTCAAGAGGAAGATGAGTCACCAGACCCAACAATGCAGACGAGCTGAAGGCCGCTATAAAAGCAACCTGGGCTTCCATCACACATGCTGATCGCCTCTATGCGTGCTGCATTCATTCAGTAATTCATGCAAAAGGAGCCCCGACCAAGTATTGAGTGCATATACTTGACATTCTTTTCAGTGGACCGATATTTCTGTATTAAAAATCATTTTTTAATTAGTTTTATATAGTATTGAAATTTTCTGAGATATTCACTTTTAGATTTTCATTAGCTGTAAGCCATAATTGACACTTAAAACAATAGATGCTTGAAATAGATCACTGTGTGTAATTAATCTATATAATATATGACTTTCACTTTGAATTGAATTACTGAAATAAATTTACGTTTTGATGATATTCTAATTTACTGAGATGTACTTGTGGATATGGAAAGGATAGGGTGTGAAAGGGGTAATAGTGGCAGAAATAGTAGTGCTAGCAGTAGCATCACAGCATGGAACAGACAAGACAGCAAGTAGATGTGTGTGCAGCTGGTTAGTAGTCGTAGTTAGTAGTCGTAGTAGTGATGGCTGTGTAAGGGTAGTGAAAGTGGCAGTAGGGCCAGTGACAGAACATGATGACTGGCAGTGATGTGTTGGGTCCAGAGATTCATAGCTATAGTCAGCAGTGGTTGGCCTATTCCTCGGCCTCAGTCAGGTGTATGAAAATCCTCACTAATCCATTGTCCATTTGGTAGGGACGCCGCCACCTGCTGCACTGAAAACCATCTCTGAGATGACACTGGAGGCTGGACAAGACAGTAAGGCCCCTTTCACACGGGTGAGTTTTCCGCGCGGGTGCAATGCGTGAGGAGGACGCATTGCACCCGCACTGAATCCTGACCCATTCAGTTCTATGGGGCTGTGCACATGAGCGGTGATTTTCACGCATCACTTTTGCGTTGCGTGAAAATCGCAGCATGTTCTATATTCTGCGATTTTCACGCAGCGCAGGCCCCATAGAAGTGAATGGGGATGCGGGAAAATCGCAAGCATCCGCAATCATGTGCGGATGCGTTGCGATTTTCCCGCATGGTTGCTAGGATACGATCGGGATGGGGACCCGATCGTAATTATTTTCCTTTATAACATAGTTATAAGGAAAATAATCGCATTCTAATTACAGAATGCAATGTTCCCGGAGCTTTAAAGGGTTAAAAATAATAAAGAGTTAACTTACCTTCTCCCATTATGCGCGCAGAGCCCCAGAGCGTCTTCTCTCTTGATAGTTTGGATGCTTGAGGACCTGTGGTGACGTCACAGGGTCACATGGTCCAATCATAGAAGAATTTGAGTGGACCATGTGACCCATGTGATCCTGTGACATCACGGCAGGTCCTTCATCCAGGATCTGTTGGATAAAGGACCTGCCGTGATGTCACAGGATCACATGGGTCACATGGTCCACTCAAATGCTTCTATGATTGGACCATGTGACCCTGTGGCGTCACCACAGGTCCTCATGCATCAAACTATCAAGAGAGAAGACGTTCTGAGACTCTGCGCTATGGAGAAGGCTGAGTACTCCTTATTATTTTAACCCTTTAAGCCCGAGTACTGCATTCTGTAATTAGAATGCGATTATTTTCCCTTATAACTATGTTATAAAGGAAAATAATTACACATACAGAATACTCATCCCGAAACCAGACTTCAGTGATGAAGTCTGACTTCGGGTCTGGGTACCAAGCATGCGGATTTTTTCACGCGCGTGCTTAACGCACTACAAACGTTAGCACACGCGCGGAAAAATCGCGGCGATTCCCGCAACGCACCCGCATCTTATCCGGGCGTCAAACATGACGCCCGTGTGCAAGAGGCCTAAAGCAAGAGCAAACTGGGCCAGTTCTGGCCTCTTTTCAATCTGTATAATATAGGGTAGTGGGGCCGCGCTCACAGCAATGAGCCAATTCATGGAAGACACAGCGCTGGATGTTTCCGGCAGTTTTCCACTGCAACTTCGGATCGCACTCTCAAATACACCAAACAGCGGTCACTTCAATGCTTCTCCCCTTCAAAGCAAACACCTGAACATAGTGTAGCACGCTCAGCTATCGCTTAAAACCTGCTTTATTGTACTTACAGAATGCAGTGCTTGTTACAGACACATAAAACTATTTTACATGTATCGATGTCACAGCATACCCGACCCGGGTTTCGCTTTTAGCTTCTTCAGGGGTTGATAGTCCATAAGCAATCAGTGCAATTTAAAACACGGAAGGCCCATTACATCATCTTTAGGTCACTTCCGCAACGTACACATCATTTTTATCATAAAACAAATAATCTTAAACACATAAAACACCAAATTGTAATAATACAAATATACAACAATACTCATATGTGTTTGATGAATAAAATGCGACAAGCTTGAGCTTTAGATGCTACTTAAGTAGCAAGAACTACAGCACTATATGTAGCTATTAAAGGGGTTGTCCAGGTTCAGAGCTGAACCCAGACATACCCAGAATTTCACCCAGGCAGCCCCCCTGACAAGAGCATCAAAGCATTTCATTCTCCGATGCTCTCCTTTACCCTGCGCTGAATCGCGCAGGACAAAGGCATTTTGTGGAGTTTCGTTGATGTGCCGGGCTCTCCTTCGGGCTGCCAGGCAGAGGATGTAAGGCATCAGATGTTTTATGGGAGGGATCCCAGTATATTGCGGGCCACCCAGTGTATTGACAAGTGTGAATATAGTCTTTGGATATGCCTGCAAATATATGAGGACATAAGGACATTGGGACAGCCATAAGATTTTATGTAAACCGCACATTGGGATCCGGTATATTTCCCTGTAGGTGGAGTGGTATACAAAATCTCCGGCACAGAGATAATATCAAAGGATAGGTTTGGCTGACGAAATAGCGACTCCGCCTTTTATGTGCTAACAGAGGATATGGCACATTAACATGTTCGTGGGAGACAGATAACATTGGAGGTGCAAGTGATATCACGTTTTAATATTGCACCCCTGCATATCTTGTGCCTACCCTGAAAGGTATATTTTTGTGAACTATCACTCAGTTTTAATAGTTATTTAATAAAAGTTTTTTTTACCGATTTTTAATCAGGCAGTTAACCAGAATTACATTTTGTTGAAGGTGCTGAACAGCGCTACTACGGACACCTGACCAAAAGTCAATCGGATGGAATATGGCAAAAACTGAATCTGATGGCACAGTGAAGAATTACATTTTAAAGAAGAATTAAACTTTGTTGAAGACGTAGAACAACGCCGTTACAGACACAGCCAAAAGTCCAAAGGATGGGACATGGCAAATAATTTCATAGATGGCATAGAGAAGAATTACATTTTGGGGAAGAAGCGAGATTGTGCCACAATTACCATAACTAAGTGGTATAACAGCAACTGCATTGCCAGCAACTTGGCCAGATGAGAGTTCAGCTTGCTCACAACTGGATTGTGTAGTGTGTTTAGTTGTTTTCTGGCTAATTCCATTATCAATGACAGCCGTCTAAGCAGGTAACCAAGTGAGGTGGGGTGAGGACGATGACAAGCAGGGGCGTTGCTAGGGTCTCAAAAGATTCGGGGACCAAGCACCAATGAATATTGCCCAGTTCTCTAAGCCGACCCTCCCCCCACACACCGCATTTTGCTGTACTTGCTATACAGCAGGGGTGCACAACCTGCGGCCCGGGGGAGACATGCGGCCCTCGACACCATTCTGTGCGGCCCCTAAACATCTGGTAAAAGACATGTAGGTCTATGTCTTATGGCTTCTTACATGTATCTTTCATGTATTCTCCTATTAAATGGGGGTCCTAGAACTGTAACTAGATATTTACAGTATATACTGTATGTTCAATATGCCAAAAATACAGTATTTCAGTTGGTAATACCCCTTTAAGTTTTATTTTCGGCCCTTGGAATTGGTTCAGGCTGACAATGTGGCCCCCAACCAGAAAAGGTTGTGCACCCCTGCTATACAGCAACACATACCTGTCACATCCAGGGTCTCCAGGTGATGTCTTCTCCGATGTAGTTCTTCTCTGTCATCATCTTCTCAATTTGGTCCGTACAACTTCTTTCAGCCGCGCATCGTCTCTGTAGAGTGTGACACACAGACATCTTAGCTTCCTAACATTTCATCATCTCCCAATCTGGAGTCCCTGCAGTGTTATCCTGCTGCTCGCTGTGCTCCCCAATACCCCAAATATTATCCTGAAGAAATATGAGTGCCCCCATATTTATAGTGCTCCTCATAGTCCCACTAATAGTAATTCCCTTCTAGAATGCCCTCATTAGTAATACTGCCCCCTACAGTGCCCCCAACAGTAATAACGCTCCCCAAGAGTGCCTCCATTAGTAGAATAGCCATCCAGTATTAATAAGGCCCCCTTATTGTTCCCCCAGTGGTAAGAAAGCTCTCTATAGACCCCTCAGTAGTAATAAGGCCCCCCATAGTACTCTTAGTAGAAATAAGGTGGATCTATAAGTCCCTCCTATAGAGCCCCCAGTAGTAATAAGTATGCCTATAGTGCCCCTGGATTTATAATACCCCTACAGTGCCCACAGTATTTATATCACCCCCTACTGTTATAATGCTCACCCTGAGGTGCCCCCAGTATTTATAATGCCCCCTGTATTTCCCCCTGTTGTTACATTCCTCTCTCCACCATACAGTCCCATGTAAATAACATCACACCCTCTCTCCAGCTCCCTCCAAAATACAGTCCTATGTAAATAACATCACCCCCCCTCCCTTCATCCCCTCCAATATACAGTCCCATGTAAATCACACTATTTCCCTCCCTCCGCCATAGAGTCCCATGTAAATAACATCACACCATCTCTCCAGCCCCCTCCAATATACAGTTCCATATAAATAACATGACCCACTCCCCAGTCACCTCCACCACACAGTTCCATGTAAATAACATCCCTCCTTTCATCTGTAACATACAGTCCCAGTTAAATAACCACAACCAGCATTGCTTTGCCTCTCCCTTCACTTACCTCTCCTCATGTAGCAGACATCACCACAGCTTCTGCCCCCAGGACTTCTCCTCTTCACTGCCATCCTCTCCTGCACTGGTCACATGATGGTGACATCATCGCTGGTCCTTCTCAACCACTGACTGTTTTACTGGTCAGATGACCTGTGATGTTATCACAGGTCCTTCAGCTCTTCCAGTGCATTAGATTTAATTGTATTGCCTTCCTGAGGACAGCAATACAGTTATATCTAGCAGGCAGGGAGTACATTTGGGACCTTGGACAAAACATCAGGGGCCTGGTTGCCTCAGAGAAGACCAGGAGAATGAGGACAGACACGTTTCGATAGCTGGCCAGTTCTGTTTTCCCACTGGATCTGCTGCTGCCGCTTCATGTGTGTAATACTGCATGACAATTTTAAAATGAGACAATTTTTACTGCTGGCTACAAGTAATAATACTAGAACAAAATTAAATTTGATTAAAGGTGCAGTACTGCACCACATTTACCACAACGAAGTGGTACAGCAGCAACTGCACCACCAGTAACTTGGCCAGGTGGGAGTTCAGCTTGCACAAAAGCTAATTGCTGGTTACTAACTGTTTACTCATGGCCATACATTCCATTATAGATGTCACATGATGGAGAAAGTCTCTAGCAGAACAAAAAGCAGTTGATAGTGATAAGGACAGTATACTGATTTTAGATGCGGCTTGGCTGCCACAAAATAGGCCAGGAGAAGGTGAATAGATTTGCAATGCTGGTCAGTTTTATTTTCCCACAGGATCAGGTGATGCCGCCTGATGCCGCAATAGAGTCCTGGTACCTGTGTTTCTGTTTGAATGCCCACGGCTAATTTTAATCCTGCTGCAGATCTTGCACATGGCTGTGGTGTTATGCCGGACCCGGTGTTGTGGAGAAAAACTGCCATGCGGGAGATACTCAGTATCTGCCCACAGTATCAGGTGCATTGTCAGCTCCGGAGCTGACCACAACAGAAGCAGATCTGGCCCTGCCAGTTGTTTTGGAGGTTTTGGCCGTACGTTGCCTCCACTCTCTATTTACGCTGCGGCCACCACCCTTCTCCTTTGATATCTCCTCCTCCTCAGCACCCCGATCTGGCTCCCTGGTCCTCGTGGGCTCCTTTGCACCCTCCAAATTCCCTCATCTGTATTTGCCTCTATTGCCACTGTCACTATCACAGCTCTTATCTCCACCACCGTGGCTACAAGTGCTATCAATGTCTACTACCCACACCTCCGCCTGTACCTCCTAACACAACAGGAAGACTATGTTGAGTATCTTCCATAGTACATGCCTCTTCTTAGGGAGAAAGAATTTGTCCCACTAAGAGGTGGCAGTGAAGTCATATGATGCAACTGAAAGACTTTTCTGGAGCTGCAAGGAGAAGAAGCAGAAGGAATGCAGTGGCATGGTACGATGTCAGACACAGAGGTGACAACATCAACATCATCCTACTGTGACTGAGAGGATGAGTGAGCCATCCAGTCCACAATCTCATCCTCTTTGTCCTCATTAATAATGTGCCACCTATAGGAAGCCAGGGAGAACCATGGCCCACTAGTACTACTGGTGAGATGGCTGGTGTTGCTACTGCTCTTTGCACTACTATCCACAAGATCTTTCCCATGCTGTGATGACAGTAGGAAAGATATAGTTGATCGGCGTTCCGTCCTGACACTCTTTGAATCTGCTAAGCTATTGGAGAACAGCATAAATGAGGTGGGAAGCAAGGCTTCTCTTAAAAAGCAGACAGCACCCCCGCAAAGACTCTTATACCCCTGATGACACTGTGCTGGTGGTGAAACATTTTGGGTGATCTCTAATGTTTAAATAGGCTCTGTCAGCCAAGATCAACCCTATTAAACCAGGGATACTGTGTGGTAGGGCTCATCATGCTGATTAAAACTATACCTTTCTTTTGTCTGTATGATAAACAGCTGCAGAGAAATCTGCATATTATTCCTATGCAAATGACAATTCCAAGCAATCGGAGGCGGGGCTGAATTTTCTGAGCAGTGTTTTGTAACACACCCTCTGCTCTGCACCCCCCTCCCTCTCCCATTGATTAATTGGATGGCCACAGAAGGAGAGAAGGCGCTCATAGGTGAGAATGAATAAATGGTGTCCCTTTCCCCAAACCAGGATGAGTGGAGTCTACTCACCTGGTGTGTGGTTGCACTTGTTCTAGTGCAACCTTTTGATGGAAGTTGGTTGAAGATTGGGGGGGTTGGTGTTGCCAAATGGTGTCCACGTGAACCACGGGCGAGGGCCAAGTCGCCACTTTGGTAAAAATTAGAGAAGGAGGACCTCTACTGCACTATGTTCGTGCGGTGAGCGAATGGACAAAAGGCGCAAGTTACAACCTGAGTTCGGATACAAAGTCTTTTTATTTGATTGACGACGCGTTTCGGGGTACTCATGTCCCGGGTGTGAGTTTGATGCACGCTAGAATCGCGTGTTTCGCATGGGGTCCGTAGCTTCCGGGTATAGCGTGAATCAAACTTACACCTTACACCCGGGACATACAGCAGAGGAGTATCGGTGAGCAGTTTGTATTCGGTCACAGACAAGTGGCGAAGATACAACTTGATAAAGGGGTCCTGAGTACCCGAAACGCGTCATCAATCAAATAAAAAGACTTTGTATCCGAACTCGGGTTGTGACTTGCGCCTTTTGTCCATTCGCTCACCGCACGAACATAGTGCAGTTGAGGTCCTCCTTCTCCCATCTGAATTGTACGAGACAAGGTCTCGCATCTCGGCTAGCTCCAGAGGCTCAAAGAGATCAGTGAGCAGTTCCATGGTCGCCATTGCCCGCGCATAAGCTGAAGCCGCCAAAACCCGCGCGACATTTGCCAAGCAAGAAAGACATTTAAAAATAGAGAAAGCTTGTATGGAAATAGAGAAAACTAGTATGGAAATGGAAATGAAAACTCGTATGAAAATAGAGAAAGCACGCATAGAAGCACACATGGAAGCAGCCCTGGCTGAACAACAAGCAGCTCTGGAAAAGTTACCTGTGGAGAGGCGTTAGAAGAAGCAGCAAACTCCGCAAGTAATAGACCCAGCAGCATAGTTAGGCCTGAACCTGATCATCACGATAACTCGCAATGCACTTCAGATTACGCCATGCAGCACGAGGAGTCAGATGACAGCCTAAATTCAAGTCCAAAAGCAGCGTCAGCCCCTGCTGAAAAACCCCAGCAGACTCGATTCACACAAGTGACCTCAGTTAACCAGAAACCCTGCTTTGCACGAGACAACAGTTTCATAGGACATCAGCCCTCAATGCCCTCAATGCTACCTCTATTCAAATTTTTTAAGAAGGAACAAGTAGATGGTGACTACTACAGCAACGATCCACCATGTAAATATCCAGGTATGTCATAGTTTCTAAAATTCTTTGCCCGGCGGGAGTTAATAACCAAGGGGCTCTCCAAGTTTGATTACAGACCTAAAAGCTATAGGTCATGGCGATCATCATTCAAAAATACAATCAGAGGCCTAGATCTGTCTGCATGTGAGGAAATTGATCTTCTTGTCAAGCGGCTAGGAAAGGAATTGTCAGAGCACGCAAAGCAGCTTAGAGCCATTAATATTAACCTCTTTCCGACCGCCTCACGCAGGATTGCGTCCTGCGGGCGGTCGGTTCATTCCTCCTTGACGCGCTCCTGAGCCCGGTGGAACGCAAATGGAACGCACCGCCGGGCTCAGGACAAGTTCGTCACCAGCCTGCCAGCCAATGATCAGAGCTGGCAGGCTGGTGATTTTCAAAATCGCCTATGAAAACAGGCGATATAAGTTATATTTACAAATATGGTTTATAGGGATCTGTGCCATGTGCTGGGTCCTTTTCATCGGTTGGACCCAGCACAGAGCACAGATCCCAAGTAAGTGCACCAATCACTACATATCAGGCCCTGATCACCCCCTGATCACCTATAATTAACCCTTGATCACCTGTCAATACATAGTGAAAGGGAAAAAGTGATCAGTGTCACTTTTGTGAACTGTCACTTTTTTTTTCACTAGTATTGACTGTTAGGTTTAGGTTAGTTTAGGTCCCTTTGGTAGGTAGTTAGCGTTAGCGCCCAGCCCACCGCACCGCAGTCACTGATTCGCTGATTAGCGTAGCGCTAATCAGCGTTTGTACTTTATAGTATCTGTAAGTGATCAGAACTGATCACGGTCAGATCTATAATAGTATTACTGTCACTTTAGTTCGCCCTCCACCCCAAACGCAGTGTTTGCCCGATCAGACCTGATCGGTCGCCCACACCTGCGTTCACCCACGCTCGCCTCGCCGCAGTGACAAAAAAATTTTTTTGTATCACTGCACAATCACTTCACAAGCGCTGCGGCGATAATAAAATCAGTTTTGATCTTTTTATCAATCGCAGCGGCTTCTGTACTCGCTACACTCCCATTTGTAAGACAGGCTTGCTTTTTTCTTGGGTAGTCTCAGGAATACCCCTAAATTTAGACGGCCAAATGTCAAACAAGGGGTATTCCTCTGAAGAGGCCTACAGGATTCTGACCCAGTCGGATGAGGAATGGGAACCCTCATCTGACGAATCTAGCGGGTCAGAATATGAACCTGTAGAAAGCAGTGGCTCTCTGACTCAAAGTTCTGACGAGGAGGTGGAGGTCCCTGATAGAAGCAGGCGTACCCGGCCCCGTGTTGCTAGACCGCAGGTTGCGCAGGATCCGCTTCAAGGGCAGCAGAGTGGGGCTGGCGCTGCCGGATTACGTGGTGAGGCATACACCAGCAGCGCAGCCCGTCCTGGACCTAGTACCAGCACTGCCGTAGAACATGGTGAAGTGGCGAGCACCAGAAGGGCAGTTGAAGCTGGTACGGTGGCACGTGCAGTAGTTTCCCCGTCGCAGCCACCGCAAAGACAGGCCCGTAGAGCCCCTAGAGTCCCTGAGGTGCTGGCAAATCCTGATTGGCAGCCCCCAACTTCAGCCGCACCAGTAGTTCCCCTTTCACCGCCCAGTCAGGAGTTCGGGTGGAAACAGCTCAGATAGGATCGGCGCTGGGGTTTTTTGAGCTGTTTTTCACTGCGGAGCTCTATGACTTAGTCGTGGCAGAAACAAATCGGTATGCCACTCAATTTATCGCCGACAACCCGGGAAGCTTCTATGCCCAGCCTTTCCGGTGGAAACCAGTCCAAGTTTCCGAATTTAGAACTTTTCTGGGCCTTCTCCTCAACATGGGCATTACAAAAAACATGAATTGCGGTCATATTGGTCCACGAACCCAATTCATCACATGCCCATGTACTCTGCTGCCATGTCCAGGACACGTTTTGAGACCATCCTGCGTTTCCTGCACTTTAGTGACAACACCACCTCCCGTCCCAGAGGCCACCCAGCTTTTGACCGGCTCCACAAAATTCGGCCCCTCATAGACCATTTCAACCTGAAATTTGCAGATTTGTATACCCCTGCACAAAACATCTGCGTAGACGAGTCCCTAATACATTTTACCGGGCGCCTTGGCTTCAAGCAGTACATCCCAAGCAAGCGCGCCCGGTATGGGGTCAAATTGTATAAGCTCTGTGAAAGGGCCACAGGCTATACGCACAAATTTCGGATCTATGAGGGAAAAGATCAGACCCTGGAGCCGGTCGGTTGCCCTGACTACCTGGGGAGCAGTGGGAAGATAGTCTGGGACTTGGTGTCACCCTTATTCGGCAAGGGTACCATCTTTACGTGGACAACTTTTACACAAGTGTGGCCCTCTTCAAGCATTTGTTCCTAGAACAGATTGGCTGCTGCGGCACCGCGCGACCTAGTCGCCGGGCTACCCCCAACGGCTTCTTACCACCCGACTTGCAAGGGGGCAGAGGGCTGCACTGTGTAACGACGAACTGCTCGCGGTGAAATGGAGAGACAAGCGTGACGTTTACATGCTCTCCTCCATTCACGCAGACACGACAGTCCAAATTGAACGGGCAACCAGTGTCGTTGAAAAGCCCCTCTCGGTCCACGACTATAACCTCCACATGGGAGGGGTGGACTTCAACGACCAGATGTTGGCCCCGTATTTAATTTCCGACGCACCAGACGCTGGTATAAGAAGGTGTCTGTATATTTATTTCAATTAGCTGCCTATAATAGTTACGTTCTCTACAGTAAGGCTGGGAGAACAGGATCCTTCCTCAAATTTCAGGAAGAGATCATTTCGAACTCCTGTATCCAGGAGGTTCCGTGGCCCCATCCACCAGTGTAGTTAGCCGTCTACACGAGCGGCACTTCCCTAGCGTTGTGCCTGGTACCTCAACCCAACCGCCACCCCGAAAAAGATGTCGTGTCTGTAGCAGGAGTGGAATAAGGCGTGACACCCGTTATTTCTGTCCTGACTGTCCTGACCACCCTGCCCTATGCCTAGGGAGTGTTTCCGGAAGTACCACACTCAGGTACACTTAGGGACCTAGGGATTGCAGGACACAGGTAGTTTTTACAATCAGGCTCAAGGGTCTCTCAGGATACTAGGTTTTGAGAGACCCTAACACATAGGGGACGGTGCTGCTGTGCTGCTGCAGAAGTGTGAAACGGTAGAAACCTCTCCTTTCACTTGGGATAACGTGTATAGTGTACTTCGCACCATCTCTGTGTGATTTACACTTTACACATTGTCCCATGGGAAAGGAGAGGTTTCTGCTAGGAAAATAAAGCGTGAAATGGTTAAAAAAGAAAAAAATGAAACAGGTAGCAAGAAAAAAAAATCTTGAGTTAGTTCAGGTTTTAAAAGTTCAGTTTTTTTTTCATGTTCAGGTTTTATTCATGTTTTATAAAGTTTGCAACGTTCAAGTCATGTGCCTGTTGCCTGTTTTTTCTTTTTTTTTTTTTTTTCCCCTAACCACCCTTTATTTTCCAGGTAGATCAACGGACCAACCGATGAAAACGCCGCAGCACTGATGTGAATTCTGAGAGAAGCATTGCGCTGCTGTCAGAAGACACGTGAAGTCGGTGTATGCGGCGCTGCAAGACGAGATTTCTCCTCTGCAGGACAGGTACGTTTGCCCTGACATGTGAGCTGAGGAGAGGTGTTGGAGTTCATATGCTTTGGCAAACACTTTGTATCAAAAATCTGGCAAAGATGTCTTCCTCCACACCGATGGATTGATCGATGTGAATGGAGAAATCACGCTTGCCAGGACATAGGAGCTGAAGTGGGTATGGATGTTTGGGCGGAGCTCCTATGTCCTGGCAATCGCCAGGCCCCTCTATTTTTTTGCATATTTTTGGCAGAGATTTTTTCATCCACATCGATCGATGCGAATGAGGAAATCTGTGCCGTTCATTTTTTCTTTCAGCCCAGAGGCTGAACAGAAAAAAATCTCATTACCTGTATGCTCCATATAAGGAGAATAGCAGAAACTCCTAATGCTGGCCATACGTGTAATGGTTATGGAGACCCTCAAATGCCAGGGCAGTACAAAAACCTCACATGTGACCCCATTTTGGAAAGAAGACACCCCAAGGTATTCGCTGAGGGGCATATTGAGTCCATGAAAGATTGAATTTTTGTCACAAGTTAGCGGAAAGGGAGACTTTGTGTGAAAAACAAAAAAATCAAATTCCGCTAACTTGTGCCAAAAAAAATCTTGTATGAACTCACCATGCCCCTCACAGAATACCTTGGGGTGTCTTCTTTCTAAAATGGGGTCACATGTGGGGTATTTATACTGCCCTGGCATTTTAGGGGCCCTAAAGCGTGAGAAGAAAAATGCGTAAAAATGCCCTCATGAAAGGTACTCATTGGAATTGGGGTCCCTTTGTGCATCTTGGCTGCAAAAAGTGCCACACATGTGGTATCGCCATACTCAGGAGAAGTAGGGCAATGTATTTTGGGTGTATTTTTACATATACCCATGCTGGGTGAGAGAAATATCTCTGTAAATTGACAACTTTGTATAAAAAAATGGAAAAAGTTGTCATTTACAGCGATATTTTTCACACCCAGTATGGGTATATGTAAAAATACACCCCAAAACACATTGCCCTACTTCTGCCGAGTACGGCGATACCACATGAGTGGCACTTTTTGCAGCCAAGATGCGCAAAGGGCCCTAAATCCAATGAGTACCTTTAGGATTTCACAGGACATTTCTACTCATTTGGATTCCAAACCGCTTCTCACGCTTTAGGGGCCCCTAAAATGCCAGGGCAGTAAAAATACCCCACAAGTGACCCCATTTTAGAAAGTAGACACCCCAAGGTGTTCTGTGAGGGGCATAGTGAGTCCATGTAAAATTTTATTTTTGTCACAAGTTAGTGGAATATGAGACTTTGTAAGAAAAAGAAAAAAAAAAAAAACATTTCCGCTAACTTGTGACAAAAATAAAAACTTCCATGAATTCACTATGCCCATCAGCGAATACCTTAGGGTGTCTACTTTCCAGAATGGGGTCACTTGTGGGGTATTTTTATTGTCCCGGCATTTTAGGGGCCCCTAAAGCGTGAGAAGGGGTTTGGAATCCAAATGCGTAAAATTGCCCAGTGAAATCCTAAAGGTACTCATTGGTTTTAGGGCCCCTTTGCGCATCTTGGCTGCAAAAAGTGTCACTCATGTGGTATCTCCAGTACTCAGGAGAAGTAGGGCAATGACTTTTGGGGTGTATTTTTATATATACCCATACTTTGTGTGATAAATACCGCTGTAAACGACAACTTTTTAAAAAATTTATACAAAGTTGTCAATTTACAGTGATATTTCTCTCACCCAGCATGGGTATATGTAAAAATACACCCCAAAACACATTGCCCTACTTCTCCTGAGTACAGCGATACCACATGTGTGCCACTTTTTGCAGCCAAGATGCGCAAAGGGCCCTAATTCCAAAGAGTACCTTTAGGATTTCACAGGGCATTTTTACGCATTTGTATTCTCACGCTTTAGGGGCCCCTAAAATGCCAGGGCAGTAAAAATACCCCACAAGTGACCCCATTTCGGAAAGTAGACACCTAAGGTATTCGCTGATGGGCATAGTGAGTTCATGGAAGTTTTTATTTTTGTCACAAGTTTGCGGAAAATGAAATTTTTGAAAAAAAAAAAAAAACATTTCCGCTAACTTGTGACAAAAATAAAAACTTCCATGAACTCACTATGCCCCTCAGTGAATACCTTAGGGTGTCTACTTTCGGAAATGGGGTCATTTATGGGGTATTTCTACTGTCTGGGCATTGTAGTACGTCAGGAAACAGGACAGGTGCTCAGAAAGTCAAAGTGCGGAAATTCACTTTTTGCACCATAGTTTGTAAACGCTATAACTTTTACCCAAACCAATAAATATACACTTATTGCATTTTTTTTTATCAAAGACATGTAGAACAATAAATTTTGAGAAAAATTTATATAGAAATGTAGTTTTATTTGACAAATTTTCAAACAGAAAGTGAAAAATGTCATTTTTTTGCAAAAATTTCGGTAATTTTTGATTAATAGCAAAAAAAGTAAAAATGTCAGCAAGAATGAAATAGCACCAAATGAAAGCTCTATTAGTGAGAAGAAAAGGAGGTAAAATTCATTTGGGTGGTAAGTTGTATGGCCGAGCAATAAACGGGTAAAGTAGTGTAGTGCAGAATTGTAAAAAGTGGCCTGGTCATTAAGGGTGTTTAAGCTAGGGGGGCTTAAGTGGTTAACTACCCAAGCACTGGGTTAAACATGATATGGGAAAGACCTGAGGACTGTTACAGCTCACCAGAAGTGATAGAGAACGCACTCTTCAAAAGAATTGAGGATTTCCCCAAGATCCAGAACAAAAGGTTCCAGAAACTGAGAGAACTGAGTTACTTGCTGACAGAGCTCCAAGTTGCCAAAGCTGAAGGACATTTACAAGGTCTGGCATTCTTAAATACTGCACGTGGTCTAAACCCCATAGTACAAAAACTACCTTATAACCTGCAAGAGAACTGGATTGCTCAAGGTTCCAGGTACAAGCAACAGCACAATGTCCCATTCCCTCCATTCTCATTGTTTGTGGACTTCGTGCACCAGCAAGCAAAGACTAGGAATGATCCCAGCTTTGACTTCTCGATGTTTGACACCACTTACCCCAAACTAGGTAGGTCTGGCTCACTTTGTAACATGAAAGGTACACCTGTTGCAGTACACAAGACCAGTGTATCTTCCAAAGACCCCTCAAACAAAACCTACAGTACCTCAGAGACTGAAAAGATCTCAACCAAAGACCAATGCAGAGAATGTGCTCTACATCAGAAACCACACTCGTTGCTAAAATGCAGAGGATTTAGAGAAAAACTTCTCAGGGATCGCAAAACTTTTCTCAAGGAGAACCACATTTGTTACAGGTACTGTGCATCAACTTGTCATCTTGCAAAAGACTATACTGTAAACATCAAATGCTCTGAATGCAACAGTGAAGAGCGCAATACAGCCTTACACCCTGGGCCAGCTCCATGGACTCTCACACCCTCGAAACAGGCTGTAGAGCACGGCGGGTAGGAGAGAGACAGTACTTCCTGAAGTGACACCCCAGTGCACCGAAATCTGCGGAGAAGGTCTTAGTAAAAAATCTTGCTCCAAGATCTGTCTTGTCGCAGTTTACCCCATCGGTCATAAAGAGAAAGCAGTAAGGTAGTATGCCATCCTTGATGATCAGAGTAATAGATCTCTTGCTAACTCGACTTTTTTGATATCTTCAATATTAAAGGACACTGCTCTCCATATTCACTTAAAACATGCACAGGTGTTAGTGAAGAAAAAGGCAGAAGTGCTACTGGCTTCCAAATCAAATCCATAAATGGTGAAGCATCCCTGCCTTTACCTACCTTGATCAAATGCAATCGGATGCCAAACAATAGAGGAGAAATTTCTACGCCTGAGGCAGCATTACATCATGCACATCTAAAATCCATAGCACATCTCATACCTGCACTCGACCCAAAAGCCCAAATAATACTTCTGCTTGGAAGAGATTTCATAAGACACCACAAGGTGAGAAAACAAATATACGGTCCTCACAATTCTCCATATGCCCAGAAGCTTGACCTAGGGTGGGTCATTATAGGTGATGTTTGCCTAGGAAATGTTCACAAGCCAAACGCAGTGAATTCTTTGTACACAAGTACCTTGGAGAACAGACGTCTATCCCTCTTTCAGCCTTGTCCTAACAGATTTCTTGTAAGAGAGAAGCTGGCAAGTGTGCTGTATCCTAACTTTTCACAAATCTAGAATCATTCTTGTGGTGGAGACCAAGACCACTTGGGGTGCAAGGTGTTCCAGAGGACAAAGGGAGGCTACAAGATAGCTCCCTCTATTGAAGATGAGGCCTTCTTAAACATAATGGAGCAAGGATTCTTCAAGGATAAAATGAACACCTGTCTTGCACCACTGCCTTTCAAGACACAGAGGCGCCATCTTCCCAATAACAGAGATCAAGCCTTTAAATGCTTCTGTTTACTCCAACGCAACTTTCAGAAAAGACCAGAGATGATGGAACATTTCTTCTTGTTCATCATGAACAAGATATTGGAGAACAGTCATGCAGAAGTAGCTCCACCCCTAAAAGAAAAAGAAGAATGCTGGTATCTACCAATCTTTGCTGTTTACCACCCTAAGAAACCAGGACAAATCCGAGTGATATTTGACTCTAGTTCACAATATGAGGGAGTCTCTCTCAATGATGTTCTTTTGACAGGACCTCAATAGTACACTTCTCGGTGTCCTCATTATATTCCGCATATAATCCATTGCTGTAGTTGCAGATATACAACAAATGTTCTATTGTTTTCTAGTTAAAGAAGAACACAGGAACTTCTTGAGATTCTTTTGGTTCAAAGACAATGACCCTGCCCAAGACATCATAGAATATTGCATGAAAGTGCATGTTTTCGGCAACAGCCCATCTCCTGCGGTCGCTATTTATGGACTCAGAGTTTCTGCCCAAGAAGGTGAAAAAGACTATGGAAAACATGGGAAGGAATAATGCAAGTCACCCGTACATACTAAATGGTAAAACACTCAGTAACACTGACATGGAAAAGGATCTAGGAATTTTAATAAATAACAAACTAATCTGTAAAAACCAGTGTCAGGCAGCTGCTGCTAAGGCCAATAAGATAATGGGTTGCATCAAAAGGGGCATAGATGCCCGTGATGAAAATATAGTCTTACCACTTTATAAATCACTAGTCAGACCACACATGGAGTACTGTGTACAGTTTTGGGCTCCTGTGAACAAGGCAGACATAGCAGAGCTAGAGAGGGTTCAGAGGAGGGCAACTCAAGTAATAACTGGAATGGGGCAACTACAGTACCCTGAAAGGTTGTCAAAATTAGGGTTATTCACTTTAGAAAAAAGACGACTGAGGGGAGATCTAATAACTATGTATAAATATATCAGGGGTCAGTACAGAGATCTCTCCCATCATCTATTTATCCCCAGGACTGTGACTGTGACGAGGGGACATCCTCTGCGTCTAGAGGAAAGAAGGTTTGTACACAAACATAGAAAAGGGTTCTTCACGGTAAGAGCAGTGAGACTATGGAACTCTCTGCCTGAGGAGGTGGTGATGGTGAGTACAATAAAGGAATTCAAGAGGGGCCTGGATGTATTTCTGGAGCGTAATAATATTTCAGGCTATAGCTACTAGAGATAGGTCATTGATCCAGGGAGTTATTCTGACTGCCTGATTGGAGTCGGGAAGGAATTGTTTCCCCTTAAGTGGGAAAAATTGGCTCTACCTCACAGGTTTTTTTTTGCCTTCCTCTGGATCAACTTGCAGGAAACAGGTCGAACTGGATGGACAAATGTCTTTTTTCGGCCTAATATACTATGTTACTATGAAAAGAAGTTAAGAAGTTTGTTGAAAGGGACTTCTATGTAGATGATGACTTAAAATCTCTTCCCTCTACTCAAAAGGACTCAAAGTATGCTTTCCTGTTCAAACATCAGACTGCATAAGATAGCTTCAAATTTTTATGGAGGCCTTTCCTACTCAAGATCATGCCAGTGATTTGAAAGATCTAGACTTGGCAACAGACCCATTACCCATGCAGCACAGCCTAGGGCTCAGCTGGGACCTCAAGTCTGACACCTTTACCTTTCAGGTCGACAAAGAACAGAAACCCTTCACATGGCGTGGAGTCCTATCCACCATTAACAGTCTATACGATCCACTTGGATTTGCAGCCCCTGTGATCATGCAAGGTAAGACTCTGCTCAGAGAGTTAACCACAGATACATGTGATTGGGATTCGCCACTTACCTCAGAGAAAGAGGCACTATGGGTAACATGGAGAGACTCTCTAAAGGCATTATCTAACTTACATATATATAGGGCACATGCCCACTTCTCTCCTGTGCAGCGTACTCAAGTTAGGGTTCGGTAGTGTTCCTGGGTGTTGTAGTGCAGTTATGACCACTAACCTGGGACAGGCTGACTCTCTGGTTCTTCTGCAAGGACAGGTAGTTATAGGTAGAGTTCGTGACGCCAGTGCCAATTAACGGTGGCACACAGTTTGTTGATAGTAGGAATAATTGAGGAACCACGTTGCAATAAAACAGAACTTAAACTTTACTGAAGCTTTGATGGTAATCATACACATACATGGATGGAAGCGCAGTTCCTTAATACATAGCAGTGCAGAGTAGTTTCAGATGAATAGATCACAGATGAATATAGATTGCAACTCCTCTTAGACAAGCAGGCCTAAATCTGCACAGGGATTTGACTCTCCACTATTCCTCAGGTACTCTTCAGTTCTTCTGACCTGTCTATTCCTGGGTTACTTTATAATCCAAGGCCCAAATACCTCTTAGTCGGCTTTTATCCTTGGTTCTTTACACTTGGAGGATTTCCCTTACTACCTGCTGAGGACATGAAAGGAGTCCCACACAGACTACTCGGTCTGCACACACTTCACAGACAACTGTCTGCACTGAACTACCTCTACTATGCTTGGGCCTACCTATATACAGTGGGGCGCACTGTCTCCCTCTAGTGGCTGTAGTAGACACTACCCCTGCAGGCCTGTACAAGGAAATAAATTAAAGGTACATACACCTAATAAACCTTTTGCAGTGTCGGGTATTAACACCCGTATGCTGCATACCCCCTTGCTTTGAAATGAGTACGGCCTCGTACTCTAGTAGGGTGTCCCTTTTACACAACAATAGGCTTAAAGATATACATGCAACAATATAAAACATGAATAAGACATAGCATATAAATGGAAGGGAAACAGGGCGATGTTCTCTTCTTATCAGGAAACCATATGGAACAGGGGTGCTGACCTGGCACAGCGTGTTCAAATATAAAACCAGGATAGTCCATGGCAAGTATATAAGTCCATAACAGAATAGACTCAAACGGAATGCAATATAATAGTGCATGGAGGCTCGCACTAGGGAGTCCGTCTCTCGGCACATAGCTTACTTAACTGATAACTTACACAAGAGTTTCCAGGGGGGAGATGCCACCAGCATAGTCAAAGTCTCCCAAACGGACTGGCGGGCGCCCCCTGGTTACCCGGGTGGATCTCCTTAGAATGGGAGTCTCCTCCTCCCTTGGCAACGGGATAGGAGGAGGAACAAAAGGAACAGGAGGGTCTCCCTCAGTGGGACCCTCGTCACTGGTACCCTGATCCGGCTCCTCTGGAGATGAAAGGCCGGTGGGTGCTGGAGCAGGCACCAACAAGTTTAACCAGGGCGTGAGGAACCAATGGAGTGGTTCAGCATCATTCAATAGATCTGCCACGGCCTGCATAGGCTCCACAGGCTGAGCAGAAGGTTCTGGCACAGGAGACTGGGGTCCGGAGTCTCTAGCAATGCGCCCCTTTGTCATGCAGAGTTTTAGGCGGTTTCTATGAACAATTTGGGAACCCTTACTCTCTCTGGTGATCTCATAGGTATGGGTTCCAGCATTGGGGATGGCAGATACAAGATAGGGAGTCCGCTCCCATTTACTGTCCAGCTTACTGGTGCGGTGGTTATTTTTTAACCATACAACATCCCCCACGGCAAGAGGCTCTGCATGGGCTGCCAGATCATAGTCTCTTTGTTGCCGTTCCCGGGCACTTTCCATACGCTCCTGGACAATCTCTTTAGCATTTAACAGGCGCCTTTGGTGTTCAATTACCCAGTCAGTTTTAGGCAGGGGATTTATGGTTTCTGGCACTTGTACATCCAGGGAATGATCCGCAGGCAATTTACCCTGACGTCCGAACATCAGGTAAAAGGGAGTGTACCCGGTGGAACAATAAATGGTATTGTTGTAAGTATACATGAGCTGTGGTAGCAGGTTAGGCCAATCTCTGGTCTCAGGAGGCACGGCTCTCAGCATTTCAATCAAGGTCTGATTCATCTTTTCACAGAGTCCATTACCTTGTGGATGATAGGCCGTGGTCCGGACCTTGTGGCAGTTGTGTAATCGGCACAGCTCCTGGAACAGATGAGACTCAAAGGCGGGTCCCTGGTCGGTGAGAATCTTTTCTGGACAACCGTAGGGCAGGAGGAAGTGTTTCCAGAATAACTCAGCTGTCGTCTTGGCCGTCAGGCCGTTCACAAGCACTGCTACGACAAACTTGGTGAAGTGATCAATAATAGTCATAGCATAGGTATACCCTGAGCGACTGGGCTCCAACTTTACATGATCAATAGCAACAAGTTCAAGAGGGGCGGTACTTACAATAGGATGCAGTGGTGCTCTCTGATCATGGTGTTCACCTCTCTTCAGAGCACAGGCTGTACATTCCCGACACCATCTCTCAATGTCCTCTCTCATTCCGACCCAATAGAACCGCCTACGGACAGTGGCCTCAGTCTTTTGAACCCCAAAACGTCCAGACCTGTCATGATACATTTCCAAAACCATACCTGCATCTCGACGTGGGATGAGGATCTGGTGCACTCTGTCATTTGATACAGGATCCAGGCTTCTTCGCAGCAATAGGCCTTTTTGAAGGAAAAGTTGTTGACGCTGCCTCCACAATTTGATTAGTTCTGGGTCTGCGGTCTTTCGTCGAATTCTTTCAGGGGCTCTGCCACTGGTGAGGAAGTCCAGCAGTTCACCGAGAACTCTACTCTCTGATTGCAATTTAATCCACTTTTCCTCTCTGGGTTCAGGCTTGTTAAAGGATGGAGGATCAGTGGCTCTGTTATTGGCAGCTTGAGCCTGGTCCTGTTGAGCAAACCGGTTATAAAATGCTGGCATTTCTACATCCTCCCAGGCATCCCGCATGTCATCAGGTGTTATTTCAGTGGGGAGCTTTGACAGGGCATCAGCATTATCATTTGAACGGCCAGCCCAGTACTTTACAGTGAAATCGTAATTAGCAAGGCGGGAAGCCCATCTCTGTTCTAAGGCTCCCAGTTTAGCAGTATTCAGGTGAGCTAGAGGGTTATTATCAGTGAATGCAATAAACGGAGTAGCAGCCAGATAGTCTTTGAACTTTTCTGTTACCGCCCACACTAAGGCCAGAAACTCCAATTTGAAAGAGCTGTAGTTCTGATCATTCTTTTCAGCTCCCTTTAAGGACCGACTGGCGTAAGCTATCACTCTCTCTTTCCCCTCTTGCACTTGAGCCAGCACTGCTCCTAGGCATTTCTTACTGGCATCTGTGTAAAGGTGAAATGGCTTACTGTAGTCTGGGTACCCCAGCACAGAAGGCTCAGTCAACTTTTTTTTTAACAATTGGAATGCGATCTCTCTCTCTTCATTCCATTCAATGAGGACAGGAGTCTTTGGGCTTTTTTTTTTGTTGCCCCCTCAGGAGTCCCTGGATTGGATCCGCTATTTGAGCAAAGTGGAGGATAAAGCGCCGGTAATAGCCAGCAAAGCTAAGGAAACTCCTCACCTCTTTCACGGTGGTAGGGACCGGCCAATTTCGGACAGCAGCCAACTTATCAGGATCAGGCTGGACCCCCTCTGCGCTTACAACATGTCCCAGGTATTTTACAGCAGGTTTAAGCAGGTGACATTTGGACGGTTTAATTTTGAGGCCGTATTTAATAAGGATTTCAAACACCTCAGCTAAGTGCTTTAAATGGTCCTCATAAGTTTTAGAATAGATAATAACGTCATCCAGATACAGCAGCACCGCCTCAAAGTTCTTGTGGCCTAAACACCGCTCCATTAGCCTTTGGAAAGTCCCGGGGACATTGCACAGTCCGAATGGCATACAGTTAAATTCGAACAGGCCCATAGGAGTGGTAAAAGCAGTCTTCTCTCTATCCTCAGGGGCCATGGGCACTTGCCAGTACCCGCTGGTTAAGTCTAATGTGGAGAAATAGGCTGAGGAGCCTAGAGCAGTTAGAGACTCCTCAATACGTGGTAATGGATAGGCATCTTTGTGATTTATCTGATTTATCTTTCTGTAATCTACACAAAAGCGGATACCGCCATCTTTCTTTTTTACTAGAACCAGGGGTGCAGCCCAGGGACTACGGCTGTCCCGGATTATGTTTGAGTCTTTCATTTCCTGGATCATCTCCATAACAGTCTGGTATGAAGTAGGTGGTATGGGTCTATACCTCTCTTTGATGGGAGGATGAGAGCCAGTGGGTATGGTGTGTTGAATGACACTGACCTCTCCATAGTCCGTTGCATGTTTACTGAAGGCCTGATGGTGTTTCTTTACCAGATTTAGAATTCCCTCTAGTTGATGTTGGGCGGTAGCTTCGTCCCCGACATGGAGTTCCTCCCACCAGGGCACTTGTGAGTCGCTCACCGTAAGATGTCCTCGAGCTGCAGCTGGCGGCTTTTCGGTGACAGGCAGGCGGATGACATCCTGGAAGAACACCTGGGAAAGCTGGGAAACAGGGCAGTGCTTAGTAAGCGCAACAGGATGATCACTGAGGTTAATCAGACGGACAGGTACTTTACCTTGGGAGACGGTCACCAGGCACTTGGCAGTTCTCACATAAGGATAGTTCCCCATCTGGACAGGCTCCACCAGGGCTGGATAGTCTTGGCCCTGGACTACAAGAATGGCACGACACCACAGGAGGGTTTGAGAGTTTGGCGACAGAGTCACCGGCCTATTATCACGGATCCTGGCGGTACAGATCTCCCCTTTCTCATTAGCAAACCTCTGCTGAGCACACAGTACACTGATAGTCTTTTGGATGGCTCTCTTGGACGCAGAGGGAGCAGTAGGCAGAGTCTGATGCAGCGCTTCAAGCACCTCAGGATAACAGTTTTTAAAGACATTGGTTCCTACAATTACAGGATGACCCCCTCTATCTCCGGCCTGTACCACTATCACACCTTGTTGAGGCAAAGTAGCTTCTCCCACCTGGAGAGTGGGCTCCCAGTATCCATGGACTTTCACTGGCTTGCCATTACTTGCGATGATCTCCAGCCAGGACTCAGGTGGCTGGGTTAGTAGGCTGGAGTCCCAGTATTTTTCAAAGGTAGGCTGCTGGATAGTTGTAACTTGAGACCCAGTGTCCAACAAAGCTTCAAAAGGGACCCCATTGATTTTGACACTTATTTTAGGACGGGACCCTACATACCGGGGCATCCAGCTTGGGTCTTTTGGACCTATTGTTCTACCTCCCGAGGGCGGTCCTCAGCCTCGAGGGTGGCCTGTTTAACTGCCAGCATGTAGATTCTGTGTGGCCCAACTTTTTGCAATAACTACAGACAGGCCGCTTGCGGTTCTTAAACCGGTCACTTATACGTCTCCCGGGATCTCTGGGGTGAAACTCCTGATAGGCAGGAGGAAACGGTTTTGGAGGTAGAAGCAATTCCTCTTCTAACATTACTGTTTTTTTCCACTCCTCTAATTTCCTGCACACTTTTTCCAGGCTTTTAGTGAGATGATTAACCTGTTCCACTAACATAGCAACAGTATCAGAGGTTGGAGCCTAAGCTACTTGGCTGGCCCCGAACTGGTTAATAATAGGCAGCTTAGGTTTACAAGCTGGGGGCTCAGACGGGGCCACTGGTTCTGCAGGCAGGGTTTGACCCAAAATACTAATGGCCAGTTCTTTAAAGTCCAGAAAGGTACTGCTAGGATGTTGGGCAGACAACATTTTCAATTGGGCTTTTAACTGTTCATTATATATCCCTGCAATGAACTGTTCCCTCAGGGTATGGTCTTGGGTATCAGCCTCCCTGGGATCTATCTGAACAACAGCCCCCAAAGCTTCCTGGAGAGATAGAGCAAAATCACGGAGAGACTCACCAGATTTCTGTTTCTTCCCAAAGAAGCGCATCTTTACTTCGGACGCTGTCCGTGCTTCAAAAGTGGTTCTGAGGCGGCTAAAAATTTGGTCCATGGTGCTCCTCTCAGAGTTAGGCCAGGACATGACTTCTCTGTGGGCTGCCCCTTCTAGCTGGGCTAACAGTATCTCCATCTGCTGTTCTGCATTAACAGGGTATAGTTTGAACAACGCCATCATTTTGTCCTTAAAGTCTTTTAAAGTATGCGGCTCTCCTGTATAGCGGGGGAACCATGGGGCCCGAAATAATATGGCATCGTCAGCAGCATCAGGCTGGTGGCTGTGGTACCGCCTGTGGCCACAGGCTCCCTGGGGGCAGGCTGCTCGTTTATTTCTGGATCCGACATGGTGGCGCAGCTTGAAGAAGTATTGAATCGACTGGGGGGTGTTGCTAGGAGCAACAGTCTGGCCGGTGCGGTCCCTTTAAGATAGCAGCGTGCAGGCCCGATGCCACGCTGGGAGGTACTGACCAGCGGGTTTAGTCTTTGGTTAAGGTCCGGGGACTCCCTCAGGGTCTCGGTTATCAATGCGAACCCCCCTCCGGTAATGATGTCACTAGTCCCCAGAAGTTTTTACTTATTCCGGTGTAGTGCAGTCCAAGTCTCGCGAGATGCGGGAGGACGTCCTAGAAATCCCTTGCGCAGCGTCCCTTCTCGCGAGGACGCCGGGCCGGAGGGGCGAAGTCTCACACTTACTCCGACGGGGGCGGCTTCTGATCTTCAAGGCCCAAGGTAGGCGGCGTCCATATTATAATCCAAGCAAATTTAGGTGGTGACGCAGAAGAATCCTCTCTTCCCTCTCTCAGGGAATGGGCGCCAAAATTTTTCCGCCAGTAAAGTATAGTGATGGCGCAGCAACAATTCCCCAGACTCAGGCGGCCATCTTGAGCACCATGATGCAGCTATTCACTGACAGCAAGCAGGATTGTAAAAAGTCCACAAAAATCACTTTCAAGTACACAGTTCTTTTCCTTAGGATGGCGCAACACTGCACAGCGCCTCCGGTCCACTTTAGGCACACTTTTCTAGCCCAACAATGCAAATAAAGTCCCAAAAGTCACTCTGGTCACTGGGCAAACTGGATAAGGCACAAAGTTCACGCTTCTTGCACTAATAAGCGTGCGGATCCTGTTTGTGACGCCAAAAGAGAGGTGCAGCCTACTCAAGTTAGGGTTCGGTAGTGTTCCTGGGTGTTGTAGTGCAGTTATGACCACTAACCTGGGACAGGCTGACTCTCTGGTTCTTCTGCAAGGACAGGTAGTCATAGGTAGAGTTCGTGACGCCAGTGCCAATTAACGGTGGCACACCGTTTGTTGATAGTAGGAATAATTGAGGAACCACGTTGCAATAAAACAGAACTTGAACTTTACTGAAGCTTTGATGGTAATCATACACATACATGGATGGAAGCGCAGTTCCTTAATACATAGCAGTGCAGAGTAGTTTCAGATGAATAGATCACAGATGAATATAGATTGCAACTCCTCTTAGACAAGCAGGCCTAAATCTGCACAGGGATTTTACTCTCCACTATTTCCTCAGGTTCTATAGATACAGGTGAACTTCAATTTTTCTGACCTGTCTATTCCTGGGTTACTTTATAATCCAAGGCCCAAATACCTCTTAGACGGCTTCTATCCTTGGTTCTTTACACTTGGAGGATTTCCCTTGCTACCTGCTGAGGACATTACAGGAGTCCCACACAGACTACTCGGTCTGCACACACTTCACAGACTCAACTGTCTGCACTGAACTACCTCTACTATGCTTGGGCCTACCTATACACAGTGGGGCGTACTATCTCCCTCTAGTGGCTGTACTAGACACTACCCCGGCAGGCCTGTACAAGGAAATAAATTAAAGGTACATACACCTAATAAACCTTTTGCAGTGTCGGGTATTAACACCCGTATGCTGCACCTGCAGAGGTTCAGTCTAGACAGCTGTGCGTATTCTGTGATGCCTCAGAAAAAGCAATCGCTTGCCTTAAAACTATAGGCATTAAAGGCCAGGTCCAAATTGGCTTTACAATGGTCAAAGCAAAGCTGGCACCAAGTCTTGAACTTACCATACCAAGACTGGAACTTTGTGCTGCTGTTCTAGCAGTAGAGCTAGCAGCCCTTGTTGTGTCTGAAATAGATGTAAAATTTTATAGCACAATGTTTCACACAGACAGCAAAGTAGTGTTGGGCTACATTTACAATGAGACTAGCAGATTTTATGTCTATGTTCATAACAGAGTTCAAAGAATCAAGAGGTCTACACAGCCTACCCAGTGGCGCTATGTACCAACTGACCTCAACCCTGCAGACCATGCTACAAGAGCTGTTACTGCAGCCAACCTTAAAGATACCATGTGGCTCACAGTACCACCATTTCTCTATAGGCCTGTACTTGACACTCTTGAGAAAAACTCATTTGAGCTGCTAGAACCAAATGTTGATGCAGAGATTCGTCCTCATGTTTCTGTACTCACCACAAAAGTTTCTAACAGAGAGCTTGGATCCAAACGATTCAACACATTTTCTACGTGGAAATCACTGAACAGAGCTATAGCTAGCTTGATCCACATAGCCAAATCTTTTAGAGCCACACCTACAGGATCAGAGCACTGCAAAGGTTGGCATTACTGTCAGAAGGCCCATACAGTGGACGGGCTCACACAGGCGAGAGACGTCATCATAAGTTGTATCCAACAGGAGGTTTATGCTCAAGAACTTGAACTCCTCCAAAATCAAAAGAGTGTTCCTAAGGACAGTTCCCTTGAGAGACTTGACTCCTTTATAGATTCTAATGGACTGTTGAGAGTGGGAGGAAGTATTTCAAATGCGAAACTCGAGAGTAATGAACGTAATCCAATAATACTCCCAAACAATCATATTGCATCTTTACTTGTGCAACACCACCATGAGAAGACTAAACATCAGGGACGTTTGTTTACTGGAGGCGCTTTACGTACAGCTGGATTTTAGATAATGGGAGCCAAAAGACTTGTGAGTAGTCTCATTTTTAAATGTGTCACTTGCAAAAAACCACGGAGTATGTTTAAGTCACAAAAGATGGCTAACCTCCCTGCTGACCATCTCAGTACAGAACCCCCTTTACTAATGTTGGTCTTGATCTGTTTTACACCTGGTCTATCACAACATGACACACTAGAGGAGGCCATGCAAACAGTAAACGCATATTTACGTGCATGAGTATCAGGGCTATGCATATAGAAGTTATCGAGTCTTTGGATACATCCAGCTTTATAAATGCTCTCAGATGTTTCATTTCTATTAGGGGCCCAGTTAAACTTATCCACTCTGATAGGGGTACCAACTTCGTTGGAGCCCGCAAAGAACTGCCTATCCCCTCAAACATTGAGAGTGACCATGTAGAGAGATATCTTGCTGACCAAGGCTGCAAATGGTTATTCAACCCCCACACTCTTCCCACATGGGAGGATCTTGGGAGTGTATGATTGGCATAGCCCGCCGGATCCTTGATTCTGTCTTTTTACAGCTGGGCAATTTAAAGCTTACCCATGAGACCATCTCAACCTTCATGGCCAAAGTAGTGGCGATCATAAACGCTAGACCTTTGACTTCAATATCCAACGACCCAGAAGATCCTTTCTTGCTCACCCCTTCCACTCTTCTCACCCAAAAGGTCGGTACAGCATCCCCTCCTCCTGGTGAGTTTAGTACTAAAGACTTGTACAAGTGTCAGTGGAGACGAGTGCAAACCCTAGCAGATGCCGTCTGGGATAAATGGAGCAAGCAATACCTCACTACACTACATGTCCGGAATAAATGGCAAACCAGCAAACCCAACATGGAGGTTGGTGATGTTGTTCTTGTCAAAGACCCCAGTCAAAAAGAAATGACTGGCCTTTGGGACTGATAACCAAGGTGTTCCCAAGTTAAGATGGGAAGGCCAGAAAGGTGGAAATTAAAGTCTGCAGACAACATGAGCCTAGAGATGGATTGGCACTCTAATATGGAATTATCATCGAAAAATGTATTAACAATAATATCTTAAAGCAATGCAGGATAAAAGACAATAAAAAAAACTATAAAAATAGTACAATGGCCTTGCGGTGGGGGACAGAAGGTATTCACTGGGTTCAGTGTGTGCTGTTGAATACTCCTACCGAGTGGTCCACCTGGAAATGGTGGATAGTGGGGATAGCTATAAGCCCGAATTATAGGGGCTACGGCATCCACACGGAACCCCAGTGATCCAATACAGAGTGAATAAAAGGTCAAACCATATATTTTGGTATTATTTGCAATGGTCAAAGTGCTGACTCGCTCGACAATGAATCACTGTATGATAATGGCACTGTTAATATTCCGCAAATCACAGTCCTATACAGTTGTAATAAGATATTCCTATATTGGTACTTTGATCCTTAATAACTTATTGTCAAAGTAGAACGTTCCCTTGGTGGAGTCCCAAAAAGTAATATTTGAGCTGGAACACTGGTTACAATATTCAGTATTGTCCCAAATGTTGTTGTGATACCTCAGTAATACCAGCAGTAGTGGGTTCCACGGATTGTAACGGTTATGGGATTTGTTAGACAATGTTCATCCGAGTCTTATTTACATGTCCGCTAGTAATTGTTAAATGTGCTCCCACTATTGTGGGCTTACCTTCACCTGCCCCTGTTGGTTTTGAAGTGGCAATGCGCTGAAGATTTCTCCGTACGTTATGCCGACGTCTCGGCGTCCAGCAAGTGCTGAGAAGCTGGAGCTCCACGAGGTATCCCGAGCGGAGGTATACGCCGTTCTCACTTCCGTGCGGAGATATGCGCCATTCGCACTTCCTGGTGTAGGTGGAAAAGCGGACTTGGTTGTCTTGCTGAAAAGGTACTTTTTATTGACAATACAGTGCACTGTACTTGTAACCGTTGATTGTGGACAGTTGGGGTGTCAGTCCTTAAACCAGACGCGTTTCAGGGAACGCTGTCCCCTTCATCAGTGGCAACACCCCAATGTGCTCCTAATATGTGTTTTATACCCACTGTTGGTGGGAGTCAAATCCTATGAGTAGATTTTCTGTCAAACATTGCTGTTATTAGTTGCAGCTGCTTAAAAAAAAATTAAAACATTTTTTTGATGGGTTTTACTTCAGTACAATGTTAGTATTTTAGAAGGAAGACATCCATCTAGTTTAAATGAATAGAATGGATCTCTTTTTCATATATAAAAATCCATAAAAAATAGTAATAGTAGTAATAACGACATATGAAAACATAACACATAGAGGATATATAGAATGCATGGTAGCATGACTATTTACCAAGGTTTATATATATAGATGATGAGTACTTTGTAGGATGTTATGTCACTATTTTTATTTCTGATCTCATATTTTCCCATATAAGCATTCATACTATTAGTGGTTTGGTGGATAGGGGGGGGGCTGTGTGATCCACCAAACCACTAATAGTACGAATGCTTATGAATGCTTATATGGGAAAATATGAGATCAGGAAAAAAAATAGTGAAATAACATCCTACAAAGTACTCATCATTAGAGATGAGCGAACACCTGGATGTTCGGGTTCGAGAGGTTCGACCGAACTTCCGGAAAATGTCCGGGTTCGTGATCCGAACTCAACCCGAACTTCATCCCGAACCCGAACCCCATAGAAGTCAATGGGGACCCGAACTTTTGGGCACTAAAAAGGCTGTAAAAGACTCCCGGAAAGGGCTAGAGGGCTGCAAAAGGCAGCAAAATGTAGGTAAATCCCCTGCAAACAAATGTAGATAGGGAAATGAATTAAAATAAAATAAATAAAAATTAACCAATATCAATTGGAGAGAGGTCCCACAGCAAGGAATCATGCGTCATATCACCCACCACTGGAGAAGGCCACTCTCATTTATTTCGGACCAGCACCCAGACAGAGGATACAGGTCCCACAGCAAGGAATCATGCGTCATATCAACCACCACCGGAGAAGGCCACTCTCATTTATTTAGGACCAGCACCCAGACAGAGGAGAGAGGTCCCACAGCAAGGAATCATGCCTCATATCAACCACCACCGGAGAAGGCCACTTCATTTATTTGGGACCAGCACCCAGACAGAGGATATAGGTCCCACAGCAAGGAATCATGCGTCATATCAACCACCACCGGAGAAGGCCACTCTCATTTATTTTGGACCAGCACCCAGACAGAGGAGAGAGGTCCCACAGCAAGGAATCATGCGTCATATCAACCACCACCGGAGAAGGCCACTTCATTTATTTTGGACCAGCACCCAGACAGAGGATACAGGTCCCACAGCAAGGAATCATGCGTCATATCAACCACCACCGGAGAAGGCCACTCTCATTTATTTTGGACCAGCACCCAGACAGAGGATACAGGTCCCACAGCAAGGAATCATGCGTCATATCAACCACCACCGGAGAAGGCCACTCTCATGTATTTTGGACCAGCACCCAGACAGAGGAGAGAGGTCCCACAGCAAGGAATCATGCCTCATATCAACCCCCACCGGAGAAGGCCACTCTCATTTATTTTGGACCAGCACCCAGACAGAGGATACTGTCAGGGACCCAGGGGTGCCGTTCCTCATCGGGTTCGCAGGCGCGGGCATCGGGTGCAGGTAGCTCCTCCTCCTCCTCCTGGCAGGGCATCTGGCGCTGGTATGGCCAGTGCGCGTGCGCGGGTCGAGCGCCGTGTGCAGGTGCGCGGTACGCAAGACGCGCGCACGTAGACGGAAATACGAGCGTAGTGCGCACACGCCCTTCCAGGCCACAGGTGCTACTCAGGCTGGGGGAGGGCTTCAGCTGTCACCACTAGCCCTCAGCCCTATGATTGGCCTCTGACTAAGGAAGCTTCCTGGTTGCCTGCAGCCAGTGGGCGGTCCTGGGTTCCCTGTGTATTTAAAGCTGGTCAGAGCCTTGACTCATTGCTGAGTTATTCTACCTCATGGTGAACACCCAGCTCCCTCCTGTGAACCTGTTGTTTCAACTGACTTCCCGGTTACCGACCCTTTGCTTGAACCATCAACTACGATTCCTGCTGCCTGCCACGACCCGGAACTGGACCTGACTACCCAATTGGATTATCCTTTTTGTACTACGCTATTTCTGGACTTTATTCGTCCCTGCCAAGGGGTTCCACACCTGGCCGCTACTCCGGCCCTGACATAATAACTCAGCCTGACCGTGGAACCCGCGGGACCTGCGGACGGTGCCCTTTCCTTGTCTGAGCAACTGACGCTGGTGGCGCAACCCTTCAAGACATGCAGACCAGCCATGAACACCTATTGGGGAGGATGAATGCCCAGGAGCTGCGCCAGGCTACCACCCTCACCTCCTCCCGTTCCACGCCCCTCACTAGAGGTGGTGAACAGTGAGCCCGCCGTGGCCCTACCGGAACGCTTTTCTGGAGACTGAAAGAAATGCCGTTCGTTTATCATCTCCTGCGAACTACTGTTCTCCTTGAAACCCCGCACCTATTCCTCGGACTATGTTAAGGTGCGGACAGCCATCTCTCTGCTCACGGGACCCCCACAGACCTGGGGCCATCAGCTCCTGCAAACTGATAGTCCAGTGCTGTCCTCTTGGGGCTCCTTTGTTTCCGCCATGCAGGCACTCTTTGACGACCCCCTGCGGGCCTCCACCTCTAGGGGCACTCTCCGTTCCCTTCGGCAAAGAGGGCGTCCAGTGGAGGACTACATTACGGAGTTCCGGGAGATCGCCCCAGATACCAGACTCAATGAAGTGGCCCTTATCGACCAGTTCCGGATCGGTCTGTCGGACCAGTTAAAAGACGAACTCGCCCGTATCGGGGTCCCGGAGGTCCTGGAAGGGCTGATGAGCACGGTTACCCTACTGGACCGTCGTTTCCGGGAACGGAGGATGGAGAGCCAACATGCTCTGCCCCCTCCTGCACGGCGATCCGACCCTCTTCCATTTCCAGTCCTTGTGCCATCCTCCACAGTGGGGGACCTCGCCCCAGAGGAACCAATGCAGATCGGAGTAGTCAGGGGTCCGCTCTCAGCAGTCGAGAGGTCCAGAAGGCGGACTCTCAATCTCTGCCTCTACTGTGCCAAACCCGGGCATATGTTGAGAGACTGCCCCATCAAACCACCTACAGGTAGGACTGTCACTTCTGCTGCATTCTGGAACATGCCTGTATACAACGGTTCTTCACATTTAACCCTATGTGTTTCCCTGCAGCTGAACGGAACTGGCCATGAACTTACGGCCTTAATCGATTCGGGCGCAAGCAAGCAGATCTTGAACTTGCCACGCAGCTGGGACTACTCTTGCGCCCCAAGGAACACCCGTCTCGACCCCACATGGTGGACGGCAGTACGTTGAAGACCGGACCTGTCTCCATGGAATCACACCCCCTTGCCCTTTCCATTGGTCGCCTCCACCATGAAGAGATCGTATGGGACATCGTACCCTCTCCCCTGTTTCCAGTTATCCTGGGCATCCCATGGCTTCGAAAGCACAACCCCCAAATAGACTGGGCCATGGGACGTGTCACACTTCAGTCCTCCTACTGTGTTTCCCACTGCATCTCCCCTGCTCCTGGCCCTCTGCTGGCCCTGGCCTCATCTTCTCAGGTATTGCCCGCCAAATACAGGGAATATGCGGATGTCTTCGAGAAGGCAGGGGCAGACACCTTACCTCCCCACAGACCCTATGACTGCCCCATTGATCTACTCCCCGGGGCCCCGCTGCCGCACGGACGGTTATTCAACTTGTCTGAGCCCGAGACCCGGGCGCTGAGGGATTATATAGAGGAGAGTCTGGCGAAGGGCTTCATCCGCCCGTCCACCTCCCCAGTCGGTGCAGGTATCTTTTTTGTGTGGAAGAAAGACGGGGGTCTTCGGCCCAGTGTGGACTACCGGGCCCTTAACAACATCACCAGGAAGAATAAATACCCTCTCCCTCTCATCTCTGATCTCCTGGACCGAGTGAAGGATGCCAGAGTATTCTCCAAGATCGACCTCCGGGGGGGCCTACAATCTTGTGCGAATCCGTGAGGGTGATGAATGGAAGACGGCTTTTCGTTCCAGATTCGGCCATTATGAGTATCTGGTGATGCCCTTCGGGCTTTGCAACGCCCCAGCTACATTCCAAAGCTTCATTAATGATGTCTTCCGTGATCTTCTGGACACATACGTGGTGGTGTATCTGGATGACATCCTTATCTTTTCCCACACACTCCAGCAGCATGAGAGACATGTGAAAGTAGTCCTCCAGCGCCTTCGGACGCATAGGCTCTATGGGAAGCTGGAGAAGAGCATCTTTGAAGCCCCCACTGTCGAATTCTTGGGATACATACTGTCCCCTGGAAGGGTGGAGATGGACCCCAAGAAGGTTCTGGCCATCCTGGAATGGCCTATCCCACAGAATCGACGAATGGTCCAACAATTCATCGGTTTTGCGAATTTCTACCGTCGCTTCATCCGGAACTTCTCGGCCATATGCGCCCTATTACGGTCCTAACCGGGAACAACGTTCCGTTTGCATGGACCCCTGCCGCTCACAAAGGCCTTCCGAAACCTCCAAAGACTTTTCACACAAGCTCCGGTGCTGGCGCAACCTGACGCTGCTCTCCCTTTCTACCTGGAGACGGATGCATCAGAAAGAGCCGTCGGGCAGTTCTCTCCCAAAGACAAGGGGAGAAGCAACTCCTACACCCAGTGGCGTTCTACTCCGCAAGTTAACCAAGGCAGAGCGCAACTACGATGTGGGCGAAGGGAACTACTAGCCATTAAGAATGCGCTGGAGGAGTGGCGGCATCTGCTGGAAGGAACCAAGCACCCGGTAACCGTGTATACCGATCACCGTAACCTGGAATACCTTCAGTACTGCTAAAGGTTACGGCCCGGCAAGCCAGGTGGGCCCTCTTCTTTTCCGTTTCACCCTCCAGATAACGTATCGTCCTGGATCAAAGAACGGGAAGGCTGATGCCCTTTCCCGTCTTTACGACTCCGATGCCATCCTTACGCCTCCAGAAACCATCCTTCCAAGTACCTACTTCCTGGCTACTCAACACTCGTTACTTGAAGAGATCCGACGAGCCAGCGTGACTGTACCGTCGGAGGCGGCACACCTGCCACAAAGGCATGGCTTACGTTACCATCAGGGAAAGATCTACGTGCCTACCTCCCATCGGGTACCGGTCCTGCAGCATCATCACGACCACCCAACAGCAGGTCACCGGGAGTACGCAACACTTTGGAGTGCGTGCATAGACAGTTCTGGTGGCCTTCCTTAGCGGCGGACGTACGGTCCTTTGTGGGCTCATGTACTGTCTGCGCCATGCACAAAAGACCCCACACCCGGCCAGTCAGCCTGCTACAACCTCTACCCGTGGCAACGGTGCCCTGGAGGGACCTCGCCATGGACTTCGTGGTGGATTTACCTCCTTCACAGGGCCACACTACGATCTTGGTCGTAGTAGATAGATGCACCAAGATGGCACACTTTATCCCGACTAACGGCCTTCCAACGGCCCAACACACCTCAAAGTTATTCCTACAGCACGTGTTTCATCTACATGGGCTCCCCTCCTCTATTGTGTCTGATCGAGGTTCGCAGTTCACCTCCCGGTTTTGGAGCCAATTTTGCCGCTGCCTCCACATCACCCGTAACCTGTCCTCGGCTTATCATCCCCAGTCCAACGGCCAGACGGAGAGGACGAACCAGACCTTGGAGCAGTACCTCCGCTGCTATTCGTCATTCTTGCAGGACGACAATCTCCCTCTGGCAGAATATGCGTACAACCAACAGCAGCATGCCTCTACGGGACTCTCTCCCTTTTTCGCGAATTACGGGTACCATCCGTTGATGCTTCTGGACCTTTCGGTGGACATTCCCGTACCTGAGGTGGCCCAGCGCCTCCGTCGTCTCCAGGGTTTGCTACGTACCCTGGTGCAGAAGCTCCGCACTACCCAGCAACAGCAAAAGGCTCAGGCCGATCGGAGACGCCCCAAGTACAAGAGCGGGGATAGAGTATGGTTATCCTCTCAGCATCTCAAACTGACCTGCACGTCAAGGAAATTGGGCCCTCACTATTTGGGGCCATTTACTATCTCCTCAATGGTCAACGACGTCGCGGCGAGACTAAGCCTGCCTGCCTCATTTAACATTAATCCGGTTTTCCATGTATCACTACTGAAACCCTACCGGGCCAACACCCTTGCGGGCAGAGTGCCGATGCCTCCTGCTCCCATTCAGGTGGATAACGACGAAGAATACGAAGTCCAAGGAATCCTAGACTCCCGCAGGCGCCGTGGAGTCTTGGAATACCTTGTCCACTGGAAGGGGTATGGACCCGAGGAGCGTTCCTGGGAGCCAGCAGGTAACCTTCATGCAGATGCCAAAGTCCGCGCATTCCACCGGGCTCATCCTGATCGGCCCTCTCAGGTTCGCGTCCGGCGGCCGCTCCGTGGTGGGGGCTCTGTCAGGGACCCAGGGTGCCGTTCCTCATCGGGTTCGCAGGCGCGGGCATCGGGTGCAGGTAGCTCCTCCTCCTCCTCCTGGCAGGGCATCTGGCGCTGGTATGGCCAGTGCGCGTGCGCGGAGTCGGCGCCGTGTGCAGGTGCGCGATACGCAAGCCGCGCGCACGTACACGGAAATACGAGCGTAGTGCGCACACGCCCTTCCAGGCCACAGGTGCTACTCAGGCTGGGGAGGGCTTCAGCTGTCACCACTAGCCCTCAGCCCTATGATTGGCCTCTGACTAAGGAAGCTTCCTGGTTGCCTGCAGCCAGTGGGCGGTCCTGGGTTCCCTGTGTATTTAAAGCTGGTCAGAGCCTTGACACATTGCTGAGTTATTCTACCTCATGGTGAACACCCAGCTCCCTCCTGTGAACCTGTTGTTTAAACTGACTTCCCGGCTACCGACCCTTTGCTTGAACCTTCAACTACGATTCCTGCTGCCCGCCATGACCCGGAACTGGACCTGACTACCCAATTGGATTATCCTTTTTGTACTACGCTATTTCTGGACTTTATTCGTCCCTGCCAAGGGGTTCCACCCCTGGCCGCTACTCCGGCCCTGACAGATACAGGTCCCACAGCAAGGAATCATGCGTCATATCAACCACCACCGGAGAAGGCCACTCTCATTTATTTTGTACCAGCACCCAGACAGAGGAGAGAGGTCCCACATCAAGGAATCATGCGTCATATCAACCACCACCAGAGACGGCCACTCTCATTTATTTCGGACCAGCACCCAGACAGAGGAGAGAGGTTTTCACAGCAGAGAATCAGGCATTTAGATCACCCACCACAGGAGTAGGCCATCATTTAATGGGACCCCGGCAACCATGTCAGATGGCACAAACATCAGTTTCACATCACCCAGCACAAGAGAAGGCCACTTTGAGAGACTTTGACCCCTGCACCCAGACGGAGGAGAGAGGTTTTCACAGCAGAGAATCAGGCATTTAGATCACCCACCACAGGAGTAGGCCATCATTTAATGGGACCCCGGCAACCATGTCAGATGGCACAAACATCAGTTTCACATCACCCAGCACAGGAGAAGGCCACTTTGAGAGACTTTGACCCCTGCACCCAGACGGAGGAGAGGTTTCACAGCAGAGAATCAGGCATTTAGATCACCCACCACAGGAGTAGGCCATCATTTAATGGGACCCGGCAACCATGTCAGATGGCACAAACATCAGTTTCACATCACCCAGCACAAGAGAAGGCCACTTTGAGAGACTTTGACCCCTGCACCCAGACGGAGGAGAGAGGTTTCACAGCAGAGAATCAGGCATTTAGATCACCCACCACAGGAGTAGGCCATCATTTAATGGGACCCCGGCAACCATGTCAGATGGCACAAACATCAGTTTCACATCACCCAGCACAAGAGAAGGCGACTTTGAGAGACTTTGACCCCTGCACCCAGACGGAGGAGAGAGGTCCCACAGCAGAGATTCAGGCATTTATATCCAGCCAGCACAGGAGAAGGCCGCTTTCAGTGACTTAGGCCTTAGCACCGACACAGAGGAGACAGGTCAGATAGCACAAGCATCAGTTTCACATCAACCACCACAGGAGAAGGGCACTTTTAGAGACTTTGACCCCTGCAGCCACACGGAGGAGAGAGGTCCCACAGCAGAGATTCAGGCATTTATATCAGCCAGCACAGGAGAAGGCCGCTTTCAGTGACTTAGGCCTTAGCACCGACACAGAGGAGACAGGTCAGATAGCACAAGCATCAGTTTTACATCAACCACCACAGGAGTAGGCCACCTTTTGTTTCTTTGACCCCTGCACCCAGAAAGAGGAGAGAGGTCCCACAGCAGAGATTCAGGCATTTATATCAGCCACCACAGGAGAAGGCCGCTTTCAGTGACTTTGGCCCCCTGCACCCACACAAAGGAGACATGTCAGACAGCACAAGTATAACATTCATATCACCCAGCACAGGAGAAGGACACTTTCATGTACTTTGGCCCCGGCACCCAGACAGACGGAAGGTTCATTCAACTCTGGGTTGCACCCCAAGATCCTACTTAATTTCAAAAATTGATTTTCAATGAAGAAGTGGCCAGGAGTACAAGACAACATGGTTTAAGGCAGTTATTAAGGACTACTCTGCACAAGGGAGGGTCAGGTCTTGTGGGATCCATGCCTGGTTCATTTTTATAAACGTCAGCTTGTCCACGTTGGCTGCGGACAGGCGGCTGCGTTTGTCAGTAATGGCGCCCCCTGCCGTGCTGAATACACGTTCAGATAAAGCGCTGGCCGCCGGGCAGACTAGCACCTCAAGGCATAACATGCTAATTCTGGCCACGTGGACAATTTGGAAACCCAGAAGTTGAATGGGGCCGAACCATCCGTCAGTACGTGGAGTTGTGTGCAGGCGTACTGTTCAACCATGTTAGTGAAATGTTGCCTCCTGCTAACACGTTCCGTATCAGGTGGTGGGGCAGTTAGCTGTGGCGTGGAGACAAAACTTTTCCACATTTCTGCCATGCTAACCCTGCCCTCAGAGGAGCTGGCCGTGACACTGCTGCGTGGGCGACCTCTAGCTCCTCCTCTGCCTTGGCCTTCCACCTGTTCCCCTGTGACAGTTGGGAATGCTCTCAGGAGCGCGTCTACCAGTGTGCGCTTGTACTCGCGCATCTTCCTATCACGCTCCAGTGCAGGAAGTAAAGTGGGCACATTGTCTTTGTACCGTGGATCCAGCAGGGTGGCCACCCAGTAGTCAGCACACGTTAAAATGTGGGCAACTCTGCTGTCGTTGCGCAGGCACTGCAGCATGTAATCGCTCATGTGTGCCAGGCTCCCCAGAGGTAAGGACAAGCTGTCCTCTGTGGGAGGCGTATCGTCATCATCCTCTGTATCCCCCAGCCACGCACCAGGGATGTGCCTGCGCTGTGCTGGGTGCCACCCCGCTGTGAACCTGCTTCATCCTCATCCTCCTCCACCTCCTCCTCATCCTCCTCGTCCTCCAGTAGTGGTCCCTGGCTGGCCACATTTGTACCTGCCCTCTGCTGTTGCAAAAAACCTCCCTCTGAGCCACTTCTAACAGACTGGCCTGAAAGTGCTAAAAACGACCCGTCATCCTCCTCCTCCTCCTCCTGGCCCTGGCCCACCTCCTCTTCCATCATCGCCCTAAGCGTTTTCTCTAGGAGACATAGAATTGGTATCGTCACGCTGATAACAGTGGCATCGCCACTGGCCATGTTGGTGGCGTACTCGAAACAGCGCAACAGGGCACACAGGTCTCGCATGGAGGCCCAATCATTGGTGGTGAAGTGGTGCTGTTCCGCGAGTGCGACTGACCCGTGCGTGCTGCAGCTGAAACTCCACTATGGCCTGCTGCTGCTCGCACAGTCTCTCCAGCATGTGCAAGGTGGAGTTCCACCGGGTGGGCACGTCGCATATTAGGCGGTGAGCGGGAAGGCCGAAGTTCCGCTGTAGCGCTGACAGGCGAGCAGCGGCAGGATGTGAGCGCCGGAGCGCGCACAGACGGCCCGCACTTTATGCAGCAGCTCTGACATGTCTGGGTAGTTGTGAATGAACTTTTGCACCACCAAATTCAGCACATGCGCCAGGCAAGGGATGTGCGTCAAACCGGCTAGTCCCAGAGCTGCCACGAGATTTCGCCCATTATCGCACACCACCAGGCCGGGCTTGAGGCCCACCGGCAGCAACCACTGGTCGGTCTGTTGTTCAATACCCCGCCACAACTCCCTGCGCGGTGTGGGGCCTGTCCCCCAAACATATGAGTTTCAGAATGGCCTGCTGACGTTTACCCGGGCTGTGCTGAAGTTGGTGGTGAAGGTGTGTGGCTGACTGGATGAGCTGGTGGAAGCAGAGGAGGAGGAGGAGGAAGCCGAGTAGGAGGAGGAGGCTACAGGAGGCAAAGAATGATGCCCTGTGATCCTTGGCGGCGGAAGGGCGTGCGCCAAGGAACTCTCCGCCTGGGGCCCAGCCGCCACTACATTTACCCAGTGTGCAGTTAGGGAGATATAGCGTCCCTGGCCGTGCTTACTGGTCCACGTATCTGTGGTTAGGTGGACCTTGCCACAAATGGCGTTGCGCAGTGCACACTTGATTTTATCGGACACTTGCATGTGCAGGAAAGGCACGGCTGTCTTGGAGAAGTAGTGGCGGCTGGGAACCACATACTGGGGGACAGCCATGGCCATCAGCTGTTTGAAGCTGTCTGTGTCCACCAGCCGGAATGACAGCATTTCAAAGGCCAGTAGTTTAGAAATGCTGGCATTCAGGCCAAGAGGCTCGAGGTGACTAGGTGGGAATTTGCGCTTCCTCTCAAAGGTTTGAGAGATGGAGAGCTGAACGCTGCTGTGTGAAATAGTGGAGGCGCTAGGTGACGGTGGCGGTGGTGGTGGTGGTGTCGGTGGCACATCCTCTGTTTGCTGCTCGGCAGGTGGCAGCATTCCTCTCGAGGCGGAAGCCGAGGCAGCAGCGGTAGAGGAGCAGGGGAGCCTGAGCGGGTTCCTTGTTTTTAAGGTGTGTACTCCACTGCAGTTCATGCTTTGCATGTAGATGCCTGATCATGCAGGTGGTGCTCAGGTTAAGAACGTTAATGCCTCGCCTCAGGGTCTGATGGCACAGCGTGCAAACCACTCTGGTCTTGTCCTCAGCACATTGTTTGAAGAAGTGCCATGCCAGGAACTCCTTGAAGATGCCTTTGGGGTGCTGGGTCCCTGTTGGCGCTGGCCAATAGCAGGCGAACTCTCTGGACGGCGGCTGTTCTGCTTTGCCCCCTGCTCCCTCTTTGGCTTCGCTGTTGTCTCGGTCTCACCACTGCCTCTTCCTCTGAACTATTTAAGTCAGCGGCACGACCTTCAGTCCATGTGGGGTCTAAGACCTCATCGTCCTCTGCATCGTTTTCCACCCAGTCTTCCTCCTGACCTCCTCCTGTTCAGTCTGCACACTGCAATAAGACGCGGCAGTGGGCACCAGTGTTTCGTCATCATCAGAGACTCGGTCACTCTGCTGTGGTGGTATTCCCATGTCCTCATCATCTGGATACATAAGTGGTTGTGCGTCAGTGCATGGAATGTCTTCCACCGCTGGGGAAGGGCTAGGTGGACGCCCCTGGAAAACCGTGGGAGCAGAGTCTTCAAACAGAATAAGAGACTGCTGCATAACTTGAGGCTCAGCCAGTTTCCCTGATATGCATGGGGGTGATGTGACAGACTGATGGGCTTGGTTTTCAGGTGCCACCTGTGCGCTTTCCGCAGAAGACTGGGCGGAAGACAATGTGGTGAGCGTGCTGGAAGCACTGTCGGCCACCCAATCGACTAATGCCTGTACCTGCTCAGGCCTTACCATCCTCATAACGGCATTGGGCCCCACCAAATATCGCTGTAAATTCTGCCGGCTACTTGAGGAGTTGGTTCACTACTTTGTGCGCCTGAGGCCGAGCGGCCACGTCCTCTGCCAGCAACAGAGGCTCCACGGACACCACCACGACCGCGTCCTCGTCCCTTAATAGAATGTTTCCTCATTGTTGCGATTCAACTCGCACCACAATAAAATATATTATTTTTAGCCCCAAAATTCCCACACTGGAAGATATAATTCCTTTTTCGGTATTAATTACAAGAAGACTGCTGCAAATTGGACACCAGAATTTTTAATATGCTAGTTTTGGTACATAGATTCCCACACGGGAGATATAATTCCTTTTACAGGAGTGAAAACGTGAGGCCTACTGTTTCTGGTCTAACAAACACCAGATTGATTAAATTGGCCTTTTTTTCACCAAAATTACAACACTGGACAATAATGCCTTTTAGGCGGTATTAATTACAAGAACACTGCTGCTAATTGGACACCAGAATTTTATAATGCTAGTTTGTGTACATAAATTCCCACACTGGAAGATATAATTCCTTTTTCGGTATTAATTACAAGAAAACTGCTGCAAATTGGACACCAGAATTTTTAAAATGCTAGTTTTGGTACATAGATTCCCACACGGGAGATATAATTCCTTTTACAGGAGTGAAAACGTGAGGCCTACTGTTTCTGGTCTAACAAACACCAGATTGATTAAATTGGCCTTTTTTCACCAAAATTACAACACTGGACAATAATGCCTTTTGGCGGTATTAATTACAAGAACACTGCTGCTAATTGGACACCAGAATTTTTATAATGCTAGTTTGTGTACATAAATTCCCACACTGGAAGATATAATTCCTTTTTCGGTATTAATTACAAGAAAACTGCTGCAAATTGGACACCAGAATTTTTAATATGCTAGTTTTGGTACATAGATTCCCACACGGGAGATATAATTCCTTTTACAGGAGTGAAAACGTGAGGCCTACTGTTTCTGGTCTAACAAACACCAGATTGATTAAATTGGCCTTTTTTCACCAAAATTACAACACTGGACAATAATGCCTTTTGGCGGTATTAATTACAAGAACACTGCTGCTAATTGGACACCAGAATTTTTATAATGCTAGTTTGTGTACATAAATTCCCACACTGGAAGATATAATTCCTTTTTCGGTATTAATTACAAGAAAACTGCTGCAAATTGGACACCAGAATTTTTAATATGCTAGTTTTGGTACATAGATTCCCACACGGGAGATATAATTCCTTTTACAGGAGTGAAAACGTGAGGCCTACTGTTTCTGGTCTAACAAACACCAGATTGATTAAATTGGCCTTTTTTCACCAAAATTACAACACTGGACAATAATGCCTTTTGGCGGTATTAATTACAAGAACACTGCTGCTAATTGGACACCAGAATTTTTATAATGCTAGTTTGTGTACATAAATTCCCACACTGGAATATATAATTCCTTTTTCCGGTATTAATTACAAGAAAACTGCTGCAAATTGGACACCAGAATTTTTAAAATGCTAGTTTTGGTACATAGCTTCCCACACGGGGAGATATAATTCCTTTTTACAGGAGTGAAAACGTGAGGCCTAGTGTTTCTGGTCTAACAAACACCAGATTGATTAAATTGGCCTTTTTTTCACCAAAATTACAACACTGGACAATAATGCCTTTTGGCGGTATTAATTACAAGAACACTGCTGCTAATTGGACACCAGAATTTTTATAATGCTAGTTTGTGTACATAAATTCCCACACTGTAACATAGTAACATAGTAACATAGTATATAAGACCGAAAAAAGACATTTGTCCATCCAGTTCGGCCTGTTTCCTACAAGTTGATCCAGAGGAAGGCAAAAAACCCCTGTGAGGCAGAAGCCAATTTTCCTCACTTAAGGGGAAAAAAAATTCCTTCCCGACTCCAATCAGGCAATCAGAATAACTCCCTGGATCAACGACCCCTCTCTAGTAGCTGCAGCCTGTAATATTATTACACTCCAGAAATAAATCCAGTCCCCTCTTGAATTCCTTTATTGTACTCACCATCACCACCTCCTCAGGCAGAGAGTTCCATAGTCTCACTGCTCTTACAGTGAAGAATCCTTTTCTATGTTTGTGTACAAACCTTCTTTCCTCAGGCGCAGAGGATGTCCCCTTGTCACAGTCACAGTCCTGGGGATAAATAGATGATGGGACAGATCTCTGTACTGACCCCTGATATATTTATACATAGTTATTAGATCTCCCCTCAGTCGTCTTTTTTCTAAAGTGAATAACCTAATTTTGATAACCTTTCAGGGTACTGTAGATCCCTCATTCCAGTTATTACTTTAGTTGCCCTCCTCTGAACCCTCTCCAGCTCTGCTATGTCTGTCTTGTTCACAGGAGCCCAGAACTGTACACAGTACTCCATGTGTGGTCTAACCAGTGATTTGTAAAGTGGTAGGACTATGTTCTCATCACGGGCGTCTATGCCCCTTTGATGCAACCCATTATCTTATTGGCCTTGGCAGTAGCTGCCTGACACTGGTTTTGCAGCTTAATTTGCTGTTTATTAAAATTCCTAGATCCTTTTCCATGTCAGTGTTACCGAGTGTTTTACCATTTAATATGTACGGGTGACTTGCATTATTCCTTCCCATGTGCATAACTTTACATTTGTCAGTGTTAAACCTCATCTGCCATTTTCTGCCCAAGCCTCCAATCTATCCAGATCCCTCTGTAGCAGAAAACTGTCCTCTTCAGTGTTAATTACTTTACACAGTTTAGTGTCATCTGCAAAAATAGATATTTTACTGTGCAGGCCTTCTACAAGATCATTAATAAATATATTGAAGAGAATAGGGCCCAATACTGACCCCTGAGGTACCCCACTAGTTACAGTGACCCAATCTGAGTATCTACCGTTAATAACCACCCTCTGTTTTCTGTCACTCAGCCAGTTACTTACCCACATACAGACATTTTCTCCCAGTCCGAGCATCCTCATTTTATATACTAACCTTTTATGAGGTACGGTGTCAAATGCTTTGGAGAAGTCCAGATATACGACATCCATTGATTCACCGCTGTCAAGTCTAGAACTTACCTCCTCATAGAGGCTGATTAAATTTGTTTGGCATGACCGATCCCTCATGAAGCCATGCTGGAAGATATAATTCCTTTTTCTGGTATTAATTACAAGAAAACTGCTGCAAATTGGACACCAGAATTTTTAAAATGCTAGTTTTGGTACATAGATTCCCACACGGGGAGATATAATTCCTTTTTACAGGAGTAAAAACGTGAGGCCTAGTGTTTCTGGTCTAACAAACACCAGATTTATTAAATTGGCCTTTTTTTCAACAAAATTACAACACTGGACGATATAATGCCTTTTGGCGGTATTAATTACAAGAGGACTGCTGGTATTTCAGAACACCGGAATTTTTAAAATGCTAGTTTTGCTAGATAAATTTCCCACACTGGGAGAAATATTGCCTAAGCCTTTTACAGTATTAATTACAACAGGAGTGCTTCTTCTGGTCTAACACCAGAATAATTTTATTATTACGGTGAAAGCTTTTCTAATTTATATTTCTGGCACATAAAAAAATATATTTCTGGCTGACAGTATTGGACTAAAGTAGTGGCACTGGCTAGCCTAGCTGGAACAGCACATTCATGGGATTTGCTATCCAAGTGGGTTACTTTCAGTTTCACCACTGATATATTAAATATCTTTGCAGTTAGTATGGGTGACACAAGCACAGCCAAACCCCTGATGTAGTATATGTATGAAAAAATCGACTATTACATGAGATTAATGGATGTTGTGGCAGCTTTTGCTGTAGCACCACAAGTCCCAAAATGGCCGCCGCCTATCAGCCCAGTAACATGTGCCAGAAAACAGTCTGCCCAGCCAGAAAAAAAATAGACTTTGACTGAGCAGCTAAATCGCTGTTGTTCTGATTCACAGGTGTAGATTTTTCACTTCTTTGGAGCTTTGCTGGCGCACCACAAGTCCCAAAATGGCCACCGCCGGTCAGCCCAGTTACATGTGCCAGTAAAAATCGCTCTGGCCAGTCTCAACAAATTAGTGACTTTCAGTGAACAGCTCAGCTGAGTTGTTCTGATGCACAGGTGTAGAAAGGTAGGTCATTCAATCACTTCTTTATCCCTGCCTATCTCGCCCTCACAGAAGCTGCATCCTCTCCCTACACTAGTCAGAGCAGTGTGACGTACGGCGCTACGTGACTCCAGCTTAAATAGAGGCTGGGTCACATGCTGCACTTGGCCAATCACAGCCATGCCATTAGTAGGCAGGGCTGTGATGGGCTCTTAGGGCAAGAAGTAAAACGCTAGCTGATTGGCTGCTATGCAGCCCTTCAGAAAGCAGGAAGAAATCGACGAACACCGGACCCGAACCCGAACTTTTTTGAAAATGTCCGTGTTCGGATCCGTGTCACGGACACCCCAAAATTCGGTACGGACCCGAACGATTTTCGAACTGTTCGCTCAACACTACTCAACACTACTCATCATCTATATATATAAACCTTGGTAAATAGTCATGCTACCATGCATTATATATATCCTCTATGTGTTATGTTTTCATATGTCGTTATTACTACTATTACTATTTTTTATGGATTTTTATATATGAAACAGAGATCCATTATATTTATTTAAACTAGATGGATGTCTTCCTTCTAAAATACTAACATTGTACTGAAGTAAAACCCATAAAATTTTTATATATTTTTTTAAGCAGCTGCAACTAATAACAGCAATGTTTGACAGAAAATCTACTCATAGGACATAAAGCACACAAGAAATTGCAGAACATAAAGAAAAAACGCATCCTTATATAAAAAACCGCATCAGAACCGCATGATGTCCCTTTGGATAGATAACAAACATAAACAAACAGTTATGCCAGTCTGGCTTTTCCTAACAACCATAACCTGTTTTGGGATTTGACTCCCACCAACAGTGGGTATAAAACACATGTTAGGAGCACATTGGGGTGTTGCCACTGATAAAGGGGACAGCGTTCCCCGAAACGCGTCTGGTTTAAGGACTGACACCCCAACTGTCCACAATCAACGGTTACAAGTACAGTGCACTGTATTGTCGATAAAAAGTACCTTTTCAGCAAGACAACCATGTCCGCTTTTCCACCTACACCAGGAAGTGCGAATGGCGCATATCTCCGCACAGAAGTGAGAACGGCGTATACCTCCGCTCGGGATACCTCCTGGAGCTCCAGCTTCTCAGCACTTGCTGGACGCCGAGACGTCGAGACATCGACATAACGTACAGAGAAATCTTCAGCGCATTGCCACTTCAAAACCAACAGGGGCAGGTGAAGGTAAGCCCACAATAGTGGGAGCACATTTAACAATTACTAGCGGACATGTGAATAAGACTCGGATGAACATTGTCTAACAAATCCCATAACCGTTACAATCCGTGGAACCCACTACTGCTGGTATTACTGAGGTACCACAACAACATTTGGGACAATACCGAATATTGTAACCAGTGTTCCAGCTCAAATATTACTTTTTGGGACTCCACCAAGGGAACGTTCTACTTTGACAATAAGTTATTAAGGATCCAAGTACCAATATAGGAATATCTTATTACAACTGTATAGGACTGTGATTTGCGGAATATTTACAATGCCATTATCATACAGTGATTCATTGTCGAGCGAGTCAGCACTTTTACCATTGCAAATAATACCAAAATATATGGTTTGACCTTTTATTAACTCTGTATTGGATCACTGGGGTTCCGTGTGGATGCCGTAGCCCCTATAATTCGGGCTTATAGCTATCCCCACTATCCACCATTTCCAGGTGGACCACTCGGTAGGAGTATTTGATAGCACACACTGAACCCAGAGAATACCTTCTGTCCCCCACCGCAAGGCCATTGTACTTTTTTTATTGTTTTTTTATTGTCTTTTATCCTGCATTGCTTTAAGATATTATTGTTAATACAAACCGGATTCCAAAAAAGTTGGGACACTAAACAAATTTTGAATAAAAACTGAATGCAATGATGTGGAGATAGCAAATGTCAATATTTCATTTGTAATAGAACGTAGATGACAGATCAAACGTTTAATCCGAGTAAATGTATCATTTTAAAGGAAAAATATGTTGATTCAAAATTTTACGGTGTCAACAAATCCCAAAAAAGTTGGGACAAGTAGCAATAAGAGGCTGGAAAAAGTAAATTTGAGCATAACGAAGAGCTGGAAGACCAATTAACACTAATTAGGTCAATTGGCAACATGACTGGGTATAAAAAGAGCTTCTCAGAGTGGCAGTGTCTCTCAGAAGCCAAGATGGGTAGAGGATCACCAATTCCCACAATGTTGCGCAGAAAGATAGTGGAGCAATATCAGAAAGGTGTTACCCAGCAAAAAATTGCAAAGACTTTGCATCTATCATCATCAACTGTGCATAACATCATCCGAAGATTCAGAGAATCTGGAACAATCTCTGTGCATAAGGGTCAATGCCGTAAAACTATACTCGATGCCCGTGATCTCCGGGCCCTTAAACAACACTGCACCACAAACAGGAATGCTACATAGTAACATAGTATTTAAGACCGAAAAAAGACATTTGCCCATCCAGTTCGGCCTGTTTCGCAAACCTTCCTTCCTCCAGACGCAGAGGATGTCCCCTTGTCACAGTCACAGTCCTGGGGATAAATAGATGATGGGACAGATCTCTGTACTGACCCCTGATATATTTATACATAGTTATTAGATCTCCCCTCAGTCGTCTTTTTTCTAAGGTGAATAACCCTAATTTTGATAACCTTTCAGGGTACTGTAGATCCCTCATTCCAGTTATTACTTTAGTTGCCCTCCTCTGAACCCTCTCCAGCTCTGCTATGTCTGTCTTGTTCACAGGAGCTACTGTAAAGGAAATCACAGAATGGGCTCAGGAATACTTCCAGAAACCATTGTCAGTGAACACAATCCACCGTGCCATCCGCCGTTGCCAGCTGAAACTCTACAGTGCAAAGAAGAAGCCATTTCTAAGCAAGATCCACAAGCTCAGGCGTTTTCACTGGGCCAGGGATCATTTAAAATGGAGTGTGGCAAAATGGAAGACTGTTCTGTGGTCAGACGAGTCACGATTCGAAGTTTTTTTTGGAAATCTGGAACGCCATGTCATACGGACCAAAGAGGACAAGGACAACCCAAGTTGTTATCAACGCTCAGTTCAGAAGCCTGCATCTCTGATGGTATGGGGTTGCATTTGTGTGTGTGGCATGGGCAGCTTGCATGTCTGGAAAGGCACCATCAATGCAGAAAAATATATTCAGGTTCTAGAACAACATATGCTCCCATCCAGACGTCATCTCTTTCAGGGAAGACCCTGCATTTTTCAACAAGATAATGCCAGACCACATTCTGCATCAATCACAACATCATGGCTGCGTAGGAGAAGGATCCGGGTACTGAAATGGCCAGTCTGCAGTCCAGATCTTTCACCTATAGAGAACATTTGGTGCATCATAAAGAGGAAGGTGCAACAAAGAAGGCCCAAGACGATTGAACAGTTAGAGGCCTGTATTAGACAAGAATGAGAGAGCATTCCTATTTCTAAACTTGAGAAACTGGTCTCCTCGGTCCCCAGACGTCTGTTAAGTGTTGTAAGAAGAAGGGGAGATGCCACACAGTGGTAAAAATGGCCTTGTCCCAACTTTTTGGGGATTTGTTGACACCATGAAATTCTGAATCAACATATTTTTCCCTTAATATGGTACATTTTCTCAGTTTAAACTTTTGTTCCGTGATTTATGTTCTATTCTGAATAAAATATTAGAATTTGGCACCTCCACATCATTGCATTCAGTTTTTATTCACGATTTGTATAGTGTCCCAACTTGTTTGGAATCCGGTTTGTACATTTTTCGATGATAGTTTCATATTAGAGTGCCAATCCATCTATAATCATTATGCTAAACATTTTGAAGGGTGAATCAAAGTAGAATTAGAGCACCATCCATGCGAAGGAGGAAGTGAGCTTTCTCTACACTATATAACATGAGCCTAGACTCTTCCTCAGACCCGTAATTAACCTTATTTTGTTGCTCTCTCTAGAAGTGACTTAATGTGGTATCCTTATAGATAACAGGCAGGGAGTGTCATGCCTTCAGCAAGCTTATTTGTTAATTTATGTATAGTTTTCATGCATATTCAATATATGTTCTGTATAATTCTCTGTTGATTGTGTAACAGCACCATCTAGTGTCTGTTTACATACATTGCAGCTATTTACATTAGAAGTTTTGGTCTACTTCAGCTCCCATACCTTAGTGACATCATCATCCCTGCACACAGCAGCCATTTTCCTCATTCACAGTCATTCCTGCCAGAGGTAGCACATGGTCTGGAAGCCTCTGGAGTCATCCTCCACATCTAAGCCAACGGTAGCATCGCTGGTATGCCACATTACTGCCTGTTTGCATCTGTTTGTATATTGTATTTGCATATCTTTTCTCCTGCTCCTGTATAGCAGCTACAGTTAGCAGTTAGGGACTATGCCTGTTATGCAGATAGGATAACATGCTCATGGTTAGATTTGTATCTGTGTTTATATGTGCATTGCTATATGTCAGACCCTTTAGTAAGTGTATTATTTTTCTGTTCCCCAGTTTCACCGCACGCACGCACGCATTTACATCCTTGCAATAAAGATAAAATTGGACAATACTCCATTGTCAATTCATTGCCGGGATAAGGTTTAGCTGTCTGTCGAGCTATCTACCTTTACACATAAAGAGGACAGAACAGATGCAATATTGCAGGACTTACCAGGGCATTAAGAGTGGAGGCATGTGGAGTCCATTAATAACAGGATATTGATTAAATGTCAAATGCTACTAATTTAATTCAGAATACTTGACATTTATCCCCAAGGGTGATATATACCATTTGCCTGCATTTAAGCAGGACAAAACAATTGCAGCAGGCAACTTTACATCACCAGGATATATATCATACTCCACAGCCTTTTCTTCCTCTTTCAGTCCTATATCTCTCCCCCTCCCCCTTTTTTCCATGAAGCTCTAGGACAACATATAGGGAGTTGCGATACTAAATCGAGTTAAATCCCTGGCCTAGGTAATGTTAATGGCCCCACAACACCACTCCTAACTCCAGGTGGGAATAACCCCTGTATCTAATACACCGCAGCACCCTTCAGCTAGGGAACCCTAGGGAGTACTGTATATAAGACTATGTGAATATATACTGGCCTTCCTCACACACTTCTTGCTACCACATTATTGATTCAGTAAAAATGCAGATATCTTGACTCAATATAACTGGCATATATATGCTGTTATTGCAGTACATGTTCAGTAGTTCAGTAATAATGCACAGCAATCTTGATGCAATGCAATGCATTAACGGTTAACTGGTATATAAATGCTGCAGCACAATGTGGCTTCCTGTTCATACAGAAAAATATGAGTTTCTTGCAGGATTCTGTAATGCAGAACTTTTGAGCAAGCTGTATGACATAACTGGGACATGATAAGGGCGTGGGGAGGCATTTGTTTCTGGCACATGATGGGGTGGGGGAGAGGCACTTGTTACTGGGACATGATGGAGTGGGGGGAGAGGCACTTGTTACTGGGACATGATGGGGGGGAGGCAGTTATTTCTGGGACATGATGGGTGGGGGAGGCACTTGTTTCTGGGACATGATGAGGGGGGAGGCACTTGTTACTGGCACATGATGGGGGGGGGGAGAGGCACTTGTTACTGGGACATGATGAGGGGGGAGAGGCACTTGTTACTGGCACATGATTGGGGGGGAGAGGCACTTGTTATTGGCACATGATTGGGGGTAAGAGGCACTTGTTACTGGCACATGATTGGGGGGAGAGGCACTTGTTACTGGCACATGATTGGGGGGAGAGGCACTTGTTACTGGCACATGATTGGGGGGGAGGCACTTGTTACTGGCACATGATTGGGGGGAGCACTTGTTACTGGCACATGATTGGGGAGAGGCACTTGTTACTGGCACATGATTGGGTGGCATCTATGGGGGCACTTCTTACTGGCACATTATTGGGGTCACTACTGGGGAACAGAGCGGTACAGTATTGGGGGTAGTAGGATGTTTTGTCCAGAAGATGGGAGGATGAAGTCAAACTGCAGAGACGAAAAATGGTGGTCTTTTCTGAAGGTCTAAAAGGAGAAGATGAGGAAAGAGAACATCTACATCAAAGGAGAAGTCACTGGATGTAAGAGGTTTGGGGTGCTGTATCAATCTGTATTTCTGTAGTGATGGGAGCAGGGGCATAACGATCGTGGTAAGTGCCCCTCCCGAGACCAGGCCCTGGATCCGCCACTGAAAGTGACTGATTAATGCTACCATACCATTACTGAATAAAAACAACAATACAAAGACCAATATTCCCACAATTTAAACGTTTTTCAAGTTTCCCATCTATTCCATTAGTCCCAGACTGCCAAGGTGACTTTTTCCAGCGAACCCTAGAAATCTCTGGAGGGTTTGCAACAGACATATTATGTTCTTAGTTTTTGCAGCATCATGCCTACATTTTACCAACCTACACAAACTCGTGATCATGTTCATGACTAGGGATGAGCGAACGCGAACTGTATAGTTCGGGTTCGTATCGAATTTTGGGGTGTTCGTGACACGGACCCAAACCCGAACATTTACATAAAAGTTCGGCGATTTCGGTGATTTCTATGGCGCATTTTGAAAGCCTGCAAAGCAGACAATCAACAAGCGTCATACTACTTGCCCCAAGAGGCCATCACAGCCATGCCTACTATTGGCATGGCTGTGATTGGCCAAGTGCAGCATGTGACCCAGCCTCTATTTAAGCTTAAGATTAGTGTAGGGATAGGATGCAGCTGCTGTTAGGGTGAGATTAGGCATGCATTAACTCAGCAAAAACACTTAATGAACTGATCGATCTACAGCTGTGAATCACTCAACTTCTGCTAGTTAATTGTTCACTGTTTTCAGGCTGCCCAGAGAATTTTTCTGTTACTTTTTTCTGGGGTGATCGGCGGCCATTTTGTGTCTTGTGGTGCGCCAGCACAAGCTGCCACCAAGTCCATTAATCCATCAATAGTAGGTTTTTTTTTTTTGCTATATCCTACATCAGGGGCTTGGCTGTGCTTATTGTCACCCCTAGAAACTCAGGATAGAATTTCTATATTTTATTGAGAGGTTAAATTCACTTAAAAAAATAGCAATCCCCTAAATCTGGTGTTCCAGCTGTGGCTAGCCAGGTGTAATACTGTCTGGCAAAGAATATATATTTTTTTCTGGGGTGAAATTCAATTTCCAAAATAGCCATACCCTAAATCAGTGGCTTCTGCTGTGGAAGGACAAGTTTTATAGTGTCCGTCAAAGGATAGCTTTTGTTCTGGGGTGAAATTCAATTACCAAAATAGCAATACCGTAAATCTGGTGTTCCAGCTGTGACTGGACAAGTTTCATAGTGTCTGTAAAAGTATAGCTTTTGTTCTGGGTTGAAATCCAATTACCAAAATAGCAATACCGTAAATATGGTGTTCCAGCTGTGACTGGACAAGTTTCATAGTGTCCATCAAAGGATATATTATTTTCTGGGGTGAAATTCAGTTGCAAAAACTGAAATACCATAAATCTGGTGTTCCAGCTGTGACTGGACAAGTTTCATAGGGTCAGTTAAAGGATATATTATTTTCTGGGGTGAAATTCAGTTGCAAAAATAGAAATACCGTAAATCTGGTGTTCCAGCTGTGACTGGACAAGTTTCATAATAGTATCTGTCAAAGGATATATTTTGTTCTGGGTTGAAATTTAATTACTAAAATAGCAATACCGTAAATCTGGTGTTCCAGTTGTGACAGGACAAGTTTCAGAGTGTCCGTCAAAGGATATATTATTTTCTCAGGTGAAATTCGGTTGCAAAAATAGAAATACAGTAAATCTGGTGTTCTAGCTGTGGCTAGACAAGTAGTTTAATAGTATACGTCAAAGGATATATTGTGTTCTGGGGTGAAATTCAATTGCCAAAATAGCAATACCCAAAATCTGGTGTTCCAGCTGTTGCAGGCCAAGTGTAAATCTGTCCGTAAAAGGGTATATTACACTCAGTGTGCATGTTCAAGTGTATTTCTTTCCGTTAAAGGGTATATTACAGTAAGTGTTAAAATACAGCATAATCCTCTACATTTGCACACACTGTTTTGCATCTCTAAGTGTATTTCTTTCCGTTAAAGGGTATTTTTCACAAAGTTTTAAAATACAAGTGCTAAAAGCATAATCCTATATATTTTTTCACACGCTACTGTGCATCTCCAAGTGTAAATCTGTCCGTAACAGGATACCTTTCATCCAGGGCCTGAATACTAGGCCTACAATAGATATTCCCCTAAATCTGTGGTTACTGCTGTGCCTGGATTAGTGTAATACGGTATATAAATAGATAGCCAGATAATGTTAGGTGCCTTTAAAAAAAGGCCTGAATTTGAATTTAATACATTGGGCCAAATAATTGTTTTCTTATTGTGGTGAACGGTAACAATGAGGAAAACATCTAGTAAGGGACGCGGGCGCGGACATGGTCGTGGTGTTGTTAGTGGACCCTCTTGTGCTGGGAGAGGACGTGGCCATTCTGCCACAGCCACACGTCCTAGTGAAACAACTACCCCAGGTTCCAATACCCGCCAGAATTTACAGCGATATTTGGTGGGGCCCAATGCCATTCTAAGGATGGTAAGGCCTGAGCAAGTACAGGTGCTAGTCAATTGGGTGGCTGACAGTGGATCCAGCACGTTCACAACATTATCTCCTACCAAGTCTTCTGCAGAAAGCGCACAGGTGGCGCCTGAAAACCAAGCCCATCAGTCTGTCACATCACCCACATGCATATCAGGGAAACTGTCTGAGCCTCAAGTTATGCAGCAGTCTCTTACGCTGTTTGAAGACTCTGCTGGCAGGGTTTCCCAAGGGAATCCACCTAGCCCTTCCCCAGTGGTGGAAGACATAGAATGCACTGATGCACAACCACTTATGTTTCCTGATGATAAGGACATGGGAATACCACCTCATCAGAGTCCGCATGACTCTGATGATGACGAAACACAGGTGCCAATGGCTGCGTCTTTTTGCAGTGTGCAGACCGAACAGGAGGTCAGGGAGGAAGACTGTGTGGAAGACGATGCAGGGGACGATGAGGTCCTAGACCCCACATGGAATAAAGGTCGTGCCACTGACTTTCATAGTTTAGAGGAAGAGGCAGTGCTGAGACCGAGCCAACAGCGTAGCAAAAGAGGGAGCAGGGGGCAAAAGCAGAACAGCTGCCGCCAAGAGAGTTCGCCTGCTACTGCCCACCACCACCAGGGACTGAGCACCCCAAAGGCAGCTTCAAGGAGTTCCCTGGCATGGCACTTCTTCAAACAATGTGCTGACGACAAGACCCGAGTGGTTTGCACGCTGTGCCATCAGAGCAAGAAGCGAGGCATTAACGTTCTGAACCTTAGCACAACCTGCATGACCAGGCATCTACATGCAAAGCATGAACTGCAGTGGAGTAAACACCTTAAAAACAAGGAACTCAGTCAGGCTCCCCCTGCTCCCTCTTCTGCTGCTGCCTCTTCCTCCGCCTCGGGACAAATGTTGGCACCTGCCGCCCACCAAACAGAGGATGTGCCACCAACACCACCACCTCTGTCACCAAGCATCTCCACCATGTCACATGACAACATTCAGCTCTCCATCTCACAAACCTTGGAGAGAAAGCGTAAATTCCCACCTACCCACCCTCGAGCCCTGGGCCTGAATGCCAGCATTTCTAAACTACTGGCCTTTGAAATGCTGTCATTCAGACTGGTGGACTCAGACAGCTTCAAACAGCTTATGGCGATGGCTGTCCCACAGTATATTGTTCCCAGCCGCCACTACTTCTCCAAGAGAGTCGTGCCTTCCCTGCACAACCAAGTATCCGATAAAATCGAGTGTGCACTGCGCAACGCCATCTGTGGCAAAGTCCACCTAACCACAGATATGTGGACCAGTAAGCACGGCCAGGGACGCTATATCTCCCTAACTGCACAATGGGGAAATGTAGTGGCGGCTGGGCCCCAGGCGGAGAGTTCTTTGGCGCACGTCCTTCCGCCGCCAAGGATCGCAGGGCATCATTCTTTGCACCCTGTAGCCTCCTCCTCCTACTCGGCTTCCTCCTCCTCTTCTTCCACCTGGTCATCCAGTCAGCCACACACCTTCACCACCAACCTTAGCACAGCCCACTACTGGAGGATGAGGAGGACGAGGAGGAGGTGGAGGAGGATGAAGCATGTTCACAGCAGGGTGGCACCCAATGCAGCTCGGGCCCATCGCTGGGTCATGGCTGGGGGGAAACAGAGGACGATGACGATACAATTCCCACAGAGGACAGCTTGTCCTTACCTCTGGGCAGCCTGGCACACATGAGCGACTACATACAACCTTTGGGCACTAAAAAGGCTGTAAAATAGCCCAGGAAAGGGCTAGAGGGCTGCAAAAGGCAGCAAAATGTAGGGAAATCCCCTGGAAACAAATGTGAATAGGGAAATGAATTAAAATAAAATAAAATAAATAAAAATTAACCAATATCAATTGGAGAGAGGTCCCATAGCAGAGATCGGGCTTCATGTCACTCACCAATGGAAAAGGCCACTTTTACTTGTTTAGGCCCCAGCACCCAGACAGAGGAGAGAGGTCCCATAGCAGAGAATCAGGCTTCATGTCACCCACCAATGGAAAAGGCCACTTTCAGTTATTTAGGTCCCAGCACCCAGACAGAGGAGAGAGGTCCCATAGCAGAGAATCAGGCTTCATGTCACCCACCAATGGAAAAGACCACTTTCAGTTATTTAGGCCCCAGCACCCAGACAGAGGAGAGAGGTGGCATAGCGGAGAATTAGGCTTCATGTCACCCACCAATGGAAAAGGCCATTTTCAGTTATTTAGGCCCCAGCACCCAGACAGAGGAGAGAGGTCCCATAGCAGAGAATCAGGCTTCATGTACCCACCAATGGAACAGGAAACTTTCAGATATTTAGGCCCCGGCACCAAGACATAGGAGAGAGGTCGCATAGTAGAGAATCAGGCTTCATGTCACCCACCATTGGAACAGGCCATTTTATGATATTTAGGCCCCTGGCACCCAGACGGAGGAGAGGTTAATTCAACTTTGGGTTGCCCCGCAATATAATGGTAAAATTAAAAAAAGAGTATTGAATGAAAAAGTGCCCTGGATTTCAAGAATATATGGTTAAGGGGAGGTAGTTATAGATGTCTAATCTGCACAAGGGATGGACAGGTCCTGTGGGATCCATGCCTGGTTCATTTTTATGAACCTCAGCTTCTCCACATTAGCTGTGGACAGGAGGCTGCGTTTGTCTGTAATGACGCCCCCTGCCATGCTGAATGCACGTTCAGACAAAATGCTGGCCACCGGGCAGGCCAGCACCTCCAAGGCATAAAAGGCTAGCTCTGGCCACGTGGACAATTTGGAGACCCAGAAGTTGAATGGGGCCGAACCATCAGTCACTACGTGGAGGGGTTTGCACACGTACTGTTCCACCATGTTAGTGAAATGCTGCCTCCTGCTAACACGTTCCGTATCAGGTGGTGGGGCAGTTAGCTGTGGCGTGGAGACAAAACTTTTCCACATCTCTGCCATGCTAACCTGCCCTCAGAGGAGCTGGCCGTGACACAGCTGCGTTGGCGACCTCTAGCTCCTCCTCTGCCTTCGCCTTGGGCTTCCACTTGTTCCCCTGTGACATTTGGGAATGCTCTCAGTAGCGCATCTACTAACGTGCGCTTGTACTCGCGCATCTTCCTATCACGCTCTAGTGCAGGAAGTAAGGTGGGCACATTGTCTTTGTACCGGGGATCCAGCAGTGTGGCAACCCAGTAGTTCGCACACGTTAAAATGTGGGAAACTCTGCTGTTGTTGCGCAGGCACTGCAGCATGTAGTCGCTCATGTGTGCCAGGCTGCCCAGAGGTAAGGACAAGCTGTCCTCTGTGGGAGGTGTATCGTCATCGTCCTCCATTTACCCCCAGCCACGCACAAGTGATGGGACCTTAATAGATGTTTTCCTCATTGTTACCGTTCACCACAATAAAAAAAAAATTATTTGGCCCAATTTATTGAATTCAAATTCAGGCCTTTTTTTACAGGCACCTAACACTATCTGGCTATCTATTTATGTACCATATTACACTAATCCAGGCACAGCAGTAACCACAGATTTAGGGGAATATCAATTGTAGGCCTAGTATTTAGGCCCTGGATGAAAGGTATCCTTTTACAGACAGATTTACACTTAGAGATGCACAGTAGCATGTGAAAAAATATATAGGATTATGCTTTAAGCACTTGTATTTTACCACTTTCTGTAATATACCCTTTAATGGAAAGAAATACACTTAGAGATGCAAAACAGTGTGTGCAAATGTAGAGGATTATGCTGTATTTTAACACTAACTGTAATATACCCTTTAACGGAAAGAAATACACTTGGAGATGCACGGTAGCATGTGAAGTTATTGAGGATGACCCTATCAGCACTTGTATTTACACCTTGAGTGTAATATACCCTTTTACGGACAGAAATACACAATGAGATGCACAATAGTGCGTGCAAATTTAAAGGATTATGCTTTCAGCAATTGTAATTTAACACTTTGTGTAATATACCCTTTTATGGAAAGAAATACACTTGGAGATGCACGCTGACTGCAATAGATTTACACTTGGCCTGCAATAGCTGGAACACCAGATTTTGGGTATTGCTATTTTGGCAATTGAATTTCACCCCAGAAGAAAATATATCCTTTGACGGATACTATTAAACTACTTGTCCAGCCACAGCTAGAACACCAGATTTACTGTATTTCTATTTTTGCAACTGAATTTCACCCCAGAAAATAATATGTCCTTTGACGGACACTATGAAACTTGTCCAGTCACAGCTGGAACACCAGATTTACGGTATTGCTATTTTGGTAATTGGATTTCAACCCAGAACAAAAGCTATACTTTTACAGACACTAGGAAACTTATCCAGCCACAGCTGAAACCACTGATTTAGGGTATCGTTATTTTGGCAATTGAATTTCACCCCAGAACAAAAGCTATCCTTTGACGGACACTATAAAACTTGTCCTGCCACAGCAGAAACCACTGATTTAGGGTATGGCTATTTTGGAAATTGAATTTCACCCCAGAAAAAAATTATATATTCTTTGCCAGACAGTAATACACTTGGCTAGCCACAGCTGGAACACCAGATTTAGGGGATTGCTATTTTTTGAAGTGAATTTCACCTCTCAATAAAATATAGAAATTCTATCCTGAGTTTCTAGCGGTGACAATAAGCACAGCCAAGCCCCTGATGTAGGATATAGCAAAAAAACAAAAACAAAACCCTACTATTGATGGATTAATGGACTTGGTGGCAGCTTGTGCTGGTGCACCATAAGACACAAAATGGCCGCTGATCACCCCAGAAAAAAGTGACAGAAAAATGCTCTGGGCAGCCTGAAAACAGTGAGCAATTAAATAGCAGAAGTTGAATGATTCACAGCTGTAGATCGATCACTTCATTACGTGTTTTGCTGAGTTAATGCCCCGCCTAATCTCGCCCTAACAGCAGCTGCATCCTATCCCTACACTAATCAGAGCAGAGTGACGTCCCGCGCGATGTCACTCCAGCTTAAGTAGAGGCTGGGTCACATGCTGCACTTGGCCAATCACAGTCATGCCAATAGTAGGCATGGCTGTGATGGCCTCTTGGGGCAAGTAGTATGATGCTTGTTGATTGGCTGCTTTGCAGGCTTTCAAAATGCGCCATAGAAATCGCCGAACAACGAACCCGAACTTTTATGTAAATGTAAATGCCCCACCCATATGATCTGCCATATTAAAGGGGTTCTGCAGTTTATTTAAACTGATCAGCAGGGGTCCGACTCCCGGGACCCCCGCCAATCAGCTGTTTGAGAAGGCAGCGGCGCTGGCAGTAGCGCCGCAGCCTTCTCGCAGTGACGTCATGACTAGTATCATTGGCCTTGGTGGGGCTAAGCTTCATTCAAGTGAACAGAGCTTAACCCCGCCAAGGCCAGTGATACTAGTCGTGACGTCACTGCATCTGCGGTAAACAGCAAGAAGGCTGAGGCGCTACTGCCAGCGCCGCTGCCTTCTCAAACAGCTGATTGGCGGGGGTGCCGGGTGTCGGACCCCTACCAATCAGTTTAAATAAACTGCAGAAACCCTTTAACTAACGCCAGTTCTCTCTCTCCCCTCCCTTGTCATTCTCTCCCCCCTCTTGTCATTCTTCACCCCCCCTTGTCATTCTTAACTCCCCCTCTTGTCATTCTCTCCCCCTCTTGTCATTCTTCACTCCCCCTCTTGTCATTCTTCACTCCCCCTCTAGTCATTCTTCCTCCCCCCCCTTGTCATTCTCTCCCCCCTCTTGTCATTCTCCACCCCCCTTGTCATTCTTCCTCCCCCCCTTGTCATTCTTTCCCCCCTCTTGTCATTCTTCCTTTCCTCCCTTGTCATTTTCTCCCCCCCCCCCTTGTCATTCTTCACTCCCTCTAGTGTAGCGCGGCCGAGCTCTTTGTGGTCCACGGGTACAGGAGCTTTTGTTTCCTGTACCCGAGGGGACTGACAGGAAGTGCACACTGTGTGCGCACTTCATGTCAGTCCAGCCGGGTACAGGAGACAGATGCTCCTGTACCCGCGGCCATAAAGAGCTTGGCCGCGCTACAATGGAGTGACAGGAGGGAGCGCTGAGCGCTTCCCTCCTGTCAGCTCCTCTCCTCTTGGTGCGCCCGGGCGGTGCGCCCTCATGGACGTGCCAGCCCGGGCAGTGCTGCAGCCGCCAGAGGCTCAATTAAGAGCGCTTGGGCGGCTGCAGCATGAGGCGGGGCCGGCGCTTCTAGCAGCGCCCCTTCCCAAGGGGCACTCTACGCGGCGGCCTATTCCGCATATAGGACGCGCCGGCCCTGCGTGGACGTGTAGGTGGAAGAGGCGGGGAGGAAGCCTACACTGTTTCTGTTTTTTATTTTATTTTTACGTGTGCGTCAAATCTGTGTCAGGTTGCTAAGGCATGACAGTTTGGTGCTTGTATGTCCTCTCAGTTTAAGATCTCATACGTCCTCTATCTGGGGACTATACATTAAAAGAATTTTTCTCCTACAACAGTAAGACAGATGCCAAAGGGGTGTTCAAACTTTTAAAAATTTTGCCAGAGTGTCACAGACACACTCCACAGAAGAAATTCCTCTCCCACAATAGTTACCGGTAAATGGATGAAGGTGATGTATGTTATAATTTTTTTTTAAAAATCATGACTTTCACAGAAACACTCCACTCAACTAATTAATTCCACTCAATTAACAGGCTGATTGACTATTATATTTCCTTGTGACGGTGGCAAGTACAGTTTTATTAAACACAAAAAATAGGTAGGTCTCACCAACCCAATGAACAGGCTAATAAACTATTATACTTCCCTGTAACGGTGGAAAGTACAGTGTTTTCTCACCAAAAAAATAGGTAGGTCTCAACGACCCAATTAACAGGCTGATTAACTATTATATTTCCCTGTGACAGTGACAAGTACAGTTTTTTTTACCCCCCCCCAAAAAAATAGGTATGTCTCACCCACACAATTAACAGACTGATTAACTATTATATCTCCCTGTCACTGATGCAAAAGAAGTAGGATTGCACCGAATAAAAATGCCAACAGGTCACCCTCAGACTGAACAGCATGATTAATTATGGTATTTCTGTCTCACTGGGGCAAAGGAGCTGTATTGCACCGATCAATAATGCCTACAGGTCACCAGCACACTTTTTAAAAATAATAAAGGCCTAACACTCTCCCTGCCTGCAGCAGCATCCTGTCCCAACACTAGTCAGCAAGCATTTATTCATGCATGGTCACATGGTGCGCCGGCCAATCACAGCCATGCCAATACTAGGCATGAATGTGATGGCTTCCAAATGCCCACAGCTTAAACGCTTGTTGGTTGGCTGCGCTGCAGCCTTTCAACACATTTATTTAAACTACAAACAACTAACCCAGACACAGACTTTGGCACCAGAATGTTCGGGTTCGGTATGAGGGCACCAAAATTTCCATTATGATCCCGAATGTGGCGGTCCACTCACACATCTAATGTGTTTGTGGGCCTCCTGCATTTGATCAACATGTCCGATCCTTTTGCTGTCAAGAGATAATCCATTGCAGAATGGTCTGCATCTCCTTACACCACTCTCCCCATTGAGAATACGTAGGCTCAGCTGGGGGTTGAGATAGATAGCTATCAGATAAATGCTTGTTTGACCAACAGCTATCTAATATTAAGGCTGCTTTTAGAGCCTATTCGAATCGCCATATCTGATTTTACAACCTCAAAAAAAACATATCTATGAAAAGCAAATACATTCTGTATTTTTTTTTCATTCCCATCAATAGAAATGCCTGTTCTGAGCCACCAAAATGGACCAGAATAGGACTTGCAGTATGTTTCTTGAATCAAGCACACTGATCGTTTAAAAAAACTGATTGGGAATAGCCCATTGACTTGTATAGGTTCATGTGCTGTCCGGTTAGCTCACAGAAAAAAAATGGCCATATCAATAAGTTCTTAGGCCTCTTTCACACCACAGTTTTATACTTCCATTGTTTTGATCCGGCACATAACTGAGACCAATGGAGCTAAGCAGACTCCATTGACAACAATGGAGTCCATTCAGTTTCCGCTCAGAATCCTGTTTTTGTACCAGTCCTGCATACAGGACTTCTTTGTCTAATCTTTTTGATGGACCCTCCAATGCAGGTGTGAACTTGTCCTAACTCTGGGAGGATGCTCACGTTGATGCTTCGTAAAATCAATAGTTTCTATTAAGCAATGCCCACATTCTACTTTATATCCACTTATTTTAACCTCATTAGATTCTTTGGATTTTGTGGAATTCGATTACATTTTCTGGAATGATAGGATGACATTAAATACAGACTACTTTACCATGTGCTGAATTTTTTACATTTCACCAGTAAGTGGCAGCATTGTGCCGTCTTAGAGAAGGTTTGTGAAATCTTAAAGAGACACTTTTTAATAATGGGCATACAATATGGACATATTTACATGTATACTGATCAATAGGAAACACGCAGCGAATTTTAATTAACATTTTACAACAATACGAATCTCCAGGATTTACAGGCTACAATTTTCCAAAACTGCTATATCAGTAATACTAACAATTAAGTGGTAGCTGTATGAAAAGTCCAGGCATGTACTACTTGACATAACAAATATACAGTATGTAGGCTAACACATAACATTGCCCACAATCTACCATATCATTCACTGTTTGAAAGACAAACTCTCTATGAAACAAACATGATAGTAGCTGGAGATACTATACATTCACCATACTACAGGGGCACCCCGTTACAGATGCTTGTTATCTAGAATACAGGACGAGATACTTACTATGTTTCCAACTTTAGGTTAAATTCACCCATAGGTTTTTTGTGTCTTTTTTAGGATTTTTGTACTTTTTGTCTTTTTTTTTTTTTTTGCACATATGACTATTGGTGCTATTTTTCTGGAAAAAAAAAACTGCCAGCTCTGCTTGTTAGCTAAAATTCTGTAGGAAACATGAAACGCAGGACACACAAGCATTTTTTTTGTTAGTGGAATTAACAAAAATGCAGCATTTTGAAGCAATGGGGGGCACTGTGGATGTCAATATGGGACAGTATGAATGTCAGGCAGTAAATGAAGTAAGGAAGTAAGAATGTCACTGTGGGGCACTGTAAATGTCACTGTGGGGTAGTATAAATTTTACTGTGGTGCATTTTCATCGCTGTGGGGCACTTTGGATTTCACTGGGGCACTGTCGTTTTGATATTGCATATTCATGCTGTTTATAGCACTCTGGAGATGTGAGGGGGGGGGGGGGGCTTGTGGACTGTCAGTGATGTGCTGCAACAAGAGAAAAGACACTAGCAGGATTCATCTGTGGGTGTAGTAACATGGCCACAGGAGGTGCAGTGGGCATGGTTACTGCAGACTCAACAATGTGGCAGATGGGGCCAGCCTGCCACTCATCAGCTATGTAGGTAGTGAAGAAAACAGGAATCTCTGAATGTAAACAGATCTGCCAGATTAGTCTTATGCTCAGACAGGGGAACTAGGAACAGCACACTATGTGTGCAGGGTCAGCTCTCCTGAATATAGATGCCCAACGGCATAGGTAGATTTAGAGTAGGACCTATCTGATTGAGACCACCGTGGCGGGGTAGGTGGGCACAGATGTGTTTTGATCAAAATATATTGGCTGAGAGTCTCAGATTTTATCAAACCAGAATGAGGGCTAAGTCCATATATATGTATATGTTTGCATCCATTGGGTTAGTGCATTATTTTCCATGATTTTTCCCTTATAAATGTTGCCATGTACATGCTGAATATTTAGTTATCATATCGTGCAGGATGTTTTGTATCTTTTTCTGTGATTTTTGATACATTTATGTGCTTGAGGGAGTGGCACCTTCAAATGTGAATGCGCTCCTATTATCTGGGGAGTAGCATTCCTGTGCACCCCACCTATCCCACATGCAACTTTGATTAGGTGGTACATATAGCTGTGCGGGCACCTCCTCTTATTGGTTGCTGTTGCACACAGAGGTAACTAGGAGCAGCACACTATATGTGCAGCGTCTGCTCTCCTGAATGTAGATGCCCAACGGCATAGGTAGGGGAAAGAAAAGCACAGACATGAAAAACAGGTATTATGTATATATGCATCGTGAGGGGTGTTAGGAGCACATAAAAATAATTTAGATTTTGGGACTGGATAACTTCTTTAACCCCTTCTCGACATCCACTGTACAGGAATGGAGGATGTTGAGTCTTTAAAGATGGTGCCTGCTCCAGAGCAGAGCTAGCGCCATAGCCGCTGTGTGCCTCCTGTTTCATACAGCCAACACCTGAGGTTAAAATCTGCAAGCGGCGGTAATACCGAACGCAGACAATAAACCTCTCAGATGCCTTGGTGAAATGTGACCTCGGCGTCGGTTAAAACCCGGAAGCACACGCTTCTAGGTAATAAATGCCTTACCCGGATGGAGATTGGGTAAGGCATTCATGCATAGTAACGAGCCTGAGCCTATACTAGGATTCCAGGCTCATTACTTGTATATTACAGTTCAGTCCAGCAGGTGGCAGCACTGAACTGTAATATGGTGATTTCTCTATAGAATGATGTTGCAAATTCCATTATCCTATACAAATTGTAATCTCATGATTGTAAGTTAGGGTCCAATTTGGGACCTAACAAAAAGTAAAAAAAAGTTTTGTAAATAAAAAAAATAAAAAAAATATATATCAAAATTCAAATCAATCCCCTTTCCCCAAAATCAAAATAAACAAAAAAAATAACATCATGGGCATGGACTCTTGTGAAAATATCCGCACTATTAAAATATAAAAAAAATCTTACAGTGAATGGTGTAACGGAAAAAATGGTCGATTTGCTGTTTTTCCATTACTTTACTTCCCAAAAAATAGAATAAAATGTGATCAAAAGTTTATGCACGCCTCAAAATGGTATTATCAAAAACTACAGAATGTCCCACAAAAAAATAAGCCCTCATACATCTTCGTAGACATAACTATAAAAAAAATATGAGGGTCAGAATACGGCAATGACAAGAAAAAATTATTTTTTCAAAAGTTTTTATGTTTTTTCAGTATTAAAACTAAAAGAAAAACTATATATATGTGTTATTGCTGTAATAGTACAGCCCTGGAGAATGAGGAGCACAAGTCAGTTTTATCACATAGTGAACGCTACAAAAACAAAACCCATAAATCTGTGGCTAAATTGCATTGTTTTTCTAACTCAATGCCATTTGGAATTTTTTTCCCACTTCCCTCTACATTGTATGCAATAATAAATTATGGCATTAGAAAGCACATCTGTAAAAAACAAGCCCTCATACAGCTATATGAACGGCAAAATAAAAATGTTATGTCTCAACGAAAACAAATACATAGAGAGGATATTGCTCAATTTCCTATTCCAGTTATTCTGAGAATCCCCAATTTTCTTTATCTTATAGAGAGGAAACAAGGCTCTCGGATCTCATCAATATCTGATATATTTTTAAGGCAGCAGATTTAGTATATACGGTACCAATTTCACAAAAGCTTCAAAATAAATATATTTATCCCAATCACTTTATTTTAACCAAGATCTTATTTGATACTAGTTTATACTCTTTGGAACAGAGGTAGGAAACCTCCGGCACTCCAGCTGTTGTGAAATTGTAGTTTCACAACAGCTGGAGTGCTGAAGGTTGCTGATCCCTGCTTTGGAAGATCATATTATAGGTATAATAATTTAAAAGATTTAAAGAGGTTGTCCAGTCCCAAAATCAAAATTATTTTTATGTGCTCACAATGCACATATATGCCCCTAATACCTTTTTTTCATCTCTATGCTTTCCTCACCCCTTTCTGGGCATCTGAGTATCTTGGCAGGTCTGTTTACATTCATAGCTTCCTGTTCTCTTCACTACCTAGCTTTATTTATAAATAGTGATGAGCGGCAAGGGCAATATTCAAATTTGCGATATTTTGTAAATATAATGGTCTTGATTGCGAAAGTCGTCAATGTAATATGCGTGTAATGCGCGCACAATACAGGCGTGGGTCACTATAGATACATTTTTCAAACTGCTAGAAGTTTCCTGAGACTGGAGAAAATGGTTGACACAGCAGAACATTACAATAGCTTTATATGCAGATAGAGTGCTCCAATATATTTGCGATTGTGAAATCGGTACTAATGATGCAAATATTTTGGCGCAATACATGCAACTTCACATTTTAACAGGTCTGACTACATATTAGTGATTGGTGCACTAAATATTGTTGTAAACTTGCCTGTAGCATGTATGTAGCATGTATGTATGGACAGCAGAACCTCAGCTACATTATATGACTATCTAACCGTAACTGACTATCTCCCACTAACTATCTGTATTATACTGTATATATAAGCTAACTAACTAACTAACTTACTAACTATCTAATGTAATGATACTGACACAGGAAAGCAGAGAGCACAGCAATAACACTGCTGTCTCTCTCAGATCTGCAAAATACTGCCTACAATGGCTGCTGGGGAGGTTCTTATATACTAAAGGGGTAGACAACTTTCCTATTGGTTGCTAGGGATGTTGCTAAGCTCAGACAAAGACATTTCAGCCTTCTCATTGGTCCACAAGCAAGAAGCAGGGAGGGATCATGGGTTCAGATGAAAAAAAATCTAGAATATTCGAAATTTTCAGATATATCACTATATTCTAAATATTCGCGAATTCTCAAAGTAGCGATATTCGCGATTAAAATTCACGATTCGAATATTCGCGCCCATCACTATTTATAAACAAGCTTAGCTGCTCTGCAGAGTGGTGAGATGCAGGCTGACCCACCTGCCACATGTTCAGTCTGCAGTAACCATGCCCACCCACTACACCTTCTGTGGACATGTTACTACACCCACACATGAATCCTGCTAGTGTCTTGTCTCTTGCTGCATCACATCACTGTCAGTCCACAGGCTCTTCCTTCACCATCTCCAGAGTGCAATAAACAGCAAGCACATCAAAATAAATCTGTATACAATCCTATATACTATATATGATATAGCCTGCTGTGGCTGTAACATTGCCTGTTGTGTGTGTGATATACTGCCTGCAGGACTGTGTATCTAATGCCTTCTTTTACTATACTGTCTAATGTGGTATGTCATGTCAGATACTGTTCACTGTGCTTGTGTCTCTAATTCTGCCATCTGCCTTGATGTTTACTGTTCTTGTATCATGTGTCATACTGCTTACTGAGCTGTGTCTCTAAGGCCCCATGCTGTAACGCCTGTAGGTAAGGACAGACACTGACAGTGAGCCCTGACCTAGAACCCACCCCACTTTGCCTACCTACTTGCAGTAGAAACTCTAGGTAGAAAGACTGCAACTGGTCAACAGCTCCTGCGCTACTTACATGCAGAGACAAATACCAAGTGACAAAACAACACAAAAACAGGGTTGTACATAAATGGGTCAGTAGCAGGCAGGCTACGCAGTACCAAATGAGAGACAGAGACTGGTCAGAAGACAAGCTAAGATCAGAACCAGACAAACAACGCAGTACCAAACGAGAGACAGAGGAACAAGCAATTCAATGAGCTCAGGAACACAGCTAGTGAGTCAGAGACTATCATTGGCACTGATGTATGGCCAGGAAGGGGTTAAAAAAGCACCAAGTTTCAGGATCAGAACCTGATAGGTCATGACTTGATGCTCCATTAGTCAGAAACACTAGCACAGGGATGGCCAACCTACGGCTCTACAGATGTTACAAAACTACACTTTCCATCATGCCCTGCTGTAGGCTGATAGCTGTAGGCACTCATGGCATGCTGGGAGTTTTGAAACAGCTAGAGAGCCGCAGGTTGGTCATACCTGCACTAGCACATAGGAATAGAGCAACTGAGCAATTAGCCCACTGCTAATCTCTTCAGGCACACACCAGCTGTAGGGAGAAACAGAACATTGCGTCCTGTTGCTAAGGATGCTGTTGCATCACCAGGGGCGTGGGTTAGCAGTGTGCCTTCTGGCGCGGCAGCGCCAAATCCGGAGATTGCGCCACTGGAGCTCAGACAGGTTGATTGTGATTGTGACATTACAATCAGATTGTGACATTACCCCACCCCCCTCCCTCTTAAGACCCTCAACCTGGGGAGCAGGAAATTTGAGATAAAACCTTCTTATTAAACAAGGGCCATGAACATCCTGAGCACCCATGTTCTCTCCTCAGCACCATATCCCTTCCAATGAATTAGGTACTGCAGAGAGCCTTGAGCAATGATTTATGAAAAACGTCATGTATCCTGAACAAGGATGGCAATTGAAGACGAAAAGATACCATGTTTATAATAGATGTTATTTTATATGGTCCAATAAACTTAGGAGCAAGTTTACCAGACGGTACTTTGAGATGCAAATTTTTTGCAGAAAGCCAAATGAGTTCTCCAAACACGAAATTCGTACCTAAAGAATGCTTTTTGTTAGCTTTTTGGATTGGGTGCTTTAAAGCTTTTTCAGGGTTCTTACGAGCATCTAAAGCAGGATTCACAGAATTTGACCCAGTGATTGAAGAAAAGCATGGATTAATTGACTTCGTAAAATTTACCGAGCACTCACAACTGGATATCAAATTCAATGAAATTTAAATACATTTATTAAAAGAAGATTAAAGATACATAAAACAAATAAGAGATCGTACATACAAAAATAGCGATGATCTCTTACAATTGGGGATAACGCTGCTCAGGGGCTGACTGGAAACTTTTGGCCCAGGGGGCAAGTAACACCCAGAGGCCCACTGAGCCCCCCTCTACTTCCTGATTCGCTGTCACAAGAGGCTGGGCGGGGAGCTGCGGGAGGAGAGCACAGCCTCCTTTGACAGCTATCTCTTCCCCCACACCGCCGCTCGCCTGATCTGTCACAGGAGGCTGAGCATTGCGGAGAGGATAGATGCTGGCCACTCACAGCGCTCATAGCCCCCCCCCCCTTATGTGCCAGTAGCCATCCCCCCTTATGTGCCAGTAGCCGTCCCACCTTATGTGCCAGTAGCCGTCCCCCCTTATGTGCCAGTAGCCCCTCTTAAGTGCCAGTAGCACCCCCTTAAGTGCCAGTAGAACCCCCTTATGTGCCAGTAGTCCCCCCTTATGTGCCAGTAGCCGTCCCCCTAATGTGCCAGTAGACCCCCCCCCTTATGTGCCAGTAGCCCCCCCGTGTGCCAGTAGCCCTCCTTGTGTGCCAGTAGCCCCCCTTATGTGCCAGTAGCACCCCCTTATGTGCCAGTAGCACCACCTTATGTGCCAGTAGCCCCCCTTATGTGCCAGTAGCCCTACTTATGTGCCAGTAGTCCCCCATATGTGCCAGTAGTCCCCCATATGTGCCTGTAGTCCCCCTTATGTGCCAGTAGTCTCCCTTATGTGCCAGTATTCCCCCATATGTGCTAGTAGTCTCCCCCTCCCCACCTTATCATGGGCCAGTAGAATCCCCCCCCTCACCTTATCATGTGCCAGTAGAAACCCCCCCCCCTCACCTTATCATGTGCCAGTAGAATCCCCCCCCTCACCTTATGTGCCAGTAGAATCCCCCCCACCTTATTATGTGCCAGTAGAATCCCCCCCTCACCTTATCATGTGCCAGTCGAATCCCCCCACTCACCTTACCATGTGCCAGTAGAATCCCCCCCTCACCTTATGTGCCAGTAGCCCCCAAAAAAACAAAAAACAAACAAAAAACACTTATCTTTACCTCCAGCGATGTGATGCAGGCCTCTTCCGGCCTGTGTCCCTCGCTGTACCGCTCTAGCGGTGCGATGACGTCATCGCGCCGCCTGCACCAGCTTCTGATAGGCTGCCAGCCTATTGCTGGCAGCCTATCAGAGGAACAGGGAGGGGACACGCCTCTCCCTGCTCTGCCGCAGCACAGACATCTGTATCGCCGTCCTGAGGACGGCGATACAGATGACTATGGAGATGAACGCTTCAACAGTGGAAGCGTTCATCTCCCTGTGCCCTGCCGCCGGCCGCCCCCACTTGTCACCAGGGCCGTGGCAGGGAACATGCACACCCCAAAGGCCGGCCCATGGGTGACACTGCAGAGAGGCCAGGGGGCAATTGCCCCCCTGCCCCCCGGCCCCGTCCACCCCTGACGCTGCTTGACTTGAATATATTGCTACAAGTCCATACAAATATACTAATAGCGAATGTAATACTTGAGACCAAAATAAAGTGCAATTCTCAGAAATAATGCACGTATTCCTCTTCCAAGGATATGTCTCCTTTAGGAAGCAGGAAACAAGAGTTGTCATTAGTCCAACATATTCACCTCAATCATAGCATGTGTTAGTATACCAATGTATAATAAGACATGGTTCGATAAAAGTCCAGCTCTCAGTGGCATCCCACTGGGCCTGGATTAGCAATACCACAGTTACCTGTCCAGACGATTTTCATTTTTATTTTTTTCCAATAAGTGGAGCAGGTAGGTAAAGAGGTATGTTCTTATCCTCAATGGTTGTAGGACCTGTAGAATATCACATGTGTCACATGACATGAGAGCGGATTCTTCCAAACAGGCAAAGTCTTCGTTTGGCTAGCCAAAAAAGGGAATTAAAAGACCGTCCAATAGAGGATAAAATCTCATAATAGTCCTTCTTGGGTGGGCAGCTATCAACCATACGCGTTTCGGGGCCCACTCCTGGCCCCTTCGTAAGCATGGATTAAAGCCATAATTACAATAAAAAGGTGAATGTCATTAAGGGATCTGACATGGTTGTTAGTTGCAAACTTCACTAGGGACAAAAACCTCTTACACTTGTTCTGACAGTCAGAAACAAAGCATCTTAAAAACTACTCCAAATTCTGGTTGATCCTTTCAGTTTGTCCATTTGATCTCTAACCTGTTGATAAATTCTCTCCAGAATCTCGAGACAAACTGGACACCTCTGTCGGAGACAATCTTCTCAGGTATCCCATGTAATTTAATAATATTGTCGACAAGCAGACAATTCTTTAGCGTCAGTTTTTTTTTATGGAATCAGATGACACATCTTAGAGAACCTATCAATGACCTCCCACAAAACCATCTTTTCCCAGGAGGGTGAAAAGTCCGTAATGAAATCCATTGAGATGTGGGTCCAAGGATGGGCAAGGGGCAAAGTAAATCCGCACGATGGCTCCTGGCTCCTGACAACATCATATTTCAGTAGCAAGATCAGGAATAACAGCATCAATGATAACACCAGGGGGAAGAGGGTTACCAGATTCAGTATACAATAGACTCATAAGTCCCAAAACTATGTGATAAGGCATCTGCCTTCACATTACAGGACCTAGGATGAAAAGTAACAATAAAGTTAAACCAGGTAAAGAACAAAGCCCCTTGTGCTTGCCTAGGATTTAGAAGTTTAGCAGTATCCCGATAAATCAAGTTCTTGATTTCCGTAAGCATCATGATTTGCTGCTGAGCCCCCTCTAAGATGTGTTGTCACTCCTCAAAGTTCCATTTAATGGCCCACTGTTCCCGATTGCCAATATCATAGCTCCTCTCAGTGGAGGAAAGTTTTCTGGACAAAAATGCACATGGATGCAAATTAGTTAGGGAAGACGACACCTGACATAATACAGCACTGACTCCTACCTCCGAAGCATCCACCTCAACAATGAAAGCTTTGGTAACATCCAGCTGAATGAGTACAGGTGCCTGTATCAAACTTTCTTTAAGTTTATCAAAGGAGGACAGGGCCTCAGGAGACCAATGGAGAACTTCTCTGACACCGAATTCACATTTACTAAATTTCACAAACAAATTAATATCCCTCAATTCTCCTCACATGTATAACATGAGATGACCAATTCGGGGAAAATAACAAAATATCATCAATTTTATACAACAAGAAATTGACCCAGGTAGTCTGGAACACAGCTGGGGCATTACATTGCCCAAAGGGCATCACTAAATATTCAAAATGCCCTTCAGGGGTATTGAGCGCTGTCTTCTATTGACCCCACCTGTACTCTGAGGTCAATGTTCAATCTGATTGAATAGATCACGAATGAGAGGAAGGGGCTACTGGTTTCGAAACATGATTTTATTAAGTTCCCTGCAATCAACACAGAGGAGAAATCCCTGGTGATGCAATCCAGCATCTAAAAATGCTGTTGCATCACCAGGGGGCACAACTTAGCAGTCAGTATCTCCCGGCACGGCTGCACCGAAGCAGGAGATCTCGCCGTTGGAGCTCGGACAGGTAAGTTTGTGACACATGCACATGATTGTATCTGTTTTGTGGTGTGCAAATCGTGAATGTGCAAAATAAGGATACCATCATCAACATTAATTTATTTTGTGGTTCGCATTTTGAGAACCAGGATAGGACATGTTCTATCCCTTGTATCTGTTTTGTGGTGTGCAAATCGGGAATCTGCAAAATAAGGATACCATCTTTAACATTAATGATTTTGTGGTTCGCATTTTGAGGACCAGGATAGGACATGTTTTATCCCTTGCGAAAAAGACATATGGATGTTAGAAGCACATAAATGTCTTTGATTCACGATTTGCAGACCGCAAACTGAATAAGGTCATGAGCCCTTTTAGAGGCCGTTCACATGGCAGGTTTTACTGCTGAACCTTAGGTGTGGACAACTGCACCAAATTTGACCAAAAACCCACTAGCTGCCACATTCTTTCTGCCTCCCATTAATTTCAATGGGAGGCAGCAGTGAGGATCTTCTATTAGTGAGGCCGTCGTCAAAAGCCGCAGCTATCCTCAACGCGGCTTCTAATTGAAATGAATGAAAGGCAGAAAGGATGCACGCCGTAAAATCTATTGTGTGAATATCATCCTGCTCTCCCATAACAGTGACATCCACAGTGACATCCACAGTGCCCCACACTGCCATCCACTGTGCCCCACAGTGCCATCCACAGTGTGTCCCCCATAGTGCCATTCATAGAAAGTTTTCTCTCCCCTCTTGATAAATGGAATCTAAAATACACTGTATTATTTCTCTAGTGAAACTAGACTATTACATATGATATATGTTGTCAGGCTTGGACTGGCCCACCGGGGAAGCGCAGGATTCCTCGGTGGGCCCCCAGTTCCCTGCACCCGTAATAAGATGGAGGAGTAATTATTTTTCTTTTCTCAGGAAAGATAATTATTATAGCCACTAGGTGGCAGTATTGCACAGTGATGTGGCCTCCTACTGGTGTACATTGTACAGGAGGCCCCGCAGTATCTTCCAGACTTCTGGGGCTGATGGCTGTGAAGGAAGAGAGAAGGTGTCTGCCTCCTCCTGCCCTCCCTGCTGTCAGGAAACTGTGGCTGCTGGAAAGAAGGACTCCTCTGTGGTGCTGGGCTGATTTCTCAGGTGTGTGACAGTAGTGAGCTGTAGGAGACTGAAAGGGGGAAATAGGGGATTTGTTTATAGCACACACAGATCTATGAATGTATGCTGCTCTCTGCAGAGTTCAGAATGGCATTGGGGGGACTCTGCCCTAGGTCTCCCCCAATGCCTCTGCTTTAGGTGGACCCCCATAAGTGCCCCAGCTCCAGATGTCCCCACTATAAATGCACTACTAATATTGCCTCTTCTCCAGTGGCAGTGATGATATTCCATATTTACAGGCATCACTGCTGCCATGTAAAGAGATACTGGTAGTGAAGTGGTGGAGAATTTAAAGGGGTTGTGCAGGTTTTAAAGTTCTCCTCTCCACACCATAGGGCATGACTATATGAATAGTGGAGTCCGACTCTACAACCTCGACTTATCCCCCTTTTTACGGGCTACACATACGCCCTGCTGCTCCATTCATTCTTTTTGGGACCAAAGCAATTAGCCAGCGCTGTACTCTGCCATCTCCGGCGACCACATAGAGGATGGATGGAGAGGCAGGGCATATGCTCGACCTGCCACTCAGTCAAGAAGGGGGATCAGTGGGGGCTCCAGCATTCAGACCCCCACGGATCACTTAGTTATTCCCAATGCTGTGGATAGAGGATAACTAGAAAAGTGGACACAGGCTCTTTAACAGACGAACATTTTTTTTTTTAGTTTGACACATATTTTGAGCCACATTTAAATTTTTTTTTTTTTTTTTTATAGCCAAAGAAAACCTTTAAGGATAGGGAATGTGAAAAGGTGAAACAGCTATGATGTGACAGCTGACAAGTGTCTGATTAGTGGGGGTCTGACTGCTGGGACCCCCATGACCAAGGGAACATGGTCTTAAAGGAGTTGTCTCACTTCAGTAAATTGGATTTATCATGTAGAGAAAGTTAATACAAGCCACTTACTAATATATTGTTATTATCCATATTGCTTCCTTTGCTGGCTGGATTCATTTTTCCATCACATAATACATTAACTTTCTCTACATAATAAATGCCATTTGTTGAAGTGAGGCAGCTACACTTAATAGGGTTAGGCAAAAAATGTCTTGGTGCATGAATTGCATGTTTCCTATGTGTGATAGGAACTGCATGTGTCTAGTTTCTGAATTACTTAAGAGCAGGATATCCATTTATGTGTAAGGCTACTTTCACACTTGCGGTAGCAGGGTCCGGCAGGCTATTCCACTGGGGGAACAGCCTGCCAGATCCGTGCTTACGCTAGCCCACCGTGCCGCCAGAGGTCTGCTCCAGCCCCATTCACTATAATGGGGGCGGACCAGAGGTCCGATCGCAGCACGGAAATTGTGCCGAGTGGCGGCCGGACAAAAACTACAGTGGACTTCCGGTGGCATGGTGTACTAGTATTAGCACGGATGCGGCAGGCTGTTCCATCGCCTGAACATCCTGTCGGACCCTGCCACTGCAAGTGTGAGAGTAGCCTAAATTCTGCCACATGTATGTTTGTGCATTTTGCTGTGAATGTCTACCATCATACTTCATCTTCAATATTTCTGTAATCACTGTAAGGGCTCATGAACACAATTGTTTGATGTTTTTCCTCAAAACGCGTTTTGGTTGTTTCATTTTGTACACTAAGGACCTACGAAAAAGTATGGCCATACGATCAGTCGGATAAAGATAATTGGGACTAACCATCTGCGAATTGAATTTCCTACCAGCGTACAGCACTTAGAACTCCGCGAGTGAGGAGACGTCCTCGTGCTCTCGCGAGAGTTCAATGCCAGCTACACAGAGCGGACAGAACTTTGTGGCAGACGCCGAGTACTTTCGGGAGCACATATGCCTGCCAGCTCCAGCGCAGACAGCCGTAGCTAAGAGCCCATACAGGGCGTTTTGCAAAGTCGCAGACACACATCTATTGAGGTTTTATCCCCATTGACCGGAACTATGTCTGGATAAGACTTTGCATCCAAATCACTTCATTCATCCAAGGTGATATACAGTGGATTTACTTTTTTATACCCATTGACTGGGACTATGTCTGGATGAGACTTTACAGCCAAATCACGCTATTAATCTCTAAGGCGATATACAATTGCCAAGATTTGAACCAGTATAACACCTGAATACCTAACCAAGTGCAACCAACGTTGCGGTACTTTACCAGTGTGACCACACTCTTTAGCACATCTTGAGCGCTATTACGCAGCGGTTTGCGTCCTATACTGCATGTACACGTGCTGTTCTATTTTATTGAATTGGATTTTAATCTGGATTTTATGTTTAGTAATTTTGTGTTATTCCATGGACTGACCTATTGAGATATACAGATACTGGGATTTTCCCAGTGCTACTGTGTGTCTCAAATGTGACATCCAGCACGTGGATTTACACCCCTTAAAGGTACTATTGTAGTCATTGCAAAACTTATTTTATATTGACTTTTACTATTAAATTAGTCTACTACTGTTTTCATTGTGACTCCATTTGTTAGAGTGCCTACCCATGATTTTTATTTTTGTTTTGGATACTGGTTGTGTGCATTCCACATTATGCGGAACAAAACAGCTGGCCTCTAATAGAACAGTCCTATCTTTGTCTGTAATGCCGACAATAATAGGAGATGTTCTATAATTTTGCGTATCGGCCATACAGACACGGAATGCACATGGCGTAACTTCTGTATTTTGCGGCCCCATTGAAGTAAATGGTTTCATATACAGGCCACAAAAAAAAAAAAAAATGGTACGGATACGTAAAAAAAATAAGTTTGTGTGCAGTTTGTACTGAATTTTGGGGTGTTCGGGACCCGGACCCAAACATTTTCAATAAAGTTCGGGTTCGGTTCCGTTGTTCGTCGATTTCTTCCCGCTTTCTGAAGGGCTGCACAGCAGCCAATCAGCTAGCGTTTTACTTCTTGCCCTAAGAAGCCATCACAGCCATGCCTACTAATGGCATGACTGTGATTGGCCAAGAGCAGCATGAGACCCAGCCTGTATTTAAGCTGGAGTCAAGTAGCGCCGCACGTCACTCTGCTCTGATTAGTGTAGGGATAGGATGCAGCTGCTGTGAGGGAGAGATTAGGCAGGGAAAACTCAGTAAAAACACCTAATGAAGTGATCGATCTACAGCTGTGAATCATTCAACTTCTGCTAGTTAATTGCTCACTGGTTTTTAGGCTGCACAGAACGTTTTTCTGTCACTTTTTTCTGGGGTGATCGGCAGCCATTTTGTGTCTTGTGGTGCACCAGCACAAGCTGCCACCAAGTCCATCAATCCATCAATACTATTTTTTTTTTTTTGCTATATCCTACATCAGTGGCTTGGCTGTGCTTATTGTCACCCCTAGAAACTTAGGATAGAAATTTCTATGTTTATTGAGGGGTTAAATTAAATTGCCAAAATAGCAATCCCCTAAATCTGGTGTTCCAGCTGTGGTTAGCCAAGTGTAATACTGTCTGCTGTCTGGCAAAGGATAGATTTTTTTCTGTGGTGAAATTCAATTGACAAAATAGCAATCCCCTAAGTCTGGTGTCCCGGCAGTGGCTGGCCAAGTTTAATAGTGTCCGGCAAAGGATAGATAATTTTCTGGGGTGAAATTCAATTGCCAAAATTGCAATCCCCTAAGTCTGGTGTCCCAGCAGTGGCTGGCTAAGTTTAATAGTGTCCGGCAAAGGATAGATAATTTTCTGGGGTGAAATTCAATTGCCAAAATTGCAATCCCCTAAGTCTGGTGTCCCAGCAGTGGCTGGCCAAGTTTAATAGTGTCGGGCAAAGGATATATTTTGTACTGGGCTAAAATTTAATTGCCAAAATAGCAATACCGTAAATCAGTGGTTTCAGCTGTGGCTGGCCAAGTTTAATAGTGTCCAGCAAAGGATATATTTTTTTCTGGGGTGAAATTCAATAGCCAAAATAGCAATCCCCTAAATCTAGTGTCCCAGCAGTGGCTGGCCAAGTTTAATAGTGTACGGCAAAGGATAGATAATTTTCTGGGGTGAAATTCAAATAGCCAAAATAGCAATCCCCTAAATCTGGTGTCCCAGCAGTGGCTGGGACACCAGATATATTTTTTTCTGGGGTGAAATTCAATTGCCAAAATAGCAATACCATAAATCAGTGGTTTCGGCTGTGGCTGGCCAAGTTTAATAGTGTCCAGCAAAGGATATATTACTTTCTGTGGTGAAATTCAGTTGCAAAAATAGAAATACTGTAAATCTGGTGTTCCAGCTTTAACTGGACAAGTTTCATAGGGTCCGTCAAAGGATATATTATTTTCTTGTAAATTTCAGTTTTATTGATACAAATAAAATATATGTAATGCAAATAGCAAAAATATTAAGTGAAACAAATCACCATTACATTCGTGAAAATGAGTGTCATTTTAGAATAACAAAATCTATTACAATATGAGTTCCTAACACTATGTGTGTAGAAAATCTCTAATAGAAAGTTCATGTCCAACGAAGATCAGTCAACTATGAATGCTTCAAGTATACATAATAAACAAGGCATAAGATAATTGCAAAAATAAAGTAAACAAAGCCGCCAGAGGCAGTAAAGGACTCATGTAATGGTGAGGGAAAGGGGGGAGGGGAGGGGAGGGGAGGGAAGGGAAGGGGAGGTAGTGGAGAAGGGGGAAGATATAAGGGAGTGAACAGGGGAAAACAGTAATAATCGTCACATGTTTTATTAATGAACCTGTAAAGGAAGAAAAAAGTTAAGAATCACATTATGTCATTCAAAATGAATAGAAATCCTATCGGTCGATGCATAATCGCTCCATTTCGACCAGATCCTGGAGTACTTGCGGAGGTTGCCAGCTATAATCCATTTTAGTTTCTCAAATCTGCTGATGATTGAGACTTCAGCAAGCCATTCCTGTATGGTCGGCGTGTCAGTATCTAACCAATGTTTGGGTATGAGGACCTTAAGGGCAGCAAGGAGAATGTGAAATAATCGATCCCTGAGGACATAGTGTGTTTTGCTATAGAGTCCCAATAAAACTAGATTTTTATCTACCTCTAAATCTGTTCCGTATATCTCGGAGAGTACCAAATTAAATTTCTTCCATAAGGGGGAGATTTTAGGACAGGAGAACCAAATGTGCCCCAGGGAGCCTACCCCACCACCACATCTCCAGCAGTGAGCAGGTATTTCGGGGTTAATCTTATGTAGAATGACCGGAGTCCTATACCACCTGGTGACCAGTTTGTAATGCGACTCCTGGAGTCTAGAAGAGGTGAGTTTAGGAATGGAAGATTGCAGGATCAGCTTGGATTCCTGCTCGTTAAATGTTTTATGAAGCTCATTGGACCAGCTGGCTAAATATGGTGGAGGGGAAGCAGTCTGGTTAATGATCGAATAGAGCCTTGAAATACCATGGCACAGGTGAGTGCGTGATAACATAATTTTTGTGAGGTTGTGAACACTCTCTTGGTTTGTGAACTGTATGTTCAAATATTTAGAGTATTCCATTGGAGTCGAGGCTGAATATAAAGTTTTCAAAGGTAGTGTGTATCCGTCTGGGTGGTTGATGATTTTATGCCTAACAGATCTCAGATTATTTGGGATTGAAGAAAGCAGTGGAAGATCTAAACAGTTAGGGGGTGATACTGCATGCTTTCTAATTAGGGTTTGCCAAGTGTGTATTGCATGTTTTGTGTAAGGGTTATCTACTTTCTTATACAGGTGTTTATTGCCTTTGGTTTCCCAGATCAGAAAGTTCAATGGGCATGGGGCACATGCCTCTTCTAAGTCCACCCAAAGTTTTCTTAGTGGGTATACATTCCATTCCTTTACCCTGGTCATAGTCACGGCTAAGCTATATTTTTCAAAATCTGGGAGACCCAGTCCTCCCTTATATTTAGGTCTGGTAAGGGTATCAAACGCTAATCGGCATTGACCTTTCTTCCAAACAAAGGAAAGAACAGCTTTTTTGACAGCTATAAAGAAACTTTTGGGTAAAGCGATGGGGATCCCTTGAAGGAGATACAGGACCCTGGGGAGGGTAACCATCTTAATAAGGTTAATACGTCCGAACCAGGAAACGAACAGGTCGTTCCACTCTGCCAAATCTGATTTAATTTTACGAATAAGTGGACTGAAGTTTAAACGGTATAGATTATCTGGGTTGTTTGATATATTGACTCCTAAGTATTTGAAGTGAGAGGTGGACGGTTTGAGACTACTAAGAGATTCAATTTTATCCCACGTGTGGCTATCAACATTATTATGTATATTGTGGACTTAGATAGATTAATTTTGAAAAACGACACCGCACTAAATAGGTCTAACTCTTTAAGAAGAACAGAGATTGTAGTGAGAGGGTTAGTGACAAAAAACAAGATATCATCTGCATACGCAGCGGATTTATGGGCTATTTTATGCGTCTTGAGGCCTGATATGTTTTGTTCTGCCTGACTTTGGCTAGTAAGGGTTCCAGAGAAATAATAAATAAAAGTGGGGAAAGGGGGCAGCCTTGCCTCGTACCGTTTCTAATATCAAAACCTTGAGAGGCAGTCCCATTGACTAGGATCCTGGCTGATGGGATAGTGTACAGTGATTGTATTTTCCGGATAAAGTTATCTGGGAGGCCGAATTTAGCAAGAGTGGCAATAAGAAAGTCCCAATTGAGCCTGTCAAAGGCTTTCTCGGCATCTGTTGATATAAGAGCTAAAGGTATTTTGTATTTCCTACTATATTCGATGCCTAACGGAGCCTTCATAATGTTCACTTTAGCTTCCCCCCCGGCATAAATCCTACCTGTTCTGGATTAATAAGTAAGATAAGGGTAAGATGAGGGTAAGATACGTAACATCCTGTTGGCTAATACTTTAGCATATATCTTAAGATCATTGTTCAGGAGTGATATTGGACGGTAGTTTTGGCAAAGGGTTGGGTCTTTATCTTCCTTTGGTATCAGAGAGATGTTGGCCTGAAGTGTCTCTGATCTGAAATTGGTGGCCTGACCAATTCCATTGAAGTATTTTGTGAGGTGGGGAACGAGGATATCCTTATACTTTTTGTAATTGGAAATACCGAAACCATCTGGGCCCGGACATTTGCCTGTAGGTAGCGTTGCTATAGCCTCTTCAATTTCAGTCGCGGACAGCGGAGATTCCAATTGTGCTGTTTGTGACTGATTGAGGCAAGGTAGATCGATCTGATTTAGATAGTTTTGAATGGCCGAAGTCGTAGGATTAGTAACCATTTTATTCGCTTGTAAGTTATATAACTTATTGTAGTAATTGGAAAAGACTAGAGCTATTTTATCTGCAGCCTGTACCATATTACCGTTATCATTTTGGATTTTATGAATGGTCGTCTTGCCTCTTTGTCTTTGGATGAGCCTAGCCAGGTCTTTGCCACATTTGCTTGCATGAACAAAGTGCTTAAATTTGCTCTGGGGTGAAATTCAATTGCTAAAATAGCAATACCATAAATCAGTGGTTTCAGCTGTGGCTGGCCAAGTTTAATAGTGTCCGGCAAAAGATATATTTTGTTCTGGGGTGAAATTCAATTGCCAAAATAGCAATCCCCTAAATCTGGTGTCCCAGCTGTGGCTGGCCAAGTTTAATAGTGTCCGGCAAAGGATATATTTTTTTCTGGGGTAACATTCAATTGCCAAAATAGCAATACCATAAGGCTGGGAACACACCTAGGCGTTTCTGAATCGCGCGTATGACACGCGTTTTATGCACGTTTTTGGATGCGCGTTTTTGTAACTAAGAAACGCGCGTCATACGTGCGATTCAGTGATTCTCCCCTATGGCAACATTGGCTCATGTACTTGTTTGGGCGTTGGGCGTTTTACAGCGCGTTCAAACGCGCTGTAAAACGCCCAAATGTGAACCATGCCCATAGGGATGCATGGCTTTTCACATGTTGAGCGTTTTTCAGCGCGTTTGAACACGCTGAAAAACGCTCAGGTGTGTTCCCAGGGTAAATCAGTGGTTTCAGCTGTGGCTGGCCAAGTTTAATAGTGTCCAGCAAAGGATAGATTTTAAATTGTTGGGTGAAATATTTCCATTTTTGGCAGGTACAAACCCCTGCACTGCATAACTGACAGGGAACTTACAATTGACGGTTACATTCTTGCATGAAATAAAGCCTTTTTGGGCTGTGAAGCCAAAGGTAGTCGCCAATAACAGTTTTTTTATTTTTTATATTCTTAAAATAAATTAGTGTAGACCCCAAAACATTGGGAAAATATAAAAAATAAAACAAAGTATAAGTGCACGGTAGTATAACAGTGGTTGGGTGAGGCTGGTATTCATGTCTATTCTGCATAAGGTACAAACAAGTCCTGTGGGATCCATGCCTGGTTCTTTTTAATAAACGAAAGCTTTCCCACATTGTCTGCGGACAGGCGGCTGCGCTTGTCTGTGATAATGCCGCCAGTTTTGCTCAACACACGTTCAGACAATACAGTGGCTGCAGGGTAGGCCAGCACCTCCAAGGCGTAAAGGGCAACCTCAGGACATGTGCCCAATTTGATGACCCAGAAGTTGAATGGGGCAGACCCAGTGGCGTAGCTGGAAATGATTGGGCACCACAGAAAATTTTTGAATGGGGCCCCCCTCCCCCAGTAATTTTTGTGCAAACCCCTTCCTTTAAAGGGAATCTGTCACCAGGTTTGAGCCCTGTCAGCTAAACATATGCTGACGTTCAGGGTCTCATTAGCATGCCTAATATGGGCTCATCTAAACAAATGGTAGCGTTATTTTGTCAAAAAACAGGTTTAACTAACCTGTCAATCACACATATAAGGAGCCCAAGGGGAGGTCCAGCGATGCAGGGTGCCGGGCCGCAGACATCGCTGTATGTGGCCAGCGCCGCCTCCAAATGCTCCGTGCCGCCTCTCCCTCCCCCTCCTCCCGCTGTAAGCGCTGGCTCGTACGCACACGGCGCGTGCGCACTTCACTTCAAGAAGCCGATCCAAGAAGTCCGCGCGTGCGCACAGGCATGCACCCGTGCGGACTTCTTGGATCGGCTTCTGAAGTGAAGTGCGCACGCGCCGTGTGCGTACGAGCCAGCGCTACAGCGGAGGAGGGGAGGGAGAGGCGGCACGGAGCATTTGGAGGCGGCGCTGGCCACATACAGCGATGTCTGCGGCCCGGCACCCTGCATCGCTGGACCTCCCCTTGGGCTCCTTATATGTGTGATTGACAGGTTAGTTAAACCTGTTTTTTGACAAAATAACGCTACCATTTGTTTAGATGAGCCCATATTAGGCATGCTAATGAGACCCTGAACGTCAGCATATGTTTAGCTGACAGGGCTCAAACCTGATGACAGATTCCCTTTAATGCCGCCATGCCTGTGGCTACTAAAGATTGCTCTCTCAGACCAGACCCAGCTGCCGTTTCATCCGTTTTCTACACTGTCTATACTGCCACTGTATATAATTTCATTGTATAATACTGTTAGTCCTCCTCCTCCTCTAGGATGGGCCCTTTCTAGGTCACGGCCCCAAAGCAGTTGCTTCCCCTGCTTCACCTGTAGCTACTTCCCTAGGCAGACCCATAAGTCATTACGTGTACTGTTCCACCATGTTGCTGAAATACTGCCTCCTGCTAAGATGTTCCAGATCTGCTGGTGGTGCAGGTTGTTGTGGCGTGATGGCAAAGCTTTTCCACTGGTGAACCAGCTGCATTGGCAAATTCTTCCTCCTCCTCCTCTGCCTTCACCTTGTGCTTCCACTGAGTCCCCAGTGTCAGGTGTGAATGCCATCAGCAGCGTGTCTACTAGCGGGCTCATCTTCCTATTACACTCCAGTGAGGGAATTAAGAACGGCACGTTGTCCTTGTAATGGGGATGCAGCAGGGTGGCCACCCAGTAATCAGCAAAAGTTAGAATGTGGCAGTAACTGGGCGGCCGTTGCGCAGGTACTGCAGCATGTAGTCGCTCATGACTGCCAGGCTGCCCAGAAGCAAGGACAAGCTATCCTCTTTGAGGGCGGTATATCGTCTGTGTCCTCTGTATCCCCCAGCGTTCCTCCTACTCCTCTTCCTCATCCTCCAGAACTGTGCCCTGGCTGGACAATTGTGTTCCAGGCCAGGGCCTATGTTGGTGCAGATACCCACCCTCCGAGCCACTTGAATTTGGTTGGCCTTAAGTTAAGGATAAGGCGTGTATTTAGTTTTGTTTCTTTATACGGTTAGTTTAGCTGCCTTATAGTTATTTTAATATGTTTTTAAATACATTTGTAAATAGTTTTTTACTGGTTTGAGTGAAAGGGTGGGGGGGTGTTGAGCGTGTAGGGTGTTAGGCTGTTTGGGTTTATTTTCCATTCGCTTTCTACACTGTCTATAATGCCACTGTATCTGACAAAGTCTTTTAGTCCTCCTCCTCCTCCTGGATGGGCCCCTTCTAGGTCAGGGACCCAAAACAGTGTGCTTCCCACGCTTCGCTTTAGCTATGCCCCTGGGCAAACCCATCAGTAAGTACGTGTACTCTTCCACCATGTTGCTGAAATGCTGCCTCCTGCTAAGACGTTCCAGATCTGCTGGTGGTGCAGGTTGTTGTGGCGTGATGACAAAGCTTTCCCACATTTCGCCAATGCTAACCCAGCCTTCTGAGGTGCTGATGGTACCCAGCTGCCCGTGAGCTGGCTTGGGTGCCACCCTGCTGAGAACACGGTTCCTCCTCATCCTCCTCATCCTACTTATCCTCCTCATCCTCCAGAACTGTGTCCAGGCTCGACAATTGTGTTCCAGGCCAGGGACTATGTTGGTGCAGGAACCCACCCTTCAAGCCACTTGGATGTCACTGGCCTTAAGTTAAGCATAAGGCGTGTATATAGTTTTGTTTGTTTATATAGTAAGTTTAGCTGCATTATAGTTATCTTAATATGTTTTTAAGAAAATTTGTAAATAGTTTGTTAATGGTTTAAGTGAGGTGTTATGTGTGTTCGATTAACTGAATTGATTTTCACTGTCTGGTGTTTAGGTATTTCTGCACCCCAAATTCAGCACATGTGGAAGGCAGGGGATCTGTGTCAAACCGGCTAGGCGCAGACCTGCTAGTATATTTCGCCCATTATTGCACAACACCAGGCCAGGCTGGAGGCTCAGTGGCACCAACCAATGGTCTGTTGTTCCATGCCTGTCCACAGCTCCTGTGCGGTGCGGGGTTTGTCCCACAAACACACAAGTTTTAAAACAACCTGCTGTTGTTTCCCCCTGGCTGTGCTGCTGTGGGTGGTGAAGGTGTTACGCTGAGTGGATGAGGAGGAGGTAGAGGAGGAGGAAGCCGAGTAGGAGGAGGAGGTAACAGGATAAAAAGAGAAATGCCCAGCAATCATCGGGGGCGGAAGGACATTCACAAAAATGCTATCCGCCTTTGGGCCAGCCGCTACATTTACCCACTGTGTTGTTGGTTATGTATTTTGTCCGCCACTTGGTTGTGCAGGGAAGGGATGGCTCGCCTGCAAAAGTAGCGGCGGCTGGGATACACGTACTGTGGGATAGCCCCCGCCATACGGTTTTTAAAACTGTCCACCAGACAGAATGACAGCATTTCAAAGGACCAGGAAGTTTGAAATAAGGCATTAAGAGCCATGGATAGGGGGATACTTCCTCTTTCTATCTCTTTTTCTCTCCAGTGTTTGGGAGATGGACAGCTGATAGCTGAACACTTCCATGGGATTTGGTGGAGATGCTTGGTGACAATGATAGATGTGGTGGCGTTGCTGCCACATCCTCTGTTTGCTGGGTGACAGGTGCCACTGTAACTCACTTGGGCTCAACTTTAGAATGTTTATTTATTATTTCTCTGTATTTTATTTTATTTTATTTTAAGTCATTTCCCTATTCACATATGTTTGCAGGGCATTTACCTACATTTTTCCGCCTTTTGCAGCCCTCTAGCCCTTTACAGGGCTATTTTACAGCCATTTAAGTGCCCAAAAGTTCGGGTCCCCATTGACTTCAATGGGGTTCGGGGTGAAGTTCGGGTCAGGTTCGGATCACGAACCCGAACATTTTCGTGAAGTTCGGCCGAACTTCACGAACCCGAACATCCAGGTGTTCGCTCAACTCTATGCAGGAGCCCTAAAGTGGGCTCCCAGAATCAGTACACTGGTGGGCCCTGGGTATCCTAGTCCGACACTGTATGTTGTTACCGGGTAAAGTACAAATTTCATTAAAACTGCTCTTCCCATTAGGAAATGGGGAAATCTTCTCCAGGTCTTTGTCTTCTGCCTTAACTTATTCAAAAGGGGCATTATATTCAACATACTATAATCATCAGGATTCTTATAGCAGGTTTACATGGGCCAAATGTCGGGCAGATTATTTGGGATTACCGAACTTTGTGATTTCGGGTACCCGGACTCAGACTTTTTCACTGAAGTTTGGGTTTGGGTTCAGTGTTCCGGTGATTTTATTATTTTCCGTTATAACATAGTTATAACTGAAAATAATAGCATTCTTAAGATAGAATGCTAAATAAAATGGCCATTGAGAGGTTAAAAATAATAAAAAAAACTCACCTCATCCACTTCATCGCGCAGCCTGTATCCTCTTCTTTCTTCAGGTCCTGCAAAAGGACCTGTAATGACGTCACCGCAGGTCCTGCTGAATGAAGATAGAAGATCCTTCTATCTTCCTTCAGCAGGACCTGGGATTACGTCACCGCGCTCACCACGTGGTGAGTGCGGTGATGTCATCGCAAGTCCTTTTTCAGGTCCTGAAGAAAGAAGAGGATACCGGCTGCGCAATCAAGTGGATGAGGTGAGTTTTTTTTATTGTTTTTAACCCCTCAATGGCCATTTTATTTAGCATTCTATCTTAAAAAACCTGTTATTTTCCATTATAACCATGTTATAACGGAAAATTATAAAGTGAAGTTAGGGTCCCTATTGACTTTAATGGGGTCCGGGTTCGGTGTTCGGGTTAAGTTCGGGTCCCGAAACCCGAACTTTGACCTGAAGTTCGGCCAAACCCAGCGAACCCGAACTTCCCAACTGGGGATGAAAGTTCAAACGAGCTCTGGTTCCTAACAATCTGCCATCTAAATGTGCAGCTGATCACTGACATTCGGGCAGGCAAGTAAATTATCGTTTCTGGGCAGCAGATCGTGTTGCCTAAACAGGGATCTACTGCCAAGAAACAATGCAGCTGTAGGAGGATGAGCGATCCCAGTAGCGACCCCTTGTTCTCATACTCTTGAGGTGATCACTGCATCCAGGGGCGTAGCTAGAAATGACTGGGCCCCACAGCAAATTTTTGTATGGGCCCCCTCCCCCTGCGCGTTTCATTCCCCCCCCCCCGCCTCTTGTGTAAACCCCACTCCTTTGGCAAGTCACGAGATTATATATATATATAGGAAAAAGCAGCACTCCGTGGATACGTGGAAAAATTGATCCCTTTATTCCATACTGTGCACAGTATGGAATAAAGGATCCATTTTTCCACGTATCCACGGAGTGCTGCCTTTCCTTCATCTAAAAATTTGCTGATCCCGATCCAGGGACGACAGGCATTGCACCCAATTTCCCGTTATTTGAGTGCTGCTACCTGCGCCTTTTTTATATATATATATATATATATATATATATGTACACGCACACACACACACAGTATATATGTATATATATATATATATATATATATGGCCCATCGCCACTGCCTGCCAATTGCTGGGCCCCATCCTTCCCCCTACTGTATATTGTATGGCAAGGTGCAAGGATTACTGTATACTGTACATAAAATGTATGGAGGTTACACCATGCCGGACAATATAACCCCTGCGCCATGCTGTACAATATACAGTATAACCCCTACACAGTGTAGCAGTATACTGTATATTGTGTGGCACAGTGTAGGCTATATGTGTATACCATGAACATACTCCACATGAAAACTTACAATTACTTGGCTTTGACCTTGGGGATTTCAGACACGACTTCGGCTGGGGGGCTAGGTCTAAGAACACTCCGTCCACTGGGCAGTATGGTTTTTTCGTTCTTCCTCTTCAGACTCTGTACATGAGGTAACAAGGGGTAATATAACTAAGTAGTATCAGGGTACATTATTATACAGGGGTAATATAACTCAGGAGGCCTATCAGATATTATACAGGGGTAATATAACAGTTATATTACCCCCTGAATAATGTCCCGATAGCCCTCCTCAGTTATATTACCCCTGTATAATAATCTACCCTGATACCATTAGTTATATTACCCCTCCCTGTATAATTTACGCAGATACCCCTCAGTTATATTATATAACTGAGTGGTATCAGTTATACAGGGGTAATATAACTGAGAAGGGGTATCAGGGCACATTATACAGAGGTAATATAACTTATATTACCCCTGTATAATGTCTGATAGACCTCCTGAGTTATATTACCCCTGTATAATAATGTACCCTGATACCACTTAGTTTTATTACCCCACTGGGGTAATATAACTAAGGGGCATCAGGGTAAATTATTATACAGGGGTAATATAACTCAGGAGGCCTATCAGGGGACATTATACCCCCTGATAGCGCTCCTCAGTTATATTACCCCTGCATAACTGATACCACTCAGTTATATAATATAACTGAGGGGTATCAGGGTAAATTATAACTGAGGGTACATTACAGGGGTATAACTGAGGAGGGGCTGGGATAGCATTGTGGCAGGCCAGGTAGGGTATAGGGTACATACTTTATTTTTTTTTTAGAACTTACTCAGTCAGCACAGCTCGTGGCCAGGGCAGAGTTCCTGTGAGTGGTTGGTGCTGTGGTATAGCAGACACAGTCTTCCGCATTTGGGGCTGGCCTGGGCACAGTCAGTGACTTCTGTCACTGTGTTCTGTTCTTCAGCACTGCAGGCAGTTGCTCACGCGGGCAGGCACGCAGCGTGACATGATGACGTCACCTCTGCTGCACTCCCAGCCTGCGCTCCGCCTCCGCCGGGTCCAACAATCACCGCCCCCTATGTGAACAGTAGCCGGCGCCCAGCACCAGGCCCAGCATCCCGCAGCCAGAGTCAGCCAGAGTGGAGGGGGACAGTAGGACACTGCTGCCAGCAGACTGCTGGATAGATTTAGTGAGCGGGGCGGGCACGGCAGCGAATCGGAGGGGGAGGGGGATTGTATGGCAAGCTCCAGCGCCCCCCTTGTGACAGGCGGACATCCGCCCCCCCTCCAGTCCAAGAAACGGCCCTGCCGTCAGTGGTGGGAGGGCCTGACTCAGGCCCGCCCACCACAGAGCCAGAGGCGCCGGAGGCTGCAGGCAGCAATGTAAGCCTAAGCAGCGGGGCGGGGCAAACTGTGAAGGGGCGGTAGGGAGGGGGGGCCCGGCACAGCAGACAGACAGCACAGCTGACTGAGTCTGAGACAGTGCGAGTCTCAGTCAGCAATTGGTGCAGCAGCAGATTACCGGGGAAGTAGAGGGGAGAGAGGACACGCGCTGCCTGGTGCCGGGCCCCTTGTCAGCCCAGGCCCCGAAGCAGCCGCTTCCCCTGCTTCCCCGGTAGTTACGCCCTTGACTGCATCCCCTTTGCTCCACTGGACGAGCAGTCAGTTGTGTTCCTTCCGATAATCAGCTACTCCTCAGCATTGTAAACCCGCTATGACTGTGCTTTACAATAACTTACTGTGTTATGGTGGGATTAGATGGCGCAAGCTGATTATCTTAAAAGAAGTGTTCCTTCCCCACATCTAGCTGCTCGTTCAGTGGGGCTGAAGTGCTGCATTTACATGCAGCAATCGCCTCCACAGTATGAGAACAAGCGATTGCACCATCCTCATACAGCTGCATTGTTTCTGGGCCCAGAAATGATAATTTACTTACCTACCAGAACGTCGATTTTACCAGATGAACGAGCGTTCCGCATGGTGGATTTACATGTTCCAATAGATGGGCAGATTATCGGGAACAAACGTTTCTGTGAACTCTCGTTCCCAACAATATAGAGCTGCAACTGATCACACAATGAACAAAAGTTTCTGGTCTTAATGACTAGAGAGGGTCAATGCTTTACATTCCAAAAAAACAGAGGCCAGATGGCATGAACAGGTTAAGTGCTTCCAGAGCACCTATATATGTATACTTTATTTCTAAATGATGCACAGCTTCAGATTCCGAATACATACGCTATTTCCAAAGCAGAACAAACATTGTATACATCTATCTACATACAGGGATCAGCAACCTTCGGCACTTCAGCTGTTGTGAAACTATAATTCCCAGCATGCTCCATTCATTTCTGTGAGGGTTCTGAGAATAGCAGGGCAGATATGCATGCAGGGAGTTGTAGTTTCACAACAGCTGGAGTGCCGGAGGTTGCCTACCCCTGATCTACAAGTACAGATTTTAGGTCACATAACAATAATAGAGAGAACAATATGAAATAATAAAACTGTTCTCTGTTTAACTGCTATATACATGCAATAAATAAGTGGGGAGGAAGGGAAAACTATAGACAAGACAGAGTAACAAACTGACACTTAAAAAATTATTGACATCAAAGGTACAGGATAGAGATATGTACAAACAGTGCATATGAATAGATTGTCATTTCTGTTCAATAAAGAGAATATTTGGATATTTTATATCATTCTTATTCCAAAATAAAGATGACACATTTTACTAACATTATTTTCTACAAGATATCTGTTATCATTTATATATTGTTTTACTTATCTTTTGATAGTCAATGCACTAATATGTGTGTACAGTATTATATATAAGATTAAAAATTTAGCAATCAATAGTATATAACAGACGTACGCACCCTGCTTCAGCATCCCCCCATCATCGGTGGTTCATTGCTGGCAGGCACCATGCAGTAATGTAATTGTGCCAACTGTGCCAAGCCACAGGCAACAGATCACAAAGTGGGCACTGAAGAGGGTATCACTGTAAGGGGGCACTCAAGGGGGCATCAGTGTGTGGGGTCACTTATAGTAACATTCTACTGTGTGGGGAGCACTTAGAGGACATCACTTTGTGTGGGAGGCACTTAAAGGGGTTCCCTGGGAATTAAGAAAATAAAAACACGTAAATATTACTTTATTATTAATATATTCCCAAATACCTTTCATTAGTTATAATGGCTCATTAGGAGAAATAAAATGGACGCTTTCCTATTAGTGCACACAAAGCCTGTCCTAATCACACAGGTGGACGAGTTACTTCTCCTACTTGTCAGGGATTAAGATCCTAAATACAGATGAGAAGATCTTCAGCTGAATCTCTGTGGGAATGAAGTTCATGAGGAGACATGAAGTACAGAGTGGAGGGACAGGACAGACTGTGGTAATGGAGACTGCATACAAGTGCTGCTGCTCATCAGCCACATCCACTCCTCCTGTCTGTACTTCATGTCCCCTCATAAACTCCATTCCTACAGATATTCAGATAAAGATCTTATCAGCTGTATTCAGCATAATCCCTGACAAGCAGAGCAGAGAGGAGGATGAGGCAGCTCTTTACCTCAGTGCTGTGCAGTAACTTGTCCTCCTGTATAAGGTATTTGGGAATATATGTATAATGAAGTAATATTTAAGTATTTTCATTTTCTCAATTCCCGGAGAACGCCTTTAAAGGGCCTCAATCTGAGGCACTTAAGGGATCATATTCCTGCTGTGAGGAGGGGCACTTAGGAACCCCCTACTGTCAGGGTGCCACTTAGTGGCATCATTTTGCCATGGGGAACCTAAAGGGACATCATACTGTGTGGGGAGGCACTAAGGGGCATTATAATCTGTAGGGGGGGGGCACTAAAGGGGTATCATAGTGTCTGAGGGACATTGATGACATTATTACAGTCTAGGGGGCACTAAGGCAACATTTTTATTGTGTTGGGGCATTAAGCGGATAGGATGGGATTAGTGGCATGGCTTATTGTTAGAAAAAAAACAACTTGCTGTGGAGTGCTACACCCCAGTAGTGTTGTCCCTTCTTAGGGCGCATTCACACGAACATGGTTTGGGTCCGCATCCAAGCCATGTTTTATTGCTCAAATGCCTTTATAATCAACTTTGCATTTTGTCTTGATTAAAAATTAAGGGGCACATTTATTAAGACCGACATTTTAGACGCCGGTCTTAATAACTCCTATACCTGGTGGTGGATCTGCTGGAGTTATAAAGAGGCGCCGGCCTCTTCGGCGGATCCACTGCCGGTCTAACTGTAATCCAGCTTCCTAGCTGGCTTACATTTAGACCATTTCTACTCCTAAAACAGTCTTAGAAAATGGTAAATGGGACGGGCCTGCCGGACACTTTTTTTAGACCCGGCATGAGCAGGGAGAAGCCTCAGGTTGCGACACAAAGGACCATTACACCGCAATCTGTGCCAGAAATATGCCTAATTTAGGAGTGTTTCTGTTATATAAATGACCCCCTAACTTTCTATTTTGCAGACCTATGTGCCTCCATAGTTACATAATACAAAGAGGCAATGTGTGATGGTCATTTTTGGAAACAATTGAAGTCAATGGGGCTATTCACATGGCTGTTTTTAATGGCTTACAAATAGCCTAAAAAAATAGGACATGTTCTATTTCTGTCCGCTTTTACTGTTCAGCAGACCCCATTGAAATCAATGGCACCATTTTTAATGGCCGTTTAGACAGGAGTGCACCCAAAATCTGTACACTTGGTCTTTCTGGGGTTAAAAAAATAAAAATAAATAATACCTCATCCACTTGGATGCAGAGACACTAGCTCTTCACTAGATGAAACAGGGCCTGACATCCCTTTCCTGCTGCATCCAGTGAAGAAAGAGTTTCCATGCACCTGCAAGGGGATGAGGTATTTTTTTTTTGTTTGGACACAGGCAGAATGGGGGTCGATGGGGTGAATACTGAAAAACACTAATGGGGGCATTCATAGTACTGGGGGCCACTAATAGGGGCATTCATAATACTGAGGTCCACTAATGGTGGCATTTATAATACCAGGGGCCACTAAGGGGGCTTTTATAATACTGGTGGCCACAAATGGTGGCCACTGGTGCACTATGGGGGACATTACATATACAGACATTACATATACAGAGGGGTTGAGATTTTAAAAAATGCAATTGAATTTATAAATTTTTAATGGCTGTTTTTAACAGATGCAACCATTAAAAACGTCCAGATGGCCAGAAAGTTGCTGCAAAAAATGTGGCAAAATGGCCATGAAAAACTGACAGTGTGTCTGTTTTGCATGTGTATGTAGCCTTACTGTCTATAAATAAACACCAACAATAAGAAAGAGCACCGGGATTGCAAATATTCTCAAGCTTTAGGCGAAACGCGTGTTGGCGGGCGGGGTCTTCCTGGTTGGTAATCTATTACTTTATGTTCTTTGCACCTTTTACTTGTTTTAAGCACTATGGCAGGCTGCTTTACTAGCATTTCTATAGACATTGAAGGCACTTGCATTTATTGAGCTGCAAATGTGATTTCCTTGGGATTATGTGCAATTAATACAATTACTTACATTGAATTTGTGATTCCTACCAGGATTGTTCCCTGAATTGTTTGTTACTTCCATTTATGCTCCTGTATCACTACTTATTATTTTATTAGATGTTATTTTATTTTAACTACTGAACAAAGCTTTCAAATTATTGCAATCCCGGTGCTCTGTCTTATTGTTGGTCTTCATAAATAGTGGGTGTATATGTCTATGGACAAGAAAGATAAAGAGGAAATATGACCTTTGCTGACATGTCTGTTTTAGTAACCAATGAGGTGTGTCCCTGCACACTCTAAAACTCCTTCATCAGTACTGGACATGTCAGACTGTTTAGGGACACACCCTATTGACAAGGGGAAGAGTAATACCTTTAATATCTTTTTTTTTTTTTTTTTTAACTTTTCCAGGAGGAATAGCAGAGAAATGGAATAACATAGAGTTCTAAGAAAAGATGCTCCAGCATCGGTATTTCATGAAGAATACAAATAATTTCTAAAAACATATCATATATGTTAGGAGAAAGGAAAAATACTGATAGATTTGGAAATCATATGAACTGGCATTAACATGGATAGTCGAACCTTGAAAATTGTTAGCGCTAACACAGGAATGTTCATTCATAGCCAGTCATGGAAACAGGATCTCTAAAAGAAAGCAAACTGTATTCTGTTTTCAAATTCAGTGATTTATAGAAGTGGCCGTCAGATATTTCTTGTAATGTCTACAGGTATAAGCTCACGTTTTGAATACCAGATAACCAGACAGAGAAGTTTTCTTTGTGTTCTTTTTGATTGATCCCTGAAATAGTTCAAACCAAACCTTCTCATTTTTCTTAAGCTCCACAACTGCAAACTGGTGCTTAAGGCTTTCTGCTTGCTCAGTGTTGCTGTTTTCAAGGGAAATACTGTGTCGTCCATTAAAAAACAGATATCCAAGTCCGTTACCAATACCAAAATCCACACTTATTGAAAAGGCATAGACTCCAGTGTATGGAGCTGTGAAGTGGCCATCTGAGGAAAATGCATCTCCATAATTCAGATTAATATCATTAAATTGGATCATTTTTGCTCCTTCAGCACCAGTGGTAAAAATTGCACTGAATGCAACAAGAGGATCTAAAAGAAAACACAAACCATGGACAGTTAATTTACAGACACCATTGGAAATGAAATGGACAATATATTACGTTAGGAAGTTAAATACACATGGTTTGTTTGAGGACATGGTGATTTTCTGTTTTTTACTTCTGGCTTTAGTAGACTTTTTTATTTTTACGTTTCACAGTCGTATGAGGTTTATTTTATTTTAATCGTACATGTGTTTTGGTATGCAGCAATGCATATGATGTTTATTTTTTATTGTTTATTTTTATTATGGGAAAGGGGGGTGATTTGAATTTTTATTATTTTTTTACACTTTTTTAAAGTTCCCTAGGGAACTTGAACATGACATCCTCAGATGGCTTCGGGCATAGACTCTAGTGCAGTATGAGAAACTTGCTATGTCTATGACAAATTCACTATGTTCATTTGGAGTCTCTCGTAGAACCTCTGTGGAGGGCTTCAGGTCTTTCAGAGGAACGAAGCCTACCACAGGGAAGGAACACCTCCGCAATTGCTGTTAGGGAGAGTCATTCCAGCCCTGGGCGCACACGTCTCCCACATGTTTTTGGCAGATGCTGTGGTTACATTTGACCACGGCATCTGAAGGATTAAAATTCAGTGATTGGCATTATTGCTGATTGGAAACATTAACTCTGGCTGTCTGTTGTGTGAATCAGCAGGCACCTAGTGGCTATGATGCTCACTCTAGAGCGGGAGCCATCCTTAAAGAGATAACATCCAACATATATGTACAGTACATGTCATCAAGGGGTTAAAGGAGGAATCAAATCAAAGAACAACTAAGTAGTAAAGAGGCAGTCCATATAGTCAATATAGAGCTCCTGGAGGTGGCCCATTCCAGGTTCATCAAGTGTCCATTTTAATGTGATGTGAGAACTTGTACTGGTATGTGCTCTGCACTGGTGCTACCATGCAGTTCTGGATAATATCCTCAATGGCATCTTTTATGGTCATCATACTGTTTTTTTAACTCTTTCCCAAAAAGGGGGTTCAAGAAGACGTTGCACTTTTCCTGGTGTATTCTCAAAATAAAAAGTAAAGCTATTTTACTGTATATGGACTCTTACTAATTGAACTCTTTGCTTGCTGTAAAAACAGAATGTTGAAACAGGTCCAGTGCTGATTGAATTCAATAGATACATATGCATAATTTACCTTGCAGGAGTAGTAATTGATAATATACAGTATACACACTCCTACAGGAATCAGAGATTGACAATAAAGCTCCACAATTGAGAAATAATTTATAAAAGACCTGCCTAAATTTTAATTTATTCATATTATTGGAAATGTTCCTTATGGCTAAATTTGCATGGCATTTTATTATACTAATTCAACCAACTAGATCATCAGATTACAAAGTCCTTAAAGTGTTTTTGGGGGGGAATATTAAGTTTTAAGTGACATGTCACTGCTGTAGCCAGTCATCAGCTGCAGCAGCACACCTGGCTATGTCCATGCCCTGGCTGAAAAAGAACAAGTCAGGCGCTGGAAGATGGAGGACCAGGAGCCAGCATGCAGGACTGGAACAGTAGGGAGCAGATAAATTAACCTTTTGTAAGGCGAAGCAGGACTGAGACCTTCTCTTAAAATGTAATATTCCTGGAAAAACGCATTAAATGGCTATACACATTAATGTTGGCTAAACCTGCTGATTTTGGGTAGACCAGCCAACAATCTAATGTGTATGAGAGCCTCCCAATTTCAACTTTGACAAATCATGCTTGGGGAAAAAAAGGATTGGGTTTGTTGAATTTCAACAGTCAATCCTTTTGTTCTCAGGGGATATAAGCCACTGCCCTATTGTTATACCAGGGGTGTCAATAAACCAACAAGACTATACTACCTTCCTATAAGGTAGTAGGAAATGAAACAAAACAAAATTGTCACATTTGATCAATTGTTTTTAAACTAAATAACTCTCCAGGTAAAATTGGTGGTCCAGAACATATTGCCTAAAGAGGACCTTTTACCACAAAATGCACAATCTGAAAGCACCATGTTGTAGAGCAGGAGAAGCTGAATGGATATATATGTCCAAATTGAGCGAGGATTGATTAACGGTTTGCATTGTGCATCATTTCATGAAGAGTGCAAATCTTAAAATTAATAAAAATCACAGACATTGTTTACTTCTGCTGGACACTATGAACAGCAGAAAAACAACACCTACTCTCTTTGGGTTGTCTGTGAAATTGAGGATGGTTGGCAACCCTGGCCACAGAAATTAAAGCTACTGTCACTTTCAGATTACCCTTTTCTTCCAGTGCCTACATGGGAGAAAATGGTAGTCTAAGACTGTGCTAATATCTATAATAGGCAGTCTGAGTGAATGGAGTAGGTGGGATTGAACTCATCAGTACCTGCTGCCCACTTCAGTCCGATACGACGGCCTGGAAGAATCTCACTATCACAGTATAAAACAAGCATTGGAAAGTGGAACATACCTTGATGGGGTGATCCTGTTTCATCAGATTGCCATTGTTCTTCACTGTGTTTTTTATTTTGTTTTTTATTTTGTATTTCTAAGCCTTTTTGTCTTTTTTTCATTTTTTTATCAATGAATGACTTGAGCTTTTCAATATCCAGAGGTGCATCTGAAGAAATGAGTGCTTCATAATTTCCAAATATCTTATGGAATAACTGCATATGTTCATTATAAAGCTCTCTTAAATTTTCAATGTCCAACTTTACAGAAATAATTGAAGTGTTAAATGGTTTTAAAGCATCTATAATTGTATCGCTTTTAGAATTAGGTGAATTAGATAATGAAGACTCTAGCTCGTTAACCTTGGCATAGAGATACTGAAGATCCCTTTTCAAGATCATAATATCATTGTGTTCAAATTCATTAGCATCATGATCTCTAGATGCTTCATGATTCGGCTCCATGTGCTCTAAACTGCCACTCCGTAAGGATCTATCAAGTGTTTTTCCTTCATTATGTTGCTCAACATTGAAAATGGCAGCGGAATCGGGAGAATTTTGATTTCCATAATGCAACTCCAAGAATTGCAAACGTTCACTCAATGAATCAGTATTGAGCAGCTGCTTTTCCAGCACATGCAAAGTGTTGTTCAGCACTTCATGCATTTTTATGACTGTCATATACACAGCTTCTGGATTATCTTCAGAGAGAAGTTCAAGAGCTTCTTCTCCAAGCAGAGCTTCCAACACTCTTTCATGTCTTGTTGCATCTTCAAGAAGAGAGCTGAAAGAACTGTCTAGATGTTTAATATGCTTGTGGATCTGACCATTGTCCATCCTAATATGTCTGACATCTTCTGTAAGGTTTTTTATTTGAGTTTGCAGCTGGAAAGTGATCAGCATTAACTTTCGTCCTTGTTCTTGTTGAGCAGCAAGAGATTGACGGTTAAACTGAAGGGCCTGTGCTAAATCTTCTACAGAATGCTGCAGATATGTCTTTGAACTTCCCTCCTTCTGCTTAACATCTTCTATTCCATATAAAACATCTCTAAATTGATTTGAGAAGTTACGTTGTATTTCCTCAAGAGCAATTATGTCCAAATTCATTTTGTGGCAGTCACAATTATCAAATAACTCATCACTACTGTTTTGTATACTGTTAACAGTATAATTAAGTTCCATTATCTGCTTCTGAATTAGATCTTTGATTTCTTCCACGATGAGGCTTTTCTCCATGAACTGCATCTGGACTTTTTCTGAATTCTGTTTAAATTCGGTACGGAGTTCCTTTAACCATTTCTCCAGAATATTAATATTTTCAAAAGCTGCCTCTGATTCAGTCAATAAATCTTTAATCTGGGTCTCATGTTCTATAAGGGTTTCATTTACTTGGTAATTTGCAGTAGAAGATAGTTCTACTTGTCTTGGAGAACAAAGTAGTGTGATATTTTGAGCCAAATCTAATAGATCATCTTGATGTTGTTCTTGCCCTCTGCGAAGTTCTCCAATGCTAAAGTTTAAGTAGGAATACTGTGACTGTTGAAACTTCATATTCCGTTTCAACTTTACATCTGCATCAGCTTTTATCATGGTCAAATTATGTTGGATCACAGTTTGTTGTACATGGAAGTTGTTATCTATCTGTTGTTTCAGTTGTTCGAGTTTATCAACATTTTCTTGAATTTTGGACTCAAATTTAGTCCCTAGCTCATAGAGGTCTTTCTTTGGTACAGAATTCTCCAAGAATATATCCAATGTTCTTCTGTTAATCTCAACACTTTCAGAAAGGTTCTTAACCATACCATTAAGATTTTGAAGACTTTTGTTAAAACTGTTCCATATGGGACTAAAATGAGCTTTGAGGAAATTTTCTATATGTGGTAGTACTATTTCCCGGACAACACGGTCATCTATTTCTGCAACAAAAATATGGACATTTTAAAAATACAACTAAGAATTAACCCAGACTTTTAAACCAAACACATAGGGGGTCATTTATTAACAAGCCCTTTAACTGGTGGTGGATCGCTGAAGTTATGAAGAGGTGCTGACTTCTTCATAACTACGGCGGATCCTCTGCCACTTCTAAATGCAAGACAGCTTCTAGAGCCGAGAGAAGTTTTGGAAAATTTGACTGTACAAAGAAATTCGCTTAGTGGCGGGTGCAATGACAGGGAGCTGCGATAGCACCGCTCCCCATCATTGTACCCCTCAATGCCGAGTTCATACATGATCGCGGCATCTGAGAGTAATAATACAGTGTAAAATTAACAGAAAAAAAGTGAAATCATACTTACTGCCTCCATTTTCAGACGACGGGCCGGCCACCGCCATCTTGCTTGAAGTGGTCACCACACACAGGATTTCGGCCCAGATCTTCAATCAAGAAAGCGGCGGCCTCCCCGCCACGAGAAAATGGAGGAGGTAAGTATAAATATTTGTTTTTTTTTACACTATTTCAGGTTAAATCGATTTGCTACCACGAAGCACGAGGAAATTTGGCTTTGTGGCAAATTGGATTCGATTTGCTCATCTCTAACAGCTTCTTAGCTGGCTTACATTTAGACCTGCTGGCCTGTCCCCTTCCCCACCCACACCACACCCACTTATTTATACCTGGCGTGAGCAGGGATAAGTCACAGACTGTGGCACAACTAACCGTTGTGCCGCAACCTGTGCCTAAAATACGCCTAATTTCAAGAGGGGCCTGGTTGTATTTCTGGAGTGTATTAATATTACATGTTATAGTTACTAGAGATGGGTTGTTGATCCAGGGAGTTATTCTGATTGCCTGATTGGAGTCGGGAAGGTTTTTTTTTTTTTTTTGCCTTCCTCGGATCAACTTACAAGATAACAGGCTGAACCAGATGGACAGATGTCTTTTTTCACATACTTATAAACTATGTTACTATGTATAAATGATGCCCATAGTATATAAAATAATGATCAAGCTGTCCTTCACAAACAATGTATGAAAACTGTTCTTAATTCATTCTGATGGTAGTTTTTGATGGGGAATTACCCCAAACATTTATGCTCCCAATAGAGCGCAAATTTCCTAAAAAGAGTTTCAGGTCCAATTAGGTAGAATAAGTCATCAGATTCGATTTGTTCTGAATAAATTTGGTCTTAATCTAAAGTGCTCCAATTATCTTTTGAAGTTATCTATAACACTTAGGTCTTCTAGAGCATTATCTAACCCTTTTCAACTCTTAACACAATGGTGGCATCAAACAGCCTGTTTAATAACACACTGCATTGTCAGATTTTTTTAAAGCTAAAAAAAACTGTCCAAAAATGATCTCTTTTTGGTGGTAGATGCCTTCTTTTTTTAACTGTAAAATTGCAACTGCCACTTTTTGCGATTAATGTGGGACAATTCCCCAAAAATGTATATTTACTGTAAGAATTTTTTTTTAATTTACTAACATATTCAGTTAGTTTTGAATAATTTTGCTCATCTCTAGCCCCTACCCCAACATCTAAATAAGTGTCCCACACCAGCATACCTGACTGATTCTGACTGCTGCCAAGTGCAATAGTTGCATTATTGCCCAGTGCGTTTTCAAGATCCTGAAGATGACTAGCAGCCTGATGAATATCATTTTGAATATCTTCCAGTAGGTTTTCTTGGCTTTCAACAGCTTTAATTATTTCAGTCACCTCTGCAGAACAGCACAAGAAATTAAAAAATAATTTGAAAAGTTTTGAAATGTATAAATAAACTATAGATTATAGGGGTTGTCCATGTTTGATACTATCTTATCTCTAGAAGTAGCCCCTGAAAACAAACAAAGAATCCAAATGATGGTGTCCTGCAGCTGGAATCCACATTGATCAGCTGTAAGAGAACAAGAAAATAAATGCACAACCACCACAGGAGAAGTTAAAGGCTATATCCTTCAGAGACATTTTTTGTTTATGATTGCATTTTACTAATTTTTGGCTAAAAATCATATTTTCAATTGGCCTTTATTAAAAATATTGAGCCTTTCGGTCACAAAAGGTTAACTGTTTTTCTAACACTTTTACTTTGTGCCGATAATCTAATAAACCTTATCTCTAAACTACTAAGAGAACATGACCACTTATTTAAGCCACATTCTTAACAGTAAGATGAGAACTGAGCTATAGTGAGTGTTTATAATGTCAGAGAGCAGAGATAAGGAGCCCTTCAGCTCCCCAACTGACAGAAAAGAGAGAAAATCAACAGGTTGCTTCTAGAGCATCTCAGCTATGTACAGAAAAAAGGGCTCCATATTTTTCAGACCAATTGAAAAAAAGATTTTTTAGCTCAAAATGAGTACAATGCAATAATAAACAAACCCCCCCTCCCCCTCCCAAAGGTGTACATAGCCTTTTACCATTGTATTATACCCTGAAATGAATGGACAATATGTATAATGTATGGACATGCCCAATCCTTTCAAACTCTTTAAAATGTTTTCTACTCCAGCTACTGTAATTCTCAGAGGTCCCAAAGGAGCGACTTTGCTCTATTATCGTAGAATGGCATGCTACCCTATTTCAAAATGACTTTTTAAAACAAGACCTCCCTTTAAATATTATAATAGTATTTTAAACAGAAGTTGGATCATTGCATGTTGTAAATTTCCAAAATAAAACTCTGAGCAACATATTATCTGAATGAACAATGAAAGGCTGGCTTTCACACATTGTTAGGATATGTCTTCAACACTACACATTTGATGTGTACATCTGGCTTCTGTGTATTGCTGTGGCTGTGGAACAGTCATTCACCAGGCGTTCTTTTCCTCAGCCATCAACCTACAAGTATAACCTACTAAGATGTAGTGTATATGGCCACCTTTAGGGCAAACTGTACAGATGCCATTTTACATTATCCGTAACATTTCAAAGGGGTTGTTCCTTTGAAATTTGGTATTTTTTCTAATCAGCATCTGGATCTGAATACCTTTATAATCGCATGTAATTAAAAATGTAGTATAATGCATATGTATGCACACTATTTTGACTTTGAATGTATCGTATACCTGCTTTGGATATAGTAAACAGTGACCAGCCGCATAGGCAATATTCAAATTCGCGATATTTTGTACATTTTTGGCCGAATATTAACCATAAATTTGCAAATTCGAGAATTCGTGATCTCCAGTCATTATTTACTTGATTGCGAAAATCGGAAATGTAATATATTCGCGATAAAAATTTGCGATTAGCATATTCGCCATCAACACTAAGGGGTAGGCAACTTTCCTATTGGTTGTTAGGGATGTTTTAAGTGACGAAATTCACGATAAATTTGTGATAAACTTGCAATTAGTATATTTGCGATCAACACTATTCGCGAATACGAATATATAGCACTATATTCTAAATATTCACAAATCCTCAAAGTGGCGATATTTGCAATTGAAATTCGCAATTCGAATATTCGTGCTCAACACTAATAGTAAACCTTATTGTTTCATTTGATAAGATGTAGTGAAGCTACTGAATTATTCAATAAAATCTATCTGTATAGCACCATCTGCTATTTGTTCTTTCCTTATTTCTCCATTCACCTCAGTAACATTGATGAGGTGGTCACACATGCTCAGTTCAATCCTTCAACAGTCACTAGCCATGTTAGAAGTGGAGACAGTTGCAGGGAGAGATCTGCAGTAGAAAGGACACACCTCCTGAGCAGTGATAGGGAGAGAGCTGCAGCAGAAAGGACATGCCCACCCCCCTCAGATCTCACCAGAAGAGAGCAGCAGCAAAAAAATATGCCTCCTGAGCTGTGACAGGGAGAGACCTGCAGCAGAAAAGACATACCCCCTGAGCTCTTACCAGAAAAGAGATGCAGCAGAAAATACATTTCCCCCAGAGCTCTTACCAAAAGAGAGCTGTAGTAGAATAGACAAACCCTCTGAGCTGCCAGTTTGAAGAAAATCTCAATTGGAGCAATGAATGGGGAGAGCTCTAGATGCATATGAGGACTGCTTCTATCTTTGTTATAAAGAGATTATTATGATCTATATGATGTCTGATTTTAGTTTTTATATTAAACATGGTATAACCCACACACACTGAGTACAAAATCCAACCTAAAGAGACCAGTCCTGCAGATTTAGAATCCATAGCATGTCATTTTATGATGCTGATTTCCACAGTGGATTTCGTCTTTTGCAATGCACAGGGTGAAATCTATGTCAAACTATGTGATAAAATTCACATATAAGTCTACTTTCACACTCGCGTTTTGGCTTTTCGTTTCTGAGATCCATTCAGGGCTCTCACAAGCGGTCCAAAACGGTTGGCATTCTAATGCATTCTGAAGGGAAAACGGATCCGCTCAGTTCAATCTCTATTCCGCTTTTGAGACAGATACCAAAAGGCTGCTTGCAGCGTTTTGGTATCCATCTGATGAAACTGAGCCAAACGGATCCGACCTGGCACACAATATAAGTCAATAGGGATGGATCCGTTTTCTCTGACACAATCTGGCACAATATAAAACGGATCGGTCCTCCATTGACTTTCAATGGTGTTCAAAACTGATCCGTCTTAGCTTTGTTAAAGATAATACAAATGGATCCGTTCTGAACGGATGCAGATGGTTGTATTATCTGATCGGATCCATCCATGACGGATCCGCACAAAACGTGAGTGTGAAAGTAGCCTAACTCATTGTGTGGACGTACCACTTGTTGTACAGACTAAATTATACATCGTGGTTTTCAATGTGTTCTCATTTTTTCTTTCAAATAAAATCAAAATATACATTTCCCAAATACAGTATTTTAGTACATTCATATATAATGTTTTATTATCCTCATTTCACAATCATACATTTACTTTAAAACCTAGATCTATTATATAAAGGAAACATTAACTTACCTGCGCTCAGTAGAGATTCCTCAGTTTTCTCAGAACTGGGTATATCGTCCAAAGGAATGTGAATAGCATTGGGATCTGTAAATGTGAAGCATCATTTTTAAAATGCTTAATTAATACTAGTATCTTTTTTATTAATCAAATTATATTGCATTGTTGCTTGTAATATATTGTATAGGCATACATTATTGTATATGTATATTATAAAATATTGGCATTCAGACATCAGTCTGATAGACCAGTGTATACTTATAGAAGGGACCCTATAGTAAAAATTAATGTTACCACTTTGGGTAGGAAAAAATAGGTGCTTGTTTGCCCCTAAAAACCTTCCTACAGTTCTTGAGTTGATTCCACATTTGGAATTCTGTTTGCCTTATGAAGAGGATAGCTTTGCACATATCCTGATCCTCCATTTAAATGGTGTGCCTATCCAGGGCTTTGACCAATGATGACCTCTCATTTACACTGCACAATGTTGTGGAGCATTAGATGGAAATGCTTATGCTGTATTGTCAACAGATCATATTCAATATGAGGTTTGGGAGATTTAACTGAATCCCACACGTTTCAGTACCACTTCAGTCTGAAGACATTCATATTTACTATACCTCTTTGGCTTCGATGTTACCTGCTCCCATGTTTTAAGTCTCAACATGTAGAAAACCAACTTCATCATCTTCTCCCCATGTTGCTCAGCCCTCCCATCATGCCTATCAATCACAGTTAATAGCTTTATGCTTTCTCCAGTCTCACAAGCCCACTGCCTCAATATAACACTTGATTCTGCAATAAACTGTAACCAGCTCATCACTATTGTATGCAGAGCGACCTCATGCACTGCAATAATGTCCAGAAAGTCTACCTCCTGTTAAATGGTTATCCTGGAAATTGTAATGATGGACCTTATCTTCAGAATAGGTCATCGTTATTACATCAGCGGAGGTCCAAGTCCTGACACCCGTGCTGATCAGCTGTTTCAAGGAGCCACTGCATTCACCGCAGCTCCGGTAAGCAAAGCAGGGTCCCGGCAGCTTTCTAAGAACAGCGCCATACATTTTATAGTGGTAGTGCTTGGTATTGCAGCTCAGCCCCATTGACTTGAATAGGGATAGGTACCAATGTACAGTGATATCACTGGCCTAGGGGGAGGCTGCAGACCTCAAGGCCTCTTCTAACAGCTGAGGTCGTGGGAGTCGCATCTCCTCTGATCTGAAACCGTCATAAATATTTTTTCCTGGATAACCCCTTTAAATATCTTCCTCCTGATATCTCCTCCTCTGACTAGTTTAAACAACCTCTCAATTCTTATAAAAGAAAATCCCTAGACACCTCCTGCATGTAAATCCTTGAAATGCCATCATAGCAGTTAACACGAACATGATCACTTTTTATGCATTGGTAGACTTTGTTATGTACACACTGTTTAATGGTATGCTGCTACACTAGATACATTTACCGTGATATGATGATTTCCTTGTAAGTTACTATGTGTCGTGATTTCCCTCATATTTTGAGCTTGTGGCTGTAGCCTGTGGATTTGTTTAAATCCAGCGGATGGTGTTTGAATAGTTTGCTGGGGGTTAAACACCCATTATTCAGTGTCTACATATATCCAATCATTTTATTTGTAAATGTCATGTGATTGTGTCATATGTTTTTTAAAGAAGACCTGTAACCTTTCCCAACATGTCTGTTTTAGCAACTACTTGTATTCCCTGATGTAATAACAGTTCTGGAACATCTATTATGACTCTACATTGGTATCATTCATTTATTATTCCATCTGAAAGCTATGAATAAATTGCTGGCAGTTTGCAATGAAGGTCCAGATGAGTGTTACCAGTTAGGGGTGTGTCCCAGCCCAGCCTGCCACTAGGTGCACTGATTGGATAATGTCAGACTGTGCACAGACATACCAGCTAGTAACACCCATCTGTACCTTTATTGCAGAATGAATTATATAACATAGAGTCATTAGAATAGATTCTCCAGATGGATGGGTGGCAGGTCCACTTTAAAAAGGGCATGCTAACTGTAGCGGACTGGACCCTGTACCAGAGTCTGCCCCAGTTTCCTGGAGGGGACTGCTTGCTCGCCTCCTGCCCTGCGACTATGGTCCCATGTATGCTTGTCCTGTTTGAGCGGTGATACCCCAGATAGCTCTGCTATGGAGCCCATTCGTATAATGGAAGACTATGGGAAAGACTTTAGCTCCATGGCAATTGATCTGGATATGTGTGGTCTGAGCGCCATTCAATAATGTGCGCTCAGACCTAAGCTATCTGGGGATATGTTGCATGTATATGTTTTATGTAGTAATTGTAGCATTGTGTAATTTTATGATCTTTTGCAACCATGTGCTCAATGGAGTCTGCCTCTATCCTTGGATATATTGAGCGCTCAGATCCAAGCCATCTGGGGATATGTTACATGTCTGTGTACTGTAAAGGGTGGGACATTGTGTATTGAATAGTGATGTCTGTCCTATTGTCCCCACGTGTGTATTGGCGATTTCCCTTTGTCCTGAGAGATAATTGAATGACTCCTCAATTGTCTCCAGGACAGAAGACATTGTGTATTCTCCGGCCTGTGATAATTACATTAACCTGTGTGGGGTAATTGTATCACAGGCAGAGGGGAGGGATATGCTGGGGGTGTCTGTATTGTCCCATTGTGTGTGATTGGCTGCTGTATCCCGTGTCGTAGTCTTCCTTCTGGTCCCCTAGGGGAGTGTCCACCCGGTGGGAGACCTGGATAAATACTGGGCAGGTAGCCCTCAATAAAAGAGAGTTCCTGTTTAACCCTCAAAGTGAAGTGTCGTCTCATTATTGGGGGAGGATTTATTGCATGCTGTTCCAGTCTGACTGCTAGGAGTGCAAACCTATTCGTATGGTTCCTATTCAACTGTCTACAGCATTCAGAGGCTTGAGAGGATTTGTATGCTTCTCAGGTTCGGTGGTTGTGGTGTCGGCTAGAGCGCTTGGAATCCTCAAGAAGCGCTAGGAGCATCTTTCAACGGAGGTACCCAGTCGGGGTGCCAGGCGATCCGTTACACTAACGCACTCATGTGACTATGAATAAGCATTCATTCAAATAAAGCTATGTAATCAGGGGTTGTTTCAACAACTGAATAAAGAAGTCATACAGTATTACTGAGATCTCCACTCACTGCTAGACTTTTCTGCTTGTTTTATAACATTGTATTCTGCACTGTCCTTCCACCATATCACATCCACATCCAAGCACATCTATGCTCTTACCACTTCCTGCACCTTCCACTCATAAACATTTCTCATATCCGCTCATTCCTCAAGCTTGAGTCAACAAAATGGCTTGTGCATTTCCTCATCATGTAGTCTACAGAAACATCCTCCTCTATGCCCTCCCATCCAACACTCTTGTGCGCCTTCAGTCCATCCTCTGTGCACCCTCCAACTTCAACTTTGCCCAGATATCCCCCCTCTCCTCTGGTTTCATCTCCCCATATTTCCTCTGCCAACCCCTCAGTGACTCCTCATTGCCCAGCAAATTCAGTTCAAAATATTAATAGCAACATACAAGGTCACCCACAACCTCACTCCTCTATTCAGATGTGCACTAATCTCTTCATACATTCCCACATGTGATCCCCAATCCTCACAAGTTAAATTTCTGTCTGGTCCTCTTGTCTGATTCTCACCTAATCTTCTCCAAAATTTCTTCTTTGCATCCCTCATACTATGGAACTTGCACCCCAGCAATTCAGATCTTCTCCCAACATCCAAACTTTCAAAAGCAACCTGAAAACTTACCTCTTCAGGAAAGTCTACAACTTTCAATAACCTTGCTGCCATTCCTCGTGTAAGCCTTTGTCCCACTCTGTACCAATTTGTCATTAAAGGTGATTCTCTTGCCAGTGACCTCCCTATCCAGCTGTTTGCACAGACACAAAGCTATGGTTCATCTGATTAAAACACTGTTTCTCTTTTGTTGATCCGAGGCTCCGCACATGAGTTGTGATACTTTTTCTTGCAAATTAGACCTTTGGTGCAATGAGGGTGTCACCATTGCTCTTGTTGCACCCAAGCCCCTTCCTGTTACCAGACTCCCTCCCTGGTTGCTTTGATACAGGGCCTGGAAGTAACAAAGCAGAGCGGGAGAAGCTGGCCACAGAAAGGAGCGGAGCCTTGGTGCAACAAGAGAAAAGATGACACCCTCATTGCACCAATTTGCATATTACTGTAATAAAACATGTCAGAACTCAGGAATGGAGTATTGGATCAACAAAAGAGAAACGTTTAAAACCACAGCTATGTGTCTATACAAACAGTTGGATAGGAAGGTCACTGGTGGTGAATTCCCTCTAAGTTAGTTTATGCTTATAGTACTTGTTTTTGTATTATATTAGGCATGGATATCCCTTTTCATATATACAGCTCCCTGGAATCAATGGTGCTTTAAAATAAAAAGTGGTAATAATACTAATAAAGTCAGCTCGGATATAATTTATTCATAGGACCAGCACCTTCGGTCTGTTCTCCTACCAGCATATTCACAACTGGAACCAGTATATCCAGTACAACATTTCCATTCCAAACTGGTTACAAATTTCCTTTTAAGTTCATAAATTGGTTTTTGTGCTAGCCGGTACCTGAAGAAAAAGAAGGGTACATCACACGTTCATGGTCTGCAATATTTCTTTCATATCAAAACTGCATTTGAAAATGGTATAAATGCTAAAGATAGGAATATCCCTTTAATAAACTGTCATATGGACACATTTATGGTACATCCAAGTAGGATGTAATGTCTGCGTGAAATACATGTGGATTCCCCCAGATTTTGCTGGGGACTTGCCACGGATTTCACCCTGTTCAACGCAAAAGGTGAAATGTATGATGGAAATCTCAGCATGTGAGAACTGTCAGCATACTGTATATTTAAAATGGACTGCAGGTTAATTTAAGATTCCTGCTGATTTACCACTCACAATTTCACAATAACAAATCCATGGATGTACCCTTAAAGGGGTTATCCGATTTCTGAAACATCCCCCCACGTGCTGGGCCCCTCACAGGTAAGATACTTACCCCGCTCCCGGCGCCGCTCCTGGTCCCCGCACCGTCACTGCTGCTTCTCCCTGTACACGGATGAAATTATCTGGTGTCGGGGGGAGCAGCCAATGGCAGGCAGGGACCGGTACAAGCCTCCCTGGCATCGCGGGTGCCATTGGCTGCTAAACCCCGACACAGGATAATTTCATCCATGTACAGGAAGAAGCAGAAGCGAAGGTGCGGGGACCAGGAGCGGCGCGGGGAGCGGGGTAAGTATATTCCCTCTGAGGGGCCCAGCACATGGGGAGGCTGTTTCAGAAATCGGATAACCCCTTTTATCTGGAAGTGCCAAATTCAGTTACTGTATATGTACATAGGAAAGAAACATCATCAAACAGCCCCAGTAAAACTGCTGCTAATGATCCCCATCAAATTCATATTAACAAAATGGACTATAGAGTAAGACAGAGGAACAAAATGATGCTCTGAATACTTACATGGTTTTCTGACAGTCAGCTGTTCCATGGGGACAAGGCTGCTGGGACCTTATAACGTACTTCTCCGTTTTACAGACATCCACATAGGTCACAATTCGTTTGCGCACCACAGAACACCATTTCCTAAAGATACAAACGTCATCAGCGGATATGTAATATTTTGTGTTATCTTCATGCCACCTTGGTCATGTATGAGCATTTGGATATTGCCATTTTATCTGTGCCAGTTTATTTGATTATTCAGCAAATAAGAATTATTTATGAAAAAGGCAGATAACTGCTATATCCCAAACGACTGCTGCCCCAAACGAGCTGCTGACATGTTCTTTACATACTTATTTTCTAATGAGATTGTCCCTACTCAGGAAACAATTGAACAAATTTTTGACTCCTACCCGAGCTTTTGCCACATGCCCAAAGTAGCATATACCTTTTACAAGAGAATGTGGTGAGGAGGGAGCCAAGAGGGTTGACAGCTACCATATGTCATGCATAGGGTCAAGAGGGTCAAGGGAAGGGGACCCTTATATAATGATACTAGCAGAAGGACCCGGCTTCGCACGGGTATGTTTCATCTATTTCATTTCATGTTTCCGTGTGGTGTAAAAAGATATCAACAGTATCCCCCATAACAGTGACCTCTACAGCACCTCGTCCCATTGTCTGCTGAGCTGTGTATCTAATCCTGTCCTGGGTGATACCATCTGCTGAGCTGTGTATCTAATCCTACCCTGTGTGATACTGTCTGCTCAGCTGTGTATCTAATCCTATCCTGTCTACTAAGCTGTGTATCTAATCCTATCCTGTGTGATACTGTCTGCTGAGCTGTGTATGTGATCTTATGTTGTATGATACTGTCTGCTAAACTGTGTATCTAATCCTATCCTGTGTGATACTGTCTGCTGAGCGTGTATCTAATATTCTATCCTGTGTGATACTGTCTGCTGAGCTGTGTATCTAATCCTATCCTGTCTGCTGAGCTGTGTACCTAGTAGTTGATTATTAACTTTACTTTTTCAATCCCTGTTGGCTGAGTGGGAGGGGGCATAGCCTAACTGGATTGGGGCGTGTCCTTTTAAACATCTCAATCTAAGACAGCAGCACTGTCCTCTCTGAGTGTGAGCTGCAAAGAGAAAGTCACCGTCCCTCCCACCTCTGCAGCTGACAGAAGTTGATTTTTAACTTCATTTTGTCAATACTCATTAGTTGCAGAGGGGGAGGGGTGTGTCCTAAACATATCGGGGGTGTGGCTTAGCGGACCTAAAAGTTAATTTTTAACTTTATTTTTCAATCCCTGTTCGCTTAGTAGGAGGCTGTGTGGCCTAACAGGATTGGGGTTGTGTCCTTTTAAACAGCTCTCTATAAGACAGCAGCACTGTTCTGTCTGAATGTGAGCTGCAGGGAGAAAATCACTGTCCCTCCCACCTCAGGAGGGGAGGGGGCATGACCTAACCGAATCAGAGGTGTGGCTTATCTGGACCTGGGGTCGAGGTTTTAAGGGTGACTTGAATGGCCACCCTACTTTCCCCCTGAACTGTGACCTCCATAGCATTCCACTCCCTTAACAGTGTCATCCACAGCGCCTGCCCCTTTAAAGCTAACCTGCAGCAGTGAAGAGAAATGGCCGAGTTGTTATGGAAACCTCAGGAAATAAGGTACTAAGTGCTATTAGGCCAGGGCTTTACTTCTGTAGTGATTATCCTGGTGACAGATTTCCTCATCTCATCTACAGCAGTGAACATGGCTGGGGGTTGTTATGGTTACCGAACTGGCAGGGAGCAGTAAATGACAGTTTGGATTTAAGTGAAAGGCTGGCTGGCTTGTATTGGCTATAATGCAGGCCATTTTTGGGGAATATCTCAGGAACAGTAAATCCTAGAGAGCTGAGACCTGGTCTAAACCCTTCCTGGACAACTGATGTACCCGTGTGCCAAATTTAGTGAAGATCGGTCCAGTCGTTTGGTCGCTCATAAAGAACTGTCTAGACGTCTAGACATAAATTCATTTTTATATATATATATAAGAGATGTATCATACAGAGGATGAGCATGCAGAAACAAAGTGATCTAGCATCAGGACATCTTGATAAAAGATGATACTTTATTCCAAAATCATAAAATGCAGCACATGGAACAACACTGTTGTTCCAACATCTAGAAACATCTAGAAATAATCTAAGCAAAATACTACAAAACAGCTACATTTATTAGGCCAATGTTACAAAGGGCATCTGGGTTTCATTTAGATGGCCATTTTAATATAAAAAACTACTTATGTTCAAATTGCCATTCACATTGCATTTTTCTATTGACACCAACAGAAGGGAAAAGGAAAATACTCAATGCTAAAACACAGTTTTTTTAAAAACTGCATTTTCTAATAGGAAACAGTTTAAGATGAAAATGGCAGGTTTGGCAGATAATTCTCTAATGTGTATGGGGGCCTTCAGGCACTTTCAGCACAATCCCTGATTGGGTTCCAATATCTACAGTAACTCTGCCATTGCATAATCTTTCCACCTACTGTAGGTTATAGAAGGTGCAGAGATTTCTTTTGTAAAAGGTAAAAACCGTAAAGCCTTGGATATGAAGGCTCATTTCATAAATCATTGTACTTCACCAAACGCCCACTCACAGTCAGGCAGGAATTGTAAATGCCTGGTCAAGGAACAATGTAAGGAAATGGGGACTTTTCAGAGGTCACTGTATGTTTATGATTACATTCATCTCTTCAATGTTCCCAGCAGCTCACCAGCATACGACGTGGACTCAGTGACATAAGAACTTGATTTAAACTGGGATCTCTGCCAATTCCCATACAAAAAAAAGCACGTCACAACCACATTTCTGTATTGAATTATTTTCTGTAGTAGAAAGTGTGAGCTTAGGGGTTTTATGACACATTCTAAACGGAAATATCACATGCTGTAAACACTAGGAATGTATGGTATAAAAGGTTTAAAATGTACGCATTCAAATATTTTCACATAACAGTCTTTCCTCAATAGTGATGGAACAGCGCTGAGTTAGGGCTCTTCTCTAGCACATGCGCGCAAAGTAATCATGCTGATTTTCGTGCATATAGTGCTAGCTAAATTGAGATGAGATTTTCAAAATCTTATCTACATGGTACAGACATTTTCAGTGTAGAAATTGACCAGCAGTGTGGATATTTAAATCCACAGGATGCTAATAGTCTGGGATTAGAAATCAGGGGAACATACTGTATATTAAGACCGACATTTTCCATGCCAGTCTCAAGTCCCCCTGATATTAAGACCGACATTTTCATGCCAGTCACAAGTCCCCCTGCACTGCTGGAGAAAGCTCCAAAGTTATATAGAGACATAGGCCTCCACATAAGTTTGGTGCTTTGTCTTGCAGGACATGCAACAGACTTAACTCTATGCCAGCCCTATTGCTGGTGTAGATTTAGGCCTTTTTCCACACTATATTCCATGGGATATGATAAATGAACCAGGATTGCCGGACCACCGACTTCCCCGTCTGTGCCACAACCCCTTTTCTTGCCACTTCGGAAAAGTGACGTGAAAAGATAGAAATGTTGCAAAATTTGCTGCATAAATGGCCTGCAACCAAATTCAGGACTTGTTTACACCACAAAAATAATGTAAGATTCCCCCTAAGTGTCTGCTTGTTTGAGCAGAAACAGCCAGATCTCTGCTGCAAGTCAGCTCCAAAATTAACAATTGACAATTTCCCAAGTGTCCTGAAGTCTAAAGTCAATGCTATTTCTCCTGATCCGCTAAATAATAAGTTATATACTGGAATTTTCATACACTCAACAAGTTAGAATGGCAGATCCCCACCATTTTAGACTTCATAACTACCTATTGTTCCCTGTAGATGACATTGTCATTTAGACTTCCATCTCACCAAAACGATTCTCCTTTTCTGTCAGTAACATGGCAACCCCAAGTTGTGTTAGGGTCCTTTAGCATGGTTATGTGGGGCCAAACTGAGGGATGATGCCTGTCAATATAACAAGTCAATTAACACTCATTTAAAGGGTCTTTATACAGGCCAATGAAAACTACATGGGGTCCAAACATTTATTGTTGGTAGTGCATTCCCTAGGTGTTGAGCTAGTGACAAAACATTTCTGTGACCAAGCAAACATTTCTGTGAATGGTCATTCTCAAACCTCTGCCTGTGTAGAAGAACCTTTAGAGTATTCCGATACACTAGATTGATTTGGGGTGAGGAGCCACTTTAGATTAAGGACAAAAGGGCACAGAGCTTTTACAGTAGCATACGGAGATTCTTCCCTAGAAAAAATGGAGAGTCCATTGGACCGGAGGTATAGTAGAAGCCCACAGTACCTCTACTTGCTTTTTACAGGCAAAACAGAGGCCTAATACTATATATATATATATATATATATATATATATAAAATCCTGTTTATTTCTCGTACCCTCCTTTGTAGTCAACGTAAGCCTTGTAATGACTGTTTTCGATCATTTTATCTCGTACCATGTCTAAGCAATTTGAATACATTTAAGATTAAATACAGCCCAATAGCAGCCATTTATGTTACCAGATTTGCATTTTTTTCCAGTGAGAGGATGCACACATACAGAGGACACAGTTGTTCTGGCTTACAAAGAACGGAAGAATTTTATTTGATTTTCTGCTTGGAAATGACATCAGGAAAGATGTCACTTCACTAGATGATAGCAGCGGTGAGAGAAGCTTAGGGGATGGAGATTTCATTTAGACAGTTTAGTCATGTATGGTTTGCAAGTCATAAGATGATAATAGGATTCATATTAAAGTGTTTTCAGCCATTTACACAACTTTAGAAACAAAATATGTAAAGCAAATTAATCCATCTGAAAAATCAGCCTGTAATATCTAATTAGTGAATGGTACACATTGCACAATATGTATGAATTGTTGGTTGACTGGAAGTTTGTGTATTCAAGTTATATTCTGTCAGAGGAAAAAACAAATATGTGTAAGACCTGTGATAAGAAACCACATCCATGGTCTGTGTCATTAAAGGGATTCTGTCACCAGGTTTGACCCCTGTCGGCTAAACATATGCTGACGCTCAGGGTCTCATCAGGATTCCAAATGTGGGCTCATCAATGCGATCAGTAGCTTTATTTTGGCAAAAAACAGGTTTTACTAACCTGTCAATCAAAGAAATAAGGTGCCCAAGGGAAGGTCCAGGGATGCAGGGTGCAAGGTCCCGGCCGCACCCATCGCTGTTAGTAAAGCCTGTTTTTTGCCAAAATAAAGCTACTGTTCGCATTGATGAGCCCACATTAAGAATCCTGATGAGACCCTGAGCGTCAGCATATGTTTAGCTGACAGGGGTCAAACCTGGTGACAGAATCCTTTTAACTTGTTTTCTACTTAATGCGATCTGACATTTTGGGCTCTTTCTACTGCATTGCATTTTCTTTATACAAAGCTCCAAATATCCAACATAGAGATAAATGAACTTCTGTCTGCCTGTAGCCACCACTAGGGGGAGCTTAGTAGCTCGCGGCATACTATTTTAATGTTGAGTTTAATATATACACACACAATAATAAGCATTAGGCTCTAGAGATGAGCAGAGCAATTCTAAAAGAGAGAGAGAGGTTAGACTCTCCTACAGTACTCTCAATGGAGACATCTGAGATGCTAGTGGCCAGACCAGAGAAAAGAAGGCAGCATGGGAGAAAAGTAGAGTACTGGGTGTGTTGACTATACATGTGTTATGTATAGTCAAATTTCACATTTGAATTGGACGGTTACTTTCAAGCTACTTTCTATGCAAGGGATATATTTTCTTCATTAGAAAAACGGAGAGCTAAGATTACTATGTATTATAATATTAACCGGGATGGGATTATCTTTCTATAGCATAGTGATATATTGTACCTGTTCCCAGTGCAATAAAAGTTACGTTTGGAGAACACTGCATATCATGGGATATACAGGCGATGACTGCATCCTTTCCAAATCTAAAGGCCTACATACAGAGTATTGTTAGCCTAACTAGCCATTTTTGGAGGGGCGGCTAACAATCTATTTTTCCTTATTGGAGAGAGGGATAGGGTAAGCTGAATGCCTGATCCTTTCATTCTCCTAATAGTCTGGCAGCAGCTTTCTCCTCTCGGCAGATGAGTGTTCAGCCGATGAGCTACTGAAAGCATATAGGAACCTTAAAGGGAGTTTGTCAGCTAGATTAAGGACTATTATATTCAGTATTACTTGAGTAGTACTGCTGATAAGGAGTCTGGATTGTTACCTTCTGTTTTCATACTGTCCTATGACTGTTGAGCTGTGTGCACATAATGGAGAGGACCTCCTGAGTGCAAGCTCAGTTGTCCGGACAATGTATTTCAGAGGAGCTTTGCCAGCACATAGTGGGGAATAGGGGGTCAGGGGGACAGTAGAAAAGTAAATAGTAGCTGTCTGGTCTCCATATCTGCAGTATTACTCATGTAGCACTGTAGATGGTAGGTTCTACAACTAAATCATTATTATACGTATATAACCAAGATCTGAATGAAGTCACACATGAAGCTGTCATGGGCAATTCATTACTATTATATTAGCTAATATAGGCTACTTTCACATTAGTGTTTTTCTGCGGATCCGTCATGGATCTGCAAAAACGCTTCTGTTACCATAATACAACCACATGCATCCATCATGAACGGATCCGGTTGTATTATATCTTCTATAGCCATGACGAATCTGTCATGAACACTATTGAAAGTCAATGGGGGATGGATCCCTTTTCTATTGTGTCAGAGAAAACAAATCCGTCTCCCCTGACTTACATTGTGTGCCAGGACGGATCCGTCTTGCTCCGCACCACATCATAGTCAGAAAAACTCTGCTTGCAGCGTTATTCGGTCCGCAATGGGAGAGCAACCCACTGGAACGGAATGCATTTTGGTGCATTCTGTTTCGTACAGTTCAGTTTTGTCCCCATTGACAATGAATGGGGACAAAACTGAAGCGTTTTTTTTTCGCTATTGAGATCCTATGACAGATCTCAATAGTGGAGTTGAAAACGCTAATGTGAAAGTTGCCTAAGTCTGATGAACACAAATATGAGCTGTTCCAGACGTCAAGCACTTTCTTAAGATAACAGTCTTCTGATTTTCTTTCTCTTGTCGCAGATGGCACAAACATTTATTGCAAATAAGGGCAGCAGCGTGGCATAACCTTCCGGCTAGTAAAAAGTAATTAGCTGATCTCATGGAAGGTTAAACTAGGAACAAATGTATACTGCAGGAAAGTCTTCATCATATCTTGAAGCCTTTTCCTGCTAAAGCAATATAGTACAACCATGTAGAGAAGCCTGCATTGTTCTCACTTCCCGTTACTTTTTCTGACAAGGGCATGAACACCTCATGGTTAGATCAGATTCCAGATTTAGCAGAGAACATACCAAACCCAAAATAATAATATAAATTCCAATCAAATGAAACAATTATACACATGTAAAGACAGAAAAAAGATGTGATATAAAGAGGGCATCCAACTGGGTCATGGCTTTTCTAATTATGGTTCAACATAGCTAATTACCATTTTTCCCACCTATACAACTCTATCAAACTAGCGATATAAGACTCATCCGTTTTCTAGGGGGAAGATTTTTTTCTCATGCACACATTTACTAGAATGCTATGCATGAACCAATGGTCGAGCAGACAACCGCACATGTAAATTGGCCCATTGACTATAATGGGTCAATGTTCATTCTGGCTGGGTGCTGTCCATTTTACATGTGAATATGGCTTGGCTATTAGAGCCCTAAGACCACATTCTGACAGCTGCTTAGTGGATTAATTTTGGAGTCTGTAGATATGCTCAGTAGAACCATGTGAGGTGATGTTGCGGCCATATACGCCCTTGTGAAGGTACCCTAAATCTTTGTTTTCTATATTTATTTTGCTAAAGTTTTCCACTTTACCTAGCAGCAGGGGTTCACTGAAAAGGGTGCACACTTAACAACTGTACTAAGCCCTAGTACCCACATATGGACTTTAAAAGGATAAATGGCACATGGTTGAAAGTGGTGAAGGAGAGATTCCTGAAAGTTCAAGTTAAGCTTCGTTTTCTCTGGTCAGAACAGTATTGGAAATTTTTGACAGCAGAAGTGGGAACCCACCTTCATAGGATACAAGGTATTTTGTATCTTAGCTTGTGTTTTTTTATTCTAAAAATAAATGGTGTACATGCTTTCATCCATTTCTCATTATGTCCAACGAGAAGGGGTTTGCCATGAAAAATATTCTACATTTTTCAAACCAACACCTGGATCTGAATACTTTTGTAATTGCATGCAATAAAAAATTTAGTATAGCCACTGAGTCATTTATTATAATGTATCTGTATAGCGCCACCTCAAGAGATATAATCCATCTCTTGAGGTTTAATATTTATTTTTGTTTATTATTTTTGGTACTTATGGTAGTCTATTTGCCAACCTATATTAGTTGGTTTTCTATCCCTTTATCAGGGCTATCCAAGGGGTGTATAGGAGGTTCCTGATAGGGGATCGCCTCTATCGGGGCAGCCATTCCATTTTGTAAGCAGGGTATCAAGTATAGGGTGAGACTTGGGATGGTGTCCCAGATATTAACCAGTCTACACCTGCACCTAACTACCCCCCTAATTTTCATTACTTATTATTTTTAGATTTTTTGATATTTTGCTCACTAAAATTGTTTTTCTTTACTTATTTACTTGTGGGTTATTTGCATAAAGTATACATTTTTGCTGTTGTATCCATTATGCCTGTGTTAATAGGGTTGATCCTATTGACACATGCTCTTTAAAAGGCATTATTTCTATGAGAGAATGTCTGATTGGTGTGGGCCCCATTCTCGGTTCTAGAAGTAATAGGAACATCCAAGGCTTGGCTATTTCTGTCACTCAAACAGATGCCACTGGAGAGTAGTAGACATGTATGGCTATCTCTCCCTTCAGTCTCCCCATTGTCTTGATAAGTGAAGGTCTCAGAGGCTCATCAGACAATAATTCACATCATATGAATATGCCAAAATAATAGGCACTGAAAAGTAAAATGTTCAGAAGAATTAAACCTTAACATGATGCAGATTATTGAACAACATTTTGGACCATAAAACCCTATAACCTAATGTTGCGACTATTTTGTCTTAGAACTAAAGCAAGATTCAAATGATTGGATATTTGTACTGAGGTTTGCTCATTGCCATCCATCTAACCTTGACCCAAGAAGAATGCATTGATTTGTAGCTTTATTGAATTGGCCGCTATATTTCTTTGTTAATTGAAATACAGACTGGGTAGTACTGATGAAAGAGAAGCTTGTTATGATGGTATATGGATGCAAATGGTTTAAAGAATATGACAAAATGTTCCAAAATCAAATTGCCGTATCCTGGTCTCTTGTTATTCACAATACTGCATAAAACATAAAAAAAAATATTCATATACAGTTAGGTCCATATATATTTGGAGAGAGACATTTTTCACATTTTTGTTCTGTACATTACCACAATGGATTTTGAACAAAACAAGTCAGGTGCAGTTGAAGTTTGGACTTTCAGCTTTAATTCAATGGCTTGAGCAAAATGATTGCATAAAAATGTAAGGAACTAAAGCATTTTTTAAACTCAATCCCTTCATTTTAAGGGATTCAAGTAATTGGACATATTAAATAATTGTAAATAAAATGTTAATTTATAATACTTGGTTTAAAACCCTTTGTTGGCAATGACTGCCTGAAGTCTTGAACTCCTGAAGATCACTAGACGTTGTGTTTCCTCCTTTTTAATGCTCTGCTAGGCCTTTACTGCAGTGGTTTTCAGTTGCTGTTTGTTTGTAGGCCTTTCTGTCTGAAGTTTAGTCTTTAACAAGTAAAATGCATGCTCTATTCAATGCAGATCAGGTGACTGACTTGGCCAATTAAAAAATATTCCACTTCTTTGCTTTAGCTTTATGTTTTGGGTCATTGTCCATCTGTATTATGAAACGCCGACCAATCAGTTTGGCTGCATTTGGCTGGATTTCAGCACACAGTATGTCTCTGAAAACCCCAGAATTAATGCGGCTGCTTCTGTCCTGTGTCACATCATCAATAAACACTTAGGACCCAGTCAGGGGCGTAGCTAAAGGCTCATGGGCCCTGGTGCAAGAGTTCAGCTTGGGCCACCCTTACCTCAGTGCTTTGTGTGTCTTCTTATGCGGCACAAGTGTCTTTGGGCCCCTTCAGGCTCCTGGGCCCGGTAGCGACTGCTACCTCTGCACCCCCTTTAGCTACGCCCCTGGACCCAGTGCCACTGGGAGCCATGCATGTCCAAGCCATCACACTGCCTCCGCCATGTTTTACAGATGATGTGGCATGCTTTGGATCATGAGCTGTACCATGCGTTCACCATACTTTTTTCTTTCCATCATTCTGGTAGAGGTTGATCTTGAATTCACTGAAGGCCAAATGATAACAAAAATGTGCACCTCAATTATTAAGGGGAATCACAGAAGAAAATGAGGCGCTAAAATTAATTCCTTATTAGTCTCTATTTAAAAATGATGCGGGAGATGTGATACTAAAAACCCACAAACAACATATACACAGGGTAATAGCCAACCGAAAAAATGTTTGAAGGTGGGCAATGTTGCCTCTCAATTCATCCACAAACACTCAGGCTATTCCCTTCAGATGGCGATCTGTGTCACAAGCACACCAATTGTGATGGTTACGGTACACCCATCAATCGGCATATATGTGCTATACACACATACAAGGGGGCGATAGTACTAAAGGACTAAGAGCCAATCTTTAGGATGCCCCAGTGCTTGCGTAATATATTTAGGACCAGGCCGTTAGCAGCATCAAATGTTGCTATTAAACAAATTTGTCCATCCCTTTGCTGTCTACTTCTAGAGTTGAAAAGAGACTCCCCCCATGGGGGGGAAATTTCGATCAGCATGTGCTCCAAAAGGAGGCACAATGGATCTTTAGACTGGGCACTGTTCGCCCTGCTGATCTGAATGATCATATCTCATATGCATGCTTTATAGACTAGATATGATCCACCTTGAGTTCTAGTATAAATATCGGTCTGGCTGGTACATGTGTAATTAACATCTTTACATGTTAGTCAGCCTGTTACAGTGCTGCGTTTGTTTAATTGCTTGATCTAGCTAGCATGTGTAATTAATATCTACATAAGTACTGTTAGCCAGCTTTTGGGGTGCTGTTCTGTCTTGGTATGTGATCCTGTTAATAAGGCACCTGCTATAGTGACTAATGAGAGGGAATTCTCCCCTATATGTTATTCATTGTCCCCCTGTTCATTGTATGTCCCCGGTTTGGAGTTCAGGCTGCCGAATCCGGTCCCTGTTTTACCTTTACCTTAGGTGTAAGCTGGGTGGCTTATCCTGTGATGTCAGTGTGATGCTGGCGAGATCCGTGCGGTAGCTCCGACTCCAATTGGCTTGATCTTTCCCATCCTTCTTGGGGGTGTGTCGATTCCCCCTATTGACATCGGTGTATCAAGCGGCCTCTTCACGGCCGTCATAGTGCCGGAGACGCCGCCACACAACACCAGTGTGGCAGTGCTGCTTGTGCCTACCATCTCTATATTCAATATTGCTGCTCCCGATGATTTGAATAATGAAACGCGACAAGCAGAGCACTAGATAGACGCCATATGAGGGAGAGCTAGTCATTGGGGGACGATAGTCAGGAGTCCAGGACAGAATTTAGCCTAGGATCATGAAGATGTGATCCGATAGTGGTTCCCTTAGTAGCTGAGTGCAGATATCAGCCAGAGGTACCAACTATTGGCTCTTAGTCCTTTAGTACTATCGCCCCCTTGTATGTGTGTATCCCACTCATTATTTTTTTTATAGAAACTATTTCAGAATACATTTTAGAGGTTGATCTTGGTTTCATCTGTCCAAAGAATGTTCTTCGAGAAGTGAGCTAGTTTTTTAAGATGTTTTTTTTTTTTTTTTAGCAAAGTCCAATCTAGCCTTCTTATTTTTGAGGTTTATGAGTGGCTTGCACCTTGCAGTGAACCCTCTGTATTTACTTTCATGCAGTCTCCTCTTTATGATAGATTTGGATATTGATACGCCTATATCCTGGAGAGTGTTGTTCACTTGCTGTTGTGAAGGGGTTTCTCTTCACCATCATCCACCACTGTTGTCTTCCATGGGCGTCCAGGTCTTTTTGCATTGTTGAGGTCACCAGTGCTTTCTTTCTTTCTCAGGATGTACTAAACTAAAAAATGTTGCCACTCCTAATAGTGTAGCATTTTCTCTGATGTTTTTTTTCTATTTTTGCAGATGAAGGAGGGCTTTTTTCACCTGCATGGAGAGCTCCTTTGACCGCATGTTTACTTCTCACCAAAATCTTCAAAATGCAAGCATCACACCTCAAACTGCTTAATTGACAATTAAATTATAAGGAATTGCCCATACCTGCCCTTGAAACAGCCTTTGAGTCAATTGTCCAATTACTTTTGGTCCTTTTAAAACAGGGTAAAGGAGCTGAAACTCCTAAAGCCTTCATCCAATTTAATGTGGATACCCTAAAATGAAAGCTAAACGTCTGAACTTTATGTCCATGTCCATTATATAACTAAAACTTGAATATGTTTTAATAAACAGGTAATAAAAACAAAATTTGTGTCAGTGTCTAAATATATACGGACCTAACTGTAAATGTTTCAGAACCAACAAACTACTGTATTTCTAAGTGGCATCTGGCATTTTTAACTGACTGGTGCAGTTTTCTATTCTTTAAAAGTAATTATACGGAAGTCATTCATCTCGTATAACGTATAACATCTTGCATGCAGATAAGGTGTGAATAGTGAGTGGCATCCGCTAGCAAGTAATGACAGGCAGCAATTGACAAGCTATAAGTAATATTTGGAACCTTGCCTTATATAATCACATACCAAATATATGTAGTAAGAAAGCAAACTGTTCATTTATATAACATAAATATAGTAAATAATCAATTATATAGTCTGTAGTAGAATCTACCTAAAACATTGTAAATGACAAATTAGTTATGGAGTTGTCCTCTTTCAAAACTTTACAAATTTGTTATTATGGCATAGGATTCCACCATTAACTGCCTTCTACTGCCTTTTGACACAGTGTTGTTCAACCTGCTATTGGTACATAATGTACTTCCATATGCTACTACTTGTTTCATCACATGATGTATTTTAGAGATATTCTACCCAGAACATATGCTTTATGGAAGTACCATATCATAAACATAAAGTATGATGTGCATGATCCTTTATGGCGATATCAGTCTTCATTTCCCTTCTTCCAAAAAACAGCAGAAAGTAACAAAGACCCTTATCTATGTTTTTCCATTGAATTGGTTTTAAATTTGTTAAATCATTATAGTTCCTATAGTTAGACCATTTTTTTTGCTCCTAAATGGCAAATTTGCCTAGATTTGGAGTGATATAGGATAGTGTGAAGTGTCACCTCATGACTATGATTGGCAGGTTTGCCATTATAGTAACAGAGTACTAAGAAACAAATACAATTAATAAATGTCAAAATCAACATTGATTTGTAATTTTTTTCCCCCTAAATAGATTTTTATTAATATGTTGTATGATATATAATTTAATAATGGAATATAGATCTTCATTGAATCCAGCACTTAAATACAGTAATAATCTATTTGAAAATCATAATTTTTTTGAGTTTTACTTACCCTGTTTTTGGTTTAGGATGTTCAATTTCAGAAGACTGTGTCCCCTTGGTATCTGATGAAGTAGGCTTTGGTTTCTGTTCATGCTTAGGATGTATAATATATCCATTTTTAATTGATTCTTCTTGACCGGGCAATCCATGAGCAAAGGTTGATATTCCATGAACCTCAAATATAGAGCCTACAGCAGAAGATCCAGCAGAGTAGATATGTGTCCTTACCAAAGTACAAGAAGCCAAAATCATCAGTCCAAGACAGCATATTGTAATATAAAGTTTCTCTGCCATAGCTCTCCGTCTCCTACTAAGAAATCCACTTGAACTTCTTCTGCTAGAACTGAATGACTTTGTGAAGCCCCTTTGAACTATCTTGAAGTTTAAAATTAGGGGTGGGGGGACTTTTTAACAAAGAACGGAAAAAACGCACAATCCCTCCCAGCTACTGTGGAAATGTGAAAGGTCAGCAGACAATGTGAGGGCCTGTTCCTGTGTAGTGAGCACAAAACCTAGAGAAGAGAGCCTGGAGAACGAAAAAAGAGGACTATTTTTTCAAGGAAGCTGTGCTGCATGTTGGCAGCCTTCACTGAGCTACTGCTCTCAGGAACACAGTCTTATCAGTGCCCCTATGCTTGCTCTGTGTAAAACTGGGCTGTTAGTAGGAGGAAAAGGATGTTAGTTCAAGACAGAGAAAATATTGTAAAGTTTACATTAGGTTTCTGCAAAACCAGAACATATATATTGACATTCATGCTGAGCATTAAACTATACCAACTCTACTCTAAAATGTATGTATACATAATACTGGAAAGTTCTCACATGTAGTAATTCATACTGAATATGTGTAGTAAGGGGCTAAAAGGACAAATAGACTGAATCTAAGAAAAAAAATGTGTTAATGGATTATTGTTTAGATTACAATTTCGATTTTATGTTCTCACAATACAGATACAGGACAGATACAGGACTCTGAGGGATCCCCTGTGCTTGACTTGCAGACTAGCAGACTTGGGCTCATAGACATTTGACAAAATATAGGATGCAGTCAAATTAATTTTGTTGACAGGTAATACAAACATCAACAGAACTAATGTAAATTGAAGAATAGAGTATGGTTAAAGAACCAGGTGTAGTAAATAACTAATGACAACAAAACATGTAGGAGTAATGCATATAAGGATGTAGACTTTAAAGAGTCTGGCCACTTTCTGTTTACTGCTGACTGATGTGTTTGTGAGATAATTATATGGCACTTACTAGTATAGCCTTTGTTGAAATTCTGCACCATTTTCTATATTTCATAAGGTATACTCTCTTGTTTACAAAGTATTTTGTGCTGTCCACACAGCAGTCCTGTCCATAAGATGGCCGCTGATGGAGGGTCATGTGAGCAGGCAAATCACTTCCATGTGATGTGTCCTCCTTTTAAATAAACTATACCTGCTCTAAACTCCCAACAGAACAAGTAGAGATGGAAGGTGCCAGGTATGGGAAGCTCAAGACCTTCTTTGACAGATGATGTTGAGGGGAAAAAGATTAGGTGTGTTCAATTTTTCACCCTTAAGTTCTCTCAGGAAATAAGCTGCCACCAGAGTTGTCTGGCATTGGATTTCAATCTGACAGCTTTGGCCTAACTTTTGTTTGAAAGCTATTGAAGATATATGGGCACCTTTAGGCGAATTTCACACAAGTGTGTTTGGTCACAGAAACATACTTCGTGTGATGTCTGCATTTCCCAAAGTGAACACTGCTCCTGTGACCCGAACTCACAGCATCATAATGACTTCTGATACTTTGAGTTCCTGCCTGACCTCAGGTCTATGGTATTATGTGAGTACAATACAGTAGACCTGTTGTTGGGGAGGAACTCACAGCATCATGTCATTACTATGCTGTAAGTTTGAGTTAGAGGAACAATGCTTGGCCCGGGAAATATGAACGTCACACGTGCATGTTTTCTGGACCAAACACTCTTATGAGAAATTAGCCTTAGGCATGATACATAGGCTAAGTCATACCTCCCAACGTCCCGGATCCAGCAGGATAGTCCCGGATTTCTGTTGCTGGGCCCGGTACTTGGGAGGTATGTAATGATAAAGCAAGAGCCGTGTGTTGGCTCTCTGCTTCATCATTCCTCCCTCCCTGCTGGTGCTCCACACTGCAGGTCTGGGTAGCAGGCGGGGCTGGGCGTGGGTAAGGGAACGGGGCCGGCCGGGTGCTCCGGCCTAGAAACTATAGGCCAGTAAGTTTAACATCTGTTGTGGGTAAACTGTTTGAAGGTTTTCTAAGAGATGCTATCTTGGAGTACCTCAATGAAAATAAGCGAATTCTAGCAAGCCAACCCAATAGGAAAGTTGCCATTAACCCTCCTTTACTCAATTAACGCGCATATTACATTGCCGATTTTTGGCATAAGATGCAATAAATTAAATAATGAAGAATATTCTAATTCAGTAGTGAATCAGAATATTCTTCATTATTTAATTTATTTTAGCTTATGCAAAAAATTGGCAATGTAATATGCGCGTTAATCGAGTAAGGGCGGGTTATAGGCAACTTTCCTATTGGCTTGGCTTGCTAGAAATCGCAAATATGTGGAATATAGTGATTTATTCGTAAAAACAAATATTTTATTTTATTTTTTTCCATCTGAACCCATTAGATTTACTTAATGGGTTCAGATGAAAAAAAATAACAAATATTCCTTTTTTACAAATATATCACTATATTCTACATATTCGCAATTTCTAGCAAGCCAAGCCAATAGGAAAGTTGCAAATTACCCGCCCTTACTCGATTAGCGCGCATATTACATAGCTGATTTTTCGCATAAGATGAAATAAATTAAATAATGAAGATGGAATATTCTAATTCACTACAGACTACGATATTGCAGCCTTCTCACACTAGCCCACAAGCAAGAAGCAGGCAGGTAATGGGTTTAGATGAAAAGAAAAAGACGGATATTCATTTTACCGAATAAAAATCACTATATTCAAAATATTCGCGATTTCCAGAAGTGCCGATATTTGTGAAAAAAATTAGCAATTCGTTCAACGCTATAATTAACACTGAAGAGGACAGTATACTGCTACAGATGGATCTGGATAGATTGGAGGCTTGGGCAGAGAAGTGGCAGATGAGGTTTAACACTGACAAATGTAAGGTTATGCACATGGGATGGAAAAATACATTTTCACCAGTACATACTAAATGGTAAAACACTCGGTAACACTGACATGGAAAAGGACTTGGGAATTTTAGTAAACAGCAAACTAAGCTGTAGAAAAAGTGTCAGGCAGCTGCTGCCAAGGCCAATAAGATAATGGGTTGCATCAAAAGGGGCATAGATGCCCGTGATGAGGACATAGTCCTGCCACTTTACAAATCGCTAGTCAGACCACACATGGAGTACTGTGTACAGTTCTGGGCTCCTGTGAACAAGGCAGACATAGCAGAGCTGGAGAGGGTTCAGAGGAGGGCAGCTAAAGTAATAACTGGAATGGGTGGACTACAGTACCTAGAAAGATTATCAAAATTAGGGTTATTGACTATGTAAAAAAGATGACTAAGGGGAGATCTAATAACGATGTATAAATATATCAGGGGCCAGTACAGAGATCTCTCCCATAATATATTTATCCCCAGGACTGTGACGAGGTGACATTCTCTGCGTCTAGAGGAAAGAAGGTTTGTACACAAACATAGAAGAAGATTCTTTACGGTAAGAGCAGTGAGACTATCAAACTCTCTGCCTGAGGAGGTGGGGATGTCACTAAAAGAGTTCAAAAGGGGCCTGTATGTATTTCTGGAGTGTAATAATATTATCGGTTATAGTTACTAGAGATGGGTTGTGCATCAGACTTAGGTTTATTGCACACGACCGTATGGTTTTGCGGTTCTGTTTTTGTGATCTATTGTGTTTCCATTTCAGTTCCGTTTTTCCGTTCCGTTTTTCCGTATGGCATATACAGTATACAGTAATTACATAGAAAACATTGGGCTGGTCTTAAAATTTTCAATAGATTGTTCAGCAAAAACAGAACAGATACGGAAGACATTTCCATATGCGTTCTGTTTTTTTTGCGGACCCATTGACTTGAATGGAGCCACGGATTGTGATTTGCGGTCAGTAATAGGACATGTTCTATCTTTGCACAGAACGGAAAAACGGAAATACGGAAACGGAATGCACATGGTAACACTTCAGTTTTTTTTGCGGACCCATTGAAATGAATGGTTCCGTATACGGGCCTTATACGGAACACAAAAAAACGGCCCGTACACTCGCAAAAAAAAGTTCGTGTGCAAGAGGCCTTAGCGTCAACAGACGGTCTAATATAGAGTCATGTTTATCTAGTTCACCTGCTGCGCCATTTATACTTATTCTGTTCTGTTTTACATAGACTTACTGTGCATCAGACTGCACATCAACAGGTGGTCTAATATGTAGGCAATTTTATCTTGTTCCCCTGCTGCGCCATTTATACTTAGTTACATATGTAGTTACATTACTAATTCAGTTACTGTAAACTATGGCCAACAGACAGTTGCTTGGGCCCTCAAAAGGAAAGAGCAGTGGCAAAATTATTGCTGTACAACCTCTGTGCCCTCACCTGTCCTGCAACTGCTTCTTTCTTTTGCTGATCCCTTTTCTCAGGAAGTAATGTATGCTGCTGGCTCTGCTCTGCTTTTCAGTGAAGACAGTCAGCAGCTACATGCTAGCACAGACTTAGAGGAGAGGTCTGTTTCGTCCTCCCTCAGGCGTACGACTGTTATCATCACTAGTGTTGCAAGCCGTCAGGGATGTGGTGATGAGACTGGTGATGGTGACATAAGTGAAGATCAGACAGAGTAGTGGATGATGATGTAGCTGACCGCACGTGGGAGCTGGGTGAAGAGGGGGCATCATCATCATCAAAGGGTCAGGGTGCTAATGCTGGCACCACGGATCTGGGTCAACACATGGAGTGTCACCATTAGTGTTGAGCGCGAATATTCGAATAGCGAATTTTTTTAGCGAATATCGGCACTTCGCTAATTCGCGAATATTTCGAATATAGCACTATAAATTTGCTATTTCGAATATTCTTTTTTTTTTTTTTGTTATATTTTTTTCTTTTCCACTTCCCAAAAGTAGTTCTTACCTGTCCTGAGGATTCCTGGCTTCCTGGCTGCTCCAGTCAGTGCCCGTTGCCGCTTCTGCCGACTTCCATGCTCATGGAGCATCCGCATCACCATGGGAACTTCTCCATATACTAAAATGTACTGTCGGATTTGAGAATTACGTTGAAATCGCAATGCGATTAATTCAAGTTATATTAATCGCATTGCGATTACAACTTAGCAGTGCACTGCTATCTTACATAGGCTAGAATTAACGAATATGGAATATAGCAGCAGTGCTAAGTAGAAATCGCAATGCGATTACTCCAAGTTACATTAATCGCATTTCGATTTCAATTAGCACTGCTATAATATATTCCATATTCGTTAACTTCGTTAATTCTAGCAAGCTGACCCATTATAAACCCATCTCTAAGTTGAAATCGCAATGCGATTAATATAACTTGAAGTAATCGCATTGCGATTTCTACTTAGCACTGCTGCTATATTCCATATTCGTTAATTCTAGCCTAATATGTAAGTTAGCAGTGCACTGCTAAGTTGTAATCGCAATGTGATTAATATAACTTGAATTAATCGCATTGCGATTTCAACAGACATGGTTTACTATGGTTGCTAAAACGAAGATGGAGAATACTTCGTTATCTTCGTTTTGAGGAATATGACGAATACATTCGTCATATTCGCTAATTTTACCAAGCCAACCATAGTAAACCAGGTCTAAGTAGAAATCGCAATGCGATTAATTCAAGTTATAATAATCGCATTGCGATTTCAACATAATTCTCAAATCCGACAGTACATTTTAGTATGGAGACGTTCTTGGCTTGGTAGAATTAGCGAATATGACGAATGTATTCGTCATATTCCTCAAAACGAAGATAACGAAGTATTCTCCATCTTCGTTTTAGCAACCTATTCGTCAACTTCGCTAATTCTAGCAATCAAATAGGAGGGTTGACTATAGAGACAGCTGTGTTTAATTCGCTATGCGATTATATAATTTTTTTTTTTAATAAATAGAATAATTATAATAATTATCAGTATTATAAGTAATTATTCTATTAAAAAAAGCTAAGTAATATAATCGCATAGAGAATTAAACACAGCTGTCTCAATAGTCATTCAACCCTCCTATTTGATTGCTAGAATTAGCGAAGTTGACGAATAGGTTGCTAAAACGAAGATGGAGAATACTTCGTTATCTTCGTTTTGAGGAATATGACGAATACATTCGTCATATTCATCATCTTCGCTATAATTCTAGATATGAAACCAATAGGAAATTAGCCTAAGTTAAAATCGCAATACGCGATTATTTAAATCGCATATTAACCACTACTGGACCGCCTAACGCACGGATGCGTCCGGCGGGCGGTCCTGTAGTTCTGATCTGACGCACCTGCGCGTCATCTCGCGAGACGCGAGATTTCCTGTGAACGCGTGCGCGTGTGCGTTCACAGTGCCGCGTGTCTCAGGAGTTTAACTACAGCCTGCCAGCGATGATCAATTGTTAACAGCGTCTGATATACCTGCTACCTGGTCCTCTGGTGGTCCCATTTACTGGGATCGACCACCAGAGGACCAGGTAGCTATGTAAAGTTGCACCAAACACTACACTAACGCCCCACCACCCCCCTCACTTAATAATCCCTTGTTAACCCCTTGATCACCCCATCTAGATACCCTGATCACCACCCCTGTCACTGATCACCCCCCTGTCATTGATCACACCCCTTGTAAGGCTCCATTCACACGTCCATATGTGTTTTGTGGATCCGTGGATTCACGGATCCGTGGATCTGATCCACGGATCCGCAGATCCTCAAAACACGGACACCGGCAATGTGCTTTCCGCATTTTGCAGATCCGCACATTGCCAGAACTATATAGAAAATGCTTTTTCTTGTCCATTGCGGACAAGAATAGGACATGTTCTATATTTTTGCGGAACGGAAGTGCAGACCCGGAAGCGTGGATCCGTAATTCCGGATCCGAGCAGGACAAAGTCTGTCCCCATAGAAATGAATGGGTCCGCAATTCCGTTCCGCAAACCGAATTGCGGACGTGTGAATGAGGCATAAGGGTCCCTTATCACCGCCAGTTAGTTAGCTACTTGTTAGGTAGTTAGCGCCCAGCCCTGAATTTGGCAGAGATTTTTTCATCCACATTGATCGATGCGAATGAAAAAATCTGTGCCGTTCATTTTTTTTTTTTTAAACCCAGAGGCTGAACGGAAAAAAAAAAATCTCATTACCCGTATGCTCAATATAAGGAGAATCGCAGAAACTCCTAATGCTGGCCATACGTGTAATGATTGCGGAGACACTCAAATGCCAGGGCAGTAGAAACACCTCACATGTGACCCCATTTTAGAAAGAAGACACCCCAAGGTATGCCGTGAGGTATGGTGAGTTCATGTAAAATTTTATTTTTTGTCACAAGTTAGTGGAATATGAGACTTTGTAAAAAAAAAAATATATATATCAATTTCCGCTAACTTGTGCCAAATTTTTTTTTTCTGTGAACTCGCCATGCCCCTCACAGAATACCTTGGGGTGTCTTCTTTCCAAAATGGGGAAACTTGTGGGGTATTTATACTGCCCTGGCATTTTAGGTGTCCTAAAGCGTGAGAATCCAAATGCGTAAAAATGCCCTGTGAAATCCTAAAGGTACTCATGGGAATTAGTGCCCCTTTGCGCATCTTGGCTGCAAAAAAGTGGCACACATGTGGTATCGCCGAACTCAGGAGAAGTAGGGCAATGTGTTTTGGGGTATATTTTTATATACACCCATACTTTGTGTGAAAAATATCGCTGTAAACGACAACTTTTTACATTTTTTATTCAAAGTTGTCAATTTACAGAGATATTTCTCTCACCCAGCATGGGTATATGTAAAAATACACCCCAAAACACATTTCCCTACTTCTCCTGAGTACGGCGATACCACATGAGTGACACATTTTTGCAGCCAAGATCTAAAGGCTCAAGTTCAATGAGTACTTTTAGAGGGCATTTTTACGCATTTTTCTTCTCACGCTTTAGGGCCCCTAAAATGCCAGGGCAGTATAAATACCCCACATGTGACCCCATTTTGTAAAGAAGACACCCCAAGGTATTCGCTGAGGGGCATAGTGAGTCCATGAAAAATTAAACTTTTAGTCAAAAGTTAGCGGAAGGGGAGACTTTGTGAGAAAAAATAATAAAAAATCAATTTCCGCTAACTTGTGCCAAAAAAAAATCTTCTATGAACTCGCCATGCCCCTCATGGAATACCTTGGGGTGTCTTCTTTCCAAAATGGGGTCACATGTGGGGTATTTATACTGCCCTGGCATTTTAGGGGCCCTAAAGCAAGAGAAGAAAAATGCGTAAAAATGCCCTCCTAAAAGGTACTCATTGGAATTTGGGCCCCTTTGCGCATTGGGTTGTATTTTTACATATACCCATGCTGGGTGAGAGAAATATCTCTGTAAATTGACAACTTTGAATTAAAAAATGTAAAAAGTTGTCGTTTACAGCGATATTTCTCACACACAGTATAGGCATATGTAAAAATACACCCCAAAACACATTGCCCTACTTCTCCTGAGTACGGTGATACCACATGTGTGACACTTTTTTGCAGCCAAGATGCGCAAAGGGGCCCTAATTCCAATGAGTACCTTTGAGATTTCACAGGGCATTTTTACGCATTTGATTCTCACGCTTTAGGGCCCCTAAAATGCCAGGGCAGTATAAAGACCTCACAAGTGACCCCATTTGGAAAGAAGACACCCCAAGGTATTCTGTGAGGGCATGGCGAGTTCACAGAATTTTTATTTTTGGCACAAGTTAGCGGAAATTGATATATATATATATATATATATTTTTTTTATAAAGTCTCATATTCCACTAACTTGTGACAAAAACTAAAATTTTACATGAACTCACCTCACAGAATACCTTGGGGTGTCTTCTTTCCAAAATGGGGTCACTTGTGGGTTATTTATACTGACCTGGTATTTTAGGGGCCCCTAAAGCGTGAGAAGAAGTCTGGAATCCAAATGCGTAAAAATGCCCTGTGAAATCCAAAAGGTACTCATTGGAATTAGGGCCCCTTTGCGCACCCAGGCTGCAAAAAAGTGTCACTCATGTGGTATCGCCGTACTCAGGAGAAGTAGCGAAATGTGTTTTGGGGTGTATTTTTATATATACCCATGTTGGGTGAGAGAAATATCTCTATAAACGACTTTTTACATTTTTTTATACAAAGTTGTCAGTTTACAGAGATATTTCTCTCACCCAACATGGGTATATGTAAAAATACACCCCAAAACACATTGCCCTACTTCTCCTGAGTACGGCGATACCACATGTGTGACACTTTTTTGCAGCCTGGGTGCATAAAGGGGCGTAAAGTCCAACAAGTACCTTTAGGTTTTACAAGGTTGTTCACAATTTAGCCCCGCCCAAAATGCCAGAACAGTAAACACACCCCACAAATGACCCCATTTCGGAAAGTAGACACCCCAAGGTATTCACTGAGGGGCATAGTGAGTCCGTGGGAGATTTTATTATTTTTTGCCAGAAGTTAGCAGAAATGGAAACTTTATTATTTTATTTTTCCTCAGAAAGTGTAATTTTCTGTTAACTTGTGAAAAAAAATGAAATGATACATGAACTTACCATGCCCCTCCACGAATACTTTGGGGTGTCTTCTTTCTAAAATGGTGTCATTTGGGGGGTATTTATACTATCCTGGCATTCTAGCACCTGAAGAAACATGACAGGTGCTCAGAAAGTCAGAGCTGCTTCAAAATGCGGAAATTCACTTTTTTGCACCATAGTTTGTAAACGCTATAACTTTTACCCAAACCAATAAATATACACTTATTGGATTTTTTTTATCAAAGACATGTAGAACAATAAATTTAGAGAAAAATTTATATCGAAATGTAGTTTTTTTAAAAAAAATTTACAACAGAAAGTGAAAAATTTCATTTTTTTGCAAAAATGTCGTTAAATTTTTATTAATGGCAAAAAATGTAAAAATGTCAGCAACAATGAAATACCACCAAATGAAAGCTCTATTAGTGAGAAGAAAAGGAGGTAAAATTCATTTGGGTGGTAAGTTGCATGACGGAGCAATAAACGGTGAAAGTAGCGTAGTGCAGAATTGTAAAAAGTGTCCTGGTCATTAAGGGTGTTTTAGCTAGGGGGGCTGAAGTGGTTAATCGCGATAACTAGAATAATGACGAATATTCGATTTCGACGAATATTCTTTCGAATATTCGCGAATTTCGTTGAAATCGAATATGGCACCTGCCGCTCATCACTAGTCACCATAAAGTGGCCTGGGAAAAACATGTCACTAATGTAGTGGTACAGCCTGATACAGCAACTGCCACCCCTTCTCCAACAGTCGGGGCTCCTCAACCCCAGCAGAAATAATCTGTTGTTCCTTCTCTTCGTCTGTTGCTCCTGATGCTCCTAGTCGTCACGTGTTTTGCCAGCAATCATTCACCGAGGCGATGGCAAAGAGACAACAGTATGCAAACACTCCAACAGCGAGAAGCTGAACGTGCACCTGGCCAAGTTGCCGGTACTACAGTCCCTCTCCTTCCATATTGTGGACTCTGAACATTTCAGAGAGTTGATGTCTTGTGCCCACCCAAGGTAGAGATTTCCAAGCCGTCATTACTTCTCTAAAAAAGCTGTATCAGCCCTGCACATGTATTCTGAGCAGAAGGTGGGCCAGTCCTTGAGCCTGTCACTGTCTGGTACAGTTTAGAGTTAAGCGGACACCTGTAAGTTCGGGTTCGCGGAGTTTGGTCGAACTTCCCAGCTACGTTCAGGGATCGAACTTTGGGGCACAAAAATGGCTCTAAAAGAGTCATGGAAAGGGCTAGAGGGCTGCAAAAGGTTGGCTTGGTAGAATTATGTAGAATATGTAGAATATGGCTTGGTATAATTATGTAGAATATGCAGAATATAGCGCTATATTTAGTGTTGAGCGCGAATATTTGAATAGCAAATTATTTTTACTAATATCGGCACTTCGCTAATTCGCGAATATTTAGAATATAGTGCTATATATTCGCAAAAAAAAAATATATTTTTTTCAATCTGAACCCAAGATACCGTTGATGATAGAGAATATTGCGCTATTTTCTCCTATCTTCGATAATTCTAGCAAGCCAACCAATAGGAAAGTTATACCCCATTCAATGTTTTATTCGCAGTAAGCGAATATTACGTAATGTGATGTGCCACAGATAATAAAATCAAAAATTAAAATGTATGAATCAAATCACAATAATTTCTTCAAATGTGCTGTATAATCTCCACCTATATATTCAATACTTCGATCCGCCCAGTAGTAGATGCTATTTATCACAAAATTTTATTTGTGATTTTAGGTGTATTAGTACATTGGAATGCACACTTTCAAAATGGTTATTCTACAGCACATTGGTGTATGTCCAGAAAAAAACGGTAAAATTGTGTATATTTTACCTACGGTTGTTACATATGCCCAAATTCATTGATTTAAATAGATGTCGGTTCTGAGTCCAACCTAGATATCTTAGATCGTTTGTAGTTATTAGATCAGATCTAAATCGCTGATATCTCACCATGATATTCAGACCAGACATCTATTTATTCTAGTGCTAAAAATGACAACAGTGGAAAGAGTTGCTTAAATGTTAATATTCACTTTGTACAAAGGAGGAGTGTAGACTTGATTATAAATCTCCTTCCTTCCTACTTATTCCTACTTGGAGTGCAGAACAGATAGATTTTGTGTTGGAGGGAGTTAATCATATACTCGAACATAATTATTTTTATTTTGGAGACTAATTCTATGTACAAATAAAAGGAACCGCCATGGGCACCAGGTTCGCCCCCAGTTACGCCAATTTATTTTTCGCGCAATGGGAACATAACATCATAGATACCGAACTGGGGGTGAACCTGGTCCTATGGCGGCGATACATAGATGATATTATTTTTATTTGGAGTGGAGGCCAAGAAAGTTTGGATAAACTCGTAACGGAGATTAACAATAACCCATATAATTTAAAATTTTCCTCTAATTTAAATGGGGAGACAGTTGAATTTCTCAATATACAGATTACTCGAAAAAATAATAAATACATTTGCTCTGTTTCAGTATCTTGAATTGTGTATTGGTATGCTCCTCTCTTCTCCTCCCCCCTCTGTTTCTGCTTCTAGTTGGTTCAGTCTAGCCACTTCCTGTTTACCCTGTCATGCATTGCTGTTTTGTGTGCTCTAATTCTAAGGAGATTCTGAGGAGAATCTGAGGTGAATCTGTGTATCTCATGTTCTTATCAAGGAGAATATTAGTGGCATAATTCTTTTACCATCTGGATTCCCTGCATATCTTGTAATACAATCTCCGGATTTAAAGACTACTTGATTAACTCCTGGGTGTCTGATGTGTAAACTGTAAGTGGATGATGTCTGATTCAACAAGTCACCTCACAGATGCGTGATTTGTATAAGGCTGACATTTCGAAGTGCCACTACATTTGTAACACATTTCAAAAACCGACAGCGAAGAATGGATACATCCTCTTCTCTAGCTGCCATTTGCCAAAATGGTTGATCAATATTCCATACGGACAGTTTTGCCGACTCAGACGAAACTGCACCGTTGATATTAAGTTTGAAGAAGAAGTAGGAGTAATGAGCAACCAATTTAGAGAAAAAGACTATCCAGAAAAAAACATCAATGAGGCCTTGGTAAAAGTGAGAAGATTAGATAGAAAAACATTTTTTGAACCTAAACAGAAATTCGAAAGTAAAGAGAATTCAGAATGGAGGTTGGTTCTTCCCTATAATACCCAATCTAAACAGATTGAATTGATTATTAACCGCTATTGGCACCATTTATTAAAATATAGACTTATTGGCACATCAAAGATTCCAAGTATTACATACTCGAAGGCTCCAAATTTGGGAATTCAAATAGCCCCATCAGTAAGACATAGACACAACAAGAACGGTTCCCCACAAAATTGGTTGCACCCACATGGCTTTTTTAGGTGTGGAAGATGTCTGGGATGTCGAAAAAACGAAATTTCCTAGGAAAATAGTAACAGCCACTTCCACACAGAACTCATACTCCATGAATATCAAACATTTTCTAACCTGTAATTCCGCCAGTGTTGTCTACCTAATCCAGTGTTCATGTTCGAGACAATATATAGGTACAACAAAGAGACCCTTAAGAGTCAGAATTTCAGAACATATAAACAACATTAATAAGGGATATGAGAAACATTCTCTATTGAAGCATTTTAAGGAAGTACACAATCAGGACCCTACGGGTCTCTCGTACATGGCACTGGAAAAATGGAGAAACATTGGCGACGTGGTAACCATATTGATAGACTCTCAAGAGCAGAATCTAGAAAGATATATGAATTCGGCAGTCTTTTACCAAGGGATTTTGACAGGCACCTAAATAGACTATAAAATCTGGATATATACTGAACAGGGGTGATGCCACTGAGGAAGGGGAGAGCAGTCCCCGAAATGTGTTTGGCGTATATTTTAGCGCTGCCACCCCATCCTTTATACTGGAGAACAGTGCACTGTTTTAGGAAAAGAAAACAAAACGAACTATCCACCTTGAATGATCCTGCAGACAACTTAATTGCATAAACCTCTGCCTCCACTAAAGAGCCTCTGACCTCTGGATAGATACATCACGTGACGAGACAGTCACGAACTACACAAGGTACGCCGACAACACGACAGCCGGTACGCCGGCATGTGAGCGGTAAGGAGTTGCATTCCGCTGGCAATATTGGACAGTGAGAGACGCGGAGGTAAGCCCGCACATGTGGGATAAGGATTCTTATGCAGGTGGAAATACTGTGGCAATAATGTCAAAATATATAGGTGGACTATAATAGAAACACCGCTATTTAGAACCACTGGCACAAGCAAGTGTTTCATATTGATGATCTGCGATAAACCAAGTATATTTGTGCATAAGTAGGAACAAAGGAGTAACATACAGGTGGACTATAATAGAAGTACCGTTATTTAGAACTACTGGTACCAGCAATTACCGTATATTGATTATTCAAGGACACCAAAGTACATCTGTGTATAAGTAGGAAGGAAGGAGATTTATAATCAAGTCTACACTCCTCCTTTGTACAAAGTGAATATTAACATTTAAGCAACTCTTTCCACTGTTGTCATTTTTAGCACTAGAATAAATAGATGTCTGGTCTGAATATCATGGTGAGATATCAGTGATATAGATCTGATCTAATAACTACAAACCATCTGAGATATCTAGGTTGGATTCAGAACCGACATCTATTTAAATCAATGAATTTGGGCATATGTAACAACCGTAGGTAAAATATACGCAATTTTACAGTTTTTTTCTGGACATACACCAATGTGCTGTAGCATGACCATTTTGAAATTGCGCATTCCAATGTACTAATACACCTAAAATCACAAATTAAATTTTGTGATATAAAGCATCTACTACTGGGCGGATCGGAGTATTGAATATGAAGGTGGAGATTATACAGCACATTTGAAAAAATTATTGTGATTTGGTCTATACATTTTAATTTTTGATTTTATTATATAGCTTTGTTTGATGTTTTATTGAATATTTCATATGCTGCTAGAAGGAAGTTATTTAATAAATTACTTTATAATCCATATAAGAGTGCCAATCCTATTTAGAAACATTTCTAGTACAGTTCATGCCGGCCCTGACTTTACAGCCCACTGAGTAAATATGGTTCTGGCCCATGCACACCAGCAACTTGGCCAGGTGATAGCAATGCCTCCTCCACATTAATATCGTGGGACTTCTGCGCCAATGTCCTCCTTTACCTCCTCATCATCCACCTTGTCCTCAGCCTCCACTGTAAGCACAGTTCAGAGTGGTCCTCCAGCATACCACCTATGCAAAGCATGGCGTTGTCACATAGTTCTGCACCTGATCAGCCTGGGTGAACGGAGTCACACCTTGGAGGAACTGTTCTGTATCATCAACTAAGAAATGGAATCCTGGCTGTCTCCTCACCAACTGGAAATAGGAACCATGGTCACCGATAATGGGAAAAACATTCTGTCTGTGCTGTGTCAGGGATAGTTGACCCATGCCCCTTGCATCGCACACATCTTCAATCTGGTTGTCACCAGGTTCCTAAGGTCTTCCACCCAACTGCACGACATCTTGAAAAAGTCAGGAAAACTGTGCATGCACTTCATCCACTCTTACTGTGCAAAACACACCCTCCTTGACCTGAAAAGGCAGAATGGTGTTCCCCTACATTGTCTCATATGTGACATTTCCACACATTGGAACTCCACACTCCATATGTTGGACCGACTGTATGGGCATAGGCTACCCGTGACCGATTTCTTGATGATGCAGACAGATAGGACTACTGCACAGTGTAACTTCGATGTTAGACAGTGGCAGCGAGTGACACCTGCTGTTTGCTCATGCCCTTTGAGGGAGCCACTTTATTTATCCGTTGCCAGGACCACAGGATGAATGATGTAATTCCACTCCTTCATGCTCTTGAGGGGATGCTGATAAATCTGACTGGCAAGGGGATAGAAGACTTGACACCTACATCTCACGACCACCTGAGCCCTGTAGTGGCTAAACTGTCTCAAGAGGGGGATGAAGACATAAATGCCCAGGAATTCTATACATAACTAAGTGGTTTATCTTCTCAAGTCACAGGAGAGGAGCAGGAGAAGCAGGAAGAGCATGAAGAGGCAGTAAAAATAGAGGCAGGAAGTGCCTCAATGTCCTTTGTGCAAATGGTCAGATGCATGCTGAGTTGCTTGTGTAGTGACAGCTGCATTATCACCATTTGACAGAGGGCTAACTACTGGCTCTCCATGATGTTAGACCCTTGCTACCGGTACAAAATGAGGGCCTTTTTTACAACTTCTGAGAGGGATGAAAACTCAACTACTATCCTCTGTAGTCAGTTGGTCACTGTCTACATGCACCATCGCCCATCCTCGATGGTCTAAACGGGGGGCCCTCTGTGCTCACATCATTCTGACGCAGAGTAACTGTTTCGCTAGCAGAAAGGATTAGCTATGTATGTTTGAGCGAATCAAATCAGACGAAGTGGAATTCGATCTGAATCTCAGGATAAATTTGATTCGCAATAAATGTGAATATCCTCGCGTTTCTTGGTAACGAATCGCAATTTTTCCTAAAATGGCGGCCACACGTGTGAGGACTGAGGACATGGGGCAAGAAATTCTGCAAAGGCGGGTTTACCAAGATTGACATGCATGCATCCAATCAGCAGCCAGCCAGCCCTGTGATGTCACAGCCCTATAAATACAGCAGCCATTTTAGATTCTGCCATTTTCCAGTGTTCTGTGCAGGGACAGACGTGAGAAGGCGCTAGGGACAGCAATTGGAAATAGCTAACTGTGAAAAAATAAATACTGTAAATGAAAAAACAATTTATAAGTGCAGGGAAAGGATAGGGAGGAATCTTTTCACAGCATCTTAGTGCAGGCAGAGATGTCAAAAGGCGCTAGGGACAGTGCTAGAAAAGCGATTTACAAGTGCAGGAAAAGATAATTTGGGGATCCAAATAGCCATTATACAGCTCTGTCTTTCCAGCAATTTGTTCTTGGGATGCAAGTGCAATGTTGAAAAGCCTTTAATGGCTTATATCTGTGGAAAAAGAAAAATATATACGCAGTTCACTTTTGCAGTTATATGTGGTGAAAGCGCTTAGTGACGTATTTCTGTACTACAAGAAAAATATATATACAGTTCACTTCTGCAGTTATTTGGGGTTAAAAGCATTTAGTGACGTATTTCTGTACTACAAGAAAAATATATATGCAGTTCACTGTTGCCGTTATTTGCGGTAAAAGAGTTTAGTGGCCTATTTCATTACAAAAAGAAAAATATATACTCAGTTCACTTCTGCAGCTATATGTTATGAAAGTATTTCTGTGCTACAAGAAAAATATATACACAGTGCACCTCTGCAGTTATTTGGGGTTAAAAGTAGGGTTGAGCGAACCCGAACTGTATAGTTCGGGTTCGTACCGAATTTTGGGGTGTTCGGCACATGGACCCGAACCCGAACATTTTCAAAAAAGTTCGGGTTCGGGTCCATTATTTGGCGATTTCATCCCGCTTTCTGAAGGGCTGCAAAGCAGCCAATCAGCAAGCGTTTTACTTCTTGCCCTAAGAAGCCATCACAGCCATGCATACTAATTGCATGGCTGTGATTGGCTGAGTGCAGCATGTGACACAGCCTCTTTTGAAGCTGGAGTCACGTAGTGCCGCACGTCAGTCTGCTGAATTGAGATTAGAGCAAGGTTGCTGCTGGTGCGATCAGGGACCGAATAAGGCAGAAATCTGAAGGACCTGTGCAACTTTAATCCACAAGATACAGCACATAGAGAGGGAGGGAGCCTCAGCAATCCAACATTTCTGTACACAGCCACTGCCAGGGAGATTTTCTTTGTAATCCATCTGTTACTGAGGTGGGGGTCGGCAGCCATTTTAGGCACTGCAGTGTACTGCATGTCTGCCAGCCTGCCAGGGACATCAGCCTAATCCTATTTTGTAGCTCAGTGAGGGAAATTTTTATATTTTTTTTTGGCTGCTTAATTCCCCTATATTGCCTTTTATATGTTAAGGGGTGATATAGTCCATTTGTCTAGCCTGGGATCTGTGGTGCCACAGAGCACTTGTGCATACAATGCACTAAACCGTTTCAGCTAGTGCATCAGTGTATTTTAGTTAAAAACAAGAGGTCATCCTGATCCACCAAGCCTATTTTACACCACCAAAATATATATTTGACATTTCTGCGGTGAAATAGAGAATCCGTGTAATTTTGGGGGAAAAACCATATTCCTTGTCCACAAAACAGTTCTGCATACACCGTCCAACGACATATTTTATATTTCTGCATGGAAATAGTGCTTCTTTGTTTTTTATAGAAAAAAACGTTATTGAAGATCCACTAAACAATCTTAAATACACATTACAACAACCTATTTTACATTGCTGCTGTGAAATACAGCATAAGTGTATTTTCCATAGCGTCACCACGACGGCATGACAAGGAGATTGACCCCTGACCTCTGTAGGGGCAGGAACAGAAGAAAGGTTAAAAGGACTCCACCCACCACCATCACCAGTGTTTCCTGTCCCTACAGAGGGCAGGACGGAGAAAGGTCTCCTTGCTTGCCGAGGAGATGAAGTTCATACCTGATTCCCCTCTGCCTTCCCGCGGTCTCCGTACTAAAGCTAGGCAGAGGGAGGAGGGGAGACTCGCTCTGGTCCATCAGGAGCCTGCCCTGTGGCATACTAAAAGTTTCCCCCTGTGCCGAGCCCAGGGGTCCCTTATGCCGAGCGCCACCATGCGCTTTACAAATTTCTAATCGCTTCCGGTCTCCCGACACCGGAAGTGACGCAGGCGCAGTCTAAACGAGAGGCTGCCCACACTGTGGAACCTCCGCATATCAACTTCCGGCTCCTGTATGACATCACCGGAAGTGACGAGGGACGCCAAGACAGGCCGGTAAACCTCCATGTGACCATGTTCCTTCTCCTTCCGGCTCCCGTGTGACGCCACAGGAGGAGGCGGGGGAAAGAGTTCTGGCGCGGAGTAAAGTGCCAGTTTAAAAGAGCACCATTCCTGAGGGTCCTGTCCTCTTCTGACTCCACTCTCAGAATGTCACGCCAGGAGCAAGCCAGCATGGATACGCCAGCGCCACAAACCGTAAGTCCCCTGAGGGGGAGCAATGGTTTCCAAACGTATGGTTCATAGCTTGTCCATTTTAATCTACTGGGAGTCTGATTATCCTCTTCTTACACTATAGACTCCTAGGGAGCAGAAGAGGGTCAAGAAATCAGCTAAATGTATCTCATGCCTCTCCAGACTCCCAGAAGATTATCCTAAGAGACTATGCAAATCATGTATCTCCAATGTGATTCGTGAAGAACAACCATCTTTAATGGATGAGTTTAGAATTATGATGAGAGAAGAAATTAAAGAATCTATGTCTCAAATTTCAAGTACTAGAGATCTCCATCCCCATACAGAACCACCGCTTAAACGCCAAAAAACCAGAGATCCCGTATCTTCGGACTCTGAAGATTTTGATGATGATGCCTCCTCTTCTAAAATTCTTGATGAGGATGATAGGTCCTCAGAAGTTATCGAATCTGATACTGCAAAAAGATTCTACTTCTCTTCTGAAGACATGTCTGAGTTATTAAAAGCGGTTAGAGCTACTATGGGGGTAGAGGAGATACAGAAACCCCACACGGTCCAGGAGGAAATGTTTGGGGGTTTACGCATCAGAAAATCAAGAGTTTTCCCTATAAATGAAAATATTCGAAATATGGTTCTTGATGAATGGGCAGAACCTGAGAAGCGTTTAGGAATTTCAAAATCCTATATGAGACGTCTCTTATTTGATCCAGAAGAAGCTAAAATGTTTGACACTATCCCCAAGATCGACGCGCAAGTGGCAAAAGTAAACAGGAAGACTTCTCTTCCGTTTGAAGACACCTCACAACTTAAAGATCCCCTGGATAGGAAAGCTGATAGCCTACTGCGCAGGTCCTGGGAGGCAGCAATGTACAATCTAAAATCCAACATAGCTGCAACATCTGTGGCAAGATCAATGTTCCGCTGGTTAACAGAATTAGAGAATCGCCTAACTAGTAACACTCCCACTGAGGAAATTCTAGATTCACTACCCTTATTAAAATCTGCTACAGCTTTTCTTGTGGATGCCTCCGCGGAATCAGTCCAATTCGCGGCTAAAGACGTGGGATTCTCCAACGCAGCTAGGCGAGCCCTTTGGGTAAAATGTTGGGGAGGGGATAGAATATCAAAATCTAAACTTTGCTCGATCCCGTTCACAGGGGAGAATGTTTTCGGACCAGAGTTAGAAAGAATATTAGAGAAAGCCTCTGATAAAAAGAAAAACTTCCCGGTGGATAGACCCTTTAAAAGGAAGTATCCCTTTCGTAGCTCCTCTAATCAAGACAGATCTTATAGAGGAAAAGGTAAAACAGGACGCTGGAGTTATCGCAAGGGGGGCAGAGATAGACCTTTCCCCTCTTCCTCCCAAAAATCCAGTGATAGACAGTGACGCCAAAGTGGGGGGCAGACTGAAACTTTTCTCCACTGCCTGGGAGGAAGTTTCTCAAAACCAGTGGGCCAAACATATCCTAAATCCGGGTTACCAGATTCAGTTTGCCTCTCCCCCACCGAACCGTTATTTTCTATCAAGTTTCCCACAATCGGATCACTTAAATCCAGTATGGCTGCAAATCCTGGAACTTCGGGGGAAAAATGTCATATCTCCTGTGCCCCAACAGGAGAAAGGGAGAGGGTTCTACTCGAACCTTTTTCTGGTTCGGAAAAAAGATGGCCCTTACAGAGTGATTATAAACTTGAAACTACTAAACAAATATGTAGCATTCAAGAGTTTCCGGATGGAAACCCTAAAATCCATCATTCCTCTCCTACAGGAAAACACTCTGATGTGCACGCTAGATCTTTCCGACGCATATTATCACATCCCAATTCACCCGAAGTCCCAGAGATTTCTCAGTTTCGCCATAAAAGACCCTTCAGGCAAAATAAACCACTTCCAATTTACTTGCCTTCCGTTCGGGATTTCATCTGCCCCGAGAGTTTTCACCAAACTCGTAGTAGAAATGATCAGCTACCTGAGACAGAAAAATCTAAAAATGTTCCCATACCTAGACGACTTTCTACTAGTCAATACCAGCAGGGAAGGTCTTCAGGAAGACATACAGTTCTTTATAAAGACGTTAAAAGATCTAGGTTGGTTAGTCAACTTAAAAAAGTCAAACCTCAACCCTTCCACCCAGATCAGATTCATGGGGATGACCCTAGACTCCAGACTCAAAAGGACCTTCCTTCCTGCAGACAAAGTGCAAGTCCTAATATCCAAAATAACGAAATTCATAACCAAAAATTCTTGCACCATAAGAGAGGCAATGAGCCTCCTGGGGACTTTAACATCCTGTATACCAGCAGTTCAATGGACCCAACTACATGCCAGACACTTTCAGTCCTGGATACTTGTAAAATGGGACAGAAGGCAGACCTCACTAGACTACAGAGTCCAGATTCCTATCAGAGTAAAATCTTCCCTCAAATGGTGGATGTACAAAGAATATCACCCAAGGACTTCCTTGGGAGAGGTTGCCTATGATCCGGGTAACGACAGATGCAAGCCAAGTGGGCTGGGGTGCGAAAGTCGACTCCCAATTCTGGCAGGGAGAATGGCACCGTTCAATGAATCACAGATCCTCAAATTACCGGGAACTATCAGCTATTTGGGAAGCACTAAAGGCAGCGGAATCCAAAATAAAAAACTATCATATTCAAGTACTGTCAGACAACACTACGGCAGTAGCCTACCTGAACCATCAGGGAGGTACGAGATCTCCGAGCCTTTTATCCCCATCCTTCAGAATATTCTCCTGGGCCGAAAAGAACTTAAAGTCTATATCGGCCGTTCACCTAAAAGGAACCCTGAACAAAGAAGCAGACTTCCTAAGCAGGAGGAAAATAGACCAAACAGAATGGTCCTTGAACCAGAAGGTCTTCCTTATGTTAACAAAGAGGTGGGGGAATCCCAAGATGGATCTATTTGCCTCACGGGAAAATTCAAAGGCAGCAACATTTTGCTCCCTCAATCCAAGGGACAGACCTTGGGCAGTGGACGCGTTCTCAATCCCATGGAACCCAGGCCTTTTTTATGCCTTCCCTCCGTTACCACTAATACCAAAGGTAATTCAGAAGGCCAGACAGGACCAGGCAGAACTGATCCTCATAACACCATTCTGGCCCAAGAAGAACTGGTTCCCAGTCCTAAGGAACATGACAAAAGAAGATCCCTGGCACCTCCCGTCCAGAGAGGATCTCCTTCACCAGGGCCCAGTCCGTCATCAAGACCCAGACTTCCTGAAGTTATGTGCATGGATCCTGAGGCCCAGTTACTGAAAAGTCAAGGTCTATCAGATAAGGTGATAAACACTCTTAAAGCGTCCAGAAAGAAGGTAACATACTCTATCTATCTAAAAATATGGAAAAAATATTGCTCATGGTCGGGAATCCCTTCCCCAAACTTGTCGGGTCCCAACATCCAATCAATCCTGGAATTTCTTCAACAAGGCTTTGAAATGGGGTTAAGGCCCTCTACACTGAGGGTACAAATCTCTGCACTGAGCTGTTTTTTCGACTCCGACTTAGCAGGTCATCGTTGGATCCGCAGATTCATAAAAGCTGTCTCCAGACTTAGACCCACTTTAAGTCCTCGTACCCCCTCCTGGGACCTAAACACCGTTCTTACGGGTCTAACCTGTTCCCCATTCGAACCGATGGAAGACAGTACTATCAAATTGAAATCATTGAAAACAGCTTTTCTGGTAGCCATTAGGAGAATCAGCGAGATCCAAGCCTTCTCCATAAGAGAACCATATCTTAAGATACTAGATGACAAGATAATCTTAAAACTAGACCCAGCTTTCCTTCCAAAAGTAGTGTCCAATTTTCACAGAAATACGGAGATTATTCTCCCTTCGTTCTGCAGTAATCCATCTAACAGTAAAGAAATCTCTTTCCACTCCCTGGACGTTCGTCGTTCAATTCTCGACTATCTGGAAGCTACGAAAAACTTTAGGAAATCTGATTCCCTATTTATCCAATTCGCCGGCCGAAATAAGGGCCAAAAACTATCAAAATCTTCTATTGCAAGATGGATCAAGGAGGCGATCTCAACATGTTACAATATTCAAAACCTCACATGTCCAGAAAACCTTAAAGCTCACTCCACTAGAGCTGTCTCTTCAACTCAGGCAGAAAGAGCAGGGACTTCCTTGGAAGAGATCTGCAAAGCCGCATCTTGGTCCACTCCACATACATTCATAAGACACTATAGACTTGAGCTTCTAAAAAGCTCGGGAATGACCTTCGGACGCAGCGTCCTGCAGGCAATAGTCCCTCCCTAGAGATATTATTATTTTGTATATCTCCTTGTCATGCCGTCATGGTGACGCTATGGAAAACTGGGATTAGACTTACCGGTAATCCTTTTTCCATGAGCTCACCACGACGGCATGGGTTTCCCCCCCCCCTTATTGAGTGAAGATATGAAGTAAATATCGGCTCAAATTCCTACTCACTATATATAATGTGAAACCACCACCTTTTCTCTGTATATTTTGGAACCACTGGTGTCTGGTGGTGGGTGGAGTCCTTTTAACCTTTCTTCTGTTCCTGCCCCTACAGAGGTCAGGGGTCAATCTCCTTGTCATGCCGTTGTGGTGAGCTCATGGAAAAAGGATTACCGGTAAGTCTAATCCCAGTTTTTTTGACAAAAGAGTGGTAATCCTGATCCACAGAGCATCTTGAAATACACCGCTTAAATACCGATTTCACATTACAGCTGAGAAATAGTGCATTATTATTTTTTCTGTGAAAAAAGTAATATTCTTGCTTCACAAAGCAGTTGTACATACACGGTATAAATATCTAATTTAAATTTACATCAGTAAAAAAATGCATTTTGGGGTTTTATTGAAAAAAGCTGTGTTTTAGGCTGAAAAAAACAGTTGTGCATCCGTCGTTTAAATAATTATTTCCAATTTATAACAGTCTAATACTGCATTTGTGAATTTTGGTGACCAAATCCGTGTTCTGGGTCCCCAAAGCTGGTGTCCATACATAGTATAAATATCTACTTTTAATGTCCAGCAGTTAAAAACTGCATTTTGGGGTTTTATTGAAAAAAGCCGTGTTTTAGGCCGAAAAAACTGTTGTGCATCTGGCGTATAAATAATTAATTTCAATTTACAGCAGTGAAATACTTATTTTCTATATTTTTTTACAAAAATACTTGTTCTTGTTCCACAAACCACTTGTGCATACAGTGTACCAAATGTTTTTTTTACATTTCCGCATAGAAATTGAGAATCAGTGTATTTTGGGCACAAAAAACATTTATCTGGGTCCACAGAGCATTTTTATGACACAAAACTGCCTTAGCGAACGTAATTGTCGACTAGTAGTAGGTAAATTGACACCGGAGAGAGACCAATCTTTCGGCTTGGTGGGAGAACATCAAATAATGGATGAGGGCATGGTCGTGGTGTTGTTGGAGCTCCTGTTGTTGGGAGAGGACGTGGCCGTTCAGCGCCAACTACCGTTCCAAGTCAAACACCTTTCTCTGGTGCGACAGAATCTGCAGAGTTATTTGATAGGCCCAAATGCTGCTCTACGGATGGTGAAGCCAGAACATGTACAGGCGATAGTAGATTGGGTGGCTGACATTGCCTCCAGTACCTTCACAGTATCTAACACCCAGTCCTCTGCATAAAGCTCAGAGTTGGCACCTGCAGCCCATGCCCATCAGTCTTCCACCTCACCCCCTTGCAAATCAGCCAAGCAGTCAAATCCGCAAATCATACAGAAAAGTCTCATGCTTTTTGATGACTCTGTTGGCATGGTTTCCCTGGCCCACCCACCTAGACCTGCACCAGTAGAGGAAGACCTTGAATGCAATAATGCTCAACCACTTTTGTTGCAGGGTGAGGACATGGGAATACCGCCACAAAACGTCTCTGATGATGACGAAACACAGGTGCCAACTGCTGTGGCTTTCTGCAATGTGCAGACCGACGAGGAGGACAGGGGTCATGAATGGGTGGAAGATGATGTGGAGGATGATGAAGTCCTAGACCCAGACTGGACTGAAGGTCATGCTAGTGAGGCATGCAGCTCTGAGGAAGAGGCAGTGGTCGCACAGAGACAACAGCACAGCAAAAGAGGGAGCAGGGTGCAAAAGCGCAGCAGCTGTTCCAGAGACAGTACGCCTGCTACTGTCCACCGCACTCCAGGCACCGAGCACACCAAGGCCTGCTCCAAGGAGTTCATTGGCATGGCAGTTCTTCACACAATGTCCTGACGACAAGACACGAGTGGTTTGCAAGATGTGCCATCAGAGCCTGAAGTGAGGCATAAACGTTCTTAACCTGAGCACAACCTGCATGACCAGGCATCTTCATGCAAAGCATGAACTGCAGTGGAGTAAACACCTTAAAAACAAGGAACTCTCTCATGCTCCTCCTGCTCCCTCTTCTGCTGCTGCCTCGGCCGCTCCCTCCACCTCTGGCGTCACCGTGGCACCTGGCGACCAGTAAACAGAGGATGTTCCACCAACACCACCACATACGACACCATCACCAAGCATCTCCACCATGTCACACGGCAGCATTCAGCTGTCCATCTCCCAAACATTGGAGAGAAGGAGGAAATACCCACCTACCCACCCTCGAGCCCTGGCCCTGAATGCCAGCATTTCAAAATTACTGGCCTTTGAAATGCTGTCATTCCATCTGGTGGAGATGGACTGTTTCAAACAGCTAATGGTGGTGGATGTCCCCCAGTACATTGTTCCCAGCCGACACTACTTTTACAGGCGAGCCGTCCCTTCCCTGCACAACCAAGTGGAGGATAAAATCAAGTGTGCGCTGCCCAACGCCATCTGTGGCAAGGTCCACATAACCACAGATACATAGACCAGTAAGCACGGCCAGGGCCGCTATATCTCCCTAACTGCACACTGGGTAAACGTAGTGGCAGCTGGGCCCGAGGCGGATAGCGGTTTGGCGCATGTCCTTCCACCACCGAGGATCGCAGGGCATTATTCGTATTCGTTGCCTTCTGTTGCTTCCTCCTCCTACTCCGCATCATCCTCCTCCTACTCCTCTTCTACTACCCCCACATCCGGTAGCTAGCATAGAACCTGATAGACAAGATAATATCATCCCTCCTGATTGCCTGACTGCAAAGCATTTGGGGCAAGCCTGCCAGCCAGAGCACACCTTGGGTCATATGATCTTCCATGTTACCAACTCTGTTTCCCTCACTATTGTACTGAATTTTAAATAGAAAATGGCAGCTACTGCTTTGCATTATTCATCCAAAGTGAATTGGTAAAACTTTGGATTCATTTTCTAAGAAGTTTTGTGAAATCTGAGACAAACAGTCTAGAAATAGTTTTGAATCTATTAGCCCATCTCTAGATGGAGCTGTGTTAGAGCTACAACAAAACAGCTTTTAGATCACTGTGTGCGTTGTGAGATCCCCGTCAATCTGATATTAATAGCTTATTCGAAGGAAAATCCATCAATATCAAAATCCTGGACAACCCCGTTACGGTTTACCATATACAGTATTATTGCAACAGTGTGTCAAACATAATGCCTATTCTGTTCAACTGCAAGATAAATAGGAGTTCTTTAGATTATTATTCCAGAAAATCTGTAATTTACTGCAAGTATTCATATAGACAGTTGTTAAAAAAACATATCATATCCAGGTAAACATGATATACAGGCTTCAAAGAAACATGGGGTGGGAAATCGCAGTACAGTAGGAATAACAGGATGTTGGTTATACTACATATACTTCCTCACGCACATGGGTATTTCTAGAGATGAGCGAATCGAAGCTGACAAAGTAGAATTTGTTACGAATTTCAGAAAAAATTGATTTGCAACGAATTTCTCGCACTTGGTGTTAACAAATCGCAATTTTTCCTAAAATGGTGGCTACAGGTGTGAGGACATGGGGCAAGGAACTCTCGGAACGCGGGATGACCCATAATGCCATGCATGCAGCCAATCAGCAGCCAGCAAGCCTTGTGATGTCACAGCCCTATAAATACGGCGGCCATCTTGGATTCAGACATTTTCCAGCGTTCTGAGTGCAGGGACAGATATGAGAAGGCACTAGAGACAGCAATAGGAAAAACCTCATTGTGAAAAAATATATATGAAAAAACGATTTATAAGTGCAGGGAAAGAATAGGGAATAATCATTGCACAGCATCATAGTGCAGGGAGAAACGTCAGAAGACGCTAGGGACAGTGATAGTTAAAACCTCATAGTGAAAAAAAAAGCGATTTACAAGTGCAGGTAAAGATTATTTGGGATCCAAATAGCCATTAGACAGCTCTGTCATTCCAGCAATTTGTACTTGGGGTGCAAGTGTTATGTTAAAAATCTTTAGTGGCTTATATCTGTGGAAAAAGAAAAATATATGCGCAGTTCACTTCTGCAGTTAAATGTGGTGAAAGCGTTTAGTGGCGTATTTCAGTACAAAAAGAAAAATATATACGCAGTTCACTTCTGCAGCTATATGTGGTTAAAGCATTTAGTGGCGCATTTCATTAATAAAAGAAAAATATATATGCAGTTCACTTCTGCAGTTATATGTAGTGAAAGCATTTAGTGGTGTATTTCAGTTCAAAAAAAATATATAAATATATGGGCAGTTCACTGTTGCAGTTATTTGTGGTAAAAGCGTTTAGTGACATATTTCAGTACTAAAGAAAAATATATACGCAGTTCAGTTCTGCAATTATATGTGGGTAAAGCGTTTAGTGGCCTATTTCAGTACAAAAAGAAAAATATATATGCAGTTCACTTCTGCAGTTATATGTGGGGAAAGTGTTTGGTGGCGTATTTCAGTACAAAAAGCAAAATATATACGCAGTTCACTGTTGCAGTTATTTCTGGTAAAAGCATTTAGTGGCCTATTTCAGTACAAAAAGAAAAATATATTCTCAGTTCACTTCTGCAGTTATATATTGTGAGAGCGTTTAGTGGCGTATTTCAGAACAAAAAGAAAAATATATACGCAGTTCACTTCTGCCGTTATATGTGGTAAAAGCGTTTAGTGGCCCATTTGAGCACATAAAGAAAAATACATTCTCAGTTCACTTCTGCAGTTATATGTGGTGAAAGCGTTTAGTGAAAACAGAAGTATTGGACGCTGTGCGCTCAGCTCCACTATACAGTGAGGACAAGCTACTAGAGGACAGTCACCAGCTACTGCCTAGCCAAGACATCCGCTGCTTCCTCCACTAGGTGGGAAAGTAGTGATGAGGAGAGTGGCATGGGAGGTGATGTTGCGAGCGGTCAAACTTCTGACCAAGAGACCGTTGAGGAGGACATCAGTGATGTGCAGACACTACTCAATCATGATGAAGCCAATCACACTTGGGAAACGGGTGCAGAAAGGGCTTCATCATCATCAGGAGAAGAGGGTGGCAGCTTTCCTGTGAGACAGCGGATGAGCCAGCAAGGTGGTACTATGGCTGGGTGTAAGCAAGGTGGCAGCAGTGGGAGGTCGGGAGCCAAACGTTCCCGGGTAGACCACCTGTTTTGCAGCAGCCTACCTGCCTGGGAAGTAGTGGTGCAGGGGTTCACGGAGGCAGTAGCAGTCAGACAGTGTGGATTGTTGGAGGGAAAATCACCTACTCGGTGGTGTGGCAGTTTTTTGTTTAGCCGCCGGAGGAGGTGAATGTGGCCATCTGTAGAATGTGTTGGCAGAAGGGAAAGTGTGGCCAGGCTGCCAATGATGGCACTATAGCCCTGCGTCAACATATGCAGCGTATGATGCTGCTGCCATATCCACACTATGTCACCTTACCACTCTGTGGTATCCTGCTGCTGCTGCCATCTCCACACTATGTCACCTTGCCACTCTGTGGTATCCTCCCGATGTTGCTGGTGCTGCCATATCCACACTATGTCACCTTGCCACTCTGTGGTATCTTGCTGCTGCCATCTCCACATTATGTCACTTTGCCACTCTGTGGTATCCTCCTCATGCTGCTGCTGTCGCCACCTCCAGTCATTGGGCCACTCTGAGGTCTCCTCGTGATGCCACCTCCTGACTGTGTCATTGTGCCACTCGGTGGCCTTCTCCTGTTGCTGCCACCTCCAGACTCTGTCATTGTGCCACTTTGTGATCCCCTCTTGCTGCTTCAACCTCACCTAGTTGTCATAGTTCCACTCTGTGGATTTTTCATGCTGTTCCAACTCTCCCCACTTCATGACTGGTCCACTATTTTGGTTTTCGGCCTGGCTGACATCATCGTTTATTTGACCTTTCTTCTGATATGTCAGAAGGAAGGAAAAATGAGACGCACAATGCATCCTGTCTGTGTAGCAGCTATAAGGCCTGTATGGTCCCATCAGAATTAGCTTATGATTTGGTAGCCAAAAGCAGGAGTGGGTAGAAAACACAGAAGACATGCAAATATTTCATTCACATGTCATATTTGTTTTAGATCTATTCCTGTTTTTTTGGCATTAGCAATACTGATGGATTATTGAGCAAATGCTGACCGAGTGAAGGCGTATGCTCCATGGACAGTATCCATTTTTTGTGGGTTATTGTTCTGATGGATCAGAGGAAGGGCAAATTAATCAGTGACGTCAACACAAACTTACTGCTGACACCCGCTCCACACTGTCAAGGGGGCTCTATTTGTATAAACGTTTAATAGAACTGGTTCTGTAGACATCTATGTGGAATCAGCTGACGGTGGTGTAAAAGGAGTGCGCTTCTTCTTGGCGCTAACATCGACCTGTAAGGCTAAGTTCATACTTGAGTTATTTGGGCAGTTTTGGCCCCGTGACTGCCTAAATAAGTGAAGTGTGCAGTGATTATAAGATGGACACCTGTCATCTGCATGTCATACGGACTCACAGTATTATTTTACTACCACAGCAGACTCCCTATGCGTGTTACTGCAAGGCACAGTATTCTAGACCACTATAAAGGCTCTTTGCAGCCATGAAATAGCGTTTTTTAACAAAATCCGCCACAAATGAATTCAGATCTAACAGAATTTTCTCAAAAAATTCGGCGAACCGGCGAATCGAATTTTTGAAAAATTCACGTATCTCTAGATATAGTGCAGGCTGGAAAAAAACTGTGGCATGCTTTAGCAAATGCTGTATGCATGAAGGTATTCTCCATACAACTGGTATTCAATATACGGTAGCTTGTATGGCTGCACACAGAGGCTTTTCAGCTTATGCTAAGGTATTGTATGAACTCTGTATCCTGACTTACAACCCTGTGCACAGGGTTCTTCCATATACATGAATCCTTACAGCCTGACGCGCAACCTTCGGGGAGTATTTCTACAACCAGGTGGGCTTAAATACTTGTCTATGGAACCCTGGGGACAGGCTCACATTACTATTTCAAAAAATAAAGCACAAAACTTTGACACTGATTTGACATGAACACAATCGTTTGGATATTTGTAGTGTGTAGTGTTGCATTAATTGGGTCTCATCTCCAGGATACACATGATTTTTGTTAGGATGTTGTTGATTGTGAAGAGGTCATTAGTACTTTAATGTCTTCTACTGAACCTTAACACCTGTTAGTCTTTGAGCTGGAAGTGATTTCATGTACCTTTGATGTTATCTCCTGAAAATCACATTAAAAGACACATGATCTCTGTGTAACCTTTCAGGGTTGTTGGCAGTAGATACCTTATGCATCTAACAAAATGATCAATGGCGTCAGAAAGCCACAAGCAAGACAAAGACAAACCTATCCCACATAAACATTAGCTAGTAGATGTATCATAATTTACATCTTGAAATGCTACCACTATGAAAAACTCTCACAATATCTTTCAGAGGAACTGTGCCGTAGTATTGTTTAAATCCATACTTTACCACAACCAAGGTCTTGAAAGACTGTTGATGTATAAAGCCATACTATTGATATGGAGACAAAGGGCAGCTAGATGGTCTTTTTTATACACATGCAAAATAAATTGTGGCTGACTTATTATGTCTGTGGCTAGCTTAAAGTACAATAAATCTCATAGTAAAGCAAAGCTAAAGAAAGGTAAATCTCAACATACAATATATGGATAGTTTGAACTTTTGAATGAAAAAAATTTTAAACGGGATGTGTGACAAGGAAGAGAAAACATTCAATATGATAGGATATGAGAAAATGACAACATAAAGGAAAACAGTTGGCGGTATTACTTCATAATGTAAAGCAAATATTATGAGTCACAGGAACAGGAACCTACTATTATATGCCTAAAAGACTATGTATTCAAAGAAAAACCTACAGCATTGGATTGCAGCAAACAGGGGGCTGACCGGAGACAAAACCTACAACTCTCACAGGAAAAGGCTACTCAATATTATAGGTTTCAAGGGACACTCACAAAAGGATGTGGAAGTCTGAAGATCAAAACTGTAGGAGAGCAGAAAGAATACAATGAGAAATAAAAAAAAACAAAAAAAACATGAGATTCCACTACTTACGTGTGTGTATCTGGCACAAATCTAGATAATGTTCCCTAGCACATAACAAAATCTCTCTTGCATTATATTATCCTTTTGTAATTCAAAACTGTTTTCTCCTTATAGACAACCTTTTCATATGTGAGCCGCAATGGCCATCAGTTCTAAGACCCTAAACAAGCTGCTGGACTTTTCTTTGGAAGATGTGACAAACTGTACATTATGTGGCAGCTCTCTGTTTTTAGCTAGGGGACCTCTTTATCGACCTCAGCCCCCTAGCTTAAACACCCTTAATGACCAGACCACTTTTTACAATTCTGCACTACACTACTTTCACAGTTTATTGCTCGGTCATACAACTTACCACCCAAATGAATTTTACCTCCTTTTCTTCTCACTAATAGAGCTTTCATTTGGTGGTATTTCATTGCTGCTGACATTTTAACTTTTTTTGATATTAATATTAATGACATTTTTCACTTTCTGTTGTATTTTTTTTAAAACTACATTTCTATATAAATTTTTCTCTAAATTTATTGTTCTACATGTCTTTGATAAAAAAAAAATCCAATAAGTGTATATTTATTTGTTTGGGTAAAAGTCATAGTGTTTACAAACTATGGTGCAAAAAAGTGAATTTCCGCATTTTGACTTTCTGAGCACCTGTCATGTTTCCTGAGGCACTACAATGCCCAGACAGTAGAAACACCCCACAAATGACCCCATTTCGGAAAGTAGACACCCTAAGGTATTTGCTGATGGGCATAGTGTGTTCATGGAAGTTTTTATTTTTTGTCACAAGTTACCGGAAATGGAATTTTTTTTTCAAAAAATTTCATTTTCTGCTAACTTGTGACAAAAACTATCCCTACTGTGTGTGAAAAATATCTCTGTAAATGACAACTTTTTCCATTTTTTTATACAAAGTTGTCAAATTACAGATATTTCTCTCACCCAGCATGGGTATATGTAAAAATACACCCCAAAACACATTGCCCTACTTCTCCTGAGTACGGCGATACCACATGTGTGACACTTTTTTGCAGCCAAGATGCGCAAAGGGGCCCTAATTCCAATGAGTACCTTTTAGGAGGGCATTTTTATGCATTTTTTTCTCATGCTTTAGGGCCCCTAAAATGCCAGGGCAGTATAAATACCCCACATGTGACCCCATTTTATAAAGAAGACACCCCAAGGTATTCTGTGAGGGGCATGGCGAGTTCATAGAAGATTTATTTATTTTTGCACAAGTTAGCGGAATTTGATTTTTTTTGTATTTTCTCACAAAGTCAACATTAGTTGGCATTTTGTGAAGCAAGCACATATAAATGGTAGCAATTGTAGTAAATGGAATTCATTATGCATGACCAGAAGTAGTGGTCACTTTGTATAGTCACAAGACTGTTTCGCCCATAGTTTTCACTGCTTGTACACACATATACTGAACAAAAAAGTACTCAAACTGAGCCCTTCCATCTGTATTTGCTTGTGTGGAAAGCTAATGACATTAATTAGAAATTGAAAACCCCCTTTAATTTTCCAAGATGGGCAATGTCTAGTTGGTAAGCAAGGACGCGACAACTCGTATTAGACCTCCTTCATAAAGTGTTACTGTCAGGAGTGTAGCTAGGGTCCAAAAGATCCAGGACCCAAGCCTTAATGAATAAATCGCCCCCTACTGTTATAATGCTCTCCCTGAAGTGCCTCCAGTATTTATATTTTCCCCTACTGTTATAATGCTCGTCCTAAAGTTCCCACAGTATGTATAATGGCCACTGTAGTTATATTGCTCCCTTTAGTGCCCTCAGAAATTATAATTCCTCAGCCCCACCACCATAAATTCCATGTAAATAACACTATTTCCCTCCCTACGCCGTATAGTCCCATGTGAATAACATCACACCACCTCTCTAGCCCCCACAATATACAGTCCCATGTAAATAACATCCCTCTCTATGTACAGCCCCCTTCACAATACAGTCCCATGTAAATAACATAATTTCCCTCCCTTCTGCTCCTCCAATATACATCACCCTGAAAATAATATCACCCCCTCCCCATCCGCCTCCAACATGCAATCCCATGTAAACAACATCACCCCTTCAACATTTAGTCCTATGTAAATAACACCATTCCCTCCCATAGACACCATCAACATACAGCCCCATGTAAATAACATCTCTCTCTATCTACAGCCCCCTCCAAAATACAATCCAATGTAAATAACATCACTTCCCTTCCATTTGCTCCTCCAATATGCAGTCCCATGAAAATAACATCACCCCCTCCCCAGCTGCCTTCAACATACAGTCCCTTGTAAATAATATCACCCCCACTCCAGCCATCTCCAACATGCAATCCCATGTAAACAACATCACCCCTTCAACATTTAGTCCCATGTAAATAACACAATTCCCTCCCCCAGCCACCTTCAACATGGAGTCCCATTTAAATAGCACCATCCCCTCAACATTCAGTCTTATGTAAATAATATCACTCCCTCCCCAGTGACCTCCAACACACAGTCCCATGTAAATAACATCACTTCCCTCCCTTCAGCCCCTCCAATATACAGTCCCATGTAAATAACATAACCCCTCCCCTAGCCACCTCCAACACACAATTCCATGTAAGTAACATCACCCTGCCCCAGCCACCTCCAACATGCAGTCCCATGTAAGTAACATTACCCCCTCAACATTCAGTCCCATGTAAATAACATCCCTTCCTTCAGCCCTAACATACAGTCCCTGTTAAATAACCACAACTCCCAGCATTAGCAGAGCTGGAGAGGGTTCAGACTAGGGCAACTAAAGTAATAACTGGAATGGGTGGACTACAGTACCCAGAAACATTATCAAATTAGGGTTATTTAGTTTATAAACAGGATGACTGAGGGGAGATCTAACAACCATGTATAAATATATCAAGGGTCAGTACAGAGATCTCTCCCATCATCTATTTATACCCAGGACTGTGACTGTAACGAGGGGACATCGTCTGGAGGAAAGAAGGTTTGTAACACAAACATAGAAGAGGATTCTTCACTGTAAGAGCAGTGAGACCATGGAACTCTCTGCCTGCGGAGGTGGTGATGGTGAGTTCACTAAAACAGTTCAAGAGGGTCCTGGATGTATTTCTGGAGTGTAATAATATTACAGGTTAGAGTTACTAGAGATGGGTTGTTGATCCAGGGAGTAATTTTGATTGCCTGATTGGACTCTGGAAGGAATTTTTTACCCCTAAAGTGAGGAAAATTGGCTTCTACCTCACAGTTTTTTTTTTGCCTTCCTCTGGATCAACTTGCAGGATTACAGGCTGAACTGGATGGACGGATGTCTTATAAATATATTCGCCATATATTAGCGAATTCTCTATGTTTGTTGTCTGTTTTTTACTTTGCAAAAATCGCAATGTAAATTTCGTGTAATGAGCATGCGTAATAGGGCATGGCGTTAATCCAACTTTTTTGAGAAGTTGGAGAAGATTTGAAGAGATGGTTGGAAGCAGTTTTCGCGACACCGAGGAAGAACTACTGATACATGTAAGTATTTTAACAGCAGTGTAATTTATTACATGTCACATGCATGTGAGAACAATCACTTTATATGCATATATAGTGTTAGAATATATTTGCGATTGTGAAAATTGCTACTTTTGATCCAAAATAATTTTCGCAATACAGTCGTGGCCAAAAGTTTTGAGAATGACACAAATATTAGTTTTCACAAAGTTTGCTGCTAAACTGCTTTTAGATCTTTGTTTCAGTTGTTTCTGTGATGTAGTGAAATATAATTACACGCACTTCATACGTTTCAAAGGCTTTTATCAACAATTACATGACATTTATGCAAAGAGTCAGTATTTGCAGTGTTGGCCCTTCTTTTTCAGGATCTCTGCAATTCGACTGGACATGCTCTCAATCAACTTCTGGGCCAATTCCTGACCAATAGCAACCCATTCTTTCATAATCACTTCTTGGAGTTTGTCAGAATTAGTGGGTTTTTGTTTGTCCACCCGCCTCTTGAGGATTGACCACAAGTGCTCAATGGGATTAAGATCTGGGGAGTTTCCAGGCCATGGACTCAAAATGTCAACGATTTGGTCCCCGAGCCACTTAGTTATCACTTTTGCCTTATGGCACGGTGCTCCATTGTGCTGGAAAATGCATTGTTCTTCACCAAACTGTTGTTGGATTGTTGGAAGAAGTTGCTGTTGGAGGGTGTTTTGGTACCATTCTTTATTCATGGCTGTGTTTTTGGGCAAAATTGTGAGTGAGCCCACTCCCTTGGATGAGAAGCAAACCCACACATGAATGGTTTCAGGGTGCTTTACTGTTGGCATGACACAGGACTGATGGTAGCGCTCACCTTTCCTTCTTCGGACAAGCCTTTTTCCAGATGCCCCAAAAAATCGGAAAGAGGCTTCATCGGAGAATATGACTTTGCCCCAGTCCTCAGCAGTCCATTCACCATACTTTCTGCAGAAGATCAATCTGTCCCTAATGGTTTTTTTTGGAGAAAGTGGCTTCTTTGCTGCCGTTCTTGACACCAGGCCATCTTCCAATAGTCTTCGCCTCACTGTGCGTGCAGATGCGCTCACACCTGCCTGCTGCCATTCCTGAGCAAGCTCTGCACTGGTGGCACTCCAATCCCGCAGCTGAATCCTCTTTAGGAGACGATCCTGGCGCTTGCTGGACTTCCTTGGATGCCCTAAAGCCGTCTTAACAAGAATTGAACCTCTTTCCTTGAAGTTCTTGATGATCCTATAAATTGTTGATTGAGGTGCAATCTTAGTAGCTATAATATCTTTGCCTGTGAAGCCATTTTTCTGCAACACAATAATGGCTGCACGCATTTCTTTGCAGGTCAACATGGTTAACAATGGAAGAACAATGATTTTAAGCATCACCCTCCTTTTAACATGTCAAGTCTGCCATTTTAACCCAATCAGCCTGACATAATGCTCTCCAGCCTTGTGCTCGTCAACATTCTCACCTGAGTTAACAAGAAGATTACTGAAATGATCTCAGCAGGTCCTTTAAAGACAGCAATGAAGTGCAGTGGAAAGTTTTTTTTGGGATTAAGTTAATTTTCATGACAAAGAAGGACAATTGCAATTCAATTGCAAGTGCAATTCACCTGATCACTCTTCATAACATTCTGGAGTATATGCAAATTGCTATTATAAAAACTTAAGCAGCAACTTTTCCAATTTCCAATATTTATGTAATTCTCAAAACTTTTGGCCAAGACTGTACATAAAAGTTCACATTTAATCAGGTCTAAGTACATATTAATGATTAATGATTGGTGAGGTATTGTTGTGACATCACAGCACTATGTCAGTAGCATGTATGTATGGACAGCAGAGAAATATGTCATATTTGTTTTTTGTCGAAAAAATAATAATAAGAGAATTTGGGAAAAACTTTATTAGGATGGGGTGCAAAAATTAAATAAAAAATAAATAAAACAAAAGACACAGACACTGATGCAGACACTACACCAACTAAACAATAAGAAACTAACACTAATAAACTCTTTTTTTTCTCAATAACACAGACACTAAACTAAAACACTAAAACACAACTAAAGCCTACGGCCACAGAATGCCTGCAAACCCATGGAGATAACACCAAGACTAACCTAACCTAACTGGACGTGTCTTAGTTGACCTGACTGAATGGTTGAGTTGTGCCCTTTGCCATTGCCATGGGTAGGCCTATAAGGGGGCAAAAACCGAGCCGTGTAGTGTAGAAAATAACGTAATTGACAGTACAACCAAATCACAAAGCCAAACTGCAAAGAGCAACAGAATTCTCTGCATGGGGGTTCGGAATGCATCGGTCAAAACAAAAAAAGGCCGCTGTCCTATCGTGCTGAACGAGTGGAATAAGTGAACTTAAATGACATTAGGGGGGTTGATGCCTAGTGTAGCCGCTAGGGAACGGACATGGGGAGTTGAGATGAGGTGATGGCTCAGCTTTGAACAGAAGAAGTGGGCTATCCGGGACGGAGTCACCCAGAACCCACAATAATCTATTGAAAAACCTTAACTGGGTACCAATCATAAAACGACTGGAAGTGCTTGGCTTCCACTGGTGAACTGACCTGCAATGTTTTGAAGGACCAGAGATGCAGTGTGAAATGGTCTTTTCACCATACTACCTGACCCTTGGTTACGCTTTAGGTTCTATCAGAAGAACTAGTAAATTCCCCTGGCCTCAGGAAACCGAGATACATGGCCGCCTTTATGACTATGCTAGAATGGGGCCCAAAAGGATACTTTCTAGGGAGGAAGAGAGATTCCTGAATAGTTCCCCTGATATTGGCTGTCTCCTTGAGACAGTCCCTGGCCTTCACTGTTCTTCTGTATGCCCCTGAGGGTTAATTTTATCGCTTGAGATGGCCAGACCAACCTACTAACTGGTTCTTCTACCGTGAAGAAATGCTGGACCCCGGCCAAATACAATTTAATTGTGTTGTAAGAGAGCCTACGGCCAGTATGGCAATTAGCTAAAGAGGCCATAATATAGTAGGTCCTGTTGATGTCCTTCCGTGGGAGAAGGAGTGCAAATTTGCTATAAACACTCCAAGCGGTTTTGTAATTTCTAGTCGTATTAACAGACCAAGATTTTTACACAAGAAACTTGGCTGAAGAGTAGTGTTGAGCGCGAATATTCGAAAAGCGAATTTTTTTAGCGAATATCGGCACTTCGCTAATTCGCGAATATTTCGAATATAGCGCTATAAATTCGCTATTTCGAATATTCGTTTTTTTTTTTTTTTTTTAGTTATATTTTTTCTTTCCCTCTTCCCAACAGTAGTTCTTACCTGTCCTGAGGATTCCTGGCTTCCTGGCTGCTCTAGTCAGTGCCCATTGCCGCTTCTGCCGACTTCCGTGCTCATGGAGCGTCCCCATCCATGGGAGAATCTACATATACTAAAATGTACTGTCGGATTTGAGGAATTACGTTGAAATCGCAATGCGATTAATTCAAGTTATATTAATCGCATTGCGATTTTAACTTAGAGCTGAGTTTATAATGGGTCAGCTTGCTAGAATGAACGAAGTTAACGAATTTGGAATATAGCAGCACTGCTAAGTTGAATTCGCAATGCGATTAATTTAACTTGAAGTAATCGCATTGCGATTTCAACTTGGCACTGCTAGTGCTATATTCCATATTCGTTAATTCTAGCCTATGTAAGAAAGCAGTGCTAAGTTGAAATCGCAATGCGATTACTTCAAGTTAAATTAATCGCATTGCGAATTCAACTTAGCACTGCTGCTATATTCCATATTCGTTAACTCGTTCATTCTAGCAAGCTGACCCATTATAAACCCAGCTCTAAGTTGAAATCGCAATGCGATTAATATAACTTGAATTAATCGCATTGCGATTTCAACGTAATTCCTCAAATCCGACAGTACATTTTAGTATATGGAGACGTTCCCATGGTGATGGGGACGCTCACATGAGCACAGAAGTTATGGTTGGCTTGGTAGAATTAGCGAATAGCGAATATGACGAATGTATTCGTCATATTCCTCAAAAGCGAAGATAACGAAGTATTCTACATCTTCGTTTTAGCAACCTATTCGTCAACCTCGCTAATTCTAGCAATCAAATAGGAAGGTTGACTATAGAGACAGCTGTGTTAAATTCGCTATGCGATTTTTTTTTTTTAATAGAATAATTATATTACTTGATATAATTATTATAATTATTCTATTTATTAAAAAAAAAAAAATCGCATAGCTAATTAAACTACAGCTGTCTCTATAGTCAACCTTCCTATTTGATTGCTAGAATTAGCGAGGTTGACGATAGGTAGCTAAAGCGAAGATGTAGAATACTCGTTATCTTCGTTTTGAGGAATAGACGAATACATTCGTCATATTCGTCATCCTCGCTAATTCTAGATATGAAACCAATAGGAAAGTAGCCTTAAGTACAAATCGCAATATGCGATTATTTAAATCGCATGTTAATCGCGATAACTAGAAAAAATGACGAATATTCGATTTCGACGAATATGAAACGAATATTCATTCGAATATTCGCGAATTTCGTCGAAATCGAATATGGCACCTGCCGCTCATCACTACTGAAGAGATATATGTCTTTAGACCGTGATCAGAGACTGAAATGCTGGAGAGGAAGGCCCTACTTGTTCCACCACCCACATAACCGGAAAGAAAGCATGAGAAATTTAAATAATACAAAACATCTGCAACAATTTTTTTTTTAACTTAACCCTTAATGGAAGGGGCGACTGGGACATTGAGTTCTGAACACATGAAGCAACAAGCGATTTACCATGTAAGCCTGAAACGTAACAGGCGACAGTCATTAGTAGTTAGTAAACGTAAGCCTGGAATGTAACAGGCGACAGACATGGAAATTAATAAACGTAAGCCTGAAATGTAACAGACGATAGACATGGAAATTAACAAATTTAAACCTGAAAAGAAAAAAAAAATGTACAAGAGAGTAGACAGGAGAAGGGCATGGTGGTGATTGATGGATGAGAAGCCGTACTTACAGAAACATCTGTAGCCCAAACACCCCCTTGAGCGTGAGGGCGGGATCCGAGTGGGCTTGAAAAATGTTTCATTTTTTATTTTTTAAACATAATGACATGTGCGGCTATGCTGGAAGAGCTGCAGCTGACACTATGAAAAACTTCCACGCACCAGTTCTCACCACTAGGGGGCAGCAGAGCATTTGAAGCGTTTAAATAGTGGTTTGAAGCTGGATCCCCGGCTCGGTACAGTGTAGCAGAATGTGAGTTTTAATTATTTATTTATTATTTATTTATTTAAATTTTTTATTTTTTAAAGGAGACCATACACACATGGACTGCCAGACTGCTGCCCCTGGCAGTGGCAAAACAATGCAATTAAGCTCTACCATCTGCTCCAACTTAAGACAGACTGCGAACTAAGATACCTCTCATTTCTGCTGGCCAGAGGATGATGGTCACTAGCTGGACTGGAGCGGTAACTGGAGGAGCGCCGAAGCTGGTTGCCCCTGTGGCCCTCAAATCGGAAAGGGGCCCCAGGGGTGGAGCGCCGGCCCGAGTACTGATGATGCTGGAACGGGAAGCGGGGGAACTGGAATGGTGGGTTCTGGAGAGAGAGTGCCGGGTCTAGAACAGGAACGACTGGGACTGGAGCGGGAGTGGGATTGGCCGTGTCTCACGAAGAAGTGACCATGGCGGGGGGGGGGGGCGGTTGGGGGGCTTGGGGAAGCGGCTGCATCTGCCCGGAGAACGGCCACAACTGGAACAACCCCTGGAGAGGCGGAACTTGAGAAACGTGAAAAATGAGACCACAGGGTCAGCTTCCTGGGAGAATGGGTCTATAAGGCCAGGACGGGCAAGAGAAAAAGTAACCACGGGGAGCGAGGGGAAGCAAGAATCTAGAGAGAGTAAGTGGGAGAAAGTGCGAACCTGGCAGAAGGTGATGTCCGAAAAGGCAGGCTTGGGATGACTGCTTTTAAAGAAAAACAATGAAGACCCAACAACTTAGAAAATAAATCTCAGAAAAAAAAAAAACGATAAGCGAGTGAGGCTCTAATGGCAAAAGCCACGCGTGCGAGCCTCCACAAGAAAAATTGTATTAGCGAGCCACAGATGATCGAGCCACGCGAGCGGGCCTGCAGGCAGAAAAAGACATGGAACGAATGGCGGTACGTCATGGTTCCCGAGTCCTTAAGACCCATGATCTAACCCCTTAGCTAATTACCGTAAAAATAAATAAATAAAAACAATGTAAAAAAAAACATTTTTGTCACCTCACATCTCATAAACTGTAATAGCAACCGATCAAAAAGTTATATGCACCCAAAAAGAGTGCCAATCAAACTGCCAACTCATCTCGCAAAAAAAGATATCCTACATAAGACAATCGCCAAAAAAAAAAAAAATATTTGGCTCCCAGACTATGGAGACATTAAAACATGATTTTTTTTGTTTCAAAAATTATATTGTTGTGTAAAACTTAAATAAATATAAAAAAAATATACATATTAGGTATCACCGCGTCCGTAACAACCTGCTCTATAAAAATAACACATGACCTAACCCCTCAGGTGATCAGAGAAAAAAAAATATATAAATATTGTGCCAAAAGTCATTTTTGTCACCTTACATCACAAAAAGTGTAATAGCAAGCGACCAAAATGTCATATGCACCCAATATAGTGCCAATCAAACCATCATCTCATCCCACAAAAAATGAGCCCCTACATAAGACAGTCGCCCAAAAAATAAAAATAAAAAAATGTGGAGACACTAAAAAAATTTTTTTTTTCAAAAATGCTTTGTTATGAAAAAATGAAACAAAAATCCCAAAAAGTAGTCATATTTGGTATTGTCGCATCAGTAACAACCTGCTCTATAGAAATAGCACACAATCTAACCTGTCAGTTTAACAATGTAAATAACAAAAAATAAAAACTGTCCCAAAACAGCTATTTTATTTTGCAAATTTTCCATTTTAATCCATTTTTCCAGAAACAAAGCAAGGGTTAAAACTCAATATTTATTGCCCTAAATCTCTAGTTTGCGGAAACACCCCATATGTGGTCGTAAAACTGCTGTATGGCCAAACGGCAGAGCGTAGAAGGAAGGGAACGCCATATGGTTTTTGGAAGGCAGATTTTGATGGACTTATTTTTGGCACTATGTCCCATTTGAAGCCCCCTGATGCACCCCTACAGTAGAAACTCCAAAAAGTGAACCCATTTTGGAAACTACAGGATAAGGTGGCAGTTTTGTTTGTATTACTTTAGGTTAAATATGATTTTTGGTTGCTCTATATTACACTTTTTTTGAGGCACGGTAACAAAAAATTGAAATTCTGAAATTTCATCTCCATTTGCCAATAACTCTTGTGGAACACCTAAAGGGTTAACAAAGTTTGTAAAACTGGTTTTGAATACCTTGAGGGGCGTAGTTTCTAGAATGGGGTCATTTTTGGGTGGTTTCTATTATGTAAGCCTCACGAAGTGACTTCAGACCTGAACTGGTCCCTAAAAAGTGGGTTTTGGAAAATTTCTGAAAAATTTCAAGATTTGCTTCTAAACTTCTAAGCCTTGTAACGTCCCCAAGAAATAAAATAGCATTCCCAAAATGATCGATACATGAAGTAGACATATGGGGAATGTAAATCAATAACTTTTTTATATGTATAATAGAAGTAGAGAAATTGAAACTTGGAAATTGCTAATTTTTCCAAATGTTTGGTAAATTTGGTATTTTTTATAAATAAAAATGAAATTTTTTGACTCCATTTTACCACTGTCATGAAGTACAATATGTGATGAAAAAACATTATCAGAATGGCCTGGATAAGTAAAAGCGTTTAATAGTTATCACCACATAAATTGACACTGGTCAGATTTGCCGGGTCCTTAGGGTGAAATACGGATGAGTCCTTAAGGGGTTAAACATAGTAGGAACTCACTCCTATTGCCTTATTGGCCTCAGCTGAAGTAAATCAAGCAGATTGTTTTGGCTAGCTAAGGCAAGGAGACCAATGTTCGTGAATACAAATCAGAGGAGACAAGACCAATCTGAGTGAATGTGAACCGAGGCATGAATACAAAACAGTAGCACAAAATCCAGTTAAAAGTATTATTATTATTATTTTTTTTTAAACAGAACCGCTCTCCAGTAAAATAGCTATGTTTTAGTAGAATTGTTGATATCCCTCCATTATTCCTCCTGGCAATGCTGGTATAATATGGCAACTGGGTGCTAGACAGACGGATTTAAGAGAGCATGGTTAGTAGGGCAGAAAATGCTGGAGGCAGACACCCCGTGACTGCGACACTAGAGGTGACGAACGAAAGACCAGAATGGCGAAACCAGCAGAGACTGACGAAAACAGCCACCATTCGAGACCGTGAGTGTGCCGCATGTGCAAGTAAGCCAATGGCGTGGCCGCGGTTGCAGGTAAGGGAAAGGTCAAGGCGGGGAGGGAGATCAAGGATGATCCGTGTGCCTGAAGCTGTTGGAGCCCTACATGACCTGCAAGCCCGGCCAAAAGCAAACCCAAAGCAGCGGTCTACCATACATACTTAAGAGTCGAGTGCACTTCAGCATAACTGCTGCTGGTGTGAGCTGCTTGGGTTAGGGATGAAGACAGCACCCCTCAGCACCTGAGAACGCATGTCTGTGGGTGAGGCCATGCCACGTTTATGAAGGCCTCCTCCCCTCCCACAAATACAGGCTGACTCATCAGCTTTAACTCCCACACCAACCCAAACCATTACAATTATCACCCAATTCATGTGAAACTATACATATTGTATAATAAAATGATCCAACATATATATGGAAACTAATTATAATAATTTGCATATTTAAATAATGAGCTATAGTTTGAATAAAAATGACTTAAAAAAAAATTGTATAGTTTCCGTCTAATAAAACAATAGAAAAAATATATTAAAAAGCCCTGTGTTATGTAATAGAAAGCTGCAAAGTGTTTGAACCATGTGTGGTAAATCACAAAAAAGTGACTGGTCATTAATGCCTTTTCAGGCCTGGTCATTAAAGGGTTAACCAATAAGTGCTAGTCCTAGTAAAGCCTCATACACACGACCGTACACAGAGTAACGAATGCGGACAGCACATGGAGTGCGGCCCTGTTGAAGTAAATGGGTCCACATCCTAGCCACATAAAAAAAAATGCGTCTCAGATGCAGACTAAAACAATGGCCATGTGCGTGAGCCTTCAGGGAAAGTGCTTACTGGTTATTGCAGGGCACCTATAGTATATCTGAGGGTGCAGGAGGCGGTAATTACCAGTGAGTGCCGCCCTCTGCAGTGAAGTAAAGCACTTATTTGTGAATAGGAGGCAGGAAGGAAACGACGAATATCACGAATATAGCACTATTAGGAACTCAGCTCTAAGTTGATTTCGCAATGCGAGTATATGTTCGCATTGTAAATTCAACTTAAAGCTGGGTTCCTAATGGTTGTATTGCTAGAATATAACGAATATCACAATGCGAATAATTCAGGTTATATTAATCGCATTGCGATTACAACTTAGTCAAATTTGTGACATCGTGATTCTCACATCCGACAGTACATTTTAGCATGGAGGCGTTCCCATTGGGATGGGGATACTCCATGCACACAGGAAGTCGGCAGAAGCGGCAACGGGCATCACCGGAGCGGGCAGGGAGCCAGGAATCCTCCGGACAGGTGAGAACAGCTTTTGGGAAGTGGGACGACAACCAGAGAGCTACAAGGATTAACATCTAAAAAAAAAAAAAAGAATATTCAAAATTGCGAATATATAGCGCTATATTCGCAATATTCGCAAATTATCGAAGTTGCGATATTCGCAATATAAATTCGCTATTCGAATATTCGCGCTCAACACTACTCACCGTGTAATCAGGGATAGCTACCAATAATTGATAGAAGTGAATGAGGGAGGAATGACTGTGGTAGTGATCATTCCTCCCCAGTCACATTGCATTAGCCTGTGTAATAGGCTGATGCAAACAAGCGCTGATGAACTTTTTGTTTTTGAGGTCCATTCGGTCCGATCACTATTGGGAGCCCAGTGACGAAGGGGCTTCATCATCATTGGGAGAAGAGGGTGGCAGCTTGCACGTGAGGCAGTGGTGGAGCCAGCAAGTCGTAGCGTGGCCTGGAGTCAGCAGGGTGGCCGCAGTGGGATATCGGGAGCCAAACATGCCCAGGGTAGACCACCTGTAACACTCCAGAGTGGTCTTGCCACTCCTGGACCCTGCTACTATCTCCAATGGGTTAACACAATGTCATCTTATGTATTTGGTTCCAGGTCCTCCACAATGTGCATTCCTAATCTTGCGGAGTGACTGCACTCCGTGTGCTGTCTGCATCTGTTGCTCCGTTCTGTGGCCCCACAAAATAAATAGAGCATGTCCTATTCTAGTCCATTTTGCAGACAAGAATAGGCATCTCTACAATGGGCCGCTTCCATTCCGCAAATTGAAGAACGGAACACGGTGCAGCTTCTGTGTTTTGCGGATCCGCGGTTTGGGGACCGCAAAACACATATGGTCGTGTACATGAGGCCTAATGCAGAGTCCCGGATGATCGGGGCACGTGTCACACTGAGTGGTGGTGTCCTTCCGTATTCCCCTCCTGTGACACACTCTGCACTTTTTTGGGGACCGTCCCTTCTCTCCAGTATGGGGGACCACACCTGTTCTCAGTATGGGGGACCACAACTCCAGTTCCCGAGGTACTCCGGCCTGCTCTTTCCAGGTCAGAAAAGATCAGGGCCTTGAGGACTGCCTCATAGAACTGAAGGAATTTCCCTGTGTTGCCAGTGCTCTGGGACAGCACAAAAGAGTTGTACAAGGCAACCTGCACCAAGTAGACCGCAACTTTTTTGTACCGTGCCCGGGTTTTGCGCAGAGAGATCAACTGCTCCCATATACCGATTGTAGTCGATGATACAATCGGACTTGAGGACTGTTGCCGCGGTAACTTGCACAGGGACAGGGGTGATGCCGTTACCGTGAATTGTGGACCGTACAAGGACATCCCTCTTGTCCTTATATCTGACCAGCAACAGGTTTCCACTGGTAAGGGCACGGGTCTCACCCCTGGGGATAGGTACCTGGAGGGGGTGGGGAGGGAGGCTGTGCTGATTTTTCCGCACGTTACCACAAGCGGATGTGAATCTGGCGGCGAGGGGCTGGAACAAGGGGATACTAGGATAAAAGTTATCCACGTACAGGTGGTTACTCTTATCTAGCAGTGGGTGCATAAGATCCCACACAACTTTTCCGCTAACACCCAGAGTGGGGGGACATTTTGGGGGTTCAATACGGGAATCTCGCCCCTCGTACACACAAAACTTGTAAGTGCACCCTGTGGTACTCTCACAAAGTTTGTACAGCTTCACGACATACCTCGCACGCTTAGAGGGAACATACTGGCGAGCACCCGAGCATAATGGAAGTCAATAGGAGAGCTAGAGCATTAAACCAGGCACCCCCTGCTCTGAAGAGGGGATGGTGTCGGGACTCTAATTTGGCTTAGGAGTCCCTGCTCTGACTCCATATATAGCTATGTCCATATATGCAAAAAACTATTATTAAGTATTTATCTACAGTAGTAGAGGAATACTTATGTATATATATATATATATATATATATATATATATATATATATATTGTGGTAAGGTGCAGGGTGCCGTCGTGGATGGCCGGTATGTGTCACCGAGGTTCATAGCCTCGGTGAGGTAAGAGCTGTTTTTGTTGATGTCAGCAGCAGCTAGTGCTACTGACATAGTTTTAAATAGCATGGCTGCAAAGCCGATCCGGGCCGGCTCTTACCGGGAGCAGCTAAAGTGTAGGGTGGGTGGCTGCTCTCCACGACCCAGTCCTGGTTTTGGGCTGGGTTTAAAAACTCAGCCAGCACCAACAGCTGGGGGCTGTGATTGTCCTGGAGCGGCTAACAGTCCTGTGGAGTTCTATGACCTGGAGGAAAGAGCTCAGCAAGGTGGTGTTTTTCCCTGCAACTTGAAGGTGGAATCTCCTGCGGCTGGGCCGACTGCTAGGTGTGAACCCTCACCTAAACCTCCCAGGTGACTGAACCCTGTGTTGGCCTGTTTTGTTTGGCCACATTATTTCTGTTATGTGTGAACTATCACCAAGAGACTGTTTTTCATTTATGTTGTGCAAGTGTGAATAAAACACTGTTTATTGCACATTCTGGACTCCTTGTTTTGCCTCAGTACTGCACCCGCACCGCTATCTACCAGAGCGACTCCCCACATTTGGTGGAGGATGCGGGCACCGATCCCGCTACCTCTCGCAGTGAGGCTGGCGTGAACGCTGAAATATTTTGTTTTTGCTGGGCACGACTGGATGTCCTATATTAGGCCGGCAAAGTTGCAGCCTGTGTTCCCGGACAAAATGGAGGCGGTTGTAAAAGCCCTTGTGGAGGCTAACTTGCAGCAGCGGGAGGCCAACAAGCAGCAGCAGGAGACCAACCAGCTACTACTACAGCAAGTGATGGCCTTACAAGCTGCAGGAGCGTCCCACCACGACCATGATGCCCGGAAAGCGGTCCGTGCAGCGATTCCCAAGATGACCCCCGAGGATGATGTTGAGACCTATCTGGCGGTGTTCGAGAAGGTGGCCGTGAGGGAGAAATTACCCCGAGAACAGTGGGCAGAGGTCGTCGCTCCGTTCCTGGCGTCTGGACCCCAGCAAGTATTTTTTGACCTCCCAGGTGACCAAGCAGCTGACTACCCGACCGTGAAAGGTGAGATCCTGGCAAGACTGGGGGTGAATGTTTTGGTCCGGGCCCAGCGGGTGCATCAGTGGGAGTTCAACCCGGCTGAACCCGCCAGACCACAATATTATGACTTGCTACAACGGTTGCAAAAATGGCTGCAGCCAGACATACTGACTCCCACTGCTATGCTCGACCGTCTGTTAGCCGATATATTCTGGAGGGCTTTGCCATACCCTCTCCAGCACTGGATCGGCCAGGTGTCACCTGGGAATGCCTTAGAGATGGTCGACCTGGTGGAGCGATATGAGGCCACCAGAAACCTGCAGGGGGTTCTTTTGGGAGGGGACCAGTCAAACCCAGGAAATCTCCACCCCAGACCCGGCGGCCGGCCAAACCCGCCTGGGATGTACCTCTGCAGACCCATCCCCAGTGGTCTGCTGGCAGTGTCGGGAGCCTGGACACATAAGGGCCGACTGTCCACACCGGGAGAGCCCATGGAGACTAATTATGGGTACCGGGCTTCCATGTATGCCCGGAGACTGTGTGCGACCGGCAACCCCGAGATAATAGACAATCGTCATCTGTGCCAGGTGCAAGTTGGTGATAACCTGGCAGTGGCGCTGTTGGACTCGGGGAGCCTAGTAACCTTGGTAAGTGCTGCCCTGGTACAGCCCACCCAGTATACGGGCCGGAAAGTTGGTGTGGTGTGCATACACGGAGACTTAAAGGACTATCCCACTGCTGTAATGTCTCTGTCCACGGCGGCCGGCACATGGACTTATGAAGTGGCGATCTCCACAAAGCTACCTTATGAACTAATAATTGGGAGAGACTTCCCTGGTTTTCCGTCACTATGGCCTGAGGTGAAAGTGACTAATAGCCCTGAGACAGGGGTAACCCTAGCAGAGTGGCCTGGTTCCAGTGGGAGGCCAGAGCCCTGGGAGCCCGAGTCCGAAGGGCCTGCGGTAGGGGTGACCACCACTGCTGCGGTAGAGGGGGAGACAACCCCACTGAGTGTAATGGTGGGAGACACGGAGGACTTGCCACCGGGACCTGAGTTGGCAGACCTCAATGTCTCCGGTGAAAATTTTGGGACCGCACAACACCGGGACCAAACCCTAACCAGGGCCTGGGAAAGTGTCGTAATAATTGATGGTAAACCCCAGAAACCTGGGGCTGAATTAATGTTCCCACGATTTATTGTTCTTCAGGATATGTTGTATCGGGTGAACCAAATCCGAGGTGAGCCCGTTGAACAGTTGGTGGTGCCCACCGCATATCGCAAGCTGGTTATGGAGCTTGCCCACCAACATGTTCTTGGGGGACACTTGGGGTGGCAGAAAACCCAGGACCGCATACTGCAGCGGTTTTATTGGCCCGGTGTGTTCAAGGAGGTAGAAAATTATTGTAAGTCCTGTCCGACTTGTAAGATAAATAGCCCCCAGCCACATTTCCGTAGTCCTCTGGTACCTCTTCCAATTATTGAGGTCCCGTTTGAGCGAATCGCTATGGATCTAATTGGGCCTGTACCAAAGTCTGCCAGGGGCCACCAACACATTCTGGTAGTTCTCGACTATGCAACTCGGAATCCGGAGGCGGTGCCTCTGCGACATACCTCAGCTAAGCTCATCGCCAAAGAGTTAATGGAAATGTTTTCCCGTGTGGGCCTGCCAAAAGAGGTTCTGACAGACCAAGGGACCCCTTTTATGTCCAAAGTTATGAGGGAACTGTGTAAATTGTTGCGTATAAAGCAGTTACGGACGTCCGTTTACCATCCGCAAACAGACGGTCTTGTCGAGAGGTTTAACCAAACTTTAAAAAATATGTTAAAAAGGGTGGTGTCTAGAGATGGGAAGGACTGGGACCTGCTTCTGCCCTATCTCATGTTCGCAGTGCGAGAGGTGCCCCAGGCCTCTACTGGGTTCTCGCCCTTCGAACTGCTTTATGGCAGACACCCTCGAGGCCTGTTGGATATTGCCAAGGAAGCGTGGGAACAGCAACCTGTCCCCCACAAAAGTGTCATTGAATATGTCACCCAGATGCAGGAACGGATGGAAAGGGTGTTGCCGCTGGTCCGGGAGCATATGGAGGCAGCGCAACAAGCCCAAAGTAGGGTGTATAATCGTCAGGCTCGGGTGCGGGACTTCAATCCGGGAGATCGGGTTTTGGTTCTGGTACCCACCCTTGACAGCAAGTTCCTAGCTAGGTGGCAGGGCCCCTATGAGGTGATCGAGAAGGTAGGGAAGTAAATTACAAGGTACACCAGCCAGGCGGCGCAAGCCGGAGCAGGTGTACCACGTGAATTTACTAAAGCCGTGGAAAGATAGGAACATGGCCGACGACAACAGCCCCCGGCCAGGGCTCTAGAGTGAGAAGGGTCCAGCCCCACAGTTCGAGGCCTGTGAAGCAGTAACCACGGTAAAATTGCAGACAGCCTGTCTACCAAACAAGTTCAGGAAGTCAGGGAGTTCATCAGTCGGAACACGGATGTGTTCTCGGACCTCCCTGGCCGCACGTCTCTCATCCAACATGACATCGTCACTGAGCCTCAGGCCAAGATCCGGTTAAAACCATACCGGGTACCCGAGGCTCGGCGACGGGCCATCGCGGAGGAAGTGCAATTAATGTTGAAGCTCGATGTCATTGAGGAGTCGAAAAGTGAGTGGGCCAGTCCCATAGTCCTGATACCCAAGCTGGATGGGACGTTGCGGTTCTGCAACGATTTTCGCAAATTAAATGAAGTGTCTAAGTTCGATGCGTATCCCATGTCCCGGGTAGACGAGCTTGTTGAGAATTTAGGGCAAGCCCGTTATTTTTCTGTGCTAGACCTCACTAAAGGATACTGGCAAGTACCCTTAACGGAGTCAGCCAAGGAAAAAACTGCTTTTGTTACCCCGCAGGGCCTGTATCATTATAAGGTGTTACCCTTTGGCCTGCATGGCGCCCCCGCCACCTTCCAAAGGTTAATGGATATTGTGCTGCGACCTCATCGTAGGTACGCCTCGGCCTACTTAGACGATGTAATCATCCACAGCACCGACTGGGAAAGCCATTTGCCCAAAGTGCAGGCGGTAGTGGATGCCCTGAGGAAAGCTGGTCTAACCGCCAATCCAAAGAAGTGTGCGATTGGGTTGGAAGAGGCAAAAATACCTGGGATATGTAATTGGGCGGGGAGTCATCAAGCCGCAGGTAACTAAAGTGGAAGCCATACGTAACTGGCCCCGACCGGTCACTGCCAGGCAGGTAAAGTCCTTCCTGGGAATGATAGGGTACTACATGCGGTTTGTGCCCCACTTTGCCACAATAGCAGCGCCGTTGACAGACCTATTGAAGGGGCGAAAGTCTGGGAAGGTTAGCTGGAGTGAGAAGGCGGAGGGGGATTTCTCCGCGTTGAAGGCGGCCCTCTGTGGGTCCCCGGTTTTGGTGACACCCGACTTCAACCGGGAGTTTGTCGTACAGACCGACGCCTCGGAGGTAGGCCTCGGTGCTGTACTGTCTCAGGAGGTCAACGGGGAAGAACATCCCGTTGTCTTCCTGAGCCGTAAGCTCAGTCCCGCCGAGACCAGGTATAGCATAGTGGAGAGGGAGTGCCTGGCTATCAAGTGGGCACTCGAATCTCTCCGCTACTACCTGTTAGGGAGGAGGTTCCGTCTGGTGACCGACCATTCCCCTCTCAAGTGGATGAGCCAGGCCAAGGAGAGGAATGCTCGGGTCACCAGGTGGTTCCTATCCCTGCAGAACTTCAAGTTCTCCGTGGAACATAGGGCAGGCCGCTTGCAGGGGAATGCAGATGCCCTTTCCCGCGTCCACTGCCTCACATGTGTCCACCCCTCAGGGTTGAACAAAGGGGGTGTGTGGTAAGGTGCAGGGTGCCGTCGTGGATGGCAGGTATGTGTCACCGAGGTTCATAGCCTCGGTGAGGTAAGAGCTGTTTTTGTTGATGTCAGCAGCAGCTAGTGCTACTGACATAGTTTTAAATAGCATGGCTGCAAAGCCGATCCGGGCCGGCTCTTACCGGGAGCAGCTAAAGTGTAGGGTGGGTGGCTGCTCCCACGACCCAGTCCTGGTTTTGGGCTGGGTTTAAAAACTCAGCCAGCACCAACAGCTGGGGGCTGTGATTGTCCTGGAGCGGCTAACAGTCCTGTGGAGTTCTATGACCTGGAGGAAAGAGCTCAGCAAGGTGGTGTTTTTCCCTGCAACTTGAAGGTGGAATCTCCTGCGGCTGGGCCGACTGCTAGGTGTGAACCCTCACCTAAACCTCCCAGGTGACTGAACCCTGTGTTGGCCTGTTTTGTTTGGCCACATTATTTCTGTTATGTGTGAACTATCACCAAGAGACTGTTTTTCATTTATGTTGTGCAAGTGTGAATAAAACACTGTTTATTGCACATTCTGGACTCCTTGTTTTGCCACCGCTATCTACCAGAGCGACTCCCCACAATATATATATATATATATATATATATTTTTTTTTATTTTTTTTTTATTTTTTTTAACTAACTGGCTGTGCAGCTGTATAGTGTAGTGGTTAAAGTTCTAGGCTGTCATGCAGCTGTGAGTTCTAATCCATCACAAACTTCAGAAATAGTGGTTAAATTAGATTTATATATTTAATATTTTTTTACTAATTGCAAAAAATGTATGGCACAAAATAAATGTTATTATTGTTATAAATGTTATTGTATTATTCTATAAGATGCACTTTTTGCCCCCAAAAGTGGGGGAAAATAGCAGTGAGTCTTATGTGGCGAATGCTGCAATTTACACTGATACCCCACCACGCAGCATCGCGGCCGGTGGGTGTATCAGCTGAGAGGGAGGAGGGGATGTGGGCTGGCATCTGGTTCTTTAATGGCAGCAGGGCCTGGTGCAGTCACTGTATTCTACTACACTGGAGCCCGCTCACTGTAGTATAATCATATCTAACCTGTAGGTATTGTTAAATTATTCAAATCATCTAAATCTATTGTAACTCGTAGCAGGCAGGAGGCAGGCCGGGTGGGCGGCAGCGTAACTCACTACGTCACACGCCTGCTCCGCCGACTTTATGAATGAAGCAGGCGATGCAGGCAGGTGATGTAGTGAGTCATGCTGCCAGCACCCGCCTGCCCGCCCAGCCTCCTGCCTGCTACGAAGTTAGTAGTAAGTAGTACAGGCGCTGGATTTCAGATGATTTTAATAGTTTAACAATACCTACAGGTTAGATATGATTATGCTACAGTCAGCGGGGCCCGGTGTAGTAGAATACAGAGACTGCACCCAGCCCCGCTGCCATTACAAAACCAGATGCCGGCCCCCATTCACTACCCAGGGACACTGTTATGGGGGCATCTGTGGATGGCACTGTTATGGGGGGATCTGTGGATGACACATAGGATAAGATGCTATATATGTGTCACCTACAGATCCCCCCATAGCAGTGTCATGCCATCCACAGATGCCCCCATAATGATCCCCCATAACAGTGTCATCCACAGATGCCCCCATAACAGTGCCATCCACAGATCTCCCATAACAGTGCCATCCAAAGATCCCCCATAACAGTGCCATCCACAGATCCCCCATAACAGTGCCATCAGCAGATCCCCCATAACAGTGTTATCCACAGATAACCCCATAACAGTGTCATCCACAGATCTCCCCATAACAGTGTCATCCACAGATCCCCCATAACAGTGCCATCCACAGATCCCCCATAACAGTGCCATCCACCGATCCCCCATAACAGTGCCATCCACCAATCCCCCATATTTTGGTTCAAAATATTTTTTTTCTTATTTTCCTCCTCAAAAACCTAGATGCGTCTTATGGGCCGGTCCATTTTATAGGGCGAAAAATACGGTCATTACTAATAAATATATATATATGTATATATATATATATATATATATATATATATATACAATGTAGAAAATGATGAGAGCACCAACCAAAAACAAAACAAAAGTAGGGTGCAAGGTCCAATCAGGGAATAGGCTTACCCAATATAGAAAAATAAAAATATGGACAGCACTCCAGAAGTATAAATCAATCGTGAGGTTTATTCACCCAGGTGGTGAGGAGCGACGTTTCGGCTCACATGAGCCTTTCTCAAGCATTGAAACAAGTGAAAATGCATGCCATATATACGTGATTCTGTTACAATCAATTAAACAAATCAATCATTAGTGATAATCAATCAATACAGTGATAGTACAGAAAATTCAACAGAAAAATTAATTCACATGATTAAAATACAGTGTACATAGGTATGTATAACATAATTTGCCTCATGAATAAAAAATAGTGCAATTACATAGTGTAAAAACAGTGTAGATTTCTATCCTGTTAATTAATATCCAGGTGTACATACTTGTGCTGATTAATAACAGTTGTGGTGATCATCCAAAACCAATAATTGGGAAGAAGGATCAGTCCGCATGGATAATGGCGTCCACCATATACAAACTTGTCGTCATACACATAAAAGACGAGCGAATCAACGGTGCATACATCATCAAGGGCGCTATGCGCCACTCGCGCTTGCGCACTGTGTTATTGCGGCCCCGTCCGCCATATTGGATAAGGGTATGAGGTCTCAAATATCCGCGCATGCGCGGACACAACTTGTGGCGCGATCGCCATCTTGAATACTGGAAAAGAAACTGCAAGTGCCCATAATTATAAATATCAAGTACACAGGTATTGTTTTATAAAGCCAGTGGAGGAATGCCACTATTGGGTCCGGCAGGTAGGTGGGAGGCTCTCCCCTGCCGAGGCAAGCGACCCTACCAGGGAGAGGTTACCGGAGGCGGAGGCACGCCAGTGTCACCACGCCCGGTCACCTCAATATCTGCCATATATGGACCATTTAGCATATGAGGGTTCTCCTCATTCTGTGTAAAGATAGAAAAAGGCACCTCATAGTTTGCAAGTAGTTATAGTAAATCACACCTATATGATTCGCTGTCTAAAAAATCAAATAGATTAATTGATAAGTTAATGGTGGGGTCATTCTTCATGCCAGGGACGATCCATTACTTCTCCAATGTGTAAAGTGATTATCTAAGAAAAAGAGAGAAAAATTGCTTAATATAACATCTTTTCACTTTTCCAATCCAACACATCTTTTAACAATCGGATGCATAACCCCCAATATATACCGGGAGGAGGGTGAGCCAGAGATTAATCACCTATACCTTTATCTATATTCGATGTTCAACCCATTAGGGTGTAAGCTATTGAGGGTATATATCCAGTATAACTCTCTTTTTTAAGGAGAGATATCCTGTCACCACCTCTTCTAGGCATGCTTACTTGTTCTATAATCCAACATTTTAATTGATTTTCCTTATGTTTTTGTCGCACAAAATGTCTGGGTACCGGTAAATCTGTCCGGCTTTTCCTAATAGTATTGCGATGATTGTTTAATCTTGTCTTTAAATCGGTTGATGTCTCCCCGACGTAAAGTAGATTGCATGGGCACGACAGGACATAGATGACAAAAGAAGAATTGCATGTTAGATGGAATTTAATAGGGAAACTACATCCTGTGGTAGGGTGTATGAATGCACGAGCTCTGCAAATATAGCGACAGTTCACACACGACAGGCAGGAAAACAGCCCGTACCTGTCTGTGTAAGCTTTGTTTGTAACAGTGTTTTCTTAGGGCCCACATCTGCTCTTACTAACTGGTCCCGAATATTCCTATTTTTACGGTATGAGAAAAGAGGTGGATTCTTGAACTCAGGTACATTTTTGATGCACCCACCCAGAATACCCCAATGTCTACGGAGGATCTTGTTAATCTCAGTACTATAATCTGAAAATGTCGTTATAAACGGGATCCTCTTTTGAAAACTCTTCTGTCCCCGTCTCTCAAACAGAGAGTCACGTTGCAATTGTAAAACCTTGTGTTTCTGTTCATTAAGCAAACTTAAGGGATATCCTCGTTGCTGAAATTTAGTCGCCATATTGTTGAGGGTTCCTGTTATATTTGATTCATCAGAAACTATCCTCCTAGCCCTTAGGAATTGTGAAAAAGGTAAATGTTTAATAGTATTACGTGGGTGACAGCTCTCATATCGTACCAAAGTGTTCCTATCAGTAGGTTTAGTGTACAGCTGGGTTTGCAATGAACCATCTTTCAATAAAACCAGTGTGTCCAAAAAATGTATCTCAGTATTAGAGAATGTCAAAGTGAACTGTAAGTCCCTGTCGAAACTATTAAGGTATTCATGGAATTGGTGTAATTGCTGTTCACTACCTGTCCAAATGAGGAAGATGTCGTCAAAGTATATTGGTGAAATAATGAGACAATTGAATGATTCTGAGGTTTATGATGTTTTGCAGTATGATCCAAAATTTAATATTGCTAGAATTATTGATCGATGTCTTACAGAAGCTGTGGATGCGGGTATTATTGACAAAGATCTTAGGGAGTATTTGGTTGTACCTTTTCCAATTACTCCCGTTATATACATTCTCCCTAAGGTTCACAAGACCTTAGTGGACCCTCCTGGTCGCCCCATTGTTTCTGGTACAGGGTCAATATTCAGTCGTGTTGCAATTTTTCTGGATAAAGTGTTGAGGGTGTTTTCCACAGGGGGTCGCTCATATATTAGAGACACATCTGACTTTCTATTGAAATTACAACAAATACGGTTAGACAACCAGCCACAAATTATTTTAGCCTCCTTTGATGTAATATCCCTCTACACCTCTATCAATCATCAGAAAGGTCTGAACTCTGTTAGTAGGATGTTAGATCTATCCTCCATGACATCTGAAACTTGTGTTTTTATACTATCTTTGTTACAAATAGTGCTTGAGCATAATTATTTTTGTTTCAGGATACATATTATATACAAAAACGAGGCGTAGCAATGGGGTCACATGTGGCCCCAACTTACGCAAATATACATATGCGCTGTTTTGAGGACGATGTCGTCTATGTGGGCCACCATCTCCAGTATTTACTGGGATGGTGGCGCTACATCGACGACATCTTCCTCATTTGGACAGGTAGTGAACAGCAATTACACCAATTCCATGAATACCTTAATAGTTTCGACAGGGACTTACAGTTCACTTTGACATTCTCTAATACTGAGATACATTTTTTGGACACACTGGTTTTATTGAAAGATGGTTCATTGCAAACCCAGCTGTACACTAAACCTACTGATAGGAACACTTTGGTACGATATGAGAGCTGTCACCCACGTAATACTATTAAACATTTACCTTTTTCACAATTCCTAAGGGCTAGGAGGATAGTTTCTGATGAATCAAATATAACAGGAACCCTCAACAATATGGCGACTAAATTTCAGCAACGAGGATATCCCTTAAGTTTGCTTAATGAACAGAAACACAAGGTTTTACAATTGCAACGTGACTCTCTGTTTGAGAGACGGGGACAGAAGAGTTTTCAAAAGAGGATCCCGTTTATAACGACATTTTCAGATTATAGTACTGAGATTAACAAGATCCTCCGTAGACATTGGGGTATTCTGGGTGGGTGCATCAAAAATGTACCTGAGTTCAAGAATCCACCTCTTTTCTCATACCGTAAAAATAGGAATATTCGGGACCAGTTAGTAAGAGCAGATGTGGGCCCTAAGAAAACACTGTTACAAACAAAGCTTACACAGACAGGTACGGGCTGTTTTCCTGCCTGTCGTGTGTGAACTGTCGCTATATTTGCAGAGCTCGTGCATTCATACACCCTACCACAGGATGTAGTTTCCCTATTAAATTCCATCTAACATGCAATTCTTCTTTTGTCATCTATGTCCTGTCGTGCCCATGCAATCTACTTTACGTCGGGGAGACATCAACCGATTTAAAGACAAGATTAAACAATCATCGCAATACTATTAGGAAAAGCCGGACAGATTTACCGGTACCCAGACATTTTGTGCGACAAAAACATAAGGAAAATCAATTAAAATGTTGGATTATAGAACAAGTAAGCATGCCTAGAAGAGGTGGTGACAGGATATCTCTCCTTAAAAAAGAGAGTTATACTGGATATATACCCTCAATAGCTTACACCCTAATGGGTTGAACATCGAATATAGATAAAGGTATAGGTGATTAATCTCTGGCTCACCCTCCTCCCGGTATATATTGGGGGTTATGCATCCGATTGTTAAAAGATGTGTTGGATTGGAAAAGTGAAAAGATGTTATATTAAGCAATTTTTTCTCTCTTTTTCTTAGATAATCACTTTACACATTGGAGAAGTAATGGATCGTCCCTGGCATGAAGAATGACCCCACCATTAACTTATCAATTAATCTATTTGATTTTTTAGACAGCGAATCATATAGGTGTGATTTACTATAACTACTTGCAAACTATGAGGTGCCTTTTTCTATCTTTACACAGAATGAGGAGAACCCTCATATGCTAAATGGTCCATATATGGCAGATATTGAGGTGACCGGGCGTGGTGACACTGGCGTGCCTCCGCCTCCGGTAACCTCTCCCTGGTAGGGTCGCTTGCCTCGGCAGGGGAGAGCCTCCCACCTACCTGCCGGACCCAATAGTGGCATTCCTCCACTGGCTTTATAAAACAATACCTGTGTACTTGATATTTATAATTATGGGCACTTGCAGTTTCTTTTCCAGTATTCAAGATGGCGATCGCGCCACAAGTTGTGTCCGCGCATGCGCGGATATTTGAGACCTCATACCCCTATCCAATATGGCGGACGGGGCCGCAATAACACAGTGCGCAGCGCGAGTGGCGCATAGCGCCCCTTGATGATGTATGCACCGTTCGATTCGCTCGTCTTTTATGTGTATGACGACAAGTTTGTATATGGTGGACGCCATTATCCATGCGGACTGATCCTTCTTCCCAATTATTGGTTTTGGATGATCACCACAACTGTTATTAATCAGCACAAGTATGTACACCTGGATATTAATTAACAGGATAGAAATCTACACTGTTTTTACACTATGTAATTGCACTATTTTTTATTCATGAGGCAAATTATGTTATACATACCTATGTACACTGTATTTTAATCATGTGAATTAATTTTTCTGTTGAATTTTCTGTACTATCACTGTATTGATTGATTATCACTAATGATTGATTTGTTTAATTGATTGTAACAGAATCACGTATATATGGCATGCATTTTCACTTGTTTCAATGCTTGAGAAAGGCTCATGTGAGCCGAAACGTCGCTCCTCACCACCTGGGTGAATAAACCTCACGATTGATTTATACTTCTGGAGTGCTGTCCATATTTTTATTTTTATATATATATATATATATATGTTTAAATTAAGTTTAGCCTCTATTTCTGAAAAAGTTTGTGACGGGATTTGAACTTACAGCTTCTGCATCAGATCACAGCCCAGAACTTTAACCACTACACTATATAGCTGCATAGCCAGTTACAAAAAAAAATATATATATGAGACTTCTACTGTATAGGAATACTTACTAGTAGGAAGTATTCCTCTATAGTAGAAGTCTCTATTTTATTTTATTTTTTAAAGGAACTGGCTATGCAGCTGTTATAAGCTGAGTGGTTAAGTGCATTGCCTCTAATGCAGAAGGTCATAAGTTCAAATCCCAGCAGAAACTTTTCTGAAATACAGGCTAAATTTGATTTTAATACACTGGGTGTCCCCAAGCACTGACTCCTAAGCTGGAGACTCACACTGAGGGATTCCCTTTACTGTACAGTGATCTTCTGCATAGAACCAGAGGCTAAATTAACACTCGCTCAACACTAATGAGCAGCTTTCTTAACCCGCCTACTGAAGAAACTACTCACTAGCGGCAGCAGCTAGACCTGTAGCAGAACCTGAACCAGCAAATGGTGGCATACTTGGACAGCACCCTGCAACCCTACATTGAAGATCCACTGGACTACTGGGCTGCCAACCTGGATTTGTGGCTGCACCTGTCAGTGTTTGCCCTGGAAAAGATGTCCTGCCCGACCAGTAGCGTGGCATCAGAGAGAATGTTTACTGCAGTGGGGGCCATAGTTAAGCCAAGGAGAACTCGCCTGTCCACCCAAAATGTGGAGAGACTAACCTTTGTCAAGATGAATCCGGCGTGGATCAGCCAGGATTTTCACCCACCAATGCCTGATGCATTAGATTAGATCATCCATGTTGCCTCACCCAAACCTTGACAAAAGAGACTGGTTTCTTCTGTCTACCTGCCTCAGCTACTATTCTGATGCTGCCACCCGCCTGATGCCACACATCTGATGCCAAGTGCTCCTTCTTACATCCACCATCATCAGCGGGTACTGTTATTGCCACCCACCTCCCCACTCTGTCACGGGGTAACTCTGTGGTCTCCTGATGCTGCTGCCACCTCCCCACTTAGGTCTCCTCATGCTGCTGCTGCCACCTCCACACTATGTCACCTTGCCAGTCTGTGGTCTCCTCATGCTGCTGCCACCTCCACGCTCTGTTATTGTGCCACTCTGTGGCCTCCTCATGCTGCCACTGCTTCCACCTCCACTCTATGTCACCTTGCCAGTCTGTGGCCTCCTTGTGCTGCTGCTAACTTAACACTATGTCACTGGGCCACTCTGTGGCTTCCTCATGCTGCTGCCACCTCAACAGTATGTAAATGGTCCACACTGTGGTCTCCTCATGCTGCTGCCATCTTCCCACTATGTCACTGGGCCACTCTAAGTGGCCAATTTTGCTATTTTTTGTCCCTTCAATTCAAAATAAAAATGAATCAAAAGCTCCGTCAGCTCCATAGACATAAATATAAAAAAGTTAGGTGGGTCAGAATATGGCAATGCAATTTATTTTTTAGTATTAAAACACAGGAAAAACTACAAAAATGTGTTGACCCAGGGAATTAAGGTAACAGGTCAGTTTTATAGCATAGTGAAAGCCGTAAAAAATAAACTCATAAAACTATGGCTTTATTGCATTTTTGTCCCACTCCCTGACAATTTGGAATTTTCCTGCTTCACACTGCATCATATGCAGTATTAAAAACAAGCCCTCATACGGCCATGTGAGCATCGTCGTTATCTGTTACTGCTTCTCCCTCCCAGACTCCTCCTCCTCCTATTCCTCTCCATCGACAGCCATCAATAATAGAATGTGTACTGCCAGGGACGTACATAGAAATTACTTGGCCCCATAGCAAGATTTTGAATTGGGCCCCCTAACCCCGCCCACTACCCACCCCTGGCCCATCACACCTCCTGTCCTGGCTCCTCCCCTGCCACACCCCCATTTTCCAATAAAGAAATGTATACATACGTTCGTACGTATTCGTACTGACCCAGAGAATGAAGGGCACAGGTCAGTTTTGCGGCAAAGGGAATGCCGTAAGAAGAAAACCCTGTGGTATCTTAATCTATGGGACTCCTGTGTATATATTATAAAAGTTTTATCTGCAGTCCTATGTAACACTACATTTAACACAGTGAAAATTCGCTGAGTACAGGTAATGTAGTAGATGTCACCTGTAGTCCTATGTAACATCACAAATAACACAGTGATAGCTCTCTGATTACCGAAAATGTAGTAGTGTTACCTGCAGTCCTATGTAAAACCACAGATAAACACTAGTGCTGATAATGTGGTAGTGTTACCTGCAGTCCTATGTAAAACCACAGATAACACTAGTGTAGATCATGTGAAAGTGTTGCCTACGTCCTTAGTGTGCCTCCCTGTTTCTCTTTCACGGACTCCATGCTGGTGGCGCTGCCTCCTTCTTCTTCTTGCCCCACACAGAACGTCCTGATGCAGCTGCGTCAAGACATAGGAACACTGTGGGAATGGTGATGGTGACACACAGACAAGGACACACACACATACATACAATAAATATGATCACACCACACATCACTGCTCCTGCCTGTCTACTTTGGTAAAGCCGGGCATAAATGGGCTATGTCAAGCTTTAGCAGAGTGGGCACAGGACAGTGGACACAGGGCACAATATGTATGCGAGCACAGCTGAACGAGTGCAGGGCGGGAGCCCGCATACACAATGCTCCTCCTGCCTGTGTCATACCCCCTACTCCTTTGCTGCTGATGCTGAGTTTGCACATAGCCACCAATCATCAGCAGCAAGGAGTTAAAGGGGGGGAGGGGGCGAGCAGGAGGGGGGGGGCGAGTAGGAGGAAAGCACACTGTACTCTATGAGACCCCCCCCCCCCCCGAATCCTCTATGAGCCTCTATGAGCCCCCCCCCCAACCCCTAATGCCCCTAAAATGCTCAGGACACTGTGCTTTCCTCCTACTCCTCTCTCCCTGGGAGTTTTGGGGGCATTAGGGGTTGGGGGGGGGGGAATCATAGAGGACTCGAGGGGGAGGCTTATAGAGGACAGAGTAGGAGGAAAGCACACTTTCCTCTATAGCCCTCTCTCCCCCCCCCCCCTATGAGACCTCTTGCTGCATACTCAAGAGTCAACCGGACACCGCTGCGCATATTAACAAGTGCCCCATATTAACTATTATTCTCAGACTGTGGCATGTGCACACTTTGCGCTTCGGGCCCCCCTGTGCTGCGGGCCCCATAGCAACGGCGTGGTCTGCCTATATTGGCAGTACGCCACTGTGTACTGCCATATTACTTAGTAAGTTCTTCTGCATCTAGTTAACTGATGACGTGCGCTCAGTCTCACTACCTCAATGACCAGAAGGCCCCTCTCCGCATCCCACCGAGTGACTTTGTTTATGAACTGCCAAGACTACCTAATGAAAGGCCTTGGATTTGTTACCTCTAAATATGGTCTGGTTATTGTCTTGCATCAACTGTTACCCAGCCAAGGCCTTCTGCCTTGCACCCCATCACCACACACATCTAACATCAAGGCCAACCTAGCCACCAGCAGGCAAGAGACCACCAAAATTCCAGGGTCTGTCCTGAGGGAAGAAAGAGTGTGCTCTCCACTCACTGCATGCATGGAGCCCCAGGATGTGCCACTGTAAGAACTATAACCACCCTCACAGACAGTGCCACCATTTCCCTCCTCTCCGGCTCCAGCCAACATGCATCCCTCCTGTAGCCTGCTGTGCTGCATATGTACAGTAGAGACTGAGACCTAACTTGAAGCTCCGGTGAAATATCTTAAAGGGGTTGTGTCACTCAAGAAAGGGGCATTTATCATTTAGAGGAAGTTAATACAAGGCACCTACTAATGTATTGTGATTGTCCATATTGCTTCCTTTGCTGGCTTGATTCATTTTTCCACTGCTATACACTGCTCATTTCCTTGGTTACGACTACCCTGCAATCCATCAGTGGTGGTCGTGCTTGCACACTATAGGAAAAAGCACACTCCAAACCCCCCTAGTGCCGGCTGTGTAATTTTACTGCCATCCAGCTACAATAACCAGAATTCGAGACATAGCAGATCCCAGTCATTTAACCCTCAGAGGCCATAGCCAAAGGCTACTAAGGCCTTTGAGGGGTTAGACAGAGGGCGCTCCCTCTGTCCTTCGATTGGAGCTCCTGCAGCAAAATAGTGGGGCTCTGACTAGTTGCTATCGCAGAGTGGTGACTTAAAATTATAGCTAACAAAGTGAAATAATGCTTTTAAAAAGTAAAAAACACAAAAATATAAAAAAAATCATCAAAGAACTATTAAAATCTAAATATATGTATTATATGTGGTTAATACAGTAAAAAAAAAATATTAAAATGACCGATTTTCTACTTTTGGTCACCTTGCCCTACAAAAAAATAAAAAAATTCTAATAAGTTGATCATTGACCCTGGGTTCAGACCTGAGCGTTCTAAAAACGCGCGTTTTACGCGCATTTTGGAGTGCGTATTTTAGCGCGTTTTTGCAAATAGGAAACGCTCAAGTGAGAACCAGGGCCATAGGAGAGCATTGGTTTTCATGTGTTGAGCGTTTTACAGCGTGTTTGAACGCGCTGTAAAACGCTCAGGTGTGAACTTAGGGTAAGTCATATGTACCATACCATATGTATATGGCACCAATGAAATAAGCTCTCACACAGCTCTGTAGACAAAAAGATAAAAAAGTTCTAGGTGTCAGAATATGACGATGTTATGGCTTTTGAAAGGTAGGGGGAAAAACAAAAACATATAAATAGGTTATATCCTAAAAAAGGTTAATACAGTTGACAGGCCAAAATAAAAACCCTGCAAAGTTTCTCTTATCACATGTTCTTTCCTTGTTGATACTCTTCAATAGCTAACCTAGGAGAGGGCAAATAATAGGGTGATGTAATGTCTTCGGTGACTCATGGATTGGTATTTCTACTGTTGTACTTTTTAATATGTAGCTTAGTAATAGTGGAATACATGAGTTTCAGCTATTTACATTTATGAGAGCACTGCCTTAGTGAATCATATGTGAACACAGAATATGCAAATATATATAGACTACATATAAAACTGGGCTTAACATAATTGTAATATTTTACACTGCAACACCCTAATTTAGGACGCCTACAGGATTATCAACAGCCCATTGATGGCTGGGTCAAATTTTTTCATCAAAATAGGCCAACCTAAAAAAAACACTGCTGCACCTTCTGTGCTTTGTGTGAAAGTTTAGGTTCCCTTTAAAGGGGTTCAATACCTTTTTCTTACTGATGATCTATCGTTTGGATAGATCATCAGCATCTGATCGGTGGGAGTCTTACACCAGGGACCTGCAGTGAGCCAGACCAGACTCCAAAGTAGTCTGAGGAAAAACACAGTTCTGGTTACTCACGGTTATGTCGGGCCTGGGCAGGCTTGCATAAGTGATGAGGAGAACGGCACAATGATTCTCTGGGGCAAACTCTGGTAAGGGACACAGGCCAGATGGTGGTTCGAGGTGCACATGGTGGTCTGTATTAATGTGCCTATGGCAAGGTCCCTTATTGTCGTGACACCAGTACCTTTTATGGTGCAGGGGTGTGGAATTCCTATCTCCCGACGCCCGAGACATGCAGTTCCGGGCGCCGGGCAGGTAGTTTGTGCTTAGGTAGCTTAGCCCTGCGGGCAAGTAGCAGGGCTAGGGTGGTGCCGGATTCTCCTCTCATACACAGCCCGGCAGCACGTCCGGGCTGCTTACCGCAGTGTGATCAGCGCTCCTGTGCAGGCTGGAAGTAGGGGTCAGAGATCAGAGGAGTGCGCCGCGGGATGGAAGTCAGCTCCCAGCAGAAGCGCGAGTTGGGCAGTCAGCGGCGTAAGCAGTAGTGGGAGCTCCTGTCTCCTCACATGGTGGAAGCCAGTGTCCTGATAGATAGCCCAGCAGGTAGTGTGTGTGGTGACTCCCCTGGGTGAGCTGTCAGCTATGCTCTCATGTCAGGCTTCAGCTCTGCTCCTTCTCCCTGGCGCTGAAGCTAGGAGTGCTGCCAAGTTCCAGCCACTCACCCTCCATGAATGGGGAGGGGTTGCCCCGTTATGGCATATACATTAAAGGGATTCACTGCCCCAGTATGGCATATAGTATATACCATACTGGGGTAGTGAATCCCTTTAATGTACATGACATACTGGGGTAGTGAATCCCTTTAAAGTATATGCCATACTGGGGTAGTGAATCCCTTTAATGTACATGCCATACTGCGGAAGTGAATCCCTTTAATGTATATTATACATTAAAGGGATTCACTGCCCCAGTATGGCGTGATGGCGTGGCTGCCCCCATACAGTATAACGTCTCCTTGTGGCCCCCGCCCCCATTCTGTAGAACGTCTCCTTGTGGCCCCCGCCCCCATACAGTATAACATCTCCTTGTGGCCCCTGCCCCCATACAGTAGAACGTCTCCTTGTGGCCCCCGCCCCCATACAGTATAACGTCTCCTTGTGGCCCCCGCCCCATACAGTATAACATCTCCTTGTGGCCCCCGCCCCCATACAGTAGAACGTCTCCTTGTGGCCCCCGCCCCATACAGTATAACATCTCCTTGTGGCCCCGCCCCCATACAGTATAACGTCTCCTTGTGGCCCCCGCCCCCATACAGTATAACATCTCCTTGTGGCCCCCACCCCCATACAGTATAACGTCTCCTTGTGGCCTCCACCCCCATACAGTATACCATCTCCTTGTGACCCCCGCCCCCATACAGTAGAACGTCTCCTTGTGACACCCGCCCCCATACAGTATAACATCTCCTTGTGGCCCCGCCCCATACAGGAGAACGTCTCCTTGTGGCCCCGCCCCATACAGCATAACATCTACTTGTGGCCCCCACCCCATACAGTATAACATCTCCTTGTGGCCCCCACCCCATACAGTATAACATCTCCTTGTGGCCCCTGCCCCATACAGTAGAACATCTCCTTGTGGCCCCCGCCCCATACAGTATAACATCTCCTTGTGGCCCCCGCCCCCATACAGGAGAACGTCTCCTTGTGGCCCCCGCCCCCATACAGTATAACGTCTCCTTGTGGCCCCCGCCCCCATACAGTATAACATCTCCTTGTGGCCCCCACCCCCATACAGTATAATGTCTCCTTGTGGCCCCACCCCCATACAGTATACCATCTCCTTGTGACCCCCGCCCCATACAGTAGAACGTCTCCTTGTGACCCCGCCCCATACAGTATAACATCTCCTTGTGGCCCCCGCCCCATACAGTATAACTTCTCCTTGTGGCCCCCGCCCCATACAGTATAACATCTACTTGTGGCCCCACCCCATACAGTATAACATCTCCTTGTGGCCCCCACCCCATACAGTATAACATCCCCTTGTGGCCCCCGCCCCCATACAGTAGAACGTCTCCTTGTGGCCCCCGCCCCATACAGTATAACATCTCCTTGTGGCCCCCGCTCCCATACAGGAGAACGTCTACTTGTAGCCCCGCCCCATACAGTATAACGTCTCCTTGTGGCCCCCGCCCCCTTTCAGTATAACGTCTCCTTGTGGCCCCCGCCCTCATACAGTAGAACGTCTCCTTGTGGCCCCCGCAGCCATACAGTATAACATCTCCTTGTGGCCCCCGCCCCCATACAGTAGAAGTTCAGGACAAGTAGATTGTCACGAGGGACAAGTAGATTGAGCCCCCGCTTTAGTCCTTCGAGAAGTACTTCTTTTAAAAATTTCCACACTCCTGTGGTGGTACAACCATTTACTGTAGTGTTAACTGAGGAATTGGAGACTGAGACAGCAGTGGAATCCAACTTATGACTTTTACTGAACGTTGCTCCTGGTAACAGTTACATCCAAGTATAAATCAGTCTCTAGTACATCCAGAAGTCTCTCATGCATACAAAGTTAGGGAATTGTAAGTCCTCAGGGAAAACAGGCTCTTTGTCTTTTATATATATGAAAGCTACTGCTAGACTAGGCTTTTGAATTATAAAAAGTCTTAGGCTGGTATTAACTCTCGCCTTATTCTAACCTTAATTAAAGGTGGTTTTCAGAATCCTTGAACCTCTATTTCCAGGGATTTTCTGACAGTTGGCCTGACTGTCCTCAGGATTTAAACTGGAGGTGTGGATGCCGGAAGCTGTGTCCTACACCTAATTGCAAAGGTGCCTGGGAAGCCCTCTAGTACAGCTGGTTGCTATCCTTTGACTTAAATAAATATACTGGTCCCTTGAAACTTGCTATTTGCAGCTTGTCACTGGTTACCCCCGAGGAGCAAGCTATAGAAGTAGATTTCTCACCTGTAGGCTGAATCTTATAGGCTTTAACCCTGGAGTGTAGAGCCATCAGGGAGAGACCAGAGAGGCAGGAGGCCTCCCTTTAGCTAGCAGCTACATGGCTGCACACTGACTAAACTTCAGGAAAAGAATTCTTAACTAGGCCAGAGCTAAGCTACTTATAGACTGTCAAACTGCCCCCATCTAGTGGTCAGACTAGTGTAGTGCAATCTAATTGGCCTGAATGAATGGATCTTACATAGAATCACATAGTGACATGGGACATAGTCCTGATATCGCTGGCCTGCAGGAAGCTTTGACACCTGGATCCCCGGCGATCAGATGTTGAAGAATGAAGATCTATCCAAAGAATAGATCATCAGTAAGAAAAAGATAAAGAACCCCTTTAAAGTGAAATTCAAAATTGAACTTAAGTACTTGATTAGTGCATACATGGATGGAAATAAATCTTGTGACATTGCAGAAGCTTATCGAAACAATGCCACAGTGAATGCGAATGCCTGCCGTAATCAAAGCTAAAGGCGGTCCAACAAAATATTAGCGTGTGTGACCTTTTTTTTTTTTGGTGGCGACTTTTTTTTGGGACAGGCAGTGTATAATGATCCCATCTAGTCCCCCCAGTGCTTATAATGCCCCCAGTAGTGCTTTCTGTACATACAATGTCCCCAGTAGTACCCTTTGTACAAATAATGCCCCCAGTATGTACACATAATGCCCCTACATTTAATGGCCTCTGTAGAGGGCTATTTACATATAATGCCCCCAATAGTGTGCCCTGTACATCTAATGCCCCCTTAGTACCTTCTAAAAATATATTGTCTCCCATAGCACCATCTGTAGAGGGCTCTTCTTTACATATAATGCCTCTAGTAGTGCCTTTTGTACATATGATGCCACCAGTAGTGACCTCTGTACATATAATACCCCAGTAGTGCCCATTGTAATGACTAATGATGAGCGAAGCGAGCTTCAGATCCTAGAAGTTGCTTCGCTCAAAACTTCCTTTGAATACTGTACGTATATAACAAAATTTAGACAGCACTCCAGTGAATTTTTTGATGCTTGGTGAGTTTTTATTTCAGCAGGACATATTACAGGCAACGTTTCGGGCTTAGTAATAAGCCCTTCATCAGGCCGTTGGACATGTGTGGATAATAGTTATCACAAGTGTTGAGCGAATCGAGGCCAAATTAATTGACTTCGATACAAATTTCAGGAAAAATTTGATTCATGCGAAGCCAAATTTCCTGGCAACAAAAAAAAATAAATGTAAAAAATACATACTCACCTCATACATTTGAACACAAAGAGGCAGTTGCTGCCATCTTGATTGCAGAAATCATGCAAAATCTTGCACAGTGTTCCATATAAAACTACCACGCCGGCACGCTGGCCGGGCACGGTGCCATCATCAGTAATGATGTCCCCACGCCAGATCAGCATGATGATGTGATGACGTCTTCAATCAAGATGGCCGTAATGGCCTCTACCCGAGCAAAATTGTAGCCTCAGATGCTGCGATCAGAGATGAACGAGGGGTTCAATGATGGGGAGTGGTGCGATCGCAGCTCCCCGTTATTGCACCTGCTACATACAAAGGAATGTGCTTCTTGCTAAAGTAATTAGTCACAAATAGAATTTCTTTGTGAAATTCAGTAAAGCAGCTGAATTAAATTTTTCATAACTTCGCAAGCAAGATACCTGTTCTGCCCCAGTAAAGGTTCAGAATCATTACAGATCAATTCTATTTCTGTTCCTGTGTTTCTGTGATTAGTTAGGTAACAGCACCATCTAGCAGTGGTAAAAATGTATTACACTTGTGTTTCTTGTTAATAAAGATTATTGTATTTGTGGGAGTATAATGCATTCTGGGAAGGAGAAGCCCAGTCTTCAGTCTCCATGTTACTGGACATCAGCAGAGCTTTCTCCTGTATTTCTCCATCTTAAACCCCACCATCTTTGTGCATGATGTTAAGCTATCTGTAGTATTACTCTGGGAGGATATTGTAGCTGTTAAATATTAGCTATGCAATCTTATGTACAGGCAGCCATTTTGGGACATCTGCTTTCTCTGTTAATGTTAATTTACATGCCATCTATACTGTATGTTAATACATGCTATGCTTTATTCTTATACATGTAATTTGTATTCATGTAGTTTTACCCATTCACAATCCTGTTGACCAATAAACAGGTTGGACTACAGCAAACGGTCCTCTTATTTGGAAGACAGGAATGGTTGATGATGAATGTCAGACTGCACACTGTGTGAATGTGTACGAAGACAGAATAATACTCACTCTCACCATCTGTGATGCAGCCTTGGTTGCCTGCATCCGAGCACGACAAGCAGCCCCATAGCCGTTACCATGATACTCCACTGGAAATTGTCACTACGCCAACACTTTCTTTTAAGGTTTTTAGTTTACCAAAGTTTTTACATTTTTATGGTACAGCTTATTAATTTTACACCTACAAACATTTTCTCTGTTAAAATTTTTGAAGTATGTACTAACATGGTGAATTTATTATGGATTCCAAGTTTATCATCATCATGGGTGTATGTACATGGAATTACTGAAACCATTGCTGCTGCTTAAAATGACCCATTAAATCATTATGATCTTCCTTGAGAAGTTAATGTTAGTATCTGATACCAGAATAATCGATTGCACAATGTGAAGAATATTAAGACACTCCTGTTTCATAGTATGGCATCCACTTTGATTTATTATATGCTTTCAATCTAATAATAATTTGGGATCTGCCCTCGATGAGAAAAATTTCAAAATTCTCAAACAATAGAATAAGCAAAATGAATATTTGTTGATAACTAAACCATATACAAACACCATGTCGACCATAACATAGAAAGAAAACAGATCATATTACAAAAAGGTCATAACCCTGAAAGCCTAATAACTCCTAAGGGTCACCAAATCCTTGATCAGCAAGAGTAAAGAATTGAAGCCATGACAAAATAAGTTGTGACCTTGTAGCACTGATACAGAGTGCAAGAAACGATCAGACACCAGAGCGGATGGTGTTAAGCGAAGTTTCAAACAGCCCAGAAGTCTTTAAGGCACAGCACTCCCGAAGAACACAGGCAAGTTGGATCCCCAGAGGCAGACATCCCCAGAGAAGAGTACTGTGTGTATGCAGAGACAAATACGTTCTAAAATTGTCCTTATATAGGATAGAGGCGGAACGGAGCCTAACTGATGCATTCTTAACCGATCCTTATCCATTCAGAATGCATTGGGGCTTAACTGATCCGGAATCCAAAACGCTAGTGTGAAAGTACCCTTAAGCCTAAAATGTTCCAAAGCTAATTCCAGCTTGGTTGCCTGCGAGCAACTCCTATTTGGTGCTATTTCTCCACAAGGCGGGCACGCAAAACCACTCCAGTGTGCAAGATGTTTGGGATTAAAATAAGTAATTGCTGTTCAAACACAATTATAGGTACCAGAGGTCTATTGCAGAACATGAGCCAGCATCACGGATCCTTTGGGAAAATATAACTTGACAGCATTCCCGATCAGAACAAATCCTTCTTTTCCTGGTCCTCTTTATGGCAGCCAACATGCATCCCCAAGCAGTACGGTATGTTTGTCATCATCACCTTCCTCTTCTCCTGCTAAGACTCCTCCTTGTCCTCAGGTCCATCGTTAGACAACCGTAACAAACGTTTGGCTATGAAAAAAACATTTCTTCACCAGCAACTAGCTTGTCTACAAGCTGAACCCCCACCTGGCCGTGTTGCTAGAGTTGCAGTCGCTGTAGTACCATTGTAGTATATCCTTGAACTCTCATGTGGCAGAGAATGAGAGCCACTCCTTGCGATTCTCGCTGTGCATCAAGCTGCACTCCATGGTGGACACCTGGAACAGCTGTTACGGCAGGGACAGTACATTTCAAAGCCCACTGGGTCAATGATTTTTGCAGCAGTGGAGAGGCAGCACCACCGCAACATGGCCAGGTCCTCTTTTTAACTTATTTGTTACAAAATTTGTTGTATTTTCAAAAATACACGTCTCAAGCATATATCAATTATGTACAATAGTGTAAAATATTACAAACAGAGCCAAGAGGTACAGTCTTTGTGATTATACAGTATGGATACATGATACATTCATTAATCCCCATACCCCTAAGGATTCAAAGAAGGAAAATGAAACATAATTGTAGTGATGTGAAGAATAACAACACCAGGTGAAACAAAACAGCATTAACCCCTTTTTCACCTTAAGGACCAGGCCATTTTTTGCAAATCTGACGTATTACTTTATGTGGTGATAACTTTCAAACGGTTTTACTTATCCAAGACATTCTGAGACTGTTTTCTCGTCACATATTGTACTTCATGACTGTGGTAAATTTGAGGCAAAATATTTCATTTTTATTTATAAAAAAAAAATACAAAATTTACAAAAAATTTGTAAAAGATCGCAGATAGTGATACCTCCTAAAATAGTTATTACTTTACATTTACCATATGTCTACTTTATGTTTGGATTATTTTGTAAATTGCATTTTCTTTTTTGGGGATGTTAGAAGGCTTAGAAGTTTAGAAGCAAATCCTAAAATCTTTAACAAAATTTCAAAAACCCAATTTTTAAGGAACAGTGCCGGTCTGAAGTCACTTTGTGGGGCTTACATAATAGAAACTACCCATAAATGGCCCCATTTTAGAAACTACACCCCTCAAGGTATTCAAAACTGATTTTACAAACTTTGTTAACCCCTTAGGTGTTCCACAAGAAGTAAAGGGAAATGTAAATGAAGTGTCAGAATTTTTTGGGCAGATTTTCAATTTTAATGCATTTTTTCCTGCTAACAAAGCAAGGGTTAACAAAACTCAATATTTATTACCCTGATTCTGTAGTTTACAGAAACACCCCATATGTGGTCGTAAACTGCTGTACGGGCACACGGCAGGGCGCAGAAGGAAAGGAATGCCATATGGTTTTTGGAAGGCAGATTTCACTGGGATCATTTTAAGTTGCCATGTCACGTTTGAAGACCCCCTGATGCACCCCTAGAGTAGAAACTCCAAAAAAGTGAACCCAGTTTGGAAACTATGGGATAAGGTGGCAGTTTTGTTGGTACTATTTTAGGGTACAGATGATTTTTGGTCGCTATATATTGCACTTTTTGTGAGGCAAGGTAGCAAAAAAGTAGCTGTTTTGGCACACTTTTTATTTTAGTTTTTTACAATGTTCATGTGACAGGTTAGATCAAGCGCTATTTTGTTGTTACGGACACGGCAATACCAAATATGGTATTGGTCGTTTGTTTCAGTTTTACATAATAAACCATTTTTTAGTGTCTCAATATTCTGAAAGTCAACGTTTTTTTTTTTGGGGGGCGACTGTCTTATGTAGGGGCTCATTTTTTTTGGTATGAGATGACGGTTTGATTGGTACTATTTTAGGGTGCATATGACTTTTTGATCACTTGGTATTACACTTTTTGTGGTGTAAGGTGACAAAAAATGGCTTTTTTGACAACTTTTTTTTTTTATGGTGTTCATCTAAGGGGTTAGTTCATGTGATATTTTTATATAGCAGGTTCTTACAGATGCGGTGATACCTAATATGTATACTTTTTTATTTATTTAAGTTTTACACAATAACAGCATTTTTTTAACAAAAAAAAATCATGTTTTAATGCGCTTTGCACACGCATGATAAAAAACTGAATGTGGTACCCAGACCCGAACCCGGACCTCTTCATTGAAGTTCGGTTTTGGGTTTGGTGATCTGTAGATTTTATTATTTTCCATTATAACATGGTTATAATGGAAAATAATAGAATTCTTTAAACAGAATGCTAGGTAAAATGTCCCTTAACCTTCTCAGGACCACCTAACGCACGGATGCGTACGGCGGGTGGTCCTGTTGTTCTGGCCGGACGCATCCGTGCATCATCTCGCGAGACGCGAGATTTGCTGTGAATGCGCGCGCGCACGTTCACAGCGGCGCGCAGCTCTGCAGTTACACTGCAGCCTGCCAGCGATGATCAATCGCTAGCAGGGTGTAGATGTAAAAAAATTAAATCAAACAGGTATATTAGACGCTGTTTTGTTAACAGCGTCTGATATACCTGCTACCTGGTCCTCTGGCACGGGCGTAGAAAGCGGGGGGGACGGGGGGGACGAATCCCCCCCAGAAAATAATGCGGGGGGGACAGGTATGTAAAAATCCCCCCCAGCGGCAGCACAATGTGTGCGGCGGTGGCGGGGCACAGGGAGATGAACGCTTCCATTGTGGAAGCGTTCATCTCCACAGTTATCTGTATCGCCGTCCCCAGGACAGCGATACAGATGGCTGTGCTGCGGAGCAGGAGAGGGAGAGGCGTCTTCCTTCCCTGCTCCTCTGATAGGCTGCCAGCACTAGGCCGGCAGCCTATCAGATGTTGGTACAGGCGGCGCGATGACGTCATCGCGCCGTCTGTGAGCCGTGCAGCGCGGGACACAGGCCGGAAGAGGCCTGCATCGCATCGCTGTGAGGGATGGAGGTAAGTATAAGTGTCTTGTTTTGTGTGTGTCTGTGTGTGTGTGTTTTTTTTTTTAAACTGGACCCACTGGCCCATAAGGGAGGGGGGGGAAAAGAGATTTTTGGCACTTGGGGGGGGGGCGGAAAAATATGTGGGCGTGGCTTGAGGGTGGGCGGGGACACGGGCCCCATAAATGCTGTCCCCCCCCAGATTTTTGGGGCTTCCTACGCCCATGTCCTCTGGTAGTCCCATTTGCTGGGATCGACCACCAGAGGGCCAGGTTGTTCTGTAAAGTAGCACCAAGCAACACACTACACCCCCCGTCACTTATTAACCCCTTGTTAACCCCTGATCACCCCCCTGTCATTGATCACCCCCCTGTAAGGCTCCATTCAGACGTCCATATGTGTTTTGCGGATCCGCAAAACACGGACACCGGCAATCTGCTTTCCGCATTTTGCAGATCCGCACATTGCCAGAACTATATAGAAAATGCCTTTTCTTGTCCGCAATTGCGGACAAGAATAGGGCATGTTCTATATTTTTGTAGAACGGAAGTCCAGACTCGGAAGTGCGGATCCGCAATTCCGGATCTCAGCGGGACAAAATCTGTCTCATAGAAATGAATGGGTCCGCAATTCTGTTCCGCAAACAGAATTGCGGACGCCAATTAGTTAGCTACTTGTTAGGTAGTTAGCGCCCAGCCCACCGCACTGCAGTCACTAATTTTGGCAGAGATTTTTTCATCCACATTGGTCGATGCGAATGAAGAAATATGTGCCGTTCATTTTTTTTTTCAGCCCAGAGGCTGAACGGAAAAAAAAATCTCATTACCCGTATGCTCAACATAAGGAAAATAGCAGAAACTCCTAATGCTGGGCATACATGTAATGATTGCGGAGACCCTTAAATGCCAGGGCAGTACAAACACCCCACAAGTGACCCCATTTTGGAAAGAAGACACCCCAAGGTATTCCATGAGGGGTATGGTGAGTTCATGTAAAATTTTATTTTTTGTCACAAGTTAGTGGAATATGAGACTTTGTAAAAAAAAAAAAAAATTATATCAATTTCCGCTAACTTGTGACAACATTTTTTTTTTCTTGTGAACTCACCATGCCCCTCACGGAATACCTTGGGGTGTCTTCTTTCCAAAATGGGGTCACATGTGGGATATTTATACTGCCCTGGCATTTTAGGGGCCCTAAAGCGTGAGAATCCAAATGCGTAAAATTGCCCTGTGAAATCCTAAAGGTACTCATTGGAATTTGGGCCCCTTTGCGCATCTTGGCTGCAAAAAAAGTGTCACTCATGTGGTATTGCCATACTCAGGAGAAGTAGGGCAATGTGTTTTGGGGTGTATTTTTACATATAACCATGCTGGGTGTGAGAAATATCTCTGTAAATGACAACTTTTTAAAAAATGTAATACAAAATTATCAGTTTACAGAGATATTTCTCTCACCCAGCATGGGTATATGTAAAAATACACCCCAAAACACATTGCCCTACTTCTTCTGAGTACGTCAATATCACATGTGTGCCACTTTTTTGCAGCCTAGGTGCGTAAAGGGGTGTAAAGTCCAACAAGTACCTTTAGGTTTTAAAGGGCTGCTCACGATTTAGCCCCGCCCAAAATGCCAGAACAGTAAACTCACCCCACAAATGACCTCATTTTGGAAAGTAGACACCCCAAGGTATTCACTGAGGGGCATAGTGAGTCTGTGGGAGATTTTTTATTTTTTTTGCCAGAAGTTAGCAGAAATAGAAACTTTATTATTATTTTTTTCTCAGAAATCATACATGAACTCACCATGCCCCTCTGCGAATACTTTGGGGTGTCTTCTTTCTAAAATGGTGTCATTTGGGGGGTATTTATACTATCCTGACATTATAGCACCTGAAGAAACATGACAGGTGCTCAGAAAGTCAGAGCTGCTTCAAAATGCGGAAATTCACTTTTTTGCACCATAGTTTGTAAACGCTATAACTTTTACCCAAACCAATAAATATACACTTATTGCATTTTTTTTTAATCAAAAACATGTAGAACAATAAACTTAAAGAAAAATTTATATAGAAATGTAGTTTTTTTTGAAAAATTTTACAACAGAAAGCGAAAAATGTCATTTTTTTGCAAAAATGTCGTTAAACTTTTATTTATAGCAAATAAAGTTAAAATGTCAGCAGCAATGAAATACCACCAAATGAAAGCTCTATTAGTGAGAAGAAAAGGAGGTAAAACTCATTTGGGTGGTAAGTTGCATGACGGAGCAATAAACGGTGAAAGTAGTGTAGTGCAGAATTGTAAAAAGTGGTTTGGTCATTAAGGGTGTTTAAGCTAGGGGGGCTGATGCGGTTAAAGTTAAAAAATAATAAAAAAATTACTCACCTCATCCACTTGCACAGCCATTATTGTCTTCTTTCTTCGTCTTGCAGGACCTGCAAAATGACCTGCGCTGACGTCATCGTGTTCACCACGTGGTTAGCGCAATGACGTCAGCGCAGGTTCTGCAAGAAGAAGAAAGAAGATGATAAAATCTGCACGATCAAGTGGATGCAGTGAGTAATTTTTTTTATTATTTTTTGACCCTCAAGGGACATTTTACTTAGCATTCTGTATGCTATTATTTTCCATTATAACCATGTTATAATGGAAAATAACAAAAGTGAATGGACCTCATCCTTATTTAATAACCATCTGTGAAAATATGCAATTCTCACGCAGCCCCATTCACTTCTATGGGTCCTGTGTTTGGTGAAAAACGGAGAATATTGAATATACTGCAAACGTGATGCATGAAAAACATTGCTTATGTACGCAGGCCCATTAAAATGAATGGGTCAGGATTCAGTGCGGGTGCAATGCGTTCACGTCGCGCATTGCACCCGCTCGGAAAAAAAACTCGCACGTGTGAAAGGGGCCGAAGTCAAGCTCTGATGCCTATGGAAGGCATTGGGCTTGCCTTCTCTGCCATCGGGTCCCCGCCACTGCAGCGTACCCTCCACGAAACCCTCTGCATGCCGCGGTCAGCTTTGACTGCGGCATACAAGGGGTTAACACACCGGCATCTGTGTTTTCACCAATACCGGCGTATGAAACAGGGGCCTGGCTGTCAGTAACTGCCAGGTCAGTGCCGCTGATCAGGCAGCCACAGCTCCTGCACCCGTCCGATCAGCCCGCCGTACATGTACAGCGCTGGTCCTTAAGTCACGTCCAGCAGGACGGATCCTTAAGGGGTTAAACAAAAGCCACACCATTAGAGGACTAAATAGTATCAATGGTGCTGCATTATCCTTGTTAGTCCCCTTAAATCGAAATGAACTTAATTCAGTGCTGTTTGTAAATGATCCACTTCTCCCATTTTGAAGCAAAGCTGAACGCTTTATGTAAGTATCTAGCAATGACTTACTCCCCAATTTCTCCTATGGATAGCAAAGTAACACTTTTCCAATATTTGGCCACTAAGTTTCTAGAAACTGTAAGTATATCTTATATTATGGTTGTATCAGAGCTCAGGAGAGAATCTAAACAGAGGGATAATAAAGCAACTTTAGGACCCCATGGCATTAGTCCTTGAAGTACTTTGCATAAAAAATGATAAATAGAGCACCGGAACCCCTGTATTTCCTCACACCACCACCAAATGTGTATTAAGGTGTCCACTTCCCAGGAGCAACGACAGCATACAGGTGAAACTTAAAAGGAATTGAATTAATGCAGCTTAAAATTAGAATTTTGCGAAAAGGTTCAATATTCTAGGCTCAAAGTGTCACACTCTAGTCAGCTAATTAATCCATACCCCCTGAGCAAAGGGTACCTCAAAATTTTGACTTTGTTTCATAAGCTGTAAGCCATAATCATCCAAATTATAACAAATAAAGGCTTGAAATATCTCGCTTTGCATGTAATGAGTCTGTCTCATATATTTGTTTCACCTTTTAAGTTGCATTACTGAAATAAATGAACTTTGCACAATATTCAAATTTTTCGCGTTTCACCTGTATATTGGAGATGTGTGGGTAAATCTTAGAGGGTTAGTAGGGGGTATACCACTGATATGACAGATTCCTTGTAGCTTCTAAATGATTGACAAATCTAGAGGAGGATGTACTGAAGTATAAAGAGCCAGTGGTCATAGGAAAATGGCATTTTAAATCAATTTGCCATTTGGCTTGAAAAGAGAACCATTCTAAACTATGAAGTAGCTGAAGTTCCGATAACTCTTTGGTTAACAAAGCTGAGTTTGCAAACTATGTGTGGCTGAGAGTCAGGTGAAAGGTGTAAGGAGTTACCGTATTTTTTGCCCTATAAGACGCACCGGCCCATAAGACGCACCTTTGAGGAGGAAAATAAGAAAAAATATATTTTGAACCAAAAGGTGTACTTTTGGTGTTTTTTTTACTAACGGTGTTCTGTGCATGACACTATTATGATGCACTGTTATGGGGGATCTGGGGATGGCACTGTTATGTGGGATCTGGGGATGGCACTGTTATGGGGGATCTGGGGATGGCACTGTTATGGAGGCATCTGTGGATGACGCACTGTTATGGGGGCATCTGTGGCTGACGCACTGTTATGGGGGAAGCTGGGGATGGCACTGTATGGGGGCATCTGTGGATGGCACTGTATGGGTGCATCCGGGGATGGCACTGTATGGGGGCATCTGGGGATGGCACTGTATGAGGGCATCTGTGGGTGGCACTGTATGGGGGCATCTGTGGGTGGCACTGTATGGGGGCATCTGTGGGTGGCACTGTATGGGGGCATCTGTGGGTGGCACTGTATGGGGGCATCTGGGGATGGCACTGTATGGGGCATCTGGGGATGGCACTGTATGATGGCATCTGTGGGTGGCACTGTATAGGGGCATCTGTGGATGGCACTGTAAGGGGGCATCTGTGAGTGGCACTGTATGGGGGCATCTGGGGATGGCACTGCTATGGGGGGGATCTATGGATGACATGCTATGTGTCATCCACAGATCCCCCCCCATAGCAGTGCCATCTTCAGATGCCCCCATACAGTGCCATCCACAGATGCCCCCATACAGTGGGTGTGATGACCCCAATACAGGGGGTGGAGGTCGGCATCTTGTTTGCTAATGACTGCGGGGCCCGGTGCAGTAACTGTATTCTACTACACCGGGCCCGCTGTAGTAATGTTATGGCAGTGATTAAAACTATTATTTTCATAACACTAAATCCATGCTGTATTAACCTACCTAATGTACGATCGCAGGCAGGAGGCCGGGCGGCGGCAGCGTAGCGTCACGCGCCCGCTCCGCCCACTTTATAAATGAAGCAGGCGGAGCAGGCGCGTGACGTAGTCAGTTACCCTGCCGCCGCCCTCTCTTCACTAATGTCCCCTAAGGTGAGTATGCCCTTTTGAATCCACATCTTATAGTCAAAGTCAGGCAACAGGAATTGCGGGACCCTTATTGGAACATCTGCATAATGCATTGGAATAAGTTTGCTCAAGCTCGTATGGTGATGGACTTCAAAGAAGAAGTAGAGCCTATCAAAGAGATATACCATAGCAAGTCCTTCAGGGAATTAGTAGTCACTAAGTAAGTCTCCATAGCCACCCATTCCTTAGTGCAGTCGTCAATCCAGCAACTTTTAAGTTGGTCTAGGATAATAGCTCTATAGTACGTCAAGATACAAGGGCAATGTAAACCACCCAGGTGAATTGGAAGATATAAAATGTTTGCTGCTACCCTTGGTCTGGTGTGGTTCCAAATAAAGTCTAATAAAAGTGCTTGAATACGCATGTGTTGCTTCGATGTCTGGCAGTGACAACCAAGGCAGAAGAAGAGCAGCTGATGCATCTTGCAGTGCACTCTATAGCTGTTGGTTGGCAACACACAAAGGGAATCTGCCATGGAGGAAGAGGATGCAAAGATTAGAATAAGGAGCTGCCATTGCAAGAGGAGGAATTGGAGGTGGAGGAGCAAGAGGACGATGATAAGGAAGGCACTAGCCCAGACACCCAATCGTCTCAGTAGGTGTGGAGCCAGAAAGAAGTGGTTCCTTGGACACACTGGCCAGAATTGCCACCTGCATGTTGGCTTGCTTATGCAGTAAAAGGCGTTTTGTTGACATCAAGCATTCTGATAATGACTAGATAGCCATGCTTTTAGACTCTCGCCACCAAGGCAAAATGGGGGAATGTTTTCTTCTGGCAGAAAGGTGGACAAATTACATTACTACCAGGAAACACTGTGTACGCAGCTTGCCATAGCTAACAGTTAGCAGACACCTGATGCTGGCGTGTCTGAAAGGGAGGCCTCCTGCAGAGTCACCCCCTCCTGCCACCATGAAGCCATAGCAGCAGTGGCGGCAGCAGCAGCAGTGGCAGCAACAGCAGTCATTTGGATGATGGAGCAGTTTTTCCACGTTTCTCGCCTGGCTGAAGCAAACAGACAGCTCCTGCCTCAATGCCCACGTTCAAGCCTAAACTATGGCCAGTCTTTGTCGCATACAAAGTTCCCCGACCCCAAGGATTTATGGGTAGGCAGATGGGGACAGTGGTCTGATCTGGCACAGCATGCTCACTATTTTCTTTCTTGCCCTTCATCCAGTGCCATTTCAGAGAGGGTTATCAGCCCTGCAGGATGACACCCAAACTGACCAAGTTGTCTTCTGCCAGTGTCAAAAACATGATTTTTGTCAAAATGAACCAAGCCTGGATTCAATAGGATTTTCATACTCCTAATGCTGATTGAGATGTACAAACCTTGCCCACCTCAACTTGCTGGCAGTGTCCCATCTTGCCACTCTTGCTGCCTGTCTGCCACGGCCTGCATCATGCTACTAATGCCACTCAATCATCAGTTTGGCCTCATGCACACGACCGTTTTTTTATGCTGTCCGCAAAAAGGGGTTCCGTTGTTCAGTGATCCGTGTCCGTTTTTGCTTTCCGTTGTGTTTCCGTGTGTCTTCTGTTTTTTTTAGCGGACATGACCCAAAAGATTTTACCAAAAGACAGGCTGACAATGTTTCCCAAGTGCCTGCCAAGGGATCCGCAAAAAAACGGACACGGAACGCGGATGACACACGGATGGCCATCCGCATTTTTCACGGACCCATTGACTTGAATGGGTCCGTGAACCGTTTTTCACGGACAAGAATAGGACAGGTTATATTTTTTTGACGGACTGGAATCACGGACCACGGATGCGGAGGACAAACGGTGCATTTGCCAAGGTTTCCACGGACCCATTGAAAACCAATGGGTCCGCAGAAAATCACGAAAAACGGAGCAACGGACACGGAATCAAACAACGGTCGTGTGCATGAGGCCTTTAAGTGTATTCAGTTTCCACTCGTTTAAATTTCAAGATTCTGTATGTCATTTCTCACAGATAAAAAAAAAAAGAAAAAACCTTTTGGGGACGGGGTAGTTAAATTTCTTCAAGGGGCTGGTCACATTTTCACACAGCAATGCTGGGACCTGCATCATGCCACTAATGCCTGAGGATCAATTTTTGTGTACTTACTTTCCGCACAGTTGAAATTTACCATTTTTTCCCCACCGGTGTGTGTGTGTTGAAATAGTTGCAATTTTAAAACTTTTTTTGAGAGGGTGTGGTTAATACTGTTGAAATATTTTTTTTTTTTTTGGGGGGGGATACATTTCATGTGGCTGCATATGTGTTTGATTACTGTATTAAATTTTCTCACAGCGCAGGCAGGCTGAATGCGATCAATAGACCTCTCCTTGCCCTTGCTGCCGGCCCCCCATCTTACCACTCTTTCTGTCTGTCTGCCTACCTACCATTGCGTTGTGTACAGCTGCTGCATGCTACCATCGTTCGCCAAAGGCCTCATGCACACGACCGTTATTTGATTCCATGTCCGTTGCTCCGTTTTTCGTCATTTTCTGCGGACCGATTGGTTTTCAATGGGTCCGTGGAAACCTCGGCAAATGCACCGTTTGTCCTCCGCGTCCGTGGTCCGTGATTCCAGTCCGTCAAAAAAATATAACCTGTCCTATTCTTGTCCGTGAAAAACGGTTCACAGACCCATTCAAGTCAATGGGTCCGTGAAAAAATGCGGATGGCCATCCGTGTGTCATCCGCGTTCCGTGTCCGTTTTTTTTGCAGATCCCTTGGCAGGCACTTGGGAAAAATTGTCAGCCTGTCTTTTGGTAAAATCTTTTGGGTCATGTCCGCTAAAAAAACGGAAGACACACGGAAACACAACGGAAGGCAAAAACAGACACGGATCACTGAACAACGGAACCCCTTTTTGCGGACAGCATAAAAAAACGGTCGTGTGCATGAGGCCAAAGACACTTTTTTTATCCCATAACATTGTGTGTGTTTAAACATCATCTGGCCCCAATATGGGACAATTTTTGGAAGCTTTGGAATATGAAAAAGCATGCGACGTGTTGGCGCTGTGTCTTTTTTAACACTGTATGATAACACTGTCAAATGTGCATTTATATATAGCTATATATGTCAGTGTCACTCAGACATCATTTACTACTGCAGTCATTGCATTCCAGAGCTTGAGGAGAGGGCGAGAGGGAATGAAAAAAAGTTCATAAAAAATAAATGAAAAGAGAGAACAAGTTTTCCTAAAGAATCTGAATCCTAGGGGGCTAGATGGGGGTTACTTTCCAGGCAATTGAAGCAGCTTCAGTTCAGCCCAAATCGTTTAAACCGAACTTTTAAAAAATTCAGCAAACCAGACCCAAAACGAATATCGACTGGTTCTTTTATCTCTAGTACCAGAATATGGCAACACAACGCAAATCTTTTATTTAGAAGAATATTTTCATTTTCTACGTAAAAGTAGATTATATTTCTGTAATCATACAAATTCACAGAATTAGTTTTTTTGTTTGGTAGAATAGCATTTTTTTCACCCCACAAATAATTTTTTTTTTCTTTTTATTGTTTTGCAATACATTATACGGAACAGTAAACAGTATCATTAATAAGTACAACTCGTCTTACAAAAAACAAAAGCTAAGTTGGATATGTTAATCGAAAAATTTAAAAGTTATAGGCATTGGAAGGTATGGAAGAAGGAAAAGGAGGAAGAAGAATTAAAAGTGTATTTTTCAAAACTGGCCTGGTACTGAAATGTTAAAGTTTAAATGTTGGTCGATCAAACACGACAATTTCCATTGGACTGGGCTGCAGATGGGGAAAGAAGGATCAGGCATATAGGACTGAAACATGCACAATCTTCTGTTCAGTCTCCCATTATAAACAAATGAATGTTTAGCTGAGAAAAGCATGCATGTTAGCCTACATGCACACAGCAGTGGTTTTTTGCGGCCTCTGTTCCGTTTTTTCTGCGGAACGGATGTGGATGTGAAAAAAAAAGGAAGACAGATCCGCAATTTGCAGACAGCAAAAAACAACTGTCGTGTGCATGTAGCCTTATGGAGGACTTGGGAAAAACAGCTGTCGGACTAAGGCCCCTTTCACACAAGCAAGTTTTCCGCGTGGGGGCAATGCGTGGCGTGAACATATAGCACCCGTACTGAATCCTAATTCATTAATTTCAATGGGTCTGTGTACATAAGCGTTTTTTTTCTTGCATCAGTTCTGCGTTGCGTGAAAAACGGAGCATGTTCTATATTCTGCATTTTTCCTGCAGCCCTGGCCCCATAGTGAATAGGGCTTCAGTAAAAAACGCATTGCATCCGAAAGCACTTGAGGATGCAATGCGTTTTTCATTGATGGTTGCTAGGAGATGTTGTTTGTAAACCTTCAGGTTTTTTTCACGCAATTGCAGACAAAACTGACTGAACTTGCTTGCAAAATGGTGCGAGTTTCACTGAACGCACCCTGAACACATCCGGACCTAATCCGTCACGCTCGTGTGAAAGAGGCCTAACACTTATTTGTTTTCTGATGTGTGAGGCCACCTTAAAGGGGTATTTTAGGATTTAATTATTTTTTAAATCTCTCCCTCCCCACCAGACCTGTGAAGGGAAGCAATACTGTACTTATCTGCATCCTGCCACTTGGTGCTGGCTCTGTGCGTAGGCCACTTACTGTCTTCACTGTTTTTAAGTCCTAGCATGTAAGCTTCCACCATGGATGGGGTCATGTGCGCTACAGCAGCCAATGTCTGGCCTCACCGGTGACATGTCGCCAAGTGGCACGTGACCCTGTAGTGATCTGCTGCTTGGGGCCAGTCATTCGCTACAGTGATGCACAAGACCCTGTTCATGCCAGAAGTTTACATGCAAGGACTGACGCACACTGACGACAATCAGTAATAAGCGAAGAACTTAAAATTTTGATTCTGCTGCTTTGCCGAATTTTACCAAAAATCTTATTCTTGACGAATTACTTAATCACGAAGCGCATTTCTTTGTAAGTAGTTGGTGCAATGACAAGGAGCAGTGATTGAGCTGCTCCCAGTCATTGTACCCCTCAGATGCTGCATTCATACCTGATCGCAGCATCTGATATTAATAACAGAGTGTAAAATAAAAAAAAATAGTAATAAAAAGTGCCTAGTCCATTTGCTCGCGACAGGCTGGCCACCGCCATCTTGAAATCTCGCGCAGCCCGAGATGACAACATCACACCGGCCGACGTGGTGATGTCATATGTCACCGAGCACAGTATTTTGGGGAGATCTTTAATCAAGATGGCGGCTGGGCCCTCGTGACAAATGGACCAGGTAAGTATGATTTTTTTTTTTATACTACAGTATTTCAGGTTAAATACATTTGCTACCTCGAAGCACAAGGACATTTGGCTTTGTGGCGAATTGAATTTATGCTGAAATTTGGCTCATCACTAATAATAATGGTCATACCATGAAGCCTGAACCAAGTGGCGGGGACTTGTTAAGTATGCTTCACTTCACACGTCTGGTGGTGAGGGGGGACTTAAAAAATCATGAATCCTGGAATTCCCCTTTAACCCCTTAGTGACCACCCATACGTGTTTTTACGGCGGTCACTAAGAGGCCCTATGCTGGGCTGCGGCCCAGTCTAAGCGCTGCACAAGTCCCCTGTGCAGCGGGGAGCGGGGACCCAGCTTGCACATGAGAGTCGCAGCCTTGCTCTAACAGCCCGTACTGGCAGGAGTGCCGATCCGGGCTGTTTAACACTGAGCGGACTTCCTCTGTCTCACATCGGCACCCAGCAAATGCGATCGCGGGGTGCCGATGTGTGTAAAGGCTTGAAGGGGTCTGATGTAGGCCCCAGACCAGCCTTCAGTAATCTCCAGCAGGCTGCGCCTCTCTGGCGTAGCCTGCTGGTCAATGTTAGAATAGCATTGCCATTAAAATGCAATGCGCAATAGGGATAATGCATTGCATTTCAAAAGCAATCAATAAACTGTCTGTTATAGTCCCCTTGTGGGACTATTAGGTGGTAAAAAAACAAAAAAAACACATTATTCAATAAAAAAATACGCTTTTTTTCCATTGAAAATACGCTTTTCAATGAAAAAAATTGCAAAACAAAAAAAAAACATATGTTTGGTATTGCCATGTTCCCGGACTACATAAATATCATGTGTATTATCCCCTACGGTGAACGCCGTAAAAAAAAAGAAAAAAAAAAAAGACAGAATTGCTAATTTATTCTTAGTTGCCACTGAAAAACCGTAATAACAAGCGATCAAAAAGCGCAATTTACGCCAAAATGATACCAATAGCAAATACAAGTTGTCCCGCAAAAATCAAGCCCTCACATAACTCCATAGAAATAAAATTTAAAAAGTTATGGGTCTTGGGAAGCGGCAATGCAAAAACATTTTTTTCTTTAAAAATGGGGTTTTATTGCAAAAAAGTAGTAAAACGTAAAAAACACTATATACATTTGGTATCACTGTAATCATACTGACCCAGAGAGTAAAGATATTATGTTATTTATACTGAAAAATGAATGGCGTAAAATTTATAATGTAAAAACACAGTGGCAGTATTGCTGTTTTTCTATCTCCCTTCCAGAAAGAGTTAATAACAGTTAATCAGAAAGTTATGTGTACCCGAAAATGATGCCATTAACAGCTACATTTTGTCCCGCAAAAAACGAGCCCTCATAAAGCTATATAGATGGAAAAATAAAAAAGTTATAGCTCTTGGAATACGTCGATGAAAAAAGGAAGAAAAACCTTTGGCCCAAAACAGGCTGGTCACTAAGAGGTTAAGGGTAATGTAATAAATTACCAAGTAGTCCAATTTAGATGGGGCTTTCTGCTCTGTGGGCACGGTTGCTTATGACACTTTGTTGTGTTCTAAATAAACTAAGAAGTAAAAGAATAACATGCATAGAAACATATTTGCCCAAATGCTTTAGGTCACCAGGTTCTTTTATGGTTTGATTTGTTCACTGGACGCCCTAGAAATAGACACAATTTAGAGTAACTAGTTCCAGGAAAAACTTTGCCACTTGAACATTATAGACAGTTATCTCAGTTTAAATGAAGTAGTTATTAAATTATGAATGATTATATCAATTAGCAAATGTTGCTTTGTCATCCACTGTAGAATACAATCCAATCTAATTCTTTAGAGATTCATTGTTGTATTTTCATTTGATCTGATGTTATTGTTGGAGTGGTTATCTTTCATATGTTTCAGACTAAGTGCAACATTAGTTCAATATTCTTATGCTGTTCAAGTAAAGATGAAATTAGACAAAAAGCAGATAAATGTTAGATCAGTAAAAGGTGGCAACTGACTTAAAATTAAAAACAAAACTAGAACAAGTATTAACCAATGTACTGTACATCTAATTTTATGTTTTTAGCATTTCAATCAAAAGGCTGTTTCTGGTATAGCAATACAACCCCCCTAAGAAGGTTGTGTCTCAAAAGATATTCTAGATTTTTCAAACCAGCATGTGAATCTGAATACTTTTGTATTTGCATGAAATAAAAAATTTAGAATAGCCAGTGAGCTATTCAATAAAATGTATATGTGGAGCGCCACCTGCTGTTTGTTCTTTTCCTCATTTTTCCTCCTTCTCACTGAGCCTGTTGAATGTGCTCAGTTTAAATATACAACTTCCACCACCCTCATGTTCTGTTAGAAGCTGTGGCAGTTACAGGGGTTGAGCTGCAGCAGAGTGGACACGCCCTCTTAGCTGCCAGGCGGAAATATATCTACCAGAGCAATTGGAGCAATGAATGAGGAGATCTCTGGATCCATGTATGGTACAGAGATGGTTCTAGCTTTGTGAGAAGGGATTGTCATATACTATATGATGTTGAATTTTCATTTTTTACATTGATCAATTCAAATTTAATGGACAATTTTAACATCAATCAATTTAGTTTTGATGGCCGACTCCTGAAAAACAGCCCCATCACAATATTCCTCCTCCACCAAACTTTACAGTTGGTATAATGAAGTTGCATTCTTCTTGAATTCGCCAAATCTAGACTCATCCATCAGGCTGTCAGATGAAGACACGTGATTCGTCATTCCACAGAACCCCTTTGCACTGCTCCAGAGTCCTGTGGCGTCATGCTTTATACCACTCTGACACCTGACAGTGCGCTTGGTGATGTAAGACTGGCATGCAGCTGCTCATCCATGGAAACTATTAACTCAAAGAAATATATAGAGGTTTGCATCTATCATGATCTAGCACTTTACTATATTGGCGAATGGCGATAGAGCTTTAAACAAAAAACTTTATTGAAATCATTGATAAAACTGTCAATTTTGGCTATCTGCCTATTATAATAAAATGCTAGGGCTGCACTTGCACCAAACACTTTAATTTACCTTGTTTCTTTTGGGTAAGGGTTGGTGATTGCAGCTTTTTGCTTCCACTGAGAGGTCCAGGGATATGCAGCACAAATCCCCATATATAGCCACTCACACGAGCCCTTTTCTGATCCCCTGAGCCTGTTGCTGCTCACTAGAATCAATGGCTGGCTATGATAGCTAATGGGTTAATTTGCATGTGCCCTATGTCTCTTCCCTGGTTGTTTCTACTCAATCGGAGAAACAAGGGAAACTGAAGTGTTTAGTGAAAGTACAGCCCTACCATTTTATTATAAAAGGCAGAAAGACAAAATTGACAGTTTTATCAGTGATTTCAATAACGTTTTTTTTAACCCCTTAAGGACATGGCCCTATTTTACCTTAAGGACCAGGCCATTTTTTCAAAATCTGACCAGTGTCACTTTATGTGGTGTTAACTTTAAAACGATTTTACTTCTCCAGACCGTTCTGAGATTGTTTTCTCGTCACATATTGTAATTCATGACACTGCTAAAATGGGGTAAAAAAAGTTAATTTTTTTGCATAAAAATATACCAAATTTACCAAAAATGTGGAAAATTTTGCAAATTTCAAAGTTTCAGTTTCTCTACTTCTCTAATACATAGTAATACCCCCCAAAATACTTATTACTTTACATTCCCCATATGTCTGCTTCATGTTTCAATCATTTTGGGAATGCCATTTTATTTTTGGGGGATGTAACAAATAGCAATAAAATAGTAAGAAAAATTTTAAAATTTGCTTCTAAACTTCTAAGCTAGCTTCAAAGTTTAGAAGCAAATTTTAAAACTTTTCCGAAATTTGCCAAATCCCACTTTTTATGGACCAGTCCAGGTATGAAGTCCTTTTGTGAGGCTTACATAATGGCAGATTTTGCAGGACTGTTTTTTTTAAGACCATGTCCTATTGCAAGCCCCCCTGATGCACCATAGCATAGAAATTCCAAAAAAGTGACTCCATAGTAATTTTACTATCTCCATAGCCTGGGAGCTACAGTTTTTTTTTTGTTGGGTGACTATCTAATGTAGGGGCTCATTTTTTGCGGGATGAGATGGCAGTTTTATTGGCACTATTTGGGGGTGCATATGACTTTTGGATGGCTCGCTATTACACTTTGTGATTTTAGGCGACAATAAAAAAAGGCTTTTTGACATAGTTTTTATTTTATTTTTTTGAAGTCGTTTTTCCGAGGGGCTAGTTTATGGGGTATTTTTATGCAGCAGATTTTTCAGACGCGGCAATGCCCAATATGTATGGCTCTCAGACTTAGGAGACACTAAAACAGGCATCCTCAAACTGCGGCCCTCCAGATGTTGTAAAACTACAATTCTCACCATGCCCTGCTGATAGCTAGGGGACTGTCAGGAATTATAAAAATTTAGTACTTCATGGAAGTACTCATTGAAGCAATCGATAACGCAGAGGCCCGGATGATCGGGGCACGTGTCACATTGAGTGGTGGTGTCCTTCTGTATCCCCCTCTTGTGACACACTCTGCATCTTTTTTGGGTTCGTCCCTTCTTTCCAGTATGGGGGACCACACCTGGAAAATGTTGGCCAGGGACGATCCAGCCCTGCTCTTTTCCGATGTGAAAAAATCAGGTCCTTGAGGACTGCCTCATAGAATTGGAGGAACGTCCCTGTGCTGCCAGCGCTTCGGGATAGTACAAAAGTGTTGTACATGGCAACCTGCACCATGTAGACCTCAACCTTTTTGTACCATGCCCGGGTTTTCCGCATGACATTATATGGTTGGAGGACTTGATCAGATAGATCAACTCCACCCATATACCGATTGTAGTCGACAATACAATCGGGCTTGAGGACCGTTGCCGTGGTACCTCGCACAGAGACGGGGGTGGTGCTGGTACCGTGGATTGTGGACAGCATAAAGACATCTCTCTTGTCCTTATACCTGACCAGCAACTGGTTTCCACTGGTAAGGGCACGGGTCTCACCCCTGGGGATAGGTACCTGGAGGGGGTGGGTAGGGAGGCTGCATTGATTTTTCCGCACGGTCCCACAAGCGAACGGATCTGGCGTAGAGGGCCTGAAACAAGGGAATACTAGTGTAAAAGTTATCCACGTACAAGTGGTAACCCTTTTCTAGTAGTGGGTACATAAGGTCCCACACGAGTTTCCCACTAACACCCAGAGTGGGGTGACATTCTGGGGGTTTAATACGGGAATCTCGCCCCTCGTACAGACGAAATTTGTAAGTGTACCCTGAGGTACTCTCACAAATTTTGTACATTTTCACGCCATACCTCGCTCGCTTAGAAGGAATGTATTGGCAGAAACTGAGTCTCTCCTTGAAAGCAACGAGAGACTCATCAACCGCGACCTCCTTTCCAGGTACATAGGCCTGCACAAATTTGGCCCCGAAATAATTGATGACTGGCCGTATCTTATACAGACGGTCATAGGCAGGATCACTCTGGGGGGGACCTGCTGCATAATGCAGGCATTTCCGGATGGCCTCAAACCGTGAGTGCGTCATGGCCATACTGTATAGTGGGATCTGGTAGAGGACGTCCCCACTCCAGTATTGCCTGACGCTCGGTTTTTGCATTATACCCATATGCAGCACGAGGCCCCAAAACGTCCTCATCTCGGCTGCACTGACCGGGGTCCAGCCACCGGGTCTAGCCAAAAAGGAGCCCGGGTGCTGAGCAACGAACTGTTGGGCGTACAGGTTCGTCTGACTCCACCATCAGATTCACCAATGGGTCACTGAAAAAATAAATAAAAAAAAATCTATTTCAGTGAACCCCACTGTGTGAATCTGGATTCCAGGTTTGCCAACAAAATCCAGGAATCGCAGGCTTGTAGTCCACTGGGGAACACCAGCTAAGTTCACCGGTAGGGGGCTCCGGTGCGCTTATTTGGTTGGCCAGGAAACCAGTAAGAGCCCCAGGGTTGCTCGTACTGGTGTGGGCCACAGGGTTCCTAGCATGTGGGGCCCCTCGCTCCACCTGGCGGCATCTCCACCGCCTTGGGGGCTCATTGTCATCAGATGATGATGAGGAGGAAGCGGATGACAAATGGAACGTGGGGTCATCCTCATCCTTACTGGGGCTCTCGGAGTCGGAGAGCATATGGGCGTATGCCTCCTCCACCGAGAACGTCTGGCGGGCCCTGGGTATGTGTGTGTGCGTGTGTATGTGCGTGTGTGTAAAACTTTATTGTATGTGCGTGTGTGTGGGGGCACGGGTGTTCGCATACTCTAAAAAGAATAAAAAATTGACAAGTGTAACTTGTGTAACTTGACAAGTTCTAACTCGCTGATCAGCGGTACGACGCTGATCAGCGGTGGGGCGAGCGATGTGCAAGCAGTGGCCAGACACTAAGAGTGCCGGCCACAGTAAGCGCATGCAAAAAAAAGGAACCACCAAAAATGGGAGGGGGGCAAGAAGCATCACCCCTGGTTGGGTCTAGGGTCTCACAGCTAAGTGCTGTGGACCCCAACCACCAGATTTGGGTGCTGCACACAAACAGTTGTTTTTTTTTTAACTAAACTATTCTGTCCCTTCTATCCCTGCCTAAATCGCGCCTCTCCCTCACTGACCCTGACCTACCTTGAGGGTGATAGGTGCAAATTGGTGATGGCTGCAGACGGGGGAGGGGGGGGAGGGGGTCACGGCAGATCTCTGGACGTCCTCACAGCAGCAGCAGGAGCAGGAAGAGGAGGGGAGAGAGGAGCACCGGGAGTTTGAATCTCCTGCCTCTCTCCCCACACGAATCAGCACCTTGGAGAGCATTGGGGTGGCGAATCAGCTCTAAGGACAGCACCGCCGCCCCCCGATGCTCGGATTGTGTAAAAAAAAGGAACCACCAAAAAATGGGGGGGGGGGGGGGTCAAGTATCAGCACCCCTGGGTGGGTCTAGGGTCTCACAGCTAAGTGCTGTGGACCCCAACCACCAGATTTGGGTGCTGCAAAGAAACAGTTAAAAAAAATTTTTTCCCTAAAACTATTCTGTCCCCTTCTATCCCTGCCTAAATCACGCCTCTCCCTCACTGACCCTGACCTACCTTGAGGGTGATAGGTGCAGATTGGTGATGGGTGCAGATGGAGGGGGGTGACGGCAGCTCTCTGGACGTCCTCACAGCAGCAGCAGCAGGAGCAGGAAGAGGAGGGGAGAGAGAAGCGCCGGGAGTTTGAATCTCCCGCCTCTTTCCCCGCACGAATCAGCACATTGGAGAGCATCGGGGCGGAAAATCAGCACCAAGGACAGCACCGCCGTCCCCCGATGCTTGGATTGTGATTGGTGGTGTGTACACCACCGATCACCATCCTTTTCCGGTTTATCGGGTCACAGTAGACCGGAATGGACCGCAGCAAACCGCGGGTCTGAATTGACCTGCGGTTTGCTGCGATCGCCGAGACGGGGGGTCACATGACCCCCCTCGGCCTTGTGACAGGATGCCTGCTGAATGATTTCAGCAGGCATCCTGTCTCCATTAACCCCTGCAGCGCAGCGATCTAGTTTATTTACATGACGTACCGGTACGTCATGTGTCCTTAAGGATTCGGGAAACATGCTGTACCGGTATGTCATGTGTCCTGAATGGGTTAAAGCTCTGTCATCAATATAGTAAAGTGTCAGCCATGGAAACCTAGCCATGAAGCTTCCGGCGCATAGTTTTTGTGCTCATGTTAATGCCAGGGGATGTTTTGAGGTCTTTTATGAATTATGCACTATGGAGCTCTTTTAATATGACCGGCGATTTACATGCCAGTCTTAATTGTCTCTGTACTGCTGGAGGAAAAGCCAAAGTTATATGGAGGCGCAAGCCACTACATGACCTTGGTGCTTCCTCCAGCAGGCCATGCAACAAATTTAAATCTACACATGGCTAAATTTAAGGCATTTTCTATTCCAAAAACTGGCATAGAAAATGATGAATGAGATGGCCCTGTCAGCGTGCCCTCTTCTCTGCCCATGACAAGTCTCTTTTTTCTCAATCTGTCGAAAAAGTGGCATGAGCGGGGAGAAGTCGCAGATTTTGTCTAAAAATGTCGTGCAAAAAAAATCTGTGACTGATATATGCCACAAAAGTGATGAGGGGACATCCTCTACATCTGGAGGAAAGAAGGCTTCTACGTAAACATAGAAGAGGATTATTTACAGTAAGAGCAGTGAGACTATGGAACTCACTGCCTGAGGAGGTGGTGATGGTTAATTCACTAGAGGTGAGAGGTGAATGTCAGATACAAGGGCGGATCGCAATAGTGGAGCAGCTCACCACGAAAATAAACCATGGGGCTACCAGATGTGTGCCTAAAACAACAGTTCAGCGAACCCTACTACATAAGGAGCTCTGAAGCACACTGATGGTCACTGCTCCTCTGCTAATAGAATTGCATTGACAGAAAAGGCTTCACTTTTCATGGCAGTATTGCCATTGGACCTACGCTGATTGACAATGGGTTGGCTTCTCTAATGAGTCACATTTTTTGCTTCGTTTAATCAATGTACGTTGGTGTGTCAGGTGAGAAACATTAGAAAACAAACACCCTACAACCATTGCAGGAAGAACACAATCTGGTGGTGGTAGAGTATTGGTCTGGATAATGTTTTTGTGGAATTCTCTGGGTCCACTCATCCACGTGAAAGGCAATGTCTGACATTAGTTTGACGAGCTTGCCCAAGACTAACATGTACTACCCTGGCCTTCTTGTTCTGTGGGAACACCATGATTGTCATTTTAACTCTGTGGATCCTTCCCCATGATCCCGAAAGCAGCTATGGGATGCACTGCAGTCAGCATGGCTCTAGAGATTCCTGTATCAATCTACCAGGACCTTATTGAGTAACTCCCAGCACATCTAGTTGCTATCCGTGTTGCACATGGCATTTACTCTGGATATTAGCTGTTGGTCATAATAATGTGACTCAACTGTGTGAGTGTGTATTTTTTTGTTCTTTGCATGTTTCTAAGCAAATGTAAGGAGTTCACTTACTTCACCTGTTCTCCTAGTTAGCTGAGCATCACATGACCTATGATGTCAGCTTCTCACCCTGTTCTGATGATGTTTCGTGCACAAACCTGAGGGAGCAGGAGGAGCAGGTTTGCCTCTGTGCATGGAATATCTCTGTGAAGGCTGTGCTAGCTGAAGCAACAAGCCATGCCCCCTGCACAGCCCAATCTGCTGGCTTAGCTGTCTGTCCTGTGCCTCCCCTCCCACTATAATCTTCAGCAAAATGTAACACCTTCTTCCATAATGGTTGCAGGCTATATCTCAGGTACTGAACAGCTGCAAGGTTCCCTCTTCTCCAGGCACTGAGGAGACAAATTTTGTGCACAGGATCCTCCCTCCCTCCTCATCCTGCAAACACAGAGCTTACAGACTGGAGAAGTTCTCTCCTTTGTACTCTTCTGCTGGTTGTGAAGAAGTGCCTGCAGAGATTTGCACAAGAACAGGTTGGGGGAAGATTTTTTGTGTATCAGCAATGTCATTGTACTGTAGAGCTGGAACTTGTAGTCTCACAAATAAAACATGAGTATCCCAGCAGTCAAAAGACAGGGCATCAATTTTATTCACCCCCTATGCAGTGCAGGGGGAGGGAAAATGCAGTCTTTATTGACACAAATATTCATGAGGAAAACCTCAGAGATTCTTGTAATACCCCCACACCTCTGCTACTGCATGTAAACAAAGAGGCCAGAACAGAACTAGTGAAATTAGTATATATCAGTGTTTTGCCTAAAACTTAATTAGATTATGTACATATTGTTTTTATCAGATTTTTGAATTCTTTTTGAATTCTTTATTGTAAAATTTTAACAAATATAAGGTAAGAAAAAAGATCCACTACATTAGCAGGGTACAAAGACAAGATATCAGTGTAATATTTACAGTGCTTTATTTTTTTTTTACATACCGTAACTAGGACAACCCCTTTAACTATACATCAGCCCTCTTGGTACTGTAGATTTAAGACATTTCCACTCCAAAAACCAGTGTAGAAAATAAATTAATTGGGCCCAATGACCTGCCCTCATCCTTCCCAAGCCACGGGACTGATAAATGTCGCCCTATGTCTTTTTAGCCATACTAAATAAGTAAATATATGTATATACCCTCCTGCACATACTTAGGCCTCATGCACACGACCGTTGTTTGATTCCGTGTCCGTTGCTCCGTTTTTTGTGATTTTCTGCGGACCCATTGGTTTTCAATGGGTCCGTGGAAAACTCGGAAAATGCACCGTTTGTCCTCCGCGTCCGTGATTCCAGTCCGTCAAAAAAATATAACCTGTCCTATTCTTGTCCGTGAAAAATGGTTCACGGACCCATTCAAGTCAATGGGACCGTGAAAAAATGCGGATGGCCATCCGTGTTCCGCGTCCGTTTTTTTTGCGGATCCCTTGGCAGGCACTTGGCAAAAATTGTCAGCCTGTCTTTTGGTAAAATCTTTTGGGTCATGTCCGCTAAAAAAAACGGAAGACACACGGAAACACAACGGAAGGCAAAAACGGACACGGATCACTGAACAACGGAACCCCTTTTTGTGGACAGCATAAAAAAACGGTCGTGTGCATGAGGCCTTAAGCACATACAAATATACATTTCTTCACAGTTGCACACACATAACCATACATACATGTAGACACTAAAACATAGAAATGCACATGTTGACACACGTCGATACATTAACACCAAAACCCTTATACTTCTTTGTTATTTGAGTAATAGGTTAACCCAGGATTGGGAAATCATTAGTTATCATAGCTCCTGCTTATCCCTACATGCAGTACCGGAATTCTTAATAGCCACACTGCACCTTCAATACCATGTGGTCATTTATAATTCAGATGACTTATAAAGTACAGTCTTTATTAGCTAAACGTCAGGCCGCTGAGGACTAATTGGCCACACGGTTCTTGACGGCAGTTAGCTGTGACCCAACTGCATCACGACTTCCCCATGTGGTCGTACCGTAACACATTTAGGAACTGTACATGTAATTAGGTCATCCAAGTACTGTAGTTACAACATCTAGGGATTCAACTTCATAACATTATTTAATACAATAAAATGTAAGATTATTGATTCCATATTCCAAAAAGCATGTCTATAACTGGAAGTGGGCACCTGAAACATGTCTACCCTCATACAGACAGAGTCACACAGCACATGGTCTGGAATATTCTCCATTATAACTGTGAATGGAAATTTTAAAACCTCTCTTGATGCATCTGTCCAGTCAATGACGTAACCTTCAAAGCTTTAGCAACATAAAAGCTCTAAAATTGTACTGTATGGGCTGTTCCTGCAAAATGAGATGGTAATCAATACTGCGGGAACGTATGTAGATGTGAGGGCTTGAAACATCTGACCTTGAAATGTCAATAGTCTGCTACAGATGCTGCACATTGTTGACCTGATGTAATTAACTTTTGATTTGTCTTTCCTGTCACAAATAGAGTGAGAGAATCACAAACAAGAACTGTTCAGAAAGGTAGACTTTCAAATGAACAAGTGAACAAGTTTATCTTGGAGACAACAGCTGTACCTACTATCAGGACCATGGAGAGGGTGGTCCAATGTGAATTAAAGGGATACTGTTCTTTTAAAAGATAGAAAGCATATCTAGGATCCCAATGATCAATGTACCAAGGGCATCCCTTAGGATTGTGATTATACGCTGTTCAGCTATAATCAATGTGCTGTTTGTGGTATTGCAGATCAGCTGAACCTCAACCCCATCCAGGTACACAGGGCTGGGCTGCAGTACTTTACACAAGACACAAGGATAAGCAGTACTGTTTGATAAAACATTATGGCCCCTTTATTATTGTGATCTTAAGGACCCTATAGTAACGTTTAAAAGTATAATCCCTTTAATATAAGTTTAAAATCCCTGCTTATCTTAAGTGTTTTAAACCTACGGGGCTAGATACTTTAATGGTATGTGCACATGGCGCGATTTATGCACAGATTTTCACAACGTAATACAGTACCAGATAAGTAGATGAATGTCGCTGCAATTTAGAACAAGTCCCAAACTAGGGGACTTCATCTTGTTGCCTGTGGGTTTTAAATTGGTCAGTGGGTTTTCCCCTGCCAGGGGATGCAGCCCGCCTAAGAATCAAAGACCCAGCTGGTTAAGTATGCACTTTGCATGATTTTTTTTTACAGTGTCTTTTCCTGTGGATATCAATCTGCCCTGCTACAATGATAATTGTTACTATGAGTTACTTTCCTGCTAGGTCAGCTAAAATCATATTCCACATTATGTATGCGCTATTTCTTTTTGCTTTTGAGATATCCTCCACGTAACAGACAGTGGGTGTGGACCCACTGTGCTAACTAACCAGTTTGACTTTGGGCTTAATCTAAGGGCGTTGCCCTGGCGGTTCCCTGGTATTCACCCTTTAACCCCTGTACAGGGATCTCGACTTTGTTGAAGGGAATCAACCAGGTTGCTACCTTCTGGAGTAGTCTTGGTGTAGTTGACAGCTGATCCATGGGGGTCAGAGACACCTGTGCAAAGCTCCAAAGGATCAGGTAGAAGGCATAGTCTGAATACAGTCCAAGGTCAGGGCAAGTTGAGTATGTGCATATTCCAGATAGCAATTCCAAGGTTGGGGCAGTTGAGATCATGTGTAGTCTAGGTAACAGTTCTAAGATCCGGAAGGTGGCAAGGGGAACAGAATCGGTAGACAGGTAAGATATGGTACGTGGGTAGTCAGACAAGAGATCACACGTTCGCTGGTTACTAGACACTAGAAAACCCCAACGCTCAGACGAGGAGGTAGGACCATTGCAGCCATTTAAGTAACATAGTTACATAGTATATAAGTAATAGCTAGAAATGTCATACAATGCAAGACTGCTACACAATCACGCTTATGTAATAGAATATGGCACGTTCCACAATGAATCAATAAATCAACTGATCTCTTTTTCAGTTAGTGCTCAGAGCTAGGAAAATCATACCAGTCATATCGAAGGCACCCAAATCGGAGGCACCCAGCGGTCTTTTGACCGCTTTTTCAGCCCTCTTGCTCCTCATCAGTACATCCTACTGTCTGGCAAATTAAGATGCCTTAGATGGAGATCAGAGGTAAGGGTTGAGTGAAGTACTGTTACCCACTAAGGAGGGACATGGAATATGGAAACAGTATGCAAAGACTAGTCAATCAGTACCCTGCTCTTTACTGATGAGGGGCAAGAACCCGGAATCAATCGCTAAGGCTGGGTTCACATCATGCTTTTGTGTATATATTAAACGGATGCCTCACACGGATACCATGGCATACGTGACCATAGATTCAATTGTAAAAAAAAGTATACATTAATGTATACATTTTTTGGTCGGACTCTGCAGGATGGAAAAGCATAGTGTACTACGCTTTTTACCCCAACGTATAAGTTAAATGTAAGGCAAAAATGTGATGTGAACCCCGTCTTACAGATGTGTGTCTCTGGTTGGCTGGTATAATCTAATTTGTATACTTTTTCCCATGGAACACTGCTTGAGAGATAAGTCTCTATACAGTGATGTGTCTCTTCATCAGCTGTAGTACCAACCGTGAGCTGCAGCTAAGGACTTGTTCACGTCTCCATTTGTGGATCCGGAAGGCTGTTCTGGCACAGTGCAGCCTGCTAGATCCGCTACTTCACTTTCGGATTGCCGCTGACTGCAATGCAAAAATGACAGGTTTCAGCCGTGAGAAAGCTGTTGCATGCAGCAATGGGGATCCGGTAGTAGAGTAGATTATCTGGCAACGCCGGATCCGTGAGATCCGGCAGGCTCCTCTGTGCCAAAACAGCCTGCTGGTTCCGCAAACAAAGACGCGAATGAGGCCAAAGCCAGCTCAACCAGTACCTTTTCTTCCATGCAACACAACTTCTGTATTACTAGCTCCTGGGTGACCGATAAGGAAGTGAACAATGCTGTAGATGGTCATTCTGCCTTTTTCTTCATGCTCAGGAAACAGCATACTTAATGGAGCCCCATTTTGATTTGTTTTAAATATGAAACAAAAAATTTTATTCAGGAAATGTTACATTTTGGAAGCATTTTGGATACCCCCACACAATCGCATAACACTACACCATAGCTGATATTGGTGAGCACAACCGTTATTTAACCAGGCCTATGTAGCGTTTCCCATAGGACGCGATCATACATTACAAAGGAGGGGGTGTGCATGTTTCTTGCAGGGAGGAGAGATAAAACACACACTGCATTGCCAGGCAATCATTTAAAGCAGTAAGCTTTTAGTGTCCATTAGACATTGCTTCACTGCCCACAGGGAATATCAGCGCTCTCCCAGCATGCAAACGTGACATCACTCTGCAGCAAACTGCATCTGACGTGGCACTTTTATCCAAAGTATGCAAATTCAAGGAGTCCTATATGAAGATGGTACAGTATATAATAATACTGATGGATAATGATATACAATATGTGTCATCATATCAACAACCAAACAGAATAATACCGGAAGATGTAATAAATGAAACAATCCAATATAAAACCTTTATATACATCATATACAATATATTATGTGCTACCATACTGAAACAAAATGCTCTGGATGTGTTCTGCATTTACCTTCTGTATAACACATCTTACTTTATTAGTAATTTAGTATATCTACTGAATTTACCTACGACATACTGTCAGGCACAAAGGAGTAATATATTGGGATATCAGACCCAGACGGCCTATAACTTTGACTGACTCATTCATTCTACTTAGTCTGTATATACAATGCTATATCTTGAAATAATAGTGTAATCTCGAAAGCTATTATATTTTCCAAAATCTTTCCATCCTTCATGCATCTGTTAATAACTAGAAAGGGTTACGTCTAGGAAGAGCAGATCATGCTTGTACAACATCTTTCCCTGCATCTGCATCTGCAGCTTGTCCTTGAAGGAGAGCATCACACTGCAGCCCAGCAATTCTCTAGCTTTAGAAGTAGCTGGAACTCATCCAGTGGTCCTTTGCATTTCTCCCTCTTCCTCCTCCCCATCATTTTTCAACCTATAGCTCCGCCTTTCTAGCCCCCTGTCCCACCTAGCTCTTAACATTATTAATATTTTAGAGCTGGATACTCCTGGTCATTGGTCAGACTGCAGTGCAGCCATTTGATAAGAAGCTGAAGAAAGATCTGAAAACTATCACACTGCCACCACCATACCGAGGACAAGCACATCTCCAGTAGGACTCAGGTCAAGCTAAGGAGTCCTTTAAACTTTGCTATATTTATAAAGGCAGCATGGATGTCTTCAAGAAAGGCTTCTCTATGGCTAAGGAAGGTGTGGTGGCAGCTGCAGAGAAAACCAAGCAGGGTGTGACAGAGGCTGCAGAGAAGACCAAAGAGGGGGTCATGTATGTAGGTGAGTGATGCAAGTTAGGTAGATGATCATGAAGGTCTAAATGTTGTGTGTCAATGTCCTTTCATACAGTAATGACCTTGCCTTTAATAATGGCTCAGCCGTGCCCTGCCCAACCCATTAGTTGTTTAATTACTGGTACATTTCAGTGATTCAGTTTTCCAAATGATTATTGAGTCCTAGCCCTATCACTGTGGAATATTACCCAGGGTCTTCTGCATTTCTTTTCTTTTAGTTCAGCACATTTGATAAAATTATAAGAGAATATGTTCACTGCATCAGACAACCATCTCTATGCTTATTAGAAAATGTATAGGAGAGAGATAGGAACCTGCACTGAGTTTGTCAATGGTGAGGCATTTGCCCTGGATGCCACTCTGCCTTGGCCAGGGTATCTTTGATACAGCAAATAATCTTTGGTCCAGGTCAGGAGAAGGAAATCACAATTAAAACTGTACAACAAATTCTATGTGTTTGAGCATATGAGTTCATGAAATAAATCTGCAGAAGATGAACATATCAGGATTATACCCACCCTCTGTGTGCCATGCAGACTGCAGACTTTGATGTCACATTGCCAGTCTCATCCTGCTGCAGAGGGCCTTATCATTCAGTTAGGATGCCCCATGTACAGTTATCCCCCATTCATGTGTGAGCTGTGCAAAGTGCTGATCTCTGGTCACAAATGGGGTGCCCATTTCACCCCCATAAAAGCTAACTATTCTCACAAATGAACAAGAGTTTGTCGTGTATTGGGACGTTTGAAATGAAAGGCAATTATTTAGCTAAAGAGAAATGTCAATGTCTATAGGGGGGTAGCACAGCTGAGTTTTTCTACTGGTTCTAGTACTTACTATTCTATATAAAAACCAGCTAACTAGTAACAGACTCAGCTTTACTACATCCTTCATGTTGGTGCTATGGGAGCAATAGGATGGATTTGGCATGACTAGCAATAGGAAGGATGATATATGATATGACAAACCTAAGAAAGTTATTATTGAATGATATTGTAAACTGTGCTGTCCTCAATGATTCCTCTGATTCCTCTGACATTTAAGGACTTAAACTGGTTTGTACTGTTGGGTGGGGCAAAAAGGACGGAGGGCTGAGCCGGGTGTGACAGATACACTGCAGAGAAATGGCTATCCATAGCTGGCCTTCTGCATCATTTTCTTACATCAATATATGCATCTCACCACTCTTGGGTATTTACCAAAATGTATCTCATATCTATCTATCTATCTATCTATCTATCTATCTATCTATCTATCTATCTATCTAAAAAAGCAAAAAGGCTGCACTCCACTGCCTTTTTGCCATTTTGTACACTGGGCAATAGTCTAGTGCTCTGAGGCCTGCACCCTTTTTGTGCTTAAGTTTTGATTTAGTGCTGCTAGATTTTTGCTTTATATCTATCTATTTATCTATCTATCTATCTATTTATCTATCATCATTTTATCTATCTATCTATCTATCTATCTATCTATCTATTATCTATCTATCATCATTCTATCTATCTATCTATCTATCTATCTATTTATCTATCATCATTTTATCTATCTATCTATCTATCTATCTATCTATCTATCTAATCATTATTTTATTATCTATCTATCATTCTATCTATTTATCTATCTATCTATCAATCATCATTCTATTATCTATCTATCTATCTATCTATCTATCATCATTTTATTATCTATCTATCTATCATCATTTTATTATCTATCTATCTATCTATCTATCTATATATCAGTCACCATTTTATTATATATCTATCATCATTCTATCTATCTATCTATCTATCTATCTATCTATCTATCTATCCATCATTTATCTATCTATCGATCTATTATCTATCTATCTATCTATCTATCTATCTATCTATCTATCTCATATCTGTAAATCTAATATATTTGTCTATCCCACCAAGCATCCATCCACATCCATCCAATATCTATGTCTATCACTTACTATGTATGTATACATATATTGCACACTGCATTAATTGCTTACTGGAGTATTGTGTATTGAGACTTAATTCTAAACTTCTGGAATACATATAGCTGCTTCGTCAGTATAATCACAAGGCCTCTTGTGGCTTACAAGGGTAATACTAGAATAGCTAAGTCATTGGGCCTTTAGCGTCATACTGTCACTTTAACATATTCCATTTAACGATCAGGACAATATCAGCTCTTTATCCATATAGAATTTTTAGATATTAGAAGTAATTTCATTATGGGACAGGGCCACACATTACATTGGATGATCTTGGTAATAAAAGTCTAACTATTCAGTGACAGCAGCAGTCTACAGTTCTTCTAGGCTGTAGCTCAACAGTTAAAATCTGAAATTTTGCAACAAAAAGTAGTTGTGTAGCCCCAATCTGAAGGATAAAGCAGTTCGTACAGTACTATCTCTGTGCCTATATACAGAAGATACCATACAAATACACATAAAAATACATTATCCATAAAGCTGTCATGTTAGCAGCAGAAGGGAATCCAGCCTAAGAGTCTGGATTTGTAACTCTACGTTCAGTTGATTTATCTTCTCCAAAGAAATTAGAATCAATCTATTTAAACCTCTTGAGATATTGCTGCAAGATAGAACAAGCCATCTCTGGCGTCACCATGTCCATTCATCAGAGAAAGCCGCAGAGAATTGGGTGCGGCTACCATGCCTCTACAAGACAATTATCCCCACACCTACAGAAAATCTGCATTCTCTGGGAAAGTAAAGTAGTACAGGGCTGGGCCAGCAGAAATGAGGACATCCATGCTCCAATATTCAGAATTCTGTTCCACCTGTGATATGACCCGATGCTGCAATTAGACAGTCACAGGGTAATTGGGTGATTGCCATTATTATAATAATGATGGAAATATACACCAATCAGCCATAACATTAAAACCACATGCCTGATGCTATATAGATTCCATTCCTGCTGCCATGCTGCTTTGACCCTTAAGACCTCTGAAGGTGTCATGTCATATCTAACACCAAGATGTTAGCAGCAAACCCTAACACCCTGTAACATGCAAGGTCTCGCCTCTATAGATTGGAATTTGGACCTGTTTTTTCCAGTAGAACTCAAAATGCTTACTTGGGTTAAGACCTGAAGAATTTGGAGGCCAAGTCAATATCTTGAACTCTTTGTCATGTTCCTCAAACCATTTCCAGTATGGCTTGGCATATTATCCTGGTAGAAGATTCCACTGACATAAGGGATACTATTACCCTGATACGTGGTCTGTAACAATATTTAGGTAGGTGCACATGTCAAAGTAGCAATCAACCAGAATATTGTCCAGAGCATCACAATTACCTTCTTCTCATATTGATTCCTGGTGCCATATCTTTATAACATATGCGACAGACACAAGGCCAGTCGCTCTTATGATGAAAAAAAAAAAATTAATTCATCCAGTACTCCATGGTCCAGGCTCTCTGTGCTCTTATACCTCTATCATAACAGGGATTAAAGGGGTTCTCCTAGAAACAAACAGAAAAGGCCTGAAATTACTATAAAAACATTCCTAAATGCTTTTAATTATTCATAATGGCTCCCTTCGCTGCCTGTGTCAGCACTGTGAAGCACTATGTTATGTACAGATCACAGCTGAGATAAGGGCTCAGCTAGGTCGGTATGCTTAAGAAAGAGCTCACCCCATAGACACAAGTTAAAGTATAGGAATAAAGGACCAGACACGCTACTGTGGGGAAGCTGAAAACACTTCAGTCTGTGTATGTTAAGTGATCTCCGTTCAGAGGTAGACAGAGACAGAGGAGCCCTTGTCTCAGCTGTGGTCAGAGCTGTGTAGGCAGAGAAGGGAGAGGTCTTAGGTAGGGCTCCTTCTCTATGCTCTGCATTCTGATGTAGGCCGTCCTGCTGTCTAATTAGGACGGATTCCTTATTGAGGAATATGACAGTGGCCATTTTAATTCCTCCACTGATTGTCCCTAGAGAAAACAATTCCATTATATGTACTAAAAAGCATTTAGAAATGTATTCATAATAACATCTTTTCAATGTTTTTACCACCTCCTATTTCTGTACTCTGACAGCTCCGTGTTTTTATAGGCCTCATAGAAAACTATAAAAATGCTAATTTTGGATTGGATAGAAAAGCACAGTTGGATTCTGTTTGGTTATTATACTACAAAGTCAGCATGGAAACACTGCAATAAAGGGCGTTCTATAGCATTATAGTTCAATGGTTACACTTTGCAAAATAACCAGTAGTTCTGCTTTAGGATCCTGATTTTGATTGCCATTCCTTAGGATGTTCTCCCACCTGGGAGAGGCTGCATGGAAACACACAAAGAGAGATGAGCAAATTGATTAGCGCAAATTGCCCAAAACATTCTGATTTCAGAAAATCAGAAAATTTTGGCATTTATTCAACACGAATAGCTCAAAATGGGAGCCATCATTCTACAGTTCAGAAGACAGAGAAGAAGGCATCAGGCAGCAAATAGTGATCATTTTTGGACTACTTTTTAAAGTAACACTTCCCAACTGAGGTTGGGTCTTTAAAGATGACGCCCACTTGTAAGCACAGTTTCTGCTCTTCTAAGCAGTAAACACCCACGGCTAATGTCTGCGAACATGCTATAATGCCGATCGCTGACATTTAACCCCTCAGATGCTGTGGTCAATTGTGACCACAACATCTGAGGCTGCTTACTCTGGGAGTGCTGAACTCTCCGGGCCTGAATGGAATGGTTGTTTGTATGTAAAAGCCCTGGTCTCCCTGAAAAAACAAGGCTTTTGCAGCTGTAGTTTCTATGGAGCGAAAATATGTAATGAATGGCAATGGCTATTCATTGCAATGTAAGGGAAAAGCAAACTATTAATAATAATCCAGTCACCTAGGGTGACATAACAAAGTTTAAAACTAGTACAGTTTTTAAAAATAAAAAATGTAAAACTTCAAATCACCCCCTTTTACCATAATTAAAATAAACAATATTTTTTATATCATGGGGTCAGAACATGGTGATGAAAATATATATATTTATTTTTCCTAAGTTTATATTTTCTATCAGTATTTTAAAATGCAACAAAAACTATATAAATTTGGTATCTTTGTAAATAAGCCTAAAAGGGGTATTCCCATCTCAGACAATGTGGGCATATCGCTAGGATATGCCCCCATTGTCTGATAGGTGTGGGTCCCACCGCTGGGACCGCACCTACAACAAGATCGAAGAGGGGGAACTGTGGCTGAAGGACCCCAGATTTACCGGGGTCCATCCACCACCAAGCGCTGCTCCACTCCTCTCCCATAGAAGTGAATAGGAGTGCGCCGCGCAATTCTACGTGGCAGACGGAAATAGCCGAGCCAGCGCTCGGCTATTTTCTGCAGCCCCATAGAAATAAATAGAGGGCGGCTGCGCATGCGCAGTGTGCCCTCTGTTCATTTCCCCGCTCCGTTCTCATTGTTCTTATCCTAACGATCTGCCCCATTGTATGAAATAGGAAAACCCCTTTAAGCTAACAGGTCAGTTTTACCACACAGAGAATGCCTTAAAAACAAAACCCATAAAACTAGGGCAGAATTGCGTTTTTCCCCAGTGTTGTCCCATTTGGAATTTTTTCCAGCTTCCCACTACATTGTGAATGTCAACACTAGGGTAGGAGTAAATGATTAACTTTGATTACCCAAACTCACAGTACAGTATTTCAGGTCTTTATGCATTTTTGCTCTTGCCTTCAGTTATGTAGAGTCTAAATTATTTTAGAAACCAGAAATCTTAGTCTTGCATACCTGTGTGATACATTATCCCAATTTTGTTTCATAGGATCCAAAACTAAGGAGGGTGTGGTTCAAAGTGTCAACACAGGTAGGTCAAATAACACAAGCAAATTCACAAACCTTTTAAAGAAGAAATGTATCTGATCAGGTATTTGTTTCAAGGTTTATTAATGTTGTCAAGATTATACAGAAGAGTATATTAAAGGATATGTTCATGTTTGCAACCAGTTTTTCTTATTACTCCAGTGTAGCTATAATAAAAAAGTAAAGTATCTTTGTAATTAGTCTTGATTAAAAATCTCCTACTATTTTGTGAAGACAGCTCTTATGCAGTCCATTGTGCTTCTATGGTCGCAGAAACCCTATGCAGTCCCTTAAGTTCTTCCTATATGTTGCTACAGGCCTTAACTGTAGTCCAGCAACTTGCAGCAGATACATACTGTATTGTATACAGAATGTAAATGGGTGGGGTGTTCTATCTTCTGCAGCTGCTGGTCTTCATTTTATAGACTGTACGGTGTTCTGCTGCAGGACACCAAGCACCCAACAAAATTAAGATCTTCCATTTACATCTGTATATTAACACGGCCTGTTATATACAGGTGAAATGTGAATGGATGGGGTGTTCTAACTAACCTAATTCTTCTTGAAGGAAAGATGGCTAAATATTGCATACACCTGATTGATCACCACTGACTGTACTTTTAACAATCTTTTGGTTTCTCATAGTGACATGTCAAAGGTTTTGATCAGTGGGCGTTAGAGTGCAGAGACCCCTGCCGAACACTAAAATGAGAAAAAAAAAAAAAAGCGTGCACACAGGGGGAGATCAAAACTGGTGAAAAGGAAAACTGACTTAGTTGCCCATAGCAACCAATCAGATTCCACCTTTCATTTTCCAAAGGCAATGTGAAAAATGAAAGTTGGAATCTGATTGGTTGCCTTGGGCAAATACTCTAGTTTTTCTTTACACCAGTTTTGATAAATCTCCCCCACAGAGTTCTGTCTCCCCTCGCTGCTAAAGACTGACTTGAGGGAGGCTCATAGACTTTCAGCAATAAGGAGGCCCTCTGTGAGAGCACTTTTGTCTTCTTATTTTAATGATTGTCATAATCCCTATGACCTAAAATGTTTTCAAAAACTATAGACAAACGTGTAGTTTGCCATTAGAGATGAGCGAAGTTTTAAAAAATTTAATTCGGCTGCTTTGTCGAACTTAGTCCTCATGCACATGGCCATTGCCCGGCTGTGCCCATATTGCAGCCCACAAACAGTGGGTCCACAATATATGGCCACTGGCCATGTGTGCACCGTATCGCGAATGCGGATCCATTCACTTGAATGGGTCCGCAATCTGGATGATAGGGTGTTGAACGTAGGAACAGATCGAAAGCCCACAGAAGCACTACAGAGTTGCCTCCACATTGCAAAAAAGTAGTCAAGATTGCGGACTGCAAGAAATCTGATTCCTTATGAATTACTTAATCACAAATCGCATTACAATGTATGTAGCGGACGCAATGACAGGGAATGGCAATCACGCCATCCCCTATCATTGAACCCCTCAGATGCCTTGCTCAACAGGGATCTGAGAGTCACATTGAGGTTAACAAAATAATATACATACTCACCTCATCCACTTGATCACTGAAAGACCGCGACGGCCATCTTTATTAAAGAAAATACACCAAATCCTCACGCTGGGTGGACGCGGTGATGTCATCAAGATGGCCGTGATGGCCTCTCTACGATCAAATGGTTGAGGTGATTACGTTTTGATTTGTTTTTTGCCGCGATTTCAGGAAAAATTGATTCATTACCATGAAGCCCGAGGAAATTAGTCTCCGAGACAAATCAATTTTTTTTCTAAAATTCGGATCGAAGTCCACTTAGTTAACTTCGATTCGCTCAACCTTATTTGCCATAGGAACATAGACTATGTTGAGGCAGCCCTACTAGACACTACATAGCAGACTAAAGAACCTAAAACCTCTTTTTCAAGGGCACGGTGACCTTTCAGCTGCTCATAGGTAAGGGAATGAGAACATCCAGTGCTTCCTCCATAGATACACATCTGACATATCCGGTTATAAATAGGCAATTAGATAGCAGTAGACATTGCATGCCTAAATGAAATAAAATATCCCACTGACATTTTAAACCTAAGTAAATGCCAGGTTCCTTTAAACTATTAATAGGTAAAGTATTTTTGTGACTTTGTTGGCAATGAAGTAAGGGAAATCATCGATAGTCAAAACACGGTTTTCAAGGAAAGATCTTGCTGTGTTGGAGGAAGCCATTGTTCAAATATTTACTTGTCATTTCTTTTGTTGTCATTTTTAGTTGCAGAAAAAACCAAAGAGCAGGCCAGTGTGGTGGGAGGAGCAGTGGTAACCGGTGTAAACCAAGTGGCATCAAAGACTGTAGAAGGAGCCGAAAATGTCGTAACTTCAGCCGGCATTGTAAAAAAGGTGATCTGTTCAGTGGAGCGGAATTACGTGAATTTATTCATCTAAGTAAAAGAGAAATCACAGGATCTATATGGAATGTTATAGATTGTATATACAGGGGCATATCTAAAGAGTGTGTAGAGGTAACAGCTGCCCAAATTCCTATGGGGCCTAAATATATGAAGTTACTGGTATAATAAAATGCACATGGTAAGTGTGTGTATTGGGGGAGAGAGGGCTTCTCACCTCTGAGTATAATTTTTTCTATCAATTTTAATCTTGGTGATCATCTAATTTAGCACAAAAAAGGTAGCCAGTTATATAGTTATCACATGTTTCATACTTCAGATTTCTTCAATAAAATAATTAATATTGTAATAAGTAATATTATGTTTAATAGATGCTATATATAATCCAATAGTTACTTAAAAGACAGTCACCAATGGCAAAAGACAAAAATATCAATAAAATGCAATCGTGTTCAATGAGGCAACTGGTTCGAGAGAACAGTGTGTTTTCTGCAGCTAGAGGGCAGTGTTGTAGTGCTAGTTACCAAATGCTAATACTGAACATGGGTTTCACATTTCATTCCTTCTGTGTTTGTAAGACATGACATTCCATAGTGACTCAAGGTAAATTAAATTGATTTAACCCTTTCAAGACCAAGCTATTTTTCACCTTCGTGACCACGTCTAATTTTGCAAATCTGACATGTGTCACTTTATGTGCTAGTAACTTTGGAATGCTTTTATTTATCCAAACCATTCTGAGAATGTTTTCTCGTGCCATCTCGTACTTGATGTTAGGGGCAAATTTGGGTCGATATTTTTTACCTTTATATTATAAAAAATCCAAAATTTGCAGACATTTTGTCACACCAATGTCGCGTGACAATTTTTATAATGGAAGTCTATAGTGTCACATTGCGACATGCGACATGCTGCGACTGCAAAGCGACAGTCGCAGAAAAATCCATCTTGAATGGATTTTTCTGCAACTGTCGTGTCGCAATCGCAGCATGTCACATGTCGCAATGCGACACCGTAGACTCCCATTATAAAAATTGTCGCGTGACAATAGTGCGAATTATTGTCGCGCGACAAATGTTGTTGTGTGAACGTTCCCTAAAGGCAGCTAGTGATACCTCATTAGATAGTTTTTACTTAAGATTCCTTATATGTTTACTTTATGTTGGCATCATTTTTAAATTACATTTTATTTTTTTAGGACGTTAAAATTTTCAAAACAGACTTTTTCCAGGACTAATTCAGTTCTGAAGTCACTTTGAGGTCCCCTATATAATATAAACCACTCAAAAGTGACTGCATTTTAGAAACTACACCCCTGAAATTATTCAAAACTAGTTTTACAAACTATGTTAACCCTTTAGGTGTTCCACAAGAAAATTGAGGTGAAATTTACAATTTTCAGTTTTTGTGCAGATTTGAAAATGTAATCCAATTTTTACTATAATACCGCAAGGGTTAACAGCAAAATGAACCTCAATATTTATTACCCTGATTCTGCAGTTTACAAAAGTACCCCAATTATGTTCGTAAACAGCTGTATGGGCACACCGCAGGGTTCAGAAGGAAAGAAGCAACATATGGTTTCTGAAGAGCAGATTTTGCTGGAATGGCTTTTGGAATGGCTCGTGTCATATTTGAAAGCACACTAGGGCACCCCTACAGCAGAAACCCCAAAAAAGTGGCCCTATTTTGGAAACTCATTGAGGAGTTTACTGACCAATTTGACCTTACAGGCATTTCATAATATTTACAAACATGTGGCTGTGAAAATGAAAAATTATATTTAAAAAAAAGAAAAAGTCCCTTAAGGCCACATTTTTCATTTTAACAAGGAATAACAGGAGCAAATGCACCCCATAATTTGTTACCCATTTTCTCCTGAATATGGCAACACTCCATCTGTGGTCGTAAAATGCTGTATGGGCAGATGGCAGAATTCAAAAGGAAAGGAGCGGCATCTACATTTTCTAACATGTAATTAGCTAAAATAGATTTTAAGGGCCATAGCTTTTTTATTTTTTTGTTGATCGAGCTGTGTGGGGGCTCATTTTTTGTGGGATGACCTGGGTTGATACAGTTATAGCGATACCAAATTTATATTGTTTTATTCATGGTATACCACTTTTATATCATAAGATCACTTTTTATTAAACTTTTTTTTGCATCACTTAATCAAAGACCCCTAACTTTTTGATTTTTCCGTAAATGTAGCTGTGTGAGAGTCTGTCTTTTTGCAGGGTGGGCTTTAATTTTTACTGGTACAATTTTGGGGTCTATATGACTTTTTGAGCACTTTTTATTCCATATTTTAGAAAGTGAAGTGGGCAAAAATTGCATTTCTGGCAGTGTTTTTTTTTTTTTTTTAATGGGGTTCTCAGTGTGGTATATTTGATATGATAATTTTATTCTGTGGGTTGATACGGTTATTGGAACAAAAAATTTGTATAGTTTTTTTCATGTTCTACGACTTTTATATGATAAAATCACTTTTTGTTAAAGGGTTTCTGTCACCAACTTTTGACATTATAAGCTGTCTGACATTAGCTATGTGCTAATGTCAGACCAGCTTGATAATGTCTTTTTTATAAAAATCCGCTGTATATATAGTCTGAAAAACTTACTTTTATATTATGTAAATTAGCCTCTAGGAGCAGGGGGGGCGTTGCCCTGCTCCTAGCGGCTCCGTCCGGCAACCTGCTGGCACGCCCCTTCACACTTTGATTGACAGTGCAGGGCAGCGATCCTCCTGCACTGTCTCGTTCTGAATCGCGCGCCCGCGCCGCCGCTCTGTATTCGGCGCAGGCGCGGTGAGCAGAGGACGCTGGTGCCTGCTGTCCTCTGCTCACCGCGCCTGCGCCGAGTACAGAGCGGCGGCTGGCATCAATCAGCAGTGCAGGAGGATCGCTGCCCTGCACTGTCAGTCAAAGTGTAAGGCGATGCCAGCACAGTGCACGGGCGAGCCGCTAGAGCAGGGCACTGCTCCTAGAAACTAATTTATATATAAGTAAGTTTTCGAACTATATACAGCGGATTTTATAAAAGACATTATCAAGCTGGTCTGACATTAGCACATAGCTAATGTCAGACAGCTTATAATGTCAAAAGTTGATGACAAACCCTTTAAACATTTATTTTTTTGCATTACAAAAATCTAAGACCCATAACATATTTATTTTTCCATCAACATAGTTGTATGAGGGCTTGTTTTTTGCATGATGGGCAGTAGTTTTTATTGGTATCATTTTTGGGATGCATATGACTTTTTTTATTTAATTGTTTTGGGAGGTGAGGCAAACAAAAAAAAATCCGCCATTGTTTATTATTTTTATTTTGTATAGTGTTTACCATGCAGATTTAGTTCCATTATCATTTGATAGATCAAGTGATTATGGACGTGGCGATACCAATTGTGTGTAGTTTATTTTATTTTGTTCATTTGTCATCTCTTAAAAATGAGCGGATATAGGAAAAGGCAATTTATTTTAATTTTAATTTACATTTTAATCTATTTATTTTTTTACATTTCTTGTTTGCTTTTTTTATTTTCTCACTATTTTTATCAAGTCCAACTTGGATCTTGAAGATCCAGTGGGGCTGATGGCTGTACTATACTTTGCAATGCTCTGCAATGCTCAGTTTTAGGGCTCATTCACACGACCATGGTTTGGTTCCGCATCCGAGTCACCTTTTTTTTGGCTCGGGTGCGGACCCTTTCACTTCAATGGGGCCGCAAAAGCGCTACGTGTGCTGTCCGCATCTGTTGCTCCATTTCGTGGCCTCGCAAAGCTTTTAAGTCATGTCCTATTCTTGTATGTTTTGTGCACAAGAATAGGCATTTATATAAAGGGCCGTCCGTTCCATTCCGCAAATTGCGGAAGGCACACAGGCTGCATTCGTGTTTTGCGGATCTGCAATTTGCGGACGGCAAAACATGTCATGTTCGTGTAAACAAACCCTTACACTAATAGATGGCAACACTGGACGCCTTTGCAAAGCATCTGGTTGCCATGACAACCATCGTGCCACTGCCATCGCAGCGTAGCAGCCCGATGGTTAAATAGAGAGCCGCCTCCCTCTGCAAACCCCTTGGATTCCACTGACTGCGGCATCTAAGGGGTTGCAGCAGAGTGTCAGCATACAGCTGACACTCGCTGATGACGGCGGCGGTTCAGGAACAGAGCCACGGCCATCACATACAGCAGGGGACTGCATCAGGGGCAGGGGGCACAAATGGGGGCAGGGCCAGCATGGAGGGGGCACGGATGGGGCACAGCCAGAACAGAAGGGGCATTGCCTGCACAGAAGAGGCATGGCCGGCACAGAAGGGGCACGGCCGGCACAGAAGGGGCACGGCCGGCACAGAAGTGGCACGGCTGGCACAGAAGGGGCACAGCCGGCACAGAAGAGGCACGGCCGGCACAGAAGAGGCACGGCCAGCACAGAAGGGGCATGGCAGAACACATCAGGGGGCACAGATTGGGGCACAAATAGGCTGATGAATCCAGCATTTTTACACTGCAGGTATCTGATTGGTTAGTTTGATCCTTTGCCGGCATTACTGCACTCTGCTTTGTCCGTGACAGTGGCAGTGCAGGGGCTTTACAGCGCTTGGATTAAAGAGCTGCCATAACGTTTATATACGCGCTATCTGCACGAGCTATGTGCAGATAGGATGTATGTAGCTGTATGACAGTCATGAAGGGGTTAAAAAAGACTGTCTTAGGTAGAAACTAATAGATGTTTCTCATATCTGAGGAACTTCTATTAATAAACAACATTGATATAAGAATAAAATATGAAGTAATAAGCACAATTTCTACAGAGGTCCAGCATTTAAGATTTAATGGGGTTATCCGGTAATTAATAGTGTTGAGCGTGAATTTTCGAATAGCGAATTTTAATTGCGAATATCGTAACTTCGAGAATTGGCGAAAATTTAGAAAATAGTGCTATATATTAGTAATTTCGAATATTTGTATTTTTTTTCCCATTTAAATACATGATTCCTCCCTGCTTCTTGCTTGTGGGCTAATGAGAAGGCAGCAATTTCAAGTTCACAACAATACTTAGTGCACCAATGAGTAATATGTAGTCAGACCTGCCAAAATGTGAAGTTGCACGTAGTGCGGAAAAAATATTCTAATTTGTGCAATTGTGAATATATCGGAGCACTCTATCTGCATATAAAGCTATTGTAATGTTCTGCCGTGCCACCATCTTCTCCAGTCTCAGGATAAACTCAGGAAACTTCTAGCAGCTTGAAAATTGTAGCCAAAGTGACCCACGCCTGTATTTCCTGTTACGAATTCGCATTATGCGATTTTTACATTGCCGATTTTTCACAATCAAGAAAATAATCTCGAATACAAATATTCGCCTATATATGATGAATATTCTACCTCATATTCGCAAAATATCGAGAATACGAACATTGCCCCTGCGGCTCATCACTAGTAATTAATATTGATGACCTATCCTCTGAATAGGACATCAATGTCAGATCAGCTGCTCCGGGATCCCTGTAGCCTCTGCTTAGGCCATGTGACGGTCACTGTACATCAGTCACATCTCCTAGTTGCAGCTCAGTCACATTGATGTGAATGAGACTGAGCTGCAATACCAATCACAACCGCAATACCATGTACATGACTATGCACACTCTGTGCTTGGAGAGCGGCCTGGAGCTCACCAGAGCTCCAGTGAGCACAGAGGGTCCCTGAAAGAGCTGATTGGCGGGGTGCCGGGATTCAGACCCCAACAAATGTGATAGTGATGACCTATCCTGAGCATATGTTGTCATTATTCATTCCTGGATAACCCCATTCAGTAAAAATGCAGATTCCGTTGCAATATAAAGGTTGTGAAATACAGGACCGAGATCCTTTGCAGCAAGTAACACATTCAAGCATGTCTTAGCCAGGAGGAATTTCTAGTCCAGGCAAAGTAAACTATGTAACTCCTTCATTGGAAGTTCCCCCTAAAATGCAAGTTTTCTGCTAGTCTTTCAAAATCTGGATTATAGTTAGTGACAGCCATTCATATGCACTCAAACAAGTGGATATCTGTTAAGCTAAGCAGGTTCTGTATTTATGCTTCAATATTTTCATGACTGAAAATCCATATTCCCCCTGTAGTACCCCGAGTAGTTGTAATTCCCCATATAGTGTATAGTTATAATGCCCATATAGTGTTCGCAGTAGTTATAATGTCGCGTCTGATACCACCAATAAATATAAGGCCCCCTATAGTACCACCAGTAGGTAAAATGTCTCCCAAAGTGCCACTAGTAGTTATAATGCCCCCGCTATTACCAGAAGTAGATATAATGCCCTTTTTAGTGCTCCTAGTAATTATAATGCCCCCTATAGTACCCCTAGTAATTATAATGCCCTTGTAGTACCTCCAGTAGTTATAATGCCCTCCTAGTTATAGTAACCCTCTATAGGGCCCCTAGTAAGTATGATGAACTCTCTTAGTTATAATGACCCCTGCAGTTCCCACAGTAGTTTAATTGGCTCTCTGTAGTGCCCCCAGTAGTTATAATGGCCCCCTGTAGTTTCCCTAGTAGTTATAATGACCACTTGCAGTGCCCACAGTAGTCTTAGTGGCCCCCTGTAGTGGCCCCAAGTGGTATAATGCCCTCCTGTAGTACCCTCAGTAGGTGTACTGGCCTCTACAGTGTCCTGAGTTGATATAATGCCCCTTTAAAATGCCCCAAAAGGTATAATACCAACTGTAGTGGTCCCAGTAATTATAATGCCCCCAGTACATATAGTAACCCACCTGTAGTTATAATCCCCCGCACAGTATCACTTTCTCCTTTAAATGAGTTAAAAAATATATATATATTCACCACTCAAGACTGCCCACAGCTGTCTGTGTTGCTGCTGAACAGCAGCAATGTCGCCAAACAGGAATCTACAGATTCTCAGTACAGGCCTAGTATGTGCCACACATCAAGGGCACATGTAGCTCATGATCTACAGATTTTGAAATCACTGGTTTAATACAGCCCCTTTAACTTAGTGTCTCTGCAGACTTCTAAGCAGGATTATACTAATGGGTCTAATGGGCAGGAATATGCCATCTGTAAAACACCTCAATAAAGTTAAAAGGAACTGTGATGTCCCACTCCCTTTAGAGCAAAACTTGAAGACATTCCTGTTAATGATCTGTGTTGCTGTCATCTGAGGTTCCACAAAGCATTGCATTTTAATAAGAGGAACCGGCAACAATTACACAGCAGTGTGGACTGATGTTCCTGATTCTCAGTGAAAAATCTGTGACATGGTCCCCAATGATGATATGTAATTTATAATTATCTTACATGATAAGGTGGACCTTTTTGGGCTGCCTTATGGTCCAGAGAACCCTAAAAGTTTCACCTCTGTATACTACACCTAAATAAATACAAAATCACGCAAATCACGCATTTTGCGGACCGCACATGGCCGCAACCATAATAGAAAATGCCTATTCTTGTCCATGATTGCAGACAAGAATAGGACATGCTCTATCCTTTCTGTGGAGTGGTATCACAGATGCGGACAGCATACGGTGTGCTGTCCGGATCTTTGCGGCCCCATTGAAATGAACGGGTCCACACCCGTTCTGCAAAATTGCCGAACCGGTGCAGACCCGTTCATGCGGCCGTCTAAATGGTCCCTAATTGTGTGTAAAGCACTTTTATGTCAAAGAAGATTTTTAGGGTGCATGTGTTTAAATAGTCATTCTTTTTTGTGTAATGTATAGGTGACAGTGATACTGACCATTTTTGTAATATACTTTAATTACTGAAATCATACATTTCTCTAAATTGGCCCAATTTGTGCCTTAGCAACGCTCCCCGTCTTCTGTTTACTTAACTGTGGAGGCACGCTAATATATATATATATATATATATATATATACATACACATATGTATGTATAATATATATATATATATCTAAAAGATATAATATATATTTTTAGATATAAAATCGAAAAAACAAGCGGCACTCCAAAATTGAAATAAATAAAAAGGTATTTAATCACCCATGTGGAATCGCGACGTTTGGCTCCAAGCTGAGCCTTTGGCTCAAACCCTTTTATATTGGGTTTGAGCCAAAGGCTCAGTTTGGAGCAACGTCAGCATTCAATGGGTGATTAAATACCTGTTACTTTATTTCAATTTTGGAGTGCCGCTTGTTTTTTCGATTTTATATGTGTATATATATATATATATATATGTGTATATATATATATATATATATATATATAGAGAGAGAGAGAGAGAGAGAGAGATAAAGAGAGAGAGAGAGAGAGAGAGAGAGAGAGGCAGTGAGAGCAGCAGCAGTGAGTGTGGAGCATGTATGGATCATCATTACATGTTTTTTCATTCACACTTGCTATGTCTAAGCTGGAACCACGGCATGTTTAAAAATGTAAGCAGTTTCAACTTATATACGTTTAAGTAATGTGTTCCCCGCACATGCACTTGCTATAACAGTCTATATAGGACTTCTGGACCCAAAAAAGAGAGGGGGGGGGGTGGTTATCAACTGGTGTAAAGGAAAGCCGGCTAAGTTGCCCATAGCAACCAATCAGCTTCCACCTTTCATTTTAAGGGCTCCTTTGGAAAATGAATGGTGAAATCTTGCTATGGGCAACTAAGCCGGTTTTCCTTTACACCAGTTTGATAAATCTCCCCCATACAGTTTAATGTACAGAGCACACCCATAGAGAAAACCATATGAAACATTCAATCTACACACCAGTCCACAAAGTCTATTCTAATCTATCTTAGCATTTTAAGGTGGAATAAAGTCTGCTCACGCACGATCATAAGACATGTGGTGATGAAATCCTATGGGCTAACGCCCTGTTCAATCCTAATTAACTGTAAATCATGGGAACTTCAAGTCCCAGTGAGACCAGTCTGTGCTTGAAAAACAGGTATGGGAGGAAAGCGATGCCTAATAATGTGGAGGTGCAGTGTTATGATGAAATGGGTGTATAGAGTAAAAGAAGTGCATAATGAATAAGTAGTATTTAAAGAAAACCTGTAATCATCAGCATGCCTGACATATTAAAGGAGTTATGGTAATTATGATTTTATTCATCACGTTGCTGTAGGTGTAAATCAGCAAGTCATGCTGTCTTCCCTACATCATCTTTACCCACATATTTACAGCCCCTAAGGTTGAAAAACTGTCACATTATGAACTACCGTAATAACCTTCCATCTCCTATAACCTTCTGTCTGTGCACCTTCCATCTACTATCTACAGTATGAGCCAGCTATAGCTGCATTATTGTTACAGCATCCTATATTCCTATAGTCATTCAATGCTTTGGTTTTCAGCCATTTAATTACCCCAAACATCAATCTTACATTTAGGAATCGATAGGTAATTGCAATGTGATTATATGTCCACTAAAGATGCAAACAAAGAATCACAGGGCCCAAAACCTGCCACGTGGCCCCCTTTTTTAGGCCTCTTGCACACGACAGTATTTTGCGGACCGTATACTGGCAGTTTTTTTAGTTCAGTATACTGACAGTATACTGAACCATTCACTTCAATGGGTCTGCAAAAAATACTGAAGTGTCTCCGTATGCCTTCCGTTTCCGTTTCTCAGTTTTTTCTGTTCCATTTAAATATAGACCATGTCCTATTCTTGTCCGCAAATCACGTTCAGTGGCTCCATTCAAGTCAATGGGTCTGCAAAAAAAACGGAAAGCATACTGAAGTGCATCCGTATGTCTTCCGTATCCGTTCCGTTTTTTGTGGAACCATCTATTGAAAATTTTAAGACCAGCCCAATTTTTTCTATGTTATTACTATATACTGTATATGCCAAACGGAAAAACGGAACGGAACAACGGAACCGAAACGGAAACAAAACGGAAGCAAAAAAGGGAAAAACGGATCCGTTATAATCAGACAGCAAAACACTGAAAAAAAATACGTTCGTGTGCAAGAGGCCTTAGGATAAGAAAGTTCTCCGATTGCTTTGGTCTCCATTGTCTTTTCCTCCCTTCTTTGATCTCTCAGTGGTTTACATTTAGTGGGTCATTTATTAAGACCAGCGTTTTAGACACCTGTCATAATAAATGAACCCTATAGCTGGCGGTGAATCCGCCGAAGTTATGAAGAGGCGCCGGCCTGTACATAACTTTGCTGCAACCAGTGCCACTTCTAAATGTAAGTCAGCTTCCTTGCTGGCTTATATTTAGACCATTTTCTACGTCTAAAACAGACGTCGAAAATGATGAATGAGACCCGCCTGCTGGCCTGTCCTCTTCCCTGCCCACGCCACACCCACTTTTTTAGAACTGGCGTGAGCGGGGAGAAGTCGCAGATTGCGGTGCAAATAACCTTTGTGCCACAATGTGCACCAGAAATACGCCTAATATAGGCATATTTCTGGATAGCAAATTACTCAATTTTTAAATCTTGCAGCAAATCTTCCAGCATGTACAGCCTCTCTTAGGCCAAGTTCACACATAGTGGTAGAGTGAGTGCATCTAATCACCGGGCAGCAATATCATTTGTGAATTACGAGGAATTTTCACAGCTTTGCAATGTATTTTATGGCCGGACAGTTTTTATGAGAGAAATATGTAAAAAATCTGTACTTATTAATATTGTGCATACCAAACGACAAAACTGTAGCAGTCCATGGTAAAACACGGATTGTGAACCAAACCTAACTGTAACTTACCTTTCAGTTGGGATGAGACTCCTTAGTTGTTGAACCCTTTAAAAGCTGCTATGTTTGTTATATGATTATTTTATCTATGTAACTTACCCTGGGAGTTTCATTACAACCGATATTCTGAAGGAAATTGACAACTGGTATATATATATATACCGTATTTTCTGGCGTATAAGACGACTGGGTATATAAGACGACCCCCTACTTTTCCTGTTAAAATATGGGGTTTGGGCTATTCTCGCCGTATAAGACTACCCCTCTTCCAACGCACAACAAATAAAAATTATGAGCAACCAGAGAAAAGAAATTCCACAAATGGGCCGCACCTCTTAAAATATAACAATCAATTTATTGAAACACACATGATTAAAAACACAAATACATGGAAACATCCCCCATAGTGGGTTTAAATAAAGTGCATAATACAGCCAGTACTGCCACCTGTCAATAAAGAAAGGCTAAGTGTACAACAATATATATCACCAGCAAATAACAAGATACAATATACTTAGCCGACAAGACAATGGTGGCACAAGGCGAATAGAAATCCACAAAGGGGGAAAAAAAAACTCACGCGTATCGCTAGAGTGTATACTAGCTTCCTCAGAGGTCCATGTATATTGCATTTTTAGGTGTGCCCCCCATTATATATTAGCAACAAATAAAAATTAACTAAACGATCCGAGCATGAGAAAACCACTGAGAGCAGGGAGAGGGGGCTGCTTCAGGAGCGACTGGCCAGGATGTAGAGCACGGTGGCTCAGCTAGAGGGCGCCTGTCCCTGAAGCTGGAGAAGGCCAGCTTCTCCTGTCTGGCTTGGAAGTAATGAGGACCTTTCACTGGTCCAACGATAATGATATATACCGTATGTGTAGAGCGGCGGCCAGGGATAATAGTAAGTGCAGGAAGATCCCTGGGCGCCGCTCTACACATACATATCATTATCTAACAATCGTTAGACCAGTGAAAGGTCCTCTTAAGTTTTAGCACGCAGTATACCGGCGTATAAGACGACCCCGACTTTTGAGAAGATTTTCATGTGTTAAAAAGTAGTCTTATACGCCAGAAAATACAGTATATATATATATATATATATATATATATATATATATATACATACATATATACATCCATACAGACTAAAACCTGATTTATAATGAAATATAATGAAATATAAATTCAGCGGCTCACCTCACCTGCTCAGATGGACACGGTGCACACCTCGTAGACCACCCTTAGGCCAGAAAAACCATAGAGATTTTTTTTTTTTTATTAATAAATTTAAGACCTGATTTGGATGGCAGTAATTTCCATTTCATAGTGCACAGACCCTTCAAAGTAAATAGGACCACCAACCGTTCTTGACCAATTTGCGCCCGAGACACATTCATAAGAAAAAACTAACAAAAAAAAAGTACCATATGCACCCAGATTCATATGGAAGGTCAGATTCAGAAATTAGAGTGGCTATCAAAATCCAGCCTAAAGTTGAGTCTTACTATAACATTTAATTGCTATTTAAGCAATTTTCTCGAATTTACTCTAAAAGGGCTCAAAAAGTTGGTGTTAGTTAGTTATAACAATTGGTCAGATTGGGTAACCATGTTAATGTTAAATTGTTTTGCTGGAAGACTCCACCTTCCCCAGGGAAGACAATCAGCATGTATGTATGTGATCTGCAAGGATCGATTCATACCCAAATCGGCTGAGAGTGCCTTCCATATGGATGAGTGGGCCCAGAGAATGAAACAAAAACATTCTCCAGACCATAACGCTGTCACCACCTCCTTGTGTTCTTCCAGCAATGTTTGCAGGTTGTATGTTCTCTAATGTTTCTCACCTGACATGCCTACCTCCATCTGTGCGATGAAGAAAAACATGTGACTCGTTGGAGAAGGCAACTCTTTGCCAATCAGTGACGGTCCAATTACAATACTGCCTCGAAAATTAAAGCCTTTTCTGCCAATACAACTTCATTAGTAAAGGTGCTTCGGAGCCCCATACGCAGTGGGGTTCACTGAACTGTTGTTTTAGACACACGTCTGGTAGCTCCTAGTTCAGTTTGGCAGTGAGCTGCTCCATTGTAGTATGTCGGTCAACCCTTGCGCATATAGGTGGATTAGGAACCTAAAGTGGCCCTGGAAAAAAATTCCATAAAAGTGTCCCCATATTGTAGGAGGGTCTAAATTGACAGGAGGTGAAGCAACAAAAGTCCACAGTGCCACACAATATATTGCCCCAAAAGCTGTCCTTCTGTGTTGGATATCAATAGAGGCCATTTTCTCTCCTCCTTTTCCCGTTGTCTCCGATTAAGATATGGAGCAGAGTGCTTAGGAGGTGAGATGCTTTACATAGTTGAATTCAGGAGGGCATGTCACTGGCCGGGTAGATGAGTACTTGATTCTCACAAAGTTAATTGCCACTGGTAGCTTATCATGTACCTGGCCAGCGGCAGAGAGAAGTGCTTGAGTGGCCCCATGGGCATCAGCCCACCTGGAAATTTCCCTGTAAGGTCTATGGCCAATCCGCCCTTGCTTGCTAGGTAGATAGATAGATACTGCTGTATTTGGACCTTTGCAAATACAATTGACAATATACAGATTTCTGGTCAAGACATACAGACATTATTAGGGTGTGCTTCATGTATTCCTATCCCATTGTTGATACGTTTTTAACCAATAAGGGTTATGATCAGTAACTGAAATTACATATTCAAATTTTTTTTTTTTATTATAGGAGGATTTAGCACGCCCAGGAGAAGCTGCTGCAGAAGAGCCAGCTGTGGAGGCCACAGAAGAAACTGAGAAGGTAGGAAAAAACAAGTGCCCCAAAGAGCCCCCTATTAATCTTGATAAGCAATTAAACATACTCATAATTGGTAGCAGAATTGGTAGATATAATGTATTTCACGAACACAATACATTATACCAGGGCTGGGACAAGGTCCACCACCAACAGAGGCTGAGCTGCCCAAGTGCGCCCCCCCCCCCCTCCAACTTGTGGATGACACTGCTATGGGGGATCTGTGATGGATGACACTGTTATTGGGGAATCTGTGGATGACACATATGTGTCATCCACATATCCCCCCTCCCCACAGATCCCCCCTCCGTGTAGGAATGACCCCCAATACAAGGGGTGAGGCTGTGGGGTTGTATCTGCTTTTTTGATGACAGCGCCAGCGGGGCCCGTGCAGTGACTGTATTCTACTACACCCCCCCCCAACACTGTATATAATCTTAACTAGTTATATAGTTAATAAGATTATATCCAGTGAGCAGGGGATGGGGGTGTAGTAGAATACAGTCACTGCACGGGCCCTGCTGTCATTATGAAATAGCATATGTGACCCCCACCTCTTTTATTGGTGGTCATTCAGTAAATTAACCCTGTTTTGGGGGGTGGGGGTGTCTGTGGATGACAAATATGTGTCATCCACAGATTCTCCCTATAACAGGGTTCATTTAGTGAATGACCACCCAAATTGTGGTGACCCAATACATGGGAGTTGCATCTGCAGAGCTTTTGTATAATGCCACCCCACACTGTAGTGTCCCCACACAGTAATGTCCGCCACACTGCCCCCACACAGTAATGTCCGCCAGACTGCCCCCACACAGTAATGTCCGCCACACTGCCCCACACAGTAATGTCTGCCACACTGCCCCCACACAGTAATGTCCGCCACACTGCCCCCACACAGTAATGTCCGCCACACTGCCCCCACACAGTAATGTCCGCCACACTGCCTCCACACAGTAATGTCCCCCACACCCCCTCAACCACACAGCAGTGCCCCCACATAGTAATTTGTCATGCTCTCCCCCTCTCTTGTCATAATCCCCTCTTCTTGTCATGCTCTTTCTGCCCCCTGTCATTCTCCCTTATCTTTTCATGCTCTTTATACCCCCCATGTTGTCATGCTCTTTCTGCCCCCCCCCATGTTGTCATGCTCTTTCTGCCCCCCCCCATGTTGTCATGCTCTTTCTTCTCCCCCCTCCCATGTTGTCATGCTCTTTCTGCCCCCCCATGTTGTCATGCTCTTTCTCCCCCCCCATGTTTTCATGCTTTCTGCCCCCCCATGTTGTCATGCTCCTTCTTCTCCCCCTCCTCTCCTCCTACCTCTGCTGTAGCGTGGCCGAGCTCTGCATGGTCTGTGCCTCTGCGGGTACAGGAGGAGGAGCTTTTGTCTACTGTACCGAGCCGACTGACTTGAAGTGCAAACTGTGTGCGCACTTTCTGTCAGTCCGGCTGGGTACAGGAGACTGATGCTCTCTGTACCTGCAGACCGGACAGAGCTCGGTCATGCTACAATCAGGGAATGACAGGAGGGTGCGCTGAGCGGTTCCCCCCTGTGAGTCCCTCTCCCTCTGGCCGGCCCCTGCCTGTGCCCTGAGGCTGGAGCGCCCTGAAGCTGGAGCCTCCCCAGCCTCTGTGTCGGCCTGGCCCTGCATTATACGTATATGCCGTGGCTAGGCTGAGTTGCTGCAGCTCAGCTCCCATTCTCTTGCACAGGGCCGTATCTCATAGGAGGTGACTGAGCATGCACAGCTCTCTTTATTTTGTTGAGCATGCTTACACATCTATTTTCATAACTTCCATAGCAGTTAATGCGCTGTCACCTGTTCATTCACGGTGTAAGATGTAGAGCCATTCTGGAGATAGATGTGGGTCCCCCCTCGGAGACCCGATCTTATTGGGTATTAATGGCATATCTTGTTGATATGGCATAAATGTTCAGATTGGAATATACATTTAGTGTCTGGGACTATGACTAATGAAACATTATAGGGCCACCAGTGTCTTTAGGTAAGCTTAAATGCAGTTTCAGATTTTTTATCTATCAAACTTAGTAACTTTCACAATGTTACTTTAGCTGTAAACTGCAGTTCATAAGACTGTCCACTTGGGGTGCTCAAGTTTCAAGTTTCTCATGTCTCATGTTACAGCTCAGTGCATTCATCATATACTTATAAAATACTACGGTATGTATATTTGAGTGTTGAGTGGTGACAAATGTGATAGATGAATCAGCTTAATTATTTATACATGACATGCCTTTTTCGTAACAGTACAACACTATAAACTTTGATACTTATTTCACAATAAATTATCTATTTGTCAAAAGAATCACAAAGTTAGAGAGAATATTGTGAAAACTTAGATAATAGATGTATAATAATTTCAATAAAAGCTACTCTGGACGCTGACAGCTTAAAAGGGTTTTCTGAGATTTCTATACTGATGAACTATTCTCTGAATAAGACATCAGTACCTGATCGGTGGGGGTCTGACATCAGGGACCACCACTGATCAGCTATTTAGGAAAGGGACCGGCACTCTTTTGAGCACCACGGCCTTCTCCATACTCACCAAGCACACTGCTTTACATAGTATAGTGTCTGTGCATGATATCGCAGCTCAGCCCCATTCTCTTCAATGGGGCAGAGCTGCTTTTAGGCCATGTGATCGATTAATGTTTCCTCATTGGCTGGGAAAGCAGCAAGAAGGCAGCAGAACTACTGCAAGCAATGCTGCCTTCTAAAACAGCTGATCAGTGTGGATCCTAAGTGTGTAAGATCCCACCCAATCAGATACTGATGACCTATCCAGAGGACACGTGAGTTTAAAAAAAATATTATCACCACAGGGGCATCACCACTGTAAAGGGGTATTAAGTGGGAAAAACTACTGAGTGGGGGCACTAGGGCAACAGAACTACTGTAAGGGGGTGCTTAAAGGGCCACACTATTATAAGGGGGCACTACGGGGGGCAGCAGTACTGTAAGGGGAGCACTAAGGGGGCAAAATTACTCTATGGGGCACTAAGGAGTCATTTCACTGTGATTGGATGCTAAGTGGGAATGATTATTGTTTGAGCACTAACATAGCATTACTGTAAGGGGGCATTCTACTGTGTTTGGGAATTAAAGGGGCATTTAACTGCTTTTGGGCACTAAGGGGCCAGCACTACTGTAAAGGGGGCACTAAGGGGACAGCACTTCTGATAAGGGGTTGCTAAGTAGGATTCTACTGTGAAAGGGGCTCTAGGAGGGAATTACTACTGTGTGGGGCACTAAGTGGACATTCTACTGTGTGTGGGTACTAAGGAGGAATAACTACTGAGTGGGTCATTAGGGGGAAATACAGGGCCAAAAAGTGGCATACTGTAAAGTAACCTCTCGACTCCTCCTGTACAGATCTAGTAAGCATTTATTTTCATATTTTTTACATGATTGAGTGGGTGGGTAGATTGTATGGCAAGCATGGGTGGTCTTGACTAGCTGCAGAAGAGGGGGTTGCAGGGAAGTTGGTTGAGATGGGGGCAGTTTGAAGATTTGTTTTGGGGCCAAGCTTTTTCGAGTTACACCCGTAACTGATCAGCTGTTTAAGAAGGCACCGATGCTCCTGTAAGCAGCTTACCAAGCACAGCGCAGTACATTTCATAGCAGCTGCGCTTGGTATCGCACTCAGCCCCATTCACTTCTATGGGGCTCAGCTGCTCCCAGGCCATGTGACCGATGAATGTATCATCACAGCCCAGGAAAAAGCTGAAAGAGAGCCGTGATTCTACTCTGAGCACCACTGCCTTCTCGAACAGCTAATCAGTGTGGGTCCCAGTTTTAGGACCCTAATCAGATACTGATGACCTATCTTTGACTTCTCAGAACCTTATAGTAAACTTTAAATATGACAACTTTTCTTAAAAAGTGACAATTAATCTATATAAATGTAATTCTTGTCATTTAGCCTCAGTAGCCTCAGAAACATACCAGTTTCTCTGTAAATGAGTAAAATGCAATCACCAAACTTCTCTGGAAATAGGGCTTGGGACCCTGTTGTCATAACTGGTGGGGGTTGCAATGGTGGGGACCCCAGCGATCATACTTTTGGATAGGTGACTCATGTTCTCCTGTGATAAACATTTTAAGTATAGTGTTACATCATTAATAAACAAACTAAATTATAGAATTTTTTGACCATTTGTATTGCATCAATGTATCCTAGAAAAGGAGACAAGGACCACTGCAATTGTCTATGGTTCAGACCAAGATAAAAGCAAAATGCATCTTTAGCGAGTATGGTCAGTTTTTGGATTCTATGTTTGTCACCCTCTATAGCTGCACATGTCATCAAGTTTATGTCTTTACTGAGATAATAATATACAATAGATAAAAGTAGATAAGGGGAAACTTTGGCCACATAATGTATGAAATAACTGATAATAAATGGATTTATTCTGTCTTTCAGGCTGGTGATGCAGAGAATTAGTCATTTAATCTTAAATGCTGCCAAACTCCTTGAAGATCTATCGCTAATACGATGCAGGAAACCATTGATTCCACAGCTGAACATCCCCAACCATCATCCATCGCACTGTTTATCATGAAGATTTACAAATATGCCTTCTTCTGGTAGATTGGTTCATTTAAAGTAGTATCATAGCAGTTGTGTGAAAATGTTTGCAAATCTTTTGGGATGATCTTGTTTTCATGATTAAAACTTAAAATGTCAACTAAGTCACATAGTCTTTAATGACAACATTAAACAGTGCCATCATTTTATTAAGCAGGTATCTACAAGAATTAAAGGGGTTGTCCATTCTTGGAGCTGACAACCCAAATGCATATAAGTTGTGCCTCATTATAAAAAAATACATTTATCTGTCTCTCCATGCCCCTGCCCGATTGCTGCATGCTTTTGGTCACTGCAGAAACAATAATTGGCATGTTCATGTGAACACTGTGGTCATTCACATCTGTTACACAATAAAGCACTGATGTGACCTGAAGTTGCCAGGAAGTGGTAACTGGGGTTTTCAGCTCTATGCATGGAAAACCTTTTTAGGTCATTGCCAGTATAACATGTAAACAATTTAGCAAGCAGTGGAACCCCATGCCCCCATTGTTCTATACTTTCCATATGGCAAATTTACGATAACAAATAATATCAATTGCAAGATATTGCTGCATATTGCTTGCTAGGTAATTTGTAAGGGTACTTTCACACTAGCGTTAGAGGAATCCGGCAGGCAGTTCCGGCATCCCGAAATTCGTGTGCAAACGGATACCGTTTGTTTCCGGATCAGGATGCGGATCCGTTTGACAAATGCATTTAAATACCGGATCCGTCTCTCCGGTGTCATCTGGAAAAACAGATCTGGTATTTATCTTATTCACATTTTTAAAGGTCTGCGCATGCGCAGACCGGAAAGCCGTATCCATTTTCCATAACACTTGGTATGCTTTCCATTCAGAATGCATTAGGACAAAACTGAAGCGTTTTTTTACGGTATTGAGCCCCTAGAACTTTAACGCTAGTGTGAAAGTACCCTAAGGAATATACAGCTCACTACTATTAGATCTTTGTAGGATACTTGCTCCTAGTGAGCAGAGATGATTCATTTCTTCCATCTGATCATACTCTGGAAGAAAGATAAGTGTCTCATTAAGTCATTGTCTGACCCTTTGAATATGCTTTATCAGGCAAACTAGAGTCACCCACTGTGAGTTGATACTTCTCATCAGTCCAGACTAGGGTGCAGTTTGGCTATGTGAAATAATGTGTATACGAACTCTTGATAGGTACAACATTCTCTTTGAGGAGATCCAGGTACTAGTATGTTTTAAAGTTGTTTTCCAATCAAAAAGATCACTCCAATGTTTCTGGTACATTGGATACTACATTTCAATTGAAAGGGCACTTTTTTTCTAAAAATTCTTACTTTTTGATAGTGTCAGTATGAATATTGAATGTACTTACATACTGCATGTGAATGCAAAATATGGGCGATCTGTGTGCTGCTGGACTGCACCCACAGCTGAAGTCAACTCTTGGAACGATTCTTGGTAGAAAGAAAATCACAATTTTTTTTTAAAGACAAGCGTTAAAGCAGAGTGGGTTGAGAGAGTAGGCAGACTAAAGAATGCAAAGTGTAGAATAGGGGAATGGAATGGGGACATTTTCCACAACTAATATATTTTCATACAAGGATGACAAAGGTATACCATTAACAGCACTTAACAGGCTTCAATCTGCTGCAGCACATACTTAAAATGTCAAAGGTTCACATACATGAGGACATCAGTACATTTTTACTCTTATACAGGATGATCAATGCTACAGTTGATTACTTGAGAGTTCTTTTTTCTAACAAGTTATTTCTCCCTAAGTTATTTGAGGTAGAGATGCAAGATGGCTGACTAGGCCAACATGACTGATTATGCAATAAGACCGAATTATCCAACATGTGCCTCCCCTAATGTCATGCTTCAGTCCCACAGTTTTCATGCATCCCTGGTGCCCTCACAATGCCCATTTGTTCCTCTACACCACCATCTCTGCATGTGCAAGGAAAGGAGACTGATGATACCTTGAAGTACCAGTCTAGAGCATGTGCACAACTTATAAGTGTAGCTGGTGGATATTACCAGAGAACTTTGAATAGAGTTTTTTCTATAATTAATATGGATGACAGACCATAATATTTTATGCAGCTCTGAGGAGTTAGCTAGGTTTGTGTTAGTGGGGAAACATATTTAAGTGCAATATTCCCCATCTTGAAGTCTACCTTCAACTTAATATCCACAAGGGGAAACAACACTTTCCAATAGAGTGCTCTATTTAGCCATCTAATCTAACCCTTTCATTATGAGAATGAATAGCTCTCTTTCACATTGCACTTTAACCGAATTTTTGGTAAATAAGTACTCTTAAAAATGTGATTTTGTTGGACAGATGTCAGATCATCAGTTAAAGGGGTTGTATTATCTCAGACACATCGGGGGCATAAGATATGCCCCCAATGTCTGATAGTTGCGGGTTCCACCTCTGGGACCTGCACCGATTTTTAGAATGGAGTCCGCAAAGGGAAGGAGGGTGTAGCATGCATGCGCGGCCACTCTTCATTTATTCCTAAAGGAGCGTGGAAAATAGCTGAGCAGCTATTTTCAGCAGTCCCATTAAAATGAATGTAGAGTGCACTGCGCAAGCGCGGCCACCGCTCCATTCACTTCTATGGGGGTGATGGAAATAGTCAGGCCAGCTGGCTCGGCTACTTTCGGCAGTCCCAAAGAAGTGAATGCAGAGCGGCCACATATGCACGTTGTGACCTCCTTCACGTTGCGACTCCGTTCTAAAGATAGGTGCAGGTCCCAGAGGTGGGACCCATACCTATCAGACATTGAGTGCATATCCTAGTGATATGCTCCACCTATCTGTGATGGTACAACCCTTTTAAGGTCCAGTAAAATAAGGCAATGCTATTTTAAAGAGGACCTGTCACCACAAAATGCAATGCAATCTGAAAGCACCATGTGATAGAGCAGGAGGATCTAAGCAGATTGATATATAGTTTTGTGGGAAAATATTCAGTAAAACCTATAACTTTTACATTTATATCTTTGTTGTTTGCAGCCTTGTGAAGAGGTATCGGTACAGGAGGGAGGAGTTATCAGTGACTGATAACATTGTGTGTATAAGTGTACATACAGAGATATCTGTCAGTCACTGATAATGCCTCCTGTACTGATGGGTATTCACAGGAAGTGGAAAAAGCAACAATATGTATAAATTACAGGTTTTACTGAATATTTTCCCACAAAACTATATATCAATCAGCTCATCTCCTCCTTCTCTATAACATGGTGCTTTCAGATTGCATTGCATTTTGTGGTGACAGGTACTTTTTAAAATGATTTTCTGTATTGGACATGGTATGAAGTTTAGGGCACATTTTGAAAGTCATTCATATAGAAATCCAGAAAAATCCACTTCACTTTTTTCATAACTCTTCCCTTCATTAAATCAGTTATTCAATGAAAACAATATGTCCGCTATCCACAGGATTGAGGTTAAGTGTCTGATCAGCAGGGGTCAGACTTCTGGGGCCCAGGCCGATCACAAGAACAGGGGCCCGTGCTTACCATTTGAATGGAGCCGCAGACACACATGTATGTCTACTGCCGCATTCAACTCTATGGCACTGCATTCAGTTAACCTCATAGAACTGAATAGAGCAGCAGCGCTCATATATGACTTCTGCTTCATTCAAATTGGGGAGAATGGGCCTCTTGCGATCAGACACTTATCCCCTATTCTGTGTATAGGTAATAAGTTGTATTCATGGGACAACCTCCTTAAATCCCTTTGTACATTGATTTAGTTTCACTTCTGTACAATAGAAATGATCAAAAATTTCACTTAACTTCTTAGTACAGTCTTCCTGTGACATGTATCAAATATGCAATCTATCAATACTGACAGAATGTGTTATTCCATCTGCCCTGCTTGTCAGATCTATGTCTTCTTTCATACTCTATCTGTGAATCTAACTTTTGCCATTGGACCCATACTATATACTTTATATTCTGTGTTATTTGCTGATTATTTTATTGTTAGGATGTTAGCAGTTTAACACCAACATTGGAAATTATCTTTCTTAATCACACAAATAAAAAATGAATTTAACATGTAACTCTTGCTGAATGTGTTAAAAGTAAAGCTGTATCACAGAGACATATTGTAACTGACACTTCTAAAACTATTTAAGACCAAGATCACACATCGCAAATTTTTTCTACATCCTCTGATAAGTACAATGCAGTAGAAATCTATGGAATTTTCCAATCCCCATTTGCATGCTACACATTTTTACATGTGGATTTTCTTGCGCAGATCAGATTTTGAAATGCACAGCATGCCCATTGTCTTGCAAATTGTTTGCAGATTATTCACTGATTTCATCCATTAACTTTAACAATGTTTAATTCCTCAAATAAGTCCACAACTGAGAAGTCTATTTCATAATTTGTTGCAGATTTCATCTCCAACATATCCTATAATTGGAGATATGAACTTACCCTAAGGCTGGCTTCACACGTCCATTTAACACGGACTCGAACTGTCCGTGGTAACCTGGGCTGGATTCCTGCTTAGAGTAGCTATTAGGCTGAGCGCTTCCTGCCACCCCTGCAATGCAGTAATGCACTGTTATGATCTATATGACTGTACTACTGTACTGCAGCGGCGATAGGAAGCGCACGGCGTCATAGCAACTAATGATGCCATGCGCTCCTGCTCTAAGCAAGAATCCAGCCAAGGTTACCACGAACAGTTCACGTCCGTGTTAAACGGACATGTGAAGCCAGCCTAAAACCTCACTGAAGACTAAAACTTGTTAGATACTCCCTATGTGAGCTCCATTGAGAATATGAAAACCCTTAGGCTACCTGCACATGTGGTGGGTAAACTGCTGCATAATGCAGTATCAGCAAAGTGAATAAGATTTCAGAAATATTGGGTGCAGTTGCTGGGATTGGAGTGGCCCCAAGGCTATGTTGGGTTCTGTGGACACTCTCGAGGAGTCACCACATGTAGCTGTTCTCCAGAAGGGATGGTAAGGTGTGATACATCCCAATGGGAAATAAATCCAGAGAGTAAGGATTTGCATTTAACCAGTGTGCTTCTTTATTGGAGGAACTTAAGTGCAAAAGAGACGAAGGTTTCATGATGAGGAAAGGCCTGAGCTAGATGTCCCTCTCTCTCTCAAAAGGTTGGTACCCTGGCCAAAAACTGGTGGCCCAGAGTCTGTGGCTCAGTCTTCCATCTGGCTCCCTAGTTAATGGGCTGGTAACCCGGGGTCTGTGGTTCAGCATCCCCATCTCAGTGTCTTCTTCTGGTCACCTTTAGTGATGTCGCGAACATAAAATTTTCCGTTCGCGAACGGCAAACGCGAACTTCCGCAAATGTTCGCGAACATGCGAACATTGCGAACCGCCATAGACTTTAATAGACAGGCGAATTTTAAAAACCAAAGGGACTCCTTCTGGCCACAATAGTGATGGAAAAGTTGTTTCAAGGGGACTAACACCTGGACTGGGGCATGCCGGAGGGGGATCCATGGCAAAACTCCCATGGAAAAATACCTAGTTGACGCAGAGTGTGGAAGTTGTAATCGCAATGCGATTAATACAGGTTATATTAATCGCATTGCGAAATCAACTTAGAGCTGGGTTCCTAATGGTTGTATTGCTAGAAATTCTAGCAATACAACCACTAGAACCGAGCTCCTAAGTTAAATTCGCAATGCGATTAATATAACCTGTATTAATCGCATTGGGATTACAACTAGATCTGTTCCTAATGGTTGTATTGCTAGAATACAACGAAGATTGAGAATATAGCGCTAAATTCTCAATCTTCGATTATATTCTAGCAATACAACACATTAGGAACTCAGCTCTAAGTTGAATTCGCAATGCGATTAATGCAGGTTATATTAATCGCATTGAGAATTCAACTTAGATCTGAGTTCTAATAGTTTGTTGTATTGCTAGAATATAACGAAGATTGAGAATATAGTGCTATATTTGTTATCTTCGTTATATTCTAGCAATACAACTATTAGAACTCAGATCTAAGTTATAATCGCAATGCGAATAATACAGGTTATATTAATCGCATTGCGATTTACAATTACTATTACTGCAGCTTCAGAATGAATGTAAGATGGATCCTATCCTTGTGTTTAGATAGGAGGTGGGAGGGTCTGGGAGGGAGGGTATGCTGATTGGCTGGAATGTGTCTGCTGACTGTGAGGTACAGGGTCAAAGTTTGCTCAATAATAAAGTATAGGGGCGAACGCGAACATCGAATATGTTCGCCTGCCGCGGCGGACGCGAACAAGCTATGTTCGCCGGGAACTGTTCGCCGGCGAATAGTTCGGGCCATCTCTAGTCACCTTTGCGGCCTGGCAGAGTCTCTCTTACTAAGCACTGGTTCCTATATACAGACTGACAGCGTCTCTTCTACTAAACACTGGTCCCTAGCTACAGACAACTAAGGCTCTGACTGGTCTCTTTATATATAGTTTTGAGCTGAACTAGAACCTTCTAGGGTTGGAGTGGAGAATGACAGCCTAAACAGAAACAATGTTACAATTTTAGCCTGTCTTAGACTTGTATAGGGTTTGAATGCAAGTATATGGCATGATTGTGCAGCATTTCCAGATATAAACAAGACATACATAAATAACAGAGCTAAACCAGACAGTCAAATGGTAAGTGTGTCTGTTTTTTTCCCTCCAAATCTTTGTATCGGTAAAAAGTTATAACGTCTCTCAGTATTAGCTGGCTATGCATTAACCCTTTCCACAGTACAGTGTAGCTATTGTGTAATAAAAGTGCAAATGAAGAACACAAATTACAATAAACATAAATACAGTTCAACAATATGTAACAGTATAAGTGCACAACAGTATAAATCACAGTGGAACATAACCTTTCAAAGTGCAATAAAGTAGGAGTTTGATGGCTTTCATAGTAGCAATAAGGGCAAATGATCACAAATATCCATAGTCCAAAGTACCCTTGCTCCAGGCGGTAGAGATGAGCAAAACAATTCTACAGAATGTATTTGTACATTCAGCAAGGCTGTTAGAATCGATTTGTCCCATCAGCAGGGTTTGTGCAAATGAAGAAGGCCTGCTGATTGGACAAATCGATTCTAACAGCCTTTCTGATTGGACAAATCGATTCTGTAGAATCATTTTGCTCATCTCTACTCCAGGGCACTACACATGTACACGTTGTTTTTTTTCCCCGCACTTGTTGCCTGAATAATAGTAAAGATTAGCAGTTAAAGGTGATAGGTCGCATCTACAGTATAAGTTTCTGACACTCTTACATGTGCAAAGGCTCAAAAAAGAAATAGAATATTTTACACCTGAAACTGAGAGGAACAAAATTTGCTCAGTCTAAACTCTTATTTAGAATGTCCAAAATATTCTACAGCAGCTTCTCAGTCTTTGAGGGAGTTAGAACCTACAGACAGGCTGCCACTTCTCATATTTCCTGATGAAGCAGAACATTGAGCATAGTACTGAAACTTGAATATGCACTCATTCCCTACAAAATGGTTCATCACCTTAGAATAAAGAATTATGCATATACAACCCACACATAGGGGTATTTTATGGCAGACCATAGTGGCCATTGTTAAGAACTGCAGGGTTTTAAATGCATAGGAAAGACATGTGATGCTGTGCTACATTGAGTAATTTCATTTTCTCAACAAAGACTTTGGCTTTTTTAAGACGCTTGAGTGCTGGATCACTTCATCTTGCATGTTCACTTGCTGCGCTCTGGGTTTTTGGTGCACCTATATTTCTGGATGAAGCAACAGAGGTGAGCTGAAGTTTTCTTTGGAGTTATGGTGGATTCAAAGGTACGGGAATACATAGGCTTAAGCAATAGATAAGTGAATAGGAAGTTTACTAAGTGATGAAGACATATACAGAAAAAGCATATACAAATCATATACAGCACAGGACACAGAAACAATCACAGAAACCTACACTCAATTCAATTCACAGGAAGCTCCTTGCCGACAGGCACCCAAGATTAAAATACAAGCAGATAGTTAGTGTTTTCACAAAATCTCTGCTATATGCATAAGATTTTATACTTTTTAGCCCAGTGGTCCTTCCTAAAAGGTCTCCATTTTGAAAATGCAAGTTCAGTGACCTCAGCCATTAGGTATGCGGACGAGTACCAGTTAGCAGTCCTGGTAACTGTAGAAAAATAGGGTCCTGTATCTGCTCACTACATTAACAAACAATAATTAAAGGGGAAGAACCAATAAAATTAAGTTTTACAACACAGGGGTAAACAGTAAAGCAACTGCAAGCCTGATGTCCTGGACCAGCTATTCCTGGGTTGGAAGACTGGTAATCAGCATAAACAAAATCACAAAATAAATGATATGTTCATGGCACTGTGAGTTTCTAACTAGAAATTATGTAGTCCAAAATTGATGGGTTTGAAATATACCAGTAATCCTTTATTTATAATCTCACATAAACAAGCTTTGTGGTATAATCCCCTTTATCAAGTCAGTGACCTGATAAAGGGGGTTATACTCTAAAACCCATTCTAGAGATAGGATTGGATCCCAAAGGTGGGACCTACACCCATCAGACATTTATCTCATATCCTAGCAAGCCAGTTTGGACCAAATGCCGAAGCCCCGCTTTTTCTAAATTGATATGTAATTTTATACATTGTGATGACTTTGGAATACTTTTACTTATCCCAGCAATTTTGAGATTTTTTTTTATTTTTTTGTGACACATCATACTTTATGCCAGTGGTAAATTTGTGAAGATGTTATATCTTTGTTTACTTTAAAAAATCCCAAATTTACTGAAAATTTGGAAAAATTAACTATTTTCTAAATTAGAATTTCTCTGGTTTTAAGACAAATAGCGATAACTGACAAAATAGTTATTAATTAACCATCACCAGATGTCTACTTTATGTTGGCATCATTTTGTAAATATAAAGAACAAAATGTCGCACTAGAATGAGTGAATGCCACTGGAGGTGCACCCACAAACAGTTTCACCCAACTGTAAAACAGGGCTATGATAGTATATAAATAGTAGGGCACTCTCCTTAACAGATGGATATCATATGAAGCAGATTTATTATAATTAGTGATGTCGCAAACACAAAATGTTCCGTTCGCGAACGGCGAACACGAACCTCCGCAAATGTTCGCGAACGGGCGAACCGGGCGAACCGCTATAGACTTCAATAGGCAGGCGAATTTTAAAACCCACAGGTTCTCTTTCTGGCCACAATAGTGATGGAAAAGTTGTTTCAAGGGGACTAACACCTGACTGTGGCATGCCGTAGGGGGATCCATGGCAAAACTCACATGGAAAATTACGTAGTGGACGCAGAGTTGGGTTTTAATCCATAAAGGGCATAAATCAACTAACATTCCTAAATAGTTTGGAATAACATGCTTTAAAACATCCAGTGTGTGTATACGATCAGGTATCAAGTTGTATCGATCAGGTAGTGTAAGGGTTACGCCCGCTTCACAGACATTGACAGACCAAACTCCCCTTTTAATGCACCGCAAACAGTCCATTTGCACAAAGGCAAACTCCCCATTTGCACAAGGTTGGATACCAAGCTAGCCATGTCCCAGTGATGTCATTGAAGGTTTCTTCCTCCACCAAGCCACGTACAACACCAAGGGTCCCCGAAAGGTGAATTTAATTGATTTTTCAAACGGGGAGATGGTTAAAAAAACGCTGGCTCCCTCCACTTTGTTTTTATCCACGGTCACTGCGTCTGCGCCATGCAATTTACTGTCACACCCGATATTAGTGGTATTTTCTGTAGTACTATTCTCATCAGTTTAATCCCTCTAACGTCCCCAATCTGGGGTCCATTTATTGAAAAAAAAATTCGAACGGGGAGATGGTTAAAAAAACACTGGCTCCCTCCACTCTGTTTTAATCCACGGTCACTGCGTCTGCGCAATGCAATTTACTGTCACACCACATATGAGTGATATTTTCTGTAGTACTATTTTCATCAGTTTAATCCCTGTTACATCCCATATCAGGGATTGCCTTTTGTGAAAAAAAATTTAGGCCGGGTACCTTCGACTGCCTTCACAGTGACAGACCAAACTCTCATACACCAAACTGAATTGATTTTAGGAACCGGGAGATGGAAAAAGCAGCTTGGTCGGTCCTCTTACTCCTAAATTGGGGCACTGAGCGTGCACAGAGCAATGTGCTGTGACACCCTATATGAGTGGTGTCTTAACTAGTACTATTCCTATCAGTGTAATCCCAGTTACGTACACTATCCGGGGACGTGTGTCGAATTGATTAAACATTGTTGAATTAACGAACCATTACGACATCATGAAAAAATTTAGTTCTGAGCTCTGTACTTGCTTTGTATTGGAATTAATGGGGATTTTTTTAATTGTCCGCATTATTTCTAATAAACTATTAAGAGACTTTATTATGATTTTTTATTTTATGTATTAAAAACCCATACAACTTAAAAAAAAAAAGGTAAATGAATGTTTTTTCTATGAAATATTATCCAGCCGTCCGATTGCTTTTGGTCTGACCATAATGAAGCAACAGCCTTAACATCTGGGGTGTGGCAACATTGCCAACACACTCATAGAGGTGATGATTGCTTCATTGGGATACGCAAGCCCCTTCACCACAATAAGGTAACGATCACGAAGGGCAATTGACACTTGTATGTGCCTTTTTTTTTTTTGCAGTCACAGTGCTGCACCATAGGACAGAAAAATTAGGCATGTACACATGCCTGAAAAATAATGGCATTCTTGCAGCCGCTATTGTAGCAGCAGCCGGAAAAATTTATGTTTTCCAGGCAGAAAAGTGACTAAAACATTGCGGCTTGAACCCTAGTTGGTGGTGGAGAATTCACGAAAGTCATCCGGTATGCAGACATTAAATACAGCAGCGTGGGGATCATTTTGAGGCCAAGGCATGTAATCAGGCCTTTTGTTAGTCAAACGTATCCCTCACTGTCAGTCCCTTCGGGATCCATGCCTCATTCATCTTTATGAAGGTGAGGTAATCAACACTTTTTTGACCGAGGCGACTTCACTTGTCAGTGACAATGCCTCCTGCTGCACTGAAGGTCCTTTCTGACAGGACACTTGAAGCAGGGCAGGCCAGAAGTTCTATCGTAAACTGGGATAGCTCAGGCCTCAGGTCAAGCCTGCACACCCAGTAGTGAAGGGGTTCATCGCTCCTCAGAGTGTCGATATCTGCTGTTAAGGCGAGGTAGTCTGCTACCTGTCAGTCGAGTCAGTTCCCTAAGGCTGGATCCCGAAGGGCTGTGGCGATGTGTAGGACTGGAAAAGTTCCACATGTTCTCCATCAACAACACATCTGTAAATCGTCCAGTCCTTGCCGCCGTGGTAGGAGGAGGATTACACTCACCTCTTCCCCTGTTAGATTCCCGTTGTACTGTGACTAGAGATGAGCGAACACCTGGAAGTTCGGGTTCGGGAAGTTCGGCTGAACTTCCAGAAATGTTCGAGTTCGGGATCCGAACTCGACCCGAACTTTATACCGAACCCGAACCCCATTGAAGTCAATGGGGACCCGAACTTTTAGGCACTAAAAAGGCTGTAAAATAGTCCAGGAACGGGCTAGAGGGCTGCCAAAGGCAGCAAAATGTAGGTAAATCCCCTGCAAACAAATGTGGATAGGGAAATTAATTAAAATAAAATAAAATAAATAAATTTTAACCAATATCAATTGAAGAGAGGTTCCACTGCAAGGAATCATGCATCATATAACCTAACACTGGAGAAGGCCACTTTCAGTTATTTCGGACCCAGCACCCAGACAGAGGAGAGCGGTCCCACAGCAAGGAATCATGCGTCATTTCACCCACCACTGGAGAAGGCCACTTTCAGTTATTTCGGCCCAGCACCCAGACTGAGGATACAGGTCCCACAGCAAGGAATCATGCGTCATATCACCCACCACTGGAGAAGGCCACTTTCAGTTATTTCGGCCCCAGCACCCAGACAGAGGAGAGAGGTCCCACAGCAAGGAATCATGCGTCATATCACCCCCTACTGGAGAAGGCAACATTCAGTTATTTATGCCCCAGCACCCAGACAGAGGAGGGAGGTCCCACAGCAAGGAATCATGCGTCATATCACCCACCACCGGAGAAGGCCACTTTCAGTTATTTCGGCCCCAGCACCCAGACAGAGGAGAGAGGTCCCACAGCAAGGAATCATGCATCATATCACCCACCACTGGAGAAGGCCACTTTCAGTTATTTATGCCCCACCACCCAGACAGAGGAGAGAGGTCCCACAGCAAGGAATCATGCGTCATATCACCTACCACCGGAGAAGGCCACTTTCAGTTATTTCATGCCCCAGCACCCAGACAGAGGAGAGAGGTCCCACAGCAAGGAATCATGCGTCATATCACCCACCACTGGAGAAGGCCACTTTCAGTTATTTATGCCCCACCACCCAGACAGAGGAGAGAGGTCCCACAGCAAGGAATCGTGCGTCATATCACCTATCACCGGAGAAGGCCACTTTCAGTTATTTATGCCCCACCACCTAGACAGAGGAGAGAGGTCCCACAGCAAGGAATCATGCGTCATATCACCCACCACCGGAGAAGGCCACTTTCAGTTATTTATGCCCCAGCACCCAGACAGAGGAGAGAGGTCCCACAGCAAGGAATCATGCATCATATCACCCACCACTGGAGAAGGCCACTTTCAGTTATTTATGCCCCACCACCCAGACAGAGGAGAGAGGTCCCACAGCAAGGAATCATGCATCATATCACCTACCACTGGAGAAGGCCACTTTCAGTTATTTCGGCTCCAGCACCCAGACCAGAGGAGACAGGTCCCACAGCAAGGAATCATGCATCATATCACCCACCACTGGAGAAGGCCACTTTCAGTTATTTATGCCCCACCACCCAGACAGAGGAGAGAGGTCCCACAGAAAGGAATCATGCATCATATCACCTACCACTGGAGAAGGCCACTTTCAGTTATTTCGGCTCAGCACCCAGACCAAGGATACAGGTCCCACAGCAAGGAATCATGCATCATATCACCCACCACTGAGAAGGCCACTTTCAGTTATTTCATGCCCCAGCACCCAGACAGAGGAGAGGTCCCACAGCAAGGAATCATGCGTCATATCACCCACCACTGGAGAAGGCCACTTTCAGTTATGTATGCCCCACCACCCAGACAGAGGAGGAGGTCCGACAGCAAGGAATCATGCGTCATATCACCCACCACCGGAGAGGCCACTTTCAGTTATTTCGGCCCCAGCACCCAGACAGAGGAGAGAGGTCCCACAGCAAGGAATAATGCGTCATATCACCCACCACTGGAGAAGGCCACTTTCAGTTATTTCGGCTCCACCACCCAGACAGAGGAGAGAGGTCCCACAGCAAGGAATCATGCGTCATATCACCCACCACTGGAGAAGGCCACTTTCAGTTATTTATGCCCCACCACCCAGACAGAGGAGAGAGGTCCCACAGCAAGGAATCATGCATCATATCACCCACCACTGGAGAAGGCCACTTTCAGTTATTTCGGCCCAGCACCCAGACCAAGGATACAGGTCCCACAGCAAGGAATCATGCATCATATCACCCACCACTGGAGAAGGCCACTTTCAGTTATTTCGGCCCCAGCACCCAGACAGAGGAGAGAGGTCCCACAGCAAGGAATCATGCGTCATATCACCCACCACTGGAGAAGGCCACATTCAGTTATGTATGCCCCACCACCCAGACAGAGGAGGGAGGTCCGACAGCAAGGAATCATGCGTCATATCACCCACCACCGGAGAAGGCCACTTTCAGTTATTTCGGCCCCAGCACCCAGACAGAGGAGAGAGGTCCCACAGCAAGGAATAATGCGTCATATCACCCACCACTGGAGAAGGCCACTTTCAGTTATTTCGGCCCCACCACCCAGACAGAGGAGAGAGGTCCCACAGCAAGGAATCATGCGTCATATCACCCACCACTGGAGAAGGCCACTTTCAGTTATTTCTGGCCCCAGCACCCAGACAGAGGAGAGAGGTCCCACAGCAAGGAATCATGCGTCATATCACCCACCACTGGAGAAGGCCACTTTCAGTTATTTCGGCCCCAGCACCCAGACAGAGGAGAGAGGTCCCACAGCAAGGAATCATGCGTCATATCACCCACCACTGGAGAAGGCCACTTTCAGTTATTTCGGCCCCAGCACCCAGACAGAGGAGAGGGTCCCACAGCAAGGAATCATGCGTCATATCACCCACCACTGGAGAAGGCCACATTCAGTTATTTATGCCCCACCACCCAGACAGAGGAGGAGGTCCCACAGCAAGGAATCATGCATCATATCACCCACCACCGGAGAAGGCCACTTTCAGTTATTTCGGCCCCAGCACCCAGAGAGTGGAGAGAGGTCCCACAGCAAGGAATCATGCGTCATATCACCCACCACTGGAGAAGGCCACTTTCAGTTATTTATGCCCCACCACCCAGACAGAGGAGGAGGTCCCACAGCAAGGAATCATGCGTCATATCACCTACCACCGGAGAAGGCCACTTTCAGTTATTTATGCCCCACCACCCAGACAGAGAGAGAGGTCCCACAGCAAGGAATCATGCGTCATATCACCCACCACCGGAGAAGGCCACTTTCAGTTATTTCGGCCCCAGCACCCAGACAGAGGAGAGAGGTCCCACAGCAAGGAATCATGCATCATATCACCCACCACTGGAGAAGGCCACTTTCAGTTATTTATGCCCCACCACCCAGACAAAGGAGGAGGTCCCACAGAAAGGAATCATGCATCATATCACCTACCACTGGAGAAGGCCACTTTCAGTTATTTCGGCCCAGCACCCAGACCGAGGATACAGGTCCCACAGCAAGGAATCATGCGTCATATCACCCACCACTGGAGAAGGCCACTTTCAGTTATTTCGGCCCCAGCACCCAGACAGAGGAGAGAGGTCCCACAGCAAGGAATCATGCATCATATCACCCACCACTGGAGAAGGCCACATTCAGTTATTTATGCCCCACCACACAGACAGAGGAGGGAGGTCCCACAGCAAGGAATCATGCGTCATATCACCCACCACCGGAGAAGGCCACTTTCAGTTATTTCTGGCCCCAGCACCCAGACAGAGGAGAAAGGTACCACAGCAAGGAATCATGCGTCATATCACCCACCACTGGAGAAGGCCACTTTCAGTTATTTCGGCCCCACCACCCAGACAGAGGAGAGAGGTCCCACAGCAAGGAATCATGCGTCATATCACCCACCACCGGAGAAGGCCACTTTCAGGTATTTATGCCCCACCACCTAGACAGAGGAGAGAGGTCCCACTGCAAGGAATCATGCGTCATATCACCCACCACCGGAGAAGGCCACTTTCAGTTATTTCGGCCCCAGCACCCAGACAGTGGAGAGAGACGTCCCACAGCAAGTAATCATGCATCATATCACGCACCACTGGAGAAGGCCACTTTCAGTTATTTATGCCCCACCACCCAGACAGAGGAGAGAGGTCCCACAGAAAGGAATCATGCATCATATCACCTACCACCGGAGAAGGCCACTTTCAGTTATTTATGCCCCACCACCCAGACAGAGGAGAGAGGTCCCACAGCAAGGAATCATGCGTCATATCACCTACCACCGGAGAAGGCCACTTTCAGTTATTTCGGCCCCACCACCCAGACAGAGGAGAGGTTCATTCAACTTTGGGTTGCACCGCAAGATCATGGTAAAGTAAAAAAAATTAGAATTCAATAAAGATGTGCCCCGGAGTACAAGAATACATGGTTGAGGGGGTTGCAGTTATAAATGTCTATTCTGCACAAGGGAGGGACAGGTCCTGTGGGATCCATGCCTGGTTCATTTTTATGAACGTCAGCTTGTCCACGTTGGCTGTGGACAGGCGGCTTCATTTGTCAGTAATGACGCCCCCTGCCATGCTGAATACACGTTCAGACAAAACGTTGGCCGCCGGGCAGGCCAGCACCTCCAAGGCATAAAATGCTAACTCTGGCCACGTGGACAATTTGGAGACCCAGAAGTTGAATGGGACGAACCATCAGTCAGTACGTGGAGGGGTGTGCAGACCTGGAGGGGGCTGCCTCCTGCTAACACGTTCCGTATCAGGTGGTGGTGCAGTTAGCTGGGGCGTGGAGACAAAACTTTTCCACATTTCTGCCATGCTAACCCTGCCCTCAGAGGAGCTGGCCGTGACACTGCTGCGTTGGCGACCTCTTGCTCCTCCTCTGCCTTCGCCTTGGGCTTCCACCTGTTCCCCTGTGACATTTGGGAATGCACTCAGGAGCGCCTCTACCAGCGTGCGCTTGTACTCGTGCATCTTCCTATCACGCTCCAGTGCAGAAAGTATGGTGGGCACATTGTCTTTGTACCGGGGATCCAGCAGTGTGGCGACCCAGTAGTCCGCACACGTTAAAATGGGGGCAACTCTGCTGTTGTTGCGCAGGCACTGCAGCATGTAGTCGCTCATGTGTGCCAGGCTCCCCAGAGGTAAGGACAAGCTGTCCTCTGTGGGAAGCGTATCGTCCTCCGTATCCCCCCAGCCACGCACCAGTGATGGGCCTGAGCTGTGTCAGGTGCCACCCCGCTGTGAACCTGCTTCATCCTCATCCTCCTCCACCTCCTTCTCATCCTCCTCGTCCTCCAGTAGTGGGCCCTGGCTGGCCACATTTGTACCTGGCCACTGCTGTTGCAAAAAACCTCCCTCTGAGCCACTTCTAACAGACTGTCCTGAAAGTGCTAAAAATGACCCCTCATCCTCCTCCTCCTCCTGGGCCACCTCCTTTTCCATCATCGCCCTAAGCGTTTTCTCAAGGAGACATAGAAGTGGCATTGTAACGCTGATAACTGCTGCGCGGTGTGGGGCCTGTCCCCCAAACATATGAGTTTCAGAATGGTCTGCAGGCGAACTCTCTTGGAGGCGGCTGTTCTGCTTTTGCCCCCTGCTCTCTCTTTTGCTACGATGTTGGCTCGGTCTCACCACTGCCTCTTCCTCTGAACTATGAAAGTCAGTGGCACGACCTTCATTCCATGTGGGGTCTAGGACCTCATCGTCCCCTGCATCGTCTTCCACACAGTCTTCCTCCCTGAACTCCTGTTCGGTCTGCACACTGCAGAAAGACGCAGCAGTTGGTACCTGTGTTTCGTCATCATCAGAGACGTGCGGACTCTGATGAGGTGGTATTTCCATGTCCTCATCATCAGGAAACATCAGTGGTTGTGCATCAGTGCATTCTATGTCTTCCACTACTGGGGAATGGCTAGGTGGATTCCCTTGGGAAACCCTGTCAGCAGAGTCTTCAAACAGCATAATGCAAAATAAATGTGGAGCCCCAGTTATGGGTCTACAACACAATGAAAGCCAGATATCCCTCAAAGGAAGGAAAACCGAGCAAAGGGGTGTCTCCATTACAGAGATCACCAAATCCACCATATTAAGTGGCCCCTATGTCAAGATCCCGCTTTTTTACAAGCTTTAAACCT